>BJKQ01000008.1:930000-2130000 GCA_006538405.1 Hansfordia pulvinata | reverse complement strand
AAATGCATGCGCGTATGCGCGACATGGCGGGGAAGGGGGGGAAGCGACTACGAGGCACGGCCTGTTGAGACGATGGGAAAGAAAAGGAAAAAAGAAAGAGGGCCGCCGGCGGTAGGCTAGCCGAGGATGTGGCATGGGCGTCACTCACTCACTCGAGAGAGAAACCATTTGAGCCTCATCAATCTAATTGATGGCAGTTTGCTCCGTACACTTTGCGGAGCTCGGTAGCCACACCTCAGAACAGGGGGCATAACGACAAAACTATCCGTACCTAGTCTTCTTTATCAGCCAGCCATGTAATGCAATGCATGGATGGTACCTAGTCGATGCCGTCGTCCCGTTTAGGCAAACAATCTGATCTCTAGCGGGGAAAAGCCACCTCTCTCTCTCTCTCTCTCTCTTCCCCCCTGTGGTATTGTTGTTCTCTTGGCGGGCGGGCGAAAGATGGGGCTTTTTTGCTTACTCGTACTGGTACTGCCTGCCTTGTGCGCTGCTAACAACTACCTCCTAATAAATTATGTTAATACACGAGAGGTACCTGGGTAGTAAGAAACTCGCAACATCCATCTCGTAGCTACCGACACCTGGTACGGAGAGAGAAGATGAGCCGGTAATTGTTCGCCGACAAGGCGCTGCGGGTGGGACTCGTGCGGTCTACGAGTACATTTAGGAAAAGGAAAGAAGAAGAAAGATAAAAAGAGAAAAAGAGAAAGGAAACAAAACAAGGCCACCAAAAGTGACAGGTCCAGCCGCGCGCGTGGTAGGATCGACTCTTTGCCCCCATGTCACGCGTCACGAGATGTACGAGTACTCGTGGCGCCCCCTCGTGCTGGCGGAAACGCACGCGACATGCTCTGAAATAAGACGCGTTCGTTTTTTTGCCCTTGCCCCGTGGGTTGGCGCGCGCACGCACGCGGTCATTCGATTTCTTTCAACTTCTGCTATTGGTTTTCCTTTGGCCGCGGAGCCGCACGAAACGCACCGAGGGTTGTGGGGTTTTGTGATGGGAAATGGGCGGCTAAACCTGGCTCGGGCGATGATGTCGACGGTTGGTGGTGATTATTTTATCGTACACTTACGGCGCTTATATTACTGATGGGGATGGATGGTGGGTGGGCTGCCGCGGAGGGATGCCCGTACCTAGACGATCGATACCCTTGCTACGACACCCCTTAGCATCAACGAGTACCTGCCTTGCTGCCGTACCCATGCACGCGGACCGGGAATTCACGTTCGCGGGTCTACCTAACCTACGTGAACGTTGGAGTGCTGGCAGGAAGGGAATGAAATCAAAATCGGGGTATGAAGAGAGGGGGGGGGAACTGGAGACGGCTGGGGGGTTGCTATTTTCGACTCGACTTATTAGGGGAGGTTAGGTTTGTCTCGGTTTCGCACGTACATTGGATACGAATACATACCTCCTTGACGAGTAGAGTACCTACTCGTACGTAAGGTAGGTAAGTACTCGCGACTCTGGTCTTCAATTTCTTTCGGCAGGCGGCGGCCCATTCGGAAACGCGGCTTGGCGGACCTGAAACGGGGGCAGAAACAGCCACAGTCGCGGGGGCGCGTCACACTCTCTGTTTGCAATGGTGGGCGCGGGTCGAGACGACGTGGTGGTGTCTTCCGTTTCGTCTGGTCTGTGCCCTTGGATTTCTTGCCTTTTTTTTTAGAGAGAGAGAGAGAGAGAGAGAGAGAGAGAGAGACTGAGATAGACGTGATTTCCGTGCATACTTTGTCCAACGAAATGCCGATACTTCAGGACTCGTGTTCTCGTGGTGGACGAGACGAGTGCCGCTTACTAAGGGAGATAGGCAGGTCAGCTGGCTACTTGCACCGGCGCGTGCTTATACTCACCGGTGGAGACAACAGCCGTGTCTCAGGAGAACGGCGCCGGAGTTAACAGGCTACCTGAGAAGGAGGACAGGCTGAATCGACTCATTAACGCCCAAGGCACTTGGTAACATGGCAGTCCGTCCTGATACTCGTACCTCGACATACACAGGACTAACAGGTACTGACTTGCCACGCACCGCACCAGGAGTGGTGACGTACTCGTAAGCGCCCGGCCGAGCTAATGGGCGCCCTTCTTCCCGAAACCTCGCCCTTTCTTGCCGGAGCCGGCCCCTATGGCGATCGGCAGAGGTTCCAGAGGAACACGCCCGCGGTGCCCTGTCACCCTGTCAGGCGCATCTGTTTACCTTGACGACTGTGTACACGAGTACATAGGCAGATGGATAGACTGAGTGACGAGTACTCCGTAGTCGACAAGGGTGAGCGGCCGCCCAATGAACGAACGAATGGATGACACCAGCCGCCAAGCTCTGTCCCACTCGTCAGATCGAGGCAATCCAACAGAGCCGCCCGACCCTGACAGCATTTGGCTCGCAGCGAATGGGAACAGAAAGAGACGGGGAGAGAGGCTGAGAACTTATTACCCACCGTGCCACCCAGGCGTCTCGCTGAGGCTCACTCCTTTGACGCCTTCCCTCCCTCGATCGGCGTCGCCGCCGCCGCCGCTCCGCGCAGAGAGGCAAAGTCAAGGCACGCGTGAGAGCTGGTCCCAGTGGCAGCCCCCCGAATGTGTCAGTGTCAGAGGGTCTTTTTTCTTTCTTGACAGTCCTCTTCCCCGCCCTGCCCCTTTTTGACAATGAAGGTACCTGCGGATTATCATTACGCATACGAGTACAACGTCTTGCCACTCGTCTACGCATACTAGACTCGAAACGCGACAGAGAGCGGTGCAACCTCGCAGACTCGCACTGACGAGCCTTTCTGGGCGCGGCTTGGGCTTGGCTTTTCGCCTTCTTTATTTCTTCTTCTTCTTCTTCTTCCCTTTGCCACTTCTTGTTGTTGTTGCTGTTAGTCGGCACGAGTATCGCTCACTGAGCAGACGACGGCATACGCCTTCGCTAATCGCTGAACAAAGCTTGACTCTGCGAGGGGCCGGGGGGGAGGGGGGGGGGGGGCTGTCAAATTGCATCACCTAGAGTCTAAGAATAGGCATTTGCACCGGTAATGATACTTGTACGAGTAGGCGCTGCCGCTCGTGTTGATCATCACGTCAGACACGAGAGCGAGCAGCTCGAGAGCTGTGGGTACGAGACGAGTGCGCACGGTACGGTACGGAGTAGGGGTTCTTTCGGTCGGTTGATGTTTATTATTTTCTTTTTTCCGTCTTCTTTTCTTTTTCTTCTCATGGACCTGAAATTCTCCGCTCGTCTTCCGGTTAGCTCGCGGTAGGTGGTTTATTAGTGCGAAATAGGAAAGGGGCGACACAGGCGATACAGGCGATACAGGCGACACAGGCGACACAGGCGACACCCGTACAGGTCGTCGTCACCAGGCAGCTCGGGGACGCGATTCAGCGCTGGTTTGTCTCCGCACCCGCGTTCTTCATCGTCGTCGTCGTTGCCGATCACCATAGAGGTCCGCCCCTCTCTGCCCCGGAATCCTTCCCCCCGCCAAGCTGACTGCTGGGGGCTGATATCAGTGACGTCTTGTTTATCTCGTTCTTGAGGCTCGGCGGGACGGGGCGCGGGTGCGCTGTCCTCCCCATTTTCCTTTGGGGGCTGGCGTGCCAGGCATCGAATTATGAAGAGGGGAATAAAAAAAAATAAGCGGTAGTTTTATGGTGGGAAGGTGTACTCGAGATGGAGGAGGATGAGGGAAAGCACCACCACCACCGACGACGATGACAATGAAATGATGATAACGATGGACGGCAACGAGGATGGAAGCTGAAGGGTGAGCCTCGCGCCACCTGAGTGAGGCCCCAGCTTCTCGGGCCGCCCTTTGCTGGGGAGGGGGTGGGCCGGAAGAAGAATGCACAGGCAAGAAGCCGGCACCATCGAGCATTGCCGTCATCATCGACGCTCGCCTTGCCTTGTCAGCTCGGAGCTGATGACAGTGCTATCCCGGGCCCTTGTCAAGAATACGGTCCCCCGATGAATTAGGTTGGGGACGACGGTCCCTTGGCTGCCTGGGACCTGCCGTGATGGGGATGTGGCAAGAGGGTGAATGTCCCATCTCTCATTCAAAGGATTCCCCGGCCCACCACCCAGGTCGCGAGAACAAGTTTTCTTGGCGTGGCCGCGGAAAGCGGGCCTTGGGTGTGCCCTCCTTCCCCGTACGAGTCTGAGCGTGCCCGGCTACGGGCTTCCACGGTGCGAGCAGCAGCAGCAGCAGCAGCATCAGCAACAGGGGGATATCGCGTCACGGAGCTTCCAGAGGGGGAGGCGTCACTTCTCGTCCTCTAATGGGTGCTGAATAAAGGTAATTGTCCGCGTTCTTCCCCCTCCTCTCCCCACCTTTGGCGCTCTTGTGTGATCCACCCGAGCAGGTCGCCGCCGACTTCCATCATCGGGAGGCCTGACGAAAGAGGCCTTTCCAGGTACGGGTAGGTAAGGTAGGTTGGTTATGGCGGGCCGACCCTAAATAAGAACCCGGGGGCAATTTCGCTCTCCTCCCCTTCTCGCACTCGGATGGGGGTGCTCTTCTTTTCTTTTTCTTTTAGAAGCGGTGTTTGTTGGTTTGTGTCGGATTGTATCGTCGGTAGGCTTTTTCTTCTTTTTTTGGTGCTGCTCGCGTCAGATCCTTCGGGCGGGCTTCAGACAGGTGACAGGGCACTGGGGACAAGCGAGGGCGTTCTCTAATAATCATAGTCAATTGTGCCGAGAGAACACAACATTCGTAGAGAGCACGTCGAAGAAGCGAGAACGAAAAGACGCGGAGAATAGAAAACCACCATCAATCTGACGTCCCGGGCCGCCACGCACTGTCACGTTACCTTTATTTCCTTCCCTCTTCCCGGTGCTGGGCATACCTATTTACGTTCCCGTCCATTAGGGGACAGTAGGCGATCAAACCGCAGTGACAAGAACTGAGCTGAACAGTGACCCGCACGAGAAATGATGGAGAGAGAGAAAAAAAAAAACTAGGGCAGAAAAGAAGAAGAAGAAGAAGAAGAAAGTCTGCCTCTGCAGCTTCAACTATGCGCAGCCGCTAACTACTACAGATACTCCGTACTCCGTACGCGTATTCGGGACCCCGACGACGATGCGATTCTATTTCAAGATACCGGGCGTATCCGCCCGTGTAAGCGGGGGGGGAGGGGGCTAAACAAAAGGAAAATAAGATTGCACTCTGCGCCGAGACCGATGGGGCAGCCGAGATGCGAAGAAGAGGGCCCAACGAAAGAAAGAAAGAAAGAAAGAAAGAAAGAAAGAAGAAGGGGGTGGGGGGGGGGGAGGAGGAAAAAACACAGAGTGCGTGCTCGTGTGAGCTGGTGACAGGCGCAGGTTGCGCCGCAATGCCTCGCTCGGAGGTGAAAAAAAGATGAAAAGACATAATCTGTTTATTCTTCTTCCCTTTTATGGCTCCTTCGGGGTCTTTGTCCACTAGCTCTGGCGGTTGTTGATGCGCGCCCCGTCCAATCCTTCCCGACGGCTGAGAAGTTGAAACACGCCTGGCTCGTATCAGCCTTTTTTTTTTTTTTTTTTTTTTTTTAAACCGGGGGCTGTCTGTGTCGGCTCACGGGGGAAAAGAGAGGCGCGTACCACACAGCAGATGCACGGGAGAGACGATGATTGATTGGGCGCTTTTGCCGCCGAGTGTGTGTGTGATATGAGAGAGGACTAAGCGCCGGGCCGGGCCAAGTCGGGCGGTCTGGCGCGTGAGCGCGCTTTCCAGCCACTACCTACAGGCTGGCTGTCTGACAACCCGTGTGTGAAGCTCACCACGGTGTACGAGTGGAACACTTGCCTTTTTCTTTCTTCTTTTCTTCCTTTATTTCTTTCTTTCTTTCTTCCCTCCCCAGCAGTCCAGCCGTCGTCCCCGGGTACTGACACACATGGATGGGACGAACCGGTCACCCCTGGGGCCATGGTCGCTACCGTTTTGTTCGGCTCCAAGGATTTGGGCAGCTAGGGCTGGACGAGCGCTGCTGCCGGTTCGCGCGATCAAGGAGTTCTCCGCAGCTCCTGCTCCCCCTCAGCTTATGGGTGTTCAGGCATGAGTTCGAGGTCGCACTGCCGCAGAAGAAGCAGAAGAAGCAGAAGAAGCAGAAGAAGCAGAAGAAGCAGAAGAAGCAGAAGAAGCAGAAGAAGCAGAAGAAGCAGAAGAAGCAGAAGAAGCAGAAGAAGCAGAAGAAGCAGAAGAACATCAGGGAACAGATGACATCTCGCTGTGTCTCACTAATCTGACTGCCTTCACTATTCTGTTCGTAAAAGGCTGTCGCAGGCTCTGAGGCGCTGATTCTCCGAATCTCCGAGACCGGAAACCGAAACTTGAACACGCAGTGCCGTGTAATCGTCATGTAGTGAAAGGCGATACCATTCTACATCGATCGTTACGTCGTCTTCTGTACACAGCACCACCCCCGCTGGCCCTTGAAAGTCTTACCTGCCTGATCATCTGTAATCACTCAGTCTGTCTATCGCAGTGGATAAAAACGGGGAGATGAAATACATTTCTCTAGGCTGTAGACGCTATTCTATTCGAACCATTGGGTGACTTGAGTTCTGTCTTCTTATTTCTTTCCTTCTTTGTCTCTTTTTCTATTTAGGTCTTTATAAGCCGGCCACAATACAGTCGTGAACGACCCGTAAAGCATCGGCTGATATAAGGACGCGAGAAATCTCTCTCTTGGCTTGTGATCACTAAAAGCTCATCCTGTCCGAGTTGTCCACCGTGCAGTCGATGAGCATGGAATCGAACTCAAAGTCACCGACCACCTCGATGGCGTTCTTGCTGCCGTGCATGGGGATCTTCTTGGACGGCTTCTGGATCTTCCCCTTGTACTTGTTCGCCTCGCTCCCGTAGCATTCGTCGTCGCCCTTGTACAGGAACAGATCGCACGACATGTCCGGGTTGTATCCCCTTCGGCCGCCCAGCTGCCAACACTTGGCGCCTTTGGTGGCGACACACTGGGAGCCTGGAAAGAAGGGGGGTTTGTTGTTAGCTCTGTGATGGTTTTCATATTCCTCGAAAGAATATGGAGGAGGTGGGGGGGGGGGGGTGACAATCGCTCCCCATCCCCTTTTCTTCCTTTTCTCGGGACAAACTTACCATAGTTGGCGACCCACATCGAAGATCCAATTCTGTGGTGAGCATCGCTCGCCTTTGCGGTCCCCAGCGCGGAGCCGGTGCACTGGCCGTCGCTCGCGGCCCGTCGTAGGCCGTGGCCTCGTCGTACCTGACCTTCGTGACGCGCCGGTCGATCTGCCCCGCCGACGCCAGGGAGGCCAGGGCCAGGGTGAAGATCATGGCAGCTTGGGACAGCATTGTGGCTGGGCTTTCAAGGGGAGAGAGGGGGGAAATACGACGGGGCTAGTTGGGGGAAGGGGAGTGCGGGGTGACAGGAGACTTAATCTAAGAAAGTCTTTCAAGAATCCGGATTATTCAAGGGCAACGCGGGCTGGCCAGAGGGAAGAGATGGAAGACTTTGCTTGCGGAGGTTTCTGGGAATGATGTGCAAAAACAAAGCCAGACCCTTCCATGGGCCCCTCTTATATAGCTGTCGAGACCATACGCACGAGTCCCGGAAGCCCCGGCGG
Organism: Hansfordia pulvinata; assembly: GCA_006538405.1. Lineage (NCBI taxonomy): Eukaryota > Fungi > Ascomycota > Sordariomycetes > Xylariales > Hansfordia > Hansfordia pulvinata. The sequence continues at coordinate 2,122,444 of BJKQ01000008.1, read as the reverse complement.
TCCATGACTTTTCCGACCCCGGCCAACGGCAAACTTTCCACCCCAAGTCTCGACAAGAAAATAGAGGTGCGGCGAGCGCCGACGGGGAGGCGAACGAGTTGGGCGGCGAGTGCCGGCGGGAGGCGAACGAGTTGGGCGGCGAGCGCCGGCGAGCCTCGACTAGAAAAGTAGAGGAGCGGCGAGCGCCGGCGGAAGGCGAAACGAGTGGGCGACCAAGCTTCTCGCCCTGTGTACACAATGAGAAGCTTGAACCCACCTCACCCATCCGCGCTCCCTGGGCGGTATTTGGGGTACGGCGGCGCCGCCATACGCCCGCGTATAAATAAAATGTAGCCCAGGCTCGCCCTCTAGCACCCGAAACAGCATCGCGGTGCTTGGAGAGGCGGCGACATGCTCGTGGAGCGGCACGCTTTACCTGGCCGGGAGAATATCCCCCAGTCACGCGCGGCCTTTGGAACTGAAATCAGGCCGTTGCTACTCCCTCTCGCCTTGAATGGCAAAGGGCACCGCCCCTCTTGTGAGGGTCGGGTGTGTGCAAGAGAGCTTAGTTGTGATATATTACCTGGCCAGGGGTTGTAACTGGATTATCCTTAGTTTGCCTCCCTTCGCCTATTCGGGCAGCGAGTCTCCCCCTAATTACCTGTGGCCTCGCCGGAAACTCGCTTAAAGGCCTCTCGCACTCTTCTCCGTGGCACCGAACCCCTGCTAATTCCTTGTTCCCTTATTATTAGCAGAACCCGCGCTTCTTACGAGTTGCCTGCGCGTTCGCCGCGAGCTCCCTCCGGGTAATTCATGGCACCTCCGCTGGGTTTCGGGGATGTGGCAAAAGTCTCTGCCTCACTTGGGGGGGCGAGGGGTTGTGCTATAGACCTCGGGGGCAAGGCTCGCATTCGACAGGGGGGGTATCGCATTCCTTGTTAGCTAAACGGGTGCGGATCTTATAAGCGCGGAAGAGCGCAGTAGTAAGGGAACACCGGGGAGGCGTTCCTAGGCAAATCTCGTCACCCGTTTTCTATCTTGAGTGATGAATGACCCCCCTTTGCTTTGGGTGGCGTTTATCCGGGATGGTCGGCTGGATTTTCTAGGCAGGCAGCCAGGAAGGAAGATGGTACCTTATCAGCTAGGCACTTGAGTACTTAGATTCAGCTTACCCGCTACTTCACTTCACTATTAGCAACGTATTGCCCACTGATACATAGTCTTATAACTGCGCTTAAGTCATTAAATAATAAACGAATAAATAATAAAGAGGGAGGGGGGTCGTTCTGCTGCTAAGGGACACGTTCTAGAGTTTTACGGTCCCTAAGGGCGGTAACGCGGCGCAGTCAAGTACGTAGGTATGTATGTATCGGTAAGTCATTTAAAAACGAGAACGTATAGAACATTAAGAAACAACAAAGCAGCGCGCCAGCTAATTAGGAGAGCACAGGCTGTCACGCACGCCGGGTGCTTCATGTGTCCAGCCTGCCGACCTGATGAACCCTGACTTCTTATTTTCAAAGCCCGACTCCCTGGAAGCCCGACTCTTGGAAGCCGGAGCGCAAAGGGAAACCCGTGAAAGAGACAGGATTAATTCATAAAGCATAAGAATTAATAAGGATCACGGCGTGATAAGGGGAACCGGAGAGGCGTTTTCAATAAGTTGATAACGAGGCCGCGGGTATAAAAAGGAATAGCTACCTTAATCATCGGTCAGACCTTTAAAGAAATTATAAGCTGGGCCATAAAAAGCATGACGTTCGTAAGAAAACGCAGTGTATTGGGTACTTAAGGTACGGTCCAGTACACTGCCTGCCACTTACGTAATTACACTGCCAGGGCCCTGCAAATGTCTGATGATTGAAGCCTCATTTGGCCTGGCCAGTTAGGCCTCATTTGGCCTGGCCAGTTAGTGCCTGATCGGGCGACGTAGTAGGTCGGCGCGCGTACGGGAGCAAGATCAACAACTCCAGGTCTTGCGCATTCCGCATTAAGTGGTAGTCAAAGTAATAAGAGGGGTTTGTTCTTCGTATCGTGCGCGGTGCGCATTGTCTACATGTATATAATACAATGTACGTAGATATCTACCAGACGCACCTGCCAAGCTGTACTGTCATTGAGATGCAGTCGACAAGCACAGATTCCAACTCGGCGCCCCCGGCCTGGACGAGAACGTCCTTCTCGCCTTGCGTAAGGTAGGTAGTGATTCAATTGGTAATCCCTATTCATCTGGCTCAACCGTTTCGACGCCTCGTTTCCGCCGCACTTTCCGTCCTTGTGTAGCATCAGCTTGCGGGGCAAACAAAGTCTTTGCATACATCTATCGCTCTTCTCCAACTGCCAGCACTTGGCGGCCTTGGTTTTGATGCATTGGGATCCTGAAAAGGGGCGAGAGAGAGACGTTCATTAGCAGCTTCCTCATGGTTTGACCTTCTATGAGATAGGAGGAGGGTTGGGGCGGTTTCCTTCTCCTCCTCCTCCTCCTCCTCCTCCTTCTTCTTTCTCTCCTTCTCCTTCTTCTTCTTCTTCTTCTTGCCCCCTTGCCGGGACACTTGCCATGGGCTTGCACTTCAACGCCGAACATGTATCTCAACTTGTGATTTTGTCCTCCCCGCTCGCGTACGCTATTTTGGAGCCGCCGCACTTGCCCCCCTCCGCGGGCTGGTTCTAGGCCGCGCCATATTCGTAACGCCACGCCCCGGGCCGACGCCAAAAGAGGCCAGGGCCAGAGTGAAGATCACGGCAGCTTGTGGGGGCAGCATTGTGGTTTTGCGCCACCCGTCGGCCTTCACGACCTAACTAATCAGAGTGGATGCCTGGTGAACCGCGAGCGAGAAGCGACAAGAGGGGCAGGGAACAACGTGCCACGGCTCGCACCCATCCGAGAGTTGTGGTCGGCGCTGGAAAGTTATATTCCTGGGCGAAATACGGCATAGAAGAGGGCGTGGTACCGCTCTGGGGCTTATTGTTCTCCCGACTCCATTGCTCTCCTACACACACACACTCTCTTCTCTTCTCGATGGTCTCCTGGCTGGGGGGCACGCGTACTCACACCAAGAACTCCATAGAGCGCGCTGCCTGCTGTCTTACACCGTGCTGCCTATGACTGCACCGCAGACATTGCGGCGTTGCAATACACCGTGGGGCTTTGGGCCCGCGACGGTGCTACTAGGCTCTGCCATTGTCAGATCATAGCTGTAGTGTTGTCCTGAGGTTTCGGGATCGATAGCTGGAAAGAGAGTTCCCCATGGCGACATCGACTGACGAGTCAACAGTTGTGCTGGGGAGGCAGCACAGGGACCCTCTCTCCGAGGGAAGGCGGCTGTAAAAGGCGTCTCCCGGCAACTCTGGGCTGGGGATGCAAAGTCGACGAGACCCAAACGCCGTCCGAACGAAAAAACAAAAGTCACCAATGCGCACTGCTCTGCCCAGCCCGGCATCTCTCAACGAGCCAAGTCGAGGGGCCGCATTTGCCTCAGAGGCTGCGAGGCCGTCGTCGCAGGTTCAAGCTCGTCCTTGTAGCCGCCTTGTCTTTCTGTATGTCTGCAGGAGCCAGCCATACCTTTGATAGGCCAGCGAGTGTTGTAAAAGAGTATGGGGAACACCAGACTCCAAGGGCCAAGCAAAACTTCAACATTTTGGCGAGCGAAGGCGTGGCCGACTTCAATCAGGAAAAGACCAGACACCTTCTCCAACACCCAAATGTGTCATGGCAAGCCTATAAAAGGAGTGTTCAGGCAATCGAGCCCGGTGACTGCCTACCGTACCGCGGGCACCCATCAACCACTCCCGACTTCAGCGCCCAGAGAGGGAATCTCTTCGCCCTCGTCTCACAGACCAGGAAGCGCAGCAACCGGAGGCCAGGGGTCCCATAGGGCCATCTGCATCTCACCAGAGCAGTCCAGCAGGCCGGATCGGTGTCTCGTGTGCCTCTGCCCGGGCGAGAGAAGGCGACGCCGTGGACTTTTTTTTTTTCTCTCTTAGTAGACGACCACCACGCATCTGAGGCTGACATAGCTGCAGCACGCGGGCTTACGCCGTCCCGGTCCCTCTCCTGCCGAGAGAGAAGGTCTGGGCAAAGGAGCCCATGTCTGCCAAGGGAGCCGCGAGTCTGCATTATATACACCGCACGTTAGCACGAAATATAAGACGAAGAGGCACAACACCACCGACGACCCTTTTTTCTATCTATATTGGGAGGCGTGGCATCTCCGGAAAAATCCCCAGGAACAGCCGACTGAGGAAGAACGACCAGCCAGCCCGGGACACCGCCGACCCACGAGACACCTCTGTGCTCCCACCCCCCATGCAATCGCACCCGGAGGCGAAGAGAACGCGCCGATGGCACCAGCCACCGCCCGCGATCCGAGAGAAGGATATGCGCGCGCCCAGTCGCGGGCGCAACGAGGAATTCTCGACCCGACCCGACCCAGGAAGAAAGAAAACCTGGAACGACGCCTGCCTCGCTTGCCCCCTGGGGGGATTTTCAAGAACCGCACAAGCAATGGCAGACCACCGCCGCCGCGGTCTCACGGGCGCTCGCGCCTCTTCTCGTTCATTATCGCCCGAGAAGCGCTGTGCGATCGAAAGTTGGCACGAGCCATGTGAAGATATGATCCAGCGATCAAGTACAGGTGGCGCAGGACTACCTACTACCTTAGGTAGGTATCTATCTAACTCGTGACCCTCTCTCTACATTTGCACATTACATGAGGTGTCTACAACGCATCCCTCAAAAAGAGTAGCAAACCATCAAACCCCCATCCATTCTAAAGGACCAAATCACTACCAACCCAAGCGAGGGCCCTGCTACTGCGGTCCCCTGAGAGTGGCACAGCGCAAGGGTGCAGCACGCGCGTCAGCCGGCGCCGCGCCGGCCCCGGTGCTAAGGCGGAGCGGGGAACACGAAGAGGGCGCGGAGGGCACGCAAGAATCGGGGAGGGATAACTCTCACAAAAGTAAAAGTAAGAAAAAAAAGACCCAAAAGAAAGAAAGAAAGAAAGAGAAGAAAAAGAAACGAAACGAAAAGAAAGGCGGGCAGACCAAGGAGCCGGACCTGCAGCAGCGCGACGCCCTTGGAACATTCCGTGCCGGCTTCCATGCTCGTACGAGTTGAGTACTCGTACGTACGAGCGCGAGAAGCATCGATATCACGCGCACTATCACTACTGTGTGATTAGGCGCGCGTACGAGTACTCGAGCGGGCAAGCAAGCCACTCGCTCAGGGGGCGATTCCAGGGTAGCTATCTACGGAGAAGAACAAAAGGAACGAAAAAAGAGTGCAGGGCGAATGCTTGCATGCGTTGGCCCCATCACGATACTCCGTACGAGTGCACCTCCAACAAACAAGAGCTGCAACCTAACAACATAGGTCAACCAAGCGTACCAAGCGCTGTTCCAATGGCTTGTGGCGCAGCCCCGGCGCCTCTTTCCTGTCGGCCGATCTCCCGCAAAAGCAAACATTGCGTTTTTTGACAGATGTGCGGCTGCTTCTGCCGCTCAACATGGGACGAACAGCTATTAGCCTCTGGATAACAGACGAGACGAGGAATCCTGCCCGGCCCTGCCTCGCGGGGACAGCATATCATACCATACCAACAAGGCGACATGATACTATCCGGAGTGTAGGTAGGGATGCAAAGAGACGCGAAACGAGCTCGGCTATTGCTGCCGCCGGGTGTCCTCCGCACATACGGGGTATCGTCAATGGAGGGAGGCACAGATCGCGTTCGGGAAGTTCCTGGCGCTTCCCTGTCCCTGTGGCCCCTGTGCCCGCCCGCACGGTGCGTCGAGGATTGAGGAAGCCTTGTTGAAGGTGGTGATAAAAGGGCATTGTTCACAGCTGCCCCTGCCCTGCGAGTGCGAGTATTCCCCTGAGAGCCCCCCGCGATCGTCCGGCCCTGTCTGGCCAGAACATTGGGGAGGAAATGCAGGCCCCAGATCCTGCCCCCCCCCTGCATGCAGGTGGTAGCCTGACCTAGTCAGGCGCTTCCTCGCTTGGCGCAAGTGGCCATTTTGTGATGCATCAACTCGGGGGTCAAGAGTGCGAATAGTGGACGACAGCTGCAAAGTAGTCTTTCATACTAACGACCCAAGCGATATAAGGGGAAAAAAGCAAGCTCGGGGGTTGGACTGACGTGACTGACCACTTCCATGCGTACGAGTACGAGTGTCGTCTGCCATGGTTCAGACCAGACGGGACCAAAAGTACGAGTACTCGTGCCGACAGTGACCAAGGCTGTCCGGGATCGTCGTCGAGGACCCCAGCCACCCACGATGGGGCATTGCAACCGTCCCATCCACGAGTGCTTGTATTACTACGGCGTACGGACCCGGAACATTCGACGATTCCGAGGTGCGTGCGTGATTGCGCGGGTGTTTGTGTGGTCGACCTTTTCTATTTGCTCCTCTCCATCCGGCTCATCCCTGGTGTATCATCAGTATTTCTTTGCCATTATTCATGACGGAGGCTCGGGACGTGTCATCGACGCACCACGACGCGCCCCCCTCGCTCTCACCGCTCTGCCGCTAGAAGGCGGGCGCCTTGTTGACTACTGAGTAGGCACATGTATTTCATGCGTAGGTGTCTCGGTAGCGCCTGGGACGGGCGGATCGTGGTGGATGGGGCTGGCAAATGGCAGAGGGCCAGCGCATGTGGGATCTGCTTGTCTCTCTTCAAGCTGGATGCGGGCCTGCACTTACACGTCACAGGGCGGCCCCAAACAGAGAGACGCGCACTTAGAGCGGAATGGAGACGCATAGACAGGAGAGAGAAGGCAGACAGACCGACTTGCACCATGACGCTTCTCCATCCATTCGTTCCATGTTGCTTGCTTGCTGGCCGGCATCCTGGATCACAACCTGGTAGCCGCTTGGACGGCCAGGTCACCTTTTTTGTCGCAACACTCGTACGGAGTACGCCCGCCTCAGCCATCATCCGTTCTTGATGTACTCGTACGGACAGGCCGCATCGGCAGCATCCGTGGATTCTGTGTCGCGAAAGTCGACGTGCGGATTCGTACCAACATTCAGCTTGCACCACGGACTCAGGCCCGCAGAGGCAGGCCCCTTTAATCCACGAGGAAGGCGGCGAGCGAGCGAGAGACCGGTGTTCCCACCGGCCAGTCGACGCACCCCCCTGTGCCGCTTTACGGGGATCAGATGGGCTCTTGGCCCCGTTGGGCCTAGGACGGAGGCCCATGGGCCCGGCCGCCGTTTAAAGGGCTCGAAGCGAGTGATTGGCCTTGGGGATGACAGAGGGCAAGGACCCCTCACTGATCGCTCACTTTGGGGCCTGTGGATCTACCGAGTACTCGTATCTGTGCTTTGTAGGTGCCCGGTCAGCCCAAGTGCGCGACGAGTACGGAGGAAAGTGAGCAGGAGTTTGTTTGCCCACGGTGGAAGCGAGGCGGCGGGCTTGCATTTTGCATGCATGTCTGCCCGGCCGGTCCTTGCTGCTACGGAGTAGCTTGCCGGTTTGGTAGCTGGCTCCTCCTACCTGGCCCACGAGTAGCTGGCTTGTCCCTGCCGAAGCCTGCTCGCTGGCCGAGAGAATCGAGGAGGGCCGAGTCGAGAACGGGCCCCGCCCAATGCAAGCAAGCCATCGAAACGAGCCCAGCGCGCGTGGGGAATTGAAGGCCAGCAGAGAGTGGGAACCTCGTGGTGCCGTGCTTGTGGCTTGTGTGCGTGCGCCGAGTACGTGCGCGCATGCGTCTGCCGTGGTCCATGGGCGAGGGCGTGAGCGTGTTCGAGTCGACTGGGTGAGGGGAGAAAAAGAGAGAGGGCCGGCAGCGGGAATCATAGCAAGCAGCGCCCCTGCACAGTAAATGTCCCCCACACGCCGGGCCCTCGCTGGTCTGTATATCGTGCGTCGTGCCTTCCTCGCCTTCCGTTGTTTGTTCATATTCTATTCCTGAAATGTCCGGTGATTCTTTCTGTTTTTGCAGTGTACGATACTTCCTTTTGGATGCCCATACTTGACTTCTTCCACTTACCTGCATCTACCTCAAACGAATACTCGCCGACGGCACCTTACTGACAGGTACTGTACATTGACATCACCTCAATCCCTACATGTACCTACCTTGCGTGTACAGCCAGTACGAGTACAGACGCCGCAGTAAGAGAGAGCGCAGCTTGCCTCACCGTTCTTTCCCCTTCAGAGCCATTCTTTACGCAGAAGAAGAGATCACCCCCTCGCCCGCATCGGCTGCAATCTCTGTTGCTTTGCGCGTGCGTAACCCTACCTTACCTGGTTCAACCCACCAACCTAAATCTTAATCATCGCCTACTAACGACTATCCCGCCCGCCCGGCCGCCCCTCGCCGTTGGAGAAAACCCGGCTCAGGGGTCGATTTGCCCGGTCCCGCACACGCAAACCCTTCAGCTGCGCCCAAAGAGAAGGAAGTCAAGACTCGAGACTGAACGAAGCGACAGGACACGACAGGACACGATACGGCACGGCACGGCACGGCACGACACGACAGGACCCGACACGAAACGACACGACACAGCTCATTACGACACGGTCACTCTGCGAGACAGAGAAGCCCAACATCGCCGGTGCTCAGCAGCCGCACGACAAACACTCATCAAACCCGCAGACGGGCCACACTTCGGCGACAAAGCGTCCGCCCAACCCCGCCACCCTCGAGAACAATCGACCCCAGCCGGTCGAGTCGCAACCAATCGGATCGGCAAACTCTGACACCACTCGGGCATTCGAGAACTTCGGCAGCAAGCAGGACAAAGGGGCAGGGTTTCGCTCGAACATCTCGAGACCCGGTCGGTCCCTTTCCTTCATTGGCCTGTGCCTCCTGATCTGGAGCCACGGCCAGTGTCTCGGCCAGCTACCAGGCGCCTGGGCCGCCAATTGATTACCCAGCGCCAGCCAGCCATCGCACCGCACCGCACCGCCCCTCGTTCGCGATTGTGCGCCTAAGATAGGAGAACGAAGGCGCATATTTGGCGACCAGCCACACGCGGCCTGTTTCCCCCCCTTTGCGCGTACGCGCCTCGCAACCTGACCGGGGGCACACCCAAGCCAGTCTGCTGCGCTGCATAAAAGCACATCATTATTTTCCCCCCATCCATTCATCCAAGGCGGGACCGCTTGAACACCGCAGGGGCCCAGCTGGAGATTATCAATTCATGCTGCCCTTACCATGTCGACATGGACCGAGCCGGGGACGGCAGAGCGGGCAGACGAGGCCGGCCGCCGGGTGCGCCGCAGCGGCGAATACGTGCGCGACAGTTATGGCAACCATGACGACGTGAACAGCCACGAGTGGGAGCAGTCCGGCGCGGCGGCGACGACGAGAACGACTATGACGACGACGACGACGACGGGGTCGGCCACAGGGGCGGGACGGCGCTCGTTCGGGGCTGGTAGTGGTACTAGGGCTGGGACCTTCCAGTTTAGCGGCCTCGACGCCCGTCATCAGCAGGCGTCGACCGCCGCCAAACGGCGCCTGGGGCAGTCGGAGCCGGACGCGCCGGTGGCCTACGGCTACGGCGGGTACGAGCCCAGCGCAGGCGCCCGCAAACTCAAGCGAGCCAGCACGGGGGCTGTCCCGGCGCGTGCTACGGGGCCGCAGACGCTGGCGGGCCTGACTGGACCGCCGCGCCCGGGGGCTGCAGCGCCCCAGCAACCACCGCCCCAGCGCCTTGCCGCTTCTGTCCTGGGCCCTGCTCCAGCTGCCACTGACGCCGCCGCTAGCCTCGATGTTACCACTAATGCTGCCTCTTGGGCTGCCGCTCCCTCCTCACGCTCTCACCACCATCCCGAGGCCGATCTGCCCAGCCAGCCCCATCGCCAATACCTTCACTTCAATCACCAGCAGCAGTCCGTCTCGGGCGACACTCCCTCCTCGCCCCCCTCGCGGCCTGCCAACCCGCAGCAGTACCCGCCCCAGACTCCCATCCGGCATTTCGACTTCAATCCGGCCCTGCCTGCGCCCGTGTCTGCCTCTGCGTCCGCGTCGGCTCCCACCTCCGCCCGCAACTCCCTCGGCGCGCACTCCAGCGACGGCGCCTCCGCCACTCCTCCCTACGTCTTCTCCGGTTCCGGCACGCCGTCCGGCCTCGTCTCCCGGCGGTCCAGCAATAGTCGCGCCCACCAGAGGCATCCAAGCCTGCACACTCCGCCCACGCCTGTCTCACCCGCCGACGCACCGTTCGACTCGCCCGCCGCGCTACGCATCCACCGGCGCTACCCTTCACTAAGCAGCAGCACCAGGCCCGCCCACGCCCAGAGACTATCCCAGGGCCAGTCCTCGAGTCAGGGCACCCAGCACCATTCACTCGCCCACACGCCGTCCACTCCTGCTGCGGCAAACTCGACAGCCCTCCAGGTCGATTCTCATCACCACCCATCATCGGACAACCCCCCAACCACCAGATCCCGCGCCTCCACCTTGCAGTCCCAATCCGGTCAGCACGCCGCATCACCGTCTGCAGGCGCTCCCGAATCCGCCCCGGCCTCTCAGCATCCCCCCTTGCCCACTACAGGTGCCGCTGCGGATGCTCAACGACCGATCCCCCCGTCGCTCCGGGACCCGTCTGCTGCTGCCTCACTTCAAGGCCTCGAGGCCCCGCTCGGTATCGCCAGGTCCAGAAATCTAGGCTCGCTCGCCGCATCCGTCACCCTGCCCAACGACTCCACCGAGACCATCGTGGCGTTGCGCCCACACCAGAGACAAGCCCCTGCCGTGCGCAGTTCGGATGGCCCTGAGACATTGTCTGGCCCACCTGCTCTAATCACCCAGGGTCTCGACTACCACGAGCCCCAGCACCAGCAGCACTCTGCATCTTCGGGCGGCGACGCCTCTGGAGCGCCCTCGCGCGCTGCCGACAGCTACACCAGCCCGTCGCTGGGCTCCGCTTCCAACTCGCCTCCAGGCGGCAAGGAGCTCATTCTGCCCCGGACGCTCGAGCGATCCGACTCTAATGACACCAAGCGTTCCTCTGTAACCCGGCGACCCCCCGTTTCTTACAAGCCGCCTGCCAACGCCAATTCGTCTGGCGGCAGCGCCTCCATCCCTCCCATCCGCGGCTTTCGTTCCTCCGGCTCGAGGAGGAGTCTGAATCTCGACATGAACCAGCGATCCGCTCTCCAGTACGACCTGGGCGATGAGTATGGCGACGTCGGCCACAGGGATCGTAGTTTGCGGGCCCTCGAAGGGCGGCAGGACGACTTCACCGTGCAGATGACGCCGCCCGACTCGGCCGGTCCCCGCGCCGATGCCGACGACAATGGCGACGTCTTTCTCCGCATCGCCCGGGAAGACTCGTCTCGCCGCACCGATGATGAGAGCGACGGCTACTTCGACGGCCAAAGCACCGTGGTGAGTGATGCCCCTGCCTTGCGGGTTTTCTTTTTCCCCAGCTTTCTTTTGTTACTCGCCTCCCCTTTTTTGCGTCCCGCCCAGCTTCGCTGCACGTTGGCCGCAGTGTGCGCACATGCAGCCCCTCGGCCTATATGTGACACAGCACCCTGGTATTATTGGGACTCCATTACCCACGAGACAATCTGTGGCACGAGCTGGCGACCGGACATTTCTCCACGGAACTAGATGCCTTTTGTCTCACTGCCACATGTGCCACGACATAGGTGCCCACGTTCTCAAACCATGTCTCATTGCTGACGCCCCCAGTCCCGACCAACACGGTCAAGTAGAAGGCCTCTGTCCAACGCCATGCCTCCTCATCAGCCACCCATCCCCTTGCAGATGCCTCGGCGAATGTCGGATCATCAGGAATCCATGTTCGCAAGAAGTCACACCGAAGATCAGCATGCCGAGCGCATCGGCCGCGCCATGACTGTGAGGGGCCATTCGCGCGAACCGACCTCCGACGACTACAGATACAAGGGCCCGTCGGGCACGATCCGCGCATCCCCTTTGACGCCCCGCTCTCTGACCTTTCAAGAGGCCACGACTCCCGAGTCCAGCAGTGGGTATCGCCAACGGCGACAGCCCTCGGTCGACTACGCAGCCAATGCAACCTCGCGTCTTTCATCGCTGAAACAGGCATTCAGCCACGGCCGGAACTACAGCTCATCTCCTTTGGCGCCCAAGACTGCCGACCCTCAGAAGCAGGATGCTTACCACTCGGACGTGAATCAGGGCCAAGAAGCCGCCACGGACTCGACCGCTTCCACAGCCGCGCCATCAACAGTCTGGGACGAACTGGATGATCTTAAGTCTCGAATTCACCGGCTGGAGCTGACGGGGAAGCTTCCGCCTACTTCTGGTGCCGCCATCTCGAGAGCTTCAGAGGACCGACCCCCGACGGCCACGACCAACGCCACAACGATGTCTGCCTCTCCGAAGCGCGAGTCGCGCAGCGGTGCTCAACCTGCCGATGCTTCCAGTGTCGCACCGGGTCAACACACCCAACAAGCCGCTCCGACGGCGGCCCTGCAGGCCAGCCCACAGAAGGAATCACATCCGGTCTTGCACTCGGCCTTGGCCAAGTCCAAACAATTTCTCACATCCGAAGTTTATGGAGCACTTGAGACCGCAGCTCACGACGCCCTGAGTCTTTCATCCATGATGGGCTCGTCTGGCCAGCCAGGGCCGATCTCGAGCGCCGCCAGCGCGGCAGGCGGGCCCGCAGTGACGGATAGGCAGCTCCGCCGCAAGGCCGATAGTGTTTGTCGAAGTTTGACAGAGCTCTGCCTCGCTCTCAGCGAGGGAGTAGCTCAAAGCAAAAACCAGGCAGCCGCGTCTCCAACGCCCGAGACCCCTCTCACAAGCCCGACGATCACGACTTCCAAATTCCAGTCCATCGGTGCTGGGTCTAGACGACCATCGCAGAGTACTGACCGCAACATTGCGCTTTCGGCCGCGACTAGTCCTCGCGCAGTGTCACGATACGAAGAGAAGCGCAACAGCATGCTGTCCGCCAACGCGATTGTCAGCCCGCGATACAACCCAAGTTCGGCTACCACGCCTACTGAGGCAAACGGGGCTGGGCGCAAGTCCTCGCTCCTCCTTGCACGGACCCGCCGTGCTCAGACCGAAGAGCCTGAGGAAAGCCGCATTTCTTCGGTCCTGCGAAGCCGGAGGGCAGGCACAGAAGAACCCGAAAGCTCCCCGGAGCGCAAGACGTCGGTGCTCACGCGCGGGCGCCGCGCCACAATTGAGAATGATGACGACGTCAGCGGCACCCCCAGCCGGTTCCGGGCGCCATCTCGCGCCGCTACGGAGGTGCAAGCTGGCCGCACAGCACCTCGAGAGTACAGCTCGCAGGTGCCACTGCCTTCCGCGGTTGGTACAGCCACTTCGACTCCCAACGCCACCGAGGCGGCCTCTCTCGGCTCATCCGCCCTCCCGAGGCGTCGCATGGGCTCGTCAGCCATCAATGCAATCAACACCAACGTTGGCAGTGCCTCGGCCAACACAACGCCGACGCGCCTCATCCAGCCGGCTGTGACTTCAGGGCTTGGCTCTCGGCGATACCTGGAAAGGTCGACGCCGGATCGCGAAGGCCTCAATAGCGCAGATCGACCTCCTGTGTCGCGGGATAACCGGCGATTTTCGCTAAGTCAGAGTCAGCCTTCGGCAACAGCCCGTTCCTCGGCAAACATGGGCACCCGATCGAATCGATCCAGTATGATTGCGGCCCCTCCCACGGCGCAAAGCGGCGGCTACTACAGATAGATACCGCCACGGCCAGGTTTTCGAGGCGGCAATCTCGACAAAGGCTACCGTACGTGCGAGAACAACTTGCTGGCTCGAAACAACCTGCCGCAACCGGTGCGGAAGATACTCCAGAAGGGACTTATTGTATATTAATCGATGTTACTGTGCTTGGTTTCATGTTTTCTTTCTCCGGAGTCGTTACGATCGGTCATGGTGTTAGTGTATTGGGAACGGAGGGCCAAGGGTCGCGCTTTTCACAGCTTGTCATTTCCTGTTTGGAGCCATGGGATTGTCTATTTTCACGCATGTTCGGAGCGGTCTGTACTCATATGCCGTTATGGTCCTGGTCATAGGGACGGGGCCTGCGAAGTGAGCCCCGGATTTGCGGCGGTCTGAGCTTCGAGGGACAGGCTTTTTCTTTGCTTCGGTGGCTCTGGTCGTGCGGGCGCATTGACCCGGACTGGCCGTGCAAGTGGTTGGAGAGGATCCCTTGTACTATATAGACGGACCAGGTGCCAGGCCTTGGGAAATGTATCTCTACGGGACTCTGATCGAGTCGCGCGCCATGAATTGACCCTGGCCAGTTTGTGAATTGTCCCCATTAACGGTCTAGTCGTCACGCGTAAGTTCTGTCGCTGTGCTGCCCCTTGAACCGGCTGGGCAGCACTACGAGTACCTGCAACATTCATAGGGGAGGTAAATGGAAGGCACAACTCTGCAATATGGGTATACAGGCTGTCTGGTCTGGGGCCAGGCGGATTGGAGGACTCTCCGTTTTATAACATCAATAATACCACGTATTCCACCTATTTTCATCCAATCCATCTTTGCCCATCTTGACCCAATCAATCTACACGACTGATTGTGGGACGGGGGAACGTATGCTCGGGCGGCTACGGAAGGCTTTCTACTCAACACATTTTTTCAATCCCACGCAAAAACAAGCACGCCACTTATGGGCTAGAAATGAAAAATCGCCCACCCGGCCTGGGCGCGGCTTGTGGTTTGATTTGGAAACACATCTGTGTTCGTACCTATTTGGGGTGAACACGACGAGATGCCCAGCCCACATGGGTGGAATACACTACACGCCCCAGGCCGCCACCGACGCGTTCGCCTCGGTCGAGTGGGGCGGTTTCATGGAATATTTCCACTTGTTTCCCAAGGCTCCAAATCGAGACATTGCCTCCAGCTTCAAGGCTTGAAACTGGACAAAGAGGAGATCTCCCTTTAGCAGGCACAGGATGCCTTTCGCTACCCGCATTCTTTAAGTGGACGGGAGCCGGCACGGGCATGGCATATTAAAGACATTGTTGTCATCCAGACGCAGGCTCTCGCGGCCACACCCCGGAGACAACTTATCTCCCCGCCACCTGTCCGCAGGAGTGCCCTGGATCCGAGCTGGAATATCACACTGGTACGACCAGGGTTCATCTTACCAAGATGCATTGCACGCGGTTGCGTGTCGGGATCCTAGCATGGGCGGCTTGCTGGGGCCTCTGTGTCTGGGCCAAGGGCAACGCCAACGGGCTGTAAGTGTTCCGAGTCAACGTCCTGCCCCCGTCCCGCCCCGCCCATTGCGTTGGAGTTACTATTGTCGAAGCTGACTCCTGAGGGGACACCATCGATCCCCTCTTTTCCCAGACTCACCTTTGGGGGCTCGCAATCCTGGGTCCCCGGGACGCACGGCGAGAAGACCCCGCTGAACAACATCGTCAGCTGGATCTGCCCGGCGCCCGCGACGGGCGCCATCTCCGCGGAGATGCTGCTCGGCAACAAGAACATCGAGTCGTTCGCGTTCAACCTGTTTGGCGGACCCTCGTGGTCCAAGTACCTGACGGGCTGCGCGGTGGACCGCGGGGAGAAGCTGCCCTCGGAGTGCGCGGTGCAGCTGTACACGTTCGCCCAGCTGTCCGCGGTGATCGACGACGTGTACGACATGGGCGGCTGGGGGGGCCGTGGCCCAGTCGAAGCAGGCAAGGCGCTGGCGAACGGGCAGCGGGGGTTCGCGGGGTGGCCGTGACCGAGCAGGTGCGGCGGTACCTAGACTACGCCCAAGGGCCGCTGGAGGCGATACTGGCGCCCGAGAGGACGCTGGCGGCGGTCTTCGCGGGGACGACGGACATGAAGGTGGCGATCGCGAACGCGGCCGTCTACCCGGGGCCGGAGGGGAGCGAGGCGGTCTTCAAAGCGACGTGCGAGGCCGCCATCAGGCAGCTGTTCGCGGGCGTGGTGAGCCCGCTCGTGGAGCGCGGGGGCGTGGGGAACATTGTGCTTTTCAACAACATGCCGCTGGACCGGTCGCCGGCCAACGTGCACCGCGGCCGAGCTGACGAGGAGGCGATGGCGGTCAGGGAGTGGCACGTGGCGTTCTGGAACGAGGAGCTGGCGCGGCAGGCGGGGCAGTGGAAGGCGGCCAGGGAGGCGGCACAGGGGTCGGGGTCGGGGTCGAGCTCGGCCTCGGGCGTGGTGCGGCTGGAGGTCTTCGACGTGAACGGGGTGCACCGGGCCATCATGGCCCGCCCGAGGCGGTACGGGCTGACCGTCATCGACAACTACTGCGAGTGCCGCACGTACCTGGCGCACCAGGACGACCGGGCCAGGTGCGCGAGGGGCCGCCGGTGGTGGCGCGCGTACAACAACCACTACCCCCGGGGCCGGGGGAAGCCGTGCCGGCCGGCGGAGGAGTATTTCTGGCAGGACTTTGTCCACCCGTGAGTCATGTCCCCTCTGTCCTGGTCTTCTTTTTTTTCTCTCTCTTTCTTCTGGGGGTGCCTTTGAGATGGGAGTTCCGAGAAATGGCTGACACATGCGTGGTAATGGGCCGCCGTGGAAAACCCCTCTACATTAGATCGACAAAGGTGCAGAAGCTGACGGCGGACGCGCTGCGGTCGTTCATCAAGGACAAGTTCGGCCGCCACTTTTGGAGCGAGTGGCCCAAGCCGAGCGTCAAGTGGACCAAGCCGGGGTAGGGGGGATGCGTCATCTCGGGGTTGGCCTCGAGTTGGCCTCGATATCGTGGTTGGCCTCGAGTTGGCCTGGATCTGACATCGACATGGGCGCAGGAGGGGGTGGAAAGGCACCTACTTGTGCATGGTTGTACCTACCAAGGTGTTCCAGAAAGTACCCGCGTCTGCAGCCTGTGTGTAGATGGAAACGAAGAGGTGATGGCAATTTGCTAGAGACCTGCGATATGCTGTGCGTGCATCCGAGGTCGACGTCGACGCCGACTGGCCGGATGACACACAGACCGGTCCTTGTAGTACCGGTGGACTGAGTGACGGCAGCGACCTGACTTGGGTTAAGTTGACAGGCGGAAAAGGCGCGTGTACGGTGGATGTATTTCGTGGGGGAAGACGTCCCGCGCCGACCTGGGCCGCCCCACCAAAGCTCTTCGCACCCATCTCTTCCATCCCTATATCCCACCCAACGCTCCAAGCCAAGACGGGACTTGCACTGGTTTTTTTCGTGCTCCTACATACACCGCAGTCCATTCAAGTCCTCGAGAAGATCGCCCGCACGCACTGGAGCACACGCACCCGAGAGCAAACCGGGTACCTCCCTCGCGGCCCCGCTCCGGAAAGAAAACACAAGAACAGAGCATCGTGGCACGCCCCTCCTTTCCCCCCGTCTCTCGGCAGCCGCCTGGTCGTCGTCTGCTGCCGCGCGCAAAGCCGGGACCTCTCATTGGATCCTCGGCTGGGGACACTTCAGCAGCAGCAGCAGCAGCAGCAGCAGCAGCAGCAGCAGCAGCAGCAGCAGCGCGGCGGAAACGGCAGAGCGCTCCTCATCGCTACAGCCGCCGGGCAGTAGGAGGAGGCCCTTCTCGACGACCGCGGCGGAGAGCAGCACCGCTACCGGGCGACGAAGCCGGGGCAGCAGCAGCGGCCCGTCGGACGGCAGTCGCACGTGGGCGGCGGCGCGATGGCGTCCTCGCGCTTCGACGAGGAGAGCGCGGCGCTGGACGAGCGCGTCGTCGTGGACGGCGGCGGCGGCGGCGGGTCGTCGGGCAGAGGGGGATGGGAAGAAGAGGTGGAGGCGGCGGCGGCGGCAAGAAGGGAGGACGAGGCAGAGGCAGCGGAGGTGGGGGTGGAGGGGATCGCGACATGATCATCTCCAAGGCGCTGTCGACGCTGCTTCGCCACCAGGCCGCCAACGCGGGCATCAAGCTCGACGCCGAGGGGTACGCGCCGCTGGACCAGGTTGTGAGTTTTTTTTTTTTTTTTTGCTCTTGCTGCTTTTCTTTTGTAAACCCAGACACCTTGTATGTGTGTGTGTGTGTGCGTGTGTATTCTCTACTAACGCGATGGGTCGAAAAAAAAAACAGCTCCTCTGGCCCCGCCTGCGCTCTCTCAAGCCCACCACGGCGGAGATCCAGGGCGCCGTGGCGGACAACGCCAAGCAGCGCTTCAGCCTGAAGCGAAAGAAGAGCAGCAGCAGCAGCAGCGAGGAAAGCGGCGCGGGGGCGGCGGCCGCGGACGAGGAAATACGAGACCCGGCCGACTGGCTGATCCGCGCCAACCAGGGCCACAGCATCAAGCTGGCCTCGGAGGCCTTGCACCGCCCCGTCACCCTCGAGGCCGGCAACGTGCCCGAGGTGGTCGTCCACGGGACGTACTTTGCCTTCTGGGACCGCATCGTCGCCTCGGGGGGCCTGCGGCGCATGGGCCGGACCCACGTCCACTTCGGCACGGGCCTGCCTCCCGGCGACGACCGCGACCACGACGGCGGCGGCGCGGGGCCGGGAGGGGAGGAGGAAGAGGCGCAGGTCCACGACGAGGCCGCCGAGACGGAGGCGGCCGGGAAGAACGACAGCCACCACCACCATCAGCGAGAGCAGAAGCCGAAGCCGAAGCCGAAGCCGCAGGTCATCAGCGGCATGCGCGCCGACGCGGAGCTGCTCGTCTTCGTCGACGTCGAGCGGAGCCTGCGCGACGGCGCCCTGCAGTGGTGGCTCAGCTCGAACGGCGTCGTGCTGACCGAGGGCGCCGCCGGCGGGGAGGAGGACGGCCTCGTCCCCGCCAGGTACTTCCGCGAGGTCCGCGGGCGCCGCCAGGGCGTCGGAGTGCTGTGGCGCGACGGCGAGAGGGTCGCCGACCTGCCCGCCGGCGTCGTCGCGCGGGCGCCGCGCGGGAAGCTCGGGGGGTGAAGGAGGCGGGGGGGGCACACTAAGTGGCTGGTGTCGCTTGGAGTGCGGAGATGGTCTCTCTGCGTCTACAAGAGCGGCGCGGCGGGCGTCTTTGGCCTCACGATGCCACCGTGGTCGTTTTACTTGCAGAGCCCAGAGGAGATATGGGCTTCTGCATCCGTTCTCGCCTCTTTGTCGAGACGTCCCATAGTAGCACTCCTTTGCCTGGCATGACTATATTTCTGTCCCCCTGTCCTGCGTGACCGACGACAGGATAATAGGAAAATACCATCACGTCTAACGAAGAGTAGGTAGCTGACCGGATCTCGCCGTGGGTCTGTTTAAAAGTCTCGCATTCCTGTTTCGCCTACCAAACGCGCCGGTTTCTGGGAATTCCTTGCTCCTTGAGTAAAAGCCTTGAGATCAGTGAAGACGTGTTCTGTATCGCGGTCCCAACTTGCTCGCTGCCCTTGAATCCTGCTTAGAAGCCAACAAGACGCCTCGGGTCCCGACATTTCTCGGGTCCCCTCCATGGCGGCCCTCACTCCCCCAAGACCATCGCATCCCCGTCCCGCTGATGCTGCTCTAGCTTCTGGCTATGGATCTGGCCGCCGCCCGACTTCTTGTTGGCGGCGGCGAGCTCCCCGAGGACCATGCGCACGGCCTCCTGGCGCCGCTCCCACTCGGCCCGCAGGTGCGGCAGCAGCGCGTCCGCCAGGACCTCGCGCGCGTTGCGCTTGCCGTACACGCCGGTCACCCTGCCGCAGCCGCCGGGGATGTAGCGCGAGAGCGCGGGGTCGGGGGTCGGGCTGCCCTGCCACTGTTTCCCCTCTCGTTAGCAAGGTAGCTTGACGTTGGAGAGCGAATACTGTTGGGTAGAGAGAGAGAGAGAGAGAGAGAGAGAGACAGAGAGGCGTGAGACTTACAAATCCAGGCTGCTCCGGGTCCTCCTCCAGCCGGTACCGAGGCGCCTGGATTCCGAGGCACTTGCATAGCTCGGCGACCTGGTGCACGGCCATCTGGTCCTCGTCTAGGTCGTCTTCGGAGGAGCCTGTCGTCGCCGACGCCGCCGCGGACTTCTTTTTACTGCTGCCGCTGTTGTTGTTGCCGTTCACCTCGTCCCCAGCGCCCCCGGTCTTGGCCTTCTTCTTCTTGCTGGCCTGCTGCTGCTGTTGCTGCTGCTGCTGTTCACTAGCAGGCTTCGCGAACCGAACTCTGCCGCTCCCGTCGGCCGGCATGTGGCCCTCGCGCCGCAAGAACTCGACGGCGCACTTGCAGGCGTAGGTGCGGGCGTCCTTTTTGCGCCCGAAGGTGGTTGCGGGAGCACCCGCCTCGCCGCCGCCCAGAGCCGCCGCCGACTCGTGGATGCGAACCGCGCAGGTCCAGCGCTGCGGGGCCTTGGGGCCCCCCGGCCCCTCGACGCCGTCCTCGACGAAGACGAGGGTGGAGGGGGCGCCCGTCGGGTCGGTCGGGTGCGCGGCGCGGTACTCTACGTGCAGGGGGTTGGTGATGTGTCAGCATGTAAAGATAAGGAAAGAGGAATGCATGTTGGTGAGTGTGCAGTGTGATGTCCTGTGCCCCAGTAAATGAGGGAGAAAGACACGGCCGGCAAAAAAAAAAAAAAAAAAAAAAAAAACACAGGGCTACGAGCAGAAGGACTCGACTCACTGTGCAGAATGTCGACCCAGTTCTCGTCGCCCAGGTCGAGCTCCACGGGGGCGCCGGCGGCGTTGGAGGCGACGGCGGCGGCCCTGGCCTTCTCGTCGGCCTCGGCCTGGGCGATGGCGGCGTCGAGGTCCCAGACGGCGCGGCGCTGGGCCGGCGTCATCGGCGCCAGCGTGGCCTGCTGCCGCGAGTTCCACCGCTGGATTCGGGTGAGCGTCGCCAGCGGAGGGTCCGCGTCCGTGTCCATGGCTGCACGCTTTTTTTTTTTTTTTTTTTATTCCGGACTTTATCTCTCTCTTTTGCTGTTTGCTCTTCCGTGCGGTGTGCGGGGGCGGGAGATCTCGGTCTCCTTTTCCCGCCGCCCAGCCGGTTTGCGAGGCCGGTTGAGCGATTGCCGATGGTGGTTGGAAGGGGGGTGTGTGTGGAAAGGTGTATGCGAGGTGATGCGGAGCAGGCGCGGATTGGTCAGAACCTCGCGGGCGCCGCCAAACGGTGGGGAACGTGTATTCGGATGCGGGAGGGAAAGAGAGACCCACGCTCCCAACTATAAGGAAGGCAGTGTGGAGACGGAGTGTGAGAGAAGAAGAGAAGAAGAAGGATAAGAAGAAGAGAGGATATGAGAGAAAGGAAGAGAGAGAGAAAGAAAGAAAGAGGAGACAAGACAGGCAGATACAGATACCCTCGGCTGCGGGGCAGAGTTGGTATACGAGTAGATGGCATCAGCAGCAAGGGGCCGAAGAGCAGGGCGGGACGGGTCGGGCAAACAAGCCTGGCCCGGCTCGGGTGCGAGCAGTGGGAGATTTATTGTTCGCATCCGACGAACAATGGTTGGCTCTTCCCGGTGGGGGTAACGGCCTGCCCGCTCTGCCTTGTGCGACGTGAGTTTACCTACCTACTTACCTGTGTACGTGTAGGTAGGTGCTCGTAGGTAAGATCTGCTCGGTACAAGCAGGATCAGGCCTTCAAGGATGGGTACTAAGTAAGGTAGGTAAGTATCGTACTTGAGATCTTGACTGGTGTCGTGTCAGGTCAGGTGTATGTAGTAGACTTTAAGACGGCCGACCAGATGGGCGCAGAATGCGTGGTCAACTGGGCCTGGCGCAGGTCTGAATGCGGACAACACAGGGCAGGCCGATACGTGGATGTGGTGTCGCTCTAGGGGCGCGTCTATTACATGTACACTGCGCAGCCTTTTTTCTCTTCGTCTCGTCGTGGGTATCATAAGAATCATTCAACGCCAACGGCACCGGAGCCTGTCTCTCAAGCCGCCTCGAAGAAGCCTCCGTCGCTGTCGTCGCCGTCGTCGCCGGCCCCGTCCGACTCGCCCCTCGTCTTCGCCGTCTCCTTGTCTGCCTCTTTGCCCTTGCTCTTGTCCTTGCCTTTGCCCTTGTCCTTGCCCTTGCGGCTGCCGGCGTCATCGGACGCAGGTGCGGCTGCCTCCTTGATTTTCTTGCTTCGCGGTCCCTCGGCCGCAGCTACGGACCCGTCTGTCGGGAGGCGCTCGCGGATCTGCACCAGCGCCCGGTGGCCCTGGGGAGCCGCCTTCTCGATCTCGGTCCACACCGGCGGCCGCTGGCTGTGCAGGAACTTCTGGGCCTTGCTGCCGCCGCCTTGGCCGCCGCCGCCGCCCTCCTCCGACTTGTCGCCCGCCTGGTCCGCCGCCGACGCCGGGTACAGGCTGACGTAGCGCTCGCGGTAGGGGAAGTACTGGGCGTAGATGCTGTCCGTCTCGACCGTGTGCAGGTCCTTCTCGAGCCGCTGCCGCGCGGCCTCGTCCGTCTCCTTTTCGAGCTGGACCCGGATCTGCTTGGCTAGGCGGTCGGCCTTGCGTCGCTCTGTGAGGGGCGAAGACGAGATTAGCTATGATGTAACAAGACTGTGTGTGTGTGTGTGTGTGTGGGTGAATGTGTGTCAAGAGGGGGCGAGGACAGAAAAGGGAGACCATATCCTTACCAAAGAAGCGGACCATCTTGTACTTGACGAGCCCGGCGCTCCTCTCGTGGTCGGCGGCCACATCCTTGATGCGCTGGTGGTGGTGGGCCAGCTCCCGCTCGAGGTCGTTCTGGACGTTGGCGGGCAGCGACTGGCCGGCGCGCAGGCGGCGCTCGATGGTGCGGACGCGCTTCTTGATCCAGTTCATGCTGTCGGGCTGGTCGCGGCTCTCGCGCTTGGCCTTCCTCTGCGCCATCTTGGCCCGCACCTTGCGGGGGTCGTGCTGGGGCTGGAAGCCCGACGACTGGCCGCGGGACATGGCCTTGGGGTTGTGGCGCGGCCCGTCGCCGTCGCCGCCGTCGGCGTCGGCGTTGTCGCTGTAGTCGTTGTACCTGCGCTTGGAGGACATGGCGGGCGCTCCGACTGATACTTCGGGCGGCCCGTGTGGAGTGTGTCGCGTGTGGTGATCGACCTGGGTCGGGGCAGGGCGAGGCGGTATGCGACGGGTGTTGGACGGTCACTGCAGAGAGTGCTGCAGATGATGTTTTTCAGAGTTGCACCGGCTGCCAGAAATTTTAGAGGGGCCGGCTCGCGGACGGAGGCCCGCCGGTGGGCGGGCGAGGACCCGCTAAGCTGGGCAATACTGGGGTCTAAGCCTCTGTGCATTTAGGCCTAGCCAGCACTGCTGAATGCCCCGCGCTAGGGGCCCGGGGACCCATTGGATCTCCAGCGGGAGCCCGTCAGATGGGTGGTAAGTAGCGGTACTTGGGTATCCCCGAGCCGACGCACTCAGCGTAGCGCGCAGCCGGAAGGAAAAGAGTACAGCGACCTCGACCGACCGCAGCAGGGATGCCAGGCAATAGGCCAATGCTTGATTGGCCAATGCCGCGCTGCACCTCTGCCTCCGGTTAGTCATTGCCCACCTACCTCAGCTTCGCCCCCATCGTCCGCGGGTATGTATCGTCACCTCACGTCGTCACGATAGTCGGGCCCCGGCGCTGACCGCCTCATCACCCTTGCTTCTCAACCTGGATCGAGCCACGCGCGACACTCGGGACAACCTCTTGCCTGGCAGGCATTGCATCGGGCGAGCCGGCGAGCCGGCGCAACGGCTGCTTCCGACGATATCGGCACGGACGCGACGCAATCTTGACCGGACCGGCCTTGGCCTTGCCTCACTGCACGAGTAAAGTGGCCCGCTCTACCCAGCGCAGGTCTTGAAGCGAGCGTCTTTGCAGGTCAACCTATCTTCTGAGGAAAGCCCGCAGCCTCGGGCGCGCTCGCCATGGACAACCGTCCCGAGCCTGGCGTCATCAAATGGTCACCTGACCCGGCCTTTGACGGCTTCATCCACGTCAACCTGGCCCATCGCTTCATCCAGCTCTACAAACCCGTCGGCCAGGCGCGCAACAAGCGCTTCGACTTCCTCAAGGTTTCCCGCCACGAGGAGACGCCGCCTCTGACGGCCTACGACTGGTCCCCCCAGTACCACGGGCTCGTTGCGCTGGGCACCACCAACAACAACATCAACCTCGTCAGGATCGACGACAACTCCAATAGCTACTACGAGAAGAAGCTCAAGCCCCCGCGCCCGTGCCAGGCCGTCTCTTTCAACACGGGCAACCTGCTCGCCGTGGGCCTGGACCGGGTTCGCAACGACCAGAGCCTGCAGATCTACGACGTCCACCGGATCTCGACGTTGGGCGATGCCCCTCAAGGCGCCTCCAAAGACCATGGCTCCCTGATGGAGAGCTTCCGCAGGCTTGAGCCAAGCACCTCCGTCACCAGTGTCAAGTTCTTCGAGGACAACCCCCAGACGCTGGTCGCCGGTATCAAGGGTCAATGCGTCCGGCTTTTCGACCTCCGAGGCACGTCTCTCTGTCCACCCAGTGTGATCCCTGCTTTGACCTCCGGCTGACCTGCGCAGACCCTTCGGGTGCCGTGACCAGCTTCCCGACTCGCTGTAACAATAATTTAGCCATTGACTACGCGGATCAGAACTTTTTTTGCCTCGTCCGCGCTGGACCACCCGGCCGTCATGATGTGGGACCGTCGAGCCACCTCCAGATCTGTGGCGTCTCCGGCCTACCTCGAGGCCATGGACAATGAAGAGTTGCCGTGGGGCTGCAGCCTCAAGGTCGAACAGGGCACCAATACCGACATGGAGCTGCTGAAGAATGACAAGTCCTCCGTCATCCGCTCTCTTCGCTTCAACCGCGACCATCGCGGGCATCTCGCCGTCCTGTCCCGGAGCGGACAGCTGAAAGTGATAGAGACGCGCAAAGACTTTGTGCGGGCCGAAGCCGAGCGGCACGAGAGCCCGAGTGCTTGGAGACCAGGATGTCTACCGAGCTCGACATGGCCTACATCAACATGGACAGGAAGGATGATAGGATTGTCTCTTTCGACTGGGTCACTCTGAACTCGCCCGTGCTAAACCCGCGAGCTGTCGTGTTGCGTGCCAGCGGCGCCTTCGAGATTGTCGAGAAGCCCAACTACACTTCGGAGCACGTCTACAAGATGGTGCCCTGGCAGACACCCTACCGCGGACTGATAGGTAATAGACCCCATCCGACTCACTGCAATCCACTAACTCCTTCTCCTCAGAGGGATCGTCATATCATAGCTTGATGCAGTTTGAGGATTCCCAGTACTCCGCCATGATGAGCTCGATGCTCATTGACAACGCACTGTCTGAGATGCCACTGTTTGGCGATGACAAGCAGCCAATCGGCCCCATCATCGAGGAGGCTCTCCAAACGATCCCTCCCAGCGAGGACTTGATCGAAGACACTACGGCTGTCAACGCCGAGTTCCCAACGCTGTTCACCGACGCCGCGTACTTGAAAGAGAAGATGCGCGGGTTGCGGTACTTTGCAAAGAAAAACCTGAAAGACTCGCAGGTCGCCAAGTCCGACCGCCGGCCCTTGACCATCGAAGAGCTGGACCGTTCCCTGCTGGAGCTGTCGCTCAACAACTCGGGGCCGCCTTCTAACCGGGAAGTCCATGAAGGGCTGCTGGGCCTTACCAACGCAATCAAAGGTTTTCCCAAGGAAGCGCAGCTTGTCCTTGACCATATCATGCTTCTGCGCGCCAATGAACGCTACCTCTTTGACTTTGCCGCGAACAGAAGCATTGTTTCGGATGATCCGTGGCTGCGAGACTTGTGGGATTGGATGTTCGGTAAGCACTGGCATATCATGGCATGTCGTGGCTTGTGCAGCAACTAACCCAGTGCAGGTGCTGAGCAAGCCGCTGTTGACGGCGGCATGGTAGCGTCTGGCGTGGACTTGAGCTACATGGGAGTAGGAAGTCTTTGGGCGAACGACCTCGGTTGGTTATATGCACACCCCCTCTCAAACGGCCGCCCACTGACTTGCCCAGGCCTCAAAGGAACGGCTCGACTTTCCGAAGGCACCTCCATCCCGGACGAGATGGGGTGGGAGCGGTGCTTGCAGGTCATCAACAAGAGGGCGCCCCAGCCCAAGTACACAGGGGTGGCAACGAAGAAGCCCGCCCACAGACAGGCTGGCATGGCCATATGTCGGTGGGGACGCACCCAAGACATGGACTTTAGCGATTATGCGCGGTCACCGGCATCGGAGAGGAACTCGTCCTGGTACACCATGGCAGCCGCACACGCTCTGTTCGAGGGGGATCCCACCCGGGCCGTGCAGATATTGAAGAAAGCAAGCACTGAATACCCGGAGCTTCTGTTCGTCTCGCTGGCGCTGCAGCTGATTGGCCGAGGCGACACTGGCCTGGCTCAGGAGCAGCTCGATTTTGACGACGCCGTCGCGTCGAAGACGGACCCTTACCTGCGGGCCATCTCGTCGATCATTGCGACAAACGACTGGGAGGTGATCGGCAACCAGGAATCCCTGCCGCTCCGGGACCGCACCTACGTTGCTTTGCGATACTTTGACGATGAAAAGCTCGGCACGTGGCTGCAGCAGCAGATTGTCAAGTCCATCGAGACGGGCGACATTGAGGGCATTGTCCTGACCGGCGTCACCGACGACCTCGTCGACATCTTCGCCAAGTACATTGAGAAGTTCAACGATGTCCAGACGGCAACGCTGGTGCTGTCCGTCTGCGCCCCTCGCTACATCGACGACTACCGCTGCCTGGCCTGGCGCAATGCGTACAGGGCGTACCTGCAGCGCCACAAGGCCTTCTTCCAAAGGACAAAGTTCGAGGTGGAGAGCACCAAGAGGAGCAAGCTGCACGGCGTGCCTACTGTCAAACCCCGCTCCCGACAGATCGCGCTGCGATGTGTGTACTGCGATGCCGCGTACGAGCTCTCGAAAACGCAGCCCGCGCCGCCCACCGAGCAGCGCAACCCCCTGATGGCCTCCAACATCAACGCAGGCATCAGCTGCCCCAACTGCGGCCGTCATCTGCCGCGGTGCGTGGTCTGCCTGGAGGTGGTGGGCGTGCCGCGGTCCGACAAGCCTGAGCCCTCCTCAGACCCGGGCACTCGCGCGGCAGCGAGGTTCCCGACGTTCTGCCTCAAGTGCGACCACGTCCTGCACCTGGACCATGCCAGGCAGTGGTTTTCCAAGCACTCGGAATGCCCCGTGCCCGAGTGTCGTTGCCGGTGCAATTTCCGGGCCAACGTAGAGCTGAACTACCATTGAGCGGACGACCTAAGAAGCGCACACGACACGGGCCGTGGGTTTGCAGTAGCATGACCAATAGGCAGTAATTCGCAGGCTTCAAAAGCAGAGACGCCGCACATCTTGTCTGACTCGAGAACCCCCCCCCTCCCCCCCTCCGAGGGCTACCGGCCCTGACGTATTCACACCACAGTCATGCGAATCGCCTCCGAACAAAAGATCTGGGCCGACGCAAGAGGCTTAGGCGCGTGGGTGATCCCCCTCCTCGCGCTGCCTCGGACCCGCTTTTGGTCTTGGTGAAGCCCGAGTTAAGCGTTTCGGTTCCGAAGCCTGACTCCTGCTGGCGCCGAGCCAGGGGTTAACATGTCTCCTGCATTATGTCCGCGACTACAGGGCAGCAGGCGCGGCTATAAAGCAGACAAGAAACAAAACCACTGTCTACAGACACTCTCACTCCCAGATTACAACTCCTCGAAACCCGCTTCTCGACCTTCTTATCTCATCCACCCATCTCAACCAAGAAAACTACACACACACAGAGAACCTCTCTCCTCCCGTCGCCCTTGAACCAGCGCCCACCATGCCCGAAACGGCCCTCATCGTGTTGGACGTACAAAACGGGGTGTTGGAGATGCTCAAGGACCACTTCGACACGGATGCGTACCTGGCGGCGGTCAACACGGCGGCGGCGGCGGCGCGCGCGGCGGGCGTCCCGTGGTGCAGGTGTCGACGGGCTTCCGCCGGGGGTACCCGGACTCGAACCCGCGCAACACGTCGGTGGGCCACGCCAAGTCCCTGGGCCTGTTCCAGGAGGGCCACGCGTCGACGGAGCTGCACCCGGCGCTCTTCCCGGGGCGGAGGGGGACGTGCGGGTGGTCAAGAGGCGGGTGTCGGCGCTGCACGCGACGGACCTGGACCTGGTGCTCAGGTCGCTGGGGTGCACGCGGGTGGTGCTCTGCGGGCTGATCACGAGCGGGGCGGTGCTGTCGACGGCGCGGCAGGCGGCGGACCTCGACTACGGGGTGACGCTGCTGGAGGACCTGTGCCGGGACCGCGACGAGGAGGTCCAGCGCGTCCTGGTGCACAAGGTCCTGGCGCGGCACGCGGCGGTCACGTCGTCGGGGGAGTGGGCTGCCAGCCTTGGGGCGGGGGGGGGCGGAAGCGGAGTAGGAAGGAAGGGAGTTGGGGGTGTGTGTCTGCTTGCTGGCGCTGGCAGGGCTTTGAGAATTAGGTAGGGTGTGGCAGAATCTGGAAATTTCTATCATGCAGTACTATTACACAATGGCTCTTTTTGCCCCCCCCGGATGTCAGTTTGGGACGGGAGTGCGCGGTGGCTCGATGGGTCTGGGGTGAACGTGGCTGAACTTGCAATTATTGACATAATCTACCTATACTCTGACATGTCTACGTGTAGGTATCCGGCAGGGCATTGTGGGTTCGCAGAGAAAGAGGGGGAGAAACCCTGTGGCTGTGGATCTCAACCGAGCAGACACCCATTTCCCCATTCTCACGATGCCCCGTACCTATCCATTTTCCATCGCCGACCCGGCGACCCACTTCAATTCCCACCCCCCCCCCGTCTTCGATCATACACCTCTTGTAGTGTGTGCGTGTGCATTCCGGGGCACACACACCCTTTTTTATAGGTTTCAGAGCGGGTAGACGAACCGCAGGTTCTCGCGGTCCGTGGCGTCGAGGTCCTCGTCTCCGATCTCGAGGGGCTCGTCGCCGCCCTCGGAGGAGGAGGAGGAGGCAGAGGGGCCGGTGTCTAGGATTTTTGTGGTGGTGGCAGTGGTGGCGGCGTCGTGCTGGTGCTGCTGCTTCTCGCGCTCTTGGAGGATCGAGGCGCGGTGGGCGTTCTGGCTGACTAGGTAGGTGCGGATTATGAAGCTTTTTTCGGGGGAGGTTAGTTTGGGGGTTACACAAGGGGGGGGGGGGAATGAAGTGGGAAGTGCAAGTGGGAGTCAAAAGGGAAGTAAAAGGGGCAGTAAGAGGGGAAGCGAAAGGGGGCATTGAAAAAGGAGAAGCAAAGAAACTCACCACATGATCGGGGAGACGATCCAGAAGGCCGTCATAAAGGCCCACGGCAGGGTGTACCTCGGCTTGTACTGCGGCTGCCAGAATCTACCGGAAGTTTTTTATTTCTTGTCAGTCCCGTGTAGTTGATGCATATAATCGGGAGGTGAGGTGGGGGAAAGGAGAAGGGAAAAAACATACTCGGGCGAGATCATGTTGGCGACCGAGGCGGCGACGACGCAGGTGCCCATGAGGGTCAGCTTCTTGGTGTAGCCGGTGGTAGTGGTGCCGGCCCACGAAAGGCCCATGAGGTAGGAGGGCTTGAAGGTCGAGATCTGCGTGCCGATGATGAGGGCGATCTTGTTGTCCCAGGGGGAGGCGAGCTGTTTCCCATGTCAGTCGGGGGGGGGGAAGGTGTTCATCACATGTGTAGGTCTCTATGCAGGACTCGGCGGAAGAGGGGAGAGAGAGAGAGAGAGAGAGAGTGTGTGTGTGTGTGTGAATGGATACGTACCTCCATGATCCCTCCCACGACACACGGGACGTAGGAGATGATGCAGGTGTAGCCGACGCCGAGGTCGGTGCCGTACAGCAGGGCGGCGGAGACGAGGATCATGAAGGAACCAAAGAGGGGCTTGGCGATGTTGAAGAGGGCGCTCTGGGCGGGCGTGAAGCCGAAGCCGACGACGATGAGGGGCAGCTGCTGCGACGTGTTGTTGGGCAGCTCGTTGAAGAACATGTGGAAGCTGGTTTTCTGTCTGTCAGTTCTTTTTTTTTTTTTTTCCTTCCTCTCTCTCTTTTTTTTCCTTCCATTTCTCGATATCCGGGACTGGGGTTGGGAAAGAGAGTTGCTCTGCGAAAGAAAAAGAAGAGGGAGAAAGAAACGCACATGAACAACCAGCTCTTGGGGTCGGCAAAGCACTCGCGGACCTGCGCCCACTTGAAGTCGGAGTTGACGATGCCCGAGTGCGTCTCGCGGATCATGGCGATGGTGTGCACCTTGTCCTCGGGGACAGCCAGCGGGCGTCGACGGGCGAGTTGGGCAGGAAGAAGAAGAGGGGCACGACGACGGCGAAGGTGAGCACCACGCAGACGAGGTCTGCGTTTTTTTGTTCCTCGATGGAAATCGTCAGCTCAGATTACCCTTTGGGATGTAGAACAAGACAAGACTCAAGAAGGGCCAAACTCACGCATCCACTTCCACGAGGCCAGGCCGCCGGCGAGGGCGCCCGCTTCGCTGTCGACAATGAGCTTGTAGGCCACCATGGTCAGCAGGACGTTGGCGAAGCTGCCCGACGCCCACCATAGCAGCTGCACCCAGGGGCTCTTCTTGGGCGTGAAGAAGGCCTGGTGCAGGACGGCTGTCGAGGGCACGATCTGGGATTCCGTCTGTTGTCGAGGTTAGTCGTAGTCTTTCCAGTTATTTTCTTCTTTTTCTTCTTCTTCTTCATGACTTGAACAATGAAGGAAGATCTGAAGGCTGTTCTCATTTTCCTTCCGTCTTGCGTCGAGAATGACAAAGTAGTAGTAAAGAAGAAGAAAAAAAGAAAAAAAGGAGAAGAAAAAGACGAAGAGAAAAATGAGAAAACTCACCATCCCCAGAAAGAAGCGCAGAGCCATCATCTCCCTGCCAGTGCGGACGACGAGGTGCAGGCCCAGCAGCAGGGCCCACAGGACGAGCGAGCCGTTGATGAAGTGGCGGTGGCCGACCCTCTGGGCCAGCACCCCTCCGGGCCACAGGGCGACGAGGTAGCCGACGTAGAAGACGACGAAGAGGTTGTTGTACTCGGCCTTGGTCATGTCGACGTCGTCGAAGATGCCCATGGTGCTGGCCTGCGACAGGGTCGACTTGTCGAGGTGGATCAGGAAGGCGATCCACCACGTCTGCCCCAGCAGGCACCAGAAGTTGCGCCGGTCCACGCGCGCCTCGTCCCGGGCCGTCCTCCGCGCGGCGCCGCCGGGCCCTCCCTCGACGCGGACCTTCTCGCGGGCGTAGAAGGCCGCCGTGTCGTCGACGTCGCGTTGCGTGTAGCGGTGTTTTTGGTGCCTGCTGGTCCCCTGCGGCTGTTGTTGCTGCTGCTGCGCCGTGGGGGCGGTGGGGGTCTTCTCTTCTGCTGCGGCGGCGGGCTCCATGGCTTCTGCTTTTTTTCTCTGGCTTGAGGAATCAAGTCACGCAGCTGGCGGAGGAAGAGAGAAGGAGAGACAGAGGAGAGGGAGAGAAAAGAGAGAAGCAGTCAAAAAAAAAGGGGGTGGAACTGCTAAAGCTGGGAACGATCTGCCTGGCTGGCTGGTACGGGCTCTCCTGCTGTGGAGCGGAGGCTTGACGCTGCTTCTGCTGCTTCTTATATGATACTACTTCAGGAGCCGAGACTTTTGAGGGACCAAGTTAAGGGAAAGGGGCCTTTTCTTTGCCCCCTCCCTGCGTATATGGCCCAACCGGCCTCGAGAGAGAGAGAGAGGCGCGGCTGGAAGACCCCCCACGGAAAGAGAGTCAGCCCGGCGGGTATTTCGGGGGCACCCCGGATCAGGCAGGCAGGCAGGCAGGCAGGCAGGCAGGCAGGCAGGCAGGCAGGCAGGCAGGCAGGCAGGCAGGCAGGCAGGCAGGCAGGCAGGCAGGCAGGCAGGCAGGCAGGCAGGCAGGCAGGCAGAGACAAATGAAGAAGGAATAGTCGAGCGAGGACCTTGATGTTCACTGACCACGGCCCGCCCGGCCGCCTGCCTCGGCCAAGCCGGCGGAGGCTCGAGCTGACGACGGGTGAGGAGAGTGGCCCGGCAGATAGACTGGCCATGATCCTCGCCAGCCCGCAGCAGCAGCAGCAGCAGGGGTCAAAGAGGAAGAAAGGGGAGAAGGGAACCCGTCGCATTGGGACACCGAGGGCCAAGAAGGTGTTGCAGTCGAGTGCCGTCGATCAAGCATTCGGGATTCTGTCTCTCTTACATTACACCCGTACGAGTGGGTAGGTACTGAGTGAATAATAACCAGTGAGTGGAAGGCGGCCTGTCTCCACGCCAAGAAGGCGAAGACGACGACGAAGAAGAAGACGAAGAAGGGCTTCACTTGACGCTCACAGGGGGGGGGGGGGGGCTGCAGATGCCAAGCCTTTTAAGACGGACGGCAAGGTCCGACCCTCTTTTCTCCTCTCGTCTTTGCCGCCGGGCGGGAAACTGGCCAACAGGGTGTTTTTGCCCGTCTTTTTCGGGTAGAGACTGTCTTTTTCGGGTAGGGATGACGGTCCAGAAGGGTTCTCTCCCTTGAGAGAGAGAGAGAGAGAGGGCTGCCGGTCGATCAAGTCATTAGTAAATCAAGCTTTCGGGAGAGCCGCTCCGTCTGGCTCGGCGTGGCCAACCGTGCAATGAGAGATGCTTCCCAAGATGGGGCACATTGCATTGCATTCCAGGGGAGGGAGGATCATCGACACTCTGTGTTGGTGACGAGGGGAGTGGGGGATCCGATGGGGTTCTTACAGGTACGCAACGCAACGCAACGTAGCGTAGCGTCGCGTAACAGTAGCATCAGTAAAGGATGCGGTCGGGGCAGAATAGTGAGGGGTAATCATCTTTGTTGCCTGTGTGTGCTATGCTGTGCCGTTGCGTGATGGTGGATGGTGGTGGTGGTGGTGGTGTGGTGTTCATGGTGACAGCTGTGTGTTGTTGTGGTGCTTGTACCTCTGACTCGGTATATCGACTGGGAAGACCACCGCATCAGATCCCGTATGCGCCGCGATCGGCCAACGGTGTCCCGTGTTGGTTCTCTCTCTGGGCTGCCATTTCCCTCCCTCCCTTCCCTCCCTTCCTGTCAACACTCACCCGTGAGAACCCGTGAGAAGCTCACTCGCAACAACGCAACGGTCCATCTATTCTTCCTTTTGTCTGTCTGTCCGCCTGTTGAACATGACCGCCCAGCATCGGGTCGTCAACGTCGTTGGTGGTGAGTATCCCCAATCCCCAGAATGCTGAAAGGGAGAAGGAGGGGGGAAAAGAAGGAGCAGTGTTCGACTGAGCCCAACTCTTTTCTCTAACCCACGCCCCCCGGCCTCCCCGGCGCGATACACAGCCGGCATCTTCGGCCTCTCGCTAGCCGTAGCCCTGCGAGCCAAGGGTAAGCAAAAAAACCCTCCTTTCCAGAAACAGTCCGCCCCCCCTTCGCGAGCGAGACAGTCGAGAACCCGGCCCTGACAGCAGACGTCTCTCCAACCGTCGGAACCGCGCGCAGGCCACGACGTCCACGTCTTCGACCAGCACGCCTACGACAAGACCGGGTACGATGCGGACAACGACGGCACGCAGGCCGCGTCCGTCGACCACAACAAGATTGTAACGTGTTTGCCCAGCATTGAAAAAAGCATCAAACTCGGAACTCGGAACTCGGAACTTGCTAACAGACGGGAGGAAACCCCGCCCCATATCGGAGCCAGATGCGCTCGTCGTACGGAACCAAGAAGCACTACCAGCAGCTCGCCCTCGAGAGCCGCGAGGCCTGGCTGCACATGAAGAAGGAGGGCAAGGAGGGCAAGGAGGGCAAGGATAGACGCAACGAAGACGAACACGAGAGCCCCGCCCTGTTCGTCAACAGCGGCATGCTACGCGTCCAGCCGTCCGGAGACCTGGGCCCCCTCGAGCGGGAGACGCTGGCCAGCCTCGCGGACGCCGGCCTGCGGCACACGCAGTTCGTCCGGGGCGACGCGGCGGACCGGAGGAGGGCGCGCGAGGCCGGGTGGGCCGGCAAGCTGCTCGGCTTCGCCATGCGTGAGGAGGAGGAAGAGGAGGAGGAGGAGGAGGAGGAGGAGGAGAAGAGCGACAAAGGAAAGTACGAGAGACAGGAAGAAGAAGAGGAAGAAGAAAAAGAAGAGAAGCAGTGCTACGAGGCCGTGCTCGACTCCATCTCGGGCTTCGTCCGCTGCAGCGACGCGTGCGCGCACCTGCAGAAGACGGCGGCGGCGCAGGGCGTGCGCTTCACGCTGGGCGGCGACGGGGGCTGCTTTGCGTCTCTGGCCTTGGAAGAGGAGGAGGAGGAGGAGGAGGAGGAGCAGGATGATGGAGGCGAAGAAGATAAGAAGAAGCAGAAGAAGAAGAAGAAGAAGAAGGCAGTGGGCATCGTGACGCGGGACGGGACGACGCACCCCAGCGACGTCGTCGTCATAGCCGGTGAGTCTCCCGTTTCGTTGAGTCCCCCCCCTCCCCTCCCCCTCTCACCACCTTATTAAGAGGGCCGAAGTGCCCTCCGCAACTTCCAGCATTGTCTGATTGCTGACTTGTGTGGGGGACGACGACGACGACGATGAAAAGGAGGCTCGAGGTCGACGCAGCTGCTGCCCGACCTGTCGTACCACCTCGAGTCGTCGGCGGGGACCGTCGCCACCTTCAAGCTCGACCGGAGGGCCGACGCGGCGCTGTGGGACCGGTACTCCCCGGCCGAGTTCCCCGTCCTCACGTGGAAGAGCCGCTCGCGAGACGCCCGCGGCCGCGACACGGGCAGCGTCTACGCCCTGCCCCGGACGCCCGAGGGGCTCGTCAAGATTGGGTACCGCGGGATCAAGGTCGGTTTTTTTTTTTGTTTGTTTCTCCAGGGTCTTGCACGTGCAGAGGTGGAAGAGGAGGAGAAAGAAAAGGGAGGAGGAGAGGAGGAGAGGAGGAGGAGGAGCAGGACAAGACTGGGAGGGAAAAAAAGAAGAAAAAGAGGAATAAAAGAAAGAGAAACACGAGCTGACGACCCACGATAATTACCCCCTATCCAGTTTACAAACTTCGTCCCCGCCCCTCCAGAGGCCCCCTTCTCCCAGGACGGGCAGTGGTCGGTGCCCCCCCCGTCCGCCTCGTCCCACCACTCGCAGCCCCCGCAGGTCGCCCTCGAAGCCATCCGCCGCTTCGTCGCCATCTTCCTGCCCGAGCTGCGGCACGCCCCCTTCCACAGCACCAAGCTGTGCTGGTACACCGACACCCTGGATAATTCGTTTCTGGTGAGTGCCGAGAGAACCAAGGCTGGAGTGCAGAGAGCTATGGAGAAGAAGCCGCGGGACTTGGCGGCTGATGGAAGAAAAAACATGAAAAAAAAAACAAAAACAGATCGACTACGTCCCGACCTTTGCCGACCGCTCAGTCTTTGTGTGTACCGGAGGCAGCGGCCACGGCGCCAAGTTTCTCCCGGTTCTGGGCAAGGTGTGTCTATTCTTTCCTTGCCTCTCTGGCTCTTTCCCCTCCCCCTTTTGATCTGCGGACGACTTTTCCCTCCTTTTTGTTTTTTCTTTTTCGTCCTATCCCCCCCTCGCCCCAAGACTCTACAAATCCACCCCGCTAAAACTCACACACACTCGCAGCACGCCGCGGACATCTTCGAGCACGGCGAGCAGAGCGGGTCGTTCATGTACCCGTTCTGGCGGTGGCGCGAGGACCGGCGGCGGGCCAACGGGCTGGACGAGGGCCCTTCTGGCCCGCGCGACCTGCGCAACTATTCGTGAGTTGAGTACTTGGCCAGCCCGGAAGAGTCTGGATCTTTGGTCTGGGTTCTGGCCTCTCTCTCTCTCTCTCTCTCTCTCTCTCTCTCTCGAGAACAGATAGATGGATAGAAAATTGAAGTTTTTTTTTATGATTGTTATTATTTTTGGCTTTCGCGCCGTGGACCGATGGCTCGTCGGGACGTGGCGTATCCGGGTGCGGCTGGGGCCAGGACGGGACGGACTGGCTGACGGTGCGGAATCCGAGAGAGGGGTCTCTGTGTGTGGGGATGCGGCAAGGGACGGGCGGGAGTGTCTCGGACCGTATACGCGTAAGTAAGTTGCCCAGTCTCAGTTGAGGAAGAGAGAGGGAGAGCACCCAGGCCGGCATTCATAGTGTCATCGACAGCCGGTGCGGATGCTACTACCTAAGGTAAAGTAGCCAAGGTAAGGTATGGTAAGGTAGGTGGCCAGCCCATCTGCTAACTTACCTTAGTCACGGCGCCCAAGCAGTCTGTCTTACCTGATACGAGCCACTACAGCCTCACCTAAACCTGTATACCTGATCCAGCACTGCCCAAGTTAGGTAGAGTAATAAAGTAGGTTCACAGCCGGCACGCCTCATGCCTGCCTTGTGTTAGTCCCGCCGGCGACGATCACCCGGCGCCGGCGGGCTCATCAGCCGGCCCAGCGCCACGCCCAAGAGCTACGCAGCGCAGCGCGGCGAGGTCGGCCATGGCCATCCATCACCAACGGGTTTGGCCCTGTGCCTCTCCTCTCGTCTGCTCTCCTCTTCTTCGGGTTGTGGCCGCCCAGCCTTGGCGTGTTCGTATTCCTCTGCTGCTGCTGCTACTGCTCCTCCTCCTCCTCCCAGCGAGTGAGTGATCAATGTCACCAGGCCGCGACAAGGTTTCCGCCGCCGCCGCCCGTGAAAGATCTGCTGCCCCCCGTCCGGCGACGGAGGCGCCCTTCGGTAGCAAAACCGTGGCTCTAGCCCGTCAGCTGTGGATAGATCCAAGGCGCGCGCACCCCCGGAGGATATGGCTTTCGGTACTCTTACTCTTGAAGGGCCTGGGCTCTTGTCAATGTCTGGGAAGCGAATGGAGTCGACGGCGTCAACACTTTTCCTCGAGTGTCCCATTCCAGTGGTCTTTTGCCCCATTTTCCTTCCCCCTTCGCGTGAGTCGCCGCGCATCCGAGGGCGCCGGATGGGTTGATGGAGCCCCCGCGCCCTCCAGCCTTTTTCCCCCAAACACACACACACACACACAGAGAGAGAGAGAGAGAGAGATGGACGTGAGCTGCGATGCGCCGCTCACGGCTCTCGCGACCATGTAAGAACAAGGCAAAGGCGGGCCCCCCTTTATTCGAGGTTTCGCGCGCGGCCGCCCGTTCAAAAAGCTCTGTGGGACCCCCTTTCAGCCCGCACTGCTCACTCGGCCGGGGGTGGCGCGAGCTGTCCGGCGTCGAGCTGTCCGGCGAAGGAGGTGATGTTGCGGACTATAGTAGCTGCCGTTCAGCGGGTTGGCTGTGGCCCACCTGCTCTACTTACTTCGCTCACCTTACACACCTGTACATAAGGTAAATGGGACGGACTGCTCGGCCGGGACTAATAAAACCTTGATCGATCGCCCCGGATACCGCGCTTCCGGCTCTGTCTCTCTCTCTCTCTCTCTCTCTCTCTTTCTATCCCAAGCGCACGCGCGATCTGGATCTGGACCAGGACCCGAACCTGGACCTGGACCCTTTGGGAGGAGGAAGCAGAGGAATAGTCTCCTAACTAAGTTCACTCCCCGGACTGCGGCT
The DNA here is from genome assembly GCA_006538405.1 of Hansfordia pulvinata. Classification (NCBI taxonomy): domain Eukaryota; kingdom Fungi; phylum Ascomycota; class Sordariomycetes; order Xylariales; genus Hansfordia; species Hansfordia pulvinata. Next base: position 2,085,222 of record BJKQ01000008.1, on the reverse strand, counting down.
CTCGGGTCTCTTCGATCGGACAGTCTTTCCGAGGGCTGGAACCCCCGGCGGCGGCGGCGGCGGCCCCAGCAGAGAGGGAGAAGGTTTGGCTGGCGGGGCCCCCGAAGCGGGCGGGGCGTGTGTGTGTGTGTTTGGGTTGCTGACCGTCCCGCGCCATCTCCTCGGGTTGGCTTACCCTGAAAAACCTACCTAAGGGTAAGTAAGGTTAAAGTGCGTATAGGTAGGTAGAAATCATGTGGCGACCAGACTACCGGTAACCCCGCCGGGGGAGGGCCCACAGCACAGGGCCGCGGCGGCCGGGCACTAACGCAGCCGAAACAGCCCCTCCTCATCAGCATCAGCCTCGGAAGACGGTGCGGGTGCGGCGCTGCGGCGATGCGGCGCTGCGGCGGTGGGCGGGTGCGGGAATGGCCTCTTCAAGATTCGAAGCTAAGGAGGAGAGGTTTTTCTTGGCCGGTGCGGAGGACGCGGGGTCCACGTCCGAAAGGGCGAAAGGGGGGGAGGAGAGGGGACTTGCAAGGTCCCCAAGGTGGTAAGAGCCGCAGACCTTGCGCTGATGGCGAGTTCTCGCGATGGCCTCGCCCGAGCTGTATAAAGAGGCCCGGGTCGTCGCCCGTCTCTGGGGATTCGGATTCAGTCAGCATCAGCATCAGCAACAGTTCTCTCGCCTCTCCAACACACACACACACACACACACACAATCACTCTTCCGCGCTCCGCCGCCTAACTCCTCCTTCAACCTTTCCTGTCCTCCTTCTTTTCCCCAAGAAAAAAAGACACTCCAACCGCCAGCATGGTTTCCACCAAGATCATCACCTCCATCATCGTCGCCCTGGCCACCGTGGCCGCCGCCGCCCCCGTCACCGACGAGGTCGTCGCCGCCGCGCCCCGAGGAGATTGTCACTCCCCGCGCCCCCGAGGAGATTGTCACTCCCCGCGCCGAGGAGGTTGAGGCTGTAAGTTATATACCCATACAACATCTCTCTTCTCTCTCGAACCCCTCCCCCCCCCCTTTTCTTCCACTAACGCATAACCCTTCACACAGCGCCAGAACATCAACGGCGGCATCAACATCGGCAACGGCAACATCAACAGCCTCAACAACGCGCGCCAGCAGAGCAACAGCTTCCGCGACCAATACAACCAGTGCCACAACACCTGGCAGCAGTACGGCGACCAGTACCAGCAGTCGTGCCAGGTCTCGCGCCAGTGCCAGTCGCAGTGCCAGTCGCAGCAGTCCGGCCGCAACTCCCAGCAGCAGTGCCAGTCGCAGTGCCAGACCCAGACCACCAACTGCAACAACAACCGCCAGCGCTACTGGAACTACGGCCGCCAGTGCGACAACTACCGCAACCAGTGGACCCACTACTCCGGCCTCGTCAGCAGCATCCTCAAGGGCATCCTCTGATCTTGAGCTGGTGACTTTGTGGTTTGCCTACTGGTCGTGGGGGGGAGAGGATGAGATAAGATATCGGAAGTCTCTCTCCTCTCCCTCAGCTCTGAACAGCCAGCACACAACTGCCAATGCTCAAACAACGAGAACAGCAACGAGAACAACAACAACAACTCAAAGGTTGAAGGAAGGAGGGGGGAAGGAGACGGGAGTGATGGCCCTCATTTTTTATTTTTAATGTTTATTCTCCTTAGTAATCCGGTCTCGTTTCACTTGGACTGCTCTTTACTTACATAGTATCCCAACCCAATCACCTAGGTCGTCACTCCTTTAGCTACCACTCAATAATAATAACAAAAATCCTTTTTAAAAAAAACACAACAACAACTGGTTGCTTTTCGTGTGGTGCAGTGTTTTACTTTCAAGTTTCGCTTTCTTATTTCCCCGCAAAGCAGAGCGAAAACCTGCTCTCTTCTCCTACCTAAAAGGCAAGAAAGAAAGAAAGAGGATATTGTGAGCCATGTTCTGCATCGCTAACAAAGCCCCCTCCCTTTCCAATATCCTTCCCCTCCCCCTCGTCCTAAACACCAGGACCGAACCATCGCGCTTGGCGGCGAACACGTCCCCCATATGAACCCCCACCGCGCGAACAGGTCTCGTCACTCTCGGCCAGCGCCGGGGCCCGGGCGAACCCCCCACTAAGCCGATCGAGCCAGATCCGGCACGCGGACAGGGCGGACCAGCTGTTGATTTTTTCTTTTTTCCTTCAATACTTACTCGGAGGATAGAGGGAACGTCGCCGAGCTTCTACGTACCTCCTATTCGGGGTGAGTCTCGCTGTCAGAGAGAGAGAGAGAGAGAGAGGGGCAGGTCATCTAGGCACGCGTTGCAAGTTATACGAACTGTTAATGTAGACCAGGTGTCCGGCGATGCCTGGCAGGGCTCGTGGGCACGTTTCGCGCGAAGCTTGTGGGCACGTTAATGCGAGGGCCTCGTGGAGCACTCACTGCTCAGGACCATCTCGACCAGAGAGCCACACAGCCAAGGGCACAAGGCATGGCCTAGACAAAGATAAGATCAACAAGGAAACAAGATCGTGGCAGCTGTATTAATCTGTGCCTCGTGTATCTCTCCGCAGCCGTCTCGTGCAACCAACTGGCTTTCCTTCCACCTCATCTCAAAAGTCTCCAGTAATCACCCCTTTTCGCGGTCCCCGCCACCACTGCACTTCGCCCTGGAACTCTCTTCCCTCTAGGTAACTCATCGACTCTCACATGAACCGCCAAAAAGAAAAAAAACAGAATGCAAGACCCCGGACGCCAGAACACGCCGTGACGCGCCGAGCGCTGTGCAACAAAGAACCAACACCACCTTCCCCCCTCGTCTCGTCGTCTCGCGTTTCATGCGGGAGCAGCAGCGCAAGACAGACCGTGAAGAAGACGACATGAAGAATGAGAAACCGTCGGCCTTTCAAAGACAAGAACACTCATTATAGCCCCAGAAACGTAAAGAGGCGCCCCAACAAGACGCCGGAGCCGCCGGCAAGATTGAAAACCCCGGGTATCACAAGAAGCCCCTGTACGAACGAGCCGGACAGAACCAGCGCAGAGATGGGAAGCTGACCCGACGCGCCAGACGAAAACCCGCTACTCCGGCACGGGCGAGCTGCTCTGCGTCATCTCCTCAAACTCGAGCTCCCACCGGTCCACCTCCTTGAACTTGTGCACCGCCTTGTTGAGCTCCTCCCCTCTCGCGCGGGGGCGCGGGGTCGTGTCCCCGTCCCCGCCCTCCGCCGTCTCGCCCTCGTCGGCGAACGTGTCGTCCGCCACCGGCGCGAAGCTCTCGTTCGTCTCCTCGTTCTCCTCCTCCTCCTCCTCCTCGTTCTCGTTCTCCTTGTCCGACGACCGCCCGTACGTCCGCGTGATCCGGCGTCCTTTGGACCTCGTCGCCATGCCCTTGACCGCCGGGAGGTCCTGCGCCTTTGGCGGCGGCTTCTTGTTCCCGGTGGACCGTGGCGCTGTCGTCGCCGCCGCCGCCCGCGTGCCAGGGCGCCTCGGGCGGCTGCGGACGTCCAACCGGAGCTCGTCGTCGTCGTCCTCGCCACCCGCCTCCACCTCGGTGTCCGACCCATCCTCCTCGCGCGCGTCGCCCGCCTTCTGGCGTCTGCGCGGGAGGAGACTCGCCAGTTCCGCCGTCGTCATTTTCTTTTCCTCCTTCTCGGCGGCGGGGGCAGCAGAAGTAGCAGAAGCAGCAGAAGCGGCGGCGGCGGCGGCGGCGGCGGCGGTGCGCTTGCTCGCCTGCCGTGTGGGCATCTTGGGCGGTGGTGGCGGTGGCGACTCGGCGTAGTTGGGCGAGTGCGTCAGCGAGGGCGGCGACGACATGTCCGAGGAGTCGCCGTTGTCGCGCACCGGGGTGCGCCGCAGCACGGCGCCCGCGGGCCGCTTGGCGCGCGCCTGGGCCAGCGCCTTGATGGGCGGCCACATCTCTTCGTCCCCCGAGGCGTCGCTGCTCAGGGGAGGGGCCATTAGGGACTCGTCCACGGCACCCCGGACCGGCGTGACGGGTCTGCTGCTCTGGACGCGGGACGGCGGGAGCGGAGAGGCCTCGTGCTGCTCCTCCGCTGGCTCCTCGGTGGAGGGGATGGTCACGTGGGCCACGGGGTCGGCGCGCGGCGAAGAGCGCTGTCGCTGCTCGTGCGCGGCCTGCGACTTTCTCTTGCGCGAAGCTGGGCGGTCGGAGGAAGGCTGGCGCGGGGAGCCGTCGCCGGGCTGGAGCTTGGCGGACCGCCTCTTGGCGTTCTGGAAGGGGGTGGACTCGGCCTCGGGGGCAAAATCGTCCTCATCGGCCAGATCGTCATCGTCGTCGTCGTCGTTGTCCATCTCGTCAGCCGACTCGGCTCGGGACGGGCTGCGCGGTCTTTCTGGGCCGTGCCCAAGATGCTGGGCTCGCGGGCGCGGCGCTTGAAGACGCCAATGTTGAAGGTGGAGCTGATGCCGGGGGTGTTGGGGCCGGCGCGGCTGCTGGGGCGGATGGGGCCGTCGTCGCGGCTGAGGAAGCTGCCGGCGCGAGGGCGGCGCTTAAAGTGGCTGGCGGAGATGGTGGAGTTGTTGTGCGATCGTAGGGCGCTGCCGGTGCCGGTGGTGGCGGTGGCAGTGGTGGTGGTTGTGTCAAAGGTGGTGTTGATGTCGTCAAACATGGTGTCGTCGAGGTCGAGGCCGGAAACATCGGCCATCCGGCCGTGGAGCGGGGTGGCGGCCGTCTTCCTGCCCAGCTCGGGGGACGCGTCGGACACGCGGTTTTCCTGGGTGTCGGGGACGGTCTCGTCTTGCTCGGGGGCGGCCGAGTCATCGCCGGTGGTGGAGGTCATGTTGTCGAGACGGCCCATGGCGGCGTCGCGCTGGCGGCGGGCCGAGTCGAGAGCCTTGACCTGCTGTGTGGTGGCGGCGACGCGACCGGAGCGTCGTCTCTGGGTGGAGTTCTGTTTTTCGCGGTCGCTCACGTCGTAGATGTCACTGCTGCCGCTGCCGCCGGGGTGTTCGGGCTTGCTCTTGGCGGCGGAGGCGGCGGCGGCGGGCTGTGGTTCGGGAGTGGATGATTTTGCAGCCGCCTCGGGCGCCGCAGCGCGCCGGGCGGCGACCCGGGCTCGCGCAGGACGCGGCATGGTGCGACGGCGGCGATTCGCGCGTCAGACGGGCGTCGAGGTGGGTGTGGATGGGCAGGTGAGGGGGGGATGCAGCTCGGGTGTGCGGGTGTGCGGGTGTGCGGGTATGTGGGTGAGAGTTGGACTCGAAGGATGGATGATGATTCGAGGCAGATGGGAGCAGAAAAGGATATTCACGAGTAGGTAGGTAGGCGTGCCTGTGTGGATACTTGTGTACTACGTGTGGCTCCTGTTGTGGTGATGGTGGTGGTGATGGTTGCGGTGGTGTGTTGCGGCGCGGCGGGTGTTGAAGATTGGATTGGGGGGAGGTACGGTACAGATGGGCGCGCGCGTCTCACGGCTGCCGCCCAACGCGTCGCGGCGTGTTTAGATGGGCGCCCGGGCTGCAGCGCTGTGATTGGCCTCTGTGGCGTACAGCCCCACCCAGCCTCATCGCGACATTTTTACGTTAGGTACTGTGTGTTTACCTAATAACTCAGTCGTCCACCATCGCCGACGGTCGACCTCGCGTTGGAGTAGGGACTCGCCAAATAATCAAGTACCTAACTCAAGGTTGTCGACTCACCGTCCGCGAGCGGATTGTTGAAGCCGAGTCAAATAACAATTCAGAGTAGCAGTCACAGCATGTCACTAGGCTGAGTCCTGATAACCGTTCCTTGTGAACGTTCCAACAGTGCATCCCATGTACATACAGCAACCCCCTCTCAATCTGACAAGACAACATACAGAAACGGGGCAGTGAGAACACATCTTGTTTTTGCGTCTTCCAAATGATGGCCCCCATGCTCCTCACCTATGTACTGACACCATGCCGAGCGCGCGTCGACTCAGCCCAAACGTCCTGTGGTTCCGTCTGAAGCTGCCACCCCTGCGTCTGGTCAACCGTTATTCAGGTTGGAGTTAGGCAGGCAATTCACCCCATGACCCCCTATCGCGCCGTTTCTCACGAGTTATAACACGGGGGTATGGGCCGGGGAGATACATCTAGAACGCCCAAGCCCTTAATACCAGAGTGCCATGTATATACATATATGGGGCATCGCTGCGAAACAAAGACATATCGACCCAATCGTATTCTGCTACTATCACCACCGCCTTCTCCCCCTCTCTCCCCTCTCTCTCTTACACCGCGTCCCGCGGCTCGTCATCATCGTCCCGCACCTCGATTATCCGCCCCCCGGGCCCAACCGTCAGGCGCAGCATCTCGTGGCTCCGATCCGCCTCGTCCAGCGGATCGTCCTCCCCTCCGCCGACGACCAGCTCCGACCGCGACGTCCGCGAGTCGGGCCTGCCATCCCCGCCAGCAGCAGCAGCTCCCCCGCGCCGGCGCCGCCGCCGGGATTTCCTCCGCCCGCCGCCGCCGCCGCCCAGGACCGAGAGGCAGCCCCTCCCTTCGCGGTGACGTCGTTGCCGCCGCCGCCGCCGCCGCCGCCGCCCCGGCTCGTCGTCGTCGTCGTCGCCCCCCCGCCCCGCCGCGACGCCATCTCCTGGACCAGCGCGCGGAAGACGGGCAGCGTCTGCGCCACCACCGTCACCGTCGGCTCGAGGGCGTTGAGGATCGCCAGCGTCGTCGCCGGCTTGAGGTTCGCGAACGAGATCAGGTCCACGTGTAGGGACTCTGTTGGTGTTAGGTCCTCGTCTCTTGCGTCAGTGAGAGTTAAGGGGGATGGGGCATTTGGCTCTCTCTAACACACGCACCGTCTTCGGGGTCCAACTGCTGAAAGGGGATGATGGCGCGGATGATGACGACCACTCCGTTCCTGTCGGGCATCACTCTTTGTCAGTCCTCTCCTTCCATCTTGGGGGGAAACGCATCGTCGGAGCAGTTCCAAAAAAAGAAAAACCCGAGAAAGAAAAAAAAAACTCACAAGGCGCCCAGGCTCATGGCCAGGGCTATGCCCGCCTTCTCCGACTTCTTGAGCTTCAGCCGGCGGACGATGAACCAGGGACACAGCGAGAGCAAGACATCCAGCACCCCTCCGTATACTGCGCGGGTGAAAAGGGGGTGGGTGGGATACCGTTAGCCAGCGACTCCCAGCCATACTTCGCCCGTGAGAGCACGTCCGCTTCAACCCTCCTCTCTTCCTACCTCTCCTCCGTTGAGACTAGACCAAAAGACCACAACGCACATATGGAAAAAAAAAAAAAAAGACACTCACTAATAACCGTGGTATTGACTTTCTTAATCGTCCCCAAGTCCCAGCACCACCCCTCCCCGCCCCCGGGCCTCAGAGCGGACCCGGGGTCCCCGCATGCCGGCGCCCAGACGCCCGCGACCGCGGGGGCCAGGGCCAGGTTGGCCGTGGCGGCGGCCAGGCCCACCAGGACGCGGCCCGCCGCGGCGCCCCGCCACCCCTCGAAGAGGCGCCACAGCGACGCCGCGAACGCGCACTTGCTCCACGACGTCGCCAGGGTCACCAGCGTGCTGCCGACCTGGTAGAGCAGGTTGAAGCGGCGCATCGCCGCCGCCGCCGCGCTGTTGCCGCCGTCGTCGGCGTCGTCGGGGCCGTCTCGCGTGCGGGAGGAGGAGGAGAAGGAGGAGTATGTCGCCAGCGCGGCGCTGAGGGTCGCGTTGCCCGGTAGCAATAGGATCTGTGCGCGCGTTTGTTTATGTAAGTATATATGTGTGTGTTTCGGGGGGAGGTTGGGCATGTGCAGACACTGGGATCCCGCAGCCCGCGGCGCAATCCATGTGAGAGCTGGTGTGCAGGTTATATCGTTTTGACGATTGAGATAGGGGGGCGAGAGGGGGCTTGATCTTCGTGGACTCGGCATCAACCGGTTCCCAAATCCGCTGTGCCCCCTTTCCCCCCCTATTCTTCCCCCTTCGGATCGTTTTCCTTCGGATCGTTTGGCCCAAACGCTCGCGCATGCACACACACACACACACACACACACACACACACACACACACACACACACACATGGGGCAACTGACGAAGGGAGAAAACTCACCCAGGACAAGAGCAGGATCCAGTCGTCCCACCACAGCGCGGCGGCGCGCAGGAAGCGGCACCACAGGCGGAAGGCGAGGAACAGGCCGGCGATGGCCGTCAGCGCCCAGATGGCCCCGTTGGCGTCGCGGATGAAGGCCCGGTTCGCCTCCTCGCTCACGGCCATCATGTTTTTTTTTCACCCTTCTTCTTCTTCTTCTTCTCTTTCTTCTTTATCCTCCTGCTTTGCCTTTTCGATTCTCCCGGGCGCCCGCAACCGCGTAGAAAAGAATCAGCTGAACCCCCTCCCCCCCTCCTCCCTCTCTCACGGTAAAGCTACGAGGGGTAAAGGGATCGGTCTGTGGGATGCACAGGCGTGCGTGCGTGCGTCGTCGTCGTCGTCGTCGTCGTCTCGTTGGAAATCTTCGATGGGCATCGCGAAGGGCGCATTCACGTGTCTGTCGATGGAATAGGCATGTTGGTTTGTGTGGGGGGGAGGAGGAATAATCTTGGCACCTGCGCAGTGAACTGAACGGCCTGGGCAGCCGAAGAGATGGGGAAGATGGGGCAGACCGAGCCTCTCCAGCCACAGCTACACACACAAACACACACACACACCCGGGCCTCGCCGTTCTTCTCGAGCAGCATCGAGGCCCTTTGTGGTGGTGGTAGTGGTGGTCGCCCGCTGGAGGACCGGTCAGAGCACGACGGGCGGACTGGGAGCGTGCTAGCCGGCTTGGGGCAGATCCCCGGGCCCCGCGTGTCGAGCCATTCACTAGTGCGTTTGCTTCGCGTGTTGGCCTCGTCGCGATATCGATTCCATTGTCTGCTGGTGGTTGTGCTATTTCCCGGAGTGTCCATGGGTGGTGGTGAAGCTGCTGGACCTCGGGCATCCTGTCCGTACCGCCGCAGAGCCTTCGACTTGGACTACTTCACACGAAACTCACAGGGAGAGAAGGGCATCTAACGGGGCTCTATGCGCTCTTCTGAGAAGCGACGCAGAGAGAGCCGAGAGCGTGGCCACATCGTCTTATGAGGGGGGGAATCGCGCTGTTGGTGCGCGAGGCAACTCAACCTGAGGCCGACATTCTGTCCGGTGAGTATAGCATCCGCAGACGATATGCGACTGGAATCACTCCTGATCTCTCCACCGAGAACACCCGGCATTCGTGCCAGCGTTCTCGCCATCCTGTCTCCGGAGTAGTGTCTGTGCGGAAGCGCGTCTACGGAACCAAGGCGGCACTTGGCGAGCTTGACCGGTCTGTGCGTTATTGGATTTGAGGTGGGACACAGAACCGTCAGTCAGTCAGTGTCAGCGCCTGTGCCTGTGCCTGTAGTCCACACCTGTTTTTTTAGCGGAGATGCACCAGAGATGAAGAGACGGCAGCACTCACGATACAAGTAAGCCGGGCTCCGCCAGATGGGGAATTGCCTTTTCGAGCGCGGTGCATCGGGGAATACGAAAGGTACGAGTGGGATGGTGGAGGGGCCGGTGAAGCCCGCAGGTCCAGCGGATCAGCACGTCAGGTACCAGGCGCCCCAGCCACAAATTCCAGACGCCTCAGCCACCTGCCCCGCCTGTCAAAGCTGCACACCCACCAGACGGTGGTTAGCACCATACGGATACCTAACTGACACGTACCTGACTTAAGGTAGGTACTCCGTAACGGACGGGCAACGGTCCTGTCGATCCCGTTTGCATTGCGACCTTGGCACCCAGCCACTGCAATCCATGGATGATGGGTGCTGATTTTTGACGTCGACGGCCACGCACGCGCGAACGCCGCGCTTCTTGACCCGTGCTCGCGTCGGCACCGCGCTGCACGTCATCACGAGTACCCTTGCACGCCTTGCTGCCCGGCCGCGGCGGCGGCCGCGCTCTTGATACCCCTGCTTCGCGCCTGCGCCTGTCGCTGCCCCGTGCCGTCACACACCAACACCACATCACACACAGCAGCCTCCCCTTGCACTGTGGCGGATTCGGAGGATCATATCTGGGGCGAGTCTTGACAAGGAAAAGAAAGAGAACGAACATGCACACGTGGGAAAATTGTGTGTGCAAGGTATCAATAAGTACGGTATGCTGGCCCGCGATCGATCGCCGCGCAAGCCATGCTCGTACGAAGGGAATTATCCGATCTGCCCGTGACGCAATGCCCGCCTCGTAGCGAATCAGCGCCTGGCATGCGCGGCGCAACGACGCGCAACGGAGCCTCTCCCCGGAGGAAGAGGGGGGTAAGGGGACGCCGCCGCTTTGCTCCTGCATGCCATGGCCAGCAGGACTGACGATGAACTCGGACGTCACACCTGCAACCCAGTAGTCGCGTCCTCTTCTGGTGTCGGTCCTGACCGTGGCCGCCAGCCTACAAAGGGGAAGGGAGGGGAGCTCCCGGCGCGGGAGCTCCCGGCCGCGGCTCGACCGAGTCGTGTCCCGGGATCGGAAAAAGAAGAAGAAGGAGGAGAAAGAAGCAAGGCGCGCGCGCTGGATCAACGAAAGCAGGCGGGTGCCAATCTGCAGTGGTCGGGGGAGAAGAAATATAGGAGGGAGGTGGGGGGGAGACGAATACGACGACGACGACGACGGCGAGGCAACTCTATGTACCCAGGACAAGAGACAGCGTGGATGAGCAAGGGATCGAAGGGGGATGTGTTGTCACTGGCGAGTTTGCTGACAGGTTTTCTTTCTTTCGAGGCAAACCACTGCACTGCGTGCGTGTCTGCCCCGGCCGTTGAAGGCCAAACTTGGAATCTTGAATATCGAAGCTCGAAGCTTGAAGCTTGGGAGGGCCTGCGCCCCCCCCCCCCCCCCCCCCCCTCCCCCCGTGTCTCCATCACATCACGCAGGCCTCCCCGGCCTTTTCTTGGCCCCCGACGTGGCCTGCAGGCAGGTGGCGAGATGATGGCCCGTGGATATCGCGACGGCCGCTGCGAGTACGAGAGGACCATCGCGAATCATCAAGCACGCCATCCCTGGCATTTCCGCCCCCCCCCCCTCCCCTACGAGTACTCGTAATAAGTCTCGAACCTCGTCCTTTCTCCAGTCATCCGCGTTGGCGCTGGTGCTGGTGCTGGTGCTGGCGCTGGCGCTGGTGGCCCCGGGTTCCATCATCATCATTACCATCATGTACTCGTAATGACAGCCGCGGCCGATAACGGACACGGCATCTCGGTTTCTGGATACCGACCCCTGTCAGTCGCCCTCCCCCCCCCCCCCCTCGGGGCCAACCAGCGCGTCCGCCAGAAGAGCTGTCATGTCCGGGCACGCAGGTCGGGTTCCTGCAAAGAGGGTCCGCCCGGTTTCTCGAAGCCCGCGACGCCGACCCTTGCAAACCCCCCCCCCCCCCCCCCCCCGACACCGAGAGAGAGGTGTATTCTCCTGTCTTGCTTGTGCTCTTGTCAGCCGCGCTAACCAAGCAACTTGGACCCCCCGTACCCCCCTAATGCACATCGACTGGGCCCGGGAAGCGCCGCCGGTTGGCCCCCAAAGTTGCTTCCCCCCCCGGCCGTATCGGAAGGCATCGCGCCCAGCTTTTCGCCTCTCTCGCGCATCACATCTCGATATGTATCAGATCCTTCCAACTTGCCTCTAGTGGGTCTCGGGGGACGAAAAGTCTGCCGTTCTATAAAAAAAAAAGAATCATCACCAGGGCATCCAGCACAGCGCGCCGGGGTGGGTACCGCACGCCGCATACGTGCAAAGTTGATCCATCCCTCCATCCCGGGGCTCGTCAGCCCGTGGCATGTGAAAAGAGGACGCGGCCTTGATTGGGTTGCGGCAGGTTCTGGCGGCGTATTAGTTTTGGTAGGTGTTACAACTTGTATTACCCAACCTCACATACCTTTTACATGCGCATTCAGGTCTCGTGCACCCGGCACAAGTCACGCATCGTCGTGATTGAGCGCCGTCTGCTATATACTGCGAGCGAGAGACCGCGCTCAGCTGCATAGGTACCTAAGGTACCAACTCGTGTAGTGGAGTGCTATCTATACTCTTGTCTCCGCCTGCCGCACACCCAGCCAGCTCCCTACGTGTACACGCACTCGGATGTGCTGATGATCGTTGTGCGCGAGGACATGACAAGAAAGGTTAAGACTCAGCAAAAGTGAAGACCCTTGCTCGGTTATCCAAATCTTGAGCGCCACGTCTGGCCCTTCCAGAGTGCCGGTGTGGGAGCCGGTGCGGTGAGAGAAGGCACAGAAGCCTCGTTGGCGCTGCTCAATCACTTCCAGGCCGCCGCCGCCGCCGCCGCCGCGTCCCTGGGGAACTGATCGGACGCGGACTGCCTTTTCCTTTGTCCCCGACCCTGCGCAGAGGCTGGAATATCTCTAGAGCCAAGAGGCAGGAGCGGCGCCAAGAAAAGAGGCTCGAACGGAGCGGGTCCGCCAGGCGTCCCACGCGTGCCCTCTTTCTCACGATCTAGGTAGTTCCTCTTTCCTCTATGACTTGACCGTGGGGCACAGTTGAAGGGCGGTCAAGCTGCAGACAGAGAGAGAGAGAGAGAGAGAGAGAAAGATCTGGTCTGGCCCCCTTTCGCAAGTGTTGTGGGTCAGCATACCGCGAGGGACAGAATGAGGAGAAGGTAAGAGAGGGAAGCGCGAGACGAGAGAAATTCGACAGATCGCGTGATCAATCTCTCACGAGATTGAGATGGAAGGGGGGGCCCGGCTCACTGCGGACGAATCACCAAGTGGACCAGAGGGGCGCGAGGCGTGATAACCAACCCGAGCTTCCAGGCCGCGTGCACCACGGAAGACACACGGGACGACGACTGCATACCCAACGAGTGCGTCTCCTCTGCTCGCACGTCGGGATGCAGGCTGGCATTGGCGCGAAGAAGGACCGCCGTGGCCATCGCGAGGGCAGCCAGCACTTGGGCACGTGGCCATGAGCCAGAGACCGGAGAGGTGCGAGTATCTGGGGCCTGGTTCCGAGGCTCATAGGGGTGTTGGGTGGTGAGCGGAAGCCCTGCCGGCGTGCTCCATCCATTCTCTCACCCCCCTCTGCCTTGCTGGGTGTGTATTCGTAAAAGAAGAATGAAGTCGTGATGCTCACGCCAGGACCTAGCCCGATGAGCCAACGCAAGCCCGTCACTCGTAGCGCTGCGAAGCGCCATCGTCCTCGTGACGACGACAGGCAACCGCGGAACTACTCGTAGAGACAAGCAGGATGGGCAGATAGTACCAATCAACCTCTAATGGTAAAGGAGAGGAAACCCCCTTTGTCTCCGTCTTCTTTGGCCGTGCCCCCCCTTCTCCTCCAGGGCATTGATATGGCAGCGGACGGCTTGGGACCCTGATGGAGACGTTGGGCGCAGCTGGTCCGGGCCAGCTCCAGCCAGGGAAAGGAAAGGTCGAATCTCGGCTCGTAGCTCTCTTGCGCGCGGGAGGCGTTCCAAGTGGGGACCCTTGCGGCCGTGAAGCAGCCATCTCATCCATGTGCGGTGTAGGACTCCGAGCGCAGGGCCCCCCCATCTCCTCGGGGCGAAAGACCAGTCGAGCTCCAGCCTAGTACTCGTCGTGCGCGGTAACATATTGAGTATATCGTCCTCGCGAGCTGGACCCAGGAAGCAGCCGGGTTTCGGGCGGTAGCGAGGCGGACAAAGGGGGTGGCCCGACTTGTCCGCAAGACCACGGCAGGGTTTTGGCGACTCGAGAGACGTCGTATTTTGGCCCGCCTTGCAGGGACTCTTGGTCCCACAGGAGATTAATCAGGGTTTCCCTGGCTGGGGGGGAGGGACCCTCTGTCTGCATGCGGCCAGCTCTCAGTCCTCTCTGTCCCTTTTCCGGGACGAGCGTGTTATTACTGGAAGCTCCATACCTAACGAACTCGCAGCGCGAACACGGGCACGTATGCCTGCCTACCTACCTACCGATCAAGGGCCCTCCAGGCGTGCCACGCACCCCTGCCAAGCGCGATGGGAGGCGGCCGCCACTGGATTCGTCGGGCCGGAAGAGCAAGACAGACAGAAGTGGTGTGGTGGACAAACGATAGGCGAAGTAGGGAGGGTGTTGGGTCGTTGGATTCGCGTGATGCGACGGGGCCATGTTGGCTGGCTGGCGACGGACAGGCCGGTCTCACCCACCGTCGCGCAGGCAGAACCCGATGATCGATGTTGTGGGTTTGCTGAGGCTGACACATGCGAGTCCGACCATCTGCTGTCACCGTGTGGGCGGGGCGCGCGGGGAAGATACCAGCACGGAGTACGTACCGCCACTTACACGTGTCGAGTCGCACGAGTCCGGTACGGTACCTGACGGACAGACTCCATGTCGTACTGGGCAGGGCTTTGTGCAGCTTCAATCATGGTCAGATTGGATCCGATAGGTACCTATAGACTGACGTTCTCCTTCAATGTCGTATGACATGTGTGTATCTAGTACGCCCAGCTCACTGTGAGAATATCGAGATGTTTCTATCTTCTAAGGTGACATCAAGAATCCGGTATCTACGAACAAAGACAGGTATCACCAGCAGACTTGGCTGTCATACGAGTACCTACATGTAGGTACAGAGACCCAAGTCTCTATACAATAGATGCAGACAGTAAATGTCACTTCGCTGACATCCAATGTACTGCCCCTGGGGAATGGGAAAGGAGGCAACCAGCAGCTGCACGCACCGCTGGTCCAGCAATCTGTCAGAGTGACGCGGTGACGGGGAGACGGCGGAGGCGCCCCCCTCCCTGGAGCGCAGCTATGACAGTCATGGCTGGTAAAAATGGGCCGGGGACACGCAAGGCCATCCGTTTTATTCATCCAGGCTGGTTCCGTGGTGGATCGCAAGCGCGCGTTGCAATAAGCGAACATGGCACGGGTGCCAGTGCCGTTGAGCTGGCAGCAGACAGTGCAGTGCGCACGGCATGCTGACGGATTGTACGAGTATTGGCCGACAACTGGCGCCGATGAGGTGATGCTGGCGTGACATCCATCCATCCATGGGATACGAGAGGTAGGAAGGTACATTAGGTACCTACGTACACCCCCTACCCGTCCTTCTCAGAAGCTGCTCCCGTCGCCGTCCTATCGCAGTTCCCCCTCCCTCTCTCCCTCACGGGACGTCCATCCTTTTGTGCGCGCGAAAGCGACACAGAATGACATGAAGATATCGTCACCACGCGCGCGGGCGCGCAGGCGGTTTTGTGGTTTCTTGTGTGCACGAGGCGGCCGCAGGCTGATCGGCGGTGCCTCCCCTCATGGGCGGGCCGTGCCAGACTTTGCGGCTCACCAACGGATAAGCTTCTTACGGGGATCCTCGTGCTACGCGGGCGGCGGCGGCGGGCAGCCAATGGGTGCGAGTGCGGGCGGCCGATCCCCTGAGGTCGGAGGCTGGACCAGAAGCCCAAGTGCCGAAGCTACGGGGGTTGTTGTGCGACGATCGGCTCCCTTGGGGGCACTGGGGGGTGGCGCTGGGGAGGACTCCGCCCTGGAATTCCGGCGCTGCAGGGCGCGAAGCAGCCCACGGGGACGGCATCGCGGGACCACGGGACCGCACGCCCTCAGGGCTGCAGGACGCGCCGATTCGCTGGGTTGATGAGAGGGCTCGCACCTAAAGTTTTCAGGCACGCGGGTGTCATTGTGAGTCCCGCCAGGCCTGATCCGCGCTAACCAAGGGGCAGCCGAGCCCGGATCTGCCTCGGGACCAGATGGGCCACTAGCAGTTGCAGCTTCGAGTGCTGGCGTAGTGAGTACATCTCACTTCCAGATCTGTGCGTGCCAGCCAGGTAGCTCTACCCGCGGCCAGTAAGGAGAGCTACCCGCCGCACTGCCGAAACGCTAAGTCGCAGGGCCAAGGGTACCGGCGCTGGATCTGGGCCTATCACAAGGCGCACAGCTGGCACGATTGGTAACAGCCGTATACGGATAGCGCGACCTGGGCCGCCTTGGACTGCCTCCCTTCCCGCTAGGATCTGGCACGACTCGCGCTGGGCGATGCGCCGTGCCCCGCGCCTTCCCAGTGCCTGACGCGGGAAGGGGAAGGCGCCTGTCATGGAAAGCACAGTTCGTGAGTGCCCGGTACGAGGGTACTTGTTCTGCAGATGTGCCGGCACACCCATCCGCCTTACAGAGCAGCATCGCCAACCCTAATAAGTCCGCACCTCTTCAGCTTACCACTCACCCACCCCACGACCACGTCGGAAACCTCCACAGGCACCAGCACCACCTCCAACCCGTCACAACCAGGACCCTCCGGGATGTCGCCTGTCCCTCTCGCGCGACCGACGTGCTCCGTACGGAGCAGGTCTCCTTTGTCTCGTATTGCGTGCGACAACGGAACAGAGTTTTACGTAACTCCACGTAAGTCGATGGAGACCAAACGCCGCCTTGTGGACCACGAGACCCTCCAGGTGCACCGAGCTCGACCTGGGCCCAAGCAACCAGCACATCCTTCACATGGCCTGCTCGACCGTCTGGACCAGCCCGCGCTGCCGTTGGGCGCTTGACAGTCACCAATTAGGCCAAGGCCCGGCCCTTCTGCCCCGGCTTCCTGTGCCTGAACCGGGGACTCGACGGGGCTCTCGCCCCTCGGCATGCAGGCGACCACGATGCGCTCGCGACCTGCGAGATGAAGGCCATGGCGGCTGGTCGATGGCGAGATGACTCCTTGTGGAGTAGCTGGCCTGCCGTACGAGACGACGACCCAGAACCAGGAAGCACCAAGCTACAGCAGCAGCACCAAGCTACAGCAGCGGCACCAGCACCAACACGCGACCCAGCACCAGCGTCGGACACCGCCGCCAGCATCGGGCGGGCAGCCCGCCTCCTCGGCAGCACGAGTGGCACAGAGCCAAGTTGCACACGGCAGGGGAGGCGAGGGTGGTGGAATCCGGATATAATATCTACCCTCGCCGCGCTGTCGTGCTGATCTCCCAGCTCATGCCCGCATGAACTCGGAACCCACGGCATCCATAACCTCACGCCTCTCGTTGCACTGCCTTTCCAGCCTTGTTACGGCCGCCCGCAAATCACTGCGCAGGGTCCCCAGACACTCAGATCTCCAGATTTTCGGATTCCCAAGCCTCAAGCGGGTCGCTCGTGACACTCACACGGCCCTCGCCTGCTGCTTTTTAGGCCAATCTGCCTGTCTGTTCTCCGTCTCAGATCCAGCAGCGTAACGTTTGCGCCTGCGTCCGTGTCCAGCCAGCTCAGCGTTGCCGCCTCTTTGTTCCATCCAACCCCTCCTCCCTCTCAGAGCCATACTTCCAGAGCCTTCTTCTGGTTATGCACAACAGCGCACAACCCTGACGCGCAGACACTGCCCTCTCCGTGTTACGTGCATCGTGCACAACTCGCCCTGCTGTGCCCAGGCCGTTACGCGTCGAGCCTCGTGTCTCCTCCCGGCTGCCCACTTGCTGTCATCCATCACGCCCTATCTTGTCTTGCCCTGTCTTGTTCTGTCGTATCGACAATTGTGCCCCCTCCCCCGGGACCCAGTCTAACAAGCCACTCTTTGTGCCCAGCGTACCAGCCGACGGCGCGCTCGCTCGTTTGCAACCGACCGGCATCGCGGACTGACAAATTGCGTTGCCGTTCGCTCAGAGTGGCGAAACAGCCTTTGCTGGGTCTTTCCCACCTGAAATTTTCTTTCGTGGTGCTTCGCCTGCGCAGTCCAGCGCCGGGCGGCTCCATCTATTTTTAGGCGGTGCCTGTATCGCTGCTTGACCACCCACTCGCTTTGATTGTGTCTCATCAGGCATTGCCCGCCGGCTGTCAAGCTTGGAATGCTCGCGGCGTCTCTCCTTGAGCAATTCTGACTAGCAAGCCTCATCGCCTACGCCTCACCCGCGCCTCACCTATCGCGACCCCTTTCGAGGGCGTTTGCTGGTCTGATATTATTCAGCCCCGCCGCCAGCGCCGACGTCTGAGGCAACAGTTGCGTATCGAGCACGCTCGAACACTGTCCCCGTGCGTCATCGCGGCCTATTTCCCAACGAAGAGCGGCGGCCTCCTCCTCGCCGTAATCAACGACTCATCGACGAGCCGTCATCAGCCACGACCAGCACAACAACCTCGCGCACGGCACAGCAGCGTCCCAGAAAGAATTTGCTGCCTTGCCAAGTACTTGTGCGGATACACGACACGCACTGCGTGCTCCGTACATACGAAGCCAATACCCACCTCTATACCCACCTATCTAGTCACAAAAGTGGACTGTTTTACTTGACGGTTTACCGATCGGCAGGAGTGGTGGCCAAGCTGCAATCCCGTCAAAGTCAACCTCTAATTCCTGAAGATCAGTATACCACTGCCGCGCCAGCCAATATCACAGAGTCGCACTCCCACGTTCCGTTACTCTCCTCCTACATAACAGTCTCCCGTCCTGTCTGACTGCCGAGTGGGCGCGTCTCAGACATTGCGACCACTTCAAGGCACTGATCCAGCTCGGCGGAGACAGCAACCACAGGCCCTCGTCGATCAACGTCCCTCTGCAATGGAGCCACCTCCTCCTCCCCCGAGCCCGGGCCTGCTGCACACGAGCTCCGCGCCCTGGCGCCAGTCCACTCCCACGAGTCGTCGTCAGCCGCCGACGCCCCCAACCCTGGCACGCCGCCCGCTACCTCTGGAAATGTCTCTCCCCAGTCTCCGGCAAGCCCCAGCGGTGCCAAAGACAAGCCCAGGGTCCGGTTTAACAGCGCCGCAGCTGTTCAGGAGCCTCCTGCGCCACTGGCAAGATCGGCCGGCAGTGGTGCAGGGTCGACGTCACCCAGTGGTTTGCAGAAGCCAAGACCAGCTTTGTCGAGGAATCCGTACTCATACAACTCAACCTCGAGCGACATACCCGAGGAGCCTCAGAGCCCCGAGAAGGTCAAGTCGGCGACTGAGGCGGCGAAACGTGCGCAGGCACTCGCCCAGGACACCTCAGACGGCGAGGGTGATGAGTTTGCAGGCTCGACTGGACGATCATCTTTCGAATCGGAAGCTGTGACGGAAACCAGCTACAATGAACACGGTGGCTACGCACAGATTGCCAACGAGACCGAAAGTGACGCCCAGGCTGCATACGCTGCCGAGGCCGACAGGCTCCTCCGAGCGCACCGCCTGCAAATGGGCAACCCGTATGGGCCGCCGGGTAAGTACCCCCATCTCCGGCACTCTTGACGACGCATATTTTCCTCCTTACTTCAATGTCCCCGTCAACCTTAACCAAGCTTTGGAACTCCCGTCGGCACTAGTCCCTTTCCACTTCCACACCCTAATGTTCTCTCTTAAAACTCTAATGTCTCCCCTGGTTCATTGCCTGGTTCTCTTTCTTGATCAAAGATGACTCCGTCGAAACCCAGCCGTTGCTTCCTACCGACTCCGCGCCGAGCAAACACTGACTTGCCCATCCATACAGCCGGCGGAATATCCACAGCCTTCACCGGAGGCTTGCCTGCCGATGGCTCCTCCTCATCCCAGGACACGCCGCCACGCGGCGGTATCTTCTACCAGATCCTCCAGACTTACAGGAACCCCATGATCTGGGACGATCACCATCATCATCACCACCATCGCAGGAAGGACGAAAAGTCTTTGCCCGGATCCTCTGGCACCACCACTCCCACGCGCCGCAAGTGGTACGAGCAGGACACGCGCTCTCAGGAAACGCTTTCTCGACTGGTTGGCGCTTCTACCAAGCTCGCTAACCCTGCCGAGAAAGGGCAGCCAGGAGTAGAAAAGCGCAAGAAGCACCACAAGGGCCACAAGAAGACCGCCAGTGGTCGCATCTTGTCGATGATGGGGGCTCAATCTGGCGACGCCAAAATCAAGATTCACGTCGCCAACATTCTTCAGCGCCAAAAGTACATCATCCGCATGTGCCGCGCCCTGATGCTGTTTGGCGCCCCAACCCATCGTCTGGAAGAGTACCTGGCCACAACCGCAAAGGTCCTCGAAATCGACTGCCAGTTTTTGTACATCCCTGGATGCATGATCATCAGCTTCGACGACGTCTTGACACACACCACCGAGGTCAAAATCGTCCGCACGCAGCAGGGAGTCAACCTGGGGAAGCTCAAGGATATCCATGCCATCTACAAGGAGGTTCTCCACGATGTGATCACCTTGGACGACGCTCTCGTCCGTCTGGACGAGATCATCTCTGCCAAGGATCAGTATTCCGTCTGGTTGTGCGTGTTGATGTACGGGCTTGCTAGCACAGCTGTGTCGACCTTTTTCAACGCCAGGCCTATCGACATGCCCGTCATTTTCGTTCTCGGCACCTTCCTTGGCATTTTGCAACTCATCATTGCCCCTTTGTCGAAAACCTACAGCACCGTCTTCGAGGTCAGCGCCGCCATCCTCATGACGTTCCTCTCGCGCGCCATTGCCAGCATCGACGGGGCAGGGTATTCTGTTTCTCGGCTCTTGCGCAAAGCTCCATCGCCATGATTCTTCCTGGATGGATGGTTCTGTCCTCAGCTCTGGAGTTGCAGTCGAAAGCCATTGTTCCCGGCTCCATCCGCATGGTCTACGCCATCATTTACTCTCTCTTCCTGGGCTACGGAATCACCGTCGGAACCGCACTCTACGGGGCCATTGATCCTAACGCCACGACCGCGGCAGAATGCTCGGCGCCTCTCAATCCTTACTGGAACTTTCTCTTTGTTCCCCTCTACGTCTTCTTCACAACCTTTACAGTTCAGGCCAAATGGAAGCAGATGCCGGTCATGATATCCATCGCCCTGATCGGTTACATCGTCAACTTCTACGCCAACAAAAAATTTAAGGCCAGCGCTCCGATCGCATACACCTTCGGGGCCTTCACCATTGGCGTTCTTGCCAATCTTTACAGCAGACTTCGACATGGCGTTGCAGCGGCTGTCCTCTTGCCTGCTGTGTATGTCCAGGTGCCTGGCAGTCTGGCATCCAGCGGCGCTATTTCTAGCGGTCTCCAAACCGCCACATCCCTCATCAACGATGGTGGAACAGTAAGTTTGAAAACTATGGAAATCGATTGCACTTCACACACGCACATCCTACGGGACCATCACTTCTAGGCACTTCTCTCCGTGGCCCTGTCACTACGAGTACAAAATCACCACGTCATAAACCCTCCACAGTATCCACCGATACTGGCCCTCTCCCACAAAGCCCCCGGAAACGCAGACCACTGCGGCCACTTCTAGCATGTCAAGTTCTTCATCTTTCTTGCGCTAACCTGAAATAGTCGTCACAAGACCCTGCCTACAACGCGGTTGTAAGTCGACGACCCGATCATGCCACCACTCCCACATACTAACATGGTTTCCCAGGTCTTCAACGTAGCCGCGAGCATGATCCAAATCGCGATCGGGATAACAGTTGGGCTGTTCTTGTCGGCCCTGGCTATCTATCCTCTAGGGAAGAGGCGCAGCGGCCTTTGGTCACTTTGAGCGGGCACGCAGTGCGACAAGAGGCCTCCAAAGAAATCGGCATCCATTATTCAGCATAGGGAGCATTGGCGTTCGGAGACGTTTTTAATGACCCATTGGTCACATGAAAAGCATTTGGTACATAGAATATCGGCATACTCGGATCAGGGCCAGGCTTGGCTAATGGGGAAGAGGAGGTAGACCGTGCGGCAAAGCACGCCCAATCAGCCATTTACATCAACAGCTACATATCTACACGTACGCCTTAGACGTGTAGTCATTACTTTGTACTCTAAGCGGGCGGTATACATAATCTTAGGACCTCGGCCTCAAGCTGAGTGGGAAAAGGGCAGGAAGAGCGACAAGTACTGCCAATGATTAGGTTAGCTGGTCTCGAGGGAGTGGTGACTGTCGTGGATGGATGTCTAATTGTGACAACAAGAAGATCGCGCAACTGCGCAAGAGATCGTCGCGCGTCAATGCGACTGGGAACGGATTTCAGATGAATCGAGGAGGCAGGGGCTGCCCAAGGGAATGCGTTCATGGTGGTTGGCCATGCCTCCATCACTCAACCGTCGGCGCACTAAAATAGCCCTACGAGGTTCAGCTGTCGTCTCGAGAATACCGGGGTTCCTCTTCTGGCCAGTCGTAGATGGCAGCATTACGACTGAGCAGTTGGTCTACGCGTACCCTGCGGGTCCCAAGGAGAGGACGGCAACGCGGCCATTGACTTTTGATGTTGCGCAACAGCTTGCATGCGAGCAACAAGCAGCAGACGACCCAGCTTCCATGATTTCAGGGCGGGCCGACGGAGGTCTCGGGGTGACACAGGCGGAGAAAACATGGGTACCCGAGACAGATGGCACGGGGGTTGGAGAAGCAGCCCAGAGACACAAGACCCGCCCTCACCCCACCGCTTGAATTACAACCAGCTGACAAGAGAGATAGCGACGATGGAAAGCCGCCCAGAAAGGGAAGAGACGCTTGGCAGGGACGAGGGCAATAGGCAAGCCGGCCCTGGGATCACGACGAGTTGCGTCATTGTGTTTACTCCGATTGCAGTACAACACGCGACGGTGTGGCTTCGAGAGTACGATGTCTTCAGTCAGCATCAGGCGCCTCTCTCCTACACCGGCGGCCAGTCGATTCCTCGAGCTCATTGCCCTCGTGTCCTTTGGTTCATTCAGGCGACAGCTGAGAGCGCGGGGCTTGCATGAGAAAGACGGCCGACGCAGAGTCTAACCCAGCTGCCCTTCGCGTATCCCGGGCAACGGCTCAACTTCTCGCAGGCAAGTAGGTACCAGGTATGTGTTGCCAAATACGCACGTTCCGAACAGGCCCCAGTTCTCCACGAACGAGAGGGGACCTGCAGTATGATGTAAGACTGAACATGGTGCTACCCAGCACAATTATGCTTCTGAGTGTTGGGGGTTACGCGCTCACAACTTGGCTTCACGGCGACTTTGGATGCGCCCGCGGGGTCCTGACGTCATCGTCTGGGGACTTCGTAGGCACAGGAAATCGTACAGCACTGCGCGGACTTGTAGGTAATCACATGTTGTATTGCAGAGGAGAGACCCCGCGAGGCCGGATAGCATTGATGTCATCGAGCCCAAGTTGTAAAATGACAGCTTCGCCCCCGCCAGCAGAGCCCGGTCATCACGCAATCTGTGTATCGTCTTGGAAATAGATAGAAAGACAGCAGACCAACAAACAATCAGGCAAGCAAGCAGACACAGCGATGTCTCGTCTCCGATCGTGACACGGCGATTTGACTCAAAAAGCCTGACTTGTTATCTCTCTCTCTCTCTCTCTCTCTCTGTCGCCGTGCTCGGCAATCCACTGCCCATGTCCAGCTCGTTCGTATCCTCCCATCACCGGGAAGTTCATTAGACCGCCCGCTTGGGTGTTGGTCGTCGTGTCTCTGATGTCCAAGACATGGGCCGGTTGCAGACGCGCGTACATGCCATTTGGCGCCCGGCGGGAGAGGGAGAGAGAGAGAGAGAGAGAGAGAGAGGAGATAAGGTGGGGGGGAAGGGGGGGCATTGTGGCCCGCTTTCGACGTGCTCGCAGAATGAGATTTAGCTGAGACATTAGAGATCCTGCCATTTCCTTTTTATTTCTCTCTCTCTCTTTCTCTTTTTCTCTCTTGCGCGTCTCAAATTTGCTGGCAGCCACCCCCCATCTCCCTCTCTTTTCATCCTGCTTGTGGTGTGGCCGCTCTCGTCCCGTCGGCTCTCGCTGAGCGGACTTTGCCCCTTCCCCCCCTTTTTTTTTTATCTTTCGAGGCCAGCCAATGGGCGAACCCTACTCGTAACCGTTCGCCTTACAAGGCAACACACGAATCACGCCTGGGAACTTCTGCGGGACTGCAGGAAGTTGTGGTGCTGCAGAAAGGGGGGAAGAAAAGGAGAGAGAGCGAGGGGAGGGGGGGGGAGGGGGGACTCGTGAACGCGCGCGCGTATCGTGTGCTTGGCTGCTGCGTGTGAGGCAGACAGGAAAATTAGCAGGGAGGCCATAGTTGCCCCTCGCGTTATGATTCTCTAGACTCTATGCATACATCTATCATATATTATCTTGAACCTGCGCACCGCTCCTTGAAGCAAAGGGTCTATCTAGTAAAGCACTTTTGAGGTACATCCCCGCGCCTTTGGAGCCGGTCTGCTACCTATCTTCATCTTACAGAGCTCATCGCCGTATACCTTTTATCTTATTTCGGTTGTGACAGTAACCCGTCCCCTTCTTCTTTTCCACGAAAACCAGACGTTTTCTCATAGCCTGCAGGACAGGCCGTAAAGCGTCTCCTAGTACAGCGAATCGCCGAACTTGTGACCCTCGGGCAGGGGCAGCCCCCGCAGCTCCTCGGGCGCGTTGACGTCGTCGAACGCCCACTGGTAGCGCCTGGGACCGAGCAGCGGGGCCGTCTTCTTGACCAGGTCGAAGACCTTCAGGCAGCGCTCGTCCCACTCCCTCTGGCTGCCGTCCACGACGCTGGAGATGTACCCCTGGAGGCGCTCCGTCCAGGTGGGCTTGGCCGACTTGATCTTCTTGTCCGGGCCCAGACTGAAGTAGAAGAGCCTCTCCTTGGAGTAGCCCAGGAAGTAGAACCCTTGCTCCTCGAGCTCCGCGAACTGGTCCACCACCTCGTCCACGTGGTCCCTGACCCAGCCGAGCCCCGGGTAGTTGGACACGATGGTCTTCATCTGGACGTCCTTGGTCTCCACATTGGCCATGAAGGCGGCGGTGTCGGTGCTGTCGCTGTGCTCGATGACAATGTCCTCGGGCTTGGACCACTTGACGTCGTCCCGCGACTTGGCCTGCATCACCGGGCGGTTCTCCGGGCCGTACTGTACCGAGATCTTGTCGACCTTGGGGATGAGCAGGTCGAAGATGAAGTTGAACCGGTGCTGTAGGAGGTACCTGACGGCTTCCTTGGAGTTGGTCTTGTCGCTGAAGATGAAGATGTTGTGCTGCACCTTCGACCCGGCTGGCAGCCCGATCCTCTCCTTCCTGGACGTGATGACAAAGTTGCCGGCGTACTCGGCCCCCAGATCCTCAAGCACCTTGACGTCCTTGTCCTCAAACTGCTCGTAGACGCCCCTGCTGACGAGCAGGGGCCTCTCGTCGGGCTGGGCTCGCGTCAGCTCGGAGCAGTGCTCAAATGTTGACTGTCGGTTTTGACTAAAGAGAAAGAGAAAGAGAGAGAGAGAGAGAGAGAGCTCACCTTAAGGGTCTCCATCCTCTTCCGGGTCGACCCGGCGTTGCGCATCACGCTCCGCGAGACGACCGCGGCAGCGCTCTGCGTCACCAGCAGCCCTTGGATCAAGACCTGAAGCAGCTTCATCTTGGGCCAGCGGCGGTCAACGATATACGACAATGTATGTGAGGCCTAGTGAAGCCGTCCGGATATCTTCAGGTACTGTTCGTTTCTTCTCTTGCTTAATGAAATGGAAGCTCTCAGTTATAAAATCGCGAATGGCTTGTTGTCCCACAAACTCATAGCAAACGGGAAGGCACTTGGTATTTATTTTTCTCTCTGGGGGGATGTTCCCCTTTTCTTTGCGGAAGAAAACAATGAGCTATCAGACATCGACCACTAGTCCTTGTAAGTTGTAACCGCTCTGTGCTATTTTGAGCCCAGACCCCTTGCTTGACGAGACTTGGGACCAGAAGTCTCGCTCGAGTTCCCATTTTGGGGGGCCCAGGACAAAAAACATCTATTCTCAACTTCAACTGGCAACTTTCCAGTGGCGTTGCCGGGCTGGGCAAACTTCGAGGCCATGGGTGCCAGGCAGGTGGGCGAGGGCCCGCGTCACTCCAGTCGAGGAAGGAGCCGGTCTAGGGCGAAGCTGGTAAAGAAGAAGACGAGAGAGGAGTTTGGGGGGGGAAGCCCTCGCGAACCCCGTTTACCAGTCACCGCTGACCCATGGCCCCCCCTGAAAGTGGCTAACCTGCCAACCATGTCTTTTCGCCACGTAGTTAACGCGCAGTCTGCTTTGTTCGTTCGGGAGCAGAGCGGGATGCCCGTTCTGGGGTTTCAAAGCCCTGGGGGCGCCGCCAGCGGAAAGATGAGGTCAACAATTTGGGACACGAGTGAGTGACAGACCTGCCCCGCGGGTGGCAAGACATCAGGCCCAGAACCGTGATGGCGGGTTGGATAGGGCTAGTCAGTCAGTCAGTCAGTCAGTCAGTCAGCAGGGCGTTTGCCTCACTACCCCTGCGCTATGTCCGCTCATCAGCCCCCCGGAGGCACCGTGACCCAAGGCATTGTTTGTGCCAAAGGATCCGGTACATGCAGAGGGGGCCCCTGTCATTAGGAGAACTTTCGTTTTAAACGTGCCCAAGTGTAGGCTTTAATCGAAGTTTTTCTGAGTTACGACCGTGGTGATTAGAGGGGGGGGGGGGGTCCAAGCCCGATCCTGCCCTTTGTTTGCCCCCAAACGTATTGGCACTTGGCACAAGTTTGCCTCCATAGCTGGTAGAAGCTGAGGTGCTTCAGCCTCGTCGAATTCGCCACCGGACCATGTTTAGGCGCTGTCCGGCAGTCCAGACTTCGTGCTGCGGCTCAGCTGTGAGGAGGCACCCCCAGAGAAGCGCTGTAAATTGCTAAGAGCCTCCCGCCACAGTGGTGTAATGGTGTACAGCTGACGAGGCGGCCGCCACTCGAAATACAAGACTGCCCTTCCCGCTTAGTTTGGCTCCAATCTCTGCCCTCTTGAGTTCTTGAGCTACTGATTGATATGGGCGAGCGCCGTTTCGCCCCGCGCGAGGCTGGATGATTTCGTACTAGGTGAAGTTCCGAAAAGGGCTTTGTTCCCATCAAAGATTCAGAGACGGCGGGGTTCAGGGGGTTCGGACGCCGCCGACCCACGCCGTCGGGACCGGAGGAGCATGCTCCGGACACGAGCAGATGATTGGACAGACATTTGTACGGGTATGACCCTCGGCGGGCCTTGTGACATATCCGGCAACGAGCATCCACCAAGACCAGGTTCGCTCCTAGATTCGCTGGTGGCGTCACAGTCAGATTCGTCCAGGGCATTAAGGTGGCGAGCGACCCCACCTCCAGCGGGGGCTTTCCTGGCCTCCCCCGCCGATGGATGGCGGCTGAACGGGCGCCAGGTGAGAAAGATCGCTGGCAGTGGCCCAGCAATTGCGTCGGCCTTCACGGGCATCCTCTTCGTCGACATACAGTAGGCACAAGATGCTGACGGGCCTGGACTCGCCACACCTGGGGCTGATGAGTTGGGAAATTGAGTGGGAAGGGGGCTGAGACGTTCTCTGCTGCAGAGCGCCGCTGTCTTGTTATGACACAACGCTATTTATACAAGCAAGTGGCAAGTTGGCCACAAGGCCTTTTTCAACATCTGCCTCCGCGCCCTTGCCGTCTAATGGCCGTTCTATGATCACCAGGGAGGTGGTTACATGTACATTGGAAGTTTGCGCAAGCAAGCTGTCGCTCAGGTGGTAAGAAGAAGAGGGTCCGGCCCCGGGGGGAGAAAGGGCCGGTGTGGTATAGAAGTAGGAGGGATACAGTAGATGGTACAGTTGATTACATAGCCTCCAATTAATGGGGGCTGAGTTGAGCACTTTGTCTGGGCTGTTGGCGGCTGGGATCGGCCCCCCACTAAATCAGAGCCTGCCCGTGGAACATGCTCTCGCGCACCTCGGCCACAATGTCGCGCCGGTCGTCCCGGCCGACCAGGACGATGCCCCTGCCGCGGCGGCCCATGCGCCCGGCGCGGCCCAGGCGGTGGATGAAGTCGATGGTCGTGTGGGGCACGTCGTAGAGGACGACGTGGCGCACGGCGAGGGTGTCGATGCCGCGCGAGGCCAGGTCGGTGGCCACGATGACCTTGGTGTTGGGCAGCGAGCGCTTGCCCTTGGCGACGGTCGGCAGGGACTCGGCGTCGACCTTGGCCATCAGCGGCTCCTTGCGCGTGAAGGAGGACAGCATCTCGGACTGCCGCTGGTCCGACGTGTCGCGGTGCAGGGCGACGGCGTCGATGCCCTTGGACACCAGATACTCGGCCACCTCCTGCGTCTTCTCGCGCTCGTTGACAAAGACCATGATGCGCTTGACGTCGATCTCGCCCGGGACCGAGCCCTCGTGCCGGGCGGCGTCCTTGCCGATCGACCAGATGGCGTCGGCGCACGCGAGGTTCTTGTTGTGGCGGTAGGGGTCCTTGGTCGTGTCGATGACGCCCATCTGGACGCGGCGGGGGATAGCGTGCAGGTTCGGCGTCGTGATGCGGTGCATGGTGGGGAACTCCTTGTCCAGGTAGTTATCCAGGCGCTTGGGGATCGTGGCAGAGCAGAGGACCAGCTGCTTAACTGAAGGCAGGGCGCGGTCCAGGATCGCCATGGTGACGGGGGAGAAGCTGCGGTCGAACAGCGAGTCGGCCTCGTCCACCACCAGGTGGGAGACCCGGGACAGGATGTTGGGGTCCGACTCGGCGATGGAGGAGAGCAGGTGCGGGGTGGTGACGACCATGTCGACGCCGCCGGGCGAGTACAGCTCACGACTGATCACCCTGGCCGACACGCTGGCCGACAGACGCGCGGCCTTGAACTTGACGGCGTGCGAGAGCTTCTTGGCGACGAGGCTGACCTGGTCGACCAGCTCGGCGGTGGGGACGAGGATGACGACCTTGGGCGGGCGGTGGTCGGGTGAGGCTCAAACTCGCGCGGGCCGGTGTACCCGGGTTCCTTCATGGCCTCCATCTGCCTCGAGAAGTATTCCCGGTACTTCTGGATTTCGGGGTCGGCCTCTTCGGCCTGCTTCAGGGCGTGGGCGATGGGGAGCAGGTACGCCAGCGTCTTGCCGGAGCCGGTCTCGGCCGCGAGCAGGAACTCTTCCCTCTCGTTCTCCGACGAGCCCTTGCGCCGGCGCATCGCGCGGTCTGTCGAGTGGCCCAGGAGGGCCGGGATGGCGAGCCTCTGCACGGGCGTCGGCTTGAGGTCCGTCATGCCCTTGAGGGCGTCGCTGTGGATGGCCTCTTTCACCGAGGGCATCAGGTCGAGCTGGTCGAAGCTCTCGACGTCCTCCATGACGCGCTTGATCCTGGAGCGCTGGCCGTAGGGGACCTCGCTCAGCGAGTTGTGCATTTTCATGGCCTTGGTGCGTCGCTCGTCGGATCTGCCTCGCTTGTCGCGGGACCCGCCCGACGCCGAAGAGGGCGCGCGCGGGCTGAGGCCGCCGGCGAAGCGCTGGTTCATGCCGCGGAAGGGGCCGGCAGTGTCGGTCGTGGGCTTCTTTGCGTCGCGGCCCCGGTCGGAGCGGTCGGGTGAGCGGGCGACGCGATCGGACAGGACCATGCGCGAGGGGCCTCCGGCTCGGCTCCCGGGGCCGTTGCGGGCCACAAGACCGCGTGCGCGACCCCCGGAGCCGGATCTGCCAGAGAAGAAGCGGTGTTGCTGACCGGCCCACGGCTGGCGGGCATTCTGGAAGGCGACGCGCGTGGCGACCGTGAACAGGCACGAGGGGCATATGGGCCCCATCTTTGGCGGCGCCATGTTTCTGAGGACGTGTGGCCAGGGGTAGCGCTAGCTTTCGATGTATCGACAGAGGAGTATTCTATACGGTGGCGGCGGCTGGGTGTGTTGAGCTTGGACGGGGGGGGAGAGGGTAGGCGGCGAGAGGGAGAAATGATGATGGTGATGGCTTCTAGAAAATCCTGGAAATTTTGCAGAGCTTGTCACGAAGAGAGACGCGATCGAGGACTCATAAGGGTCTTGATCGTGGCAAAGGCGCTATACTATAAGGAGCTAGTCTATCCAATTGCTCTTCCGTTAAAATGCCTCTGTCAGCTTAGCGTGCGTGCCTGAGTCGGTAGCAGATTTACCGGTGCTACGGCGAGAGCTGGGAGACCACCGAATCCTTGAAGAGGGCCAGCTTCACGGGCGGGAATTTTGCTCCGGACTGCTCGCCCAGGCGACGACAACTTGGCAGAGACAAGTAAACCCTTGTTACGTCATGGAAGTGTGACTCTACAGGTCGTATTAGTCCCAGACTCGTGACTGTCACTTTCTCAGGTCGCGCCTGCCCGAGCTAGCAAGTATGAACACTTTCGGGGATATGCGACTACAATGGCTACATGCAACTACGGGGACGCAGTCGGACCATCCAGGTCACCCATGCGACTACTGGATCGATGTAGACCTGGTTGTATCTGAATGAATAGCAGATGTGGTTCTCCCAAGGTTCCCACGTTCACACACACTCTCTCGACGCAGAACATGACGGTAACCGACGATGGCAGTCAGCATCACGCCTCCGCGGCCGCCGTCCACCCCGGTCAACATGCCGGATCTGCCGGACAGCTAGAGCGGGGAAAGCAGTGCGAGTAGTGCACAAGCTGCAGAACTCTAATGCCACATCTCATCGTCAACCTCCCCCTCTACCTCACCTGTCGCGTACTGCCCGGCAGCCGTCTCCATCTCGTCTGGGTACGCAACCGCTGCATACCTATCTGCCAAGGGAGCTTCCAACATGCCTCTGACTCCTTCGGATATCGAAAGCTTCCGGCGCATCTTGCCACCGGCCGACATCCTGACCGACCAGTCCCCGGACTACAAGGCCAACTCGCTGCCCTGGTCTCTGTCATACGACAAGTCCCCATCTCTGATCCTGCGCCCCGCGGATGAGGGCCGTCTCCAAGAGTGCTTGCAGTACCTCTACCAGAGTCGCCTTGACTTTGCCATTCGGAGCGGTGGCTGCGGCAGCAGCTCGGCGGAAGATGTCATTCTGAGCCTGCGCGCCTTCAGCCACCTGCGGTTCGACCATGAGAAGGAGACTGTCGAGATCGGCGCCGGCCTGGACTGGGGCCAAGTTGACGTGAAGCTCGCCTCGGCGGCTCCCGGATACTCCGTAGTCGGTCCCCGCTGCCCGTACGTCGGCGTCGGAGGCTCGCTGCTGGCCGGCGGCTTCTCATGGCTCAGTCACGAATTCGGCCTCGGCTCGGATCCCCAGAATCTGCTGGACGTGCGGATGGCTCTCGCTGATGGGCGAGTCATCTGGGCCAGCGAGGAGCCGGAGCTATTGTGGGCCCTGCGCGGCGCCGGTGGCAATTTCGGCGGTTAGTGTTCTTGCTTGCCCTTGTTCGCCTCCTGATACCAGCTAACACCCACGTTTCAGTGGCAATCTCGTTCCGCCTGCAGGCCCGCAGGTATCGGGCGGACATATACAGTGGGATGGTCAGCATCCCCGCAAGCTCGGTCGAGGTCTTCTCGAAAGAGCTGGCCTCCTGGGTTGGGCGTTGCCACGACCCACGGATGGCCCTCCACGTGTTTGTCCAGGCACCGCAGGGGCTGCACGGCGATGGCATGCCGACGTATGCTGCCATGCCGTTCGACGGCAACGGATACGAGCATGGCCTGTCCGAAGACGGCTTCAAGTGGCTCCTGGACATCCCCGGCGCCCAGCATACCATGGAGGCCATGGATCTTTGCGCCGTTCACGAGCTCCAGCGCGGCCATGAGGCCCTGCACGGGCTGTCGCATACGTGGATGGAGGCGGCGTTGGTCCCCGATCCCGACGAGGACTTTCTGCTCCGAGCACGGGACTGGTATATCAAGATAGCACGGGATCAGCCGGACTTTGCCTTTGGCACGTTTGCGCTCATGGAGATCATGCAGAAGCCATCTTTCTGCTCGTCTGGGTCGCCGGGCGCGACGGCTTGGCCGCACGGCGACAAGGGGCGGCAGCACGTCTTGCAGCTCTGCACGGGCGGCTCGGCCCAGAGCAAGGAGCATCTCCAGGACATGGAGTCTGTGGCCATGGACATCCTCCGCGACGCCCCGGGGATCATCTCCAACCGAGAGCATCCCGCGGGGGATTTCCTGCCCAACTGTCCTCTTCCGAACCACGACCTGGCGGCCATCTACGGCGAGAACTGGGATCGCATCAGGCAGCTGAAGACCAAGTACGATCCGCACGGCCGATTCAACAAGGGCATCATTGTGCCACCTTTGTAGGACAATGGGCCGGTGCTGCTCACAGCCTTACCCCGGATTTTGTCGCTTGGCATGCTGAAACCAGACTGAGTCTCACTGCATACAGGCAAGGCACCGTGTGACGCGCCCTCGTCATTTCACCCAGGTGTCTGATCCCATGCCACACGACGGCCGACGGGCCGGGAATTCGGGGCCGGCAGAGTCCATTGAAATTTCAGGAACCAGTCTCCTTCATTCAGCATTGAGCGGGCCTTGCCGAGACCTCGAGATCTTTAGGAGGCGAGATCTGAAAGAATCAGATGCAGCCAGAGTTGGGCGGGGTTCTCGTCGCAAACCCCAGCCTGAATGCACTACAGGGCGATTCAAAGCGACGTGCTGTCGGTGATGACTTGGGGGTTGTAATCGGAAAGCCCGCTGATTTGAGTGTTGGCGCCAGTCGCAACGTTGTCTTCGAGAACAAGTCATCCATGCATTCCCAATACTGGCGGTTCATGCCGCGGCCGCTACACCAAGGATACCTACCGTACGTCGTGAATCGCCCATGGGATCCAAACCCGACGTGAGACTTGGCTTCAAACAGATGACACCTCGTCTATGGCCACGCTGCCGTAGGTCGGCACCCCTGACAGCGTCGCTGCGGGGAGGAGGCCGTCCAGAGTGCCGGCATGATGAGGGAACCGCATCACGACTTGATTGGCGCCCTTTCGGCACTTGTCGAATCCCTGCCCGCAGGCGCAGAACCGGCGGCCGCAAAAGATCCTGGTCTTGGCGGCAGCGGCGATGTAACGTCGACGGCCTGAGACGGCGAACCCGGCAGAATAGTTGCGATGGCTTCTCCGCGCCTCGCTGAAACGTCTCGGCGCCGGCCCCTGAAGCAGCACACGCCCTGCATTTTTTTTTTTTCGATCTTGCCCCTGCTGGCCCCGAGCCTCACGACAGGTGTGTTGGTTCCCCCTATGAGACTGTATTGAGAAGAACCAGGTCAACAACTGCAATGTGCTGGATCTTCGCGAACTTCATGGTGGCAGTTCTGGTAAGGGGGCGAAGTCTACGTCGTAGCAACCGCGAGGATACACAGTACCAGAGTTGTAGCCATCGCAACAATCTATAAAGACTGCTGCTGTGCCCAGAGATATTCGATTTTGTCTTTCTGAGATACACACGCGCAACTAACCAACGAGACTCAACACCTCATTCTCTCAAACTCTCGCAATTCTCTACCTCTTCTTCCTGTCTGTCGGTGGCTGGTCCTCCACATTCGTTCTGTCAACTTTTACTTCCCTTTCCCTCCATTCATTCGCCCGCCGTCTTTCTTGTCTGATAGTCAAGTCCCGAGCGCAGCAGCCCGCCCACCCGCAGATCCGTGTCCCAGAACCAAAACCCCCCTCAAAATGAAGTTCCTCCAGCTCCTGACCCTCGCGGCCTCGGCCACGTCGCTTGCCGTTGTCCTGCCCCGGCACGAGGCCGTCGCAGCCGACGCCGCTCTCGAGGCCCGTCACCACCAGGGCGGCGGCGGCGGCGGCGGCGGCGGTAACAATGCTGCCAACGCCAACACTGGCAACAACGCTGCCAACGCCAATACTGGCAACAACGCTGCCAACGCTGACACCGGCAACAACGCCGCGAGCGCCAACTGCAACAAGAAGCGGCACCACCAGGGCGGCGGCGGCGGCGGCGGCAACAACGCCGCTGCCACGAACAACAACAACAACAACGCGGCCAGCGCCAACGCCGCTGACGACGCCTGCAACTAAGCCCGAGCTCGGGGAGGAAGGGAGGGAAAGCACGGGCGGAAGCGAGGGAACGACCTTGGAGGTGAGTGTGCAGTGCGAAAACACACGAGCAAAGGCCCCTTGACCCCCCTCCCACCACGCAACTACGAACCCCGGCTCAATGGAAATACGCGCTCACGCCTCTACACAGTTGCCAGCCTCATCCCACACGCGCTATCAATCGAGCAAAGCAGTGGCCCCATCCCCTTGTCATGCCCTGCCCTGGCGAGTGCGGGTGTGCCCGCCGCCTGCCGCCGCCTCCGCCGCCGCCGCCCCTTCCCGCTCCCGCTCCCGCTCCCGATCCACTTCACTCCACGCAGCCAGTTGCGGAGCCGGTCGGTGGTGGAGGGGTGAAGGCTGATGAGAGCAGAAACGCGAATACGATGACGTGCGGGGAAGTCGAGTTTTGGTACCAGTCACGCGAAGAGAAGAGAGGGAAAATGAGAAACAAATGGAACCACCGTGCCCAGACGGGATGACAGGGGAGGAGAAGGGGGGGTCCTGGTCCAGAGAAAAAGCCAAACCGTTTGCGCTCTCTTTTCTGTCGCCTCCCGCATAACTTCTTCCGGGGCGACGTTATTGCTTTGCGCGCGCGGACGCTAGTTAAAGAGATCTTTTGTTTTTGTACCCACCTTAGCCCTGACCTACTCGTTCGTACCTGACCTACGTGCCTACCTACCGCGTAACCTGCGTACATACATCATGCACACAAGTTAGTTCCCCAGAAGCCCTTAGATCGTGCAGAGGACTATGCGAGATGGGAGACGGGAGAGGGGGGCTAGCTTAGGTAGCTAGCTAATGCCGGGCTAAGGTGACGGGGTAGCTGCAGCTTTCTTGTTTTTGGGGGGGGGTCTTGTTCCTGTTCCTATTTTGTTTCTGTTCTTGTCCCTGTTCTTGGTTCTGGTTCGGACTCGGAAGGGGGGGGAAGAGAAGTAGAGGGAAAAGAAATCAAGAAATCAAAGAACATTTTGAGAGAGAGAAAGAGAGAGAGAGTTCCTCGCTCGTCATCGTGCGCCTGGCCCGGCGTCATTCCATGCGGACCAGGTCTCTCCCGCCAGCACGCCGTATCTCTGGCTGTCCGAGTCTCCTTGTACGCTCTTGACTAACGCAAGTCATCTACGTCTATCTATCAATCTATCTATCCATGTACGCTTCCAGGCCCTCGGCGACCCCCACCCTCGCTCACACACACGCTCGCTCTCTCGCTCTCTCTCTCTCTCGTCCTGCTGTCCCCGGCACTTTCGGCTTAGATCGAGAACCGGGCAAAAAAGACAAGAAGGCATTGTCACTACGCATCGAGTAGCACAAGAATGCGCGAGGGCGGCGCTACACGTACCCTGCGCCGGAAAGTGACTGCCCAGCCCGGGAACAAGCGAGAACAGAAGGTAGTAAGTAGGCAAGGTAAGGTAGTCAACGTCTTTGAGAAAACCCAACTCGAGCCCCCCCCCGCTCCCCGTCCTCACTGTCCGGCAGTCGTGACGGATGTAGCAGGTCCCGCTAGAGAGAGAGAGAGGTGGCCGGACTGAACCGGACGTCTTGAATGTCTGTGGTCGTCGAGCCGAGGGAACGCGCGGACGCCCGGCCGCGGGTCTTGAGATCCGGACAGTCGTCCTGTGACTCTACGTCTACCTGTGTGTATGTGTGTGTGTGTGTTCTTCTCGGCGATGCATCGATGCCCCGGCTGCCTCCTGGGAAAGAAGGGGGAAACAGTAACTCGTTACGGACCGAGAAAGCCTGGATCGCGATGACAAGACCCAGAAACTGACCGACGGCGGTGCGGCCCAGGTCTTCTTCTTCCCTGCGCCCGGCCAGCCTGGTTGGGAGTCAAGGGCTGCGGGCGTGGTGCCGATGGGGGGGGGGGGCTGAGAGAGGTCGATTGACATGCTCTCCCAGTCAGAGAGGAAGAAAGAGATTGTATGTGAGAGAAAAGAAGACGCAAAAAGAAGAGGCCGCCTTGGATCCAGCAGATCGATCGAGCCCCGACCCGGCATCGAACCAAATCTGCCAGTCTCACCTATCCGGCCCGCACTTCCTCTCTCTATCTCTCCCTCTCCCCTCCGCGATCTCGATACCGGCGCGGGATTCACAGACGGACCGAGGAAAAGACTCGTGGGAAAGAGGGAGAGAGTGAGAGCCAGCAGTGCAGGTTTTCCGTGCGTCCGGGGGCGGGCGGGAAGACAAGCAGAAGCCAAGGCAAGGAAAAAATGAGATGAAGATGTGTTTCTTCCCCCGGCCCGTTATTCGACCACCCGAACCCCGCCTGGCACTTTCCGGACATGTAAAGAGGAGGAGAGGTCCGAAGATCACGATCACGGGCCTCGACGACGACGACGACGACTAGGAGCGGAGCCCGAGCCCTCCCCCCCGATCGAGACGGCGGCCGGCCGATTGAGGGAAGAAGCTAGAGAGCTAGAGACCGTGTGTTTGTGTGAGTGAGTGAAGAGAGAGAGAGAGAGAGAGAGTCTGGGGTTTTAGTCAGTGAACCAGGACACGGGAAGGGAAAAGTGGCTTCCGGGGCCAGCCGCGGATGGATTCATATCATATTGCACGCCTGGGCCCGATCGGGACGGCGGCGACGCACAGCATCGTCCGATTCGGGGCGGCAAGTGAGCGGTGCCTAGTGCCTCTCGGGGGGAGAGGGGTCTTTTCGACGGGCCTGTCTCACGTTTCTCTGTTTGCTCTGCTTGATGACTCTGCCACGGCCAGAGCAGACCGGCCCCGGTCGGTGGTGGCTTCGCTTTGCTCTCTTGCTCACCCACTGATCCCCATCGATCGGGGTTTCCACGCCGGAAGCTCGTCGTCATCGAGCCATGCGGCCGCACTTTCTGGTCCGCCTGTCGCCGCACAGACAAGAGAGGGGGGGGGGGGGGGGGGGAGCGGAGAAGCCTGCCTTGCGGCTCACTCTCATGCAAGGTTCACGTTGGATTGGCGCGCCTCTGCCACCCCGAGACCGCGTCCTCGGCCGGCCCCAGGGCGCAGGCGCCGGATCCCTCACAGCCTTAGGGGGGGCCAAGATCAAGGCTCAGACTTCCAGCCAGCCAGGGAAGGGCAACGCAGCAGCCCCGGTCCCAGCCTCGCCAGTCCAGTCCAGTCCGGCGCTCTGGGTCACGGCGGCTGCGCAGTGACGTTGGCCACGCCCATTGCCTCTCTCGCTCGCGCGCGCGCGTCTGTTGATCCAGGGACCAGCAGGAGAGAGAGGGAGATGGAAAAAAAAAAAAAAAAAAGATGGCCTGCTTCTACCCAAAGAAGGCCGCGCGCGCGGAGACAAAATCAGCAAGGGGGGCCGACACGACACGACAGGACCAGGCGGGGGGGGTTTCTGCTCGGTCGGTCGAAACCACATTTGCTTTGCTTTTAGGCACCACGGCTCGGTAACGGGGCGCATCGGCAAGAGAGGGTGTGTGCGTGTGTGAGTGCTCGCAAAGCACTTCTTGAACAAGGAATCCGGGTACGTGACCCCCTTGACCTGCACATTGGTGTGGCTTGGGAGGGGGGGTTTCTGAACCCACCTCGCGGCTCGGGAACTCAGAGTCAACAGAGCGTTAGTCAGACAGAGAGGATTAGCCTAAAGAGAGAAAAAAGACAGACAGACAGACAGACAGAAAGAGAGAGGGAGACAGAGAACGAGGGTTGCTTTGTTTACGCCCCCTCCCCGCTCGTCGCGTGTTTTCCTCACGAAAAGAGCGCGTTTCAAGGGAGGGAGGCTGAGGCCCCCCCGCCATCCCCCCTTGCGGTGGACGCGTGCTCGACACGGTGTAGAAACTTAAAGACAGAAAAGGTGGTCAAAGAGCTGAGGGGATATTCCTATGCCTCTGACGGGGGGGAGAGCCGGCGTCCCGGCTCCTGGACAGGACGGGCGGAACCTCTGGTTTTTTTTTTTTTTCCTTTTTTTCCCTTTTTGTTCTTTCGGCTCTTCTTGAATCTCTCGACTTTCCCCGGCGCACCCCTGAGTGCTTGCCAACGCTGCTGGATCATTCATAAGAGAGAAGGAATTTTCTGTGAAGAGAGAGACAGAGTAAGAACACATCCGGTAAAGGGAAAAGCAGCAAGAGGGCCATACCGCGCAACCGCCGGGGGGAAGGGGGGGATTCTGCTTCTGGTGAGACCCGCGTCGGCGCCAGTAAAAGGGAAACCGCCACTTGGGGGAGACGGGCCAGGAGGGGCCGTTCGGGAAAAAGAGAGAGAGAGAGAGAGAGAGAGAGAGAGAGAGAGAGAGACAGTGGAGCTGCCGCGCGCTCGCGCGTGTGTGTGTGTGTGTGTTGCATTCGGAGATTAGGAGAAAAGAAAACAAAGAAGAATTAGGTAAGTAAATAAACGGGCTGCTCTCGCGCTGCAACTTCTCGGTCCTGCGCGGGCCGGACGCGTCGAGAGAAAGAAAGAGGGGGGGGGGAGTGAGATTGAAGAGTGCTCGTGGAGAAGGGTGTGTATGTGTGTGTGTGTGTGTGTGTGTGGCGCTGTAGAGATCAGGGGAGAATGGGGGGGGGAGGGGGCCAGGTCTCACATTTTCTTTTGGTGGTGGTGGTGTTAGTGATGGAGGCACAGCCGAACCGCAACTGCAGCAGAACAGAACAGAACAGAACGGAGTAGACAGAAAGATAGGCAGACAGACAGGTGGCCCCGTCTTGACTTTGGCCGTGCCTGCACAATGACTTCTTTGGAGATTGTGTGTGAGAGAGAGGGTACGGGTACGGGTACGGGTAAGGGTAGGGTGTGGTCTCAGTTATGCAGCGAGGAGGAATGGTTTCTTCAGGGACCCTCGGGGGGACCGCGCCACCCCCGTCCGTCCCAGACCATTTGGTGATTGCTGCAAGGTTTCGTTTCCGAGACAAACTCACCACCCACCGGGCCCAGTCACCCGCCCGTCCACGCACTCGCTGGCGGCGAGCTGGCGCAGGTCCGTAGACGAGGCCGAATACAGAGAGGGCGTCCCGGGGTCTACAGCAGACTATTGGGACGCGGGGGAGGGGGGAGGCCTGCCGTATTTCGAAATCAATATCGGAAGGGGATCCAAAGAAAGAAAAGAAAACAAAAACAAAAGGCCACGCTGCCGCTTGGAGCAAGAACCAATAGTGGACTAGAATCCTCTACGAGTATGCCTCTCAGGGTTGGTTACCTGCCCGTTTCGCTGGGGAGGGAAAGCCACACCCCGGCATCTCCTGCCCCCGTGAGTCAAGCGGCCCGGGGATGGGCTGGGTGACATGTCACGTTCAAGGGCGGGCTCCCGGGTGAAGACGGGCAGGGTTCGAGGTCGTCCTGCGAGGGGCAAACGGCACAGAGAATCGAGACGTGTTCCCTGCTCTCCCGGGGATTCGGGATGCCGCCGAACCCTCGCGCGGATGTGAAGATAGAGAAGGGGGGGGATAAAAGAGTCTCTATGCACCCCTGCACAAGCCTCGCGGACCATGGCGGGGGCCTTCATCTCCAGGAAGTGCGGCGGTGCTGGAGAGTTTGAGACCTGCGGCTGCGCATGTACGGCCGGGGAGGGTGTGACTTTATTTATTTTTCCTTTTTTTTCTCTCTGCTCTTAAGGGGGGGTGGAGGGGGGTGAGATCTTTCGCGGACCCTCACGCCGGGTCATGCGGAAAGGACGACTACTGCTTCATGTAGGCGCAAGATTGCGAAGGATGCCGCATTGCAGATGGGTGTATGTAGGTACGGAGGGCAGAGGTAAAGAAAGAAGAAGAGATGGAGAGAGTGTGTGTGAAAGCCAGAGAAAGGGTTCGTTCTTGGAGTGCAGCTCTCAGGGGCAAATGGAAAGAAAGAGAAAAAGAAAAAATGGAAGAAAAAGAGGTTCGGGCTGCGCATGTGTATTGCAGACATGCATGTTCGAGGCGGCAATAGCACCACACCTGTGCAGGATGCCCGATGAGGTAGTGCGTGTAAAGGCCAGCTCGCCCACGCCGAGACTCCACGGCAACCAAAGACAAGACAAGACGATCAGAGGAGGGTGGGTGGTGTGTGGTGATCAAGGTACAGCGCTGGCTTGTACCCATACCCGAACCTGCGCCGTCCTCGTCCGGATACCGAGGCAGGAGGAGGGTTCAGGTTCAGGTTCAGGTTGAGGTTGAGGTTCAGTCAGATTCGGGTTCAGATTCATGGTGTTTCCCAGGCTCGACGGTCTGAACCTCAACCTGAACCTGAGCCTCGTCCTGGACCTCGAGGTCAGCAGCCCTCCCCAGGCACCGATGCTCATTGGCATGGTTTCTGGGGCGGACACTCGTCCGAGACAAGAGAGGATAGGGCTCTTTGTTGGTCAGGCGGGCAGGCAAAGAGGGGCAAAAGGGTAAGGCGAAGACAGAGTGGCCAACAACAACCACGACGACGCCGGCCACCTGGCGTGGTTGTGGCGAATTAGTGGAGGCTTCTTCATCTCTGTATGTACGAGTAGGGCCTTGAGGAAGACTTGCTTCTTTCTTCGGTCTTGCTCCCGCTCCATTGTCCTGTCTTCTTCCTACGGCCACGGGACACGGCACGTTCGGGAAGGGGGTGGAGGGGCACGCAGAGAAGTGGCAGTATCCGAGTCCTCGATATGGGGGGGGGGGGAGACGCGTTCAAACACGAGAGCGTTGTGCTGTTCTCGCGTGTTGTTGATGATGAACAGCAACAAGAAACAGCCGGAACGCGCCGGAGTGAGACACCCACCCCCCCTCCTCCTCTTCCTCCCCGTATTGAACGAGGCACGAGTTCGCCTCTTCTCGGCTGATCGATTCCTCTCCACGAGGCTTTTTCTTTCTACGCTGTCTCTCTCCCTCCCTGGCTAACATGGAGATCGGATGGGAAGGGGGTGGCGCCGGCTGGAGGCAGACGCCCCTGGGGTCTGGACGCATGTCGACACTGTGGGCTTCCGGGCCCTCCTCGGCTTGGAGCGGCGCTGGCCGTCACACGACTGCAGGGGGAGGGCGGAGGGCTTTCGTCACGGCGCAGGGCAATCTCGCGGATGTGCAGTTGTGCCTGCATCAGCGCATCTCGTCGGATGCGGGCGTCCACTTGGTTTGCAGCTCTCCAGATATTCGTTAGGTACTCGGTCGGGGGGGGGGGGGGGGGGGGGGCGGGCGGAGAGCAGGAGAAGACAGGGCAGCAAGCAAGCAAGCAAGCAAGCACAAAGGCAGAAGAAAAGAGGGCCTGTGGAGGGACCTGAGTCAGCATTGTTCTGTGTGTCTCAGTCTGCCAAAGGGCGCCGCCCCTCGCCCCTCCGAGGCTTGGTTCTATTGGGAGGCGGCGTCGTCTGAAGATGCAGGCAGGTGTGGTTCGGGCTTGGAGATGGGACTTGAGCAGCGGGCGGGCAGGCAGGCAGGCAGGCAAAAGAAAAGAAGACGGAGCAAAACAAAACAAAACACCACCAAAAGAGAGGGTGGATGGACGGACGGCTGTGCGAGAGTGCTCGTACTGTTGAGTGGTGAGACAGGCCAAGATTGGACTGATGTCAGCAGGCAACAGGCCGCCCGCATCCGATGCGTCAACCAGCGGGCACGGCGAGAGACATGCGAGAAGATATGTACGAGTACCTACTTACCTTACTTACCTTGGGTGGGTAGGTAGGTAGGTAAATACTCGTACGCGTAGGTAAGGTAAGGTAGCTGGCACATGGGGAATAAGAACAAATAGGCGACGCCGCATACGATCGAGGCGCCCGTAGTGCGGCTCGCTATCGGAAGCTGGCCGGCCGGAGCGCCCCGCATCAGACAGCAGTTTGTGTAGGAAGGTTAGGTAGTCTACCATGGAGTCCAGGAAAGGAAAGAGTAGGAGGTAGGTAGGGAAAGGGAAACGAAAGGGACGAAGAGCCCCTCGGGCTGATGACGTACCAGCACAAGCCCCCTCCATGTACGAGTCGAGTTTGTGCTTGTCCACTTCATCATCATCATCATCGTGGCTTCTGTCCCTACCCGCAACGCAACACTCCGAGGTGGGATGAGAGGGTGCTTCTCGAATCCCGGTGGCTTCCGCGTGGGGGCTCCGGGCCACGGTCCCAAGGCCTGGACTCGCTGTCTCTCGCTTTCTCTCTCTCTCTCTCTCTTTATACCAAGACCAAGGCCACGGCCACCATACGACACTAACTATACCCCTCGGTTCGCTGCACCTACCTGCAGTTCAGGGCGCTACTCCGTACGTTCCTTAGGTGCTCTGCACTAAGGTGCACACACACTAGAGTCAGCCATCGCGGGCACTTGCGCACGTACTACTAGAGAGGCGGGGAGTGGGGGGGAGGAAAGGTGCGGCGGCCGTTGAACACGTTCTCTCCCGTCTATCAAGAGAGGAGAAGAAGAAGAAGAGTAAGAGAAAGAAAAAGAAGAACAGAAGCTAACCAAGACTACCCAACTACGAATACTCGTACTCGGAGAGCAGGGACACTAACTAGAAAGCTGGATAGCCCACCTGGGCTAACTTGGTTGGTCGAGGCAGAGGTTGCCCAAGTCATCACTCGTCCACTCGTACGGAGCAGGATGTAGTACCCCCCAAAAGCACAAGGCAGAAAGAGCCAAACGGGGACCAGCGGGCAACGGCGATCAAACTGGAGAACCCTGTGTCTCGGTGCCTAGGTCTCACTTTAGAGCCACCACCACCACTACGACGGCCCCGTCTCCTGTGAAGGTCAAGGCAAGGTACGACGAGTACATGCATAG
The DNA here is from genome assembly GCA_006538405.1 of Hansfordia pulvinata. Classification (NCBI taxonomy): domain Eukaryota; kingdom Fungi; phylum Ascomycota; class Sordariomycetes; order Xylariales; genus Hansfordia; species Hansfordia pulvinata. Next base: position 2,043,056 of record BJKQ01000008.1, on the reverse strand, counting down.
GGACTTCTGGCCTTGCTTGCTTGCTTCTTGCCTGCTTGCTGACAGGTCCCGCAACTTCGGCAACCCATCTCGGTGTGTGGCTGCCGAGCCGGACGCCTTCCTTTTTTCTTTTTTCCCCTTTCTTTCTTTTCACTTTTCTCTCAACACGACGCGTACGACTCCAGCTCGCGGGACAAAAAGTTTCTTCTTTTCTCTTTTTTTTCTTTAAGAAAAGAGGACAGACCTGTAAGAGGCACCAGAGTAGGTTAATTGGATAATAGCTAGCTGGTTGGCGCTGGCGTTGCCCGCCCCAAGGGAGACAGATCTGACCTGATGGCCGGTCTGTGAGGGTGACGAATGCTCATGGCAGCCGGCAGCGTGCAGACGAGCCTTCGGGTTGTGTACCGGGTACGCCATTTGTCCGGTGTCCCCCTCATCATAGACGGGTGCCAGACGATAGCGACGACGATGACGAGAACGACAACAACAACGCCTGGCCACCGTCCCTCAAGGCGCCATGTGGGCGCGCGGCCCCTCCTCCACCTCCTCGGGCGACCAGCGCCAGCGCCAGCGCCAGCACGGCATCCATCGATCGGCCCGCCCGCAAAAACACCGGCGGCCCTGCCCCGCCATGCAAGTGAGAGCCGCGGCCCGGGTGCGACGGGGCGGGCTGCACGTTGCATAAGCGTACTACGTGCGACCTTGTTTGTATCGCATTACTTACCCAGTGGCCAGGCCAGGAGAGACAGAAGAAGGGGGCGGCGGCGGCACGCGACCATCGCCAGGACCGGTAGAGGATTCTGCGCGTCGGGGCCAGACGTGAGCTGGACTGTGTCCGTGTGTCTCTGACGAAGACGAGTCTTCACGGTCGATTTTGAGGAGGGGGAACCTCCCCTTCGCCACTCTGCCTCCCCCTGCATCAGAGACAGATGGAGAGTAGAGAGCGAGAAGAGAGAAATAGAGAGTGGGAAATGCCATGTCAGAGACAGGGCAGAAACCGTTGGGCCGAATTGGCCGACTTGGCCGCCTGGTTGGTCGGTCGGTCGGTCGGTCGGTCGGTCGCCAGAGACAGATGGCAGAGACAATGGGACAACTGACAAACAGCCAGCCAGCCAGCGAGCTCCATTGTCGGCAGAGCCGGGGGATCTATTCTGGACTGTCGCGGCCCTGATCGCAGGTTCAGGTCAGGAGGGAATCATGGCCACAATCACCACTCGGACTCGGCCGCCAGCCAGCGCAAGCACGAGACGTTTGTAAAGTACCTAACATTGGTTTGTAAGGTAGGTAGACACCCAAGATACCTCAACTACATGGATGTCCCTGCGGTAAATTGGTGCTCCAAACCGAGCCCAGTTCACAATCGAGGTATCCACGGGTACTCGTACTCGACTTCAAGGTGACGGAGCTCTCGCGGTACTCGCAGCCTCGGATCGAGAAGCCTTTCCCCCTCCCGGCCTAGACTGATCGCACAAGACCACCACAACACAATCGAAAACAAAGGTACCTGGATCTCTACTCGCAAGTCACCACTCAGTCAGTCATCAGTCAGTCAGTCGGCCAGCACGAGTTTCGTGCTCGTGGAAACGAACCGTGCGCTCTTCACTTCTTGTCTCTGCCAAAAGCATTAACTCAGAGCGGCGTAGCGGCGTCCCGATCGACGGGCCGTTTTCTCGGGTTCTTTTCCTTTCTCTTCTTCTTTCCTACTTGCCCCGTTTTTTGCTTTTCTTCAGCCCAGCGCTCTGTCTGCTGGCGCACCCGCGCGCAGGGAGGGGGAGGGGAAGACGCGGGTGAGAAAGAGAAACACTGGTCATTAACAATTAGAATCCCGGTTTTCCTTCTTTCCTTTTTTTTCCTCCTGGGACTTCTTCGTCAGAGAGAGGCAATTGAGAAGAGTGACATCGTAGAGAGCGTCGGGCGCCTGATCCGACAACCCAGATCCATACATCTTCTCGGACGTACAAACATCATCTCTCAAGTTGCGAGCACCTCGGCAGCTAGTTAGCGCACGCGCAGCCATCTACGGAGTGCCCCAGCTATCTGCACGACTTTTCGCATCCGGAAAGCCACACATCATCAGCGGCACGGCGTGGATCGGCGCTTGGGCTTGCGCATGCACGCCATCTCCTCTCCTCTGTGTGTGCCGCCCCGTGTTGCCGGGTCCCTCTCTCTGCGTCTCTCTCTCTCTCTCTTCGGCTCTCCCTCCCTCTCTCGTGGCTTGTCTGTCTCCCGTGGGTATGCTCCGGAGTCTAGAACGGAGCCTCAACCCTCGCCGCCCACGCCGGGCCCAGGGCTCAGCAACCCCCGCACAACAAAGGTACTGAGCCTACCTAAGGTGCGTAGTACTCGTAGGCATCTGCCGATTGTTGCTGTGTCTCCCTCGGCGCTCATTGTGCGATCGAGTCCCTGCCCAAGGTTTATTCTCCCACAGTCAGGCATCCAAGTAACATCGGGCGGTGTACCGACCTACCGCACCTTGGGTGCTCTAGGTACATGTGTACTACGGAAGCTCGAGCTCGAGCTCGAGGTCGAGCTCTGGCGTGGTACGATACGATACGTCGTGGGTTTTTGGCAGTGTCGGGAATCTGCAAGGCTGGAGTGGAGCCCTCCTCCCACCCTTCGCTTCCCTTCCCTTCCATCTTCCACGGGACAGGCCAGCTATACCTGATGGGGAATGGGGAGTGTCCGCCATGCAGCACGACGGCCGCCTACGACTACAACCACCGGTCGCTACAAACACGGGGTAAGGCTCAGAGGTGGTCGGGAGAAATCCATCTTTCTGGACCGGCCTTTTGTCCCACGCCCGACAGCCCGCCCGCCCCCCCAAAGTCTCGACCTGTCAGAACCCCCACGACGACGAACCACCCACCATCCACCATCCACGGCCCTCGCCTTCGCCTTCGCCTTCGCCTTTCCCTACGAGTACGATGCATGCCTGCGCCGCGCTTTGCTTCTGCTCTGCTCTTCCGCTGTACCTGCTCTATCCGTACTCGTCCCGCGCTCGAGAACTCAGCCCCCAATCCGCGCTTGCAGGGGGCAAGGAAGGGGAGCGGGGATTCCTACCTACCTGCCTTACCTACCTACTGTGCTACTCCGTACGACTACTCGTCGTAACCTACAGCTGACGTCGCCCGCAGTGATTACTCGTACGAAGACCAGCTGCCGAGCCGCCCCTTGCCTCGCCTTGCTTTCTTTGCCAGCCCGCCAGATGCAGTGCCCTTGTTATTAGTCGTGCCAGCCTGCTTCCCAGTACTCGTACCGCACAATCAAGGCAGCTCGTGTCCAACCGCGGCGGCCAAATAAAAACAAATCAAGGGAATTCCACGGAATACGAGCAGTACTCGTCGTGTGCACCAAAGTGCCCGACGCGGATATCAGCAACTCGGTCACGTGCCCCCTGCCTGCTTGCTATTGCAAGCAGACAATACCAATACCTAGGCAGCAAACTCGGCCATGACCCATCCAGAGACGCACTGGCGTTGGCTCTGGCTCTGGCTCAACCAGCTCTGACCCCGGTCCTGGCAACAGCGGAATTTCTCTCTCTCGCACCCCATCTCTCCTCTGCATAACAAAGCTCTCGACCGGGTGTCTGGGTAGGAGAGGAGAAAGAGGAGGGGCGGGCGGGGATTGCAGCTGTGCCTGTGCCGTGCTCACTGTGCCGTCCTCTCTGCAACCGCGCCCGGCCCCCTCCCCTCCTTTGCGTTAATCTGGGTTTGGCCCTGGCCTGGGAGAGCTGGCGTGCTTCATTGGCTCCCGGTTCTGTGGCACTCGGTCTCATTGGAAGATGGGCTGGGCGCGAGAGGGCTCCGTATGAGTATGACGGCACAGCCAGGTGCGCCACGTCTACGAGTACGCCTCAACCCCCGGACCCGGTCCCTGGCACAGTGCCAATATGCGTGCTTGCATGTGTTGCAGACCAGGTCTGCGAGGGTTTGGAGAGAAACGGAGAGGGAGAGAGAAATCGAGAGCGTGAGAGAAAGAAAGAAAGAGTCCGAGAGACAGAGAGAGACCCTTAACGCCTCCTCATCATCGTCACCCTCGACTTCTCGTCTCTCCGCGGTCCGCCCGGACGAGAGACGCCAAAGACTCACCTGCACGCCCGCCGTCAGAGACTCAGGGTCCTTCAGGGTCCAGGTCTCACAGACATCCCTCGTCACCAGCAGCACGCGGACCCAGTGTTTTCTTTTTTGGCTCGTCTTTCCCACACCTGCGCGATCGCAGCAGGTACGAAGGACGCATTTCCGTCTCGCCCGCCATGCGGTTCTAAGGTCGTTAGTCTCTCGAGTCCCACCAGGGGGGGGGGCCAGTACAAGCACAGGAAGATTTTTAGCTGGGCGGTAGCGCAGCACCGCAGTCCCCGTGGTGGGCGGATTGTCTCTGGGGGAGATGGGGCGCTCCTCGATAGAACGGGTGCCGGTGGAGTGCGGATGCTCTCTGGGGCCGGGCCAGCGTCAAGACATGTGTGACTATGCCGATGGATGGAGCCCTGGATCGGCCCTCCAGCAGGCCATCCCATCTGGGCCTTTGCCCCCCCCCCCCCCCCCCCCCCCCCCTTGCGCCCACAACCCGGACCCATTCATACGCGATCCGGCTACCATCGCACTAACTAAGTTGACAAGACGTTGAAGCCAGCCGCTTGTCTGTCTGCTCGAGAGCCGAAAGAGTATAGCAGGATAGGTAAGTGCTGGTGCTCCTACTGCTGCTACTACTGCTGCTGCTTCTGCTACTACTACTACTACTATCTCACGTACCGCGCTGCTCGGGCGAGAACCGTCAGCTACCTATTCCCTTTCGACTACCTCGCAGCCGGCTAATAAGCTGCCTAGTCCATTGGCTGCTTTACTGGCCGGCCGTCCCGTGCAGAATGGTTTCTTTCTCCGCACTGCTTCAATGTCTCGCTTGCTTCGCCGACCATGCAAGACCCCTGATTAGTAGTGAGCTCCAAGCCGCAAGCAGGTATCGGGACAAGTTCTCAATATACGCAGTACCTACCTCCTATCGGTACAGCCCCCCGGAGCTTTTGTGAGTGAGGAGGGGGTGGATGAGGTGAATGAGGGGGGCGTGCAATACGTTCTGCCTCCCTTGCCTGCACACCCCCCTGCCTAAACCCCCGGGGGGCGTGTTGGTCGATCGTTAGAGGGAACTAACTGTCCCGGTCAACTCGAGCCGCCGCCGCATGTATGTCTGTCTAGATGTATCGATCGTTCGTTCGGTTTGTTGGTAGTGGCCTTGCTGCTGCTTGCAGTTTACCTACTTATATCAGACAAAGGTCTTCGTTCGCAGACATGGACAATCAGCAACACCCAGCATCCCTTGCTTCTCGAGAGATATATAACTCCGCCTCGAGTTGGCCAACATCCTACCCTCGAGCTCTGTTGTTCTGTTGACGAATCCAGATATCTGCTCGCCCATTGTGCTTTTTTGCTTCTATTTTTCCAACATTGTCTTTGTTGTCCCCGTCGATTCCACCATCCCGACGCGCCCCCCCCATCTCCACAGCCTTCCCGCCACCATGGTGTTGATATATAACGGCGGCTCACACGGCGACAGCATGGCCATGGCATCCCACATCACAACCACCGCCACAACGAGTGCGAAACCGCCGCCCTCAGCATCGGCTTCCTCATCACTGCTCCGCCTCGACACGGCACGACTATTAGACATGGACAACCACCACAGCCACTACTCGCCCTACTCGGCTCGCTCGTCGGTCGACTACTCGGATGTGCCGCTGAGGATACCGACCCGGGACCACAAGAGCTCGTCCTTCTCGGCCGAGTCATCCGCCTACTCGCCCACCTGCCCCAGCCTGAGCTCCTCCTTCTCCTCGCAGTACCCGGCCAGCAGCTGCTCCCAGGAGCTGCAGCACGGCAGCAATGGCGACGCCGCCTCCGTCGCCTCGACGCAGCCCTCGTCCCCGCGGACGCCCCTGATCGTCAAGCGCGAGTGGGACGAGCCCGCCGAGCAGCCCTGCTTCCTCCCCGCCTCGACTTCGTCGTCGTCGTCCTTCTTCCACCGCAAGGCCTCCCTCAAGCGCGCCCTGCCCGACGCGGACAGCTACCACCATTACAGCCACCACCACCACCACCACGCGGACGACGCCGCCCAGAAGCAGCCGTCGCTCCCGCCCGTCCACGAGCTCCTGTCGGCGTCGCGCAACAAGAGACCTCGCTACCTGCCGCCGATTAGCTCCTACCCGGCGTACAGCGGCAGCGCCAGCCCCGAGCCGCGCAACGCCACCCCGGCGCCCGCCAGGGACCCCATCACCGACAGCCTCAACGTGCTGCGCAAGGAGAGCGACGAGCGGCTGGCCCGGGACGGCCGGACCGGCCAAATCCGCGCCTCTCTCGGCCAGCCCGAGGGTCTTGACGTGAACCCCGTCAAGAAGTCCTCCTCCTCCTCGCCCCCTCCCAGCACTGCCCTCGCGCACATTGCTCCGTCTTCATCACACCCGCACCCGTACCAGCAGCAGCAGCCCCCCGCTTACTTCTCCGAGCACCCGCACCCTCAATCCCCGTACTACCACCTCCGCCTCCACTCCTCCTCCGCCTCCGCGCCCGCACCGCCGCCGCCGTCGGCGGACGAGGACGCCAGGAGGCCCCCGCGCAGCAAGGCGCCCCCGGGGACGCACTGCAACGTCAAGTACACGACGGAGGAGAGCGACTTTGTGCGCTACCACAACGTGGACGAGGGCCTGCCGTGGGAGGAGGTGACGCGCAAGTTCGAGGAGAAGTGGGGCAGCGGCGGCAGCGGCGGGAGCGGCCTGACGCGCCAGGTGCAGGGCCTGCAAGGGGGATACTACCGGGAGAACAAGAAGCTGCCGCATATCGAGGCCGACAACAGGCTGGTCTTCCTGGAAAACGGGCACGTCGCGACCGTCGATGTCAAGGTCCGCAGGCAGGCCCAGAAGAAGGAGCAGTACGGCCTGCTGTACCTGTTTCCCGAGCGGGCCAAGGACTATGCCTGGGTGTCTAGGGAGGGCCGCGAGTACGCTGCTAGGCTGAGTGAGTTTGACTCCCCCCCCCCTTTTTTTTCCTTCGCAGGATTTTCAATATTATTCTTTCTACCTTGCAAGACGAACACCGAACACCGCTGACCAGTTCGAAGGCGCCCCGAGAGAGATCCAGCGAAAGGAGGCCCGCGAGGCGGCCATGGCCCGGGGCACTTGGGTCGAGACGCCCGACGAACACGGGTGCGCGTGCTGCCTGGCGTCCGAGGACGAGAGCTTCAAGCGGCGCAAGCGGATCAAGGCCTGCGGCGACTCGGTCGAGCTGGCCCTCGGCAGCGACATGAACAACAGCGATAGCGGCATCATCGGCTACAGAGGCACCGCCGGTCGATACGCGCCCGCCCCGGCCCCTGCGTACTACCACCTCCAATAAGCCTGCTTCTGATCGGGGCCGACCAACCTGGGTTTGCTCACCTACGCACAGACCCCCTCCTCCCTTGTTCAGGGCCTAGGATCACTCGCCCGGGGATGCGACAAAACTGTCCGGCCGGGGTTTGATATCCTGTCCATCCCTCCACACTTGGCATCGACAGGGGAGGCATCTGAAAACGATCATGGAGCTCCACCCTTTTTCCCTGTTGGAGCTGTTTGCAGAGAAGTTGGTCGCGCACAATCGCATCGTCCATCGTCGTGCCATCTTTTCCACCCCCCCCTGCTACCCCCCTATAACGCGGGCACACATCCTCCTCCACCCCCTCCATCAGCGATCTCTCCGGCCTGAGCTCTCGTCTCCGGGCGGGCGGTGGGGACGCTTTCCGCGCCGCTCTTCTCCGCCGTCGGTGCGCGGAGGACAAGAGGAAAAGAACAACCCTTTCCCATCATCAACGACCTCGCATTTTACAAACTCACAAACACACACACACACAAACACTCCCGCCCCCGAACTCTCTTGGACACGCCGTCATGTATTTCCCCTTTGTATCCCTTCCCTTTTCGTTCCCTGTCCATCTTCCCCCCCTTCGGTACATAACAATGAGGCGCCAAGCGGTTAGGAGGCAGAAACTCGTGCCAAGTTTTATTGTTTTCTTTTTCTCTCATTTTCTTTATATACAAAACCCCCACCTCGCGCGAGGCACCACGAACCTACGGATACAGAATCCCATGAATGGAATGCTCATGTACACTAATAACCCCCCACATAACGCACAAACACACGCACAAGCACCTGAGATGATACCACACAAGAAACGAGAGACATGGGGAGAGAGGCACTCTGAAATTTTTTTAAATTTATTTTTTCCTCGCTATTTCACACCCGCGAAACGCGGAGTCACTTTTTGCTCGAGGGCGCCCAGGTACATAAAGGCCAATGGAAAAAAGGAGGTGACAGGGAGGCAGGATGTCTTTTTTTTTTCTTCCCTTAGCAGTTCTCGCTTTTTGATTGTTTGGAAATCGCAACATCAGGCTCAGGAGCGTACTAGGAGGCTTTTTTGTTTTCTTTGCTGATTTATTCTCGTTCATTTTTCTTTCTCTCATATAGCTCTTATCCATCCTTCCCCCCATTTTACGCGGAGAATAAGGTCTCCCATTTGTATGTACCAATTTTTTCCGAACAAATGTCTCTTATAAAACAGAAGTATATGGTTCCAACAGCTCTTTTTCCACTTGATTTCCCTTGTTTTCGCGAGTTGTTGAATGGCAGGACGGATGTCCGAATGTGGTCCTGTGCCGCCCTTAGGCGTTGCGACGCTGGAACGCGGGGGAGTGGTCAATGTGAATGACACCTCGGTGTGGGTGGGCAAACCCACCTTACTCAGAGAGGGAGGGGGGGACGGGGGGGGGTTGTAGAAGTACCTGGGAAAGGGTGGTGGCCTTGGGGTGTTCTCGAGTTCCGCGGCTCAAAGAGGATTCCCGCACACCTACATGTTACGCGCATCACGCACCCATTCTCTTTCTTTCTATGGCATAAGGTCTCGACGCGAAAAAATTGCAAGTACGGCCCGGCCAAGAACGGCATAGAAAGAGGAGCGCGATGGGGGGCTGGCGGGACACGCCGTTAGTAGCGAGAACAGCACCGGCGGGAGTATTCGCTTGTCGCGCCGCCCTCCTCCCCCCCCCCCCCCCCCCCCCCCCCTCCTCTCGTGGGTGGCGTCGGGCGGGCGAGGATGTCAAGAAATTGTCGACGGTGCTGCGAATGGGTAACGTGTCGAGGGAAGACCAGCAAGGGGGAGTGATTTGCTTACCGGCTGGTCTCGTCTTCAGCAGGTTGCCGTGGTTCTCACTCTCTGCATCGTCTACATATAACTAACATGTAGGCAGGTAGGTAGGTACCTGTTAAGACGCAAGGCCTACCGGGGTAGGAGCAAGATTGGCAAGCTGGCTGGAGCTGTGCATGTTTGCGTGTTTTGCTTGCAACGGGGGTTTTACGGGTACTCGCCACCCCATGCTGGGCTTGATGGGTCTTTTCTCTGCTCTGCTTGAGGTTCCGGGGGTGGAGGGAGAGACGGGGATTTGTCGAGCTGCAATCATTTTTCCCCCCCACAGACCACCGGACCAGACGCGTAGCTGGCTAACTCTGGGCAAGCCTTCGCCTACCTCACCAGAAGGTAGATTCTGTGTAGGCAGGCAAGCAGGTGAACAAAGGAGAAGTTTGGAACTTCCAGGGGAGAAGCCGGGGAGACTCCCTTGGCGGGAGGGAAAGCGGGCTTCTTCCGGCCCCTGTAAGTACCTAACCTACTTGCCCTTACTTCTTTGGTCTAATCTACATGCACCTCGACCAGTGGATAGAGAGAGAACGGAAAGATTGGTGTTGGCTTGCTGGAGGCTGGAGCCCGGCTATGACAGCGACATCAGGGATGTCCCATGTCGCGAACAAACCTGGCCATCCCCCCCTAACGCAGCGGACTGTTAACACCTTGCTTGGCCTGGACGCATGCGGGCGGCTTGTAAAGGGCGACTGACTTGGTACCTCAGGAGGTAGCCACACGACCCGGGGGAGCAAGAACCCGCCCGCTTCAGCCCCGGAGGGAGAGCGCTTTTTTGTTTTTCTTTTTTTCTTTCTTGTTCTTCTAAGCAAGGGGTCTTTTCTGCCGCTACCCGCTGGCGAAGAAAGTGAAGATGAGACCAGGCCCCGTGTCGAAGATTGGCTCGCTCGCTTTCGCGTGTCCGGGCGGGCCGGGTAAGGCCGTGCCTGGTATGGCACGCGCTCTGCAGCTTGGTTTACTAGGCGGGTCAGGTCGGGCAGGCGTGTACTCGTATGCACATGTGGCCAGAGTCGGAGCTGACAGCTTCTAATGTTAGAGCCGCCGGCTACTCAGCCTCCAGCCCACATGTCTTGCTGCTTGGCGGTCCGAGGTATCTTTGTCCCGTTCCTCGTCGGGTTGACGAAGCAGTCACACGCCCCTCCCCCTCAATCTTCTCTTTAGCAAAGCGCAAGGAAGGGTAGCGAGCCCTCGCTCTTGTGTGTGCGTGTGCGTGTGTGTGTGTGTACGCGCGTGTGTGTGGAGGGAAACACGGGAATAGCCACGAATTGTGGTGCACTCCAAACACGTATCCGGCGGACGGGCGGGAGCACACACTGCTCGTTGACCTAGCGGCGAACACACACACACACACAGAGAGAGAGAGAGAGAGAGAAAAAGAGAGAGAGAGAGGGCAGAGTGGGGTGTGTGTTATGTCGGCGCTTTTCGCTCGCTCGTGGGACCTACTGCCTCTCGGGGGTTTGAGAAAAGGGGGAGGGGCGCGTACCGACACGCCGGATCGCCCATCTCAGCGGCGGTGGGGAGGATCAATTAGTTAGCAACCAACACAATATCCCCCCCCGTCCCCCCTTCCGCATGACCTGGCTTGCTCTAGCGATCTGAGATGACGACTGAGTGCCTCTCCTGCAAGGGTGACGACCACCCAACTACCTCCGATGAGATGTGATCAGATCAGGTCATCCATGCGGCGGTCCACGGGCGATAGAGAGGCCTGGTCCGGGTGTGAGTAAGGGACCTACAGACTACAGTCAAGTCTGTACATGTAGATAGGTAGTCGAGGTACGGATAGATAGCGCACTGACATTCATGGATGCTGGGCGGGCGGTTGGGTGTGTTGGTTCCAAGAGCGGCCCGCCCTGTCCGAGCACAGGCAGACAAGACGGACGGTGGAACCGTAAGAGGTGTGAGCCGACGGCCGCAAGACTCACCTTTCCCGGCAGACTTGCGTTTCTCTGTTGGTGGCGTTGCTCAGCGATGTTTATCTCTGTCTGTCAGCCTAACTGGGCATCGTCTGGCGCTCAGACTCGTGGCCTGCCGGCCCCCTTTCTGCGCCGTTGGAGCTGCCGTGCCGCCTCAGCCACGGCCGTGCCCGCTCCGTGAGGGGGGTTTGTTAACATACCTGGTACTGGCTACATGAGCGCATCCCCACATTGATGTGTATTGGATACATGGTGTGGCTTCTCCCCACACATACACACGCACACCTGTCCAAGGCATGGCAGGCTAGGAATATGGATGGGTAGTCATCATACACGCAGAGACACCCGCCCAGCGACCCGTCGTCAGGTGGGTGGGCCGGGGCGGGGCCAGCTGCTCTGACTTTACGCGCACGAGCACGAGCACGAGTACTCGTATGCCTTATGGATTCTAGTCCGTCTGGCGGTGCGGGTAGGGTAGGGTAGGGTAGGGTAGGGTACCCGCTGCCGCGCCGCGTGCTTGTCCTGATCGAGATGGAGTCTTTTCGTCTGGTATGTGCCTATGTACGATACCGAGATTGGTCTACATGTAGGTAGGTGCTGTATGCATGTAAAGAAGAACAAAAGTAGGTCTGGTACATGATTGCGTAGAGCAGGTAAGTGCTGGGTACATGTATCTTCTGAGCCTTCGGCACCTGCTTGCCAACATTGATCAACCAGATTTAATCCAACACAGGACAGCTCCAGCCATTGACACACATTCATTGACCGAGCGACGACAGGCCGTCAACATCCATCCGCGAGACCGACAGGACCATCAGTCAAGCCGAAGCTCGACGTAACGTGTTTGTTGGTGATTCGGCATGGGCGCATTCTGCAGCAGCCTCCTTTCGGCCAGCCAGTCCACCAGACGTCTGTACCTTATGATGCATGTACCTACCGTATGTATGTACGTTACTTTCCCGCCTTCGATGTCCCTCCCCTGCCTCTCCATCACGTGCTCGCCGGCGTCTGCCCGTGAGAGAGGGACAGGGCCACGATTGGTAGGTGGGCGGGTCTTCTTCAACCCCCGGCTCGACATGGGCCATGGTCGGCATCATTCATGGCGTCTTTCTTCCATCCACACCCCCCCTCCCAGAGTCCAGGTCCCTGTCCCGGTTCCAGTCCCTGTCCGCTGTCCATCGTCCCCCGGCTGTCCTTCAATGCCCCTTGTCTTTCTACCTGCGAGTATCCTTACCTACCTTATTAGGTGCCTACCACTGATTGTTGTCCACGGCCAGATCCCTGGTCCAGGTACATGTACCCGCGCCCCGGCTCTTCACAGCGATTCGCGGCCAATCCCTCCTCATCGCGAGATGCGGGCACCTAAGCTAGGTAGTTAGGAGGTAAGTAAGGTGTATGTAGGTTGCAGCCCGGCGTCACGTCAAGCCACCAACGAGGACGAGCAGCTGACTCGGAGCGCCTGCAGCCCGTTCTGTTCTGCAGCAAGACACCCCCCGGCCGGGGGGCGACGATTGCTGACAGGGACACCTCCTCCCCGACAGACTCCAGCCAGCCAGCCCCTGTCCGGGCCTGCCTCTCCCCGATCCGCTTCCACATCCACGTCCCCCCCAGACGATAAAAGGGCCGGCAGCCGGTCAATAAGCACGCCCCCCTTTTCTCACTGCCTCGCTACCGTCCTCGCGGGTCGGCCCTCTTGGAGTACATATCACCAGCAGCCCTCGTCACCTCATCCTGACGTGAACACACCCACCGGCCCGCCCGTCTTGCCGCCTTCAAGCGTGATTCGCCGCCTTCAAGCATGATCCCCTGGTCCAGGTCAGGTCATGGCCGCCCTACGAGTGCCTACACAACGCCCATCTACAACAACGAGTACTGCCGAGTCCACCTACGAGGAATCGTACGAGTACTTCCATCCGTGGCATCGATAGTGGAATATCCCGGCTCTATACTACACTCCGCTCCACTCCATTCCATGCCTGTCAGTGCACTGGCAATCCGCGAAAACCAAGCCAGCAATCACACGACGCCCGCCCCGTATTCCGCCCCGGTCACTGTTTCCTGTGCACGATTGTCCACCGCTCCGCCCTCAAGGCCCATCCTCCCCTCCTCCCCTTACGTACTCCGTCCCCAGGTGGATAGTCTTCGCGCCGATTCTCCCGCCCTATTCCCGGGGCCGGGGCGGAACGCGGAAAGCGGACCGCCAGGCCCCTCGAATGCCGCCCGGTAAACCCCTGTGGTCTTGCTTGGCCCTCCTGAAAGCGCCGGCCAACCCGCGCGGGGGGCGCCGCTTTGGTGATGGTGATGCTCCGAGAATGGAAAGAGACGCATCTCCACGCGGCCGCCCACTCTGACCGTTGTGGTCTCGCGATCGGGTCTCGGAGGGGCCTTTACGATGTGAGAATAATATGACCGATTGATTTCCTAGCGTTCCAAGGGGACCCGAGATCCGGGTTTTCCCTTTCCCTTTCCCGGCCGGCCCCCATCTTCCTCTAGAACGAGAGCTCGGTCTCCCATGTTCCTCTGTCTCTCTCCCACCCCCACTCATTCCCAACGGTGCAACGGCGCAGAAAGTGTTAGTCCCAACTACCTACTCAGTTAGTTACTCACGCTTTGGTCCCCACACGTGCCGCACAAGCAAGCGAGCGGGTCCCCCGGGCGCTTAGAAAGTGTTCTGTGGCGTTCTTCTCTCGTGATTGCTGCTGCTCTCGCCTTTCCCCTCTGCTGGCGCTGTCTGCCTACCTGCGCCTCTCTGTTTCCGTCCCGCGCCCTGCCCGGCGAGCCGCTTACCACATGCGGGCGGACGAGGACCGGGATACTCAAGACCAGGGGCGGCAAACAACCAGAACAGACACGTGGAGAAGGGGAGAAGGAGGGCGGGAAGCCGTGCAATCTCGAGATGGCACACCAGTCTGCCCTGTACAGCCAAACTCTTTGTTCGTCCGCGCAGTGCCGTCGCCCAGCTCGGTCAGCGGCGCGTACGCCCACCTCATAAACTTACTTGGGCTTGGGTGACGAGGCACGTCCCAATCCCAGTGGCGGGGCCTGCTGCTGCTACAGCTTTCGCTCCTGCAGCTTGCCCACGGGCTCTTCCGTTTGCCCGGCTTCCTCATTGTCTTATGTCGTCGCAATCTCAATTTGCAAGTATCCAATGCCCCCCCCCCCCCCTGGGTGGGATCCGGGGGCCAGCCATTCCATGGGCATTCGAACCTCCCGCACGCCGCAGGCCTTTATCTTGGTTGGCGGGCGCGCTGGGACGTCACGTACTCACTCACTCACTCACCCAACCCACGAAGGGGCGCTTGGGAATCCATAAAGGTACTCGCGGTCGTATGGAGACACTGTGCTTTATTGGATTTTAGAAGTGATAGACAGAGAACAGGTAGACAAGTTGAGTGGGTGGGCGAGAGAGAGAGCCTGCCCGCGACTGGCAGATTGCCACAGAAGGGGACCCCCTCCAGCCTTAACCTCTCAAGGTCTACGGTCAAAGATCTAGTAATACAGATTGAAGAGAAGGGGAGCAAAGACAACAAGAGGAGGGCGGTAGAACACCAGCCCGGAAGAAGAAGAGGAAGAAGGGGGAAACAGCACACAGACGGCCCGCCGCTCAGCCTGACCACGTGGGGGCAATCTCCTAAGGTGCTCTGGAGAGTTGGCACACCAAACCCGTGTTCCTCCGCCTTCACCCCGCCTCGGACCCTTCGTCTCCCAGCGCTGTCCGCCGAAGCATTTTTTTATCGCGCTGCGAGGTCGCAAGTCGAGGACGCAAGGGACGAGAAGACGAATTCTTCCCGTTTCTCTTCCTCCCCTCTTTCGAGCGAGAAAAGAAAGGGAGAAATAGGGATAGAGTGACAGGGAGGGAGAGAAAAGAGGGACAGAGTGGCAGAGATAGGGGGGAGAGAGAGAGACGGGGAGACAGATCTACTGCCCCGCGACGAACTTGGCAGCCTCGTCCGCGTCGTTGCCGTACGTCAGGTGGCCCTCCCCGCTGCCGTGCGTCTGGCCGCCGGCCTGGCAGACGGTGTCGCCCGTGTGGCAGAAGGAGAGGACGTCGGGGATGCCGGCGATGTCCTGGCCCGAGTCTGTACCGGTCGGTAAAAAATTTCATCTTTTTGTCAGCGCAGAAAAAAAAAAGAAAAAAAAAGACCGGATCAGATCAGTTTTCGAAAGGGAGTTTTGTTTTAATAAACTCACACGGGTCGCCAAAGACGACGGCCTTGGCCACCTTGGCCGTGACGTCGGCGCCGAGCGACTTGGCCGCGTTGTGGACGAGCTGGGCGCCCTGCGAGTAGCCCGAGATGACCACCTTGGCGTCGGGGCATTTGGTGGTCACTTGTGTGATCAGGTCGGCCCTGTTTATTTTTTTTCCCCAAGAGATTCCGCGGTCAGTTATTCGTTTTGCTTACCCCTCTCTTCGACAGCAAGGAGAAGAGAAAGGGGGAGCAGTGACTTTTGAAGAAGAGAGAGAGAGAGAGAGTGAGAGAGTGAGAGAGAAGAACTTACATGGTCTTGCTCCCAGCCTGGTCCCCGCCCCCGATCGCCCCGTCCCAGCCGGCCGCGTACTCGACGCCCTGGACGGCCAGGTCGTCGCCGCCGCCCAGCTGCTTGGCCAGCGCGTCGAAGAAGGGCGGCCCCGCGGCCGTTCCCACGTTGCCCGCCTCCGTCGTCCCGCGCGCAAAGACCACCACCGTCCCCTTGCAACCGCCTTCGGTGAAGTCGTTGCGCGTGCTGCTGCTGCCGCCTGCGAGACCGCCCAGGCCTCCGATGCCACCGGTGCCGCCGGTTAGACCGTCTAGGGGCGAGGTGGGGGAGGAGGAGGTGGAGGAGGAGGAGCTGCTACCGGAGCCGGAAGATCCTAGCGACGGGATGCCGCCGAGTCCACCGCCGCTGCTGCCGCTGCCGCCGCCGGTGGGAAGGCTGCCAAAGGGGGAAGATGTGGTTCCGCTGCCGCTGCCGCCGGTGGGCAGACTTCCGGTGGGCAGACTTCCGGTGGGCAGACTTCCGGTGGGCAGACTTCCGCCGCCCAGACCGGAGCCGGAGCCCAGACCCGAACCCGAGCCCAGACCCGAACCAGAGCCCAGACCCGAGCCAGAGCCCAGGCCGCTACCGAAAGGCGACGAGAGCTGGGGCAGGGCCAGGGCCGCGACGTCGGCGGGGACGCCGAGCAGCACGGCGGCGGCGCTGCAGAGGACGGCTGCGGAGAGTCTGGCCATTTTGGGCCTCGGTTTTTTTTTTTTTTTTTTCAATTCTCAACACAGAAGGGGTCAAGGTATTCGTTCAATGCGCGTATGAGCCGTACTCGAGAGAATAGCTACCGCCAGGGCGCCGCGTGAGGCAAATGTAGCCAGCAGAAGTGAAACAAGCGAAAGTGAGGCCCTGTTGAACCAGAAAGATATGGTGTATCGCGTTGTGCGTGCCTGCCGAATAGCGAGCGTCGAGAGAAAAAGGGAAGGGGAGAGCGAGTGTCTGGCGTCTGCGTGTTGATTCACACAAAGCTCACCAGACTCGACTCTAGGTGCTTGTGGTTTTATATATAGGAGGAGGAAGATGGAAGAAGAAGGGGGTAATCTGTGAGTGCAATGAGGGGGCGTGGAGGTGTTGACGACCGTGCCCGTCCCCCCTCAACTCCGGCGCCCTCGTCTTCGAAATGCACCGCATCGGCACATCACAGCACCACACACACCACACCACACATCATGACAGCTGCCGAGGTGATGTCCTGAGCAGGGAAGGCCGGGGTAGCAGCCGGCCGGCCTGAGACGGCGCGTTTCGAACAGAGGGTAGAGGACGGGCCTGGAATCGCCGGCTTTGCTTCTGCCATGCCTGCCTTGTTCAGTTCTGGATCCCCCTTCCCCCGGGGACGGGGCCGGGGACGGGGACGGCCGAGTTGCCTACTCCGGCCAGCCTTGCGATCCGACCCAGCGGCGCAGACAGGGCCTTACTTTACGAGTACTGGGGAGAGCATCTCCCTCGGATCGCCGGCAGGTTCTGGAGCGGACGAGCGGGCCGGCCGTGAGGGGAGGCCGAATTGGCGTGCTGTGGGAAAAGCTCGGACCCGGGGGCATCTTTGTTGGTCCCCTAACACCCCCCGGCGCGCTCTCAACCCCTCCTCCCTCCTCTCCCGCCGCGAGACTCGGGCGGACGGCCGCCTGGTGTTGTCTCAGTCTGAGGCACGCCATCCGCCCATCTCCCATATCCCACCTCATATCCTCGCCGCGGGGCCACGAGCTAACTCGCACGGCAAGGCCGCGAGGGGGGAAGGGGGGAGGCGGACCACTGCAGCCCCAGCATCCTCGGACTCTGCCGCTGTCCCTGGTGGGTGACTTCTGGGTCGTGTGTTTTACGGGAAGCACAAGCTGTTGTTGCTGCGAGACCAGAGATTCTCTCTTGTCCATCGAACCTGTCGTCCTTCTGTGCCTCGGCCATGCCCCCCCACCGCGAACGAGGATACAGCCCGCCCCGGGGTTTCCGCACCACCACCAACACCACCAACCGCCGAAGATCGGGCCACCGACGGGCCCGGGCGCAAAGCAAAGCCGGGGAGTAGGGAGGGCCGGCGTTTTCGTCAGAGGGCAAAATCGTGGAAGGTACTCGTGGTCCCTCTCTCTAGGTACCTACTCGTATTCTGCGCGCCTGAGTAAACTCCCACGGGGGCGGGCTCTGGGACCTCCGGGCCTCCCACGTGGCCGTTGCCCCCTGCCTACCTGCTTTGCTCCCGTGCCCCCGCCCCCAATCATACCGCGGCAGACAGATTCGTGCCGCTCTCGGTCGGGGGTTTCGTCTCCCGAGTGCGCGCGCAAAGCATGTTCGGAGTGCCCCAGGCATGTGATTGCCTGGCTGACGGGCTCCTCGTACTTTTGCCCGCCCTGGGATCGAGACTGGGGCGGATCCTTGTCGGCGTTTGGTGTAGAGAGAGGGAGAGATGGAGAGAGAGAGAGAAAGGGCATAGAGGAGGCGTCTGCTCTCTTACCCCTGTGGTGATGCAATCAGCACAACCGAGAGGCTGGTCATGTCCTAGGAGCTACGGATGGTGTTGAAGATGCGTCCGTCATTGTTCTGCCGGCCGGGATACGACGTGCTCAGACGTTCCAGAACGTGCGGGGAGGCAAGATGGGTCTCGGGTCGTTTCTGGAAGCACGGAAAAGGCATGTCTAGGTGGTAGGTAGCACGGTGCAGCCCCGCGCGCTTCACTTCTGCCAGTGTAGAGAGACAGACAATGCCTGCGGTCACCTCGTGTCGTGGGTCTGCACGCCTTCAGCCTCAGCCAGAGCCACAGACAGGAGCCCCCGGCCTTCCATGATCTCGTGGGATAGAGAAGCCTTAGCCTACCGCCCGGGCCCGCGGGACCCCCGGCCAGCGTCGCACTCGGCAGAAGCAACAGGGCGGGAGTGGGCCACATGGGGTGGCCTGGGGGGAGAGGACACCCTGGCGGCGAGGCTTCCCGAACGCGAATCCGATCCCGAATTCGAGTACGGACGGCGGGTAAAGAGGCTATTTGACAGCTCTGTGCGGGGGGAGAGCTTCTTCTGTTTCTTCTTCTTCTTCTTCCCCCCTTCTCGAGCCCCTGACCCTGTGCAACTCGACACCAATACCACCCTCCCACACGCGAGCGAGCGAGCTGAAGCGCCGGGGCCAGCCCTCCTCTGCCCAGATCCTGGAGTCTGACGTGTCGCTCGGCGCCGTAGCGAGCCCAGAGGGAAGAGAGAGAGAAAGAGAGAGAGAGAGAGAGAGCAAAAGAAAAACAAACAAGGAAAGGACGAGTGCGAAGTCTTCTAGAAGCGTCAGGGATAAAACGCCCTCTGCGCCCCCCGGCCGGATAGTGAGTGATATCTGACGGATCACCTCTCGCTTCCACCACTGGACTCGACTCAGCACCGCCCGCCAGAGCGTCAAGTGTCAGGCGGGGCCCCCATCCAGAGGTAGGGCAAAAAAAAAAAAAGGAAATTCACAACATCACCCAGATAGGCTCGAGCTGCGAGTGCTCGATTTCCATCTTGCCTCTTTGGTGGGTACGCGCATACCATGGGCCGGAAAGCGTCCGACTTTTTCGACCGCCTCCCATCTCGTCTGCACGCCCGGACAACCAGCAGGGGCGCCGATGAAGAAACTCGCCCGGGTGCAAAGCTGTCTTCGGAAAAGAAGTAAGCTGTGTAGTGTAGTGTAGTAGAGCCTTCAAATTGCATGCAAGGGATAGACCATACACTCGAGACTGGCTCCGCCACCCTGCGAGTGCCAGTGCTTCTCTACGACTACATGTAACCTCAGGAGACAGCCCGAACGGGCCAAGAATATATGACAGAAGAAGGAGGGGGGAAAAAAAGGCGACGGGCGCCCGTGGGGGGGGGGGGGGAAAGCCAACACGAAGCCAGCGACTCTTCTCTCTACCACTCGTAACCCCTCCCGTCCCGCGACGCTACCACGGGCACGGGTACACACAAAGCCTCGTACCACGTTGTCGAGCCACGCCCGCCGGCAGCGGGGAGGTCCCGAGGGGGCGTACGAGCGAGCCGGGCGTGTCTGTATCCCGAAGCGCGCGCGCGACCGGTCGGCCACGGGGAAGAGAGAGAGATAAAACACGACTTGTCGCTGGTGTCGCCGAGCTGCGAATACTGGTACGCGGGGTTGGGGAGGAGGGCCTCGGCGCCGGTGGCCTTCGGGAGAGCGTGGGTGAAAGGGGGGGAGAAGAAGAAGAAAAGACGAGAAAAGAAGGAAACCAAAGACCTAAGATTGAGCAGCGATGACACGGCGGCGGCGGCGGCGGCAGGCGGCGCGGGACGGGTGGTCTTATTCTTTCGGAGGAAGGAGGGGGGGGTCCCTTTCAAAAGGAAATTCCACCATGCGTGTCACCGTGTCTACACCACATTCACAGACTATTTGACGGAAATCATGTCCCATGCGAGCATCGTCCGACCAGGTTGACGGGTGTCTCCCGAGGAGGGGGGCGAAAAGTTGTTTTTTTTTTTTTTTTTTTTTTTTTTTTTTTTTTGCTTCGCGGGCTGAACCTGCAGTGACGCATTGCCGAAAATGATAGGGTCTGAGGTAGAGAGCCACAACATGTCTCAAAGGCCTTCGCCGACAGAGGACCCTGAGATCCCGGTCTCGGGGAGGCGGTCTTCAGCTGACGGGACGGCCACATATGTGTCTGCCTGGAGGGTATATTTTTTCTTCTTGATCTGGATCTGATACAGAAAAGGACCCCTAAAAATGCCGGCCCCGAAAAGAGCCCGGTCTTACTCATATGCACCCAGGTAGAGCTGTCGCAGACTCGAGGTTTCGGTGGTTCTCTGCGCCGGCCTTTCCCGCCTCGTCACTGGACGACACGAGAAGATCCCCCTCATAAGTGGTTCGACCTGAGACCGCTCTTGCCGATGAACGCCCTGAACCTACCCGGGGCGTCGTCCTTGTCGTTGACCGACGACGTGTCGCTATCGTCCACGTCGTACTCCTCCAGATCCGACGCGTTGCCGTTGCGGTACGCGTACGCGTTGTAGTTGTACTCGTCGTCCGAAGCCACCTCGTCATCGGGGTAGTCGGCCGTGTAGTAGTTCTCGGCTGGTCGCCAAAAGGGTCAGCAGTCTCTTCTTCCTTCTCGTCAAGAGCAGCTCGAAGACGCCGCCGCCGCACTCACCGTTCTCGTCCTCGTCGTCCTCCGCCCACTCGTCCTCGCTATCGCTACCCTCGCCGTAGAACTTGTCCGCGTCGGGCTCGGCGTCGAAGACCAGAAGGCCCACGTTCTCGGGCTGCACCTGGCCGTCCATCTTGCTGACGGGGACTCGCACGTACGTCTCGATGATGTAGTCTTCGTCATCGCTCTCCGACACGGCTTCGTCCGCGTCGCCGCCTGCGTCCACCATCTCCTTGTCGTCAGGCGCCTGGCCGTCCTCCGGGTGGCGATCGGCGAAGCGCTTCGCCGGCGCCTTGGGCTTATATCTGAGGCCGGCGGAAGAGGGCGACTGCGGCGCCGCGCGGGCCGGGGTGCTCCGCTGCGACTCCTCCTCTTGCTGCCTCAGGTTCAGGCCGATCTGCTCCAGAGCATACGCATTCATGTCGTCCGTCAGCTTCTCCATGTTGACGTTCCACCGATCGGTCAGGCTGGCGGGCACCTCGGAGGACTTGGGCTTCGGCGTCGAGCTGCGGCTGGGCACCTTGGAGGATGCGCCGGGCTTCTTGAGCTTCCGCGGGGCCGGGGCGTCGACGTCCATGTCTGCGTCGCCGGCGGAAGCGTCCGGCCGGGGCGCGCTGGCGGCAGAGGCGGGCGCCGGGGACGATGCAGCGGAGGCACCCGAGCTGGCGGCGTCGGCGGCGGCGTTGTGCAGTCTTTGAACCGTCTTGGCGGATATGCGCTTTATCCTGCGCTCGACAAACAGGGCCGGGGCGCCGCGCTTCTTGGACACCCGCGTGGGGTAGGGGTCCGGCCTGGACATGTGGAACCGTCGGGGCGCGGGCACGGCCGATGCCGCATCAGGAACGTCGCTCATCTTGGAGCCATCGCCATTGTCGACCGCGGCAGCTCCGGCGTGGGCACTCTGTTCCGCCTGATTCTGGGAGGACCTGGCGGATTTGGGGCGGGCATCTTTGGGCTGGGAAATGTGGACGGTGGGCCTCTGGGGGTCGTGAGCGAAGGGGGCATCGGGCTTCTGGTCCTGGCGCTGGTACACGAAAACCTCGCTCCGCTGGCGCTTTGTCTCTTGGAGGCCTGGAAAGAGAGAGAAGCTAGGTCAGCGGGCTTCAGGGTGACGGCGAGAGGAGGGTGACGGCGAGAGGCAAGCGGCGCACGCACGCAAGTAGGACACGGGGGCGTCCTCGGTAGCTTTGCGCTTGACGCGGATGGTCTGCGGAGGTAGCGACATTGTTCGCGAGAGCTGGCGACGAGGGCGGCCACTGTGCGACGGAGACGCAGGTATCGGGGGGCGGTGAGGGGCAAGCTGGGGAGCGCCCCGTGGGTCGTTGGGCGGCCAACGGCCTGGGTTGTGGTGAGGCCGGAAAGGAGCGCGCGGCGGTCAAGCTCAGTCGCAAAGTGAAGGCGGCGGTATTGGCGATGGCGAGGCGGAGCGTGGTCGGGTAGGCGGGGGCGAGGGTTGAGCGGATGAGGGCATCTAGACATCGAATGGGTCGATCCGGAGAAATCAGCAGCTGAGGGTGGGCCAGACTACACGTACGGGTACCTTGGGTAAAAGTGCCTGCAGGCGGCGGCGGCCCCTCCAGGACCCCCGTAAGAGGCCCCGATTAGTGCGGACGGGGCGCGGGAGCGGACACTGCAGGAAACATTAGGGCCTCTTCGAGGGGCAGAGAAGAGCTACTTGAAAAGTGCCCAGAGCTTCGTGCCCTGGAAAGTACCGTGGCAGAAAGCGGGTCATCTGGGCAGACGTATGTACGAGTAGCTCGCCCGAAAGGGATGGAGATGACGACACTAACGGTTAGGGGCCCTTTCCGGGCCAGTTCTCCGCATTGCCCGCCCCAGTGCCCCGGCCGTATCCACGGCTGACCCGCAGCCACGACGTCTGTCGACTCTGACGGATGTCACTGGCGTGTTGCCGCATCGTTCGATGCTATTGTTGGGCGATTTGCCATGCATGGCCTCCATGTGGTATTTTCAAGCAAGCCGCGGTGAGGACCGGCTCCAAGCTACGGAGGTCGACCAAGGAACGTGATGGCTCCTGGACATCTCTGCACTGGATACGCTACTGAAGTCAGTCGTGGGCGAGTTGCAGCCAAAAGCGTCCGAGTCATGCAAGCAGCTCATATTTCCTGCCGCTATCAAGCAAACGAGACTCCAAATCGCCACTCTAATAACGTAGCCCGGATTTCGGATGCCTGCTCCCCTTGAACCGCGGGGCCGCGGCGTTGCATCACCATTTACACCATCAGCCTAGCCCCAACCCAATTCCCCAGAGAACGGGCGGAGTGGCGCAGGCTTGGGTCGCATTCTGTTTGCCGGGCCTGCGGGCCATCCGGTTTGCCTTGCCGGAACATGGGTGTTTCTGCTGTTGATGCCCGCTTCTTCTTCCCCGCGAAAGGTATTGGTAGATGGGTTGGTGTGTGGGATGGCCATGTGGGTGGCCGACGTATCGTCGATGTATTATCCATGTGTCATCGGGTGCCTCTCTACATCCCCATCCGGTTCAATACATCGGAACCTCCTAAGGGGCAACTTTCAGGGCGGGAAAGCAGGAGCTCTACGCAATGGGCACCTTCCGTCCTCACGCCGTATCCCATTGTAGTTTCCAAGCCCAGCTGGAGGCCCCGACCTGGTTGAAACTTGACCCTCGGCCTTCTCTCCTCCCCCGCCCTTTCTTGTCGCCACCTCCGCCTGCTACACCCACCTACCTACCTCCTACACAAATCCCCTCCCCATCTCTGCGAGCGAGGCTGTCATTACACCAACAAACGCCCTGCCCACGCCCTCTTCCCCTGCAAGATCCCGCGTGATAGTCGCACAGTACAGGACAGACCTCGCGAGTGGCCCTCTGCCAGCTCACCGGCTGCTGACCCGACTTCGATACCGATTCCCATGCCTTGCTGCTGATCAAGCGACTATCCCTGCCATACAGTCAGCCCGCCTGCCTGTTTCCCGCCCGCCTCAACCCTGTCCGTTGGCCCTGACGTGTGCATCTACTGTTTGTTACACGGCTCGACACACCGAACAGGCATCCAGAGTTCCGTGATACTGGCCCCGTCTTGATCCTCCTCTCCGCCCAACCACGGCTGCAGCCGCCCTGTCTCTCCCGACACCCACGTCTCACTCGCCCACCCCACGCCCGCCTTCTTCACCCGACTCGACGCGACAAATCGCCTCAGCCTTGCTCCCCTTCCCCTCGTGACTCTGCCACCCCCGTCTCGCCTCCCGCCCCTGCTGGACCAATCACTCGCCTGAGCGGCTGTAAACACACTTCCAATCATGGATGACCCAAAGGTTCCCCTCACGCTCTCCTACAAACGGGACGGTACCGAACCCCCCATATTTGTTGCCGGCTCCTTCTCTTCTCCTCCCTGGCAGCCCTTGGAAATGGAAGTCATCACCGACGACCGCGGCATCAACTGCTTTACCAAACAAGTCATGGTTCCCCCGAACACCGATATCCTCTACAAGTTCCGTATTGGCCACGGAGATTGGTGGGGCGTCGACGACAGTCGCGAGACAGGTACCGCCTCCCAACCCAAATCGAATCTCGTTCGCGCTGATATGGTTTCCAGTCATGGATGGCTTAGGTAACATGAACAACAAGTCGAGGTCGCCCCTCGCCGGCACTATTGCCGAGGACGAGCGGCCCACCCACTCCCGCATCTATCAGCTCAAGGACTGCCAGCCGCAGTTCGGCCAGAGAACGCCAGACTTCGCGAATGTCGCTGCCGAGGTCGCCGACTCGGCCTCGCTCGTCGACCCAGCTACGCCCGAGCCTAAGCTGCCGAGAAAGCTCCAGGGCGAACTTGGCCTCAGACGCCTGTCGGCTACGCCAATCAATGAAGTATCAAACACGGCCGCAGAGGTAGCCGGTACTGCAGCGATGCTTGATGTCGAGCCTGAGCCTCGCAGTGAGAGCAAATATGACGACGATGCTGAACCACCCATGTTCTCTCACGAGTCTTTCCGGGCTCCCGACAATGGTGGCCGGGGAGCCGCCACGTCCGATAGAGACGAGAGCGCCGTCTTTGACGAGCGGCACGGTATTGACGAATCTAGCGGTGCATCGGACGCCAAGGTGGAAAAGTTTCCAAGTGACCGACAAACCATTCTCGAGACCGTCCGGCGCCTTTCCACCAGCATGGATGGAGACCCGCGTGGCCAGACCCCCAATGTCCACGTATCCCCATCTCGCGACACGAGACAAGAATCCAACGAGGCACCGAGCCCATTGAATGCCCAGCCCGGCATCGTGCCATGGAACGGAACCTCCGACCCCAGCGATATGAAGCACAGATCACACATGGATACTGGGGATGGGGCAGCCTCGAAGTCTTCTCTTGCAGCTATTGAAGAAAAGGAAGAGCGTGGCGGCTCCGACAGCCAGACTCACACTAACAGTGGCACTCAAGCTTCAGCCGCGGCTTCAAGCCACTCCCGTCGCATGAGCAATGCGTTGAAGATCAACCCCACCATCGAGGATGAAGGTATTGCTATGGGCTTTACTGCCTCAAAAGATGGTCTCAGCGACTCTGTCCGAGACGACGGCACGTGGCTCACCCCCGAGTCGGCGCATTCACCCAAGATTGAATGTCACATCGTCGAGCGCGCCCCCGACAAGTCCCCCCAGCTTCCACCGGAGGATTTGGCAGATATGGACGAGGGAGCTATGCCCTCAACTCTGTCCATCAATCACGCCGGTATTAGCAGTCCTCGCATTGTTGTGTCGCCTGCGACAGATGGTAATGAGACCGCACAGGACTACTTCGCGCTGCAGAGAAACAGTGATCGAGATACCCCGTCAGCCAAGACAGCGAAACCAAACGACAACCGAGTGGCCGCGAACAGGCCGTCGACGCCCGCTTCTATACACTCGATTCGACCGCAGAGCGATGGAAACTGGCTTCGCGCATTCCTACGTATCATCTTTATTGACTGGATTGGGGGGTTTGTCTCAAGTCTGTGTGGTGGTACCCGCAGACGCCAGGCGTAAGAAGCCATCCTACCCTTTTGCGCCGCGATCGGCGGCTGTTTATGACGTATCCTTGGCGAGTTAGCATGTCTATTGTGATTGACCAGAAGCAGATTTGTTTTCGCTGGTACGGCAGCCATCTTTGTCGGACTCAGACCGGACGTGCGTGTGTCAAGATGGCTATCAGCTGTATCGGGGGCTTTGCGGCCATGAGGGATGCGTTCAGTATTAAGACTACAGTTTTAGTGTTTGGTGGGCGTTGTGTTGGTTTTCTGGCGCGCTGTATTATTACGACGATGAAGTATTAGCTGTTAGCACTCGACGTCAGTCCCTACTTTGCTGAATGCACGAGATCCACCCAATCCGAGGTTTCAATTTCAATTAGGCTTCCAGAGTGGCTGGTGCGAGAGCATGCAAGTGCACGCATCAATCCATGATTCAATTCTGAGACCCTGACGAGAGCCCAGGCATGTGATACGTTTTGGCAATTTCCCTGCAGCCGGGGTGAGTCATTGTAGGATCTCTGTTTAGCAGCTTGATCGGTCTGCATGCGTCGCCTCACGAGGTCTGGCGTGGTGGCTCGCCTGTAGCCAATGTTGTGTTGGCGCGCAAGGTTCATTGAACGGCACGGCAGTCTCAAGGCTACTTTATTCTTATTTCAATGTCCGTGTATCGGCTTCTCTAGGAATGTGCGGTTGCCAAAGTGCCCAATGAATGATAGGGAAAGCAGACGAGAGTTGCATTTCGATTGGGGAGAGAACCAAACCTCTGACCTCCCGGCAACTTTGACTATGTCCTTCAATCTTCCCCCATCCCCCCCCCCCCCCGTACTATCAAGATGGGTTTGTCGGCCTCTACTTTAAAAAAAGACCCCGCTCCCCAAGCTTTTCAAGCCGCCGCCGCCGCCGCCGCCGCCGACGAAGAAGACGAAGCAGAAGAAGAAGAAGAGGGCGCCGGCTGCTCGCCCCGCGCCGCCGCCACCACCACCCGGAGGGGGCCGGCGTTGCCGCCGGGGCCGATGCCGCTGCCCCTGCCCTCGCGGATGTAGGGCTCGACGCCGCGGTAGGCGTGGATGACGGAGCGGAAGGCCTCGTTGGTCATCTGGGCCGGGTGGTCGCGCAGGTCGGCCGGGGTGCGCAGGCCGGCGAGCTCGCGGGAGCGGCGGGCGACGATGGCCACGCGCTCGGAGCGGAGGGCGGCGTAAGCGGACAGGACGCGGGTTAGGTCTTCTTCTTCTACTTGGGGGACTTGATGATCTCTGCTGCTGCTGCTGTTGTTGTTGTTGTTGTTGCTGTTGTTGTTGTTGTCGTTGTCGTTGTCGTTGTCGTTGTCGTTGTCGTTGTCGTTGTCGTTGTCGTTGTCGTTGTCGTTGTCGTTGTCGTTGTCGTTGTCGTTGTCGTTGTCGTTGTCGTTGTCGTTGTTTTGATTGTTGGGGTTTGTTGTTGTTGTTGTTGTTGTTGTTGTTGTTGTTGTTGTCGGAGGTGAGGTCGAGGTCGAGGGCGAGGGCGCGGAAGGGTGGACGTCGCGCAGCAGGTAGGCCAGGGCCTCGGCGTCCTCGATGGTCATGTTGCAGCCCTGGCCCGCGTGCGGGGTGACGGCGTGGGCGGCGTCGCCGAGCAGGACGGCCCGGCCCGCGTGCCAGGTCGGCAGGTCGGCCACGTCGCGGATGCGCCAGGCGTCTACGCGGCCTGCCTGCCGCCTTGTTCCAATCTTGCTCTTGCTCTTGTTGTTGTTGCTTTCGCCGTCTGTGGTGGTGGTGGAGGTGAGAGCGGCGGCGGCGGCAGCGCCACGACCACCGTCACCCCCCTTCTCCTCCCCGGCGGCCAGCGCGAACAGGTCCGTGACGGCGTCCCCGAAGCCGTCGGCGGCCAGGGCGGCGCGGTAGGGGCCCGCGTCGGCTCCGCGGACGAAGCTGGACCGGGCGGCGGCGAAGCGGTCGGCCCAGCCCTCGGCGGCCTCGGGGCTGTAGCCGGCCACCTGCAGGACGCGGTCGTTGAGGTGGTAGCAGAGGACCCGGCGGGCCAGGGTGCCGCTACTGCTGCTGCCGTTGTTGTCGGGTGGGGGGTGGCCGGGGTTGTTGTTGCTGTTGTTTTGGCCGCCTGGCTGCTGCTGCTGCTGCTGCTGCTGCTGCTGCTGCTGCTGCTGCTCCGGGGGCGCGAAGGTGGCAGGAAGCTGGCCAGGCCGGCCTGGCGAGCCGGGTCGGACAGGTAGGACAGGGCGGGGCGGTCGCGCAGGGCCGAGACGGGGACCTCGGTTATGTAGAGCATGATGCCCGGGGTCCGGATGAAGGAGCGCGGGTCCGGCGGCGGCTCCTGCTGCTGCTGATGTGGGGTGGTAGTGGTGGAGGAGGAGGAGGAGGAGGAGGAGGAGTAGTATTCGGCCAGCACGGCGTCGCGGACGGCGGACCCGATGCCGTCGGCGCCGATGATCAGATCGGCGTGCCAGGTGGCGGAGCCGTCGTCGGTGGTGACGGTGCCGGCGCGCACGTCGACGCCGGCCGGGGAGACGCGCACGCCGCCGATGACTGTGGCCGGGGCGCCCCTCCTCGGGGGCGGCGTGGTTGTCGTTGTCGTTGTTGTTGTCGTCGTCGTCGTCGTCGTCGTCGTCCCGGGGGGAGCGTCTGCCGTGTCTGTGTCTGTGTCTGTGGCGGTCGCGAAGCGGAGCAGCTCGGCGACGAGGCGGGTGCGGCGGCACAGGGCGCTGGGCGGGGAGCGGGCGTCGTCGTCGTCGTCGTCGTCGTCCCCGGCGCCGCCGCCGCCGAGGCCCTTGTCGTCGGTGGTGACGTTGGCGCCGCCGGGCGGGCGGTCGAAGGTCATGGTGCGGGCGGCGGCGCCGTCCGAGGTGCGCAGCCACAGGTGCGTCATGGTGGCGGCGTCGAGGTTGGCCGGGTCGATGCCCGCGCGCAGCAGCAGGTTGAAGGCGTTGGCCATGACGGCGAGGCCGTGGCCTTCGTCTGACTCGTCGTCATCATCATCTTCCTCCTCTTCTTTTTCTTCTTCTCCTATTCCGCCTTTTCCGGCTTCATCCTCTTCTTCTCCCTCTGGTCTGAGCCCTCGGGTCTTGCGCCTCCGCTGCGGCCTGGGCAGCTTGGGCAGCGCCCCGCGCTCGAGGACGGTGACGCTGTGGCGCGCCCGCAGCCACCCCGCCGCCGCCAGGCCGCCCACGCCGCCGCCCACAATGACGATGCGCATCTCCCGTCTCCGATCCGATCTGTGCGGGAGGGGAGGGGGAGGGGGATATGGGAGACGAGGCGCGAAGAGGGGGGTTTCGTCGCCCTTTTTTATGTTCTATGTTCTGGAGGCGTGTGGGGTTGTGATGGTGCTGCGTGTGCCGATGCAAAGCTCCGGTGGGAAGGGTTAAAGAAAGAATGCTGTAATAAAGAGGAGGTGGAAATACGGGGAGCGTAACCCCGACGCGAGGCACGGTAGATGTACCCACACAAGGTGTAAGGTAGGTAGGTACAGAGGGGATGGATGGTTGTGAGGTCGGGTGCGAGGTAGCGAGAGACACGCCGGCGCTCCACGATGGAATGAGTGGCCTGCAGGCGCGTCATCCAACGGCCACTTTGGCCAGTACATACAGCAGCCAGTCAGCCGGACCCAGGCGAACCCAACCCAACCAACCCAACCCGGCTCGGCCGAGTTCAGCCTGGTGATCGGTGGTCGGTCGGGTGTCCTCGGCGTCTGCCTCTCCTCTCCCAGGTTCAGGTTCAGGTTCAGGTTCAGGTGAGGGGAAAGATGGACCCCCACGTCTGATCCGCGATCGATACCCTCCGTCACCTCGGTCGGATCGCCAACAGCCAACAGCCAACTGAACTGGAGGCGCACTGGTATCCAGTTCCGGCCGGTCGACAGCCCCCGGATCGCCGTTTTCTCCCCTGACTCACCGTTACTTACCCGAGGATACGCACGCATGCAGCGCCAGCGGACTCCAACATGCCATGCCACAAACATCACCAATCGCTCCACACAAGCCAACACCGACAGTGCAAGCGCAAAGGTGAGTATTCATACAATCCGCGGCAACTTCTGCTATGAACAGCCCACAGCCAAGCTCGCCCCCCGCCGTCGCCATGCCCATGTAAAAGACAAGAAAGGAGCCCGACCCATCTATCAAGTCTAACAGCTCCCACTCCCGCCGTCCCAGGGAAAGCCCAACTATACCAAACGCACGCGACAGCTTCCACCAACGCGACGCCGCCGGCCGCCGTGCCGCCTCACCACACCGCCGGTCCGAACGTCTGCCCCGGCGCCACCTTGGCCTGGATCGCCGTCCCCTGGTAGTCCATCGTGCCCGTCGCGACCGTGTTGCCCCACCACTGCGGGGGGCCGACCTCCGTCAGCGTGAACGCGAAGAAGATGAACAGCGTCCCCAGCGCCAGGCCCAGGTCCAGGCCCGACGACGTCAGGTAGTTGAGCCGGCTCCACCACCGGTGATGGCGCTTCTTGATCTGGTACTGGAACACGTAGCCCACCAGGCCCCACGAGAAGTAGTTGAGCGGCGTCGCCGGAGGCATCGCCCCCGCGCCCCCAAAGATCAGCGGCGCCATCAGGTACCGCGCCGGCGACTGCGGCCACCGCCTCGTCCACGCCCACAGCCCCACCGGCACCACCGCCCCGAGCACGAAGAAGAGCGACAGGCCCGAGTAGATCTGCCCCGGGCTGAACATGCGCTGCGGCCCGATCAGGCCCCAGATGATGGACGCTGGGGGTGGTTTTCGGAACCCAAGTGTCAGTCTTTTGGATGTGGCTGGGTCGCGGGGTCATGTGGCGTTCGTTGCAACAGAAGAAAAAAAAGAACGGGGAAAACAACTCACCAGAGAAGAAGACTCGCCCGCCCGGGCACGTGAACCGCTGCGGCTGCGTCATGTCGCACACGTTCTCAATGTTGTTGAGCGCAAAGTTCAGCACAAACACCTGCACAAAGCAGGACAGCGTCGTCGCCACCACCTGCGCCATGAACATGGTCCGCGGCGGGATCTTCATGTAGTGGCCGAACTTCAGGTCCGCCACGAAGCCCAGCGCCTGCGACATGGTGATGAAGCCGTACGTCTTGAACCTGCGCCCGCTGTCAGCTGTGTTCGCACGGCCGTAAACCCCCGAATGCTCCTCTATTCCGCCCATGCCAAAGGCAGTACTTACAGCATCAGAGCCAGGGGGCGCCCGGGCTGGATGTAGCCGTATATGAACTCGGTCAGCACGTTCAGGCCGATCTGGTTCGCCGTCACGGCTTCTATAATCCCGATCGGGAGCGCGAACACAAACGCAATGCCCACCGCCAGCAGGAAGGCCCACCACGTCAGGTTGGTAGGGTATCCCAAGACCACGAAGAATCCACACAGCAGGACCTGCAAGCCGCTTGGTTAGTCCTTGATCATGGATGCAGCCCACAGACACCTACAATAGCAAATAGACCCGTGTACCACCAGTCTGGCGCCTCTTTGTACTTCCTCATCATCTTCATGTGGACGTCAGGCTTCTCCGAGGTGCTGTTCTGGTACTGGTTCCAGATCGTCTTCCGGTAGTGCAGGAAGGTGTGCACGACGAGGGCCGAGATGGCGGCAAACGACAGTCCGTAGCACATGGCAAAGGTGGTGCTGAGACTCGTCAGCAGCCGCCCTTGTGGGTGTCAAGATGGATGTTGACAGTGGCTCACCTGATGAAGAGGGGCGAGTACGCCTTGTACGCCTCCTCGTCCAGAGTGAACTCTGGCGAGAGAATGCGCGTGACATTGTAGGTTGCCCCCGTGTTGTCGTACGTCGACGCATCGTTCATCGGCAGGTACTGCGCATACCAAGCCCCGGTGTAGTGCAGGAACCCCGAGGCAATAATGAAGAAGCCCACCACACCGATCAACGTGTTGGCGATGGCATGCCTATGGGCCTTGTTAGCCAATCCGGGGTCGCAAGAGTCCGGCACGGCCAATACTCACCAAGGGGGAATCAGGGGCGAGCCGACGTAGCCCGCGATCTGAGTCCAATCAAACGTGATTGGGAGGATGCTGAGACCTGTGGTGCCTCCGAATATCTGGTTGATTACCGGGCTCTGCGGCCAGATCCACGTCGCAAAAGCGAACACGCTCAGGAACTGCGCAAAGTAGCCGGGGATGAAGTAGTAGAGGAAAGACGCCAGGGTGACGTAGCCGAACCACCGGTATCGCGGCATGGACCCCCCGACCACACTGGAATCAGTCGCCTGGTGTTTTTCGTACATGGCGTTCATCAGCGCGACGACGACCAGGTTTCCAGGCCATATCATCGACGCGGGGTAGACTGGGGCATGTTAGACAGCTCTCGTGGGGTTCACTCATTCTAGGCGGAGATGGTCCCCTGTCCCTGTAACTCACCGAGGAATTTGCGCATCATGCCGGCGATTCCGTACCCCAGAGACTGTGTCGAGATGACCAGAAGCAGTTGAAATATCAGACCAAAGTCCTGCTTGTAGAAGACCAACTGCGCCAGGATGATGTCGGTGGCGTAGGCGACCGAGAAGGAGACGCCAGCCATGACTACAATAATGGAGTGCTCCTTGATGTTGAATGGCCCCGGATTGAGGCTCCAGCGAATCCCAAAGAAACTGTAGTGTCTGTTCGGCAGGTAGTTGGCCCAGGCGCGGCCGATGGGCCATGCGATGATTTGCGCAATCAGAGGCCCCAAGCCAATGGACGGGCTCCTCAGCGAGAAGAGCGTGTTCGCCGAGGCACCGATCAGCACAAGGGACAGGCCAATGGTCCACGCCCGGACCGTGTTGCACGGCAGGTCCTCGTCGTAGTTGCGCGCCGCCGACCGGACCTCCTCGTAGGGCGAGTCCTCGAGCTCCTCGGCGGCCTTCATGGCGGCCTCGTCGTCCGCGAGCATCGAGTCGGCGTGCGCCGGGTGCTGGAGGTCCTGCAGGTCAATGTCGTCCGGGAAGTTGGGGTCCAGCAGCCGCTCGTGCTCCTCGCCGTCGCCATTGCCCGTGTCGTTGCGGTCGCTCGACTCGTCCCAGTCGGAGAAGTCGTTGTCGTCGTCGTCGTCGGCACCAGCTTTGCGGCGCTTGGACATGTCGTCGGCCCGCGGACTCGAGGAGCTCGTGGCGGCGCCGCGCCGCGGGCCCTTGGGCCCAAAGTCTTTCAGCTCATGATCGCCCTCCATGGCCCTGTCCGCCGTGCCGGGAGCCTGTGTCGCGCCCACGGGTGAGCCGTCGGGTCAGATCATGCGCCTCTCTGGACCATTGAAACAGGGTGATAGTCAATGCGCGCCAGCAGCTGATACCAATTCAGAATTCCGATAACCGTATGGCCACACACTGCAGTACCTGGGGGGTTTCTTCCGGCAAGTAAGTGTGGTCCGATATCGAGACGATCTGAGACAGCGCGTGGGACTGTCGCAGCGGAGCTGGGTCGAGGTGAGGCTTCTGGATGCGGCTATGCCAGTGCAGCAAGGCTCAGACGAGGCAGCAGTTGCGGCTTCTGTCCCATTGAACACAGCCAGGCGTGGAGTTGAAAAGAGGACAGCAATTGACCCGCCACAGCTGATGAAGATGAAGCCAAAGCCAAGCCGGCGAGGTGGATGTCCCGGAGCTGGTACAGTTCCAATTGGTGAGAGTAGGTACCTTACGGAGTAGGCGGCCCCGGTTATGGACTGAATCAAAGCCGCTGCAGAAACGGTTAGCGGCTGGAGGTCAGAGTGCACCGGCTAACGGAGACGCACTGCAGCACCCGATTGTCGCAGTTGCAAGCAGCCCGAGCTCTGAGCAGTCGCTGACAGTGCAATGACGCTTTTCGAGAGGGACTTTGAGGGATGACAGAGCTCAACAAAGAGCTGCGACTGCGACGGCGACAAGGTAGAGACAAGCATCGGGAATGGTGAAGCTCGGGGACGCGTGGCGACCAGGCCTTACTTGAAACGTGTTCGCAGCCAGCCCGCCAGCCAGCCCCAAGGCGAGTAATAAGCCGGGGCTGATCTGGAGTCGACCTCGAATCCTCCGGAGCCCCGGTCCTCAGGCTGACGGCTTGACAGACGGAAGGAGCTAACTAACGGTGCCCAAGTACCCACGTACCCTACCCAACCCGACCACGCGTATCAGTCGAAATGGACCCCAGGGAATAAAGTTGGGGCTCTGCTACGTATGATGCGTGGCCCAGTGAGCGGGTCCCGTCGCGTCCAAAAACGGATCACCCAGCGCTCGAGTACTGGTGCACCCAATACCCTGAATGCAGGTACGAGTACCTGCTAAGGCCCCGCTACCATCCATCCATGGGTCCATCAGCCCTGCATTCTGCTGTGCATGTACGGATACTCATACGCGTACTGGGAATGGATTAGGTACACCTTTCGGCTGTGGCGTGAGATACGGGCGGCTCATGGACAGGGTGCAGGGCTATTTCTGAACCACCCGCCCTCGTACTCGTACTAAGCTCAAGCTCCACTGTCGCGGGACGGCGAGATCATTAGCCTCAAAAAACGCGCCCAGCTCCAACACGTTCCGTCTGCCGCCAGCAAGCCCGGCTGCGACTCCAGCTGCGAAATCCTGCTTCCGCAGATCTCCTCCCGCCCCACGATCCTCCCGGACATGGCACCGCCGCAATGCGTCGCGTCGTCGTAACTGGCCTCGGCGCCGTCACGCCCCTCGCCGTCGGCGCCCGCCTCTCCTGGGCCCGCCTCGTCGCCGCCCGCTCCGGCCTCGTGAGCACCGCCCACCGCGAGCCCCGGCACCGCTGGCGCGACCTCACGAGCGCCGTCGCCGGGCTCGTGCCCACGTCCCCGGCCAGCCGCGATGACAACCTCGCCCGGGGGCTGTGGAACGCCGACGACTGGCTCTCGGGCACGGACCAGCGCCGCATGTCGCTCTTCTCCCAGTACGCCGTCGCCGCCGCCCAGATGGCCCTCCGCGATGCAGGCTGGCAGCCCTCGCAGAGGGAGGAGCTCGAGGCCACGGGTGTCTGCCTTGGCAGCGGCATCGGCAATCTCGAGGACATGTACGACACCAGTCTCGCCTTTGACCAGGACGTAAGCGACAGCTCATCTCCACCTCGATGATGAAAAAGCCCTCCCTTTTTTTCTTGTCTCTCTCTCTCTCTCTCTTCTTCTTCTTTTTTGTGTCTTTTCCATCTCTGCTCACATGCCGCCCCATCCAGGGATACAAAAAGGTCTCGCCGCTGTTCGTGCCCAAGATCCTCATCAACCTGGCCGCCGGGCACATCGCCATGAAGCACGGCTTCCAGGGCCCTAACCACACGGCGACGACGGCCTGCACGACGGGGGCGCACTCGATCGGGGACGCCTCGCGCTTCATCGCGTTCGGCGACGCCGACGTCATGGTGGCCGGCGGGTCCGAATCGTGCATCCACCCGCTGACGTTTGCGGGCTTCGGGCGCGCGCGCTCCCTCTCGACCGCCTTCAACGCCGACCCCGCCGCCAGCTGCCGGCCCTTCGACCGCCGGCGCGACGGCTTCGTCGTGGCCGAGGGCGCCGCCGTCCTCGTGCTCGAGGAGCTCGGGCACGCCCGCGCCCGCGGCGCCGACATCTACGCCGAGCTGGCGGGCTACGGCAGCAGCGGCGACGCCCACCACATGACGGCGCCGCTCGAGGACGGGTCCGGGGCGCACCTGGCGATGCGCAAGGCGCTGCGGCACGCCGGCGTCCGCCCGGGCCGGGTTGACTACGTCAACGCGCACGCCACGGGCACCAGCGTCGGGGACGCGGCCGAGGCGCTGGCGATCCGGTCCCTGATGGCGGGGGAGGAGGGCCACGCTTCCGAGAGCGCCGTCAACGTGAGCGGCACCAAGGGCTCGGTGGGCCACCTGCTCGGGGCCGCGGGGGCTGTCGAGGCCCTCTTCACCGTCATGGCCGTCGCAGAGGTATGTATCGGGCCGTCCCGTTGCGAGTGTAGTGCGAGGGCTGACCGTTTGACAGAACACGCTGCCGCCGACGTTGAACCTCACGGACCCGGACGTGCAGCCCGGGTTCAACTTCGTGCCCCTGGAGGCACAGCAGAAGGAGGTTCGCGTGGCCATGTCGAACAGCTTTGGGTTCGGCGGCACAAACGCCTCGCTGGTCTTTTCCAAGTACGGGTGAGCGGACCAAGTGAAGGTGACGCCGAGGAGCATCATGAAAGGCGCATGTATATATGTAAACGGAACTCGGGGGAAAGCAGCATATATTTGAATACCAAATGCAACATTCTGTATACTACTAGATCGTTTCGTTTCGTCAAATTCAAGCCATCGGACTGAGCCGTCATCAAGACGTACGGGCGCTCTCAGAGAGTAGACCGCATTGCGTCCGCACGTGAATCTGACGATAGTGGGTCGCCGCGACCAACAGCAGGCCAATCAGAGCGCGGATAAGTCAGAGCCCAGCAGCCCGGGCTAGGACAAGCTCATGACGCCTAACTAGTTGATTTTTCTCTGCCCCTTCGCGCGTCTGCGTCTGCAGCTCTCGCCTCGCCCAGCTCGGTCAATGACGTGAACCATCTACCACACGCCCCCTCAGCCCAGCCAGTCAGCCAGTCAGTGAACCAGCCAGCCAGCCAGCCAGCCAGCAGTCTGCCCGACGGCATCCCTCGAATTCGCACCCGCTGGTCCTCGCTCTCTCTCCCGAAGCCAGCTCACCCACCCACATCCCGCCCACCCGCGCGCCTGCCAGCCGAGCAAGCTCTTGACCGAATCTCCCGCCAACGACCACCCCCGGCGACAATGGCCTCCCGCAGCTCGGGAACGCAGCTGCGCCTCGCCGGCCGCCGCGCCGTCGCCCAGCTGGCCGCCCGCGACTCCCAGATGTACCAGCCCAGCAATATGCTCGCGACGACGACGACGGCGACGACGACGGCAGCAACAGCGGCCCGGCCGCTGCCTCCGTCCCCGTATCTGCCGGGACGCGGCGGCACCCGGGCGTTCGCCAGCACGCCGCGGCGGCGCGTGCTCAAGGGCCTGCGCGACAACATCGCCCAGGCCGTCCGTTCGCAGGCCGAGCCGTACCGCATCGTGCACGCGACCGAGTCCATCTACAAGGCCTGCGCCGCCGAGGCCGCCTACACCATCCCCGCCCACCACAAGCAGAACGACACGATACCCAAGACGCCCGAGGGCGAGGACATTGGCGAGGGGGCCACCATGTGGCACAAGGGTGAGTACCACCACCAGCAACAGCAGAAGCAGCAGGGGCAAGGGGCAGACAGCTCGACCCAAATTCCTCTTCTGCCGCCCAGTTGGTTCTTTTCCGTTCGCCGTTCGCTGACAATGCCTTTGAATATAAAAAAAAAACACCAGACTTCAACCTTCCCCGACCTTCAGCACGTGGTCGCAGATCACCATGCTGCACCTGTACCTCATCTTCGCGCGCCTGCGCAACCTGGAGCTGGAGGCGGCGCGCTCGTGGCAGCGCCAGCTGGTCGACCACTTCTTCTTCGACGCCGAGGAGCGCATGGACGTGCAGCACGGGATCACGTCTCGGGGGCTGCGCCACCGGTACCTCAAGGACATCTTCATCCAGTGGCGGGGCGTCATCGCGGCGTACGACGAGGGCGTGGTCAAGGGGGACGCGGTGCTGGCGTCGGCGGTGTGGCGCAACGTCTACAAGGCAGACCCGGGCGCGGACGCGCGCCGCGTCGCCGCCGTCGTCAGCTGGATGCGCCTCACGCTCAAGATGCTCGACCAGATGCCCGACGAGGCCCTGTACTTCTCCACCCGCTCCGTCTTCAAGTGGCCCGCCAAGAACGAGATCGTTGTCGTCGACGCCCCCGTCAGCGAGCTCCGGGGCATCCTTGACGACTCGGCGGCTGCCCAGCAGCCGCAGGAGCCCAAGGCGGCCTCGAGCTGAGGCGCCGGTGAGGCGGTTACCGCGCTCGGCACGTTGACCGTCACGCAACCCGAGACTCGCGTTTCGATGTACGAGGAGAAGCAGAGTGAAGAAGACGATGAAAAAGAGAATAAGAGAAGAAGAGGAGGAAGAGGAGGAAGAGGCAGACCACCATAGGTCTTGTAAAATGCATGCATTAACAGGGTTGTTCCAGCATCGCCGGCGGGCTTATATACTACATACATACTGCTAAAGGTCTTTGTGTTTCCGCCGGCGTAGTGTGGCAAGGCAGTCGACCCGTGGTCGGACTTGATCGGGCGTTGGACGGATGGTGTTTGGTCGGGAGTCGAGACCCGCGCGTGTCGGTGGGTGTGTACTCGTATCATCTTGTATACTGAACCTGTATCTGTATCAACAACTCAAAGCGTCTACTCTCCCCAGTGCCCAAGTTTTTCCTTCTCGCCCGCATGCGCGGACAAAAAAGGAGCTCCGTCGTAACTGTTTTCCTGCCTCCATAATGCCCTGCCTTTCCTGTATTTATTCAAACTAGGCCTTCTTTTCCATCTCTCTCCCACATCTCAAACTCGTACTCCGTCCCCGCTTCCTCCTGCACGCCGCCGGGCACCTCCTCGCCCACCCACGCGTCGAGCTCCGCCTTGCCCCTCCTCGCCCACCCCCGCGCCGCCGCCGCCCCCTCCGTCGACAGGTCCAGCGGGAAGAACGTGTCGCACTCAAAGTCCCCGAGGATGCGCGTCAGCAGGACCCGGCGCGCCGCCTCGGGCTGCTCCGCCAGCGCCGCGCCGTAGATCTGAGCGCCCCCGATCACGAACGCCTTGCCGCCCCGGCGGGAGCTCGGGACCTCGCCGCTCAGATACTCGAGGGCCTGGGCCAGGGAGGCGACGCGCGCCGGCTCCGCGTCCGGGTCCAGCCCGCCGGGCGCGGGGAGCACCGGGGCCGGGGGCTCGGTGTGCGAGCGGCTGACGACCAGGTTCAGGCGGCCCTTGAGCGGGCGGAAGCGGGGCGGGATGCTCTCCCACGTCTTGCGCCCCATGATGACGGCGTTGAGGGCTTGGGGGTTTGCCTGTGTGCTTTGTCAGTAGGGGGTAGAAGGGGCAAGAAGAGGGAGGGGAGAAACGTGTTAGATGGACATGGACAGCACTGGGAAAGACGAAAAGGCTGGGGAAGGGGGAGGGGGGAACTGACATCAACTGGCAAGCGCTTGGTGACGCGGGCAAAGTAGGCCATCTCCTTGCGCAGGCCGGTCCAGGGCAGGGTGCCGGCGCGCCCGATGCCCATGTTGCGCGTGGCGGCCACGATGAGCGTCAGCTCGGGCGGCGTGGCCATGTCGGCAGCGGTCGTCATGGGGCGGCGGTTCTCAGTTGAGGGGCGGCGGGCGGCGGACGGCGATGGCGAGCTTCAAAACCGAATCCTTGGGAAGCAGGTTTCCAGAAGTAACGGTATGCGAGACGGATGCTATCACGGAACACGATACGGAGGACGGTCGTCAATATTCAGGAATGAGGTGCGTGGTGTGAGTGTGGGCTGTTTGGCAGGAGCACCCTGGACGGGCGCAAGGCTCCCGCTTGGGCAGTGGCAGCCCCCCCCGAAGAGAGCCCCCCAAGGCCCAACCTAAGCCCCGCTCTCCCCGGCTGTCATTGAACCCACCACTGAAGTCGCCGACGCCGATCCCGCCCGCCGATTTGATTTTGAGTGCATCTCACCCACCTTGTAACCGGTCCTCTAGCCATCACCGCTGCAACTCCGACAAGGCTATGTCGCCGTCACAACTTGACGCCCTGCACTCGAAATATGAACCCAGCCCCCGCTGCTGAAGGCCGCATGAATGCACGCGTCCCGAGCACAGGCACCTTGCCAAGTCTCTCGGTCGACGAGATGAAGCTCTATTCGAGCAGATCCGCCTCGTTTCGGCATGGCGATTCACCGGCCCTTCGTGACGCGGCCGAGACAAGGCTGAGCCGGCAATGGAATCCGCAAGCTGGCGAGGGCATCGTGGGATCCAAATAGCCCCGGGAGCCGGCAGCATATCAAGGAGCCAGATTCCGGTCAAGTCGTGGACATGTGCCTAAGCAACCGTCACCTCACACCTCTGGGTAGCACGACGATACGCCTGAGTCCTGATGTCGAACTGGCTCGCTGGCTGGACGGTTCTCTCGGCCACAATGCGACGGCCTCTCCCTACACTGCTCTTCTTGGTCGTCTTTGCGGCCGCGCTTCAGCCTGTCGCGGCCGTCGACTGGGCACGCTATTACCCCAAGTACGGCGCGTATCAGCGCCAGTTCCGCATGTATACCGACGGCGTGTATAGCGAGCAGTGGTACGATTTCAAGCACAACAGCTTCGAGCGATGTCGCAAGGACCAGGACAAGTACCCCAAGGTGGCTTGTGGCCTCGCCACCGTTCTCGTCGATTGCGTCCTCGACAACTTCACTGACGGCGCCAAAGCCAACATGGCCTCCGCAGCCGTCCTGTTGGGTTTTCTGCCCACGTCCCTCGGCCTCGTGGGCTCCAGCACCGACGAGCTTGGCCTCCTTGCCCTTCGCCGGCCTTTCCTGGCTTCTCTGCTCACCGTCAGGGCCTCCACCGTCTCCCAGATCCGAACTTTCCAGCACGAAGGGCCCCAGGCCATCCTCGACCGGGAATCCGCCTTTTCGGCCGCGGGCGCCCCGCCCCGCGCGGTAGTTGCCAGGTTCTCCCTCGCTACCGTCGCCATACAGTACATCGTGGCGGCGGCGGCTGCCGCCAACACCCTTCACAACAGCTGGCAGGTCAACAATCTCGCCTTCAACAATTTTGACCTCACTTCCAACTAGAATCCCCTGGTCTGGACCGTATCGACCGTCGCCCTGTGTCTGCTGGGCGGATTGTCAGTCAGAGTCCACGCCGCCCTGTCGAACGGAACATCTGACTCCGCCAGGAAACACACAGCATCAGCATCGCTACCGCCGGGCAGCTCAGGCAGCAGCAGGGACGATGCCTCGAGGAGGACCGGTGTTCGGGATGCGCTCACTTCCGCCTGGTCTGGGCTGCGGTTCGAGTTCAGCCTGAGCCTGACGGCCGAGTCCTACATCGACCCCGCGAGAGAGAACAAGCCCAAGCAAGGCGACTACAAAATGGCGAGCCTATTGGTCCTCGCTACCTGGGCCAACTCTGTCTTTGTCTTTACGATGCTGCACATGATCTTCGGCACGGTGATCTTCTCCGGGACCCTGTTTGTGGGGATGACCAGGGCGCTGACAATAACGGCGCGCTACCTCGCCTCAGTCATCGCGGGCCGGGCCATTCTAATGTTTGAGATTACGGGGATGCGCATACAGATGAAGCAGGGTCGGACGTGTTATTTGTTACCGGTCAAGTCGGACGTCGAACCGCACCACAAAGGGGAAGTCTGCTCTCCATGAAAGCCCGAGTGATACCCCTGCTGGGATTGTCGGGACTCGGAGGGTATTTCTCTCAGGTCTGCCGTTGCGAACGCATGATCAGGACCCAGGATTCTTGATCGTCCTCGCAGGAGCCCATGCCGATGCTACGTCGGCCCGCGCAGCGACCGTGAAGTGGCCGAGTGTCTTTGCTGTGCGACAGTAAGCTTACGTCTTGTTGCCTTATTTTCGGGGTGAGTCCATCGGCTGACGGTTCGAGTCCAGCCACCTACCAGGCAGTTGGCTGGCGGGGTACCGGGGTGCCTGGGGTGCAAGTTCCCGAGATGCAGCACGCGGCATGATTCAGATCCCGTCAGATGTGTGCGCAGCCGGGGTCTACGCTGGTTCATCGTCTTGTGCATCCATCAGCAGCACGGCCGGTGAGCGACCCTCGCAGCACATGCCTCGAGGCAGCCTGCAAGTCGAGCCGTTTCTGGGGCTCGGCGGCCTTCCTGGCAAAGCCCTGCATCATAACATCGCGCATGTGCTACGTTGCGCCGACTCGGACAGAACGCTCTCTTATCGCCGTTCCCCTCTGCACGATGCAGCCATCCCCAAGCTGTTTCAGTGTTTGGGCAGCGCTGCTTTCGGCATTGGGCTGACAGCATACAGTTGTGAGGGATACTTGCATGTATGACAAGTAGACTGCGAGGGTGTGACCAGAATACGCAGATTACGGCTTTGCCCGTCATGGCCTATAGTCGCCACACATATTATACCACCACCGCCACCGGCTCCGAAAGCCGGCCTGTTTCGCAGGCTCGGCGAAGAGGCGGCTCTTTACTCGATGCCAACTTCATGTAGCTGTCCCTGCTGTGCTACCGTCTGCGCCGCCTTCGACCTTCTCCAATAGGGGCCGCCGTCAGATAGCCCGCTGCAACCACGCCGAGCCGTGAGAGAGACGCCTTGACCATGAATCGATTGCCATGTGGCCTTGAGCCGCCGCCGCCGCCGCTGCTGCTGCCTCCCCCCCCCCGGTCCCCTATCTGTGCTTTTCGTTTCTTGTCTCCCGGTTCTTTGGCAGGTATCCATGGTGTCTGCCTATCTGCTCGGCCCCCCCTGGGCTGTCGGATCACAGGTGTGTGTGTGAGTGTGTGCGCGCGCGCGTGTGTGTGTTTCTGAGCCACAGCCGCCTAAGTGTGACGTGGTGGCTTGATGATACCTGGCGGCGCGCCCGTGTCGCTCGAGGTTCGCTCGCGCGACGTTTTCGCAGGGGCTGTTGTTGTTGTCGCTGGTTCCGAGGTGCTGCACGATCGAGGCCGCGGGCTCTTGCAGGCGGTGATGCTACTCTGTTTCAAATATAAGAGGGAGCCTCGCCATGTCTTTTCCACGCCGGGTCGTCTATAGTTTCATCCCAGCGTCAAAGCAATTTTCAAAATAGCAGAGCAACACGT
The DNA here is from genome assembly GCA_006538405.1 of Hansfordia pulvinata. Classification (NCBI taxonomy): domain Eukaryota; kingdom Fungi; phylum Ascomycota; class Sordariomycetes; order Xylariales; genus Hansfordia; species Hansfordia pulvinata. Next base: position 2,000,750 of record BJKQ01000008.1, on the reverse strand, counting down.
CTGGCTCCACGACATCCGAGCATTACCATCGGCCACGAGGACTCAAATGCGGACAGCCCGAACAGCGTACCCAGACTACTCGTGGCCATCTTTGGTGAGATTATGTCCCGCCAGCTGGGTATACACTCACTCGCCGCGGGCTGTCGTCTCTCTGCCATTCTAAGAATCCCCTGGTCTTGGGTGTCGGTGAAGCCTCCCACTAAGCAGGAACTTCTCACAGGATGCCGTCGCCCAAGAAACACAAGAGCAAAGGCCAGCTCCGGCCAGCTCCTACGTCGCCGTGAGCCATCCCCTTGTTGTTGGACACCACATCTACGGCGACCTCTGATTATCCACCCCGCATATCCACCCCCTTCCTGCTCCCGTACTCTCCCCTATCCACCCACAGCACATATTCCCCCCCCCCCCCCCTCTTTCGCTTCTCCATAGACACCCTCCCCTTTAATTCCCGTACTGCCACCAATCTGACCCTCTGAACCCAGCAAGCCCCGCCGCCGCCCGACCCGGCGCCACCCGGCCTCCATCTCCAGCCTCTCGGCCTCCCTGACCTCCCTCAACCTGTCCATCGCGAACCACAGCAACGCCTCCCCTCCCGCCCGCCGCCCCCACCCCTTGACCCCGGCGGGCTCGGGCGACATTCTCGACCGCGGCTTCCGCCCCACCATCTTCCGGCCGGCCTGGTTCTCTCTGCGCGTAGACGACGACGACGACGACGACGACGACCAACACCACCACCACCACTACCACCACCACCAGCATGACACAACAACGACGACAACGACAACAACAGCGAAAAGCAGCACCGCCGCCTCCCCGCGCGTCCGAAGGGGCCGCCCCTTCGTCGTCATCTGCCGCGTGCCCGCCACCCAGCCGGGCTTCGAGCACGAGTTCCCCGCCAGCGAGGCCTTCCTGCCCGAAGGGTGGCTGTTCGCGCTGTGGGACGGCGACGGCGTCCAGCACACCGCCAGCCACGTGCTCGGCTTCGGGGAGCGCACTTCCGCCGTGGTCATGGACGAGTACGGGGACGGGGACGGGGACGGGGAGGAGCTGTACGGCGGAGGAGGAGGTAGAAGGAGGAGGAGGAGCAGTAGGAGAGAAGGTCGTGATGGTAGTGCTGGAGGAGGGACGCGAGCATCAGGGGCCAGGGGGGAGGAGAAGACGACGAAGAAGACGGCGGCGGCAGAGGCAGAGGCGGAGGCGGTGACCGCCTGTACGGCTGGACCATCTGCATCGACCCCCCGCCCGGCTGGTACTACCTCGAGTTCCACTTCGAGGAGGCCGACGGCGGCTCGCACGTCATCAGCGCCTCGACGGGCCTGTTCGAGGTGTGCGAGGACGACGCCGTCTACGAAGAAGACGACGACGATCCCGGGGCCGGGGCCGACGGGCTGCCGGGGGAGGAGGACGGGGCGGGAGGCGATGGCAATGGCGACGGCGACGGGGGCGGGGACGGGGACGGGGGCGGGGGATGGGGCTTCTACCATGCTGCTTCCGCTGCGGATTTCCACGACGACTCCAGCTACGGCGTGACGACGGGCTACGGCGACGCAGGCGCGGGCGTGGGTCACGGCAAAGAGCTGGCGGGTTACGTCCAGGCCGCCGGGTACAGCCTGGATGCCGCCTACGATCCAACTACGTATCACGCGTACCACTGACTACTTGGTTCCTGGGTCGGGCGTTTGCGGCGGCGGGCTCGGGGGTCATCTGGCGTCGCGGCGAAAGCGGACGGGCATGTGGTCTATGGTGTATCTTTTATAGTCTTTGTACTTTCCCAACTCTGAATTTCTCTCAGGCGGTCTAGCGCTGTGCTTGCTGCCTTCCATCACTCGCCTTCTTTTGTCAAAGACACGACACCCATCCCTGTTGAACTCACTGCCTGAACTAAGAGGGAGGTACTCAATCTTTGACATGACGCTCATCAGCCACTGGCCGGCCGGGGAACCTCACGGCTGCTCCGCAGCGCGCAGGTCGCTGAGCCTGTCCACAAAGTAGGCGGGGCGGACGGGGGCGTCGGGCGTCTCCCACTCCTCGCGGGTGCTGACGCCGGTCAGGACGGCGAGGGTGCCGCCGAGCCCGCCCTCGACGCCGAACTGGATGTCCGTGTTGAGGCGGTCGCCGACCATGCAGGTGCGGGCGCGGTCGAGCTGGAACTTGCCCTCGATGGCGTCCATCATGGCCTGGCTGGGCTTGCCCAGGGCCGTGGGCTGCTGCCCCCCATGGCGTTGACGAGCGGGATCGAGATGGAGCCGGCCCCCGGGAACAGGGCGCCGCTCATGGGCAGCGTGCTGTCCGTGTTGGTGGCGAGGAAGCGCGCGCCCCGGCGCAGGTACTGCTGCGCGGTCGCCAGCTTCAGGTAGTTGATGTGGAAGTCGAGGCCGGCCAGGACGGCGCCCACCTCGGGGTCGAGCGCGGAGCCGTCGGCCAGGGCGGCGAAGTCCTCGGGCGCCACGTCGCGGCGCAGGGCCGGGTCGGTGCCGCCGACGAAGGGGACGCCCTCGGCGCGCAGCTCGGCCTCGATGCCGGCCTCGCCGACGACGAAGACCTTGTTCCGGGGCGGGGGCAGGCGCAGGATGCGCGCGATGTAGACGGCGGACGAGTAGGCCGAGGCGAAGATCTCCTCGACCTCGGCGGGGATGCCCATGGCGGCCAGCTTGCGCTGGTAGTCGGCGCGCGACTTTGTCGAGTTGTTGGTGACGAAGACGACGCGCTTGCCGCGGGCCCGCAGCAGCTGGAGGGTCTCGACGGTCCCCGGGAACAGGTGGTCGCCGGACCACAGGACGCCGTCGCAGTCGAAGAGGAAGACGTCGAAGCGGTCGAGGAACGCGTTGATGGCGGGCGAGTCGCCCGTGAGGTGCTGAGGCAGCGCCATCATGCCGGGTGTTTCGGCGGGGCTGTCCGTGTCGTGCCTGTTGTGCTAGGAGTGAGCAAGGCCGGGGGAGGGGGCAATGGCAATGTCTCTGCTATTTTTCCGTGCTGGGAGGCGGGCCTGTGTCGAGCGGCTGTCGGGTGGGAGAGGAGATGGCGGCTTGCCTGCGCCGTCGAGGAACGCTCACACCTGAACCGAAGCTGAGGGTCCCGCGGCCTTTATCGGAGTCAGCCGGACCCCTCCACTAGCGCCGGGGCCGCCACGCCGAGCGTGTCGCGGGGCGTTGCGAGGTCGGCTGCACTGCCAAGGCTTGCCTCGTAAGTCTACCAGCACAGCCTGTCAGCCTCGTCGGTCTCGACGGGTCTCCATCTGACTGCGCATGGAGGAGGACGTCATCATAATTAGCATGTGTGGCTCTCTACAAAAATGCAGCGCCTCTATCCAATGTATGACCATAGAAGAACGGTACCTATTTTGCAGGTGAGTGATAGCTACAGGCGGACGTAGCACGTACTCGTAAGCGGGCTGCCTGATGGAGGCTGTTGCTCTGGACCGCCAACCTGCAAATTGCACAACTCCCCCGCGAGATATCCTTCGGGACGTCACTTCCCTCGCTGGCAACTGCCCTTGCCTTTCGAAACAGAGCCTCACCCAGACCCGTGAACCTGAAGTACCTACTACCCGTTTTGGTTGAGGCGGACCGTCTCGAAGCCTGCCGGGCCGCAGAAGCAGTTGCCCTGTTGTCGCCAAACGGGCCTGGCACCGTCGCTCCTGCCTTGCACGTCCGCGCACCAAAAGCTTTTGAAAATCTATGGGTATAAATTCTTCCCTCTGCCGAAGTCTCCTCCGAATCCTCTTCTTCTTCTCATTCACACACACTGGTGGTGGTGTTGGTGTCGCGGCTCTACCTTCCCGGGGTGCCCGCTTCAGGGCACCCCGGGGGGGATAGGGTCGCGATTCAGGCCATGGCCTCGGGAGCTCAAGAATCCCCGGGGCTACCAGTTGCACGACTGCTGGTCCTGTGGCCCAATCTTTGGAACCTTGACTTTTTCATTGGCATCCTGGCCTTGTTTGCCGGGGTCTGAAGAAGAGGTCTACGTCTGATTCAATGTGATTGTCCCTTAAACCATGACTGTGACTTGTCCTGGGCGTCCATCAGCTCCAGTGATGGCCATGGAAGGCGGATGTGTGTCGGAGGTGCAACGCAAGGCAAGGCAAGGCAACGCAAGCCAGGGTGCAATCCCAGCTCGCCAATACCGTCTTCTCGTACCACGGGCGTGGTAGGCATCAGAAGTTTGCCGCATCCTCATCGCTTTGGTGCAGGGAGCACGGCCCAGCCACTCAGTACGACATGATCGTGGCCTCTCATGCACTGCCAACGGTGTGCTTTCCCTGTAATCTGTTGTTGCATCGGTTCTCTGCCGACGGACTCCACCCTCGCCCGCTGATCAATGTCCAACGGCTTCATCGCAACCGGGTGCCGGTGCGCGGAGAGGCTGACCTGACGGTGGCGCCCAGAAGAATATTTAGCGGCTAACTTGGCTTCTATGAGGTGTCGCGCGCGTAGACTTGGGTGTTGGGTGGCCTACACGACGGACCAATGCACGCACGACGGGCTGCCGATATGTGAGTGATTAGTGGCCATGCAGACAGCAGCCAAACTACCCCTCCAAGTGGGCTTCTTGACGTCAGCGGTCCTCTCCAGCTGCTCCCGCAGACGCCCGGCCCTCCAGGGCTGCTACTTGTACCTTAGGTACCTACCTACAGTACCTACCTACCGTATCTAGTGTGCGGGCGCGCAACCCCGGAGCTGGAAACATGTGACGAGTGCCTTCTGATTGTGACAGACCACGGGTATCAGCATTGTCTGCAGCGTGCAACCTCCCGTCATCAGTGTGTTTCTCCCGGATCCCAGTCGGTGGGCCGGGCAGGGCGATCAATTGATAGCTGCCACGACCCCGAAGCCAGATGATTCGTCATAATCCGTCGACTCAAGCGTTGCTCTCGGCGTTTTCGGGCTTATCGATAGTCGGCGGGGGATCGTGGATAGGCAGGCCAAAATTACCCCTCCTCTCACTCGCCCAGCCCAGTGCGCACGCAGTGTGTCCGTCCGCGCAAGTACCTCCACCTCTCATTACTCGATCTACCTCTTCGAATCCGTCGCATCCATGGTCCGTTGTCCGCCGCCGCCGCCTGCGGCCCGCAATTGACGCCCCGTAGCATCGGGTGTTGGAGCTGGCGCCCGTAACGAGGGCGCGGACGGGCGGTTTGCTCCCATCTGTGCAGTCAGTACAGGCGGCGGCCCGCGCGGTTATGTCACCATCAGGGCCGGAGGTCGCTGCGTAAATGCTTTGTACCTTGTCTGCGACCAAGGGCACGAATCTACGAGTGCTTCATTGATGGACAGAACGGATGTTCGGCCGGACGTGGCTGCGGGCATCCATCCATGTAAAGTACCGGCCCTGGACAACGCCCAGGTACATGGATGTGGGCAATCTTTCGCATGCACCCGGGCGTATAGGTACTCCCCGCACAAGCCCGCTCTCCCAGAGTCTGGCGCTTAGGTAAAGACGTTTGCGTCAAGCCGCGATGTACTCGACGCGACTCTGTGGTGCCGCCACAGAAAGCATACTTACCATGTACTCCAAAGGTCCCCCTGCACGTAGCCCTGTGCCGTGAATTCGGGTCGGGTCGCCCGCCCGTTTTATATTTCCAACGCCCTCGCCGCGGCCTCCTCCTTCTCCCCCCCTCCTCCTTGCCTTCAAGGCCTTCGCAATTTCCGTCCTCACAGACAGCCTCAACTCCCCACCCCTCCTTCTCCATCGCTGTTCTCGCGCACATCCTCTCCACCCCAACCCACCATGCCTGGCAAGCAGCCCAACCTCTTCTCCTTTGCGGACGTCGACGCCCTCGCGCCCGCCCTGCGCTCTTACGTCATCTCGGCGCAGAACGCCGGCCTGGCGCGCCACGGCGCCTTCAAGCTCGGCGTCTCGGGCGGCTCGCTGCCCAAGACGCTAGCCCAGGCCCTGCTCGCGCCCCCCAAGTCCGACGACGACAAGGTCCAGTTCCCCAAGTGGGAGATCTTCTTCTGCGACGAGAGGGCCGTGCCCCTCGACCACGAGGACAGCAACTACGGCCTGCTCAAGAAGGACCTGCTCGACAAGATCCCCGCCGAGTTCGGCCAGCCCACCGTCTTCCCCATCGACACGGAGCACCTCGGCGACACCCAGGAGCTCGCCGACCAGTACGAGCAGACGCTGGTCAAGTCCTTCGCCAGCCGCGACTCGGTCAAGCTGCCCATCTTCGACCTGCTGCTCCTCGGCATGGGCCCCGACGGCCACACCTGCAGCCTGTTCCCCGGCCACCCGCTGCTGCGCGAGTCGGACGCCTGGGTCGCCCCCATCGAGGACTCGCCCAAGCCCCCGCCCCGCCGCATCACCCTCACCATGCCCGTCGTCACCCACGCCCTGCGCGTCGCCTTTGTCGCCACCGGCGGCGGCAAGAAGGACATGGTCAAGCAGATCTTCGAGTCCGGCGACGGCCTCCCCTGCGCCCTCGTCAACGAGGCCGCCGGCGAGCGCGCCAGCTGGTTCACCGACAACGCGGCCGTGGAGGGCGTCAGCTTCCCCCGGAGGCCTTTCCTCTAGGGCGCAGGGGGCGGGCTGGCTGAATGAGCGATGCCGTCCCAGATTGTTGGGGGGAGGGGCGGGGGTGGTCGTCTCGCACCCATGGCGCAGCGCACTTGCGCGACTTCTTATCTGTTCCCGCTCCGCTCTCTGGAAGCGGCCCACGGCCGGACCAGGGGATCTCGACTCGTGGAGACCCCGCGGCCGGCTACTTGTTACAGGATACAGGGCTCTGGCCCACACACGCTCTTGGAGGGTGGGTGCTAAAAGGTCTTTACGGCCGCTGTGCGGATCTCCTTTCTAACGATTATGACTTGCTATGTGTTCCATGAATACCACCGCCGGTTTGACCGGTGAGCTTCCAGAATAGACACAGTTAAACAAACCCGTCTGGTGACCTGATGAACGCATCTGCCGTGATCTGGACTTTGATCGTAGATTTTGCTTCGATGTGATACATCATATGACGCGGCTCAAATGGGAGTTCGGCTTCTCACTGCCTCCTCTTGGATTCAAATTTCGAAAGGCTTGGTACAAACGCAGGAAAGGCGCGAAAGATTGAATGTTTTGGTTGTATCTGACCATTCTAGTGTCTAAGCTGTCCGATTTCACAGTGAGCAACTTTGAGTGCGCCGCTTCCGCAGCCAATAAGGCGCCTTTGCCGGGTTTCTGCGAAAGACAGCGTGAACTCGCCCATCTCGCTGGTAGTTCCTGCTGGCATCTACAGGATTGACTGTCTTCGTTGACAGACGAGACGGAAGCATTCGATTCTCCCAGAGATATGAAACTGAAAAGATTGACTGAGGAGATTCGACACCCAGAAAAGACAATGGTTCCATTCCAGTCAGCAAGCAACAGACGTATATCCGAGGCTGGCCGAAGCAGGCGGCCCAGCGGCCAGACACCATAGAAGAAAAGTCCAGCTCGCTTGCATCTTGCATCGCAGCCTACCTACCTAGGTACCTACCTACTCACAGCGGATGGCGCGGAGAGTGGGAACACTACTGCTCCAGCGCGTGTGCCGCAAGATCATCCCACCTCGTCTGCTCTCCTTAAGTTCCTTGCACGCCGGGGGAAGGGGGGGGGTTTTCCCCGAACCTGCCTTGCCTTGCCTTGCCTTGCCGCGGAGTCGGAAGACGACCTAGTGATGAGCAAGCAAGCAGCAAAGCAGGATCCCCCCCCAAAAGTCCGGCCCGCACTCGCCGGCAACGCCTTGCCACACACGCCGCCCGAGAGTTTGGGCCCCCCTAGCCGGGGGTCCGCCGGCGCCGGCTGCCGATGCCGAGATTTTTCTCTCTTCTCTTCCAGCAGCGCGCGTCCTTTGCCAAGTTCGCGTCTTCTCTGGCTTTCTCTCTCTCTCTCTCTCTCTCTCTCTCTCCGCCTGGGCCGCTATCTATGCCGCCGCAGGGGACGACACGGCCGGGGGCAGGGAAAGGGGAACCGGCCGAACTTGTGCAACGCAACGTTAACGTAGCAACATGGGGCGACGCGCGCGCGCATTGCTCTGTCGTTTGTTCTGGAGGAGAGACGCGAGGGCAGCAAGCGGCTCGTCCCGAAGAGTGAGGCTGGCCCTCTCGCTGGCTGTCTCGTGGTGTTTTCCTTAACAGACGTTGCGGGGCGGGCGGGGGGAGGGGGGGCTCGTCAAAGCTTGCCTGCTGTTGAAAATCTTGGGGAGATCGCCGCCGGGGGGCGGGGGGAGTTAAAGCACACCTATGTGAGCCCCCGTCTGGCAGCACACGTCGCCTCAGCCCGGTAATAGTGGGCGGCCAACCTTATCTGCATCCCCCAAGGTGCTAACTAGGATTGCCTGCTTTATTCCCTCTCCTCCCCTGGCTGTGAGTGCGAGGTAGGAGCCCGGGGCGAGTGGGCTCGTAGTGTCGCCGTGGCTTTTCCACGCTTCGCCACGCGAGGGGGGGGGATTTAAGGCCTGGTCAGGGATCGGCAGCCCGGGGCACGCCTAGGATCCGCCCACTCGTTCCTGATGCCACGGGGCGCTCGATCGCACGTGCGCTGCTCAGGGGGGGGGGGAGGGGGGGGGCTCTCAGGCTTGGTATCTCGGGGAATTGGTATAGCCACCTGCCTCAACGGGGCTGCGGACTGCTGTGCTCCCACGTGCGGGGGGGAGGGCTCTATGGGGTCGTGAGCACTGAGGAGAACGAAGTATACACGTTCCTGGCTCTCATGGCGCTGAGAGGCCTCGCTAAGTCTGCTTTGCGGTGTCATCAACACCAGAGACACAAGGGGGGAACAAAGCCAGGACTGCCACCAGAAGAGGACATCCCGGACGGGTGAGGGTGGAGGAAAGAGTTGATGAGATGTCAAGGCCCCCTTGACTAGTCTCTTTCGCGGTCTGTCTGTCTGCCATCTCCCAAAGGTCCGACTTGGTGGGATGAGCAACGCAGCCAGCACAGAGGTAGAGTAACAGCCTCCTGCCCGATCGGGACAATAGGCGCGCAGGCGCGCGGCCGGAGGAAACGATGGCGATCATGGCTGACCGGCATTCTCCGCCTGGCGCCGGAGGGGAAAGGGGGGGAAGGGGTTTGCAAATACGAGTATAAGCCTGTGCAGGGGGGCTGCCGCCACACGCTCGATGACGCAGCCGCCGCCCTGACTACTACTGACTCACACGCCTCAGGTCTAGGTCAAGGCACAAGTATAGCCGCCTCGCCCGCCTTGGATGCGACGCGACAGGCAAGCGGGGGCCTCGCAGGCAGGGCAAACCCCAGAGGCCGGTTGATCTCCATCGCGATGAACAACGCCCGCTAAAGTTATACTCGTAGTACTCTGTTGGCCGGCCCAGGGGTTTCTCGCGAGCGAGCGAGAGCGCCCGCCAAGATCATCGGGGACCCTCCCCCATCTCGCGATTTCCGCCCGGGCCCGCCCGCCTATCTTCTTTCTGCGGCTTTCGGCTCGAGTAGCCCCTCCAGCCAGGCCATGTTTGAGCCGTTTTCGTCGTGAGCCCGCGTGTCCGCCGCCCGTGTGTACAAATAAGTCGACGTTGGTCTGCCCGTTCGTTCCTGAGACAAAACAAGAGAAAGACACAACAAGGCAGAAGGCAGAGCTTCAGAGCCGCCCGAACGACAGAACCCAGAAAGAAAGCTCGCCGACGAGAACGAGTGACACTTACTTGGGAGCTGAGCTTCTTGAGAAAAGGAAAAAAAAAAAAAAAAAAGGGCCTCTCAACATGCCGAACGCCCCCAGAGCCCTCGCGGCTCCCCTGCTCGTGCTCCTGGCCATGTGCCAGCCGCCGCCGCCGGTGGTGCTGGCAACGCCGCTCTCCTCCGCCGCGCCGCGCCTGCGGCGGACGACGGGATGTGCTCGGGCGACCCCGAGGAGGCCCAGTCGTGGGTGGACAGCCGGGCGGGGACCATGGTCGACGGCTTCATCGGCACCCACGGCGAGGGTGAGTTCCTCGTCTCCATCCATCCATTCATCCACCCCCGAGCCCTGAGCCCTGAGCCCTTTCTGTCTCGGGTAAAAGCCGCCGTGCCTGCCTGCTTTGATATCAGTCAGGTCAAGAAAAGAGAAAGAAAAAAAGCCCGAGACGTGAAAAGCGGACCGAGTTTTGAATTGACTGGCTGGCTGGCTGGCGGGCTGACCCATCGCTACAACAACAGACGGCTGGCTCAAGGCCATGGATTCCCAGTATCACCTGGGCGGCGGCCAGAGCGACCTCAACTGCGACGACATCTACACGAACCACTGCCCGGCGCCGGGCGGTGTGTGCTCCGACATGCAGGGGGCCTGTAAGTACTGTCGTTTGTTTCCTCAACCCGGAAGATAGAGAGAGAGAGAGAGAGAGGAGTCATCATCGACTAACACACACGCACACACGCGTTGCGGGGGGAAAAAAAGTCTGGTACGTCCGCAACCTGGCCTCGCGGGTCAACGAGCACTTCCGGTTCGCGCACGAGAAGCTGCAGGACTCGTCGATCCGCAGTCTGGCCCTCGTCGACCAGATGGTCGAGGACTTCAAGGGCGAGATCCCGCAGCCCAGCTGGTTCGAGCTTGTCTTCAAGGACCTTGCCTTTGGTACGTGCCCACCTCCCCTTTTTTTTTGTATTTCTTTTTCACCCCTTTTTTTTTCCCCCTTCCCTCTTCTTCTTCCTTGGTCGTCGTATTATTTTCCCGCTTTTCGGCCATTCGCAAATCAAAGCCCCTTTCCTTCCACTCACCGAATCTCTCGCCACAGCCACGACCCTGACAGGGAGCTTGTACAATCTGATGGGAGGGCCAGCCGGGGCCATCTTCGGCATCTTCTCGTCCGTCATCAGTGTAAGTTGTTAGCCCCCCCCCCCCCCCCCCCCCAAAGAGCAAGCAGTGGGCTGATCATCTACAACTGTGGGGGAAAATAAACAGTTCGCTGGAGGCTCCTCCCAGATGAACGTGCAGGACTTCGACGCCATCAAGACCGAGGCCGAGCGGCAGGTGGCCTCGGTGCTCGACGCCGCCGACGACGCCCTCGAGCGCACCCTGCCCAGCCTCTGGGGCGACGGCGACGCCGAGTACCGCGACCGCCTGTGGGCCACCCTCGAGGCCGCGGGCCTGGGTCACGCCGAGGAGGGGCGCAAGTCCAACGTGTCCAAGATGTGAGAGTTTTTCTTTTTTCTTTCTTTTTTTCCCTCTCGCGTACCCGGTCTCAGGCCGCCGCTTCAACAGTACCGCGTTTCAAGGAAGAGGATGGGGTCGCAAGACACGGTGGTTGCCTCGGCCCTTAAAGTGGAAAACAGAGTGCGCACGTGCCTGCTCCTCTGTCTGCTGATACACACGAAGAGAATGCTAACCAGCTCACCGCATAGCTTCGACGGAGGCGAGCTTCTCGTGCCCGTCCTCGAGTCGCAGATAGGCGACGCCTTTGCTGCAGCTATGAAGAACCTGGTGCGTTGTTGTAGATCAAGGGGCCTGAAAGCGGAAGAGCAACCCTCTTCACAGGAAGCCCTTCGCATGGATGGGTTGAAAAGACGAAATGGGGACTGACGTCTACCTCACAGACTCTGAGTATCCTCGGCAAGATCCTATCCGGGCTGCAGTACATGGTCGTTGGCGTGGTAAGCAAGCAGCAACAGCAGGGCTGAGACATTGTTCTTCAGGGCGATCCCGAAGCAAGACTAACACGCTCGCAGATGATGCAGAGCGAGGACGGCTGCAAGCTAACCTACGGAGCGCAGTGGCTCCAAGATGTAAAGACCCCCAACACCCCATCTACTCCTACATCTCCCCCCCAATGCCGACGCCGTCAGGTGAAAGCACCATGGCCGGCACACAAGCAATCCGTACCGCGTAAGACGACTCTGACACTGACAACACTCGCAGAGCGGTGCCGACGACGAGGGCTGCTACTACCTGGTGCAGCGGCCCTCAGGCAAGCAAAAGTCAGAGACCGCCGAAGCCGAGGTTATGGACAAGCTGGTCAACGACTACGGTCTCGACATCACGCCCTTCTTCGACAACGCGCGGCGCTGCGACAACAGCCAGGATTCGCCCGGAGGCGGGGGCACGATGTGGCTGGGCGAGGACGGCGTCAACAAGTACCCGCCCTGCTTCTTCAGCATCGCCTACGTCAAGTATGGGGGCGGGCTCGACTACCCGCTGATGGGCGGCGGGCGGTCCAACTCGCCCCCCAGCTGGGTCGGGGACAATGACGGGTGGAACGAGCCGCGCGAGAAGTTCTGCGATGTCGGCAACAACAAGGACTTTCCCGCCTGTAAGACCCACTGAGATGCGGCATCGCCAGTCGTGCTGGGCCGGAGAGGCCCGGGTGGTCTGCGCGTGGCCTCGCGGGAATGCTGTCGAGACGAGGAGGTTCTGGGTGGATTTGATCAGGGGTTGAACTATGTTGTCTCTTCGTGTATAATTTTGCAATTCCGTTCTAATACGTATCGATTTCGGGGTTCACCCCCCCCCCCCCCCAGATGTTCGAACCTTCGCCGGAGTCGGCTACGCTCATGGGCACTGAACCGTTGAGCTGCTTTCTTCGACAGCAGTAGGAGTGCCTTATTTCTCACCAGTGATGTCTCTAGCCGCACGGGTTTCCCATGCTCAATGTAGGTCCAAGAGTATGACGACTTCGTTGAGCAACCGGGCCACTGGCCACCAGCAATCGAGACGACCATGCCACTGGTGACAGGTAGCTAGCTGGTGCTGCCCCGTGCATAGCAGATGCCGCGGTTGAGCTCTGGTACATAGAGGCATTGCATAGAGCAAGCATCATGTCTTTCTTACATATTCGGCATGGGCTCTCTCTGGCGACGAGACAAGGCCGAAAAATGTCAAGCGGGGTCATCGTAATTGACGAAACAATTTGTTGGGCCATGAATCAGCGCGAGGGCTCAACTCAGGGCCAGGCACAGGCTCGACTAGTCAGGCCAGGGTCCAGAGCTGCCATCATACGTTTGTCATGGATATGCCCGTGGCGACGAACGAGTTGAAATTCTGAGAACCATTCTGGTTGACGTGTTAGACAGCCGCTGGGTTCGCCATATCTGTACAAGCGTTGGACTTGGGCAGGGTTTGCAAAGGAATCGGCTCTGGATCATAGCTTTTGGTTGTGCGGCTCGGCGGCGATCTTGAAGCCGGGCGAGCCCACCGTGCCGAATGCCTTCCGACGAACCTTGCAAATTGCTGCAGATGCGCACGACGCCTGCAGGGCAGGCTTGCTGCGAGATGGCCAGGAGCGGCCGAGATAGAGCACTCGTACGCGACAGCATGATGCAATGGACGGGCGTCGGGGATGTTATGTAGGGTTCAGGGGTCGTGAGGTCTACAAGTACTCGTAATGGTACGAGCAGACGACATGGCGACAGGGATCCTGGAGAGACGCAGACCTGCCTAGCTGGGCAAGTGAGGGTGGAGCGCACCGGGGACGGCCTGGGATGGATGCAACGGCGCGTCTTGTAAGTGGGCCGGTCTGGCGAGGCACGGGAGGATGGGAGAGGAGAAAGATTCGAGAAAGGCGAGCCGGGCTGTGGAGGACCGATCCCCCGATCGGTTGTTTCATCGGGGGCCTGGGAAGAAAAGCAGAAGAAGGGGCAGGGAAGACAGACACCGGGCAAAGAGAGGATCGTGAGACGGAGTCAGGCAGGCAAAGCGACAGAAGAATGAAAGATGCGAAAAGACAGTGAGAAAAGAGGGTGAAACTCGAAACACGGCCCCATCTGCGGCGAGCAGGCGTGGTTGCCTGCGGTCGCAAGTTGATGTGGCGACTTCCACTTTGGCCTGTGCTCGGCAAGGGACAGACAGACCTGGAGGGAGACGGGCGACAGCTCGACAGCTCAAGCTCCAGGTGCGACTGCCTGCCCGTTCCTTCCTTGACCGGATGGTGTATTCCCAGATGTTGACATGTACAGCAAATAGGCAGGCACGAGTTGCCCTACTCGTAATCGAGGCACTCGTAGGTAGCCACGGTGACCATTCATGTAGGTGCTAATAATACCTCTCCGGCTACATGTAAGGAACGACTGGAGTATGGAAGGTTCGATGCTCATCAATGTCAATCACCCGAGTCCACTGCAAGCCGGGGCCAAGGATAAGGCCTCCATGCTACAGGTTGGTTGAACAGACAACATGACAGTTCAGATATGAAAGATGGCACCGGCAGAGGCAGATGCGTACAATCTATTCTTGCTGTATCGTACGTGTAGGTCGGGTTAGGTACACGGTTTCGTGCTATTCCTGTCGCACCCGCCAGGCGAGGATGCATCCCGCAGCCTGGAGGCCCGCCCGTCGTGGCCGGCCCAGCGCCTGCAGACCTGCGCCGTACCGCCCGTAGCCCCGCGCTTGACCGCCCTCGGGGCGCTGGCGGATTCTCGGCAGCGCCCAAGCCCGCCTAATAGTGGACCGGGTGGCGAAAGCCAGACTTTTTATAAGTCGCGGCACTTACACGGAGACCAGCACGGGAGGAACACCAGGTACTCCATGGCTGACAGACCGCACAAGAGGTACTTCCTCGGCCACACAGCCATGGGCACTCTACCTCGGCTGGCATTGGGATTGGCCTGGATGGAATAGGACTTGGAATGGCACAGTCCCAGAACCCTATCCCGTCTTGTGTGCTCGTAGACGCACAGCACACTCACCGACAAGTACGCGTAGACGAGCGGACTCGCAGGCGGAAAGCTGGCATGGTCAGCAGGAAGCAGGTTACATGTTGGCCAGCGATGCAGCCCCAGAGCCAGCTTGGGGGGACGGCATGACGCCATGCGTCGCGAGGCCTCATGAGCAGAAATGAAGAAGGGGGCCCGCAGCCGTCATCACCCATCACGGCGCCCTGCCATTGGGGAAAGTCAGTGCCCATCCATCAGCCACGCTGAAGGGCCGCCTCTGCGTGTGAGTGCGTGTGAGTGTGAGTGTGGTGGTGCCGGACAGACGGGATAGTGGCAAGTAGCAGAGGAAATAGGCGTTTCAGCGCAGCCAGGGGACCCCGGCCGTCCCCCCCGCAAGACCCCAGATACTCGTGCCTCTCACGTCGATACATCGCCGGCGCGCATCTGGGCCGGGAGCAGCGCGTACTGCCGCCGTACCGTGGACATGGCTGACGTCGGTTTCGCGGAGCATCCTCCATGGCAATTCGTCTTGTGCATCCATGATCCCAGCTCCAGGGCTGGTAGTAGGCCGGCTTCCAGACGACGGCCTCCCTCCCACTCGGCACTCCCCGCGGCGCCCAATCCCTCCTTATCCTATGCCTGGATGGACTGGACTGATCGATGCCGCATGTTCGTGCAGGGTACGAGTACTCGCCCGAGTACTCGTATCGACGCTGTCCATGCTTCCGGCTCGCCATCCCTGCCCGCAGGCCGCCCACGCCCCGCCGATCGCCTCATGCTCCGCCCTCCTCCCCCGAACCTGGCCAGCCCGATCGCACGCCGCCTCACCCCGTCTCGCCTGGTCCATATACACATATACATATACATATACATAACCGTCCGGCCCGCCCGGTTCTGCATGGTCTGATCCTGTCTCCTCCCGCTCAACCGCAGGGTTCGGTTGTCCAAGCCACCCTTTGATCAAATCTATCCGCTACCTCCCACCCCAGCTGTCTCGACCGCTTCAACATGAGGGCATGAAGAACTGACTGGCTCCGGCATAATCCCGCCTCAATGTCATACACGTGCTACACGAGCACCGCCCCGGATGCGCCCGTCTCATCTCCCTGATCTTCGCCTTCGGCCCGGTCTTCGTCCCCAGCATGACTTCGTCCACCCTCCAGGCCCCTCGCCAGGGCCGCTCGCGCTTCTCAAAAGCCCTGCCTGCTCTCCCCCCCGAGGCCTACCATGAGTTGCGTCAGGCTGCTTCTCGCTCCGCGCCCCCCGTCCCGCCTCCGCCCGCCAACGTCACCCGGTCCGAATCCAGAAGCACCCCTCACATTGCCCAGTTCAAGTCAGCCACCGCTTCCATCTATACCGTAGCCTCACAAGCCAGAGCCGCCTCGCAGGCGCAGCCAAAAGCCCCGCCCGCCATGATAGCACGCCGTCCTGTCGGCCGAACGGCGCCTGAGCCGGCACCGGCACCTGTTCCTGCCGCGTCCAAGGCCCCTCCGCGCACATATGTGCGACAGCCTGACAAACCTCAGCCCGCGCCCGAACCCGAGCGCAACACAACTAATCTGAAGAGAAACTCCTCCATATCGAGTCTCCTCTCGGCATACTCCCGGAGCTCAGCAGACTCTTTCCAACGATCATCGTACGGCAGTACTCTCACCAGGGACACTGCCCCTTCTACTGCACCAGAACGGGATTCCCGATATTCTTCCAAGGCAGGACCTTCGGTTTCAGACAGATCACATGGTGCCAGCTTATACTCGAACAAAGACATGACTGCTGCTGAAGCACGTGGCCAATTTCTGCCACCCTTGAAGAAAGTCAGCATGTTCTCTGGAATGGGCACCCTGGATTCCCCCTGGGAAGATGTGACTGTTGAGTCGCCATCCGACTCTATGAACCAGACTTCTCCTCTGAGACAGGAGCTCTGGAGAAGAAGGGCCTCTTCCAAGTCAGACCATGCCAAGGTGATGTCTGACCTTGAACTATCAAGGTCCAACGGGTTCACTCCTCTCTCCTTGAACAACAAAGAAGCACATGATAGAACAGCTGCTGCCGCCCCAGCCCAGTTTACCAACCAACCCAGCCAGGCCAGGTGCAGGACCAGCATAGAATCCAACCTATCTCACGATGCCTTTATTGATGACCTCATCTACGCCGCCAGCCTACCAACCTCCAGGACTCACACCCGGAACCAAAGCACAGTTTCCTCTAGAGAGGTTTCAAATGCCACTAACCCGTGGTCAAATGTCCACCATGCACACCCCAGAACCCTGCAGGCTCTTCTGGAGAAAACGGCGGCTGGCCAGGAGGCTGACACACCCGCCGAGAAGAAGCCTTCTCTCAGGGCCGAAGTCAAGAGAAAGCCCATTCCTTCTAACGAGTCCGCAACACTCTGTCCACCAATGAATGCGGCCCTCGGCCCTCTCGAAGCAGCACCAGCCCGACCGAGTCGCGGATTGATAGGATCACCACCACCAGTCCAGACCTCGGCGATTCCGCTCGGCACCGCCGTCGAGCCGACCCAGTCACCGCCCGGCAATGGCGAATCTCCGCTGTCCCCCGTCGGAGGCACCTCAATCAGGCAACAACCTCTTGAAGAAAGTCCTGCCTTGACCGCGACTCGCTCGAAAATCAGCCACGGCCACTCTCGCGACAACTCGGGATCATCGCGCTCGGAGATGCATCGGGTCGGAGCTTGGTCGAGTTTGAAGGGCATGCACCAGCGCGGCCAGTCGACCGGCTCCGCTCACGATTCCAGCGCTCCTGCAGGAGAGCAGGCACCTGAGAACTCTTCGAAGGCGCCGAGGGGCGGGCCCGCCGCAGCAAGTGCCGCGCACACTGGCCGGGCTGAGGTCGGTGCTCAGAAGGATCAGCCCACCGACGCTCCTCCCCCTGCTCGCACGGATTCTCGCGCAACAAAGCAGGCAACGCAGACAACCGAGAGAAACGGCTCTGGCGAGTGGCCGACCGCTCAGCCGACGATGGTGTCGCGAGATGGCTCGCAGAGAAGGAACCATGCGCCCGTAA
Source organism: Hansfordia pulvinata (assembly GCA_006538405.1). Taxonomy (NCBI): domain Eukaryota; kingdom Fungi; phylum Ascomycota; class Sordariomycetes; order Xylariales; genus Hansfordia; species Hansfordia pulvinata. The sequence continues at coordinate 1,983,192 of BJKQ01000008.1, read as the reverse complement.
CGCGCCGGCCGGTCGGTAGCTCAGAGCCTGCAGTGCGGCCAGCTCTCAGCCAGCCGGCTCTGCGAGCTGCGTCGCAATCGTCTACGACGCGCGGCGAGTCACGACACCGGGCCATGCCGAGCGCCAACAGCATCGCCAGCATAGACAGCTTCAAGCCATCTTCGGCGGCCGTCTCCCCGCCCTCGCAGCCGGCGTCGGCGCTGGAGTCGCCCGTGCTTTCGCCGCTGGCCTCTCCCGTTTACGTGCCGGAGGAGCCGATGCGGAGAGGCGAGGCGTCCCACCCGACGACCGGGTACGAAGAATACGACTCGGCGTTCAACAGGCCCAAGGATATCAGAAGACTCAAGTCGCAGCCCATGTCGAAGTCACGGCGCGCTCAGGAGGTGGCGCCGCTCGACGATATTGGGGAGGTCCGGGAGAGCGTGATTATGCTGGGCATCGAAGCGCCGGCGGACGCTGGCCGTGACGGCCGCGTCGACACCGCCATGGAGCCACCTTCCGAGCCTCGCGCCTACAACGTGGAGCCGTCGGAAACGGGCGTGTGGCCGGCGCAGCCTCTGAAGCGGTCGCAGTATCACTGCTTCTCCCAGCACCGGCGGATGGTGGCCTTCAAGAACGTGCACAACCGCCTATCGTGCCAGACGTGCGGGACGGAGGAGCCGGCTTTGCGCCGAATGTGCTCCCACTGCGGCGTGCGCGTGTGCTACCGGTGCTCGGACCTGCTGGTCAAGGAGAAGCGGGACCTATCGGCACTGATGGAGACGCTCGAGAAGGAGCGGCAGGAGGCGCGACTGCAAGCCGCTGGCGAGGGCGGCATGTTTTGAAGCCGTCTGCCGCCTCGAGGGCGCACGATGGCGTGACAGCGATCATGTCACAGGGATGGAGCCTTTTCCCGTCGATTGCAACCTTGACAAGAAGCATGGGCACGGGGCGTTTTTGGGGTGCTCGCTTCTCATGATGATTTTTCCTTTGTCCGATTTTCCACGATTATCACGATGATTTGAACGCGTTTTCGGACGAAATGATACCACGGCAACTTTGCCACTGTTTGTGTCGGGGACGGATGAGGGGGGGGGCGGGCTGCTATGCGGGAAGATTGATCTGGAATCGGCCCATGGCACGGGCAACGGCGCAAGGGTCAGGGAGAGAGGATCTGGAAGGGTAGTGCCTCGAGAAGATATAATGCAGATAATCGAAGCCGTTCTTGGCAGACTACATTTGGGAAATCGTCGCGAGGTGATGGGTGAGAGAGCGTACGGGTGCTCTGCACAAGCAAACGGAACAATGCCATTGATCGAGGTAGGCTTGGAAGGTATCAAGATGGTGGAGAGGGGCGATCGAGAAGGTGTCAGTCGGCGGTGGGGCGGCAGATGACTTAGGTACCGTGCTACCTCAGCCCGGTTCACCGTGGGCGATTGGATCCCTGGATGACAGCCCTGGCGCGCCGGCAGTTCCCGGTGGGTTCAAGCCACTACGGGTACGTCCTACTGCCCACCGAGTCCAGTACTCGTAGTACCCGACAGCGGACATCCAATAGGGCCACTATTCATTGGACATCCAATGCACTGCAGCTTTCCGACCCCCGAGTCAACATCAACATTCCACCGCCTCTTGCACACCCGCGCCCGCGCCCGCGCCCGCGCCCGCGTCGACCCTCCCGACACCCGCACGCCGCAGCACACAACACCACCCCGAGCCAGACACAGCGTCGCCATCTTCCGCCCCGCTGGCCCGGCTTCTCTCACTCCCGACCGAGACGCACGTCACACCAAAGTACACGCGCGCACGCGCCCCGGCCATGCCCTCCTCCGGCGCAGGCGCAGGCGCAGGCGGCGGTCCGCTGGGCCGCATCCGCTCCCTGCGCCGCCCCGAAGCCGGCAGCGCCAGATCCCGCACCGCGACAAGGGACACTGACAAGGACAAGGACGCCGCCGGCCCCGTCGCCGCCCCCGACACGTCGCCGAGCCGCCTCCCCGTCAAGCCGCCTTCGCGCTCCGGATCCGTCTCCTCCTCCGCAGCAGCGCCCAGCTCGTCCTCCTCCACCACCACCACCACTGCCGCCGCCTCGTCCCGGTCCCGGCCCCCGCTTTCCGGCGCCACCAGCCGGCCCATCTCCGGCCTGTTCTCCGGCCGCAGCGCCCAGCCGGCCCGGGCCACGCGCGCCAACCCGACCGACGGCGCCGCCAAGCCGCTCGCCAGGGCGCCATCCAACTCGAGCCGCCAGGTCGTCCGGCCCCCGTCCTCCGGCACCGGTGCGGCCGCTGCCGCCTCCTCGTCGGGCCGTCCTACCACCTCGGGCGGTCTGCCCTCGGCGGCGGCGGCGACGACCAAGCCCCGCGCCGCCGCAGGCGGACACGCCCGCTCCCGCTCCAACGTGACCACCCTGACCTCGGCCACGACCCTGCGCCCCATCTCCTCCCACGGGGCCCTATCCTCGACGACAACGACGGCAACGGCAACAACAGCAGCAGCAGGAGGAGGAGGCTCGAGACTCCAAGCGCGAACGGGAGAGCCCAATCCCAATCTCAATCCCAGTCCCAGTCCCAGCCCAGCAGCAGCAGCAGCGCGGCGCCTCGCCCCGCCTCATCAACTTCGACCACCACCACCTCAGCAACAGCCCAACCGCCCCCGCCGAACCACCAACACCACCAGCACCACCGCCCGGCCTTCAACACAAACCAGCAGCACTACAGCCCCCAGCGCAACCCGGCCCCGAAACCCCTGACTTCCACCTACCTCGCGCCCCCCTCGCCCTCCAAGCTCCCCTCCAACGTCGCCCTGTCCGCCGAGACGAGCCGCCTGCAGTCCGAGCTGCTCCAGCTCTCCCTGCTGCGCCGCGACGGCCCCGCGGTCGCCGCCGAGTGGCGCGACTCCGCCCGCGGGGCGCTGGAGGCGCGCTTCGGGGCCCTGCGCCGCGCCGACGCCGACCTGCGCGCCCGCGAGCGCGACGCCGTCGAGGAGCGCAACCTCGCCGCCCTCGCGCGGTGGGGGGGCTGGACCACCGACGACGGGGAGGACGACGGGGACGGGGACGATGACGATACTGCTGGTGGTGGGAGGAGGAGCAAGCAGCCCGCAGCGAACAACAACAACAACAACAACAACAACAAGCTATTATCCCTCGACGAGAAGACCCAGCTCCTGGACCAGGTCGTCAGCGGCGCCTGGAGCCTGGGCGAGCCGGGGGCCGGTACGACCGCGCAGCCGAGGCCTTTGAGCGCTGGGCCGGGCAGGTCTCCGTCATTGTCGCCGCCCGGAAGAATGGCAACAGCAGCAGCAGCAGCAACAACAAAAACAACAACAACAACAACGAAAACGACAGCGCAGGCTCGCCGCTGGTGGCGGCGGCGGCGGCAGGCACCGCGACGACCCTCTTCATAGCAGACCTCGACCCAACCCCCTGGAAGGCCGAGCTGCCCTCCCTCTACCGCCGTCTGGACGCCTGGCGCCGCGCGCTGAATGGGGAGGATGGCGGCGGCGGCGGCGGGCTGGGCCGCGCTCCGGACGAGGACTCGCTGCTGGCTTCCACCACCACTGCTGGAAGTGGCCAGCACCAGCAGCAACAGCAGCAGCCCTCCAGCCTCGCCCGCGTCCTGTCCTCCTCCCGCGCCCTCGTCCTCGACATGCTCGCGGGGCTCGAGGCCATGGAGCGCGCCGAGCGCGACGCCGCCGCCGCCGAGGACGCGTGGGTCGAGCGGGCCACCAGGGAGCTCGATGAAGCCGGCGACGGCGACGGCGACGGCGACGAAGATTTCGATGGCGCAGGCCGTCGTGTTGCCGCTGCGGCGCCGCTTTGGCGGCTCGTTGTCTAGCGCGCCGGGTCTCGTACCAAAGGGACGAAGGACGAGAGGAGAGTGGCAATGAAGAGCGGGGGGGGGGGGGGGGGAAGAAGCCTCTGTGGTCCGCATTGAACTCTTCCCCTGCTGTGTGGTCATCGTTTCGCCCTTCCCATTTCATATACATAGCAGGAGAGAAGACGACGGGGAAGGGGCGGGGACAGGGCAAGGAAAAGCAGCCCAGCTCGAGATTGCATATAGACCGTGGGCCTATTCAAGGCATGGCCCGCTCACGACTGTCTACGATACTCATGACACTAGGATAGAACACTGTCCAACCTTATAATGACTTATACGATCAACACCCTTTTCAGTTGACCTAGGAACCGTTGTATCGAACGCTCAGAGTAAATCGACAGGGCTCGTCCTGGGGCCTGCGCCGGCTGTGCTATGCCTGACCGGCTTGCCATCAAGTACCAAACGCCCTAGGATGCTGTAATAGATGCGACACAAAAACCTTGACCGCAGACACTGGAGTATGAGAACAAGATATTTCCAAACCCCGCAGCCTCTCAACGGCTACCCGCCCCCGGACCTCCCCACGACGACCGGCTCAGCACCTCCCATTCATCCGACCACTCGTCGTCGCCCATGTCTGTGTCCATGTCTGCGGAGCTACTGCCTCGCTTCCTGCGAGCACCTTCCACCCCCGCATCCGGCGTGTTCCCCCCCATTTCCACGTCTTTGTCTTCTCCCCGCTGCTTTTGGGCAGCGTCCGCGTTCTGGACCGCAGGTCGGAATGCAAAGCGCCTGACACGCCCAAACTCACGGAAACCCATCCGTTGGAAGAGACCTAGGGCGGCATCTCTACCCGCGTTACTGCTGCTGCCCCCGATCCCGCCAATGGTCAGGATCGCTGTTCGATATCCAGCCGATTTTGCATCCGACAAAGCTAGACATGCCAGTGCTCGTCCAACGCCCTTTTCTTGATAGCTTGGGCGCACCGCAAGTCCGTGAAGTGACGCCACGCCCGCAAACGCATGCACATATCCTGTGGCGATGACCAGAGCTTCGCCGTCCACTTGTTTCATCGTCTTCTCGCCATGCTGGTGGCCGTCAATTTGCGTCTCTTCGTTGTTGACCTCTTCACTTCCACCTCCGCTGCGCTGCCCATTCTTCTGCATCACAGCACCGTACATGCGGAACTGGTGGGTAGGAAGCGACCACAGCATGGCGGCGAAAACATGAGTCCAATGCTCGACGTCGCTGGCCTGCTGGCTGTCATTGCCCTCCCCTTCAGAAGAGCTCTCGTTACTGCACCATGCGCGTACCCATGGGCTGACGGCAATTTTGGCCTGGTCGAACGTTGCTGGGGTGGCAATGCGGAAACGGCAGCCGTGCCGCTCCCATCTAGAAGGTCGGTCGTCACCACCTTGGAGCTCTCGCCCAGCTCAGTCTTTCCCAGGACCGGAAGGCGTTGTTGCTGCTGGCGGTAGAATGCATTAGTGCGGCTGTGAAGCAATGGCGGCGCACTCTGCGGCTCACTACCAGGCGCTGCCGACGGGATATGTGATGTGACAAGAGACAACACATCTTGGCCGACCCCAGCCCCGCCACTTCCTCCTCTCCATGCCCGTTTGCGGGCGCGGTAGCGTTCATTCAACGTCTCGCGGCACTGTTGCGGCGAAGTTGAAGACATGGTCAATTTCCCACCGACAAAGGTTGGAGCTGACAGGGGAGGAGAGCGTCTCGCTGAGCGACCCCTAAAGTCACCAAAGACATCCATACAAGGTTTCTCCAGCCGTAGCCTCTCTTCATCCTCCGAAACAAGATCCCGCGAGAGCTCCCCCAGTCGCGCGTTGTACTCTGCCAGGTGCTGCCGAAGGTGGGGTAGACGTGATGAGAAACTCTGTGGCCGCCCGGGCGATGCCCCTGGCGTCACGCCCCGACGATACTGGCTCAATGTGTAGCTCGCACTTGCTCGACGTCCTGGGGCAGGGCGCTTTGGGGCCGGGTAATCAAGGGGGGGCCGGTGGTTAAACGGCACCGCATTGCAGCCCCCGTTGCTCACAGCGTCAAGTACGCGCTGCCTCAACCAGCTATCGATTGGCCGCTCAGGGGACAGGGCGGCCGCCCCCTCATAGTTCCCTTCCTCTTTTTTCGGCGACTTTCGATCCCAAGTCTCCCATGAAGCGTCTTTTCTCTCGGCCCATACAGGGCTCGGCCTGAGCGCCGGCCAATTTTGCTGTGGCTGTGTGGCTGCGCTGAAGGGAAGTAGGGCGGGAAGGGGTGTGATGTTGGTGGGCAACAGAGCACGTGGAGGCGCTGGTGATAAGTCGCTCGCCGTTTGTGATGTGGACTTTTGGTCAAGAGTGCTCTGGGTGTGCTCGTGATGCCCGGACTGACATTGGAGGCGCCTTTTGTTCTCTTCCTCGAGCATCTTAAGCTGGCGCTTGTAATCCCTTAGTGCCGGGTTGATCCTGGAATGTTGCGGCAGAGGTCGGCCTTCCTCATCCAACATCTCGGGCTGGGCTGGCTCGCCTTTGGACATAGTACGGCAACCTGTGCTGGGCAAAACTGGAGATGCTGGATCCGCCGTCCGATCTGCATCTACCGGGTTGGCTGCTGTACAAGGGCCGTCCAAGGTCACGTTCGCCAGGTCGATCACCATGGTGGGCTGCTCATCCTCCGGGCAGAGGCCACGCTCGCGGAGTGCCTTATCCATCAAGGGCTGGTCGCCAGGGCCAACGTACCAGACGAGGCGGCGGCTGTCGCGTTCAAAGTTCCTCAGGGCGGCGTCAACAGCCTCGTGTACCTGTGCCCCAGGGATCGCATCGCCGCCGCTGGCTCCGTAGTGTTCAAGCACATTATGCAGGTCGGGGTCCGAGGGAGCCGGGGCGACTAATGGTGGTACGGCTGCCGAGGTGGTGGCAGACCCGCGCTTCTCCTTGGGCAGTGTGGGTGTTTGTGGCTGTGGGGACGAAGGCGAAGAGGCGGCCGCCTGGTACCACCGCAGACACCATCCATCGCGGCCCCATTTATGCGGCCGCGCCCCCGCCGCTCTGCTCATTTGCTTGACCAGCTCTGCTTTGTTAGCAGCGTGAAGAGCATGCAAGGCCGTAGTATCGGCGGTCCCTGGTGCACTGTCCCGCGCGGTCCCTGGTGTTGTGCTCTGGGGGGTTCGCCCCTGCCGCTGCGACAGCTGTGGGCAGTGTTGGTGGCGATACCAGCCTCACTGCCGCCGCTGGTGTCAACGGCCAAGGTAGGTTTCTGCTCTGGTGATTCCGGCGTGGGGGGCTTGTGAGGGTGGTGAGGATTCCTGGACGGTCTGGCCGGCCGTGCGGACCGTAGGTAGTCGCCCATGGGCCCGCCTCCGATGGGAGAGGACAAATCCATCATTGCCAGCGGGGGATGCCGTGCTTGTGTCGAATGCAGGACCGCAGTGGGCGTCGGCCATGCAGCGTCGAGCTTGCGGCCGCAGATAGGCAGGCGTCTTGGAGTAGTGGGCAGATGTGGGTGGATAGCGGCGCCGGCGGTCCAAGGCGAGTAAGGAAGGCGGGAGTGTGCAGTCTGCCAAGCACGCAAGCAGATGAGATATGATGAGGGCGTAGTTGGGTCATGGGTCCAGAGGGGGGAAGGTCGGGAAGGAGGGTGGTGCCTCTCTTTATATACTCGCCTGCAACGAAGGCTGCCTACCACCTAGGTAGTTAGTTGGATCGATCAGACGGGTCAGACAAGGCCGATTGCCGCAGCACGCTCGCGCGTACGCAAACGCATACGCATACGCATACGAGTGGCGACAGGAAAGGCGACAGACTACCAGGCCGTGCCATGCGAGCCGCACCGCTCAACCAGGCGAGGAGCTGTGGAGTGGTCAGCCATGTGCGCGTGTTGGAACGGAAGCTGGGCGCAGACGGACACAGACCGACGGACCTTGCGGCGGACGCTGTGGGAGTCCGGGGATCGTCGGACCCAGAGCGCAAGAGCGAGAAACGATGCGGCCGTGAGGTCGGCGTGGGTGGATGGGGACAGGTGAGGAGGGGATCAGCAGAGAGCCAGCCGGACCTTGCATCGCCAGTCTTGGGTCTGCAGTCAGCCCGCGTGCCTGCCTTCCGGGGTGCCTGCTTGCGTGCCTCGTGCCTGCCGGTGCTCGAGCTCGTGCCGTTGCGAGTATCTGCACCTGCCTCAACATTGCGTGTGTCCGGCTTGCAGCTCGGGTCGCTGCTGCCTCTTCCTGAAACCGGCACCGTCCATTCATCCATGTTTCCCGCCCACCCGTCGCTACGGTATGTATCTGGGAGGTAGTGCTTTAGGTACCTCCTGCCCTCCTGTGCCGTGCATATGAGTGCTAGGTATCTATATGAACGCGATATCAACCACATGCATAACGGCACTCGACGTTCTGGAACGCGGGAAATGGAAGCACCGGAATGGATCCAAGGGACCTCAGTACATGTACCTCATGCAGTGCCGTGCCTGAGGTAAAACCTATGTTAGCCGTATCCGATGTACTCGTACATCCCATCCATCATCCGGGAGAAAGCAAGTGCGTGACCATGATGAGGCACCTCCCGCAGCGTACGAGGGCTCCAGCATACGCGTGATGCCAGCCCACAACCCTCCTCAATTGTCGCTGTTCCAGGAAGTACGGTTACCCGGCTCTCCTGCTCACCATCATACACCCACGAGCTGTCCTCACCCAGTCACCTCAACAACGACAGACATCCTCGAATTGCAGCGCCCACACGGCCAAGACTTCGCCGCCTTCTGCGAGGATGGCCGGACGCAGCACTGGCAAACGTCCAGAGCCTGCTGTACGGCCCAAACCCCATGCCATCCACACCATCCATGGCCAACCCCGGACCACGCCGACTCTGCGACATGCAACCCGACCGACCACATATTCTTCCCATCCCTTCCTCTTGGAGTAAAGACCTGTCGCCCCGTCCCCACCGCAAGGGCCTGAGTACAACAGTAGCACAATGCCATGCCATGATGCGGCCGTGGTGCAGGCTTGGCCCCGCCCGTCCTGACCGTTGTGAAGAGACAGCTCCATCTTCATGGCTCTGCCAGGGAGGCTTGCAAGCAGTACACCCCCAGACGATTTGGACCGACGGGCTGCCGCGGCGCCGCGCCGCGCCAGCTGCGTTGCATTACGCTTCGCACCCTCAGTAAGCAAGCCCCGAGCCCTCCGCAAGAGCCTCATCGCCCCACCACTCAATCTGCCTGCTCGCACTCGTGCTGCTGTCAACCCGATCCCACAGCCTGATCCCTTCCGACGCCATGCCCGTAAGCACGCACGCACGTCGCGGAGCCAAGGCGGCGGCACCTCATCTCACGCCCATAATAGCGAATGACTCGGGGCTCTGTTCGAGTACATACGGAGATATCGACCGCGTGGACCCCTACGCCACGCGCCACGCGCCATGCGCGGTGCTCTGCGGTGCGCGGTCGTTTGCTCCGACAAATGGAGTAATACCCCAAAGCGGACGGCTAACACAGATCGACGACGTCTTACAGGTACGAGTATCGACCTGGTGGGCACGGCGGTTGTACGCTTGGGAGTACGAGTATGGGGTCCTCGGGTTCCTCGCGCGCTGTGTTGAGTGGGGTTGTGGATGGAAGCTTCGGACTCGGCTATTGTCGTTAGTCAGGCAGCCAGAGGCATGGACATGGCGGGGCCAACAGGGCGAGATCTCGCATCCCTGCCTAAGGTTGTCTACCCATGCTTGCAGATACGCGGATAGCTGGTCGGTACACTAGCGACGACGACATGCGTCAGGCGGATACGCGCGACCACGCTCCCTGTCCTTGGAACGAGCCGGCGAATCAGGTGCTTTCTGCCCGCCTGCTAGCCAGAGGAACTGCTTCAACTGCTCCGAGTACAGCAACGTGCGGTGCAACAACTACAACAACAACAACAACAGGACCCCCGGGGCATACGAGTACCGTGGCACGCAACTTTGGAGCCAGGTCGTCTTGGCGTGGCTTTGAAGCCCACCAGCGGAGCCCAAGGACGCCGACAGCCCCTTCGACCCCTCGCGGGTGGCTGCCACGCTGCTTGCTGGGATCGGCGCGCTGTGGCTGGTTTGGGCTGCGGGCGGATGCGAAAGCGAAGATCCTGCTCTTTGGCCAACGGCCTCGACTTTTATGGACCGTCCGCTGAGAGTGGTGACCCCTGTGCGGTTCGTCTCAAGGCCACGACCCGGGGTGAGCACGGCTGGGCACCGCTCGCGGCCGCTCCATGCGCCCACCAAAGACTCACTTCGTACGTCAAACTCTTTTTGGACTGTCGCGGGCCTTCGCACTTCAGTCCCTTTTTGGCCGCCGCGGATGGATACGAGTACGTACTCCAGACGCCTTCTGGCGCCAACACGCAGGCGTCCCCGACAGGCTTCGACGCCGAGTCTCCGCCCCCAACTGCCCAGATATAGGACAACTCGGTGGTTTCGAGTCTTATTATGGGCGTTTGAACGCAACCACATGCACGCCTCGCGAATGCCGTGACTGGAAATAGGTCTTCCCATGCAGGATTCGAAACGGCCTCCTTCTCGCTATTCTTACCAGACCCCAAATGCCGGCCGTGCCCGACGCCCCCAATGCAGATGGGCAAAAAGTACACAGCTGCCAAGTTGAAGGGCGGGCCATGGCCCGTTGTTAGAGGCTATGACGACGCAAAAAAGCCGGAAATGGTGACATTGACCCGGTACAGAGCACCACCCCCCCTCGACTACTCGTGCTGCCGTTGGGCTTCAGCTTGCGGGTATTCTTCTGAGCGACGAATTCCAAATACTCACAGAGAGTGCTTACAGCACCTTCGGTGACATTGGTCCGATACAATGACTCACCTCCGAATTTACAAATCAATCTAAGCCTCCAGCAGGAGTCAAGTACATTCCGAGACCGACATGAGAGTGCCCACAAGGTTGGGAGCATCTCGAAAAGCGATATACGTCAAAAAAGCGACCATGCTTGCATGCGCGCACACGCAGGATGCTCTTCACCTTGATCCCATCTTGCGCATTCATGTGGACTCGATACTCTTGCCGAATGCGAGACGGACCCGGGCGGCCGAGTGTTGCGCTGCGATATGACTGCGGATATGATATCACCTCGAAGGAGAGAGAGCGTGGTGTGTATGCGAGAATCAACATCGCGATTCCTCTGCGACCTGCATCGCCTATGCATGGGCTCTGCGACCTCAACAATCCCCAGAGATCCCGAATGCGTTTCGGGGCCCCAGCAATGCCCCCCAGTTCCTAACAGTCGGACATATTCTTCTGCGTTATCAGGCATATCATTGCGGCCGCTCAGATGATAGTAGCGATCGATGTGAGGGGGTCCATACAGGTCTTGGGAGTAGGTAGGCCAGCCACCTCTGTTGGTAGGTGTGACCGTGTGCTTGGATGGACAGCGGTACTCCAACGCAGACTTGGCGATATCGGCTTGTCCGTTTCCACTGATCCAGCGGCGGAGGTCCCATTGAGCACGAGAGGCCCTTGAGCGTTGTCTCGGAGTATCTGGCTGCGGCGCCTCTGCGTGTTGGTCATACTATTCGCACTCGCAGAATTCGGACAAACTCGTTTCGGGTTGTTCACGCTGGTCGAAGCCGGTTTACACTGGGCAGCAGAGGCGGAGGAGGCCACGCGCCGCAGGAAAGGTTACCGGGTTGCTCCGCTGCTTGATCTATGATGGCGTCAGCGTCATTTCCCGCAGTCTAATCGGTCGGTAGGGTGTCAAAAGTGCTTGCCTACGTCTGCGTTTTGCGCCTGCGCCGGGCGCGATGCGTGTCAATATCGTGTGCGCTTTGTTTTGGTGTGCCGGTGGCTCTCGTTCTTGGACGAGACAGTTTCTCTTTTCTGCGCATGGCCTACCGCTTCACTGTTCAAGGCACTTCTCTTCACGGCTCCCAGCTTTGGATCCTTCTCATTCGGATAACAGACAGCGGCTTCCCGGCGAATGAACGGTCGGAGACACGCCTGAGTCCGGCTCAGGCGCACTCTGTGGCGGCTTCGGGTCTGCAAGGGTCGCATCAACCGCTACGAGCGCTCGTCAACTCTCTTCCCCCCATCTCGACGGGGGGTGATTCCACGCTGGCCCCGACAAGATTCCAGGATTCCTAAAACCGGGTGGGGCGGGTGGCGGAAGGGCGCCCATTTCGGGAAGCAAACCACGAGTCCCCCATTCGACATTTGCGGACGACGACACGGTGATTCTGGTGTGGTGTGATTCTCGCATCCTCGTCTGCGACCGTGGGCCGCGACGGCGACAGCATCCGCGAAGTATTAGGTGCCTGGTCGAGTTTCTCGCCACGGCCATTGCACCGTCGCCTGTCGCTCTCTGTCAGCCGGGCGAAGTTCTGGCTTTCAGCCGGGCGAAGTTCTGCCTGCCAAGCACCAGTCGTCGAAGAACGGCATGCCTGTTCATCGCCGAAGGACGGCATGCCTGTTCATCGCCATCTCAGGTCAGCTGATGCAGGCAGGTGGCCGCCACAACGGCCGGCGACGTCTCCCCTGACCATGTTGCCATTGGGCCCTGGCAAGAGAGGGGGGGTTGTGCGGCCGGAGAGAGAGCCGTGGCGAGGGCGTCCATGTTGCGGCTTTTCGGGCGTTATTGACACACACGGAAGGGTGGTGATTGCAGCATCAGACGGAGAAAGCCGCGCTGTCGCAGGGGGGCCGCGGCGGGATTGAACGCAGCAGTGCGAAAGGTCGACGAGTGCTACTTAAGAGAGGTCCAGGGACCTGGTTCTCCCACTTCACGTGCCATATGCCTTCCCATTGGATTTTGACACATCAGAAGAAAAGAAACGGATCTTCGCCAGTGTTCCTGAGCAAACAAAAGGAGTTTGCTTCCTCGGCAAACGAACTAGTGCTAGGATACAAGTCCACACTGCTTTTGAACCCCAACTACATACATATCTCTCTCCCTTTGGACCCAATCTTCAGGGCCTTGTCTTGTGACGATACGCAACCATGCGCAGTCACATACTCATCGCGCTCTTGTCTGCCGCGACGTCCGTCTTGGCCAAGCCACTGGACGTCCGCGGTCCCCGCGAAGAACGCATCACGCCCCTGACGGCGCCTTGCCTTGGGGACAACAACGACTATGACGAGCGATGCCTGAGGGCCATGCCGGACGAGAACCTGCAGTGTCTCGTGGGCATGAACATCCAGCCTGACGGCCCCGATGTCCCCATGCACGAGGACTCGGACTACGACCCCCGGGTCATCACCGACTCCGCCAAGGCCATGGCGGCCAGCCCGGGCGACAAGGAGAAGGAGGGCTTCTTCTACCGGCAGTTCGGCAAGGCCGTGCGCGCCGTCTGGAAGCAGCTGAAGCGCCCGGCCAAGGCGTACTTTGAGCACTTCCACGACAAGACCCTGCCCGAGCTGAGGGAGTTCAAAAACCTGGTAAAGGACATGTTCAACGCAGACGGCTTCAGCGGGCTCAGGGAGACGCTCAGCGACCATTACCCGGGCGTCAAGGGCAAGCTCAGGCTGGTGAAGAACATTGTCAAGTGGGCCTTTGTCATCGCCGTCGGCGTCGCCACGGTCGCCCTGACCCTCAAGATCATCTCGATCCTGATCACCGTCACCTCCCCCATCTGGATCGTGGGCGGCTGCATCGCCATCGGCTCCTATGCCGTCCACAAGTCAATCTCCAGCAGCTGAGCGGGGAAGGCCCGGTCAGGTCGTCGTCCTGGGGGGAGGAGGGGGCGGCGCTCAGGCTTTGGTTGACGATTTGCTTTTGAGGTTATGTTTCTCCGTTACATGAGATACCCCGCTGTATGATTCTTAGAGAAAAACCCACATGGTGATGTAACCAACGGTCTCCAGAAAACCCCATAGTATCAAACCACCATACGATATAGAACGATAACCCCAAACCGGTTTTACATGATTTCTCATGCGAATATACACATGCTTCCTTTTCGGCTGGCGCGCCAATCGGGGGGGTTTCGCTTCTTTATGTCTCTTCTCCGAGCCCGCGAATGGGAACGCGGCCCTTGGACGCACAGTCTGGAGCATTTGCCTACCTCGAGTTTGCTCCTGTCCTGTCCTTTCTTTCTCAGCCTCGCACCGGCCGCCACGTGCTTGCTTTTGACTCCTTGGCGAGCACTTAGTAACTGAAACACGACGCCCTGTTGGGAAGCAAAGTAACATATATTACCGACAGCAATGTGAGCCGTTCTGTTCTTTCAGCCGGTGTTCAAGGCGAAGACGTGTCGTCGGTCCCGAGAGCGATCGCTCGTCCGGTGTAACGTTATAAGGGCTACCGAATTAGATACAGGCGAAAGCGAGGAGCCAAGCGGAAGGTCCACCAACATTCGGCCAGGGCCACGCCCGAAAGAAGGGGGCGCGGAAGCGGCGGCGGTGCTTCCAGCTACGGGAGAGCGTATAGAATAGTCTGCGGAATGTAGGATGCTCTACCGAGTATAGATTACTTTAGTTAGATAAAGCAGGTAGCTTCCACCGGCAAACAAGTCAAGTTGGTTAGGTGGATAGTTGCAACACGATAGGGACTATGCAAGTTACTCGGCCTTTAGGTTAATTACCCAAGGCAGGTAAAAATATAAATACCCGCCATGTATACTTAATCTGCCATGACTGGGTAATCCATAGTCTATTCGCCGCGTTGGTGTGCGATTTTCTTACTCTCTTTTCTAGAGAGAGAGAGAGAGAGAGAAAGACGTCCAACACCAGACCCGACACCTGTCTATTCGCCATGCTTCTCCCTGACCCCCCTTGACAGTTCTCCTACCCACCGAGGACCCATGAGAGCTGTCGCAGATAGTGCCGGTGGCGGTGCAAGCTGGAAACGGGTACCAGGGGGGGATGACGACAGCCTGCATATCCCGAAGGGAAGGGTCCCCAACTCTTCTAGATCTGTCTTTTAACGCTCGGGCATGGCGTTCCTGATGTTGGGCAGCGCCGTGTAGTCGACGTGGCGGGCCATGTAGTTCTTGTACCTGAGCGAGTGCTCCCTGGGCGCCTGCGTCTCGGCGAGCCGAATCTTCCCCGCGACGGCCTCGGGGATCATCATCATGACGCTCTCGGGCCTCTCGGGGAACACCTTGGCCCAGAACCCGCGGTACGACGACGCGATCTCCCCGACTCTCGAGTACCCGTAGTGTATGCGGTGCAGGCGCACCGTCCGCGCCGGGTCGCACCCCATCGCGCGCACGTACCGGTCGACGTCGTCGGTGCCCAGCGTGATCTCCTTGCCGGGCTGGATCCCCGTCTGGTCCCCTTGTACTCCCGGTCCGCCTGGCGCTGGTCCGGGAACCTCCGCGGGATCCATAGCTTGTCCGCCCTGTCAAATGCCGCCCGGTCGCCCGCAGTGACCGCGACCCAGTCCTTGTGCTCCCTGCCGATGGGGTTCGACGAGAGCTCCAGGGTCTCGAGGCCGAAGAAGATGTTCTGCGCTCCGGAGGTCGTGTGGTGCTTGAACTTGAACTCTCCGTCGACGAGGTTGCCCCCCTGGTAGCAATGCCAAAATGTTTGGCTGGGGTCAGTCATTTCCGTCTAGAGGGGGAGTTCGGGGGTCTGTTCAAGGGGGGGACTCACGCCGTTAACGATGTGATCTTGTCTCTCATACCAGCCAATCAACGGGGCGGGGCCCCGCGGGACCACCGACGCCGAGGCCGTTATGAGCGAGGCTGCCAGAGCAGCCAGCATGGCACGGGAGCGCATGGTTGCGCACAGCCGTGTCGGGCCCCGGGGTTCACCGAAGGGCCGAGCGGTTGGGAATCGTGATCACGCGCGAGAGGGCAGACTCGGAGTCCGTCAAGGGCTGGAAAGACAACGAGAAGGAGGGCCAGGCAGGGGTGACGAGAGTCTCTGCGTGTGTGAGCTGCGCTTCTGTTCCCACGAATGCGCTCACCCCGGGGTCTTTATCTCGTCTTGCCGGGCCGTGTCTGCGTTGGTCCGGAGAGTTGGAAGCCCCGGGCGTGACCGAGCGACGGCGAGGTGGCAACATTGAGGGATGGTCCGCCACCAGTCACCGGCTGCGTGGCGACGGCTGTCGTGTAAGGCAGATCGTGGTAGCAAGGGGAAGCCAATGCGATCTTGATGATGTAGATGGGAGGATTCCACAGTTGAGCTCCCGGTCGGCCCATGGACTTCGATATCCCCATGGCACAGTCGGTCGTGCCTTCCCAAGCCCCCGCGACCGCCATACTCGTGGAGCTCGGCGCACCAACGCTCACAGACTTTCCCGCTCCTTTTCCCTCTTTTCGCCACTTGGCGACCCTGGCACAAGTCTTGATACTCAGTAGTATACGTTAGTCGCTGGAGAAAGGCGCTAATATGCTACATACCACTTCTCGACCTCGGCTAGATCCCGAACCGCCCTGGTTCCGAGTGTAAACCCGAGGCGGAGGCGGTGGAATTTTCAAGGGGGAGTAAGTTAGTGTCAGAAACTCTTCGCGGCCTACGCCACTCCCCAGATGAATGCCGCCCGCCACCAAGAGTATACACAGAACTGCCTCGACTTGCGGGGCCAAGTGACCGCCTGCCGAAGACGGTACTCAGATGTAGCCCTTGGCCATCGGAACACTGTCGTCGCGCCAGTGGAAAAAATAAAGTCAGATCACCGCTGGACGTTTTCCCTAGCTAGCATGTTCATGATCTGCCCTGTTTTCTTACTAACTCGCTATCTTGGACAAGGTACGTAACAGATCCAGGCCCGGTTGATTCTTGTGGGCTGGCGGTCCGATGTGCTCGTCGCGTGGGAAAAGAAGAAGGAAATCGATGGAACAAAAACGGTTGACAGGCTCTATTCGTGGCTCGTTCTGCGTTTATTGTGTGCTGAGCGGCCTTCCAAAGTGGCTGCCAAATCCCGACCCAGGAGTGGGGATGGTATAATACAATCAAATTGGGTATCTGAGGACAAAACGCCGCAGGTCAGGATGGTCTGTCGGGGGCGCCAGCTGAATTGACAAAGTCTGTCGACCGCCTGCGCACGCCATGTTCATCGAGTGGCGCGACCCAATCTTGGGCCTGGTTTGCCCCATCTGCCTTGCTTATCCCAGGGCTTCGTCAGGACATTATCGTCACGCGACAAAGCACGCTGGCACGCTGGAAGTTATGGAGCAATTGCCTCTGTAGCAACATCCTGCCTGTTTCCCGACACCAATCACTTACGGCGCGATGCCCCAGAGTGGTGCTTGCACTTGAACAAGCACCTGGAGATACCGGCCCTGGAAGTTGTGACAGCCTCGGGTCCGCGTTCCGCTGGGGCACCCCCCGACCTCGGCAGCACGACAGCACGACAGCACGGCGCCTTGGCTGGGTGGCATTCCACGATCCCCGCTGGGCGTGCGAACTTGTATATAGAGTGTTTAGGCGGCGGATGCAACGCCCCCAAGTCGAGGCTCATTCCATCTTGAGCGCGACGTTCTCGATCGAGTGCTCGACGACGGGCAGCAGCTCGGCGACCTGGTTGGCGTCGCGCATGGCCTGGACGACCTCGTCGGGCCTCATGCCGGTGCGCAGGAGCTGGGCGCGGGCGTGGTCGGCCGGCGCCTCGCGGGCGGTGTACTCGCGCAGGACGTCGTCGGCGGCGAAGTCGACGTAGACGCGGGTGTCGCGGACGCGCAGGACGACGTTGTCGACGCGCAGGAACAGGCGGGACAGCAGCAGCATGCGGCGCTCGTGGACGCGCAGCTTGACGCTGAAGAGCGAGACGCCGTTGTCGTCGAGCTCGCTCTCGTAGAGGACGACCTCGTCGAAGAAGAGGATCGGGTCGCGGCGCTTGAGCAGCTCGATCGGGATCTGCTTGGTGGCGGTGGGCCGGAGGGCGAGGGGCTCGGGCAGGCCCCCGTCGTCGGCCGCGGGCTGGACCCGGGGCAGCTCCACGGTGCCCTTGTAGGTCGAGCTGTAGCTCCAGTCGTAGGGGCGGACGACGTCGCGGACGTCGGTGTCGCGGGTGGAGCTCCACTCGCGGGCGTGGGCGACCTGGAGCAGGCCGTTGGCGGCCGTCTTGTCGACGGCGTCGAGGGCGTCGGGGGCGTTGAAGGAGATGGCCCAGCCGGAGGGGTTGTGGCGGACGGAGACGAGGTTGTCGCCGAAGATCATCTCGGGGACGGGGATCTGGAGGCGGCGCTCGAGGGCCTCGATGGGGCCGGCCTTGGAGATGGGCAGCTTGCGGGTGGAGATGGTGAAGCTGCCTTGGGTGTGGGAGGTGGTGGCGGCGTCGAGGTCGATGGGCGAGGGGAAGGGCTCGTCGAGGGAGGAGACGTGGGCGCGGGTGGTGTAGAGAGGCGGGCTTCCTGGGGTCCGGTAGTCGACGGACGGCGTCTCGTCCTCGAAACGAGAACGCTGTGAATTTGGGGGCTCCATCCTGGCCGTCGAGGCGTTCCTCCGAGCAGCGGGGCGGTGTGTCGGCCGCTATCGTGCCGAGACGAGGCGGGACGGTAAGAGGTGGTGCAGGTCGAGGCGGGGCGAGGCGAGTCAAGTCGGGGAGAGGCGATTCAACTTGAGGCGACGTGAGATGATGTGAGGTTTGGCTGGTGGGAGGAGGTGGGATGGGATGGGATGTCAGAGCTTCCGAGCAGCTCCACCGTAGAAAGTGGCAGCTGGGTGACGGAGGGGCTCACGCTGAAGCTGTCGGCGCTCGCCCGGCGCTGCCCCGCCACCCCGCTTCCGCATACATGTACCTACGAGTACAGTGGAACGTGGAACTGCTCCCCTTAGCCGCCTGCAGTGTGTGGTAGGTACCTCCTAAGGTTAGGCACTGGTACCTAAGGCACTGCGCGGGGCTCAACGCCCGCGCTCTGTCCTGGGAGCTTTACATTTAGGTAGGACCCCATATCAAAGCGAATCAGTTCGTTGCGACATGGACGTAGACGTTGTGCGCGGTCCCGATTGCTGCATTATCGTCAAACGCGGTACATCATGTTTATAATTCCGCAAGGCAGGGTACCTTGTGTGGCCTATATGCATCTTATAGGCCATCATCCCAGGCTTCTGGGCGTCTTCTCCGAGAGAATGATGCAGACTGGACAGTCCCGAGGGAAAGCCATCGCGTCCTCCATGACTTTTCACCTCTGAAAAATCTGTATGTATCGAGCTGGCGACATGCCATGGTCCTCAGTAGGGCAATCCTCTTCTCTTCCTCGGTAAATACCCGAGTCCTATGCCTCAGAGCAAGGGGCTTCATCGAACCGACGTGCAGTCGGGATTCTGTCCGTGGATGGCGGAGCAACAGCTCTGCGATCTTACTCGGCCAGAGCCGCGTCATCAGCGTGGCAACACGTTTGTTTGCAGCTCTGCCATCCAGCATGCTGGGCTGTCCAAGTAGCCGGCTCGGCTGGTGCTGGTCCGTGTTCGACAACTCGCAGTCGGCTGGCGGTGTGGCGCACAGGTCTCGGATCGGTAGTCGGGACGGCGAACGCAACACTGGCCTCCTTCCCCTGTTGCTGTGCTCACGGGCGGCTTAGAGCGCATACTGGCGTCGGTAAGGATAAGCCGCGGTGCCGCCGCGCACTCGTTCTCTCGCCTACCAAGCTCGGCGCTAGCCATCGCCGTCTCCGCATCTGCCGCGACTGTGATCAGCAGCCAGGCCTGGCGCCATAGCCCTGCCCTCCGCGCCCCTGCTTGTAAGCTATGACGTGCCTTTGAACAGCTGCCGTCTCACCCCGCGGCGACGGCAGCGAAGCGACACTTCCTCCCACCCCTGAAGACTACGCGCGCCCGGCCGCCCGCGCCCTCCGCGCGTCCTCCTCGCGGTTCGCCTCGACGCGGGCCAGGAAGTCCTGGCGGCCGGCGAACGACTCCTTGGACTTGCCGGCCAGCTCGAGCTCGTCCTGGATCCCCGCCTTGTCGACGAACCCGGCCCAGTCCATGCGGCTCTTCTCCACGACGTTGAGCTTCTTGGCCGCGCGCGCCTGCTCGCGCGCCCGCAGCCGCGCCGCCACGCCCAGGTCCAGGTCGTCGCGCCGCCCCACGCCGCCGCCGCCGCCGCCCTCCCCGGCACCGGCGAGGGCCACCATGGGCTCGAACGCGGACCGGAACGCCTTGCGCGGGCGCCGGCGCTCCAGCGCGCCCTCCGGGTCCGCCGCCGCCGCCTCGGCCGAGTCGGGGTCCAGCGACGCCAGGTACAGCTTGGCCTCGGCGGACTCGCGCGGCACCAGCTTCTCCTCCGTGTGCACCTTGCCGGCAAAGTTGTATGTGCGCTTGATCTTGATCATGGCGGCGGGCTCGTTGGGGGCTCCCGTCTTGGCTCCGCGGTCCTGCGGCGCCGCCGCATCGTTTTCCTTCGTGGCTTTGCCGTCCACGTCGACGTTGCCAGGCTGCTGTCCACTCTGGTCTCCGGCGGCGGCAGCGGCGGTAGCGGGTGCCGTCTTGTTGGGCATGACGGGTGCGGCCATCATCTTGGCCCACAGGTCGTCGACGTCGACGGTGACGGGCCCGCTGGGCACGTGGGCCCTGCGCTCGACCTTCTCCAGGGCGCGCATGCGGCGCGTCTTTACGAGGCCGCCCTCGCCGCCTTCATCATCGTCGTCGCCATCGCCGCCGTCTTGGCGCTTGGCCTTCTTCTGCCGCTTCTTGCCCTTCTCGATGATGGCCTCGTCGCCCGAGTTCTCGTAGCCGTCCTGGTCGTCGTCATCCCGCCTGGGCTTGGCGGGCTTGCCTTGGGCCTCGGCTGGGGTCTGCGAGCCGGCGTTGTCGTCGTCTGGGCCCGCGTCCGAGTCGGACTGGTCGGAGGCGGCGTCGGCGGGCGCGGCGTCGGGGGCAAAGTCCGAGTCCTCCTCGGAGGCGTACTCGTCGTCCAGTATGGGGTCTTGTTGTTGCATGGTGACAGTGGCTCGAGGGTGTTCGACCCTGGCGCCCAGGACGGGTTGCGATGCGAGGCGTGGTGGCGTGGAGTGGGGGACGGGACGAGAGTTGGGAGCGTAGCGGGCGGGTGTGTCGCAAGGTGAAGTGCACTTTTTATCAGGCGCTACTGGCGGGCGCGCGTAGTGGTGTCAAGATTGACGCGCTGCAACCCGACAGCACATAGGTAATCTCGCCCTGGCCCGGGCAACTGCAGTGAGTGGACGCCCCGCTGGGCTGCGCTACAGTACAGCCCTGGGCCCTTGGATGGCGCGGTTGAGTGAGGTACGAGTGGATACACATCCTCGCACTGTCAGTCGCCGGAAACGCAATGGCCCATAGGTTCCTCGGTAGTCCACTTTACTGAGCAGCTCCTCCTGGCGTTGACGTCACGGAGCGGGTGGCGAGCTGTGTCAACGGCAGCTCACAGCGGCGCTTTGAGCGCGATGCCCCTTTATTGCTGACTTGTGATGAGGCATTGCCATTGGTATACGCATTCAATCACTACAGACGGCATCGTATGATACAGGTGGAGGACCGCGCCTCCATAGCGATCCAGATGTCATGCCCATTGCACTGATGCGAGGCAGCGCAAGGTAGCTTAGGTCGCCCCCCCCGCACAACACTGCACAAGGTACGCCCTTACTCAAAAGTCCCAGCTGCCCTTGACGAGGTAGGCGGCGTAGCCGGCCAGGCCGCCGAGGACGCCCCAGGTGCCGAAGAAGCCGACGGGGCGGCCGAGCCCCTGGCCGGCGCTGCGGACGATGCCGAGCTCGGCGTGGGAGACGCGGAAGGCCAGCAGGGCGGACAGGGCGCCGGCGATCCAGCGGCGGTCGCCGCCGTTGAGCTCGGCGAGGGCGGCGAGGACGAAGGCGAAGGGCACGTTCTCGACAAAGTTGAGGTGGGCGCGCGACGACTGGAACAGAAGCGCCCCGTCGCCGCCGTCCTGCTGGTCGCCGGACCCGTCGCCCAGGTAGCGCTCCTGGCGCAGGCGGATGGCGACGACGCGCATGTTGAGGAAGGCCAGGTACGCGGTGTAGGGCAGCGCGAAGGAGCCCGTCACGGCTGTGCGGGGTCAGTTCATCTCGTGTCAGCGGGTTCTGATTGATGATGGGAGAGGGGGAGGGAGAGACGAGGCGAGGCGCGCAGAGAGGCGAGGAGGGAGGGGGGCGGGCAACAACGTACGCAGCAGAGGCCCGAGGGCGGCGGCAGAGTTGATACCGAGCTTGGTGGCCATTGTGAGGGACGGGCAGGGTCGAGTCGAGGGTGTATGGTGGATGTTGGTAGGTGGAGGCGATAGGAAGGGTGATGTGCGTAGTAAGCGTTGGGGGACGAAGATGATGGGTGTGCGTCAGGAGTACTCGTAGCTGAGGTATGTGCCTGATCGGTATTTAAGCGTGTGAAATAAGGTACGGGTATTCCACCTGTGTGGATATGGATCCATTGGGTAGGCAAAGTCGGGGCGGCGTCGGCGGCCGAGGCGGCCCCAGAAAGCCGTGCTTGGCGATGCCCACCAGCTCGAGAACGGACGGCCCTTATCCCTTTCCACGCTGGCCAGGCCTCCCGATTCTCCCCAATCCGAACTAGCATGCAGGGCACGCATGCTCGTGCTGCCTGTTTTTGTGTTGTCTAAGTCCAATTGATGAATGATCAGAAACCCGCCACGTTGACAGGCACGGGCAGACACCCAGCTTCGACTTTGCCGTCGTTCTCATTCCCGTCCAGGGGCAGACCCCTCTCTGCCCCGATTTGCGCTTTGGGGGCGGCCACCTAAGGTGTAGTTAGCTGTTGTGTTGTGCTGCGAGTGCTCCAAGGACCAACATTGGTCAAGTCAGCCCGTTTGGTGCTGCCATCAGAGTCGGGACAGCTGGTTGGCTAAAGTATTTCCCAGATATCAACGGAGTTGTTGTCCGCGGCGCAATTCAGGACAATACATGTAGCTCTAACGGGGGCCACAGCTGGCAGAAACAGCACTCGCCCACGTACATGTAGTACATATGAGCAGGTGGTATCTAATGCAGACCTGGCACCGGTGCTTTCACGTCGGATACCTCATGTTACGCAGGAGATCGATCACTGGGTATGTACCTGCCTACATTAGGTACAGCAGATACTTATTTTGACCGACGCCATAAAACACAGCGGCGACGCACCGCACTTCAGACAGCCAAGACCGCGTTTCCCCCCCTCCCGCCTCAAGACGGAGGCCCCGGCTTGAGGCTCTTGAACTCCCTCGTGACGTTGGCAATGGCCTCCTCGACCGGCAGGCGCTCCACGCTGCTAGCCCCGTAGAACCCGTGCAGGCCCGGGACCCGGTCCATGACGTACCGGGCGTCCTCGGGCCGCGCGATGGGGCCCCCGTGGCAGAGCAGTATCACCTCCTCCTCCTCCATCCCACTCTCCTCCTGCTCCTTCTCACCATCACCATCACCATCACCGCCGCCGCCGCCGCCACCACCACCCCGGCGCTGCGGGCCCCGGACCTCGGCCGCGGCCCGCTGGATCTCGCGGATCAGCCCGACGCACTCGTCGAGCGACCTCCCCGACTCCGCGCCCACGGCCCCGCCGCTCGTCAGCCCCATGTGCGCGACCAGCACGTCCGCCCCCGCGGCCGCCATCCGCCGCGCGTCCCCCGGCGAGAACACGTACGGCGTGGTCAGCAGACCGACCCGCCTCGCCTCCGCGACCATGCCCACCTCGAGCCCGTACCCCATCCCCGTCTCCTCCAGGCCCCTCCGGAGCGAGCTTCCCTCGTCCACCAGCCCCACGGTCGGGAAGTTCTGCACGCCCGCGAAGCCCATGTCCCGCAAGCGGGGAGGAGCTCCCCGAGCACGTCCCGGAACGGGTCGCTCGCGCACACCCCGGCCAGCACGGGCGTCGAGCGCACCACCGGCAGCACCTCGCCCGCCATGTCCAGCACCGCGTCGTTGGCGTTGCCGTACGGCATCAGCCCCGCCAGCGACCCCCGCCCCGCCATCCGGTACCGCCCGCTGTTGTAGATGATGATCAGGTCTCCGCCCCCTTGCTCGATGCTCTTGGCCGACAGGCCGATCCCTGGGTTCCGGGGGTGGAAGACGCCGGTATGTCAGCGAGATGGCTTCCTCCCCCGCCCCACGTGCGCGCGCCGTGACAGAGAGGGGATAAGGGGCTGGCCCTCTTGCGAGGACTTTCCAGGGGGTTAAGAGGGGGGTGAGGGCATTACGGACCTGCTCCGGCGCCAACGATGCACTTGCCCTCCGAGATGGAGGCCCGCAGGCCGGCGAGAGCCTCCTCTCGATTTCTTGGACGGGGCATCTTGCGTGTCAGGGACTGCGAGGGTTTGCTGTGACTATCTTGGCCTGGCGTAAAAGTGGTGAGGAGGGGTCGACCGGGCTCTCTCCGCAGGAAGAAGTCGTGCAGAGAGAAAGCAGCACGGGCGAGCGATCAGGGGAGTGGCGGGGAAAGTGATTCGTGGTTCACGCCCGGCCGGCATCGGGTCGGGGCGGCGGCCCACGCCTCGAAAAATACCGGTCCATCCTATCATCGCCCGGCGACGGGGCGCATTACATCACAGAACCCCTCCTCTCCGCACCCCGCGCACGCCCAGCCGCTCCTCGAGGCGCCTGCGCTTCTGCTGCTTTGCTTGCCAAACTTGCCCGGCCCGGGACACCCCTCGCCCCTTTGGACAATTTCGTTACTTTTCCTACCTTACATGTAGGTTGGTCCAAGAGATACGGATGAGAAAGAAGCAAGGCGATAGGCGGCAGCTCCCCCGACTTACAACCCTTTCAAGACCAAGACGTCGCGCCGCTCCAGTCATGCCCGACCCCGATCCCGGGCAAGCGCCCACGATCGCGCTGGTAGGCACCTGCGACACGAAGCTGCACGAGCTGCTGCGCCTGAAGCAGCTCCTCCTCGCCGCCGGCGCCGGCGCGGTGCTCCTGATCGACGGCGGCAGCGGCGGCGACCCGGCCGCCGCCGCCGCCATCCGGCAGCACGCCGCCTCGGTCGACTTCAGCCGGGCCAAGGCGACGCCGGGCTTCGTCGGGGGCCGCGAGGCCGCGCTGCTCGACGGCGGCGGCGGCGGCGGCGGCCCGGGCCGCAGCGAGGCGCTGCAGATCATGACGACCTGCGTCGGGGCGCTGGTCCAGCGCCTGTTCGAGGACTCCAGGATCCACGGCATCATCGCGGCGGGCGGCAGCGGCGGCACGTCGCTGGCCGCGCCCGCCATGCGCGAGAGCCTGCCGATCGGGTTCCCCAAGCTCATCGTCTCGACGGTGGCCAGCGGCGACACGGCGCCCTACGTGGGCGAGTCGGACGTGACCATGATGTACTCGGTCGTCGACATTGCGGGCCACAACGAACTGCTCGATCGAATTTTCGCCAATGCCGCGGGCGCGGTCGTCGGCATGGCTCGCGCATGGCTGTCGCCGCTGCCGCATAGCTACGGCAGCTCGGGCAGCGCGGGGAAGGCCCAGGTGGGCCAATCGAGGAAGAAGAGGATAGGCATCACCATGTTTGGGGTTACGACGCCCTGCGTCGACCAGGCCCGCCGGTACCTGGAGAGCCGTCGATTTGGCAAGGGCGACGGCGAGGGCGAGGGCGAGTGCGGGTGCGAGTGCTACGTGTTCCACGCCACGGGCCACGGCGGGCGGAGCATGGAGCGTCTGGTGGCGGACGGTCGCCTTGACGCCGTGCTGGACCTGACGACGACGGAGATTGCTGACCACATCGTGGCGGGCGGCATCATGAGCGCGGGGCCGCGGCGGCTCGAGGCGGCGCTGCAGGCAGGTATCCCTACATCATCTCGGTGGGCGCCACGGACATGGTCAACTTTGGGCCGCGCGCTACGGTGCCCGAGAGGTACGGGGCGAGGCGGCTGTACGAGCACAACGCGACAGTGACGCTGATGCGGACGACGCCGGAGGAGTGCCGGGCCATGGGGCGGTTCATTGCGGACAAGGTCAGGCGGTACGCGTCGCGGCCGGAGCGAGTCAGGGTGCTGCTCCCCAGAGGCGGGGTCAGCATGATCGCCACGGCGGGCGGGCCCTTTGCAGACGCTGAAGCGGATGGGGCGCTGTTTGATACCATCGTCGAGGAGCTTCGGGGCACGAGTGTCGCCGTTATGGAGAGCGCCGAGACGATCAACAGCGAGAAATTCGCGCACGAGGCCGCCGGGTCGCTGGCGTCGATGCTGTTCGCGTAGGACGATGTTTGTCGGAGTCTGCCTTGAGGTAGAGGTCAGCTCGTGGAACACCGTCTCAAACCTTTCTATGGAGCGGGTCGTCGAGGGAATGCGTGTGGACAGGAGCGGCGCCCATATACAGCGTGGCTGGAGACCAGAGCCCGCACACTCACGTACATACACGGAGTTCCAGCAATGTCCGGAGTCTCGCGAAAGTAGTTCAGGGCGGGGAGTGCCTACTTGTCAACGGCGCCAGCAACCTGTTGAGCCCCCCCTTCCTCTTCTTTTTTTCAGGGATCGCAGCGTCGCACGGGACGACGCTTATTCGCACATGCGGGGGGGCAAGGAGGGACTCGAGCTGGGACTGCTGCTTTGGCCATGGCCAACCCGGAGACACTTGCTGGTGCGATGGCGAACTGACGAAACGAGACACGAGGATGCCCATTGGTGGCAGAGGCCGAGACGGGCCGTCGATCAGCAGAAGACCCTGACAGCCGTGGCATCGCATGGGCAGAGGGCAGGCGTGGCAAGACAGGGCAGGACAGGGTCGACACACACCGCTCGGGAGAGGCGAGGTACGACGAAGCTGGAGCTGGACAGGATCTGCTGGTGTCGTGCATGTGCGCGCGTGGCCATAGTCGTCGTAGCGCTGACGGGCGGCAGCAGGGAAGGCGGCGTGGGCGGGGCAGGTCGAGGAGGCGGCCAGGGCGAGGCAGGGAAGATGATGGGAGCGAGCAGGTCGGAAACAAGACCGGAGGGGGCGAGGCGCCGGATTGGAGGGGCTGGACCCTGGAAAACTGGACAAAGACGGCGCTATGTCGTAGGTGGCGGCGATCCCAGGGTCCAGTTGGCTGCGCCGAGGGCCCCACGGGGCTTTTCCAGCGAGTTGGTGGGGGTAGGTACCCAGGGCAGGCACCCAGGAAAGGCGCGCCAGCGGGTGTGCCAGGGAGTTCTAGGGCGTGCCAGGTGTTCTCCGTCTGCCTGCAGCCTGTCAAGCAGGTTCCAGCGGTGCTTAGGTGGTAGGTTGGGCGCTGCCTCGGCCCTCCAGTACAGCATGTAGGTGTCTACCTAGGTACCTCCACTATACAGATATCCTGGATGTACTGGATCAAATCACCCAATCCGGGCTGTCCCAGTCGGGGCTGCACCAGGGTTCGCTCCACCGCCCGATTTCAGGGTCCAAATCCCACCACAAGGATTATTAGCACATGTCAGCGCAGGCGAGGGCTCGCACCTCTAGTAATCTGCACGGGCACGAGCACACCAGGTGTGGGACCACACCACAAGCCGAGAGGCCTGCGCATGTTGCATGCGAATACTGGGCCTCTTCTTTGCTTTCTCCTTTTTTTTTTCCCTCCCTCCCCTACTCCAGACCCATCGAGGACTCCTCCGTGTGGCTATGGCGGAGCAGCCGGTCATTTGGCCAACGGAACGGCAGATGGCAGTGGCTGGAGAAGCGTTGGTGACGTCAACCCCCGCCCCCGCAGGCTGTTCAGCATCCGGGGCTGTGGTCACCCAGACCAGGCACCACCCAATATCCGGTCTGTCTCCAAGCCCGTCGAGAGAGATACCCAAGCCACAGGGACGCAGAGTTGGGGAAGCAAGGGGCAGTCGTTATCTGCCACTTTGTCTGTGGGCGTGCGCCGTGGACACACAGCTGGAGCTCTCTTGTTCAACACACACACGGCCTGGAATATGGGCTATTAATCACGGGCAACCCGACTCGGACTGCACGGCATGGGATGGGCGGTACGAGTAGAACTGAGCATCGGCGGAGCATCGAGGGGTCGACGGGCGTGTTCATTGGCTGTGCAAAGGCTCGAGGCCGGCGTCGAGATGCACCTCCCCGGTGTCGTGACTTGGGTCTCCAGCGCGGGGCAGGCTTTTCTGCATGTGGGCAGGGCCGCCTTGCTGCCGCCGCGGGTTCCCCGGGCTAGGCAATGATTTAGTTAGTACCCACGAGCAAGTGATGCCATGCCGAATACATATTGTTGCCGTGGCCGGCATAGAAAAAGCCGCCCTAATTCATCTTTCCCACCAACTTTTCCATCCAGGGCAGCACCGCAATCTTGCGAGCCCCAACCGCCTTCGTCCGGCCTGACCCACAAGCTTGAGTCACCACCGCCTCCATTTCCAGAAGTCAGGTCTGCTCGCTCGGTCCCGCCGTGGTCTGTCTGCATGCTCCGTACAGGTTCTTAGAGGCCTATGCATATTCTTCGTCTCCGTGCTTAGGGCTCCCGTCTGCTGTCCAACGCCATCTGCCCGAGCTCTGGGCGTTGAAGAACTCCCCAATTGTGCGGGAGACCGAGAGCTACCCTACCCTGCCCTGACCTGTCCGCCCGACATCGACTCTTGGGTCAGAGACCGTCTGCACCGACTCCAGCTGCAAGTCACCTGAAAGGGTCTTCTGCCACGAGGTGGGCACTCCCGTCCCAGGCACATTTCCGGTACCGTACCTTACATCATCTGCGCGAGGTACCGCCCTAAGGAGGCTTTCCTTCCAAGCCAGCGGAGGGCTCTCTCTGAAGGGTACCTCATGTACCTCAAGACGGGCTCCCGCTAGCTCCCGAATACTCTTGCGCTGCGCTGCGCTGTGCGAGTGCAATACTTGAGGTACTCGAGTCGTACCGTACACCCTTCGACTTACAGTGGAGGGAGGCTGCTCGGTGCTCACCAGGTAGGTACATCCAGTAGGTTCCAGTGCTCGTGCCCCTCTCCACTGCCCCATCGCCTGGACCCCTCCGCCCCTCCGCCCCTCTGCCCCTCATCGCGAAAGCCGCGCAGCAGCTTTCGCAGCAGCACTCGAAAAACCAGTCCAACCAGCCCGCACCAAACCCGCTCTCTCCTAACCCTGACCTGATCTTACCTGACATCCCCAAGACACCTCACACCAGACTTTGAAAACCACGACCACAACTACCACATCCACAACCACCATAACCACAACTACCATCACCCCCACTCCGCGCAACCCTCACACACCACAGAATAACAACCCTCCCCTTCCCAACATCCCTTGCCCTTCCCGACTCGGGCACCTCGCCGCGCCCTGCTGCACTGCTCACGCGCGCCACGCTCATCCCTGCCTGTCGCGCGCGACCTCTCCGACCCCCGACCCAACCGCCCTCAGTCGGCACTCGACGACCCAAGTAGACGCCCCTCCTGCTTGGCACGCGCCGCCCGCCCAGCCGGGAGAGAACCAACCTTCTGCTGGCCCCAGCCCAACTGTGCGTCACTGTCCCGTTCACTCAGACTGGCCATTTCCTTGCTCTGTTGTGTCTCTCACCCCTTATGTTTCACGCAGGACCGTCTTGCCTTTCTCCTTGACTGCCTGTTTGGCTTGCGCATCGGCCAGCCTATCTTCTGGGAAGCACCAAGTTGGCGCGACGGTACGCGAGACACGAGACGAGAAGAAGAGGAGGAATAAGAAGAAGAAGAAGATTCATCTGCGGAGAACAAGATTGCGCTCATGTCCTCGCTGTTCTCCTAGCCAACTGTTCTCCTCCGGGCTGTGCACAAAATCCGAGTCTCGCTTCCAGGCCATAGATCGGGGGGCATGATGGATAGCCCGTCAAACTCGTCGGACGAAATGGACACACGAACCGATCATCTCCTGGCGGAGCGTCGGGAGCTGACCACCCAGCTCGAAGCCAGCCCTTATGACCTTATCCTCTACATCAAGCGCGCTGTTGTCCATAGCAGCCTCAGCTACCCGGACCTGGCGTCTGGCGACGCCTACCGCGCTTTGCTCTTGACTGACGAGGCCCGTGATGATAGCTTCGAGTACCACCAACAGGCCCTGGAAGCTCTGGAGCGCTACTCTGACGGGCCCCGCCCCCAGGTTCTCTACTACGGCACCCTTTCCAACACGGCTGTCAGCTCGGGCGAGCACGAAGACCATGGCAGCCTGTCCGATCTGGCCCTGCTCGCTTCCATCAGGTGCTATCAGATCCTGTCGTTGAGTCTGCTGCTGTGCGGCTGCCTGAAAAGCGCATGCAAATTCGCCGAACGGGGCCTCGCCGTCGTCCCGAACAACAAGGATCTCAACGAGACCTTGGGCTACATCCAAGTCATGGCTGAGCGGAGAACGAGAGAGCCCTTCGCCGGCGCCAACAGTCTTCCCGATCTGGGAAAGGTCAGGCGCGAGGTATACCCGTGGAACACGTACGAGCCAGACAGATTCTCGGAGCAATCTCTGGGATTCCTCAACTCGGAACTGTCCAAGATGGCGCCCAAGTGCGCCGTCCAAGTGTCGCAGCTGCCTGTTTTGCTGGAAGACGCAAGCCAGACCGACGACTGCGAGTACACGCCCATGTGCAACCAGCTCGGCGTCTTCGCCAAGGAGGACATCGGGCCTGGCGAGCCGGTCCTCGAGGAGTACTCGCTTGTAACGGCCAACAACCGACTCAAGGATTCCGTATGCGACGCCTGCAGTGGGGACCTCCCCCCACTCGGCGAGGGGTCCACGGCCGTCAACTGCCCAGACTGCTACGACACTGTCTTTTGCACACAGCACTGCTTCGATCAGGCACAGGAGCTGTACCACCCCGCCGTGTGCGAGAAGGAAGTCGACTCGATCGCCAAAGACTCGGATGCGCGAGACGCCGACGAGTCGCTGCATCTCCTGTTGGTGGCGCGGGTTCTGGCAATGAGCGTGCACCAGGACATCCACCCTCTCGACGTCAACCAGATCAAGTACATCTGGGGCGACTTTGTGTCGTCCAGCAGCAACGAGGTGGATCTTTCGTCGAAAGCGGAGCCTCCACCGGACTGGACGCTCCCCTTTTCCTTTGCCAACAACGTCGAGACGCCACTGCACATACTGGAGAAGATGGATATCGACATTTATGCCACGCTGGCCCGCCACGACGTCTGGGTCTTCAACACGCTCTACAGCAAGACGCGCGGCACGGCGTCGGCCCGGAAAAACCCGCGGGACGGCAGACCCGACGTGGCCGCCGTGCACCCGTTCTGGTGTCTCGCCAACCACGACTGCGACCCCAACGTGACCTGGGAATGGGGTGGCCGGATGGTTCTGTGGTCGAGGGAGCGGAGGGTGGTGGGGGACAAGCCCGGGGCATCAAAAAGGGCGAAGAGATTTTGAATCACTACTGCGATGTCGACCTCCCCGTGCAGCTCCGGAGGCAATGGGCTTCCGGCAGTCTGGGAGGCTGGTGCATGTGCCAGAGATGTCGCACTGAGGCCGCGGCCGAGGGCGCGGTGGGGTGAGGCGTCGCGACCGTTTTCCTGTACCCAACAACAATACCCAACCCCCACGCACACGCAGAACTGAACTTCCGGTGATAGGTCTGGTATTTTTCGTGGTTATACACGCGCCACGATTGCCGACCCAGCTGACCGCGTCGCTTCCGTACGAAGAACAGCCATTGTACTTTTTCTCCCCTTTTCGAAATCCCGTGCCGTTGCGCAGCGTTCCGCCCCAGGTGCCGTACCCAAGTTATTTGGTGGGTCTGTTCGTGACCCACGCTCGTAGAGGCTCTTGAGGTCGAGGGTGTTCCTGGAGCATCGTCTGAGGTACTTCTTGTCACTTGGGATCTGGAGTTTGCGTGGAGTGCATAGAGTCGATGAGGTGTTTTACACTATACACAGGGGGGGGGATGCAGGCGTAGATTCACATCATTTCATCGCGAGCAGCGCACGCGAGGTAGGAGCGGGAAGAAGAAAGCCCCACAGCTCCCGGGCGGGTTTCGAAGCACAGAGGCCGACGACGTGCACTGCTGCAGGACGAGGTGAAGCCGAGTCCGGCCGGTGGGAGGGGGGCTTTCTTTTGATCCCGTGGGTAGATATTGGTGGTGGTGGTATCATCGTTCAGGTTGCGTAATCATCGTCAGATCTAGCGTACAGATATTTACACACAGTGAAGAAACAGAGAGAGCGCGGGAGAAAAAGACAGAGAGAAAGAGAGAGAGAGGGAAAGAAATGA
This sequence comes from Hansfordia pulvinata, assembly GCA_006538405.1. NCBI lineage: Eukaryota > Fungi > Ascomycota > Sordariomycetes > Xylariales > Hansfordia > Hansfordia pulvinata. Next base: position 1,951,488 of record BJKQ01000008.1, on the reverse strand, counting down.
AGAACATGAATGGGCTTTGGTAGTACGATTCGGTTGGGGCATCCGGCATGCTTGACGACGGGGATGGAAGGAGACGGGAAGCGTCTGCCCCAGCTCCTCTTGGTGGGGAGGGGAGGTTTACTTCCCTCTCGGCCGGCGCGGGGCGGGATGAGGAAGAAAGACACATGGCTGGGTTAGAGAGGATTCCGAAAGTCCCAAACACGTTTTTGTCACCTCTTGTTCCAAGGCCACAATCATCTCGCCAGTCTCGTTGTCCGTTGGATTTGCGAATCCCCCTCCGTGACGAGAAACCCCTTCTCTCGTAGAGTTGGGTCCTGACCTTTGAAAAATATGTCCAAAGAAATATTGAGGAAAGTTTTCCCACTTCTCGAGTCTTCTCAACGTTCTTTTTTTTTTTCTTGTCCTTCTCTCCTCCTTGTTTTCTTTCTTCTTGTCAGAAAAACGACACACACGTCTTCTTTCCCACACGACAGGAGGAAAAGAAACGAAAAGAAAAGAAAAGAAACTAGGAACTCCCAGAGCCCCGCTGCCGAAGCAGACCTTGGTCCAACCCCCCTCGCCCTCGTCGTCGTCGTCGCTCTCGGCCTCCGGGCACGGGGAGATGGGCTCGCCGCGGCTGCAGGGCACGGCGACGGGGAGCGAGCAGTGCTGTCCGAGGCGGGGGTCGTCGCAGCGCGTGCAGAGGCGCTCCGTGCCGCTGCCTCCGCCGCGGGGACGTGGAAGGGGGGGCGCGCGTCGGTGGGCTGTGCCGCTGCTGTGTCTGATGAAGAGCCGGCTGTGGTGGAAGTGGAAGTGTAGCTGGCGGTGTTGGTGTTGGAGTCGGAATCGTCGGCAGCGGCGGCGGGGCACTCGGTGTCGCACTTGATCACGGGCGGGAAGGCTTGTCTCTTGCGGGTGCTGCGCATCTCCGCCGTCATCATCGTCGTCGCTGCCGCTGCGGAGACGGGGGAGGCGGAGGAGGCGAGGAGGAAGCCCGCCGGGATGAACAGGGCGGCGGCGTGCTGGGCTTGTTGGGCCAGGGGCGCCGTGGCGGGGCCGAAGGGGAAGGCCACGGCGGCGGACGCGGCGAGGGCGGCGGCGAGGAGGAGGGTTGTTTGGTGGTGCATTTTTGCTGATTTCTTTGTCTGTGTGTTTTCTTTTCTCTCTCTTTCTTTCTTGGGGAAGAGGGAGGGAGAGCGACGAGGCGGGTTGGCTGAAGTTGTCAAGAGGTGATTGTTCTGTCTGTGTTTTCTTTTTTGGTAAGGAAAGAAGGGAGATGAAAAGAACGGCTCGCCGTCTGTTGGTGCGAAGGGTTGCAGAGAACGGGGAAGAAAAAAAGGGTCTTGGCTACCTGGCCTAAGACGAAGAGAATGGCAAAGACGAAAAAAGGAGAGGATTGGTTTTCTGGAGTCGAGTTGAAAGTTGGGGAGAGAGAGGAGAGAAAGAGAGGAGAGACGGGAAGGGGGGAAACGTGGGAGGGCATGGGATATTTGAAACACACACACACCGCGGGCGAAGCGGCATCGCCACCACGCATGACGGGGGTTCTCATTCTCAGTCAAGTCTGGACACGGCGGAGGAGCGGACCCATCCCCATGAACGCGATCCGGGGTTGGTGATGTAGTGTGCTGTGCTGCGCTGTGTCGTGCAGCCTCGCGCGCGTGCTCGCCCCATCATCATCCTCCGCCTCATCCGCCCGACCAGCGCCGGATCCGTGCGCGCGGGCGACGGGATCACAAGGCGAGAAACTGAAGACTGATGGGGGGGAGGGGGAGGGGAAGAGAGGCGAGGGACGACGGGTCGTGGCGTGGCGTGGCGCGCAGGGACGTGTGATGTCACCGGAGTGCTATAGGCCATACGCTCGCCCAGTCCAGGATGCGGATGGGCTTCAGCTGAGAGTGGGCGGGACGTGGGCGAGAAACAGCCAATACCCAAGTCCAGCTGGTGGAATCCCACCCGACGCCCCCCCTCTGATGCGACCGAGTACAAAGTAGAGGGGATCGGGGCCGGGATGCCGGGGTGTGTCCCGGGGGCCGGGGCCGAGTCCGGGCCCGTGCGGGTCGGGCGCTTGCTTCGGGTTGACAATATGGGCCCCTCCAAGTTAATGTATGTACCTGAGGTACTCACTCGTACGAAACAAGTACCGGTATACTCAAACATCACAGCACTATAGGTGTGTACCTTGAGTGCCCCAGGGTAGATAAGGTAGACACATTGGATGTACATCCAATGCACCCAAGCTGGCTTTATGTACCTTAGGTTGCTTCACAGCTCTGGAGCGTCGTCCTGCAGACACAACCTTCTGCTGCAGCCCGGCGGCCTGCATCGCGGCCCGGCGGCACCTGGGCTAATTACATCCATCCATTGGTGTGCGACTGGACAGCTCCAGCTACTACCTTGCTACCTCACCTGTACGTACGTACGTCCACGGGGAAGAAAGACTACTATGTGTCCAGTCTCAAGAATCAACCCGCCGCCCCCACCCGCCGCCTCCTCCTCCTCCTCCTCCTCCTCCTCAGCTATGGGAAATGGAATACACACTAGACGAATACCTCAGCCGCAATCCTCCCTTACACTTAGACAACGATGACGGCGGATTCGCCAGCTGAGCTTCCAGACAAGACACAGTCCTGCCAAGGCGCGTGCTGGAAATCCCGCATGTTCGCCTCCTGCGCATTTCGGGGGCAAAGTGCCTCTTGTTCGTTCGCTCGTTGTGTGTGTGTGTGTGTGTGTGTGTGTGTGTGTGTGTGTGTGTGTGTGTGTGGCTCCGGATTGGAACTTTCAACAGCCCTCGAAATCCTTACCTTAGGTGGTAAACCACCTCTCTCAAAACATGTTACCTCCTGATAACCCACACATGGAAAGCAACTGAAAACGCCCCGCACGTGGAAAGCAACTAGAAACGCCCGCACGTTCCCTTCTCCCGGGAGGCAATATATATGGACAAGAGCCTATACCCAAATTGGCAAAAAAGAGAGGGACATGGAAGACGAAGATGACCTTCTTTCCGCAAGCCCCCCGTTTTCACGGCAGTGCAAGCAATGAAGGGGTGTGGGGGGGGGGGGGGGGGAGGTCTGATGATGCTTCGGGACTGCTGGACTGGACTGGCTTGACGCTTCGACTTCGGCTTCGGCTTCGGCTTCTGTTCCTGTTCCTGCTTCTGGCTCCTGCAAATAGAACAAACGGCTGGCTGATCGCCAGGGGTGGTCCCAGCTCGGACAGGGGACACCCTTCCCTCCCACGCACACACACACACACACGCGCGCCAAATCGCCTCCCCCTTGAATGCAACCAGAATCAGCTGTCGCATCTTCAGGGTTCCAATCTACTCCCGAGCACGCCGGGCCGCTAATGATTATGCATCCGCGGCACGTCCCATCGTTCATGCACATCAAGGTCAGGGGGGGGGGGGGGGGGGGGTTTCTCCATGTCGTGAACGGCAGCAGCGTCTTTTCACGGTTGCTAGGTATCTTTCATTGCGCGGCTTCCACCACCCAGAGCGGTGAGGCGGTACTAGTGAGAGAACAGATAAATAAAAACTCCGCCTCCCAAAGATCCCGTCCACCCCGCATCGTCGCATACACAGACAGACGTGCCTGATATATACAATGGTACTTGCTCAAAACCAGCAAGACCGACCTTTTTGGGTCTCACGGCCCCGTCGTCAAGCGTTCATCAAAAGGGTTTCAGCTTTGTCGCGCGCGCGCGCGCCTACATACACACGTCTCTCATGTTGCACACAGACATCCGTCGTCATTCCTTGCGGCAGGCAAGAAAAGAGAACAAAGGGAAAGGGGGCAAAAAAAAAAAAAGAGTAAAGGAAGAAATCAGTGCTCTCAAATACATCGCCCTGTCATTGAGTTCAGTCGACAACCGCTACCCAGCTCACGGCAACGGAAGAGTCGGGTACGCGGGCTGGGCGGGCGACCGCGGCGGCGCCGGCGAGTCCACGTCCATCGCGTCCGACCCGCGGCGGGCCGGGGCGACCACCGACTTGGCGGCCGGGGCCTCGCCGGCCTCCTCCCCGTCCTTCTCCGACTCCTCGTACTGCCCGCGGCGCAGGCGGTCCAGCACGTACTCGCGCAGGCCCTCGATGACGCGAATGTTCTCCAGCCACGACTCGTACTCCTGGTCCTCGCGGCTCTCCACCGACTCCGCCGACGGCGAGCCGACGGGCGACACGGCCGACGACTCGACGCCGCTGGGCGGGAGGGGCAGCGCGGCCTTGGGCTGCGTCGGCGTCGTCGACGACTCGCGGTCCGCGGCACCGGCGGCGCGCGACGCCGATGCGGACGTCGGGCCCGCGCTGGCCCGCTGCAGCATGCCGCCCGAGTACCGGCGGCGCGGGTCCGACTCGAAGTTGGGCCCCAGCGTCGACGTGGCCGACTGGCCCGGGTAGCCCGACGTCACGGCCGGCAGCGTCGGGTACAGGCCCGAGGCCGTGGAGCTGTGGCGCGACGAGGGCGACAGGCCCGTCGACGACGTGCTGGGCGAGTGGCCGCCGTACGACATGGTGCTGGACGGGGGCGTCACGGCGGGCGTGCCGTTCGAGTGCGTCGACGACACGGCCGTCATGGGCGACGCCACCTGCGCGGCCGAGTAGGCGTTGGCGGCCATGGGCGGCGGCTGCGCGGCCGTGTGCGGCGGCGACTGGCTCTGGCGGAAGTTGAGCGGGATGTAGTGGGACCCGGGCTGGTGGACGCCCGCGGCGGCCGCCGTGTTGGAGTTCTCGTAGACGGTGCTCTGCATCTGCTCGAGCACCTGGTCGATCTGGATCAGGTCGTTCTTGGTGCGCACGTTGCCCATGGGCGGCAGTGCGTAGTGCTGCTGGTAGGCGCCCGCGCCGCCGCCGTGCTGGTGGTGGTGCGAGCCGCCGTCGACGCCGACCGCCGCCGGCACGGGCACGTGCTCGGTGGCCAGCGACCCCGAGTACATGGGCACCGAGCCGTGCAGCGGCATCAGCTTCTGGCCGACCTGGGCGTAGGACGAGGGGTCGACGTGGCGGCGCTTGGCTTCGCCGAAGAACTCGTTGAGCGCCTCGTAGGTGCGCTTGCGGCTGTCAAACTCGGCCGCCGCATGGTACATGTGCTCGCCGCGGCCGCCCATGGGCTGGTAGTAGACGGGGCCGGGGCCGAACGACGGCGCCGCGTGGCCAGCGTAGTAGGCGCCCGGGTGGGCGCCCGGGTGAGGCGCCTGGTGGCCAAACGTCGGGCCCGCGCGGATCTGGCCATTGTGGTCGTAGTAGCTGGAGGGGCCTGAGGGGAGGTTAGCTTGGAGCCTTGGATGATCCCCTGGATGCCTTGATGGACCACTGGGGCGGCGCGAGTAGAGTCATACCCTTGGGCTGTGGCCTGTAGCCACCGTTCATGCCATGCTGCTGTTCGGGGGAGCGGACGAGGACCGAGTCGTCGGCGTGCGTCTGAGCCTTGTTAGCTGGGCTCTAAGCGAGCGAGCGAGCTAGGAAGGGGGGAGACAAACCTTGACGTGCTTCTTCAAGTCCTGGGGCCGCTTGAAGCTCTTGCCGCAGAAATCGCACTTATGCGGCTTGAGGGGCACGTGGACGCGAATGTGCGAGGTGATGTGGTCGCGCTTGACGGTGGTGGTCCGGCACTGGTTCCACTGACACGTCAGGTTGAGGTTGTTTGTGCTCTTGCGGCCGACGTGCTTCTCGCAGATGTGCTCCTGCAAAAGAAGAGGGGATTAGCCGGCTGCTCCCGTTCCGCGAAGGCAAGTCAACTTACGTAGAGGACCTCGGCGGCGGGGAACTTGTCGCGGCACTCGCCCCAGTGGCAGGTCAGGTTGTCCTCGGTCGAGGCGCCGGACTGGGAGGTGGCGGCGGTGCTGTTGGAGGGGCAGGCGTGGTGCCGTTGGAGGCCGAGGGGTCCTGGACGACGGCCTGGGCCTCTTGGGCCTGGGGCGCGGTGGTGGACATGCTGGGCGCGGATCGAGGCTGTCCGCAGGATGGGCAGCAAACGTGAAATATCCGGGGTAGGCGGAGACGGGTGGGGTTGGTTTGCGGCGACAGGTCCGAGCAGAGCAGAGGCAGACGGCGCAACGGGAGCCCAGAGAAGATAGAGATGGACGCGTTGGGTCTCACAGCGAAGGGAGAGGAGAGGCTGAACCACGCGGGATACTTGAGGGTGGTGGAGGGGTGTGGGTGATGGCGATGGTATGTGGTTGTGGTGGTGAATCAAGCCGAGGCGGGTGTTACACGGCTGCCAATGATGACACTGATGAGGGATCCAATCGTACCGGCAGACAGACACAGATACAGCAAGCAGCAGCAGCAGCAGCAGCAGCAAAGCGACCTGCCCGCGACACGACACGCCGGGGCAGGGCAGTTAATATGATGGCGAGCTCGGCGGCGCATGGCTGCTTGGCTGCGTGGTGAGGTGGGCGAGGGGCCTTGGCTCTGGCCTTGGCGCTGCTCAGGCGGAAAGTCTTGGCACAACCTCTTGGCGCCGTCGGAGTGTAGCGCCTGGACGCCTGTGATTGGTCGGAGGCCAGCAGGGGCGAGAGCGTCGGTACCCCCAGAGCCAGAACCTGCTCACGCGCTCAAGACGAGCCCGCGGCCATGTTCTCTCCAGCGGAGGAACATCAATGCCAAGACTTGCTTCTCTCTTGGCGTCCTTGGCGGAGACTTGGCGTGGTCTTGGCACTCCTCCCACGCGTCGATAAAGTCTTGGCATTTTCTTGCTCGTACTGCTCGTATCGACACGGGTACTTGGCCCGGCAGCAAACCGTCTGTGTCGGCAGCAGTGTGCCATGCGTCGTCGCCTGATGATCTACAGCTACGGAGTGACGAGTACTCGTAGACATCTGGTGTACTCGTAGACAGGCTGCGTGCAAGCGGCAGACGGTCCGACGAGCATATCATATCCAATGAGTGTGATCACTAATAAAGTCGGCCGGCACCTGCATAGACCTCGCGCGATAAGGTTCGCACGGCTATGTGCAGGTCTCGATTGGCTCTATGGACTGCAGCGCAGAACTGCATGCTCATCAGAGGGGCCGTGGTTTACGTTGCGATAGTCGTACGGCCGGTCAGTGTCGGTCGGGTCGAATGAGACGGTGTGCATGAGACCGACCCGACCCAGAGTAACTGAAAAGACGGGCCAGGCATGCCGTCCCTTGCGCTCTTATTTGGAGCAGGTGGCCACTCCAATGATGCGCCGGTTGCCTCCTTGGGTGGCGATACTGGTCGCAATGGTCGAGGCCGACGGGCGACATTCTGGGTACGAGTAGGTCGGTCGGTCGGTCGGTCGGTCGGTCGTCCCCGGGAAATGACGCATTCCCTCGAGGCATGGCAGCTGACGGCATTGGATCCGATGGTGGTGCCTGTGTCTGTCTGTGTTCCGTTTGGTGCGAGGGTCTGTACGGTACGGTACGAGGAAACGTACGAAACGAGTACTCCAGAGAGCAGAGAGCAGAGAGCAGTGGTGTGCAGAAAAGTCTTGGCCTCCGCCGTGCCGGCTGGGGCGGAGCACCTCTTGGCGGCCTTGGCGTCTCTTGGGCGTCTTGGCCAGACCACCGCGGCACTCTGCGAACCGTCTGATGCACGGAGCCCGTGTACACCGAGAGCCCGTCATTGCCGCCACGAGCGAGTCGTGCGGTACGTAGGTACTTTACGAGTAGTAGGCTTTCGTACCCATACCGCCAGCAGCACCGCACCACTGATGAAAGAGTGGAAGGCTGGGCAATTGGCCCTCCGCCGGTGCCAAGACTTTCCTCTCCGCCCGCCAAGCCTTTCTTGGCATTTCCTCCTCCTCCTCCTCCTCCTCCTCCAAAGTTCTGTCCACCACTGTCTCTCGTCTCTCGTCTCTCGTCCCTCGCCCTCCTTTGGTGCCCCTCCTCACCTGTCAGCCAGCCATCACTTCCACACTCGGACCCCACGTGCCCAATCTCTGGTGTGTCTGTCCAGGGTTGTTTCCCCGTGGGCAATGGGTTGATTAGTGCCCCCGAGCACTGCCACAGAGGGTCGGCAGGGCCCGTCCGAGATTGCACCCGTGTGTGCAGACGCAGTCCTGACCTGACTGACTGACTGGCTTTCGCCCGCCAAGCCACCGCTCGTCCACCAACTCTTCCCAATCGCTCCCTGTCACAGACCGAAACTGACGCCCTCTTCCTTTAAGCTGTCGCGGCTGTCGCCTCTTTGCCGATCTCCCCTCTCTCTCTCTCTCTCTCTCTCTCTCTCTCTCTCTCTCTCTCTCTCTCGCACCGTCAACACTCACTGCTGCCACCTGTGCTGGCAACTGGCCCCGGCTGGGTGTTGTTGATCAGCAACCATTGGCGCTCACCGTGCCACCACAACGTGTTCGTCCGTTGTCACGGGCTGCTGCTGTCCATTGCCGGCCAGCGGCATGCCCGTCCTCGTCTCCTCACGCCGGCGCCTTTCGCAGGAAGCTGACAAAGCGGCACTGCCCCTCAGCACCCCCAATGGTAGTCTCTGGGCAGGCCCCTTTTCCTCGTCGTCGTGCCGTCGCTGGAGCGCCCAGCAGGCCGGGTCGTCCCCGTGCCTGGTGCCTGGTGCCTGGAAGGACTCGTCAGGCAGGGAACGGGAGTGTAGTTGGCCTTGGCTATCAATCTCCTTTCCACCCGCATCACTCGCTCGGCTTGGCTTTCAGCCGCAAGGGTCAACTCTGAAGATCCCAAGACGCAACATCGAATGTGTTCTGTGTTGCTAGCGGGGGCCATGCTCGTACGGCACGGCTCCTTGTAAGCTTGACGTTGTGTCCAGGTATGATTTATTATCGTAGTTATCGTAGACACATGTAAGAGCCCACTAAGCCAGGTATTCGCGGGGCTTGTCTTTGACGTTTTTTTTTTTTCCTTTACGGTGTTGACAGCACTTGCTGCCCTTGCTCTATCCTGTGCCTTGGTTTGCCCCTTGCTCTGGCCCGCCATGAGTAGAGCGAATGTGTAATGACGGTTGGTGTCGAAGGGCGAATCCAACCAAGGCTATAGCCCACTACAGTAGATGCGCTCTCCCCAGGCCTAAGATTATACATACCTTACCCAACCTTTGCTGACCCTGCTCGTTTTCCTTACCACCCGGCCAGCGTGTGTCGAATCTGTGGTCACTTACATGTAGTCAAGGACACTGAGGCTCTGTCGACGAGCGCCCAGCGCCTACCCGACTCGTATTCCCTGGCTCCGCCTCTTTGTTTTTGATCCCATCGGTCCTTGACCCGTCCCGTTCTTCAGAGCCAACGCGTCGAAAGCCCCGCGGGCCCTCCAGTGCCCAAGATTGCCACAATCGCTATTCACTGCGGTAGTGTACGCGGTCTCAGTCGCCAGTGCCGCACCCCGAGCTGCGGTGCTTGCCACCGGGCTATCTCTCAGATGACTTTTACACCAAGGCGGTGCGCTCTCGGATGTTGCGAGCGGCGAGATGCTCCCGCGACGAGACCCTACCCTCCTCATCAGCGGGACCCGCGCCCTCCATCTTTCCCCTTCCTACATGTGAGTAAGGAGGAACAGCAGGTTAGCATCGCCTGTCTCGGGCGGGCGGCCAAGCGGTAGGTGTGAGGGGCGGGGATGTATGGGGGGTCGAGGTTGACGTACTTTCCTCCTCCTCCTCCTCCCTGATTTTTGCTCGCGGTCGAGGTCGAGGTCGACGATGACGATGACGACGACGACGACGACGACGCCTCGCCGGTCGGCTTCTCGCCGGTCTTTTGTTCGTCAGCCTTCTGCTTGCCAGGGGTTCGCTCGCCAGATTCGCAGGCCATCTCTTTCCCCCGGCAGTACTCACCCCAGGTCCCGGCAGTGCCCGGTGCCACTCGCTCAAGAGCCTCTCGTTCCTCAGCATCTCGGCTCTCTCGCGTGGGTTGCCCTCGACCTCCAGTGCCGTGTTTTCCAGGAACTCTTGGTACCCCTGTATGCGCCGTGCTATCCCGTCCCCCGCCGCGGCCCTCTCGCCGATGCTGAGGGCTCCGATGCCGGCGCTGAGGGCTCCGGTGGTGGTGCTGGGCATCCCGGCCTCGGCCGCCCGCCGCACCGCCTCGTCGTGCTTCTGCAGCTCCGAGGGCGGAGGCGGAGGCGGCGGCGGCAGCGACTTCGGCGAGAACTTCGACACGCCCGTCACGAAGGGCACCGTCACGTCGACCGAGGCGGAAGCAGCAGCCACAGCTGCTGCTGCTGCTGCTGCGGCCTCCGCCCCCGCCCAGCTGGAGTTCCGCTGCTCTCTCCCTTGCCCTTGTCCCGCAGCAGCCGGCGCTCCGTCACCGTCTTGTCCGACTCGTCGGAGGAGGACGAGCCCTGCCCCTGCCCTCGCCCTTGCCCCTGCCCCAGGGACGGAGAATCCTCCTCGTCGTCGGGGGAGACCGCAGGGTGGCCCGTATGGCGGACCACTCGTCCGCGTCGGCGCTCGCCCGCGGCCGGCGGGGGTCGCCCTCGTGCCGGGCCGGAGCGTAGTCGCCTCCGCCTCCGCCTCCGCCTCCGCTGCTGCTGCTCAGAGGCGGGAGCGCGGACTGTCTCATCAGGCTCTCGAGCTCTTCGGGTGTCATGGCCTTGGGGCTGGGCGGGGACTGCCGGCGCCGCCGCGGGGGCGCCCTCGTCGTCGTCGCCGCCGCCGCCGCCGCCGCCGGCCCTCGGGGCCAGCCCGGGCCGCGGGAGGCTGCGCGGCTGAGCCGCGGGGTGGTTGTGTCGTTTCGAGCCGTGGTGCTTCTGCTTCTGCTTCTGCTGCTGCTTCTGGGCGGGGGAGAGGACGCGGGGTTTCCTTGCAGCCTTTCGATGTCTTCCCTCGTCATGGCTTTGGGTGAGGGCGGAGACACTCGGCGGCGTCGGCTGGCCCTTGTGTCCGCCGCGAGGTGCAGCGTCAGGAGCGTCTGTTTCTTCGAGGCCGCGATGAGCCTCTCCCCGACCTCCCTCTCCCCAGCTTCCGCCCGTCCTCAACGAGGCAGAGGTCTTCCGGCTTGCAGCCCACAAGCTTGCTGGCGCTCTTCCAGAACTGCCCCGTGCTCGTCGGGGAGATGATGACCACGCGGGGTCGCATTTCTATGCCGTGGACGGCGAACGTGACCCGGGGCACCCAGGGTATGCGATCGGGCTGGGTCTTCGACACCACGATGATGTCGTGGCGGTCCGGGTCTCTGTGCTCCGAGGGCGGCCACTCCCGGCTCATTTCGACGAAGCTCATCCCGCCGGAGACCCAGCAGCCCTTCTTCCCCCCGGGTGCCTCCCGGTACTCGATTCTCCGGGTCTTGGGCTCGTTGCAGACCCAGTACCTCTCGTTCTCGGGCTCGTCGATGCCGAGGCGCTCCTCGGCCAGGAGCTCGAGCCGGTCCCAGCTCCTGGCCCACGGGGCCGTGAAGGCGGTTCCCCTCTCCGGGCTGATCAGGTCGACTTGGGGCTTCTCGTCGTCGACTTGGTCCTTCTCGTCGTCGACTTGGTCCTTCTCGTCGTCGACCTTGGGCCGAGAGTCGGAGGAAGACATTCTTTGCTGAATGTCGCCTTTCGCGTGCCGGTGGATGATTGTAGATGACGGACGTGTTTAACGTCTTGGCCGCGTGATCTCTGTGCGTCCTTTCTCGGGAAAGACAGACTTCCTTCTGGTTTACAGTCCTGTAGCAAGGGTTGACAAGTCTCCCAGTTGATCAATTTCGGTGGGCGGTGTGGTGTGCGCGGGTTGCTGCGTCTCTCTCCCGCCCAAGGAGCCACCCTCTCTTATACAGCAGAGCCCATGAGCCAGCCAGAGCCCACGGGCCTCGCTGTTCACCCTCGGCGGTGTTGCTTGTTGTGCTCGTTGCACGCATCCTGGTAGGTTAGGTACCTACTTTTTCACACAACAAGCCTCCCCTCCCACCCCCTGTGCCCTGTGTGAACGGCAGCTTGCCTTTGTATTGGGTGGGTTTGTCTCTGTCTCTCTCTCTCTCTCTCTCTCTCACGCTTCCGTTTGTTTGCCGCGCCGCTTTCCAACAAAACAGACGCGCTGATCTTGGGACTCCAGGGATGAAGCAAAGGGTATGAGAAAACTCGCACGCGCCTGGTCGGGACGGGATCCGCGTGCAGGTTGCATCGGCTAACGGAAGTGCCCTCCCTAGGCATTTATCATTGGACTGTTCACCACTTGCAAACAAGCACCCTCGCCCCCCTGACTGGTGGAACGAGCCGGGGGCCTGCGTCTGTTTTTTTTTTTTTTTTCTTAAAAAACACACATTCGCCATTCTGGCAGTCCGACGTCGTACGCGTGCGTCGGGGGAGGGCGCCTCGTCCCGCTGGCAATCCGGTGACAAGCACTCCGGACGCATCCGGCCGTCTCGGGACCACGACTACATACATACATATATATATATACAGCAATCCGCCGTTGCATTCATTCTCGAAACTTCCGGCGAGTCCTTTGTTGTGCACGTATCAGCAGGGGGAGAGCCACAGCAAACATGGGATGTGGTTCCAGTCATAAAAGCCAGCAAGGCGCCACAACAGGAACAAACACATTCCTCGACCTTGTCGTGTCCATACTATCACGAGAAACGAGAATAGCTCAGAGCAATAAACTATTAATGCTGCAAAGGCAAGCGAAGGGCAGGTCGCCACACGCGCGGCCCCCTCTGACCAGTCCTCAGGCCGAGTTGATCCTGAGGCTGTCAGGGGCTGCTTGTCCCTCGCACAATCGTCTCAAGCCCCTTCGATTAAGTGTGCATTGATTGTCGGATGGCATTTCTTTCTTTCAATATTCATGATTGTCTCTTCTCCCCCTCTTTCCTTGTGTAATCCGAAGGATGGCCCGCGGGGCGCAAACCGGCAGGGCCTGTCACTGCATCGGACCGCGATGAATGCATCGGATCAGCACGGTTTCTGTTGGTTGCAAAGAACCGCGCCCGAGTCCCACACACCTCGAGGCAGCTGAGGATGGCCTTTCCGTGGGGAGGTTCCTGGGCATACATTCGACACAAAGGTCTGTCCTGGCAGTCTTGAGGTCTCTCCGCTCTTAATCCCACAGCCAACCCCGTCCCTTGAGATCCATTGACGCTGCCTGCCAATAAGTCTACCGGGTCCCAAGCACACGTCTTGGCTTTCGAAACCAGACGCCACTTAGCGTCAAGGGCTCGGCTCATTCCTCGCGCAAGAGCGCCGACCGGGCCCAGAACAATGCGAAACCCAGAACCCTACAACCCCTCGTGACTCTGCTCTACGAGAATGCCCGTGGGCGCATACGATGGCGGACAAGCCAACCGGGGCGCTGCCCGACATGCCATTATCGGTTCGTACAATCGGCCATGCACTACGTTGATGGGTTTGGTGTATACCTTACATTCAGTCGGAAGTTGGTCACCGCCCCGTCACATTCAATAGTCGCATCACGCACGAGCACCGGGGTCAACCCAATGTCAGGGAGCAGAACAGTCGCCAGGAGCAGAACAGTCGCGACCGACATCGAGGTGGGTATGGAAACACAGAGCATTGTGATTAATATTCATGTCCTGAAGGACTGATCGATATTGGGACCAGTGCGGGTCTGCTCTGTAGCTGTCCACCATAAAAGGTCTGTTGCCGAATTTTTGGTTTGTTTTTTCCTCCTCTCTGGCTCTTCTCGCAAAGCATGTCGAAAAATTGCAAAGCCGATCATGGCACCAAATGGCGCAGAAGGCCCATGTTGGGCTTGTTCGAGTTCGATATAAAAACCGCCGTCCCCAATCGCCAGTAATTTGGCAGTGGCGTCACCGAGGACCGCCCTTGTTTTCAGCCTCCACTGAAATGCAGAATGCAAGTCGTAAGCAGTATTAAAAGGTAATGTAGAATGCAATATCCAAACGATGTCCAACTCGGTCCGAGTACCAGCCTCCGCGAGAAGCCAAGATGGAGTTCCCACGCATGATGTTGAAGTGGGCGTCCCAGCCGGCGATCTGATATCATGTGACCAGAGTGTAATATATACAGGTGATGGGCGTGTCGCAAAAGGGGTATAATGTCAGGATGTCGCAAAAGATAACAGAGGCGGCAATGTCCACACCGAGAGATCGGATTCGGCCCGGATCTGAGGAGCGCGTGGCATAGCCAGCCAGAGTTCGTAATGTCGTGTAATGGAGGTCGAAACCAGATCCATTCTCATATCCCGAGGTAGAGGTGTCGTAAAAGCAGAGAAACTGAGCTCCGCCGACCCGAATAAATATGAGTAGAGAGGAGCGAAACCGGAAAGGCATGTCCTCGGGACCATAAGATGATGTGGAAGGTGAACCACCAGACGCCTGCGAGAAGAAAAACGATGCCGTGATGATGGAATCGAGGATGATGCCGTGTCGAATCAAGGCGAAAATGATTCCAGTCCGGTCCAGACCGGCCAAGACTTCCCAAACTGAATGGGGAACCCCCTAAAACGCCACCGATGCAATGCTACTATACAGAACGAAGTTGGAGGAGAGCCTGAATGGCATCTCGCTCTTGTGGGTCCGAGGACCGAGCGAGCTTGTCAAGATCAATGTTGTCGAGACGCGGCTCGCGGAGCATGCCGGTGCTGGAGAAGGACCGGTATCCGCCCGCCGCGGCGGAGAGGAAGTTGTTGTCTCGGCGGGCTTCGGCGGGGCTCGAGTAAGAAGCAGCCCGAAGAGCCGCGGCGCCAACGGTCGCCCAGTCTTCGTCGTCGGTGGCATCGTCAGGGTCGTCGTCCATGACCATGTCATCGTCGTCGCCGGCTTCGGAGCAGGAGGCCGAGGCAGGCTCATCCATCGAGTCGAGGGACATCTTGTCGGCCTCGTTCTCGAGCATGCTCATGTCGTGGTCCTCGTGGGAGAAGGAGAGCGAGTTGCGGTTGCCAGGGACGCGGAGGCTGATTCGCGGACGATCAGCGTTCCGGCCGGCGGAAATGGGAATGCCAGCCGCCTGCGAGGGAGACGTAGCACGAGGCGAGGCGCCGCGGTGGGCGTGGCCGCGACGCTTGGCGTCCCATCTGCCCCAGCCGACCTTTTCAAAGTTGACGTTGGTCGGGGCAGCCGCGTGGTCACCCGCGTGGCCATGTCCACGCCCTTCCAGCGCTGCGACGACCAGTCTCCGGGCCTTGGGGGGCGGTATGCCCGCGAATCCGGGAACGGAGGTGGTCAAATAGCCCATGATGTGGCGGATAGCCAGAGGGCCGTGGTTGAGCAGGATGTCGGGGAGGTGGAACTTGGCCAGCAAGCCCGGGGTGATGGCTCCGGTGGAGTCGAAAGAGCCAACGGAATCCGAGTCGGCGCCTTCGTGGAGGTCGATGTCGGATTCGATGGGGTCGAGCCCAGAGGCCTTGTGCAGCTGGGCCTTGAGTCCGTGTGGAGGCAGGCCCGGCGAGATGGAGTTGGGGGGAGTGGGAAGAGGGTCGCCCCCCGTCACAGGGACTTTCCGGCCGGCCGCTACAGCAGTTAAGTTGTCTCGGCCGGGGGAGGTCGTGGGGATATCGCGCGCAGCAGCGGAAGCCATGGCGGCCATGTTCGAGTGGGATACTTCAGAGCGGAAGCCTGTGGGAAGAGGAGAGCCGAGGTTAGCAGGGGAAGCGTGACGGGCGGCGAGCGCGCGCGCGCGACTGGAGAGCGAGGGCTTGAGAGTGCCGAGCAGCTGGCTGCGAGGAACGCCAAGGGATGCGATTGTTGCGCGGGTGGTGCGAGCGGAACGGGGGCCAGCAAAGGTTGCAACGGGGCGGTCGGTGTGGTGGACGTTGGTGTAGGAGCAGTGGTTTGAATGGTACTGGATGGTGACGAGAGCACCACCGGATTGATTGTGTCTTCAAATCCAAGTGTGCGCGTAGAAAAAGGGCGACAAGCGATACTCGAAGATAACGATGCGATGGTGTGCAGGCGCGGGGAGGAAGGCGCGATGCGTAGGGCAGGGCAGGGCAGGGCAGAACAGGGCAGGCGCAGGTTGGCGGCGATGATGCAGTCGCGCAGGGCAGCGCAGGGCAGCGCAGAGCAGCGCAGAGCAGCGCGGCGGCGGTGTTGGGGTGACTTACAAAGCAAGTATGCCAGTCTGGGCCGGAGCAGGGAGCAGGCAGTCTCTCAGACCAGGGTTTCCGTCGGGACGAGGGAAACAGGGCCGGGTCGAGAAGACGGGTGACAGCGCTGGCTGACGCGAGGATATCTCTTGTCTGCGACAAAGAAATACGCAGGTTTGGGGTGGTGTCGTTGGTGGTGGTGATGCTTGGGGGAGAGAGAGGACCGCGGCAGCTGGGGGAGCGGATCGGCCGCTACTAATATGAACGAGCGAGCGAGCGAGCGGCAGGAGAGCTTGCGGCTTGCGACGAACGAGCGCAGTCGGGGTGACCAGTACGAGTGACGAGCGCGTGAGCGAGAGTGCGCTCTCGTACCTCTCTCCCTCTCTCTCCCTCTCCCTCTGCTCTGACGACAGACGCACAGCGCAGTGACTCGCCCGAACCCGCTCCCTCTCCGATGGCTGGCTGACTGATTGACGGGGCAGCCTGCGCGCACGCCCACGCGCACCTTGGCCCTCAGCACCTCACACGCCGGCTCTCTGCGCCCACGCCCCTCGACCGAGCTCACACCCCCGCCCACACACACGCACGCACACACACGCCAACGAGCGCTCCGTACCCACGCCCCAGCCGACCGAGCGGGGAGGGACCACGACAGCACCACCACCACCACCACCGCGCGAGAGGACGGCGACGGGCCACGGTTCACGGTCCACGGGCGGCGAGCGGCGAGCGGCGCTGCCTGCCCTGCGCCGGCGTCGTTGCTGGGGGCCTTGGTTCTTGTCGTGGCCGTCCTACAGGGATGCCGGGGGCCTGCCACACGCTCTCATCTCGACTGCTGATTGCTCGGTGGCGACACCGCACTACGCTCTTCTCGGCACACACACACACGGCCACATGTCGCCCGTCCCCCGCCAGCCACCCCGAGGGCGTGTGCCCATCGGCCGCCTCCTCCTCCTCCTCCTCCTCGCCCTCCTCCTTCTCCGCCTCTGGCCCCTTGCCTGGGCCCATGTGCTGCCATCGGCCACTCTCGTTGTCCGGGGCGCTGGGCGCACGCACGCACGCACGCACGCTTGCTGGACGCTGCTGCGCGACACGGGCGTGTTCAACCCGTCTACCCGCGTGCCCGCTCGCCTCAACTGTCTCCCTCGGCCAGCGGCATGCCGACTTGGGGGGATAGGCTCTTGACCTGGCGTGGGCTAGCACTGTGGAGGATTCGCAGCGCCCCCATCCCCCCTTCTCCTCTCCCCCAGGCGGGCTGGCGCGGACCCGAGCGTGGCTCATCTTCTGCGTCCGGCGCTCCCGCCAGGCTTTTGGCTTCGATTTGTCAGTGACGTGAGGGCTGCCCGTATCGCCGACACGACAACCGGCACACGGGCGAGCACGCGCCGGCGCACCCGCAGCCCATTTGTTGGAATATTCTTGTGCGCCGGGCCAAAATGCCCAGAGCCAGACACGCCAGGCACTCCACCACAGACGGCTGGAGATGTCCCTAATCTTGTCATCTTGGCTAGTGCTGGGCTGGCCGCCGTCGCCCGATCCGTTGGTTGCCCCTTTCGCTCGTATCTGGGAGATCGAGCCTGGGTTGTCCCCAGCGAGAGGGCCACCGGTACGGAGCCCGTCATGACGGCAATTTACGAGTGGTACGGTACCTGGATACCACCTACCGATAGACACGGAGACGGAATGCGCAGCCGTACGAGTAGGTACGTCCCTCTTTATCCACGGCCACTGCGAGCCAACGGTGCGGATACCCGGACTAGGCCGCGGACACCCACTCAAGCTGGGGTACCGGGCGCTAAATACGAGTAAGTACTCAAGTCTCCCAGTGCTGTGCGCTTTGTACGTACGGACAGGATCCATAGGGCTGTCTTGTTGTCGTGCTGCCCGGGAAGCCACGTAACGTACGGCGCTCGCACACCATACGGCACTGAGCGCGTGAAGCTGGAGCAGTACAGGTCAATCGGCTGGCCAGGTGTACGGTGTCTGTTCAAGGCACCTACTTACCAAGATATCTATTCGAGACCTTTGGGGCGGCACCTTTGGGCGCCTGGGTAGTGTCGCAACCTGACTGTAGAGGAGAGACAACCTAGGACGTGCCCAAATGTGGGCGCGTCCGCGCACATACACCCGAGGTCAGGGGGCTGAAGTCGCCTCTACACGCTTTTGACTGGCACGCGCCCAGTGACGGGCGCAAGATCAAACAGCGGCCACGAGGTACCCTCTACATCTATGCTCCGTAAATAGGCGATGAGTCAACCCCGACCCTCGTAGCCCCGTACTCAGACTGCCGCAAAAGTCGGATCGTCAAGCAGCCTGGACGTTGGCCGCCGAGACAGGCTGGCGCAAATCCGCCTCACCAGGTGCCAGCTTCTTGAATTGTACGAGTATGTGCTTTGCTTTGCCATGCTCTCAGGCCCATGCTTGCCATTCTTGTCTCTGGCCCGCATCCCATCGCCTCTGCTCCACAGCGGGCTGGCTGGCTGGTTCATTCGTCGCCTTTCCTGTACACGTACGTACGAGCATCTTTCTCGCCCTTTGCACAGGGCGGGCGCCGCCGCCGCCCGGATCGCCATCTGCAGCGAGCGAGCGAGCGACTTCTTGTTTCTTTTCTTTTGGGCTGCGAACCAGCGGCGGGGGCGGCGGCGCCGACCGCCGCCATACATATCCCGTTTCTGAAATGTCGCCGCGCGCGCTCTTGAGGAGACACTTTGGGGGGAGGCGTCCCTCGGTTCCCATTTCTGTACCTAATGTACACCCGGATTAGAACAAAATGTGCCTGTAATAGAAAGGGTGGAATGGGGAAAGCCCTCGCGCCAGCGAGAGCCCGGCGATGACGCACTCGAAATAGCACGGCGTAGAGGGCGAAACTGGGCCGAAATATAGAGGCGGCGGGCCGCAGCGGCGTGGCTGATGGGGGCGCCGTGCCTTTGCCTTTGCCTGTGCCCAACATGAATTATTACACGCATCATCACATACCCGTACCCAGCGGTGTTCACCATAACCGTACGAATATCATCATGGATACCACGGATTCCGTTAGTTCCAACCAACTATGCCATGTACGGGCTCAGAGACTGGGTTCAAGATTTCTTCCAGGGAAAGACGGAGGGGGGGGGGGGGGGGGAACAACACACAAAAGAGGCGCGCCAAAAATATCATCACCATGACGACATGGGGGCCGCCGCCCTTCTACGAGGACTGATGAGAATGAGATCCCTGCCCCAGCTTTCTCTTCTCTCATTAATTGCCTGCATTCCTTGGAAGAAACCTGGAAAGTGGGGCCCCCTGCAATCAATCAAAGAGGCGCCTAAACAGAGAGGTACGAGCACTCCACACAAGACCGCATTCTCTCAAGCAAAGCCCAGGAGGTCCAGAGAAAGCCTCCTTTTGCGCCCGGGCCACCAAGAGGGTCGGGAAGGACCGTAATCTCTCCCTCTCTCTTTCTGTTGCTCGCGAGCTGGCCAGTAGAGCCAACGAAACCAACGAACGAGCGATCGAGGGAAGGGGAAAGAAAGAAAGAAGAAAATTGAAGAAATTCTAGCGCTTCTAGATGAGTGGGCTGCAATTCCCACTTGCCGGCGCTCATTACTCGTACATTGATCTGTTTCCATTTTTGCTTCTCCTCGCCCTTCTCTCCTGTGCGCGCAACTCCTCCCCCTTTTCCCTTTTGCGCAGTACTCGCACCTGCGTGCCCTCCGGGCGAATTCCCGTGTATGCGCCGCCGCCGCCGCCACGCTCGGATATGCACCGCTATTTTCCCTTCCATCCGACTACCTCTCGTCCATGTCGTGTGGGAGTATCCGTGCTACCACCCTTTGACGTTCTCGCCGGCCCGCCCTCGAAGCAAAAGGGCGCTTGCTTCCATCAGGCTCGTTGTGCACTGGGGCGGTTCGTGCGAGTACCGGCCCAGTGGTGGGGGTGCGCTAGGCAGTACGAGTAGCTGCATGTACTCGTCCTTAATTAGATGCCGTACCTACCGGAGCGAGGCAAAAGCGGGCGAGCAGCCGGGAAACCCGGGGTAATGGGCAATGTACTTCCCCGTCCAACGCGGGTGGGAGTTACATCGCAAAGTCGCGAGTCTCTCGCTTTCCCGTCTCTCTCTCTCTCTCTCTCTCTCTCTCTCCACCTTCGGGTGTCGCGCGCACGAGGGCCATACATCATCTGCGAATCCTCTCGTCCTGGACTGATGCTCCTACTTCTTCGCCGCAGGACAGAGGACTATAAGGGGACGAGCAGTCAGGTGCCCACTACCAGGGAGGACGGAGGGGGGGACCTGACGCCGGAAGGAATCGCGAATATAAGGTACGAGTATGCACCCACTCAGAAGCACTCGTCCCTCCCACACGCACACACCACCCACACACACACACACACACATACACACACTCCAGGACCGGAGAAGAGATCGTTACTCGTACCTGAACCGGCGGCGCGGTACCGACGGATCGAACTAGGTGGTCTGGTCGCGTACGGTACGAGCTCTCGTGCACACCAGACACCCGCTCTCGCCTGGGCTATATATGGACTTGTTCTACGAGTGACGAGGGCTCGCCGCGGATCTGTGGCGCAGTGGTGAGCGTGAGTACTATGAGTAGCTACAGAGATTGGAATAGTAGACACGAACGAGTATCCGTAGGCTGATGGGGATGGGATCGAGGGGGGGGGGGGGGGGGGGGCGGCGGCAGGCGGCACAAGTCTGGGGATGGAGGGGGGCGGGAGCATGGGGGCCGGATCCCACTTGATGGCTCTCTCTCTCTGCCCTACGAGTCTCCCCTTAGTACTCTTTACTCGTGCCTTACGAGTCGGGCGCATGCACACCACACCTGATTGTTACTGTTGCTTGCGTGACCAGACAAGACAGACAGACATACGCCAGGCCCTCGAAAGCCCATCCTTCCCGCAGCCCACAGCCCACAGCCCCAAGCCCCAAGCCCCAAAGTCCCAGCTGTGTTCCACCTCATCGTTGCGATGATCCGCCGGCCGCCCTCTTCTCTTATCTCTCTTGTCTGAGCAGTCCCTCCTTCTCTTCCTCCGCCGCCGTCATTACCCGACACACTTTATGGGAGGTCGTGTGCCTGGCTGAGCGAGGCCGGGTCGGTCAGACACGCGACGACTCGCCAGGGCTGCGCGTCGCCAGAGCAATGCAAGTAATACGGCCTTCATCCGGATAAAAGGTCGCCGTCGCAGTAACCCGTGGACAGTAGTAGGTATTGAGTGTAGTAACTCATCAGCGGGGAAAGGCCGCGCCACCCACCCGGGCGTTGCCGAACTGGCGGGACATGAGACCGGGGGGGCTCCTCCTCGAATCCTACGAGCACGGATACTCTCGTCGCTTTCGCGAAACCTGTCCGTCCTACGTGTGTCCGTACCTAGATAGAGGCTCCTCGTGCCTTGTCACATTACTTACCTATGTAGTACCTTTATTACTCCTCGTACGAGTACTTCCCGCGCACCAAGAACAACCTCCCTAAATTGAAGAAAATACCCCGTAACCCTGGGAGCCCAGCGATAACGGTCACTTCTTCACCCATTAATTACCTACTCGCGTCGAATCCATCTGCGTAAGGTACCCGGGGCCCATCGCGATAAGGGTCTCTACCCGCACCAGGAACTGCCACCTACTCTTACTCGCGCGCGCGCGTGTGTGTGCCTGTGCCGCTTGCAACGGCAGCACCGCCTGCGGGCTTGTCATGAGTTAAAGTTACGGGATGAGCACCGCGCAGTCATGGGTGACGCTCTCCCCGAGCCCTAATAAGTTAGGCCAAGCCCTGCGTCTTATCGCCGTCCCTGTAATCCCTCTGCCTGCCTGGACGGGAAGCTCGGCGGCGTGTCGCGAAATGACGGCTAATCATCCGGGGCCACCCAGAGGCCCGAGGCGCGCCGCTGGCAAATTCGCCTGCTTCGAATTTTGCCCTCGCACCACGAATTGATTTTGATTATGATTCCTCGCCGGAGCCACGCGGAGCAGCCGGGGCGTGAGCACCGAATGAACGGGCCTGATGGGTACCACTTTCGCCTATCTTGCGATGGGGGCCCGCTTGGCTTCATCGCCGATTCGATTCCTCTGGCAGGGGACGAGACTTGACTTTGATGATTCTCCTGGTCAAACAGCACTAACGCTGAGTGCGTTCCTGAGCCACACGCCCCTCCCCCGTGTCCTCTCTCCTCCTCGGGTCAGGTCAGCCCCGGCTAGGTTCAGCGCACTTCCCAGGCCAGCCACAGGTGCGATCGCGCCTTGCACGTGGGTGTCGTGTCCGGCTGGCGGGCGGGGGATCCTACGAGTCTCGCACACCCCATTCCAAACCTCCCCCGTTGGATTCGCGCTGGCCGCTTCATAGTGTCGCATACGGGTAGGCACGACGAAGCGGGACCCTTCGGCAGCAGCCTGCCCTGTTCACGTTGCTCACGAGCCGCCTGCTGATTGGTCCCGGCCCTGCTATCAGCCAGGCCGGGCCCGCCTGACTCGTTGGAGCTCCCCTCCGCACCCGCGTTCGTGACTTGCCCGAGCCCGCGTCTTCACCCCCTTGGTACGCCCCTCGTCCGCCGACGCCGGCGCACGTGCTGCGATAGAGCGATAGCCATCCTCGCGAACGTGTGCAATTGATTGACGCCGGCCGTCCTGCACTGGCATCCGCGTTTGGGCCGTGCTAGACCCTGACTTGCAGCCAGATGAGGGGTTCGCAGAACGCCGGCTTCGCGATGCGCAACCTACCCCGCTGCCACCATCGTCCCATTGCATTGCCCAGTCTGCGGTCCCCACGTTGGCCTTGTGGGAGGGGACGCGATGCCGCTGGTCAACCCGACAGCCTAACTGGAGACTCGGAAGCTGGTGGGGCGTGGGCATGTCCACCCGCTTGATGACGGGCTGATAATCCACCAAGCCCATGCTCGCCTTGTATGCATCCCTCCCGAGGCTTACATCCAAGTGAGGGTCGTCGCTCTAGAGACCTCTGTGGTTGGGTGCCTCTGAGGCACGCTCCGGGAAACGACTTTGCTACCCGAGCTGACCCGATAGAAAACGACGTACCGGGATCGTTAAAATACCGCGATGCAGCTCGAGAAAAGGCTCACGCCCTTTTGAGACAATAAATTGGCGCTGTTGCCGCGAGTGCCGATTCTCCAGCAGTGGCCCCCCAGATATGACCAACTGTCCGTGTTGGAAGCGGTCGCTTCAGACTCGGGCATGCGTGGGTCGGCTGCGAATGAGGCTGGTGGTACGAGTCGCTTTTCTTGTGATGGCAACGTCATCAATGCTCGACATGTAGGCCGGGCGGATCTTTGTATACCACAACATCGTCGAACACGTCCCGGTGCGGCCAATTCGGTGCTTGTCGTAAGTGACAGATAACCTAGTCGCCGTGGCCGAAAACATACTCTTGGGCAGCCTGCTTGCCTTTAGTAAGACACGTGGGCGGCGGTGGTTGGAATAGGGGCTCGGGCTCAGAAACCACGAGGTTTGTCCAACGACTTACCGCTTTCAAGATGCCGAGCTTTTCTCGGGATTGCATGTAGACGGCGTGGTACTGCCGGATGCTGTTCTGCAGGACTTCGGCCTTGGACATGCGCCCCTCGCAGATGGCCTTCATTTGCAGCTCCATCTCCTTGCGCAAGAAGGGCTTGCCGAGGCTGGTCTCGAATTCCATCCTATCGAACCCTTGGATCAAGGCGACCCCGAGCTTGGTCGGGATGAACTCTCGGATTCCTGTTCGTGCCCCAGCAGTGGCACCTCCTCGGCCTCCCCTCCCGCGGCTGCCTCTGCCCCCGCGCCCGCCGCGTCCTCCACGTGTGGCTGTGTTGTCTTCTGCATCGTCAGCCTCGTTACTCGCTCGGCTTGTCTTGGGAATAGCCGCGACGTATTCACGGTCCTGGATTCTTTGTATGTGCTCGGCCATCGTTGCATCTGTGCCAATCCCGTTGGCATCCATGAGGGCGATCAGATCGGCTTCGGTAAGATAACTGGGCGCCTTGGTTTCGCCCTGGTGTATCATGGCCTCGGTTGGTTCAAACTGTTCGCCCACTGTGAATTTGGGCAATTGCACGGTTCCTGTCCACTTTTCGTAGACGTAGACCTCGAGGTAATTCCTCTCCAGAACGACAACACCGTGTGCGTGGAATGATTCATCTCCGTAGGCAATGTCCACATCAGTAGCCACGCCTTTGGCGTCTTCGGAGCAGCAGGCGAGGAATCTTCGCACAACAAACTCGTAGACCTTTTTCTCGTTCTCGTTCAGAACACTGGCAGCTGCATATGAGACTGGATGAATGGGAGGGTGTGCTTTATCGTCGTTGCGCCCCTGCCGCGGCTGTTGAAACCCGCCATCCACCAGATTCTGGGCAAAGGGACCCCATCGGCCATCTGGTGTTTGCTTCTGTACCAGATTCCGTAGGTTCATGCCTGGATCAAAGCGGTCTGTCTCGGTTCTGGGATAGCTGATGAACCCCTTGTTGTAGAGATGTTCGGCTGTCTCCATAGCTTGCTGACCGGTCAGGCGAAGGAACCGAGTCGCCATCTTTTGAAGCTCTACGGTGGTCAACGGCAAGGGTTTCCATTTCTTGGTTGGTTTTTCCTGAACTTTAGTGACCTTGGCGGTCTTTGCTACCAGGCACCGTTCATATAAGCGAACGACCGAAGCTCTATCAAAGAGACGATTCCGGGACCAGCTGAAGTTGACGTCAATACCCTGCCTCTTGTGCATGACCCTGATCAGCCAGAAGGGCTCGGGCTTGAAATTCCTCACCCGAAAGTATCGGTCGACAACGAAGCCCAGGGTTGGGAATTGACAGGAGCCTGGCGTCTTTCAGTCAGTCGTCTGTTGATCGGCGGGTGAAGGATAGTGAATACCATAGCTGAGGATTCTCGAGGTCAATGGCCCCCCGAGGTTCCTCAGGTTCAGAGTTAAAAACCGAGTGAATGCGTATCCGATACGGAGATCAAGTTCGATCCGCGACGACACGGCGTCCACTTGTCTTTTGTCCAGGTTGATCAGGTTGCGCGACGCGTTCATAACATGTCTGGTATCCGAATGTCAGCCCAGTGGCCAAGGATGGATCTCAGTTGTAAGCTCACGCTTTCTCAATGTTGCTGAATTTTGCCCTCTTGACCTCAATTCTTGGATTGCCCTTCATGGCAGCCTGCACGATCTCGTGACCAATGTGCTCACCCTCGCGATCACAGTCCGTCCAGATGCATAGAGCGTCTGCATAGCGTGCCTGCTTTTCGATGTTCTCGGCGATCTTCCGCTTGTCCTTCAGGGACTGTCAAGACGGTGTTTCTTAGAAGACAAGGGACAGGCGGGGAATCCTTACCTCGGCAACCCCGACATGGACTGGAGCGTCGAACAGGGTCTCCGGTGGCGGGTACTCCCATTTCTTGTAGGCGGAGGGGAAGTCAGTGGCGGTGAGATGACCAAGGACACAGGTCATGGTGACGGTGCACGAGCCCCACGGGCGGCCGAAGTCGTAGTCGAAGACGTAGTTCTTGATGTACTTTTCCGGTGTGTTGTGCTGTTAAGACTGGTCAGCCGTGGGGTAGGGCTCGATTGGGATAGGGAGGACCAACAGACTGCATCTGACCCCCTGAGAGGTGGCCAGCCACGGCCTTGGAGATGGATGGCTTCTCAGCCACGCACAAGACGCGCATCTTGGATTGGAGGCGATAGGGTAGAAAAGTAAGGCATGTAGAGGCTGACGTAAAACTCGGTGAGGTAATCCGTGTCCGAGCCCGGAGGTGGAGGCTGAGAAGAGGGCTCATGGAAGGCGCGACGGGAAGGCGGTTGCCCGAGCTGTTGAAGCTGTGGATGTACAGTTCAATTCGTAAATGGTTTCCCGGTCCTGGGCTCCGCCATCGAACCACCCCAGGTGCTCGTACGCGTGAATTGAGGTCAGGTACCTTAGCTAAGTATATACGACTGAAGAGTTGGCAATTCTTGTTGAGTGATGTTGGGCTTTGTGGTTTACATGTTTTCTCTCTTCAAACATTACCGCTGTCTTCGCCCCGATCTTGGCGGCGGACATTTGACACGCCCAATCAACTGTACGCTGGGACAACCCTGCCTCACAACGACACGACGCGACAGACGCGACTCGCTTTGAGGCGCGGGGCCACCACCGAGTCCAGGTAGGTACGAGTACGACCGTATTTAGGTAGGTTACCTAGGTACCTTAGGTACTCCGTAGTGACCTGGACCCGGCCCGCCACGGTTGCTGCACAGCTGCCAGCGGTCGATCCGGGAGCCCTGGGAACTGCCCAGTGCTTGCAGGTGGCTGAGTAGTGCGCTAGCATCCCCCCTAGTGCGCATCAATGACGTCTGGCGATGAGCCCTCCCATGGAAGCTGTCGTCGACTCGCGCCTCAGCCGTCTTCAGCTCCCGTCCTACCTACCACCCATAATCCCGGCTGTCTGCCCTCGCTCTTCCGTGCTAAACCACAGGTCCGCATCTGGAGTGTGCTTCTACAATCTCCAACGCGTCCGCTGACAATCCAACATGGCTCTCCCTCGTCTGAGCTCGCTTGAAGACTGCGCCGACTACGCAAAAGTCGTCGAGCCTTTGCTCGGCCAGCTTGAGAAGCTCCCCTCGGAAGCTCTCGCTGCCGTTACTGGCCAAACATCAATCGCCGACTTCTATCTCAACACCAACCCGCTCGTCTCTGGCTTTGGCTTTTCCGTGTTCCTGGGCTTCGTTTTCCTGGCCGTGTCCGAGTTCAACCGCAACTACTCCCAGGTTGATCGCATGTGGAGCTTGTTGCCGACCCTCTACAATGCCCACTTCGCTGTCTGGTCCCATCTGAACGGCTTTCCGAGCCAGCGTCTGGATCTGGTTCTCGCATGGTCTATCCTTTGGAGCGTACGTCGAAAAGAAAACGACCATTCACGAGACACCGCGGCTAACACGTCTTCCCCTGCAGACCCGCCTGACTTTCAACTACTGGAGAAGAGGAGGCTACTCCGTTGGCTCTGAGGACTACCGATGGTCAGTAGTCTCGACCCTGACGACCGATCACGTGTCTAACGCTGTATGCTAATACTTCTCGAAGGGAAATCGTTCGCGACAACATTCACCCATTCTTCTTCTTTCTGCTCAATGTCACCTTCATCTCGTTCATCCAGAGTGTACTGCTCTTCCTGCTTGCGGCCCCCACTTACCTCATCCTGCTTGCCACCCAGTTCGAGCCGAACATTGGCGGAGCGGATTGTGTCTTCTTTGCTATTCAAGTCGGCCTGGTTGTGTCCGAGTGGTTCAGCGATGGCCAGCAGTATGGTACGTCGACGAGCCACTGCCCCAATGCCTGGTGCATTTGAATGCTGACGTTGTTGTGATTAGATTACCAGGAAGCGAAGAAAAAGTACCAGGCCACCGCCAAAGTGCCACCGGGAAAGTACACTGCGGACGACTTCAACCGTGGTTTCAACGTGTTTGGCCTGTGGGCTTACTCCAGACACCCGAACTTCGCCGCCGAGCAAGCGATCTGGCTGGACCTATACCAGTGGAGCGCGTATGCGACCAAGTCGCTCTACAATTGGTCTGGGGCCGGGTCACTGTTCCTCGTCATGCTGTTCCAAGGCTCGACGTGGCTGACTGAGCGCATCACCTCTGGCAAGTACCAGGATTACAAGCACTACCAGAGCCGAGTCGGCATGTTCATCCCTAGCCTGCAGCCATACAGGCCGCCGCCGCCCACCCCGCGGCCCTCGCGCACCGCCGACTTCTCCAAGGGCAGACCGAAGCAGAGATAGACGGCGGGCTCTTGGGTCTACTCCCAGGACAAAACGCAATATCGTGGGAACTGGACAATGACGCAATGCCTTCCCGTGGGAACCTTGGCTGTGCTTTGCCATTTCGGATTACCCAATTTGGCCTACTCACGTGCCGGTGGTTGGGCATACATCCATCTGTCGTGGCTATCTATCGTGGCATGAGACCGGCCTGTCGTTATTCTACAAATAGCAAACCCGACCAACTACCGGTCGGTCGGCGAACCTAAGTCAAAAGTCGCATCATGGCGAGCTCGACGCAGATTAGCTGCAATTTGGTGCTCGGCACGAGTAAGGCACAGGGCAGAGTCACGCGGTACGCAGGCGATGCGGGCCGGAAGCGCCGGTGCCCGTGGCTTGACCGGGCGTAACCTAGTACAAAATTGATACAAGCTCTTACGGCCAGCGGGACAAACTACTTCCTCACAAACTCATGGTCCATCTACGCAAACAACACTGTCAATCGGCCCTCCATCACACATTGTGCGACCCCTGTTCGGACTCCAGAGCGTCAGAGCCGGGGTCCAGACCGCCGCGTTGCAAGGCGATATCGCACGGCACAAGGCCTTGTGATCAAACTCGCAGACAAACTCACGGGTATGCAGATGCAGTACAACCCCAGGTCGACAGTGAGCGAGACCCAGCAGACCTGCGGCCGAGCAGAAACGTGGCCAGCAGCAGAGCAGGAGAGCGGGACAGCAGGTCTCGCCTGTTGAGTCAGCTCAGGATTCTCCCTAACGGGTAATCCGCTGGGCGGGTGTTGGTTTCGTTGGCTCCCCACGCTGCCCCCCACCGGCACCACACTGTTCCTGGCGTCTCATTGGGGCAGGGCCCAACTCGCTCGCAAGGCCTCTGCGGGCGGTGGGCTGTTGACAGGACCCTGTGCCGCCGTGGGAGTGTGTGTGGGTGCGCAACGCTGCCGGGAGGGCATCCAATTGGCAGATGCCAAAGTCCCTGCTTATCACCCGCCCCTGGTCCAGAACAGCAGAGGAAAACGAGACAGGTTCTTCAACCCCCATGATCATCTCCGTTGTCGCAGACGGCTACCCAGGAACAACCTCGCCGTGCTGGCCCAGGCCCTCGGTGAGCTCGCACATTATCTGCGGTGTGAGCGGCGGCAGCGGCTGGTGCTGCAGGCGGGCGCGGCGGCGCCGGCGCCTTGGCCATCGTCGGGATCTGGCGTGCCATCTAATGCACGACCCACCGATCCCACGTCCCGCCGATCAGTACCCCCTAAATGGGGCGCTGCTGGCGGGAGCAATAAAAAAAAAAAACACTGATGAGAGGAGGCCGAGAATGCAATTTGGCTATGGGCTTTTGCCTGCGCTCGCCGCTTCCCCGGACCCGGAGGGCGGAGGGGCACACCAAGGAAGAGGCTTCTCAGCCCACACAGCCGACGGGCCTGACGAGTGCGTGCAGACAGGCAGGCAAGCCGGCCCACATTGGCTGTTATCGTGAAGATTATAAGAGTGGCGTGCGCTCCCTCGCCGCTCGTCTGCAAAGTGGGAAGCACAATACCTGCTCTGGCTCCCTCCCGCACTACGCACACCATCGTACATAAAGGCCAGACTCCACCTGGGCTCCCGTGTTGAAGCTCGGCGCCCTCGCTCTGCACCACCAGAGCTTTCTCGTACCCGCGAGCACACCCGCCTCTTGTTCTTTGATCACCTCGGCCAAGGACTGGAGCGGTGAACAGCACTTTCACTTACCATAAGCCCCAACACGTACACATCAAGGCCAGCTCTCCCCTCCCAGCAGCACATCGACGACCCCATCACGCGCAAAAGCAAAGCGAAACTCATCAAAATGGCGAGCCCGGTCGGAAGCACCCCCTCGCTCACCGCAACTGCTACTGGCGGCAGCAGCATCAGCAACAGCAGCGGCAGCGCCCAGGCCGTGCCCTCGGAGCTGGAGGACAGCTACTTTCCCTCGGCGTCTGACAGCGACAGCGACGGCACCCGCTCGCCTCTGGCGGCAGACGCCGACAACGTCCCCGTCGCCGCCTCGACGAAGCAGGGCCGCGACCGCCCTCGCAACGACCTCCTGACCCGGGACTTCCGCAAGCCCGAGGCGCCGCTCGACGTCGCGGCGCAGCTGGCCAAACGCCCGCTCCCCCGGTCGCTGCACAGCTCGCTCGAGGCCGCGGCGCGGCGTTCCCACGCCACTGCCGCCCTCGACGGACCCGAGGCTCGCGCCCACGGGCTCGCTGAGGCCAAGAAGCAATGGGCTGAGTGGCGCGGGTTCTGATTTCTTCTTTCCTTTTTTCTTCTTTTTCGGCGAGATCTTGCGTTGTTGTTATCGTCGATTCTCCCTTTTCTTCGTTGGTATGGCCTGCTTTGTTGTTCTGGCCGTTCATGCCGTGACCGCGCCGCCGCGCTTCATGTATACCTGGAGCACCGTGCGTGTCCGCCTGGCCACGGGACTATGTCTGAGCGCGCTCCCCTTCCCTTGTTGCGCTGGCGTCTGCTTGGATGGATTACCCGGGAAAATTTTTTATGACGGATTTCATCATGATGTCGAATGATCAGCACGAACGCGCTTGACCGAGGCGTTGCCTGTAACTGGATTGGTTTCGTTGAGATTGCATATTCACACCCCCGAGAGAGATACTGCAATGTCCGAGTTGAGAGACCAAGTGTCAATAGAAAAAAACACTATTCAAAACGAGATGTTCATGTCTCATTGCCGCGCGATTGTAAATGACGGACCGCTCCAAGGGCCTTCGAGCACGGCTCCTGTGAGGAACGCGTCCTCGGCCTCTTCGCCCCCTACTGCAGCTGTGCCGACAGGTTGACGCCGTAGACCACGGTCGCGATGAGGGTGATGAGGTTGAGGGAGGACGAGGCGGCGTGCAGCTTGCCGAACTTCTTGTTCAGGGCGGCCATCTCGTCCGAGTGCGGCGCGGCGTCCCAGCTGCGTTTTCCGTCTTTCGTCTCTGTACGTTGTCGCCATGAAGGGGGCCCACCGTCAGCACAGTCACGGTTTGTTGATCGCTCTTGCGGTAGTCTCCCGCCGGCCGACAAAAAAGCAAGCCAAACGCACCTTGAGCCCTCCTCTTGGCGGTGACCTTGTTGGTCTCGGGCAGCAGGTAGGACCAGTTGACGAGGCCGGAGGCGAAGACGGCGGCCAGCGGGGCGAGCACGGCCCAGCGGTTTGGGCCGGGGTGCAGCACGCCGGTCAGGCCGCGGGGCGCCTCGCCGAGCGGGCCGCCGCCGGGGTACGTCAGGGCGAGGAGGGCGGCGCCGACGGTCTGGATGCCAAAGTAGGCGGGGAAGACGGCGCGCTGGAGGATGGCGAACTGGGGCCGCTCGAGGGCCTTGAAGGAGGCGACGGAGTTGACAAAGGTCTGTGTGGGCGGGCAAGGCCAGAGTCAGCGGGGCTTGAGGCACGGAGTTGGTGTTCTTTTGGTTTGGAGTCGCTGGAACATGTTGGCACCAGGTAGGTTGTGGTCGACTCTTGACTTCACGCCCCTTCTCATATGAAGGGCAGGGCGGGGCGCTTTCCGATATTTGGAGTGTCTCTGCCACTGCTCAAAAACTACGTACATGGAAGACTTGAGTTCCGAGAAGAGTCCCGTATCTGGGCGAGGGGGTTTGTCTGTAGTTAGCGATTGCAGTGCTCGGAGGGGTAAATCTGGGCAATGTCGGGGGCCGGGCACGTACGAGAGGATGTGATAAGGCGCGGGGGAATATATCAGCGACATGGTGGCAGAGTTCCGAATATTCTTGTAAGACGGGTCCGGGGTTCTATGGTGGTCGGCGTGGGAGAGGAAGGTTGTGTTAATCGAAGCCAGTCAGGCTTGTACAACGGAAAGTTGGTAGTCGGCTGATGATGAGGCGACCAGGGTTGCATTCCTCGGCTTGTCGTTGAAGAGGCTCGAGGCGTGTGTCTTTCGGGGTCGATGACGTGGGCTGCGCGGTCTTCCCATCTCGGGCCGTGGGATGGCGCTATACTGAAACTGGATTAATGGGCTCGGAAGACGTTGGCGAACACTGCCTGCGACGCGCAAAACGGAGCTTGTGGTTTGACATTACGGAGCACCAGCTCACAGACACCGAAGGGCCGCTTCAATTCGAATCCGCAACACTGCAACTGGTGATGAATTGTGATTGCTTGTATTAAGGGTAACGCTGAGATCGATTCATAGTGAAGTAATGCATGCTGCCTTGATACGACAATCTCAACTCGGGCAAACCAGGTACGAGTGCTTGTCTGTGTTTGCTCTCCGTATTTGGAGTCCGTAATGAACAGGGGATGGCGTCCAATTCCCGTCGTATTCCAGGTTCGTACCTAACTCACAGCCCGTATCGCACAGCCCGGAGCCTGGCGCCTCGAGTCACCTGAACGCGCGCCGTAGTGAACGCAACCGAGCGCCCCTGTAAACGCGCCACACCGCGACGTCTGCCTAAATCGCGTCCAGCTCCGGCCATGGTTGACGGCGCACGACTTCCAGAGCAGAGCCGACGCTGCCCCTCACCTTGTTATCACGGCCGGATTCGCTGGCAGACAGTCTGAAGCAATCCGCGAGACCTTCCGAAGCTCTCCATTCTCATATCCATTTACGTCCCTGTTGGCAATCCACGGTTCGCTGCTGCCCTGCTGGTGCCCGTCACCATGGCGGACAAGGAGGCCACCGTCTACATTCTGGACTTGGGCGAGTCTATGGCCGACTGCCACAGCGGTCGCGTCGAGTCCGACCTTGACTGGTGCATGCGGTACGTCTGGGACAAGATCTCGACGACCGTCGCCGCCAACCGCAAGACGTGGAACGTGGGGGCCATCGGCGTCCGCACCGACGAGACCAGCAACCCCCAGGAAGACGAAGAAGGCTACGAGAACATCAGCGTCCTACAGGACCTGGGCCCCATGGACATGAGCGGCCTCCGGTCCCTGCAGGAGCGGATCAAGCCCAGCTCCTCGTCCACGGGCGATTGCATTTCCGCCCTTGTCATCGCGATCCAAATGATAGAAAAGTTCACCAAGAAGCTCAAATACAAACGCAAGATCATCCTCGTCACGGACGGGGAGGCGCCAGTCGACGGCGATGACTTTGACGATATTGCTGCGAAACTGAAAGATCTGGGCATTCAGCTGGATATCTTGTAAGCCCCGCTCCGTCCTGTTTGTTTTTGACTCGGCTCGGCCCGACTGACGACTGCTGTACCCAGGGGCGTCGATTTCGACGACCTCGAGTTTGGATTCAAAGAGGAGGACAAGTCCAGCGCCAAAGCTGAAAATGAGAGACTCTTCAAAGAGCTGGCCGAGAAAGCCGACGGGCAGATCGGCACCATGGCCGAGGCCATTTCCTACCTGGACACGCCTAGGGTCAAGACGACGAGGCCCTACAAGAGCTACGAAGGCCCCCTCACCCTGGGAGACCCGAGCCAACACGGTGACGCACTGAGTATTCATGTTGAGAGGTATTTCAAAACGCACAAGGCAACCGTGCCCCCTGCTAGCAGAGTCGTGTTCGGGACGGGGCCGGCGGCTTCGCAGGACCACCGGGGGGAGATCGCATGGAGGGCGTCGAGTCGACAGGCGACTTTGCCGCCGTCAAGAATGCCCGCACATACAAGATCAACGACCCCGATGCGCCTGGCGGCAAGAGAGACGTCGAGCAGGATTCTCTGGCCAAGGGGTACGAATACGGCCGCACCGCAGTCCACATCAGCGAGTCGGAGTACAACATCACGAAAATGGAGACGACGAAGCAGTTCTCCATTGTCGGCTTCATCAACCAGGAAAAGGCAAGACAAACGGCGCCAACATTCCCAGATCCCGCTGCGCTGTAAGCTGACCTTTCCCAGTACGAGCCATTCCTGACGATGGGCGACACCAATGTTACCGTAGCCCAGAAATTCAGCGACGCCGACGCGTTGAAGCTGTCGTCGTTTATCCACTCGCTTCACGAGCTCGAGTCTTACGCCGTCGCCCGCATCGTCACCAAGGACGGAAAGGAACCGCTGCTGGTCCTGCTCGCTCCGCACATCGAGCCCGAGTTCGAGTGCCTGTACGACGTCCCCTTGCCATTCGCCGAGGACGTTCGCAACTACAAGTTCCCGCCCCTTGACAAGGTTGTCACTGTCACTGGCAAGAACCTCGTTGAACACGAGCGCTTTCTGCCCTCCGCCGAGCTGCAAGATGTCATGGGCGACTATGTCGACGCCATGGATATCTCATCCTGGGAGAAGGATGACGAAGGGTGAGTGTCTCGCGGTGTCTACGACGTCGGCTCGGTCGTGACTATCACTAAACGCTACCAGTGAACGGAATGAAGAGTATGCGGCAGTAGAAGATGTCTACAATGCGCCTTTGCACCGCGTCAACCAAGTGGTCCGCCATCGCGCGATCTACCCGGACCAGCCGATACCGCCCGTGCCGGGCATCCTGATCAAGTACTCGCACCCGCCGGAGGACCTGGTAGAAAAGGCAAAGCCGGTACTTGAGGATCTAATAGAGACCGCCAAGGTCAAGAAAGGTAGCCGCCACGCTCGCGTCCGCCCCAGAAGGCTGCTAACAGCGTCGCAGTTCCGCCCAAGGCAATGGGCAAGAGGCAGAAGGACAAGGCGAAGCCGCTCTCCGGGCTCGACGTCGAGGCGCTGCTCCGGCAGGACGAGTCCAGGTCCCAGATCAACGCGGACAACGCGATACCCGAGTTCAGACAGATGGTTGAGTACTCGACCGACGACGCGGGCTACCGGGAGGCGGCCAAGCAGTTCGGGGCCATCACGCGCCAGCTGGTCACCGACAGCCTGGGCGACAACCACTACGACCGCGTGATCGAGAACCTGGGCGTCATGAGGAGCGAGATGATCAGCATGGAGGACCCCGAGGTGTACAACTCGTTCGTCCGGGACTTCAAGATGCGGCTGCTGTCGGGCGAGCTGGGCGGCGACAGGCGCGAGCTGTGGTGGCAGCTCAAGGGCAGCAAGCTGGGCCTGATCGACCAGTCGGTCGCGGAGCAATCCGCTGTCACGCCCGACGAGGCCATAGAGGTATGTGATTTCCTTCATCTCTCGCAAGACTGCTTGTTAACGATGTTTCCAGTTCTACAAGAAGACATGAGGATGATTAGAGGTATAATATGCGTGGTCGCTGCCACTCCTGCAGGCGGGTCTTGATGTTCAGCACTACCGGCCACGCCGCCTTGCTTCTTGAACAGTTCTGTCGACGATCTGCGACGCGCGCATTTGCGGTGTTCTTTGAGGGTGAGGCGAACACTTGGAATTCTTACGGTGATGCGCCCAGCGCGGCAGACAGCGATATCTTTTTGCTACCAATGCTCTATGTGTTTCAACCGCTATACGCTTGCCGGGTCAGCCGTAGGCGATCGCGAGAAGCATTATTGAGTTATTCACGATCCAAACAGTTTCGTATCTGCGGATTTAGATGCCCGTTTACACGCCGAGCAGCTAGGGGCATGTTGACTTTACCCGTGACTCTGTCATCTGTATGTGTTAGCTGCTTTCTGTTTATATGAGTGACGGCGCTCGCACTCCTATCTGGTCACTGTAGACCTATCAATGAGGGCATCCAGTTTTAAGAGGGCTTCGCCGTATTGGCACGATCTCTGTAAAATCCAAAGAAGATGAATGACAGATGAGGCAAATGGTTATTTCATAAGGCTGGAATGAGTTTTATCTGCTTCCATGTACCTAACCTGTACATGTAACTCGTTTTGAATACTCGGGGCCGAAGACCTTGTCGCGCCCACATTGTCACAATCCCACGACATTGAATATCTCGCCCAGCTGCACCTGCCGGTTTGTAAGTAAGGTACGAATTGACATCTCCAGGCTGTGCCTGCCTTTGAGATACGATACGACCTTACTTACCGTTAAAGGGTATGTTCCGCAACTTCCTTCTGAGGGCAAATACATGACACACTTTCTGAAAACATCCAGTGCGAGTATTGAATTTACCACGCACAAGTTTAATGTCCTCGCACTACAATTTTATATCTTTACGGACTTACTTTCTTCTAAGTGCCCAACTGTTCTCGAGTCTGCTCGCCCGCAAACACCCTCAGCAGCACCAATCGTGATCACTGCCACTACTAAGGCATTTACCAGCTCGCAATCCAGCAATGGCTACATCCACTGCCACCACTCCCACCCTCAGCAGGCGCCGTGATCTGGCCATATCGCTCGCACACACGGCCTACTTCGACGAATTGTACGAGCCCATGCTCTCAGCCATCCTCGAGCGAGCTGACGTACGGCGGGTCAAGAAAGCCGAAAGCGCTCTGCGCCTCTTGGGGGAAAACAGCAGCTCCGCCTCGCCACCTTTTTGCGCGGTCCTCCTCACTGACGCTGCCCTCACCCTCGCGAAACATTCCAAGGTCTGGAATGCGGTCCTCGACTACGTGCGGGAGCGCGGCGGCATCGCCATCGCCACTTTCGCCTTCAGCTCCTGGGCCCGCCCGGGCAATCTGAAGCCCTTCTGGGCCCGCGCTGGCCTATCCTGGGGCCGGGGCGACTACCACCGGACCGACGTCTCCCTCAACGCGCAGCACACCTTCTTCGCCGGCGACAATATCTCGGTTTCTGTCAAGTTGGCGAGCTCCTACAGTCAGAAAGGCCAATATCTTTCCGGCGTTGATCCGCAAGACGCGTTGTACCGCCCAGACGAAAACTCCTAGACACAGAACCTTGTCTTTCCCAGCGAGAGGGTTCGTAACCTGACCCATGCCGCAGTCGCTCTGGCTAGAGTCGGCGAGGGCTGGATCGGCTACACTGCGGACACTAACGTCGAGGAGAATACCACTACTGTCGTCCTTGCCATGTGTGGACTGCTCTCTTGATGATGAGGATGACGATGGAAGACAGCTAAGATGAAGAAGCTGCACAGTTGACATTCTGAAACAAATCAATTGCTGGGGGCAACTGGCCAGGGATAGCTCACATTACTTCCTGGGCCTCAAGGACTGCAAGTTGACCTTCAGGGCAGTCTCTCTGCTAGCTTTGTTTGTCGTCTGACTTCCAGAAATACTGTACAGCTCGTAATACAACAATCAAGGCAGCGTTAGAGCACTGAACAATATCGAACCGCATTTGATGTCCCGCAGGCCGGAAGAAAGTGACAATATATCACAAAAAAGCACTATCGCGACAAGCGTCGGCCGAGCTCCTCCCTCGCCTCAGCCACGTTCTTGTCCAGATCGAAACCCCAGATCCGGCCAAAGCTCTCCCTCAGCTCTCCTTCAATATCTCCCGCGCCGTTCCTGCCGTCACCATCACCAGCACCAGCCGCTCTCCACTCGTAGAGGTCTCCCGTCCGCCTGCTGTCCTGGACCAGCCACTGCGTGCGCTCGCGGCGCGCGGCGTCGAAGGCCCCGAACGCGGCCTCGAGACCCCCGTGCCCGGCGGCGGCGAGGACCCGCGGGTCCGCGACCAGGGCGGCCAGCACCGCCGCGTCCTCGATGCAGAAGCCCGCGCCCGCGCCGTGGTGCGGGCTGGTCGCGTGCGCCGCGTCGCCGACCAGGCACACGCGGCCCCGGCTGTAGGTCAGAAGCGGGTGCGCGCCCAAGTCGAAGATGGCCCACTGCGGAAGGTTGCGGGATGTTTGTCGGTCAGTGAGTGGGGGGAAAAGGGGTGGAGGGGGAGCAGGCCGTTGAAGGTGCCGGGGGAGGAGGGGGCTCATACATGATCAATGTCGTCGTCTGCCAGGTCGAGCGCCTCGAGAACGGCTGGGCAGAAGTGGCCGAAGTCGCGCATCATGTCCTGCTTGGTCGCCGGCAGGGTCAGGCGGTCGTGGCTGGGCCACTCGGCCTCGTCCGTCACGAAGGCCACCAGGTTCATGGTCTCGCCGCGGTCGACGGCGAACGTCAGCAGGTGAGCCCCGGGCCCCATCTGCGTGCCTGTTGTGTAAGCCATGTGGTGGTGTTCAGATCTCTCCAGTAACAAATGAGACGCGGCAGATCCGGATAGAGGGAAAGGCGTACCCAGAGACACGCGTTCATGGCCCTCTCCGGGCCCATGGCCTCGACCGCCCTGGCCATGGGCACCAGAGCGCGGTAGGCGTACTTGTGGGAGTAGGTCGGGTGGGCGCACGGGTGGTCCTCGCCGAACAGCAGGGCCCTGACGCGCGACTTGATGCCGTCGCACGCCAGGACGGCGTCCGCCTCGGCGGTGGTGCCGTCGGCGAAGTGCAGCACCGTCTTGCCCGTCCCGTCGTCCTGGGTGATGTCCCGGAGCCGCTTGCGGAAGTGGCAGCGGGCCGGGTCGACCAGCTTGGCCATCTCGTCCATGAACTGCCCGCGGTGCACGCTATTGGCCCCCTTTTCGTTGACCAGGCTGAAGAGGGTCTCGGGCTTCTTCTTCCCCTGGCCCCCGGACGCTGTCGCCGCCGGCGAGGAGGAGCCGTCGATGAAGTCAAAGTACACGTGCTTCTTATCCGGCCACTGGTTTTGCGTCTCGACGCGCTCAAACGCCTCGAACACGCTCTCGTCGCACAGCTTCATGGCCTGGATCGAGTTGGGCGCGAACGCGACGCCGGCCCCGATCTCGGAGAAGGCGTGGCCCTGCTCGTACACGTCGATGGCCACGCCGCGCCTCGCCAGGGCTATGGTCAGCGTGATGCCGGCGATGCCGCCGCCCACGACGGCGATGTGGAGGTTCTCTCGGCCCGACATGATCAGATGTTGATGCTGGGGGTAGGGCAGATAAGGGTTTGGAATACAGCGGCAACAGTGAGGGTTGCTATAGATATCCTGTTGGAGGCTGAGGCTCAAGATACAGGAGCTGGGCTACGAATATATAGACTTTTCGAACGCTTGTTGAAACTCTTGGGTGTGTGCGTGTATGTGTGATCCGTACGCCCGGCGCCGAGTGTTCCATCAGTCAGCGACACCGTCAAACTCGCGCCTGTATCCCGGCTGATGTCAAGGTCGTCAGGGCTTAGAGGACGTAGTTCCCAGCCTGCCACGTGCCTGTGCTGGCAAGCTTGGGTCTGCCGTATACTCCGTAGGCATTTGGTGCACCGAGACCTTCGCGCCAATCATCGACGGCTCGCGTCGCGAGCCGTAGCGCTCGGGGTATGTTGGCTACCGGTCGCTGGGGCCGGCTGGCTGACGTCTTCGACGCTCCATAGCCCGACAGGGGTCCGGTTCGATGCCGCCAGGCTGTACGAGTAGATACTCTCAGTCTCTTAAGAGGGTGAATGAGCCAACGTTTTCACGTCGATGCCGGTCCTCTCGCGAATGCGCTCCCAGCATCGGTTTTTGAAGCTACTCTGCGTACGAAAGCCACTGGCGCTTCACCCGCCGAGCGAGGCGCGAACATGGAGCGAGCAGTTCGGTGCTTCGAAGGTGCGAGCTTTTTTGATCTGGGCAGTCTCACAGGCGCTCATGTGGGATTGGTTGAAGAGATTTCAATCTTCAGGTCATCAATCAATCGAAATCCATAGGAGATAGGCTGAAAGGTCCTGCCCAGTCTCGTTGAGACACTGGAATCGTGTAATTGACTGGATCGTTCATGCCAGGCATGTGACGCGACTGGAGGCACTGGGCTGGGGTTAATCAAATGGGCTGCAGCCTGGGGTTAATGAGTTCAATTGACTTATGCATGCATACATTTCGACCAGGGCTTATTGTGAATTATGCAGCACATGCACAATATCAATTTACGCGAAAGATCGCGTCGGACCCCCGCTTAACGCGTACCTACCCAATTTTACGCGCCACCAGTCACTCGTACTCGCAAGGGGCCGGTCGTGGTTGCTCTGGTTGCCCGCCAACCCGCAACCTACTGTAACCCGATCGGGAAGTGGCAGGGTGCATGTGGCAGGTGCCGCGGGCGTCTGCGGTCGGCCTCCCTTGCGACCTCCCGCCGCAATTTGCTGTCCCCTTCCGCATCGACCCTCACTTTGCCCTCTCTGCCCTCTCTCCTATCCTCCCTGCCCGGCCCTCCACCGCCACAACCTCGATCCTCTCTCTCCCGCACCGGCGTCGCTGACGTCTCCCCGCCACCATGTCGTCGCCATCGCAGCGCCGCACGCGCAACTCGCAGTCGGCCACCCCCGCCCGCAACACCCGCAGCTCCCAGGCCCCCCAGAGCAGCCCCGCCGCCGCGAACTCGCAGTCCGGCAACACGCCGCGCGCCACGCGCCAGTCGCAGGCCAATGCCCCGCCCGCCTCCAGTCCCCTCTTCTACCAGTCCTCATCGCCCGCGCCTGCCAACGGCAACGGCGAAGCCTCTTCCCCGCTGCGCCAGAGCACCCAGGACGACACTCAGACCGATGGCGACCGCACCCCCCGCGCCGTGAGCCGGCCCATGGGCGAGTCCTCCCCCATCCGCTACGAACCCAGCTCCAGCCCCGGCCGCCAGCTGCACCCCCAGTCCGACCTCCGCAGCGAGAGCAGCGGCCTGTTCGTAGACCCGACCCGCACCCCGCGAGCCAAGACCAGCCGTCGCGGTGACATCAACTCGGAGATCCTCAGCGGCGGCCCTCGCTCCAGCAGCCGCGTCATCCTCGACGACTCTGGCCGTGTTGTGCGCGAGATCCACTCGGACGCCGCCTCCTTCTCAAATCTTAACCCCAACACCTCCGAAGCCGACAACCTCGGCGGCACCGACAATGCCACCATCTGGGGTACTACCGTCTCCATCGACGACACATACGCCTCCTTCAAGGACTTCCTCAAGAATTTCACCAAGAAGTACCGGATGTGGGCGTCGGGCATGACCACCGAGGAGACTGATGCCGACCCCGACGCCACCACCAAGGTCTACTGGGAGGAACTTCAGAACATGATGCTTCTCGCGCAGCGCATTCTCTACGTCGACATCCGCGACTTGAAGCTCTACCCGCCCACCAGGAAAATCTGGCACCAGATCCAGCATTACCCCCAGGAAATCGTGCCTCTGATGGATCAGTCGGTCCACGATGTCATGATCGAGCTCGCCCAGGCTGAGACGGCGAGACAGAGGAGCCAGAGCAACGGTGGCTCGGCATCTCAGCGCAGCGGCGCGCCCAGCTCAGACATGCAGTTCCCCAGCTCCGAAAGAGGCGACGAGCCGCCGCCCTCCAGCCGTCCCAGAGGCCCGACTCTTGAGGAGAAGGTCATGGACCAGACCTACATGACCCGCCCCTGGGGTCTTGATGAGGTCACCAACCTGAGAGATCTCAACCCGAGCGATATGGACAAGCTCATCTGCATCAAGGGTCTTGTCATCCGTGCCACACCCGTCATTCCCGACATGCGCCAGGCCTTCTTCAAGTGCAACGTCTGCAACCACTCCACCATGGTCGGCTTGGACCGCGGCAAGATCCGCGAGCCCACTGAATGTCCGCGACGCGTGTGCGAGTCGAAGAACTCGATGCAGATCATCCACAATCGCTGCGAGTTTGAGGACAAGCAAGTCATCAAGCTTCAGGAAACCCCTGACGAGGTCCCTGCTGGACAGACGCCTCACTCCGTCTCCGTCTGTGTCTACAATGAGCTGGTGGACTTTTGCAAGGCCGGTGATCGGGTTCAGATCACGGGTATCTTCCGGGTCAGTCCCGTCCGGGTCAACCCCCGGATGCGTTCCGTCAAGAGCATCTTCAAGACCTTCGTGGACGTTGTTCACGTAGCCAAGGTCGACGCCAAGCGCATGGACGCAGATGTCTCCACCCTTGACCAGGAAGCCCACGACCCGGAGAACAACATCGAGCAGACGCGCAACATCACTCCCGAAGAGGAGGAGAAGATCAAAGCCACGGGCGCCCGTGCCGATATCTACGACCTCCTGGCGCGATCGCTGGCCCCTTCAGTCTACGAGATGGACGACGTCAAAAAGGGTATCCTGCTGCAAATGTTCGGAGGCACCAACAAGACGTTTGAAAAGGGCGGCAGTCCCAAGTACCGTGGCGACATCAACGTTCTGCTGTGTGGTGATCCGTCCACAGCTAAATCGCAGATCCTCCAGTACATCCACAAGATTGCGCCACGCGGTGTCTACACCAGCGGCAAAGGCTCCTCGGCGGTCGGTCTCACAGCCTATGTCAGCCGTGATCCTGAGACGCGCCAGCTTGTGCTCGAGTCGGGTGCGCTGGTGCTTTCGGACGGTGGTGTCTGCTGCATCGACGAGTTTGACAAAATGTCGGACGCCACCCGGTCTGTGCTCCACGAAGTCATGGAGCAGCAGACCGTCTCGGTCGCAAAGGCGGGCATCATCACCACGCTGAATGCCAGGACCAGCATTCTGGCCTCTGCCAACCCGATCGGCTCACGGTACAACCCTGACCTGCCGGTTCCTCAGAACATTGACCTGCCGCCTACACTTTTGTCCCGTTTCGACCTGGTCTACCTGATTCTGGATCGCGTCAACGAATCGACAGATCGCAAAATGGCCAGGCATTTGCTGTCCATGTATCTGGAGGACAAGCCCCAGTCGGCGCCCACGAGTAGCGAGATCCTGGTGAGTTGCAACCCTACCGCGCTGAAAGCCTGCAGTGACTAACACCTGATAGCCCGTTGAATTCCTCACTGCGTACATTTCGTACGCCCGCACGCACTGTTCACCTCAGATCTCACCTGAAGCGTCGCAAGCTTTGGTTGAAGCCTACGTTAAAATGCGTAAGCTGGGCCAGGACGTGCGATCGGCGGAGAAGCGGATCACGGCGACCACCCGACAGCTGGAATCCATGATCCGGCTGGCGGAAGCCCACGCCAAGATGCGCCTGGCGAGCACTGTCACCAGATCTGATGTCCTCGAAGCGGAGCGGTTGATCCAGTCGGCTCTCAAGACCGCGGCGACGGACGCGCAGGGCCGCATCGACATGAGTCTGCTTACCGAGGGTACGAGTGCGGCCGAGCGCAAGCGCAAG
Source organism: Hansfordia pulvinata (assembly GCA_006538405.1). Lineage (NCBI taxonomy): Eukaryota > Fungi > Ascomycota > Sordariomycetes > Xylariales > Hansfordia > Hansfordia pulvinata. The sequence goes on along the minus strand of BJKQ01000008.1, from coordinate 1,909,045 downwards.
GCCGAACTCAAGGACGCCGTGTTGCGATTGTTGGACGAGATGACGAGCGGGGGCCAGAGCGCGCGGTTCAGCGAGGTGAGCAGGAGGCTGGCAGAGAACTCGAGCATCCCGGTCGAGCCGGCCGACTTGGCCGAGACGATGCGAGCTCTTGAGATGGAAGGCATGGTGATGGTGACGGGCGAGGGTGCCCGGAAGAGTGTGCGACGTGTGACGGGTGTCTCGTAAGGGGGCGGCAATTGGGACGTGGGTCAACGAACATTTCATGATAAAGAAAGGGGCGAGTGGCGCGGGTGACGATGGATGATTAATGCGATGTGCTGATTTAAATGGGCGACCTATTCCATTACTTGTCTGGCGTCTGCTCGATGTGGTTCTCTATAAGGATAGAATACTCTGATGTAATGCGAGACTTGTCTGGAGAGGACTCTTAGTCGTGCCAGTCCGGTGTATTCTGGCGAACAAGAGACTAACACGGACTCCGGATCAAAGTCCACTTGTTGACTGTGCTACGCGTGCTAACGACATCTTGGGAAATTCTCCCACCGGAGTCTGCGTCAAGAAGGGGGCGCTGGCGTTTGTGGTTCTTTCACCGAACCTGCCCCTGGTGCCTCCCTCTCCTGTCGAGATGACTAGTAAGGCGTAGTCGTACAGGCCCTGACAGCCGGCGCTATCGCCCTACCCGCATCCGAAGTGCCGTAGAGGAGCGGCGGGCGGGCGGGCGGGGCATCCTTTAGGGCGGCGTGGGTTACTACGAGTCTCGTAGGGGTACTCGTACGAGTAGTAGTTGTGGCGGCACGTCAGAACTTTTGCCGAAAAAAATGCACCACCCATTGCCCAGATCGGGATTGGGTTGTTGTGGGCACACGGCGCGCCGCAGAAGTCGCAAAGACGGCGCGGTTGAGTAAGGATATGCCAAGGAAGAAGGCGGATTTGCAATCAGTACGGAGTCAGGGGGGAGGTCCTGGTAGCCCCGGGTCAAAGCCCCACGGGTTTGGCAGTGTTGCGGCGCGTGGAGGTCATGGCGTGGCATGGATCGTGGGAGGAGGACGTGGGAGGTTGCCACTTGCACAGAGGGCGCCCCATTTTTGGCGGTGTTGCGGGCTGCGAGCGATCAGTGGGCGGGGCGTGACGTAGGCACCCAGACACCCAACGGGAGAAGAACTGGGGCTGGAGCCCCTCCTCTGCCCCTGTGCCCCTCTATTCCCAGCGTTGGCCCCTGGGCCCCTGTGCCCCTCGACGCCAGCCGGGCGCGCGCGGTGGTGGGGTCCTGGCGGCGGCCCCGGGGACAGGAAGCTGCATGACATGGGTAGCGCGACAGGCAGAGGGAGGGGGGGGGGGGGGGGGGGGGGGGGGTGAAGCAAGCTGTGGGAGAGGCGAGGTGAGCTGTGGATGGTAAGTTGAAGGACGCATTGGATAGGTAAGGTACGAGTAGGTATCAACTTTGAACGATCAGTAAGGTAAGAAGAAGCCAACGAAGCTATATCAGACGCGGGCTCAACACATCCCAGTGCCATTGAAGTTGATGCATCGCACGCAATACGGACCTGGAGGTCGACGGATACATTATGTACGGTAGGTAAGTACTTACATTACCTTACCTCTACATGTACCTACCTTACCTACCCTGACAATGCGGTATGCATGCGTCAAGTTGGTACGTTGGCTTGACCATATGGATGCAGTGCTGTCCACAGTGGTTTCAACGCACAGATTGACATCATACCTTCAGCCCGGGGGCCTACCTATCTTGGGCTGTTTCAACACCCGTGGACGTATTTGATTGATGTATCAACCTTACCTTCGCCCCCAGTGTACGAGTTCATCAGTGCAGGAAGGCACGCACCTTGACCGTGGGGCAGGAACCCCCCCGGCCCAGGTCACGACTGGGCTCGAGGAGAAATGGATTCCGGGCGCGAACACTCGTAGAGCGATCTGCGTGCGGTGGACCAGAAGCCTGCTACATGCTCCCTCCCCGCCCGCGCTCGTCAGTCTGCCGGTCTCTGGGTAGGTACACACACCGGGCACCGGCAACGGAACGTAAAGGAGCTGCCAACCCAGCTTCCGCTGTTGCACCCCTTTTCCCTCTTTCTACCACTACTCCTCCTCACTCTGTTCCATTCCCTCCCCTTCCCCGCCACTCCAGCTCCTCCGGTGACAGGTTCAGCCCGAGAAACCCCATCCACACGCCAGACACATCGCCCCGGACAGCGTCCCGGAGCTCTTATACCCCCGTACCATAGACAGAGTGCCAGAATCACACAGACCATGGCGTCTCAACTGCACCCCCGTCCCGACTTTGTCCACACGAACCAGCGTTGGAGCCTGGTGCACGATGGCTGGACCATCCTCTACGACGACGAAGACGTCGGGCTCCAGCGGGGCTGGCAGTTCACCGGCACCCCCGACAAGGTCTCCCTCTCCACCGAGGGCGTCACCGACGAAGAGGCTCAGCGGCTGGCCGCCTTCCCCGAGCTCAAGCAGCGCGGCTTTGCTGCCCACGGCCGCACCGAGAACGTCAAGGCCCCGATCCGCCTACCCTACGCATTCCAGACCCCCGCCTCCGGTCTCGGCCACAACGAGGCACACGAGGTCTTGTGGTACGAGCGCAAGGCCTTTGCCGACCCCCGCCAGTCCGCCGAGCGCGATGCCGGCGACCGCGTTCTCCTGCGCTTCGGCGCCGTCGACTACGAGGCCACGCTGTGGGCCAACGGCGCTCTGGTCGCCGAGCACCGCGGCGGCCACGTTCCCTTCGACGTCGACCTGACCGATGCCCTGGCGGCTGCCGCCAAGGCCAGCGGCGACCTGCACCTCGTCTTGCGCGTCCGCGACTCGCCCTACGACCTCAGCCAGCCCCGCGGCAAGCAGTACTGGGGGCCCATCCCCGAGAGCATCTTCTACAAGCCTACCAGCGGGATCTGGCAGAACGTCTGGTGGGAGGTGGTGCCTTCTGCGCGTATCGCCAGCAGTAGCGACGGCACTATCCTGAGGTCCAACAACATTGAGGACGGCGTCCTCGAGGCCACTGTTGCCCTTCTTGGTCGCAGGGCCCAACACAACTACCTGGTCGAGATTGAGACGAGCTTGCACGGTGTCCCGGTCTCCAAGGAGAAGGCTTCGCTGACCAAGGAGAAGAACCACGTGAGCTTGTCTGCCAAGGTGGCTCTTAGCGAGGACGCGCAAAAGTCGGCTCCCCAGTCTCTCAAGGACGCCGCCCCCTTGGACGAACCGCGCGCCTGGCACAAGGGCACCGCGGTCTGGTCCCCGAGTTCCCCACCCTGTACGACATCACCATTCGCCTTCTCGACTCTACGGCCAAGGTCGTCGATGAGGTCAAGACCTACACCGGCTTCCGCAACATCGATTGGAACAAGGGCGACGGCACTTTCAGACTCAACGGCCGGCCCATCTTCATGGCTCTGAACCTTGACCAGGGCTACTGGCCAGAGACGGGCCTGACGCCGCCAAATGGGGACAGCCTGAAGGAGGACATCATCTTGGCCAAGGCCATGGGCATGAACGGCTGCCGCAAGCACCAGAAGGTCGAGGACCCCATTTTCCACTACTGGGCCGACAAACTGGGCTACCTCGTCTGGGGGGAAATGGCCAACGCGTACGAATACTCGGAGGAGTACACCCGTCGCTTCGACCAGGAGTGGATTGAGTCCGTGAAGAGAGATATCAACCACCCCTGTATCGTCATGTGGACTCCTGTCAACGAAAGCTGGGCGTACCCCAACCTGAAGGACAACGCGCAGCAGCGCAACCACATCCGCCAGCTGTATTACATGACCAAGTAAGTCGCATATCCCCTAGTCATTGCCAATCCAGAAAGCTGACAAGAACCGCGCGAAGGACTTTGGACCCGACCCGCCCTGTCAACGACAACTGTGGTTGGGAGCACGTCTTGACCGACATCAGTTCATTCCACGACTACCACGACGCCGACTACCTGGAGAACTCTTGCGCGACCCAAGAAAGCATGCTGTCGACCAAACTGTGCGACCGTCCTTTCCACTTGGAGCCTATTGTGGTGGACGGCAAAGTCGTGGACCCCGGTTCGAAGCACAAGGAGGGTGCGCCGTTGATGAACACGGAGTTCGCTGGCGTCAACATTGCGCCTCAAACAGGCAACAAAGACGAACGTGACTGGGGCTACACGACTGCTAGCGATAGCAACGACTTGCTGAAGCGCGTCGAAGCTCTTGTCAAGGCCGTCACTAAGAGCGGTAAGAACCTCGGCTTCGTGTACACGCAACTGTAAGTCTTCTATCGTGACGCTTTGCAGGGTCTTCACTAACGTATGGGAATCAGCACGGACATTGAGCAGGAGGTCAACGGGCTCTACACGTTTGACCGCAAGGAGAAGATGCCCGCTGCTGAGGTGAAGAGAGTCTTCAACGCTGCGGCCAAGTTCTACCTCGACCAGCAGAAGATCTAGGCGGCGCGGAAGACATTCAGAAGTATCTGATGCATGTGCCTCATGCTGAAGAGTCAAGGCGTTTTTGGAAAATGGTCCATGGGAACTTTCGGGGTAAAATCTAAACAAGCCTGATCTTCACACATTTAACCAATTTGTCACTGTGAATTCTGTATGTACACCGGTCCTGGATTAGGCGTGTCTGAAACATGCGTTCTAATTAAATCAGTATTTGATAGATATCATCACAGTGGCAATGAAACGCGTCGGGCCTATGCAAATATCCAGACCAGACGCATGACCTTCAAATGTGCAGCTTTATAGGACTACATATCACGACTGAAGAACAAGTAGACACTTGAAGCGAGTCGCCTACTAGCACGCAGTCGAGTTTGATGTGGGAACGGTAATTAGGGGCGGGAGGCGAGGGCGACGCGACCCTGAAGCGCAATGGCTGACAATCAGAATTTCCGCCTCGGCGGAAAGCTGAGGCAGAACGGCGACGGCTCACGCGTACGATGTAGCTTGTTGATGCAGCTTGTAAAGTGGCTCGAAATTTGGGTATCATAGAAAATACTAACACTTAGATTGGCAACGCTGAGCTCGTTCGACTTGACCACGGCCCACCCTTTCACGCACCGATGAAAGTCGAACTGCCATGCCCCCCTGCCCCCCCCCCCCCCCCCCTTCCCTCCGACCCCCTACTCTAAATCATATCCCCCAAAGTCTAGTAGTACGACCGCGTGCCCTCGGCCCGGTATTGGTCCTGGGTGCCCGGGAAGGCGCCGACGGGGTCCTCGGCGGCGGCTGCGGCGCCCGGCAGCGCGCCTTCGTCGTCGGAGCTCAGCTGGTCGCCGGCGCCGACGCCAAAGTCGTCGGAGCGGTCGGGCGGGGCGCGCATGGCCTCGAGGGCGAGCCGGTCGAGCTCGGGCGGCTGCCACGGCTGTATCGTGTTGAACTCGCGGCCCGAGGGCAGCTTGGCCAGCAAGGTCTGCGGCGCGGTGGGGCTCTGGGTGAGCATCTGCGGAGGGAGGGAGGGAGGGATCCCGAGTGTAAGTACGATACAAGGAGGGTGGGGGAGAGAGAGAGAGAGAGAGAGAGAGAGAGAGAGAGAAAACAGAGGATGTGAATGTGAAAGTGATATAAAAGAGGAAGACCACTCACCGTGTCGTTCACCTTGGCCCATTTAGTCTCGAGCATCTCGAGGATGCGGATCTCGTCGACGCGGCCGGCGTCGGAGCCCCAGTTTGTGCTCTTGTGGACCTTCCTGTCCTCCTTCCTCTCGGACCAGTCCTTGCGCATGCGGCTCAGGCTGAGGCCCTTCTTGACCTCCCTGGACTCGACGCCGAGCTCGAGCAGGCCGCAGCGCAGCCAGCCGAGGGCGTCGCCCATCTGGCCGGACAGCTCGGCGTCGATGCCGAGGAAGCGGCAGGCCTTGGCGCGGGCGGCGCGGCGCAGGTCCTCGAGGTAGCGCAGCAGGACGTCGTCGAGGCGGCCGACCCCCTTGTCGGAGGCCGGGACGGCGTGGCACAGGGACGAGGCCTGGGCGGCGTGGTCGGCGGCGGCGAGGCACAGGCGGGCGTAGAGGTGGGCGCGGACCCTGGGGATCTCGGGGGCCTTGTACATCCACTCGCGGTCGCTGTCGTTGCGGCCCCGGGCGGCGACGGCCGGGTAGGGGTCGTCCTTGAGGACGGCGAGCAGGGTGGCCTCGGCGAGGGCCAGCGAGGCCATGGCGCGGGCGGCGGAGGGCGTGATGTCCGGGCAGGGCGGGGAGGTGGCCGGGCTGCCGCCGCTCTCGGCGCGGCGGGCCAGCCAGTCGTGAACCGAGGCGGCGTCGAGCAGGTGCCTCGTGGCCGCGGTGATGGCGGCCGCGCGGGCGGGGCCGTCGGGGGGCGGCGCGCCCGTGGTGACGTGCAGCGGGTGCAGGGCCGCGCGGGCCAGCAGCGTGTGGGCGTAGCCCAGCGTGGACAGGGCGAAGTAGAGCTCGTACTCGAGCGAGCGGACCTTGGTGCGGGCGGCCTCGCGGCCGGGCACGGGCACGGCGGACAGCGTCGGGCGCCACTCGATGACCGGGGCCGAGTTGAGGACGACGCTGACCTCGTCCCGCCGCCGCCACCACCGGGCACGGCGCCGCGGCGGGGGGCCAGGCCGGCGTCGACGACGGCGAACAGGTAGGGCAGGTAGGCGTTGATGTTGGAGACGACGAGGGACAGCGAGGCGGCCTGGGAGGCCGGGGCCAGGCGCTTGTGCTTCTTGAGGTCGTCGCGGACGACGCCGCGGTAGGTGCTGGCGTTGAGGGGCAGGGAGGGGTGCGACTCGCAGCCGAAGCTGGAGGAGAAGGAGAAGGCCGACGTGGTGGGGAGGACAAAGGGAAACGGCATGGTGGGCAGGAGGGGAGGGACGGGCAGACAAACCCCCAAAGACTCGATCGTGGGTTGGGAATGGGTTTGAGCTGTGCGCCGTCCAACAGTAGATGTATGTCCTTATGTTGATTTTGGGCGGTGGTGATCGTGCTGCCGAACCTGATGTCACAGCTCGAGCTTGTCACGATGTTGGATGTGGAGTTGTGCTCAAGGTAACGAGGGGCTTGCATAATTCCGTCGCCCGCACGTTCCACACCAGTTGATACCACATCAATGCAGTTGAGTTGATGCACAACAATCGTGCATAAAATACACCATCTCAATCCGCATGTTGCATAAGTCCTTCTAGAAGGCCAAGCCGCCCCGTTATGAGCGAGGGCCCCACCATACCAGGTTTTATGTACGAGTACTCTGCACAACTCGTAGCACCCAATTGAATCCCTTCACAGCACAGTCGAATGACCCGTGGCGCGTTCCCGTTGCCATTGAAGCAAGCCAGAGCTGTCACCTCACAGCTGCTCGACCTTCACCTACGCCCCCTCCTCTCACCAGCGGCACACGACGTCAATCCGGGGCCCCGCCACTCCCCTTCCACACCCGTCAATGACCCCGACAGCTAGGCTCCTCCTCAGATAGCTTGTCTGCGACCATGGCCGCTGCCTCGCCGTCCCCCACAAGCCGCGGCGCAAGCCCAAGAAGACGCCCACGTCGCCCGTCGACAGCCCCAGGGTCAAGACCGAGGCCCTCGTCCGCACGCCGTCCTTTCCCCTCGCCGCCTTCTTGTGGCCTGCCCGCAGCTCCCTGTCGCAATGGCAGGTCTTGCCCCTGATCCTCATGGTCGTCGGCCTCTTTCGCTGGGCCGCCGGGCTCTGGGGCTACTCTGGTGAGTCGCCCGCTGTCCCCATCGCGAGGGCGTGTCTGCCTAGGCCGTACCGCATTCGCTGACCGCTCGCTTTCTCCCCCGCAGGCTTCCAGAAACCGCCCATGTTCGGCGACTACGAGGCCCAGCGCCACTGGATGGAGGTGACGACACAGCTGCCCGTTTCGCAGTGGTATTTCCACGACCTCGAGTGGTGGGGACTCGACTACCCCCCTTTGACGGCCTACCATAGCTGGATCCTGGGCAAGGTCGGCCTTCTCATGGATCCGGCCTGGTTCGCCCTGTTCACCTCGCGCGGCTCCGGCGACGCCAACCTCAAGATCTTCATGCGCGCGACCGTCATCGTCTCTGAGTACCTCACCTACATCCCCGCCGTCGTCATCTTTGTCCGGAGGTACAGCCGCCTCTTCGGGGTCGCCCAGTGGACCGCCTCGGTTGCCCTCGTCGCCATTCTCATGCAGCCCTCGACCATCCTCATCGACCATGTGCACTTCCAGTACAACACGGTCATGCTGGGTCTGGTCCTGGCTAGCATGTCCAGCATGGTCGCCGGCCGCCACCTGTGGGCGTCCATCTTTTTCGTCGCCGCGCTGGGCTTCAAGCAGATGGCGCTCTACTACGCCCCGGTCGTCTTTGCCTATCTGCTGGGCTGCTGCGTCTTCCCCAGGATCCGCATCGGCCGCCTTCTCTGCATTGCCGCCGTGACCCTGGCGTCCTTTGTGGTCCTTGTCCTGCCCCTCGTCCTCGGCGTCATCTACGACGCCCGCCGGGGTGTGACGTCGCAGCCGGAGCTCGAGGGCGCCCGCCCCGAGCTGCCCATCTTCTCCTTCTTGTCGCAGCACGTCGACCCCGAGGCCTTCTACTACCCCGTGGTGGAGCTGCTGGTCCAGGTGGTGCACCGGGTGTTCCCCTTCTCCCGTGGGCTCTTCGAGGACAAGGTGGCCAATTTCTGGTGCGTGGCCAACGTGGTCATCAAGCTGCGCAACTATCCCAAGGCTCTGCTGCAGCGCCTGTCGCTGGTGGCGACGCTGGCCGCGATCCTGCCGCCGTGCGCCATCGTCTTCCTGCGGCCGCGCAAGGAGGCGCTGCCGTACGCGTTCGGCGCGACGGCCTGGGGCTTCTTCCTCTTCAGCTGGCAGGTCCACGAGAAGAGCGCGCTTCTGCCGCTGCTGCCGATGACGGTGCTGCTCGCGGGCCGGCAGGGGCTGGGCAAGGACATCCGGGCGTGGGTGGGGTTCGCCAACCTGCTGGGGGCGTGGACCATGTACCCGCTGCTGGACCGGGTGGACCTGCGGGTGCCGTACGCGGTGCTGACGCTGCTGTGGGCGTACCTGCTGGGCCTGCCGCCGACGTCGACGAGCGCGTACTTCGAGGCGGGCCAGCCGGCGGCGGTGCAGTGGGCGACGGCGCTGGTGCACGGCGGGTTCTACGCGCTGATGGGGGCCTGGCACGTGCTAGACATGTTCGTGGTGCCGCCGCCGGGCAAGCCCGACCTGTGGGTGGTGGTGAACGTGGGGATCGGCGCGGCCGGCTTCGTGCTCTGCTACCTCTGGTGCCTGGGCAGCCTGGCGTGGGAGTGCGGGATGGTGCCGAAGAAGCTGTTTGGCGAGGGCCCCAAAGTGAAGACCAAGTAGAGGGCGGGGCAGGAGAGGACGAGGACTGGGCGACAAGCGTCCGTCGCCCCCATGTCGGTGCAAGTGGCCATGAGGCCGCGCTACGTGTGACTACAATGTAGTTGAAAAGAAGATACCCCCACCAGCAAGCGAATGTGCACGTTTGTTGTTGACCATGATGCTGCCTCCCAGTGCGAAAATAGAACGTTTCCCCGCCCAGGCGTACAAAGAGAACCAGCATGACGGGACTTGCGGGGGGGGGATCTACCGGGAGAAAAAAGGGCGTGAGAGGGATCGTGTGTCCGTTCGCACAGGGGTCGGAGTATTTTTGGTCGTAATGTCTCACACCAAGCTTAGGTACGCATCCATCTTATTGCCATTGACGAAAGGGGAGGGCGGGGGATGATTCGGGCGAGCCTGGGCTAGGGATCCGTTGGCAGGGAGGGGGCGTGTCCCGTCTGGGAGCAATCGATGGATGGTACGTGGTGAATACCTACTCGTATCTATTCATCAGTACGATTACGGAATACTGACCTTGGGTGCGTAGGTGCTTGGGTCCCTTACGCTTGCGAGGCCGGTGGTGGTGGCCGACGACGGGGGGGCCCACGAGAGATGGCCGGCTGGAAGTCGTTTACCTAGTGTGGACCTGGGATGTAAAAGCGGAACTCGACGCGTGTTGCCGGTGGCTAAGTTCTCTCGTTCACTAGTCTCCTTCTGGGGGGGCATTATGCCCGTCACGCCTTGTCACCTTGCCAGGTATTACGCCTCATCTCCTGACCTAAAGCCAGCTCCATCTCGGTTCGAGGGACCTCTGGCGATCGGGTCCAGTGGGCGGGTTCCATGCCTGGCACCCTTCTTCAGGCAATTGGATACTCGTACTCCAGTCGTAGTGGAGTGGACAGTGACGGCACCGCCCGCCCTGTGGCAAAATACTATCCAGGTACCTACCTTGGACCTCGTGTTCCAGACGGGAAAATGGAAAGTGAAACCCTGCTACGCGCACGAGTACAGCCTGCGCTCGCTGGGGTGCTATAATCATTCATCCATTTCAAGGCTGCGACTCGGAGCCGCTGTTTCACCTGGACGGACTGGTCTGGCCTACGGCCGAAGGGCGCACGCTGCCCTTTCAAGGTTATTGGTTTCTAGCCCGGCCGGTAGCTTATGTCTGCAGTCTACGCGCATGGTGCCGTTGGTCACCCCAATGAGCTCTGTACCCCGGCGACTGCAAGTACATCCCTGACCATGAAAATCCGGTCACCACTTCCTGGTTCCGATGAGGATGTCGAGGCAGAGACTGGGCTGCCCCGGCCAATAACCACTGCGACGGGATGAGTGGGACATTGATGGGCCACTACGAGTACCTACATGTCAACCAACCGAAGAAGGCCTCGTAGGTACCGCCGGGATCCCGTCCATCCATATGATGGGGCCTGGCCTCTAGCTACCTACCCTGTACTCGTACCTACCTTCCTACTTACCTATTACCTCATCATGTCAGCCGTCCATGCCACTGCCCTGGATGATATCCATCAATGACATTTGATGCATTGTCCAAGTTCAACTATCCCTCCTGCTCCGACATTTACGCAGCACCACTGCCGGACGCGACGTAATACATGTGCGCGGTCCCTCTGCGTCTTTTGTTCCCTTGGATCCCCTGCTCGCTTCGTCCCGCCCTCCACTGTCGATTTCCCGCGTGCACCCTCCTACAGCCTACCTACGGATCCGACCTCCGTGGCCCGTTCGTCCACCAAACTCTAAACACCTTTAAATCACCCGCCTGCACGTACAAATAGTTGATACACCTCGTTCGTCCCGGTGCCGCCGTCCGTCGTCCCAACTGCAACAATCCACTCCTCTCCTCTCCTCTCCTCTCTTCTTCTTTTCTCTTCCCTCTCCCCGTCCGTCCCAACGCCAACCGCCATCGTCGCCTCCCATGGAGAAGTCTCGCGTATCCGGCGACAACGAGCGCAATCTCGAGAGCGGCAACGCCAGCTCCTCCAACACGCCCGCAGACCCCGCCCCCTCCGACGCCAAACGCGGTCTTCACCCCGCCTTCTACATTGCGTGAGTCGTGATCCGACGCTTGCCCCTTCGACCTCTGCCACGGAAGCTGACCCTCTTTCAGGCTATGGATCGCCTGCAGTTCCGGCGTCATCCTGTTCAACAAATGGGTTCTCGCCAGCGCCAAGTTCGGTATGTGCCCCTGCTTACTTCATTCGGGGCGCCCATCAAAGTAATTGACACTAACCGGGCATGTGTATCCAGATTTCCGTCAGTCAACCCTTCTTCAACGATCCGAGCACCCACCGCGTATGTCGTATTGACAAAAAAAACCACCAGCTCTCTTCCTCACAACATGGCACATGCTTTTCGCGACCGCCGTGACGCAGGGAATGGCCCATTTCACCAACATCCTTGACAGCCGTTTCAAGGTGGGCATGGATCGCCGGCTTTACATGTACGGATGTGCCGTCTCGCCTTCGCTTTTCTGCGCCCCCAAACCGTCGCCATGCTGACTCCTGCCCCAGGAAAGCCATCTTCCCCATCGGTATCGTGTTCAGCCTGAGTCTGATTTGTGGAAACCTGGCCTACATCTACCTGAGCGTCTCTTTCATCCAGATGCTCAAGGCCACCAACGCGGTCGTCACCCTCCTCATCACCTGGTCTTTCGGAATGGCGCCGCCCAATTTCAAGGTTCTCGGTAACGTTATGCTCATTGTCGTTGGTGTTGTCATCGCTTCCTTTGGAGAACTTAAGTTCGATCTCATCGGCTTCATCTGTAAGTGACAGCCCTCCGCCCATGCCCGAGTCCCCTCCACTCCAATCTAAACCCGCATGTTACAGTCCAAGTTGCTGGCATCGTCTTCGAGGCGCTCCGCCTGGTCATGGTGCAGCGCATCCTGAGCCACCCGGATTACAAGATGGACCCCATCGTGTCCCTCTACTATTACGCTCCCGCATGCGCCATCACCAACGGGGCGCTTGCCTTCTTTGTCGAGGTGCCCCGTTTGCATATGGCCGACGTTCTCAACCTTGGCATTGGCACCCTCATTGCCAATGCGTTTGTCGCCTTTATGCTGAACGTGTCTGTCGTTCTGCTCGTAAGTGACCTTGGCCCACGATGCACTTGCTCTTTCCTCCTCTTGGGCCGCCGTCTGACGCATCACAGATTGGCCAAACCTCGGCCGTCGTCCTCACCATGGCCGGTGTCCTGAAGGACATTCTCCTCGTGGTAGCTTCCATTGTCCTCTTTGGAGACCCGGTCACGGCTCAGCAGTACTTCGGCTACTCCATCGCTCTAGGCGGCCTCACCTATTACAAGCTCGGGGCTGAAAAGGTCAACAACACCCTCGCAGACGCCCAGCTGAAGCTCGGGTCTTTCCGTCAGAACCACCCAGCCAAGGTGCGCGGCTTGCTCATCCTCGCTTTCGCCTCTGTCGTCACGCTGGGCTACCTTGCGTGGCAGCCTTCCGCTCTCGGTCCGTACACCCGGGTCCCGACAGTCTGAGTGCAAGTGTGGAAATTGCAGTTCTATGCGGCGGCCTGGAATGAGGTTCGGTGGGGTTATCAGCACCGCCCTAAGGGCAGCACGACATATGAGTGCCTTTTGTGTTGGGCTGGCTTGTGAGACTTAATAGACCGGACCTTCTCCACAGCTCCGGTGTCCATGGCCAACGTACAACCACCGTGATGAATCGAGACGAGCAAAAGAGGCGACCCTGCGGCTCACGCGAGAAAGAAGTTTACACTGGATCGGAAAATGATTGTTTAATGATTTGACTTGATAGTCTGGGGATACGATGAACCCAGAACATAATAGACAGCTCCAGCCGCCAAGTAGGCAGGCGGCGGGGCACGCAGAGTGATTTGTTTATGCTCCGACAAGTGACTGTGTGGCCATAGCAGCTTCTATAGCTGCAACTGACAGCCGAAAGAAGAAACCTATTCCTGGCCATGACGTTTTTGACGAAATGCTTGAAGCACAATGTCGTCGTACCAGTCACAGCCATTCTGCTGCGCCAGATCGATGAGTCGACTCCAATTCCAGATACCCACAGACTCTTCGTGTGTCACCTTGCCCAGGCAAAGATAGTGGCTTGGGTGGTAAGTGAGCTCAAGATCCCCGAGGCCGTAATACTGGAGCTCCTCGGATAGACTGAGAAGCGGGCGACGCTTCTCTATCCGGACGTTTGGGTCGATGACGACGAGCCATGAGCTCTGGATGCGGTAGGGGCGCCCCTTTGCGAGCTGCTCGATCTGCGCCTTGTCTCGGTGAAACGAGATCCACGGCGTGGGGATCATCTCATCCCCTTTCCTTCGGGTTCCGGCCTGGACCCTGAGGAAGTACTTTCTGCGATCTTCCAAGAGGTGGTTGGGATCGGTCTCTCCAGAGGTGGCGAGCATCTCCCAGCGTTTGTCGCGGCGAATCCTCTGCGGCTGGCTTGCTGACAGTTCGTCGTGCAGGGCGACCGCCGTCTCGTGGCCTTTGGCGCGGTCAATCTCCTGCGGCTGGCTTGCTGACAGTTCGTCGTCGCACAGGCGCATCAGGGGCCTGGGCCACTTCTCTTTCGGGTTCTTGCGCCACGGGTGGTCGATCTCGGTCTGGTTGAAGGGGTTGACGAACGAGGACGGGCTGGGCGGGCGCGGGGCTGCGGCGGGGTATTGGGGGAGAAGGTGGTCGGACATGGCTGCTGCGGTGGTAAAGTCGGCGGGTTGGTTGAGTAGGTATAATGGTTTTTTACTTCTTTCAAAGTTCTCTCTAGGTCTGAACGATGGGGTACGGGAGGAGAGAGTGAGGGGAATGGATGAAGGGGCTTGGATGCGCAGCTTTTGCAGACAGGCAGGCAAACGCGGGGGGGCTGCTGAAGGGCAGCGAGAAGCCAATCACGGCTCTCTGGCGGAGGATGGCAGCGCTCCTCGGATGTGAGGCAACAAGGCTGTGTGCTACGCTGCCGTGCTTGGGGTTGTCTGGGTATCTGGTTGGCCGGTTTCTGCTCGCCTGGAATCAATCGGGTAGGACAGTTTCTTTTCCATTTCCGACTGTTAGCCCGCGGGGCTGCGCCGAGTACGCTTGAAGGGCACTTCGCATTTTGCGTAGGTAGAACCTAGGCGAGATCATCATACATTACTTTGGAACATACCTATACATGCGTATCCGCGTGTTAAGGAAGCGCGGTCCAGTGAGGCGGCGTGTTACGTGTGGCAGGTCAGAAGCGAAGGCACTTTTCGAGGGTCGCGCGAACGACGGCCTCGGCTTACGGAGCGAGAGGCTCCGGGGCACATGTTCAGAGTCAGGGCACGGTCGGGTCGGCGGTGCGTATCGTGTGTGTGTGTGTGTGTGTGTGTGTGTGTGTGTGTGTGTGTGTGTGTGTGTGTGTGTGTGTGTGTGTGTGTGTGTGTGTGTGTGTGTGTGTGTGTGTGTGTGTGTGTGTGTGTGTGTGTGTGTGTGTGTGTGTGTGTGTGTGTGTGTGTGTGTGTGTGTGACGAGGGGGAAACGGGGTCATGCCACTCAAAGTGCAGCGAGCAGACGGTACGTGTTAGCATGGAATTCCATCTTCAATTTCTCATTTTCCCTCTTTCTCTTCCCTCTTTACGGTGGTTCAGCGGCTGGCTGAGGTGAGGCGAGGCTGGGTGGCCTGAACTTGATTCGCTCTCATGCGCAGGGGGGCGTTGCCGGGCTGGATTAGGGGTTGGTAAAGACCACTTGCTTCTCGGTCAAAATATAGGAGAAAATAAAAGAACATAGAAGAGTAAAAGAGGAAGAAAGAGATTGGGGACTCTTGAGAAGTTATTCGGCTGGACGGGAAGGAGAGAGAAGACAAATGAAAGCCTGACTCAAGACTCCAAAGACCTCAACCTAACGTCTCTGCCCATAACTCTACAGCAACTCGCACCCTGCTCACCTGGGTCGACAACACCTTTGTTGTCAGAAAAGCGGGCAAATAACCGTCAAGTCAGAGGTTGGCAGGCATCGCCGTCGTTCAAAGCCGGGGTGCATAGCAGCAGGGGTCATTGGGAGACGCCCTGTCGACTGCGGAGTCCACTTGGCCCGGGAGGGCTGCCAGCAGTGTCGTATTTTTCAACTTTACTCTTTTTTTCTTCTTCTGGGTTCGTTCTGTTCATATTCAGTTCCGGTTCGCAAACTCGGGCTGCTTACAAGCTTGGCCAATATCTTCACAACGCTCTCCGGGAAAGGGATTTAAAAGAGCATAGACTAAGACTAAACGCCCACCCGTGCAGGTCGCCGACCACACTGCTGCTGTTATTACGAGGTTCGATCGCACACCGACCAGCCCTGGCATACCCACGGGCAGGTGAAACCAAGAGGGCCCGCGTCACCAGGGGTACCTGGCGATCGGCAATGACGACGGCGACGACGACGACGACGACGACGACGACGACGCGCGTCAAGTGCTTTGCCTTGATGTTCGGCTCAGTGTGCCAATATCGCTGGCTATCAATTCTGTGGGCGGGAAAATTCCGAGGGAGGGAGGGACGTGGAGGCGGTGGAAGGGGGGAAGGGGCTTACGAATCTCGCCGCACACGGAGTCAGCCCTGTTCTGCTGCACGGCTGATGGGGTTGGTGCAAAGACACGACAGTGAATAGGGTGAGTGGAGGCAAAAGCCGACGCAAGGCAGGACGGCGATGCTTGCCTGATGAGCCCCTCTCCCCCTTCCCCAAATACCCGGCCGCCTTTGGTGGGGTGGCTGTCTGTGATCGGAGCCGAGAGTGTGTAGGTAAGGAGAGAACGCGGCGGTGGCGAGGACTAATTAACAGCAAGGAACCGGGCAACCTCGAAACACCTTTCTGTGGGACGCAAGGACGGCGAGCATACCTGCTCGTGTGGGCTTGGCGCTGATAACTGGCTTACGGGCTTCTATATTGTGTCCGTGCCTCTCTCTCTCTCTCAAGGAGGAGGAGGAGGAGGGTGGCGGGATGGGGTGGGGTGGTTGATTTGAGAGGCGAGGACCCGCACGCTGTAGAGGGTGGCGTGCGGATTCTGTCGGATGCGACGATCTTGTTGTGGGAGTGGCGTGCTCTCAAACCAGTCGTGCCAAAATGGCCAAAAGTCCGGATACGATCTGACCTGAGCTGCGTTTGTATTCGCTGCGCGCGCGGGAGAGTTGAGGAGAGGAGAGGACAGAAGCAGCAGCCGCCACAATGAATGTTCCTAGCATCCAGGTGCCCCGCAGGAGTTCGAAGCATGCAGTGAGTGCTGTGCTGTGTTGATGCTCGTTTTGCATCTCCGTAGCAGAGAGAGAGAGAGAGAGCGCCTGGGGCATCGGCGTATTTGTGCGGATGATCCCTTGACTTGGTCCGACCAGACTTGGTTCATGTTTCCGTCTCCCACGAGTCAATGTGTGTTGTAATCCCACTCTCCAAAGTGCGCGCCCTTGCTGTCTCTGAGCCGCGGCCTCCTCTTGCCTCGTTCCTGGATGGTGTAACCCAGGTCGATGAACGCAGTTGCCTTCTCGGGGTCGGGCTTAGCAGACCCGGGGGCCTCCGGGCGGAGCAGGGTGTCGGCCTTCCTTCCGAGCAGAAAAGACACAGCAGGTAGAGAGTAGTGGGCTGGTCTGTTCGTTTGGTCGGGCGTCTGGCCTCCGACCTCTGTCCCGAGACTGGCGACTGAAGGACGACGGGAGGCGTTGGCTGCGGACACATGACATGCCACATCCCGCATGGAAGATAGAGAAGCAAGCAACAAGGATGCGCAACTGCCGCCACTGCCCACATACGAGTAACTACATGTATGTATTTGTTCAGCCAGCCCGCCCGCCCGCCCGCAAGGCCGCCAAGGGTACCGTTCCTCTTGGGGGCACTGACAAGACAAGACGCGGTGTTGTGGCGCCTTGGCGAGGGCAGTCCAGATCCAGATCCAGGCCTCTCTGGCTCTGCAGAGGCAAATGCCGGGTTTGACTGGAAACGAAGGGATTCGGTGTGTGGGGGGCGCTTCCGAAGGAGTTGTGCCAAGAGCCCCGGGCTCTTGGCCGTGTGCGCAGGAGCGCTGCGACGATGATGGCCCAAAGCCGGGCAGGCAGAATTCAAGTAATAAGAGATGTACGTAACAGCACACTTCTCTGCTGCGCGCAGGCCCGCCGTCCCCATCTGCGCGGGTCTGCGAGACGGAATGAATACTCGTCAGTTCCTTGTTGCGTTGCGCGTCAGAAGGGGGGGGGGGGGAAGAGCAACAGCCTCGAACAGAATAGTCACGGCAAAGAGGACGCTGTGTGACCAATTCGGATGTCTATAAAGACACAAGTAGCTGTGTGACAAAAGTGCTACCAGTACCTAGATTGAGTGGGATTTAATGGACCGGCTGCACAATGGGGGGCCTGCTTGCTGCTGCTGGACCGGGAGGAAGCGAGGTTGCGACAGCGCCTATAGACGGCACTTTTACCTGCCCGCGGTATGGTTCGGTTGCTCGCTCGGCTCGGTGGCGTTGTTGGCTCTTTTTCGCCCGCATCCTTCGGACACGCCCGCCTTGCGACGCATGGCATGGCCCTTCCACCACGCACGAGTACACGTACCCGCGCCCAAGTCCGCCAGCCAGTTCGCCTCTCGTTCTTGTAACGATTCCTGCCTGCCACGATCGGCGCTCCTGCTCTCTTGGCAACTTGGCAAACGATTCCTGCGCCCGGTGACACCGTCAGTGACACCGCCAATGCCGCCGCTGACTGACGCCTTGCTTGCCCACGCGAGGCCACGCGCCTGCTCGCTGTCTCTCGGGTATTTAGAGGCCGGAAAGCCCCACGCTCGCCCGGCGGGACGGACTGCACTTCGGCCGCTATACCGGGTCGGTTCTGCAAAGGAGAGAACCTACAGAGTTCCCAGCCCCCAACGCATCGTTTCAACTATCGAGCAAGCTGCCAAGTCAGCGTTGCGCCTCGTTACTTTACTTACACCCTCAACCGACTGGCAGGCAACATAAGGGCACCAAGGCGAGGACCAGACGGAAGAAGAAGACGACGACGACGACGACGACGACAACAACAACAACAACGCAAAAGAGGGAAAGCAGGAACAGGCTCAGGAAAACGGAGGGGACAGGACAACACACACACACAACCTACCACTAGGTATAGCAACTTCTGTGCCGGTATTTCCACCAATATCGGCGCAATGGTCCTGTTCTGGCGGGTCATGATCGCAGGGGGCATCCTGCCCATGACCACCGTGGCCACAAACTTCAACTTTCCCCGAGCAACCCTGCCGCTCGGGGCTCCTGGGACCTGAACGAGGAACAGTTTGCTTCTTGGGTGCTACAAGGCGGAGACACAAAACGCTCAGTCGACGAAGGGACACCAGCGTTATCCTCCACAGACGACGAGAGCTTCCAAGAAGATGGCTCACTCGTCTCAAGGGCCGAGCTAGACCGTGACGAACACGGCGCTATTATTCCGAGAGGACAGTGCGTCGACCGCTGGGTCCACGTGCCCGGTTTCCAGGAAGCTGGACTATCGGGGGGCGGCAACGTCAACATTGGTCCGCCCGAGGGCTGCCAAAACACTCCAGCAGTCGCACAGCCCGGGGTTCAAGGGAGATCAATCTTAAGCGGACTGTTCACAAAATTCCTGCCATTCAAGGGTGCGCAGCGAGAGTGCAAGCTGCGCCACAAGTGGACCTCGAGGATTTCGAGTTTGCTGGCCAAAGTTAGGATGGTTCCCTTCGCAATTCTCTTTGGGGTCCCGGTGCTGTTCTGTGTCATCTCCACGCAGCTGCACAGCGTATTCAAAAGGCGCAACCCGCTTCTGCTGGAAGCACTGGTCGCCCTCGAAGATTGAAGCGGGGAGGCACTGGAGGAAAGGAAGGAGATTAACGACATGCTTGTTCATACTTATTTATCTTGGGATCGAATCAATATTCTCATTAGAATAGCTTACCATTTTGTACAACAATAACATCAACAAAGTCAACAACATCGAAACTTGGTGACTGATAATGCTCAGGAAATGAATGTATTGCGCGGCCTTATGTCCTAGCACTCTACCGCTTGGCAGTCACCCTTACTGGCCAAACCCCGTTTTTCGTGGTGCAGAAGGGACTCCCTTTCATCGTATCTTGTGCTCCGTTCTACGAAGCCTTCTCGAGCGTAGATGCCATGTGCGGGAACGCGTTGCTGAGGCCTGGCACGCCCAGATTCGTCAGCTTGCTGCCAGGGCGGCCTGTTGGCTCCAGTGGGTCCGTCTTCTGGATGATGCGCAGCGTCATGTCCTCGAGCGTGGTGAAGTAGAGGACGTCGCTGGGCCGGGACCAGCCTAGTTCGGTAGGCAGGCGCTCATTCTCTTCACAGAACAACGCAGGTTAATGATACGTTAGCCATCTGCTCGTTCTTTGTTTGCTCCTTCATTTTCGTTCCCGGGACCTTCAATCTTCTTCCACTTTCGAAAAAACGGGGGGGGGGGGTGGACAAGTCGAAAAGCATCTCACTCACCGAACAGGTACTCAATCAGAGTCCGGTTGGCAGTGCCCTCTTGGCGGCTGATGGCAAAGATGAGCATGTACAAGGCGTTCTCGCTCAGGCTGAAGAACTGGCCGAGGGGGCTGAGCGAGTAGTCATGATTCGTGGCGGCAGAAGCTTGGACGCGGGCAGAGCGGGCGGCGGCGGCGGCGTTGACGTCGACGACTTCGTCGGGCCAATGGGAGCGCGTTTGGGCGAAGGTGGTCGCGTTGAAGCTGTAGCCGTCGCCGTGATCCAGGTCGGCATCAGAGCGGCTGAGGCTGGCGTCGTGCTCGAGCACGTTGTGGCGGCTCAAGTGCTCGAGATCGAAAGTGGAGGCCGCCGGCCACGCCGGGTTTGCAGTGACGGCGAAGCCGAACAGCAGCTTGCTCAGCTGTTCGTCCATGTTAAGCGCGGCTCCCAAAGCCTCCTGAATCGTCGCCACGTCCAGGTTCCTGCCATCATGTGGCAGGAAGCCGTGGTTGGCCAACGTATTGAGCATTGGGCATGGTGCTCGTGAGTCGCCGGCCGTGGCCACAGCCACTCGTGGCTGTCGGCACTGTCGCGACCTGGCGACGCCGGGCTGTGAGCCGAGAGAGCGCCGGATAAGCACGCACTGATGGCGGCGGCAGCCACGAGAGTCGTCAACATTGTCGAAAGGGGACTCTGAAAGGCTCGTGGCGTGCTGCTGCTAGTCGAGTGGGTGGTGAGGCTGTGAAGGAGCTGTACCGAGCTGGACTCGGAAAGTTCGAGTCGAGACGACGAGACAGCAGGCCCCTGTCGCAATTCTCAGATACCAGATCCCCGGACCATAGTCGCCTTGATACAATCTCCGCGCGACTGGGCACCCCAACACCCGCTGTCAGAGGTGGACCGACCGATAGCGAGCCGCAGTCGAATACTCGCCGCGCATCGCACGGGCTGGTGACGTCGACTGGACTGGACGACGATAGACTCTGGAAACGATCTGCTGGCCATTCTCGGATCCTGGAGCCAAGCCAAGGGCCGTATGCGTTAGGTAGGGGGCTCACGACCGTACCGCATGACAGTTGCCTTCCCAGCTCCCCCCTGGCTGCCTCATCTCAAAAGTCTGATAACGGGTGGGTACTTTGGCGAGGATGCCGGGGGAGAGCACGTGGGGATAAAGGGCGGCCCATCCAATGGAGAGAATACCCAAGGAATCCTTGTCGATGAACCCCTGATACTCGCAAGCCCGCTGCGAAATGCGCTGCGGATGCCTCTATCGCCTGGCTCGTCGTCGAAACCTAGAGAGCGTTGTTCCTAGTCCATCATCAGACGACACCGGCGACGGCGAGAGCGACGTACCGCTGATGGCCGGGATTAGCAGCTTGGATGAAGCACCTGGCGGTTGCTAATTCGGGCGGGTCACCCAGAGCCGGGTCGGAGGGCGGGGTTCAGGGCGGCCCTCTGAGAACAATGGCAGGCAATAAGGGAGACGGTGTCGTGGGTGTCGACCGCAAACACTCCATGTCGCATTCGTTGGCTGATGCGTCTGTCGATGGTGAGTGCTGGCGGGAAGCGCGCCAAAGTCCAATGAAGGACGCGTAGGCGCAGGAGGCAGTGGTGTTGACGTCGGTTGGATACGTGAGGTTTCGTCTGAATTCGTAGTCTGCCGCCGGCGGACGGTGCGACTTCCTCATGTCATCATCTCCAATCGTACCTTCCTCCTAATGTGGCTGCCTGGTCGAGTTCTGGCAGGCACGACCGCCTTGCATAACGGCCTCTCTCCATGTACCTAGGTACGGCGGAAATGCACTAGACACGTCCCAGCGCAGAGAATCTCACCTGCCGAGTACCTCAGGTGGAAGGAGATGATGGATGTCTGGTACCTTTACTGAGCGCCTGCAAGGTGCATCTGTCTGAAGTGTCTTCACGTACATTTGAGTCAGGAAGATGTCCGCGTGTACAGTACATGTACCTAGATACCCAGCACTTGAGAGTTCACCTGGATGTTGAGTAAAGGCCCCTAACCCAGATATGGCATCAGTTGCCGTTCTGTGTTTGCTTAGAAATTCAGTCTATCTGTAGAACAAGACTCAAACAGGTGCTGACCCGTTTCCTTCGACACCCCGCAAAGTCTCCTTCCTGCCTGCTCCTAACGACTCTTCTTCCCAAGGAATCATGCCAACGAAACTCTGGTTTTTTTGAACACCAGACTGCGGATATTGAGCGCCGGAATCGATCAGATCATCAGGAACCATGCCCCTGAGACCATGCCCCCGAGAGCGTGGATGTCCGACATTCGATACTTGCGCCACCCGCCGCTCCAAGTGCCTAGCCGAGTAGATGGAAAGCACCAGACAGTTTCATGGACCTGAAGAGACCTTCCCACATACATGTACATCTCTCTACCGCTTCTCTTAGAAGATCTTCAAGTCCACTGGCCCCGATCTCCCGTTGTTCTCCTTCGCTTCCTCCTCGGTCTGTTCGTGGGGCAGGACCTCTCCGTCGTCCATCCCCAACACACCGGCAAGTCGGCTTTCTGCAATCGGCTCTGTTAGTTCTTGTCGTTCCTCTCCGCGCTTCATAAGTCTCTGAACTTGCCTTGTCCCAGTTCCAGCGCCAGCTCTGCGTCCCCGTCGCGGTACAGCGCGTCCCGAGACCTTCCGTCCTTGTCCTGCGTGTCCAGGAAGAGGGAAAAGTGCATGCCGGGCGTCACCTCGGAGGTGACCTTGAACACCATCCGAGCCAGTATGGGGGTCCGCGACTTTGCCGTCGCGAGGGCCCGGAGCAGGTCTGTCTTGTCCTCGTCGCTGGAGTCGTCCTTGATGCGCCTCCACTTCGCCGCCGCGTCCTCCGCGTCGCGCCGGTGCTCGAAGTAGAAGACTTCGCATCCGGACTTCGGGTAGTCGAGCACCAGCCGGTCCCCTGCTGCCACGACGCCCCGGATGTCCTGGACTTGGTCGAACTTGACCTTGGTGCGGTGATCCATATCTGTCCTGCCTCTGACCACCACCTCTCTGCCAAAGTGCACATTCCACCCGGACCACTGGTAGTGGCTACGGGCCAGGGCAACAGAGATTAGAGCCCATACTAGGCATACCTGCAGAGGTTTTAGACTGAGCATCGTGTGGGATGGAAGCGGGGGTTGGGCTGGAGGGGGCTTTTACTGCAAGGGCGCAAGGGCATCGCAGGTCAAAGTTGAAGATATCTTGGAACGGAACACAAGCAGACCATCCGATACAAATACAAGCCTTAAACTCAAAGACTTCTGACATGTCGCGCATTGCCCCTATCCGGGTTCTGCGTCTACTGATGACGCCGGGTCTAATAATGGAGCACCCGGGGTTGCCCTCGTCAGCGACATCGTAGGCAGCCATGGCGAGGCTTCTCTTGCCACTAAGACCAGCCCAGGGAGCTCTCTCACCCAGCACCGAGGGAGTTGCCGTGCCTCTCTGGTCACTCAAGTTCGTGGGAGCTGAGTCAGAACCTCGCCCTGTCATGTCAGCGCCGCGGCCCAGTCACAGGCAGCAGCACGCTGACCTTGCTCGCCACCCACGCCCAGGGCAGACCCTCCCTCCCTCTTGCCTCTGGCCGCCTCATCGCGGGCTCGACCGACCGACCTCTCACGGCTGGCGAGACGATGACAGTCGCGTGGCTCTTTCCGCTCGTATCCGGAAGCGACCGGCTGGCACACAAGGCTCAAATTGGACACGGAGCATGGGGTTTTTTGTTTTGGGGTACGGAGACTCGGTCGGGTCGTCAACGGGCAGTGACACAAAGCTGCTGCCCGCGTCCAGTCACGCCCTTCCTTTTAACGCCCGTTGCAACGTCGTCTCCCTTCGCGCGCGCGCGTGCACACATACAAACCTACAGACACACACGCAGAGAGAGAGAGAGAGAGCTCACTTGTCCGTCTTCCAGGCCATGGCCGCCAACGTTAGCGGATGAGAACCAGCCGGGCGAGCAGACTCGCGACGTGATGCCCTCATCTACTAGGACTGCTGTTTGGGGGCGCGTGTGCCGAGCCCTATGAACTGGTTCAACATGGACCCTCGGGCTGTCTCTCTCTCTCTCTCTCTCTCTCTCTCTCCGTGTATGTGTCACGCACAC
Source organism: Hansfordia pulvinata (assembly GCA_006538405.1). Lineage (NCBI taxonomy): Eukaryota > Fungi > Ascomycota > Sordariomycetes > Xylariales > Hansfordia > Hansfordia pulvinata. The sequence goes on along the minus strand of BJKQ01000008.1, from coordinate 1,885,256 downwards.
ACACACACACACACACTCTCTCTCTCTCTCTCTCTCTCTCTCTCTCTCTCTCTCTCTCTCTGCGAAAGACGGGGGGAAGACGCGGCACGTCCTCTTTCGAGGCCATAGGGCTGAAAGTGTCTAATCTGGTATTCGGGCCATTTACCCTTGACCCCCGCCCCCTGCAGCAGCAGCAACAGCAAAGCCCCGGGTCCCTCCGCTCTGTGCGACGCGACACTTCGTGTTCCGGGTACCAGCTGGATAAGGCACACAGCTTCTCAGACACACCCACCCAGAGTTCTCCCCAGAAGACGAGGTATGTGTGTGTGTGTGTGTAGAGCTGTACCTCGATTACAGGCGCGCCTCGCCTTCCCACCCGATGATCACCCATTTCACTCCGTGTGTCCATGAAGAAAAAGGTTCTTGGAGGTCCTTTGCGCCAAGTTGACAGCCCAGAGTTCACCCATCGACGGGGGCCCTCTTTGCAAAAGGGGGAGAGGAAGAGGGGAAAGGGTCATGTGGCGTAGTCGTCGTCGTCGTCACTGCGTCACCTCGTCGCACGAAGCCCACTTCCGTTATGAAATGAAAAAAAGAAAAACTTCGCCAGCGGCCGTGCTTCCAGCCTCGGGGAGACGAGACCGGGGAGCAGAGAGACTTGGGGGTTGGTAAGCACTTATCAATCTTCGCCTTAGCCCTGGCAGCAGGCCAGACACCGGGAAGAAGGGGGGCAAGGGGGGGAGGGGCGGGCTGAACTGACTCTCACACGAGGGAACGAAACCGAGGGAAAGGGGCCTTGACCTTGGCCTGTATCACGTCGCTTGCGCGTTGGGACCGGGATCCGGACGGACGGACGGACGAACGAACGAACGAACGAACGAACACGGCGAGGAGCGGGTGGGCGCGTGGACGAACGGACAGCCTTGCCGCCCGACGGGGGGGGATCAAGGCTCGGGAAAAGGGGGAGCCAAATAATGCGTGCGTCACCCGCAGCATCTGAAAGACAGCAAAGGCCCTTTCCCGAAAGAGAAACAGAAAAAGAGAGACGGGCGATTTGCCATGCCATGCCATGCCATGCTGTGCTATGCTATGCAGGCAGCCGAGTCGCCAACGTCATGTGCAACTCGAGAATGGCTGCTGTCCGTCTACGGCGGCGAGGGGACCTTTTCATTTCCATCTTCTCGGCGATGAGCAGTGGCCCTGGCGAGCGACCCTCGTTGCTTTGCTGGAAAAACTCGAGAGGCTGAAGTGCCCCCCCCTCCCCCCCCCCCCCCCCCTCCCTGGGCCGGTCAGGGAATCCGCGCGCGCTGAAAATTGTGGCATCTTCACACGCCCCTGTTGCATGACTGCAGCTGCCAAAAATGTAAATGCAATGCTCGAGTCCCGGCGGCGGCGCGTGGGATGCGCATCTCAGTCCCGGGTCTCAGGGGAGTGGGAGAGGAGGAGGTGCGCGGCGCGGTAGTAACCATTGTTGTCTGTCCAACCCCGGGACGCAGCCTCGCCGATCTCGTAACGACTCCTTTTCTCGAGTCACTCAGTCCCGGGCCGCTCCCTTTTCTCCCCTGCCTTTCCCCCCCGCCCCTGAAGGAAGCAACGTCGACATTGTGCCGGCCGGGGCTGAACCAATAGGTAACCTACCGTCATGCTGTTTTGTGCTGGATGCAGCAACTCGGGGGCTGCCGCGTCATATGTTAGTTGGGTATATATGCCGAAGCAGGGGGTTTCAATGCGAGAAAACCCTCAGATATGTTAGTCCTCCTCCCCCTCCCCTCAGACCCCTGTCGCCGGTCCCTTGACCGTTGCACGATCTCGCAGCCTCCAGGGACAATGTGCATGGTGCGCGAGGTAATCCGATCCGAGTCCACAAGCAGGGCCTGCCGGGCTTCATCCCTTCTCCCGGTCGGCCTACTCGTACACCTCATCTCCCGGTCGATGCCCACGTCCTCTCCCGTCCTGCCCGGGGCCGGCCCACCACCACGCGACCGCGACTCGTTACGATCCGGCCTGCCTGCCTGCTCCAAGCCTCATCCGATCCGATCCGATTCGATGCGACAGGAGAGGCGCCGCCGCGTTGGGCTGGAAAAACCCCCCAGCTGAGCGAACGAGTGTATACGCGAGCCAACCAAACAGATCCAGGGGGGGGAGAAGTGGGCAAGAGCCGCAAGTTTTCCACATGTGAAGAAGCCGGCCTGAGAAGTAGGATGGAAAGAGGGCGAACAGGGGAGGAAAAGAGGAAGGAAAGAAGAAAACAGAAACAAATAGGGAAGATGAAAAAGAAAGAAAGAAAGGAAGAACAAAAAAAAAAAAGGTTACGCTCCGCCGCCGCCAAGCTCCCCTAAATACCTGATAAGCTGATCGATGACTCTGTCCCGGTTGCTATTTCTGGCCCACCCATCTTATCACACGCGGCCGACCGGGCTGTTGGGCCGAGCTGAGGCGGGGGCCGCTGTCCGTATACGCGTACACGGACACAGCGCCCTTCTCTCTCGTCAGCCACTACCCGCCCCCATCCATCATCCGTCCGTCGCCTGGTTTTTCTTTTTTTTTTCTCTTTAGGGCAGCGGGCGCGTGTCAAGGGCGGCCGGGTGTGCTGGCAAGGCGAAAAGAGGAGAAAAGGATGGCTTGGAACAAGCCCCTGACCTGACCGGTCAGCCTGCGCCCTCTCTCTCTCATGCTCTGCGGACATGGCACTCGTAACTTGAATGCCGATGTTTAGTACACAGCGAAAACATACCTACCTAGCTGACCTCTCCGAAAGCGATGCGGGCGGGACCAGCCTGTCAAACAGAAAGAGAGAGAGAGAAAGAGCATAGGTGGTCCAGCATATGGACCCGCCTTCCGGACAGATAACGAAGACGGCCCCTCCCCCAGTATCCGTATCCGCAGTGCATGCGACAAGAAAACAAGGAGGGGCCCCCCCCAACATACCGCGCAACCAACAGCCGCATCGCGCGTCGCCCACGCTAATTATAGGGCGAACGTTGGCCCGGGGCGTCTGCGTCGCACAGAGCAGAGCCCGGTCGGTCCCTGAGGACGAGGACGAGGACGAGGACGAGATATACTCGTAGCCCCCCCCCCCCCCCCCCCCCGGTTGGCTGCAACCCAGTGCGCGTGCCTCTCTCTGTCAAGGGTCGCAACTCATAGCTGGCCCCAACATTCATTTCCACATGCTGCTTCCTTTGCCAGGCCGATGAGAATAGGTCGTGTTGGCCGTCCTTGACGGCCGGGTGTGACGTCGACAGAGACCGGGGGGGGGGGGGTGTCAGGTAGGAAAGAGAGGGGCCGCCTCCATCCCATGCGGTATACGCAGCCCGGACTTTGCTCTCGAGAGCAGTCAGCCCAAGGCAGGCAAGCAGACCCGGGCACGGGCATCTCCCATCTCTGCCCGTCTGAGGTACTCACCACATGACGCCGACTTGGCTGTGCGCCCAAGGCCCCCCAAGCACATGTGGGCCTCTGCTATAGACGTGGCAACCCTTCACAGCCGCGCTGTATCTGTGTGTGTGTGTGTGTGTGTGTGTGTGTGTGCCTGCGCGCGTTGCTTGTCATGGTCAACTCGTAGGTGAGGTGTCTATGTGGGGGAAGGCTTCCCATTGGCAGTGCCAAACTTTGGCCTTTGCCGCGTGGGAAAGGGAAAGCTGTCATGCCAAGCTTTTGGACCCGTGTCGTCCTCTGCGCCGTGGTTGCGTGCGTGCGTGCGCGCGTATCTGCATTGTTCTCCGAGTAAGCGCTTCTCGCATGCGCCCCTCCGTACAGCAAAGCAAGGCACAGCCCAGCCCAGCCCAGCCCAGCAGACCGTGCCGTCGATCTCGCAAGCGGCCGCGGGCGCCCGGGTTCTCGGGTTTGTCGCTCTTCGCCTCACCGTAGAGACGGAAATGCCCCAGCCAGCAAAGCCCCCCCTCGGCCCCACGATGCATCATCTCAGGGTAGAAGGGAAGGGGAGGGGGGACGCCACCCCGTGACAGCGCCGGGTCCTTCTACACGATGTCAACCAAAAAAAAAAAAAAAAAACCTGCTGACACACCGTGAGCAAATCGGCTGTGCTTGATGTTGCGTTGAGCCTATAGGGCGAGAGGTGCAACGCGTTGTAAGCTGCTGACTGACTTACAAGAGAGAAGAGAGGGAGTAGACGAAAAGGCGAAAAGCCCACCCTCAGCTTCCACCCCTGAACCGGCACATATGTCTGCGAGAGAGTTAGAGCTCGCTCCCACGTTTTCTCTCTTTCTTTCCTTCCTTTCCTTGCGGATGTGATATCTCCCCTCAAGCCCTGTCTCTTCTCCTCAGCACACACACACACACACACACACACACACACACACACACACACCTTGCAACCCGGACCAACACGAGCTCTCTTTCCGCAGATCGCGTTACTTACCGGAATCCCTCTCCAGGACCACCCCGAACCCCCTTCCAACAAATTCCCATGTTGGACCCCAGCCCCCGCGTGCGAGACGCGGTCGCAGGAGAGAACATGTTGGGCGCCGTCTGGAACTCGACACTGATGACCATGGCCAGGTCCTCGGCAACCTTCCTCATCGACACCGGCATTGACAACTCCGCGCTGACCTCCGACGCCCCGACGACAACGCCAGCGACAGCAGCAGAAGCAGCAGCAGCAGCCGCTCCTGGGCTTGCCTTCGCGGGCCTCAACGCGGCGCAGATGGAGGCTCTGTGGGTCCTCATGGGCTACGCCGTCGTCATCGCCCTGCACACGGGGCCGGGCTTCGCCCGCGCGCACTTCAAGCCGTCAAAGTCCAAGTTCCTGCTCGCCCACTTTGTCATCCCGCTCGTCGAGGTCGCCCGCTTCCACCTGCAGGCCACGGGGCTGTCCTTTTCGTTGTCCTCCTCCTCCTCTCCTGTCGACAGCAGCACCAGCAGCACCAGCATCAGTTCACCGCCGCAGCCGACAGTATTCGACGTTTTCCTCGCCCTCGCCCAGTGCTACACGTCCTACATCATGGCGCGCGACAAGAAGATGGGCCACCGGGTGATCACGCGGCCGACATTCCAGAGCCTGGCCCTGTTCCGCGCCGTCTTCGCCTGCGCCGCGCTCTACCACCTCCTCCAGGCCTCTTCCCCTTCTTGCCCCTCGCCGGCTTCAGCAGCCGCCGAGGCGGCCTTCTGGCACCACGCGAGCATGTCCATCCTCAACGCCTTCGTCTACCCGCGCGTGCTCATCAAGACGGCCGGCGCCCTCGACCTCGGCCTGCCCACCTACTCGGCCACGTACGCGGCCTGCGTCTTCGCCGCCTCCCTCGTCGCCGTCCACGACACCAGCGTCGCCCTGGCCCCGCACGCCTTTGTCGCCTCCCTGGCCGCCCATCTCGTCGTCAATCGCTGGGTCGCCCAGCACGTCGTCCAGGCCGAGGCCGAGGCCGCTGAGGCCGCCACAGGGGAGAGGACGCAAGCAGACGGGGAAGGAAGAAGGATGGAGAGACATTGTCACCCTCTGGCGCGCGCGCTGCATAATTGCGGCTTCTCTGAGCTCGAGACTCTAAGGGTCGGTCGCCTGCAGTACCAGGAGAAGTTGAAGCTGAAGCAGGGGAGCGGGAGGGGCCGTGATCGGCTTCAAGAGACGTCTGCCGCACCGTCAGTGGAGGTATCGGAGGGGGAAGTTTAAAAGAAGTCAAGTGTCGAGACATGAGATCTTGGAGCTCCCGGACGAGTGGCGCGTCGCGGGGTGGTCATGACGACCGTTGGCGCGAAAAAGGAGCCGAAATCTGTACACAAGAGCTAGTTGGCTTTGGGTTCTCTATCAACGCGGCGAGATTTTGGGGTATGCCGCGGGACACACATGGCACACAGCATATAGATCTGCTCAGACTGTACCTTAGTTGTCCTTTCTGCAAATACCGGGGTTTGTAATGACGAATTTGGGTACCTGAGCTATAATAACCTGTCGAAAGAAAAGCGGGAGGCTCGGTCTGCGGACTCTGGGAGGAGCGTCACAGCACACACGATTGCCAGTTCGGCTCGTTTGGAAACTAGAAGAATACTTGTTGCATTTGCCACCCGATGCAGACCGCCGGGCCAATGATTAATACATCACTTCCACACCGATGACTTGCCTCAGTAGAGTTCTGCCTGCTCACGTGCTACAGCTTGGCGTCATTGTCCTTAACAAACTCGACCCGGTTCGTGCAAGTGCCGATGCCCTCCAGGCCAACTTCAATGACGTCCCCGTCTTTCAGCCAGACCTTGGGATCCCGACCCATGATGACGCCTGCCGGTGTACCCGTGAAGATCAGGTCGCCCGGTAGCAGCGTGGTGCCCCTGCTGAGAAAGGAGATGGTTTGCCTGACGTTGAAGATCATGTCGGATGTATTGCTCTCCTGCGAGCACGGTCAGCCACGGTAGCGCCTGTTTGCCGCGACAGCGCACTCTGCCCTACCTGGACGATGGTGCCGTTGCGCTTGGTGTGGATGCGCAGAGACTGCGGGTCCTTGATCAGATCGCTCGAGACGATGCCAGGGCCGTAAGGCGCCCAGGCGTCGAAGCCCTTGCCCAGGGACCACTGGCCGCCGCCGCGCTGGATCTGCCACTCACGGTGGGAGACGTCGTCGCCGATAGCATAGCCCAGGACGTAGTCGAGGGCCTTGTCCTCGGAGACATCGGCGCACTCCTTGCCCACCACAATGACCAACTCGCACTCGTAATCGAGGCCCGCCCCCTCCTGGGCGATCTTGGGGATGGGGATAGGATCCGTAGGGCCTGATAGAGAAGTCAAGGGCTTGTACTGGAGGTTTTTTTCAGCAAGAGAATCGATAGAAAGGATAGGGATGGCTGAGCACGAACAAATAGAATAGGGTATTTGGGCACTGGCATGTTGGACTGGTTGACGGTCAGCAGCGAAGCGAAGATGCGACATCACGCCAAGGGATACCTCTTTAGCATGCAAAGCGTAGTTGAGGCCAAGACACCTGACGGTCCCGACGTGCTCAACGGCCAGGGGTGCCAGCAGTAGGCGGACGTGGGCGACCTGGTCGGTGACCTCGTGCTTGCCGAAGATGTCTCCGTTTATGATGCGGGCCTGCTTGGTCTTGGCAATGTCCGTCTCGCCGGCGGGGAGAATGGCATCGCCATAGTAGACTTTGCCGTTGCGGGCGAGGAAGCGGACGAGCCGCTGGAGTGAGCGAGCGTGAGCAGTTAGTCGGGCAAGACGGCAGCGCGGGGGTGATTGGGGAAGCTCACAGAGAACGCGGGCATTGTAGCTGAGGCTGTGAGGATGACTGTGTTTGAGAGCAAGTGGTCAAATTCGAGCCAGGGCGGGATAGTAGCGGATATGCGAGCTGTCGATAGCAATTGGCGACGGGATCGCCTGTTTATGATGGGAGGTGGATGGCGTTGGTGCTGCGAATATTGGATCGGAAGCTCCTACACGAACTTTATGAAGCACGCAACTGAGGTCGTTCTTACTCATCACCGGCGGCAGGTGCGGCCGGAACGGAGGGCGGCGGCACCTGCAGTTCCTGCTCCTGCTCCAACCCACCACGCTTTTACGGTCTGCTGGCAGGAACGAAACAATGTGAGGTAGGTACGATGTACGGATACACGCCAGGCCGTCTTCGACCGTTTCGCGCCCGCAAATACTCGTAATGAGTCCGCCACGTGCCCGCATTGTACTACAAACGTCTTGCCCCAAACCGTCACCGTTCGTTACTGGACAGCGGCCCGACCGTCACGATCTCTCACTTAGAGGTCACTCACACACCCACCCGATTCTCGTCACTTAGGTATTCATCATCTCTCACCATGTCACCAAACACGCCCTTCTGTTCACGTTTCCGAGCCACGCTCCGAGCCACAACCTATCCCATTGCCATCCCCTGCGACTTCGGACCGCCCCTGGTGACTGCCACATGCTGCGGCTGCAATCCCGACAACCCGTTCCGCCATCTCCACTTCCGCTTCTCGGATGCCCTTCCGACCCTCAGAAGTGCCGGGACTGAGTTCGACCTTCCGGCGTCTTCAGTCGCATGTCGTGTTCTTCAATCTGGCCATGAAATTGCCTTTCTCGCGGCCGCATTCTTGCCGTCTTGACATCGTCAAGAGCTACTCGCATGGCAGCAGCTATGCCTCCCCTTGAGATAGTCGGCCTCGCCATTGACGCGCCTCTCAATTTCTGTCGAGGCCTTCCATTATGACCTTGGCCCACGTCCTCCACGGCTGGATTGGTTGCTTTCCGGGTTCCCTAGCCGGATACAGCCATTCACTCGCGACAAACCGATATCAGTCTCCTGCCCAGTTTGGGATTGAATCGAGTCAGTCGCTATGTTCTATCCTGCTTCGATCGTCCTCAGAGCTGCTGCTCCATCGTCCAAGGTTGCTGGGCAGTGGCCCTGGTTGCGCCCAGTGCAATCGCGAAAGATCTGGGCTTCGTTCGCTCGGCGTGTTGATCGACCGAACACCCACAGCTCGACGCGACTAGCGCAGCGCCAGCAGGCTCATCCAGACGACGCCGAGGTGCCCCTACGGCCCCGGCTTTGCGGGGAAGTTGGGGAGTCCAGGGTCGTGAGTGGGCCGGCGGTCCCGGAGGAGGGATGACCAGGGTCTGGCGATCTGCCGAGTCAAGTGCCTGGCTGGCCGACGCTGCAGCGCAACGCGTGGACGCACTCCCTGGCCAGTGTTACATGAGGTTCGTGGCTGGGAGCAGCCCTCGGCATGTCTATTCGCGAGCCCAGAGCCGTTGGGGTCGTCATATAAGAATCTGATCCCATGCCCGCCATGCAGAGCCTTGCCTGCGCGCCAGCCACACCCGACTTTTGTTTGCGGCAAACGTTGAACCGCTCGAAACAACGAGCCTGACCCGACTGTCGTCATGTGGAAACACAATCTCAGAGGCAGGTCGCTGATGATTGCCATCACGGCGGCATCATGCCAGGCCTTTCTTCTGCTAGGATACGACCAAGGGTGAGTAAGGTGTGCTCAACACGATCGTCTCGCAGGCCACATGCACGCCAGAAGAAACATGACTGACGAGCGGTGCACATTCACAGTATGCTACAACTATATGAAAGAACGACGAGTCCGAATCAAAGGACGTTGGCGCAGGGCCCGCATTACAGGCAAAGTAGAGACTTACGAGATGAATAGGGGTCATGTCCGGCATTATTGGCGCGGACAACCGCTTTGGTCGCGACTTCGACAACCCAGATGCCGATATGCAGGGCAACATCTCGGCATTGTATGACATTGGCTGTGTCGTGGGCTCCATCATCTGCTACTTTGTCGGGGAGCGCATGGGTCGACGAACTAGTAAGAGGCACAAGCCCTTCCGTGACAACAAGATCTCTTCCTTCCCGTCCGTGTTCGTCGTCAGGGGATCTCTGGCGTCGTTGTCGGGCTTGCATCAACAACGAGGACATCGAGGACATGGTAAAAAGGCTGACAAAGACCAGTGCTCATGACCGGCGGCGCCATCATGATCGTGGGGACTGCGGTCCTGGCGTCGTCCTACAGTGTAGGCCAGCTGATCGCAGGGCGCATCATCACGGGCATCGGCAACGGCATGAACTCGTCGACGGCGCCCGTGTACCTGAGCGAGTGCGCCCCTGCGCGGATCCGCGGCGCCCTGCTGACGATGCAGGGGACTGTGACGATTCTCGGCGTCGTCATCGCGTACTGGACCGACTTCGGCACCAGCTTCTACGAGTCGGGCTTCCAGTGGCGCTTCCCCCTAGCTTTCCAGGCCGTATTTGCCGTCTGTCTGGTCCTGCAGATTGTTGGTCTGCCCGAGTCGCCCCGCTGGCTCGTTGCCCACGACCGCCACGAGGAGGCGCGCGCCGTCATCGCCGCCGTGGCCGACTGCGCGGTCGACGACGCCGACGTCGTGGGCCGCTCGCTGCTCGACATCCAGTCACAAATCGAGGAGGAGCACAAGGACGGGCCCGTCCGGTTCCGCGAGTTCTTCACCTGGGGCCGCGAGCAGAACCTGCGCCGCCTTGCCATCATCATATCGGTCCAGCTGGGGCAGCAGTTCAGCGGCTCCAACATGATCAACTACTACGCCCCGGTCATCTTCCAAAACTCGATGGGCATGGGCCGCGAGCTGTCCCTCATCCTCGGCGGTGCCGCCCAGTGCGTCTACCTCATCGGCTCCGCTATACCGATATTCCTCATGGACCGCTTTGGTCGCCGCTCCCTGCTCATGGTCTGCTCTGCGGGCCTGTGCCTGTGCTTCGTCATGGTCGCCATCCTGTTATCCCTCGGCACACCCGAGGCTGCCTACGGCGCCACCGCCTTCATCTTCATATTCCAGCTCTTCTACGGCGTCGGTTGGCTTCCCGTCCCCTGGTTTTACCCGACCGAGGTCAACTCGACCCGCCTCCGCTCCCGCATGCAGGCCATGGCCTCGGGCTGGAATTGGATGGCTGTGTTTGCCGTGGTCAAGATCACGCCCATCTCGTTTGGTAAGTGCTTGACTGGATCCCACTCTCTCCCTCCTCTCTTTGGTGACTTGGCGGCGAACATTGCACCCTACAGTCCAATCTCTAACAATCCTCGTTCCCAGCAAACATTGGGTACCGCACCTTCATCATCTTCGCCGTGCTCAACGCCGCCTTCATCCCCATGGTTTACTTCTTCTACCCGGAGACGAAGGGTCTGGAGCTCGAGGACATCCCTCTCCTCTTCCAGCGCGGCGGCGTCACAGGCGGCGTCTTCTCGACACGAGGGCGCACCGTTGAGCCGGGCCAGCACATGCGCGACACTCACATAGACGAGAAGATGGGCGGCGGTGGCGGCGGTGGCGTGGATCAAAGGGAGGAAGTGACGGCGACCGAGAGCAAGGCATAAATACCCTGCAGCACACCCACGCTTTTTCATGTAGCCCGCAAGCGGACGTCCGGATCTCCGTTGGGCGTGTGGCTCGATGGCAGTCAGAGCCGAAAGACCTTATCCAAGAGCTGAAAACCCTCCTGGGGCTTGATGAGCGGCAGCGCGTTGTGTCTAATTTCAGTTCAACCCACACGCAACGTGCGCTTGCTTGCCCACTGGAGTGGGCAGTGCCGCCTTCACAGAGCACCAGCAACGTTAATCCAGTTTCAAAGCTTCTACTCTTACATTAAAGTGACCCGTGTGAATGGCGTGGCGATCCGGTGCGCGCTACGGCCGAGGGAGTTCTTGGTGAGAGCGGTCAGCGCCTTGGGATCAGACGTCAAAATCCGGCATGACTGGGCCAGGAAACAGCCCCTGATAGAGATGTTGGAGCAATGACAGGGCGTGAAGAAGAGGCGACTCGGTCTACTGTGTTGAGTTGGTACCTTGTCTAGCTTCCAGCTGCGGATATGATGGCCGCCAGTATTCAGTCAGTGGCTGCCGTGGCGATTCCTGCGTGTTGGGCATGACAAGAGGAATATATGCCGCTGTGACATTCCCTCCCATCACAAAGCAGGCCTGGAGGCGAAGCCATCTCTTCACAACTGAATGGACAACCAGAGACCTGAAGTTGAAACCCCACTTGGAGCTAATCTCGGTCTTCAATCGCCACCCAGCCCGGGCCTCCAGGCCATCCAGGACGAGCAGTTCCGTCGCTGTTCGTTCGCGAAGGATAAGAGCCCAGAGGCAAGCACATCAGCCCCGACCAGAGCAGGCCCGACATCTCTGCCCCCTGATCCATCCGCTGAACGATATAGTTCTACGATTCGGAGAGACCCGAGAGAGGTGACCACATCAAGCTTGCACACGTGCATCATCTGCATTGTTCACGCAGAGTCGTGACAGTGTGGCGAGCCTGCTAACGCAGCTGAACAACTTTCCTGCCAACAGTGGACACTGGCTACCCGAGAGATGGGCGCGGCAGGGACATGGCGCCGACAATCGGGGTGGGCTTTGACACAGTGAAGATACAGCCAGACCCTTCTTCCTCTACTCGGGCGGTCTTTCCCTTTGACGACTCAGTAGATAGGCAGTACAAAGGGCAGCAACGGGGGCGGGGGTTGTCCGGGACGTCATCGCCCTGCAGAGCCAGGGCCGGCGAGCTGGCTCGCCGAGGAGGTGCTCGGCTTCCTGTCCGCGGTCATGACGACCGCCATGGGGGCGCAGCAGCTCGTGGGCAACATGGAGGAGGAGGAGGAGGAGGAGGAGGAGGAGGAGGAGGGGGCCCAAGACGAGCCCTGACGGTTCATGTCGCGCAAATACTGGACCGCCGTGTTCGGGAAAGGTCCGGAGCCGCGTCCCCGACGGCAAGCTGTGGGACATCCTGAACTACCTGGCCCTCTGGAAGAGCGACGGCCGCGACGATATCGAATTCTATCCTGCAGCCTACAGAGCCCTGTGCAAAAGATCAATATTAAGGAGCGTCGCACAAGGCACCCAGCTGCGACATGGCACCGCTTGTCTGACACCGAGTCATTCGTTGCATGACGAATGAATGAAAGAGAGTTCATATGACATTGATGTTGGTTGTATTCGCTACTGGTATCAACTTTTTGCAAAGGAGGCTATCTCATGTGGTAGGCAAGCTTATGCATCCTGATCCCACATTGTAAGTTGCGTCTGGATATGCAAGTCTTGCGACTACCGCCGCGCCCATCCCAGCCCAATTCCTCACCAGAATAGCCACGCCCGACCGCACTTTATCACATCACCCAACAGCGAAGCCTTCAAAGCAGCAGTCAAATCCAGAACGCCAGGTAGCACAGGCCAGTGCACCGACCCGCGATAGCCAAAGCGCGTGCCCATCTTCAGTCACTGGTTGCCACCCTGAAAATCGGACGTGTCTCATCGCGCCGTTCGCCCAGAGGGAATCGCACAGCAGGCCCCCGTGCGTTGCCGACAGCTCAAGACCACAAAGCTGGATAGGCGGACTCATCCTTGTGCCTCCACACAAGCAGGCCGAAAATGGGGTGCCCGCCCAACTCGAAACAGCCGTGGTTTTCGTCGTAACACATTAACATTGGGAAGAGATATACATTTCAATTATTCAGGTCAAGGGGTATCGTTCGCGCGGCCGTGGATGTAAAATACAGCGCAGGCAGGCCAGAAAGGGTCTGCCGGGTTCGATCGATGCGGGCAAGCATACAGGCGGCGGCGTCATGTTGTCGTGGAGTCATGGAGACAAGCCCTACTCGTTGTCGCTGCTGTCGTTCTCAAGCGGCCCGTAGCGGGCCTTGTATCGCTGAAGCTCGGCGAGCTGCACTGCGACTTCGTCGAGGAGCGAGTTCATTGGCGTTCTGAGGTCTTCGAGGCGGCTGATTGGCCCACCGCCAACGGCAATGTGGCGCAAAGCGAGCGTAGAAACACAAGTCTGGCTGCGTGTCAGTTGCAAATTGCCAACAATTATTAAAGGACCCCACTCCCCCGGTTGAAAGATGTGTACTCACCTCGATGCGGCTCACTTGGTGCTCCAGGAAGTTGAAGAGGAAACGCTCCGTCAACTCGCCACCGCGCTGCTTCATACGCTCCAACAACTCGGTTTCGGGCGGCTGCAGGCCCCTGCCAGACATCTCCTCCAGAGTGCTGCACAGCATCTCGAGTCTCAGGCTGATGCGCCACAGAGACCAGATCACGTCGGGGTCGAAGCCCAGTTCAGCACCAGGCTGCAAGGTTGCGGGCTTTTCCACAGCATCCGCCGTGCCGTTGTTGTGGCATTCCATGCGGCCGGCAAGTGCGTGGGGGTACAGCGCGTAAACACACTCGGGATTCTCGAGGCCCTTGAGCTTCCTTTCGCCCATCTCCTTGACCTCGAAGCCCTGGGAGCTGAGCGACTTCAGCTCTTTCCGGATAGCCATAGCGGTCGCGTCGTCATCAAACGTGTCTTGAGCAGCCAATGCTTCGTTCCTTTCCGACTCTTGGTAGGTCTCCAGGCAACGTTGTATCTCCGAGATGAAGTCGGCCGAGACGGTGATCTGACCACCGTCGGCGACAGACTCGATGCGGGCCGCTTTGTTGACCATGGGCCCGAAGTAGTCCATCCGGCGGGTCACGGGATCAATCTCAGCGACAGGCTCTCCATAGTGGATACCCATTCGCACGGAAAGACCTTTGAAGATGAGGTTGTTGTCATTGTCGTAGACCTCTTGACCAGAGACCGAGTTGATGACATCGGCTGGCCAGTTGACTTGCAGAAGGTGGGTTTGGACGGCAAAACACCAGAGCAGTGCCGAGGTTGCGGTCGGGAATGAGACCATGAAAGCATCGCCTTCCGTCTTGACCTCGTAGCCGCCTATTCTTCGCAATTGTCTCCGCATGACCTCGTTGTGAAGCTTGATAGCCGATCTCATGGCCGATGGGTACATTTCCCACAGGTTGGTCGAGTTCTTGATGTCCGTGAAGACGATGGATGGCTTCTCCGTCGGTGCTGGCACCTCGGGAGCCAAGCGGTGCAATGTGGAGTCGAGCACTTCACCCTTGGGCTTTCTGCCGCGCTTGGGGTTCTGGAACTCATCAGGTATGCCCGAGGGGTAGAGCGACATACTCTGGCCTCTGTGGAGCCTGGCGGAGCGCTCCTGCCGTCTCTTGAGATCAGAGATGCTGATCATCATGACCATGTTCTTCGCTGTCGATCCATAGGCCATAGCAAGGTCGCGCAGTTTCTGCGACGCCCGCATCAGATCACCACGTTCAGACCTTGCAACGTCAACCACCAGATCTGGAGTGAGGTATTCCCAGAGTTCGCGAGTGGCGATCAGAATCGTCTCATCCTGAGGTGTGACGTTGATATGCGTGATGTTGGGGGCGGCCTGCACCGACGGCATCAGGTCTACATATCCAAAGGCCCTCGAGACCTGAAGCAAATCATTCAGGCGGCCCTGGCGTGAGACCCAGCCTCCGGCATCTCGGATGCGCTGGCGCTCTCCTGGCTCCGCGGGATCGTGCTTGCGAGTGAGCATCGTGTGACTGCCATCGGATCGGATCAGCATGGCCTGAACGTCACCGACGTTGGCAACGTAAAGTTGCTGGGATTGGAGGTAGGCGACAGTCGCAACACCGCCCGAGTTGAGATCCTCCTTGCTGAGGGCAATGGGAGCCGCAGAGCCCCGGTGCAGTCCCATGGGCCTGTTTTCGTTGTGCTCCATGGCCAGGGACACGAGGTCTTTGTTGAGAGACAAGAAGGCTCGGCGGAGGGCGTCTATGGGACCCTCGTGCTGTCGAGTCTTGAGAGCCTTGAGTTCCATTGTGAAGATGTGCCCGAAGTTCTCATGAAGATATTTGGCTATCTTAGAGCCACCACTAGAGAGAGCTTGGCCATCAAATAGACCCAGTAAGGTTTCCGAGTCGGACGAGTTGAATCTGGGAACAACCAGGTCGATGGTTGACAGGTGCTCGTTCTTTCCGAGAGTGTCTGCCATGCCGTATGGAAGGTGGCCAGCCAACGAACCAGACGTTCTGACTCGGCGGTCCTCGCTTTGATCGGGGATGCTGGGCTGCGTGAGGGTCACGTCCATCAATCCCAGGACGCGCAGGTTGATCAGACGGTTGAAATCAGTGTACTGTTCCCTGCTCTGCGCGCCGCCCACCGGGTTGCTCTGTTTGATCTCGAGTCGTTTGTTTCCAGACAAGTTCAGGTACCTGAGATTGGGGTTCAGGTTCCAATTCCAGTCGTACGGCACGTTCGAGATGTTGTATTTGAGCGAGTTGTTGCCACAGTCGAGGACAGCTAGCTTCTTCGCCCGCGAAATATCAGCCGGGAGGTTCGTGAACTTATTCCCGTTGATGTGAAGCACTTGGAGCAAGCTGAATTCCTCGAGGTCATCCACAGGCAGACTGGTCAGATCGTTGCCCGACAAATAGAGCTCAACCAGCTGTGGCCAGCTCTTGATGCACCTTTGGGGCATGTCCGCTATGTCGTTGTAAGACATGTTGAGGATCCGCAACTCATTCAACAAGATGATCTGGTCGAAGACCTCGTCATCAAGCTGGTTGTCTGCGAGGTACAGATGCTTCAGGGAGCCGGCAAATGTATTGGTAAGGCGACCAGACATTCCAGAATCTTTTCTTGGGTTGAGTGGAGGCGGAGGCGGGATGTTGTTAGCGCTGCCAGCCGCCGTGCTTCTAGACACCACCGACGTCTTGCGTCCCCCTTTGCCGTATACGGAGACAACGGAGCTTTTCCGAGCCTCTCCGGCAGGTACTGGGGAGGGCCCGACACTGAGAAGAGTGCTGGACGAAGCCTGTCCACTGGAAGCTTGACTTGGGCGCCTTGAGCCGTCAGGCAGGAGATCCTCGCTGCTGGAAGTCTGGCTCGGGAGCCCAGGGATGACCGGTTTGCTGTTGACGGGCGGGGGGTAGAGCTATCACCGGGTAACTGAGGAGCCCGCGATGCTGGCTTGGGGAAGATCTCAAGCACGTTCGAGGAAGCATTGAGCGTCTCCAGCCTCTGTGCCCACCAGATTTCCATCGGCAATTTCCGAATGTTGTTGTTCCTGACGTCCAAGAAGCGAAGCTCCGTCAGACACCCAATTTCAGCGGGCAGCTCTCCCACGGAGTTGTTTGCAATGCTGAAGTGCTCTAATCTCCTCAGCGTTCCGATGGTGCCAGGCAGCGAGACGAAGTAGTTTCTGTCCAGAATGAGCCTCTCGAGATTTGGCATGTTGATGAACGAGCCGCCGATGCTTGCCAGCTGACAGGTAGAGAGATTGAGCATCTTCAGGGTCGTGACAGGCTTCTCGATCTCGAACTTGGTGATCGGGTTGGAATTGAGCTTGACACTCCGGACACGCTCGAAGGTTCCAGAGAATTGCGAAACCGAATTGTGGTCGGCAGACAGGATTTCCAACTTGGGCAGCCGGCAGATAACGTCAATTGACGTCAACGCATTGTACTTGATGTCCAGCTCACGAAGGTTGTGAAGGTCGCTGAGTGTGGAGGGCAAGGATGCTGCTAGTCGATTGTTCGTAATGACAAGTTTCTCCAGCGTTTTCAACTTGCCAATCTGTTCGGGGAGAGATGAGATCGAGTTGAAGCTGACGTCGATGTCAATCAAACCACCCAATTCGCAAAGGAAGGAAGGGAACTTGTCCAAGAAGTTCGAGGACAGATTCAGGGTGCGAAGGGACTTGAAAGCGCCAAAATCCTGGGGCAGGCTACTCAGACGGTTGTTGGACAAGTTGATCTTGAGGAGGTTTGTCAGGCGTCCCAACTCTGCATGTGAAAGCTCTTCCAAACGATTGTTAGACACATCCAGGTATGTCAGGCGCCCGGCTCTGCCTATACTTATCGGCAGCTTGCGGGACTCGTTGTTGGCGTATTTGATGTCACGCAGTTGCGGGCATGCCTGAATGAAGTCTCGTGGCAGGTCGAGGGACAGATTGCGGGAGAGGTTCAGAGATATGATATCGGTCGTCTTGGAATAGAGAGTGATCGGGATCGTGATAAGGTTTCGGCCTGAGAGATCGATGTGGTTGTACTTGGCATTGCGACCGAAACCCAAGTCGTGCGGCGTGCTTGTGAGGTCGCTGTCCCTGGCGGACAAGAACAAGAATCGACAGAGATAACCGTTATCCTCGCGGCCAATATCCTCGAGGCGGTCTTTCTCTTCATAGCCGACTTGCTGCAGCAGCCTCTTCTGGATCAGCAGGGGCCGCTCTGGAGCTGACAGGACGCGAGACAGATCGTGCTTGCGCAACACGATGTGGTAATTCTCGAGACCCTCCGTCACGTAGGTTTTCTTAACAACCTGCGCCATGACGTCGGTCACGGTGGCATTCAAGGGCATTTGCACCGTGACAAACGTGCTGTCTGATCGGAACACCCGAATGCAGTGGGGTGCCAATTTCTCATCCGGCCGCGGCGGAGTACCGACATCGTCCACCTCGGGAACATGGGCTTCCCGTTCCTCGAGAGTGCGCCGGACAGCCCAGCTGTCTGGGGCATTCCAAGCACCACCCCCAGGCGGAGCGGGCGGCTCGTGGACGGCGTCGGCCTCGGCCAGCTGGTATATGGCGGGATCCATCGGCATCAGTGGCGCTTGCTTGGCCAGGATGCCCTCCATGTCATTAAGATTGGTGTCTAGGACAAACATGTTCCCGGGGTCGTTTCGATCAGTCGGACCAATGTACTCGTCAATGTCTTCATACGGCCGTTGCTGTCGCTTGCCTTTGGCGAATGGGGACTTCTTGTTGAATGTGCCCTGGCGAACTTGTTGTCCCTGGAGTGAACGCGGCGTGGGGGCCGGAGGAGGGGGGCCGGCTGGCGCATACGCGCTGCTGTCATACTCGACATTTGGAGGAAGCGGCTTCTCGTAGGGGGTGTTGTAGGCGCGGCCGAGGTCTTGCCTTGATGACGAGTGGGCGAGCGATCGGGACGAGCCGGGCAGGCCGCGCAAGCGAGCGGTGTCTTCCTTCTGTTTGGGGTGTCGCCGTAGTCGATCGAATAGGCCTCTCTTGCCGGTAGTGCTGCCTCCCGGGGAAGTCTGACCGTCACCGGAAGTCATTTTGCTGCTGCCGCTGTGGCCGCTGGGTGTTGGGCTCTGAGTACGGGTCCTCATGGCCGGGACCATGCCGCTCCGATCTCTCCCGGACTGGTTGCTGTAAAACGTGTCCTCCCGGCTCGTCCCTGGTCGTAACGGATTAGAATCTTCATTGCTCAAGTCATGGCGGTGGTGGCTTTGGGCAAGGTGATGGTGATGGTGGTGACCGGGCAGGTGGACGGCTGAGTGGCCAGAGCGGTTGGAGGACGAGGTCTTGGGTGGGGGCTGACCAGAAGTGCTATCCTGTGCGTATCGCTCCCGATCTGGGCCAACCAGCGTGTCACGGACCGGCGCATCTCCATACATGGCGATGTCATCGGCCTCTTGGTATAGAAATGGCACCACGTCACTGGAGGGCACAGGGGTCCTGGGCCGCGAATCAGACGGCGAGGCGTCGCGCGTAATGTCCGTAGCATTGGAGTGGTTCCTCTCCCGCCGGGGGCGGTTGAATGAGTAAGATCGTTGATCTTTGTCCTTACCCTGGGTGCTGTTACCGGTCGGAAGGCTCGAGTCGGACCCATCGCGGCCGGGAAACTCTTCGCCGAAGAAGCCCTGCAGCTTCTTCATGCCCCCCCGGTTTGTGCTGTTCTTGGAGCCCGTGCTGCTGGCCGTCGTCGTGCTTGCAACCGATGGCCGCCGGTCGTCGCTGTACAGGGAGTCCATGAAGTCGTTGCCGAGGCCAAGGCCGCCGCGAGAGCCTGGCGGACGAAATGCAGGCGACAGCTGCGAGGTGCTGCTTGAGAGACCGTCGCTAGAGTCGTGGTCGAAGAAGAAGCTCGAGTTGCCGGGGCCTGAGGGGGGCGCGTGAGAAGCCGATGTGTACCCAGCGCCAGCGCCAGATCCACCGCCACCACCGCCGTTGATGGCCATCCAAGGTGCGACGTTGTACTGCGCGTTGGGTCCGTCGTTGGGAGGGTCCCTCTGAATTTGAGGGACACGTCCGCTGGAATGGTCAAGTACGGCCAGTTCGCGGCGGTAGTTGGCGAGGTCGCTGATGCGGCGGTGGTCACCATAAGCGGGACTGGAATATGTGGCTGGCGGAGGTGGCGGGCGGTCTCTCGGGGTTGATGCAGGTGAGACGTCGGCATGGGACTCTTCTTTGATGTGCCTAAACAACGGGGTGTGCGGCACGAGCCCGGGCGTTAGTTTGAGAACCAGGGGGGCTTGAGACTAAGACGACCAGTTCCGCGCATGGAACCAGGCTGTGTCTGGGGCAAAGGCAGGGTGCGAGAACGGAATGGAGCGAAGCGGGTGACAGTGCGCAAGCCGACAAGGTCGGACCTGAAGCATAGACCAAGTCCGCACGCGGTTCGGCGCAGGGCCGGGCGCGGAGTGGCCCCAGCGCAATTCGGCATACAGAGCCACCCTGGCATGAGGCCCGTGTGCGCTTTTGTGGTCTGCTTCAGGGTCTCAGGTGGGATGGTATGATGGCATTGCAAACATCGTCGGCAGCAACCCCCGCAGGCGTCTGATCCCCGAGCCAGAGGCTTGCTGCGGCAAAGGCGACAGGCAAAGTGATACAAAAACAATGACGGTGAGATACTCGACGCTCAGGGGGCAGCGAGAAAAGTGTGCGAGCGACTACTAAAGGGGGGGAAGGGGTTTAAGAGGAGAGAAGACGCACCTGAATTTGCCATGGTCGCCGGCTAGCTTCAAAGGCCTGGGCATCTTGGAAGACGTAGAAGAGGGCGTAGCGGTGGCAGCACGCGTCGGCGCGGATGGCTTAACTGTGACGTTGGAGCGGCCGCTGCTGGAGCTCGCGAAAGAGCTGATGCGACCATCTTCCCGCGTCATGGTCACTCACAGTTGGCACCAAAGTCCGAAAAGGCGCGCGCCATCAACGACAATGCCTCAGGTCATTGCTTGGGGGGTTTCAGGCGCAGATGTGGGCGCAGAGGCAGAGAACGGAAGGGCGGCGGTGGCGGCGCGCAGCGCAGGTAATGCGAGGCGGTCGGTAGAAAGCGAACGTCGTGGCTGCGAGGGGTGCTAGTGCGTTGCTGCCGGCGACGGCGACGCCCGGCAGCGTATTGAGAGGTGGCTATAGCAAGGAGGCCCAAGTCGACGCGCGCAGGCTCACAATGGGAGACAAGACCGAGGAGGGGGAGCAGCGAAGACGGGAAGGCTGTCGAAAAGCAGCGATACAATATTCAGCGATAGCGAGTCGAGCTGGTGGCGGAAGCTGGGAGAGAGGAGCCTGGGCAAGGCTCGGGGGCAGTTTCAAGCCTGGATGTCTCTGACGTGACGTGCGAGGCGGCGAGTCCTAGGGAAAAGAGGCGCAGGTGGGCGGACAAAAGCGGCGGAGAGGCAGAATTGATGGTGTTTGGCTCGTCGGTGCGGCGGCGGTAGAGGGCCGGGTCGTGGCAAGACAGCGTAGAAGGCGCAGCGAGGATGGCGACCTTGCGCGGTGTAGGTCAGGTAGGTAGGGTAGGTCGTGCAGCAAAGCGAGGCGGCTGGGGAGGTGGCGAGGTGGTTGTCGTCGTGGCTCGGGGGAGGATGGCGCTGTGCGATGCAGGGCGCTGCGGGTGAGGAGGGTTCGGGATCCAAGTGGGCGTGGGTGAGAAAGGCGGTTGACTGATCCATCCATGGATGATGGCTGGCGGTCGTCCCCGGCTGACACTGGTTATTGGCGTGGGCGGGCTTCAGGGCCATCCATCTAACACAGCTCCCATCTGGAGGCTTCCAATTGCAGATGCAATTGGAAGGAGGTGCAGGCACAGGTACTGGGACTACGTGTAAGTACACCGAGCTACGCGCGGCTCTCGTGTGCCGGACCGTAGCGAAAGGTACCACCACGCCAAGCTACATGTAGGTGGGGTGAGGCGGAGAGAAAGGCGGGTCAGCTCTATGTATACCTTTTCTCCAGCACACAGGCATGTACTCCGCACGATTCCACGAGTACTCTTCCCTACTGGCCATGACATCCAATCCACCCACGGATGGGCGTCCAGTGAAATGTCGATTCGCTTTAACGACCAGCTGACGCTGGAGCGCCTTCGCCTCCGCCTGGAGGCTCGGCGTCTCTGCGGAATGGCACTGCATCGGGTACAGCTACAGGTACTCCAAGGATGTCCTTCGCCAGTGATCTGAGCCATCGGGTGCCTGCCAGCAGATCCATCCAATGTGCGATACGCGTGCCTACCTACGAGGTACTAAACCTATGTAGATGTACGCTAGGTACCTCTTGCATGTGCTGTAGATGCCCTACATGTGTCCATTGTACAAGAATTCGCAACATCACGGCATTCGGCTTTGGGGGAACATCCAATGCTGGCTAGGTAGGTACCGTGGATACCTACCTACTTATCATACTGCGGGTGCCTTGCCGGCACCTGACTCGCTACCTCACACTGTGTCCACCTGCGTACGATACGAGTACTCACAGCTGGAAGGGAGAGCTGCTCGCCTCAGGTGTGCAAAGAAGAGATTGCGGCCAGCCTACCGGTACGAGTACAGCCATGACCGGAACACCACAAGTACGGGTAGACCATCCCCACGCGCATGCCTCTGGATGGATGTGCTTGGTCAGGTACGCGTAGTACCTACCTGGAGGTCTGGTTCGTTCGGTTGCTTGGGTCAGGTGCGGGCCAAAAAGAGGCTTGCCAAGTCGGCGAGTGGGCAGAAGAAAGAAAACATATACGCAAAGAGCCAGCCCGCCCTTGTGGCCTTGAGTCCGGCCAGGGGTTCCCTAAGCTTTTACTCGTACTGCGATTGCTCCGAGACAGCGAGAGAGTGTGCCTATCCATCCTTGCGCGGGTGAAATAAGTGAAATGAACCAGGGGACACGGCTTTAACGTCAATTCTCCCACGCAGACAAGAACTCTCGAGTGCGAGTATGAAACGTCAACGCGATGTGCTTGAATGTATGTTGAGCTTAGAAAGACAGGGTTCGTTTCTGGTGGCCCTTGTCAAATTGATGATAACGCGGGGCTGAATCATTACGCGATGTACTTGTGAGGCCTGATGCTTCGATCCCGTCTCGACACAAGAACTCATCAGCGGGCACCCCTTCCCCCCGGTTACTCCCCTATGAGAACCAGCCATCTGCGATCGTTGCCGTGGACTGCGCACTCCCGATTCATTGGCCAAGACGGCCAGATGCCCTCTGCGCAAATGCTGAACCGGTCGGCCAGCGTTTCTGTCTGGCCAAGGGCTCTGCCCGCCATTTGGAGATGGAGATGGGGCCGGGGACATGGGGACTTGTCCGCCTGGAGGAAGCTCTCCTCCCCCGGGGGCCTTCAGCTGGATTGGATGCGCTGCCTGACTCCTCTGGGGCTGGTGGCCGCTCCGCCCGGCGCGAGATTGCGAATCTGCGCGGCCACGATCTGGCGTCCGGTCGACGGAGCCGGCTGGTTATCCGTACCGAGCACATCGAATGCGCGAAGGCTCGTGCCAATCCTTTGGCTCTGCGACTACTCCGTAATAATCACTTACCTTGACTGAGCACCCGTCCAAGTTTATGAAAAAGCTCACAGACCGAGGGCTGGGGAGCTTCCTTCGATACCTAGGTACATTAGGCACTCCATCTTCCCGGCAAGACTGCTGCATGTGGCGCATGCCTTCCATGTGATGTATCTCTCAGGATGTACCCACGTACATGTAGGTACCTCACCCATCAATGCTGAGGTCCTCCCTGTTTCGCGCGCATCGAAATCGAGTCTGCCCTCCGTTTGTGTTTCCACCCAGTGACCAGACACGATGAATCACGCCTGAAGAACCGCTAGCTCCGCACCCACTCCGCCCGGCTAACACTGCCACCCTCCTGGCAAGACGATGGGAGTGCTCGTAGACACTCGTAGGTACTCGCACTCATTGGCTGTGTACTCCGTCAGGCACTTTACATGCGAGGATGGAGTACTCGTACGGGACCAAGCTTGGGCCTCCAGCCGTCCCAAAATAAGATCTTGGAATGAGCTCGGGCTGGCTCTGCCTGGTCAGTCGTTTGAACTGGCCGTCGGCACCTGGGATCACAAAGTAAGGTTTTGACGGGCCGGCCACATGGGTGATGGGCCTCGAGGCTTAGCTATCTATCCATTTGCTGTCACCTGTTCTGCGAGAACTCGCAACGAACTGTACATTATGTAGGTAATTTAATGATGCCCGGCACCTGCTACGCCTGCCTATGTGCAGATATCTACGAAAATAGCATGGAGTACTTGCGTCCCGAGACTTGGACTCACAAACGACGGGAAGAACTCGTGCCTCGTGGCATCCATGTCCGCACCCCAAGCTCGACGTGTTCAGAGAGGTATACCTTTGGAAACCTGAGTACCTACGTACCTAGCTACACTAGGTAGGTACGTGACGACTTGTAGCTGTCGTCTTGGCACAGTGCCGCCTTTGGTAGGTAGGAGGTACCTAATGGATCCATTGAGACTGGGCATTCTCAATAATCTTCAATTCTTCATGACTCTTGGGGCTTCTTGCGTCCGGGTGTCAAGCTGCGGCCAGTTCAGGCTCGGGTCCTGCAAACGCTCGGTACCTATGCCTTTCCCGTTGCCGGGCGGCCAAACAGTCTCAAACAACGTCGTCGGTCGACTCGGCGGCCTGGCGGGTTTCACTGAGGCGCCTGGGACATTGGGGTGCCTCTGCTGATTCGCCCGCCGAGTGCGCGCGGCGACAGGGAGCCCTGCGACGCGGGACCGGGACTGGGCTGGGACCCCAACCCATGGTGGGCAGCTCGCCCAACCAACCCATGGTGGGCAGCGTCGAGGCGCCGGGACATGGGCCGATACGATACCTGGCCCCAAGGCCGACCCTGGGCCAGGATTCCCGCCGTTCGGACCCTCGAGCCGCCACCCTCCAAGTACCTACCTTACGACATGGAGCACCTAACCTACCTCATTACCTACCTTATTACCTACTACCTTACTAGTACTCGCACTGCTTCCCCCGTACCAGTAGACGTCTCGCGATATTCTCGCCTGCCAGCACCATACAATTCACTCTGATGACCAAATTCTCAAGTCTCCTGCCAGAGCACAGCGGTAGGCGGCTGCGGTTGTCAGCTTTCCTGAACGTACCGACACTAGCCACTGTATTTGCTCAACCACTCGTTCGTCGTGATAATGGCGCCCGTTATACCCATATACTACATGTATGTACTCATAGAAAGCCGAGGCCTGGCCGGGGGAGGGACTGGAAGGGCTTCCACTCCTCTGCACAAAGGCCTCATCGCCCAAGCAGCTGCAGCTCGACATGCAGTACGAGACGTAGGCCGTGGGACCTGCGCAACCAATCCAATTGGACACGCACGCACGCCCGCCCGCTGGCGCACGCAGCTGGGCGGCGCGCGCCTCGTGATCTTACCTCGCAGCCCGTCGGTCGCTCGAAGCGGCAAAGGATGCCACCAACGAAATTTCGCCCGTGTTGATGACTTAGTTGGTGAGCGGCAATAGTGAAGAGGTACGCGTAGAAGCTCGCATCCCGCCTACCTACCTACCTTCCGCTGCCACGCATCCATCTCTCATCAAGCTCATTATTGAGGTACCGAGGTAGGTTCTGTCCCGTAGCCTGTAGCTGCACTCCTGGAGGAGGTCATCGCCCCGATCCAGGCCGGCAGCCGGCAGCCAGGCGTCCCTGGGGCACATGGAAGGTACATTAGGTAATCTAAGGTATCTCCATCCTACCATCAGGTACCTACTCGTACTCGGCTCTGCAGGGTACCCAACCTGATCTACATGTACCTATGAGTGCGACCAGAGTGAGGTAGGTACCGTAGTATCGTAGGTATCTCTTCTTACTTGTAGCTTCCAATCGTACTGGGTCAGGATCCATGTGTGCACTTTTGCCACGCGGGACCTGACAGCCAGCGCTTTGATCTCTCTCGGGTCTGCGCGCACTGACGTGCATCGGGATTTGGGGAGAGGCTGTGGGTGGGGAAGGGGGACCTTTCGCCGTCACCAATACGCAATATGGTTCTCAGTCCCTCAACCTCGTCATAGCTTATAAGATAAGAGTTGAGCTGGCATTCCACTCGGCCGATATGAATTATGTAAAGCATCTGGTGTACTCGTGAAAAGGGGCACTAGGGCACTTGGCCTCTTGCGGCTCTGACAGGTTCCGAGGAAGAATGCCCCCCCCTCTCTCTCCCCCGGGTGGCAACCATTGCCACACAGAACCGGGGGCCCGTATTTCAAGCTATCGGGCTTGTCTCATGGTCGGTCGGGTCTCGAACCCCATCTCTTTGGGGTTTGCCACTATTCACCAGTCACGTGCAAAGACGGGAACACGCGTCGCTCGTCCAACCCCTCTGCAGACGCCGCCGGAGCTGATGGTCCCAGTCGGCCGCTCCGGGTCTCCCTAGCCAAACCGAGAAGCTCACGGGAAGTTGACCTATAGCGCACCAACCGGGACTGGCGAATACGCTGGCGGCGCGGGCCCCGCATCTGACTCCGGCTTACACACGCACCCGCCCGATGCGATCATGTTCGTGACGAAAGGGTGGAGGGGGAGGGGGGGGAAACCGAGCCCCAAAGGTGGGAAAGGCGGGAAGGGGGGAGGACGGGAAGCTTTGACGCCACGGGAGCTTGTGGGTGCTACCGCCACGACGCGCCCCCCGAGAGAAAAAATTTGGCTTAACGGAATTCGAGGCCCCTCCCTTCTCCCCATCTTGGCCATGACGCATCCAACCCCAATGCCTGCATCCAGCAGAGGTTACCTATCCTAAGAGAATGAGGCTCCCTGTTCCTGTGGGGTGTCCACGCGAGAGGATATCTGGGAGGACCAACACCTCCGGAGACGCTACACAAGTTGACAGATGGCCCCTCCGGGCCGACATGAGTTGCGCAACTTTCACCCATCGGAGCGCCAAGCCCCGGCCCGGGCGGCTAAAGGGGGGGGGGGGGGGGGTGTGGGTGGATGGCGGGGCCAGAGCCGGCTCCCGGGAGCTGGGGAGTCCGGAGCAGGACGGCCGGCCGGCCTGCCGATCTACTGAGGGGCCGGAAGCACGTACAACGACAGCCTGTACAGTTGCAGCACTCCAGGACGTTGGGAGCCCCCATCTCGACAGGGGTGACTGCGTGGGTACGGCTATGCACGCAAGCAAGCACGCAAGATTGTACTGGACTGCTCAAGCCCTCGCCCCTTAAACTTCGCCAGCGAGTCAACTCGCCCTCGGTTGTGCAAGAGACCAGATCGAGCTCGCGTGCAGGCATTGTGTGAGAATCCAAAGCCCGCACAGCCAGTCGCCCCGGCCTCACCCCGCAAGATGGCGCGGGAACCTAGCTGCAGAAGAAAAAAAAAGGGGGGGGGGGGGGGGGGGGGGGGGCAGGATCCTCTTTACCTCATGACTTGGCATTCACAGATTGGGAGGGTGGTTGGAAGGGGAATGGGAGGGGACGGGAGGAGGACGAGGGAACGGAGAAAATGGAACGGGTGGTTCCTGATAGCCGACTGACCGCTTTCTCGGCCAGCGCCGTCCCCGGTGCGCACATGCCGGCGTTCCTCTTCCAAGTGGGCAGGAAGGCGGCGGGTGGGCGGGGAGTGGTAGCCGGAAGGATTGGCCTGCGGCGGCCACGTGGTAGAGGCAGGCATCGCATCCCCGTCTGTCAGCGAGGCTGGGAGGGATTGTGTGTGAGTGCGCGCGTTTGGGAGGGTGGTGGAGGGGCATCGCTCTCGACTGGTCACAGGAATCGTTATCGCGGACTCGGACGGTCGAGTGTGCCGCCGCGGACGCAACGTCGGGATACCACCCCTCTCTGTCACCATGCCACGAGCAAGCGTCTAAGCTTTCTTTCTTCACCCTTTGCGACACGTCGTTCCAGGCCCGCCCAGGGGTGCCCAGTCTGCCAGGCTGCGACTGACCTGACGAGATCACTGGGCAGATGTGGGTGACGGTGTGCGAGAGCCAACGACCCCAGCAGCTTACGTGTGACGTGCAGCGCGTAGGGCTGAGTACCAGGTCGAGGCATGCGACGTCGCTTCGGAAGCGAGGTACGCGACCCAGCGCGGGGATTTTGCAGGCACACAACGCAGCATCGTTCGTGGGATACGTCAAATGTACCTAGTTGATTTATTTTGCATTTGTACAGTTTGGGGTCTGGCTCTGACGGCATGATAATGGATGCTTGAGACTGGCCGGTGGGTTCCCGCCATCTTTGCAGCTAGTAGACCCGCGGCAATGAAGCAGGATGAAGGAGGAGCAACTGATGAATCTACTTGGTCTGAGGCTCACGTCGGCTCAATAATCGTCTTCGTCGGAATCTTCGTCACTGTCGCTGTTGCTGCGGAACTCCCTGATGTCGTCCCCAATCTCCTCATGCAACAGGTCCCCCAGCGCTGCCGACTCACGGAGGACGGCACGTGCCCGGTCCTCGTCAGGGGCTGTGCCGTCGTCGAGGATGAGGCGCACGGCCAGCTCCTGCACCAGCACGGCCTGGACATAGCCGGCGTGGCCTCTGGCAGATATCAACGGGTCCTCCACGGCGCGACGGCGCATGACATCGGCGAGGCGGTCTCCCAGGAACTCGGCCATGAAGCGCAGGCCCCTCGGCCCGTAGTATCCGGGCGTCAAACTGTCCGTCGTCTTGAGCAGTGTCCGTTCTCGGCCCGCTTCCACTTGAGCCCGGAGCGCGTCGGCGAAAGTCGACGCTCGCTTGCCTTCCAGGATGTCCTGCACGTACCGCAGGTGCGGCTCCAGCCGCGTCGCCAGAGAGTCCCAGTCGATCTCTGTCGGGTAGCCTTGCTCGTTGCCGGATTCGAGCAACGAGTTTCGTTGGTGCAGCCTGCAGAACGCGGCCTGCTCCCGCACATTCATGCGCTTGCTCTTTGTCGTATGCTTGGCCAGGAGTTCAGGGTCCACCGGCTTCCGGCACATTGGACAGCGCGACGTTGACGACATCAGCGTGTCCTCAAAGAGCTCCGAGTCTTCCAACTCATCCGGCTCCACCAGCTCGCCCCGCGTTCCCGAGATTGAAATATCATAATCTTTCGCCAGGTCCTTGAGATCGCTCAGTGAGGGCAAGTTCAGCTTCGGTTTGGAGACCTCTTTCGGAGGTGGGCTTTCCTGGTGTTTCTTTAATTTCGCAGGCCTCTTCTTTCGGGACATGCCATCGTCATCATCGCCCATATCTGGTTTCTTCAGCTCGATTTTCTTCTTCTTCTTGCGCGGACTTGAATCCATCTCAGGCATTCGGAGCTTTGGTTTGTCGCCCAAGCTTTCTTCAGGGGTAGGACTGCGGTCATAGACTTTCAACTTGGGTCCCGCCTTGGCTTTGGGTTCTGAGAGTACTGCTTAGCAAAGTGAAGGCTGAATCACTGGGCAGATTGGGACACGATCTTACCGGTGGGTTTGGGGGCCGATGAGCTTGGAGCGGAGCTTTGCGAAGATCTTTGCGACTGCGATCCTCCGTATTTCCGTTGCGGTGCGCGGACTTTCGGCTTTTCCCCGCCATCCATTCCGGAACGTCCCCGGTTTTGCGGGTTGAGTCCAAGTCAGCATCTTGGGCAGATCGCTTGGAGCCAGTTTTCGGACGTTGCTCATTTGGCTGTGGGCGGGAGGAGCCGGATTTGGCATTGACCTTCTTGACCCTCATCCCCCCCCTCTCAAGGGCGTTGCGGGCCTTTGTGCTTGCAGAGGTGCTGTTTTCGGTGAACGTTGTCCGCGGGATGGCGGCTCGGGCGGGCTCCCCTTCGCTGTCAGAGTCGATGGGATCGTTACTTGTGGCATCTTTCTTCGGCGACGGCTCCTCATCGTCGCTTGAAATGGGCGGGGCATCCACAGCAACGTCTTCTCGCGGTCTTGACGGCCCCTTGATCCCAGATTTCTTTGACTTGGTGACTGCCCGGGCCTTGCTGCTGTCATTGTCTCTAAATGTTGACAGCAGGGGTTCCTTTGGCCCATGTTTACTGCTCATGCCAACTCCTCGTGCCTTGAACTGCCTCCCATTTCGTTCCATTTTATAAGGCACAGTGCTTCCACTGGAAGTTTGGCAACACAGTGGAAACAGCAGAAATTGAAGACCAGACAGCCTTGCGTTGGGACCCGACACAGCGATGGCAAGTACTGCCAGCTGATCCGCTGCAGAGAATCAACAGCTGACCAATCTCAACAAGAGCCGGCGGTGGTAGAGACCGAGAAGCACTCGTTGATAGGCCTCGAAAAGCAAGTCAAAGTTAGTTGATGGGGTCAGCATGTGCTGAGCATAAGCCCGGACACTGGGGACAATTTACCGTGTCAACTTCAAAGCATAAGTCTCGGCTTTGTGTGCGATCAATTGCCTCGTCAAATACAGGAGGTCAAGGCCCGCATTGGGAGAGGGCAATGGCGAATGGGTGGCTTGACAGCCTCGTTGCAGACTCGACGACGGCGACGAGGCGGCGTGGGACGCGTAAAGTCAAAGCTGTGACGCGTTCCAATCGGCCAGGCGCGAGGTACGTACCGTTGGGTCGACGAGGCGGCACGTACCCCACCGGCGCGACAATGGGTAGCTCTACTTTTGCCACCAGAAGCTGGTGCTCGGCTCTGGAGGCACAGGCGGTCGACCTCGCCCGTGGGGCTCACAAAGAGCCGCTAAAGCTGCCCTCAGTGGAAGCCATCCCCTTCGCTGCTTGCCGACACAGGACCGAGCCTCAACCTCGTCGACCCCACGCCCACCGCCACGCCTCAAAACCCCCAGAGCGGCGACCACACCAGCTCTGGCCCTCGTCTCTCTGCTTTCCAAGACCCAGCTCCGGCTCCTCGATCCTTAGCCCTGCTCAGCACACAGCACCACATCCATGGCATCCAACATGGCCCTGAACCGCAAGTACGCTGCGCTGCCCGACCTGGTATGTCTCACCCCTCGCAAAGATAGCGGTGACGTGCCTGTACATGATGCTGATGGACCCCACAGGACAATGCGCCAGATATCTACGAGACCCCTGACCTGACCGACGATGCCTCGACCGTGCCCGTGAGTCCCTGCTCAGCTCCCCTCAGTTGCCGCTTCAACTCATCCGCCCTCCTCAGACTACCACCGGCCCGCCCCAATCCGACCTTGACTTTGAGGAGGAGGAGGACGACGACGAGGATGAAGACGAATACGGCGATGCCATCTCACGTACCCGCATACGCGTGGACCAGGCCCGCTCCAAGTTCCTCCCGTCGCAGGTCGACGCTCGAGGCGTCGACTTTTCCGATCGCCTCAACGGCAAACGCAAATCCTACCGGGCCAGCAGCCGCCGGCAACGAGTGCTCGAAGACGGCACGCGGCAGTATGGCGACATGAGCGACGAAGACGAGCCCGAGAATCTCGAACAAAAGATTGCGCGCCTTCAGCGCGAGGTCGAGGAGGCCAAGGCGGAATACGGCAAGGGGGCCGCTGACGCCCAAGCGGAGGACGATCTGGTCTCGCTGAGCCAGGCGCTCGATTCCATATCCATAGCTCCAAAGGGAATTCAACCTGCAAGTGCACAAGCCGCCCAAGCCGCTGTTGATTCCCCGGAGAACAAGGACGCCGCTTTGGCCCAGGCAGCCCCCATCGGCCAGGCTACGTACACCCTCACATATGCGCCTAGCTACGAGCAAAGCCACACGCTTGCCAAAGCCGCCGACTTTGACCACCGCCTAGATCTTTTGGAAAAGGCCATCGGCGTTACGTCTTCGGCGGTACCGGAGCTGGAGCACAACGGTCTCCCGCGTGCCATCATGCCGACCATCGACACCCTTCAGAAGCAGATTCTGACCCTGTCGGAGGCGTCTACTGTGTCTCTCGACAGCATAGGGCGACGAGTGCGGAACCTTGTCACAGAAACCGAGCAGTTGGAGAAGGCACGCAAGGCCGCCAAGGTCGCGCAGGACGCGTTGGGAGGCAGCGCGGCGGCGGAGTCTGACGAACAGGAGCAGACGGCCAAAATCAACGCCCTCTACGGCACTCTGCCGACGATCGAGCAGCTGACGCCGCTGCTGCCCCCTCTCCTGGACAGGCTCCGCTCCCTGAGGACCATACACGCCGACGCCGCGACGGCCGCCGACACACTCGACCGCATCGAGCAGTCGCAGGGCGAGATGGCGTCGGAGATCAAGCAGTGGAAAGAGGGGCTGGACAAGATGGAGACGGCGATGGAGGAGGGCGAGGAGGCCATGGACGGCAACATGAAGGTCATTGAGGGCTGGGTCAAGGGTCTCGAGGCTAAGATGGCCGACCTGTAATAGCGGACTGGATGAATGCATTCGACATGTAGCGAGGGCCTGGCCTCTTCCCTCTCAAATGATACCCAATGGCGCACCTCTTGCACTGTACCGCCACGTCCATACGCGACGGGGCCCAGAAGCGACTGGGCTACCCGCTCGCTCGGGATACAATTACAGAGCCGCAGAACCTTGATCCGCTTCGAATGTCTCGCGGGGGCCGGGAGGGAAAGCGGAAGAAGTCCGATCCCACGCGAAGTCTGCGCCGGGGTAGTTGAGAGGTGACCAACGACGTCACTGTACTGTCGAGATACTCGTACACTCACGGCTTGAGTGGTATTTCTGCTGACTGGACTGCAACGAGGCTCTGGGGTTTCCGTCATCAATTTCGCTTCAGGCCCATTTGCTACTGTTGGTGGACTGGCAATGGTGTAGAGCCCCGCTACACGAGAACCAAGTCGTTTGCGCAATTGGAAGCCACAGACAGTGAGGCACAAGCGGACAATCTGAGGATCCTGCTGAGGTGTGGCTGTCGTGGGGTGTCGGAAGCGGCTATGAGTGGAGCTGGGGCTCTTTTAGAGCCCATGGATATCCGATTTTTAGCACTGGTGGGCACTGTGGCACTGGAGGCTGCCATCGCTCAGGCAGTGCCAGGGACTCACGGGCTGTGGGGCTCCCCGCTACCGGCCTTGGGCCCGTCCGTCCAGAGGGGCCGGGGGAGGCCCCTAGTGCTCCACGAAGCCCTATTAATAAGATCTATCTCCAGGGCTGACTTGGGTGACTCGGTGATTAGCGACGTTGGATCCATTCCATCCACAGACGGGACTGGGCACCTCCTCGAATCGAACGGCGGCGGCACAACGGCGATTGCAAGCTGGAAGGCCCGGTGACCGCCTGGTGTCTCTGTCTCTGTGAGCCTTCCACAACCCAAGCGGAACGAGTGCTCCGGGGGCCATTGGGTCGTTGGCAGTCTTGACAGGCGAGGCGAGGCAGGTTTACGGAGTAGATCAGCGGACGCCGCTACTGGCAACCAATTACTGGGCTTGCCGCAGCATCACGCTGCCACCCCTTTGCCGTTGAGGATCGATCGGCACATGGCCGGCATCAGACCAGCCACAGGGCCGCGCCGTGATCAACGTGAATGCTGGTCCAGCTGATGCCTTTTGCGACAAGCCGCTTTCGATTTTGATGCTTCCATGTTTTGCTTCGCTTTACTTTGCCTTGGCTGACTGACTGACTGACTGACTGACTGACTGACTGACAAGGGAGCAAGCAACCTACAGGATCGGCCGGGCGCGGCTGACGTCACCTCCCTCCCTGGCCCCGTGTGTCCCTTATGTACCTAACGGATACATGTACATGCACCTATTTCGGGTGCCTTTTCAGGTTCCCGCTTCCTTCTCCGCCCTTGTGCCTGACTGATCCGTCCCTTTCGGTGGGTGCCGTGTCTTCCTTTTTGACAGCGCACTGCTCTGTCTGCAACGCGTCTCAGCTGGCCGGCGCTCTTCTTCATTCTGCTTTGCCAGGGAGCGGCGAATCTTCTAACATTTCGCCATCGTCCTCTTTTTTCCCTCCCCGCTTTGCCTCTCTGGCATCACCATAGTAGAGACCCAGCTTTGGTAGCTGCATCTGCGCTGCGCTGCGCCGTCTTGGCTGTTTTTCTCTCTCTCTCTCTCTCTCTCTCTCTCTCTCTCTCTCTCTCTCTCTCTCTCTCTCTCTCTCTCTCTCTCTCTCTCTCTCTCGCTGCTGCTGCACCCCTGGCCAGCGTCGCACTCGCTCGACCGCCCACCATGCGCTGCTCTCCTGCAACGGCCGGGGTCCTGCTCGGCTCACTGGCCGCTCTCGTCGCTGCGTCCCCTGCAGGCTCAGGCACTCGGACGCGCCCCGCCGCCACCGCGCTTCGCCCCGACTTCGACCAGCCCGCACAACTTGTCCTCGACCCGACCCCGGCGACGCACCCCGCCAACGCGATCGAGACGGGCGTCGGCCACTTCAGCGAGTGGTCGCGCGAGAGGAAGAAGCAGTTCCTCATCGACTGGCAGGGGGGCCGCTCCTCGGAATGGACCATTGTCCAAGGCAATGAGGGCGGCGACCTCGACTCCATGACCGCCGCCCTGACCTGGGCCTACCATCTCGAGCACTCGACCCAGAACTCGACCAACCCCATCAAGGCCATCGCCCTGCTCCAGACCCCCGCCGACGCCCTCGACCTCCGCCCCGAGAACCAGGTCGCCCTGCGCAATGCCCGCATGAGCTCCGGCCACTCGGATCTCCTCACCATCAACGAGCTGCCGGAGGTGCCGGAAACCCTGGCCGAGGACCTCAAAGGCATCGTCCTGGTCGACCACGCCTCGCCCCTGCGCAGGTGGAGGGCCGCCAGCATCCTGAGCATCTTCGACCACCACCAGGATAAGGGAGTCGCCCCGCATGCGGAGCCGCGCGTGTTTGAGAAGGTCGCCAGCTGCACGTCCCTGGTGGCCCGCCAGATGCTCGACGAGCTCGAACGGCTCGACTCCGAATACCACCTGCCCCACGAGCTGCTGGAGCTCATCTTGGGCGCCATTGCCATCGACTCGCGCGGCCTGCGCAAGGCGACGGATGAGGACGTCAAGATCTCGCAGCGCGTCCTCGACCGCAGCAACTGGCGGGGCGCGGAGCTCAATTCCAGGATGAAGAAGCTGAGCAAGAAGCTGAAGAAGGCCAAGAAGAACCTCGACCACCTGGACGTGCGCGACCTCCTGCGCCGCGACTGGAAGGGCGATCTTGTCGACACCCGGTCCCCGCGCACGCCCACCATCAGCCTTGGCTTCTCATCGATCCCCTACTCCCTGGACGAGCAGATTGAGAAGACTGAGTTTGAGGCGCTCTTTGACTGGTTCGCCGTCGAGGCTGCCTGGACGGCTGAAGCCGGAGCTGACATCAGCATCGCTCTCAACAAGTACAAGTTCCGCGACGCCGATGGCAAAAAGCACAAGATTCGGGAGATTGTGCTCGTTGTGCGTCATGACGTGCGCATCAACGCCGATCAGGCCGACAGCCTGTTCCAGACCGTGTCGGAGGCGATTGAGAGAGACGAGACGCTGAATGCGAAGCCATGGCACCGGGCTGATGAGCTTGGCCGTCGGCAGATGGTCTGGACGCACACGCGCGATGATGGAGGGAGGAAGGT
This sequence comes from Hansfordia pulvinata, assembly GCA_006538405.1. Classification (NCBI taxonomy): domain Eukaryota; kingdom Fungi; phylum Ascomycota; class Sordariomycetes; order Xylariales; genus Hansfordia; species Hansfordia pulvinata. The sequence continues at coordinate 1,850,591 of BJKQ01000008.1, read as the reverse complement.
CATCCGCCCGATCGTCGAGGCGGCGGTTGAGGCGTGGGACATGCTTTAATTCTACAAGCTTCTTGGGCTTCTTCCAGGGTTGTTTTCGGGCGCGGCGAGTTACGGACGACATGAGCATGGATACACGGATGGGAAGGTTTGCATAGCGGCGTTTCTTGATTTTCAACCTTAATCACACTTATGACTCTCTACCTCACATCTCAGAGGACGCATGGATCATGTCTCTGCTGATGTGGGCTGGCATGAATGCAGACCATACCTTACCTATAGGTATGCCCCGGAGTTTGTGTGACGAGTTCCCTGCATGAACATGATCCGGCCAAGAGCAGTTAAAGAAGCCATTTCTTCGCTCTAAGGCGAAGACGAGAGATTCCGGCCAGAACCCGCCGTAGCGGTCGCCACCGTTCAAGCAGCCCCGGACAGCGGATTGCGACCCGCCGCGCAGCCGCTGCTTATGCCTCCGGAAAGTCACACCACAGCTCGCTGACGTCGATGCCGACCTCTGCGAAAAAGGTGTCGTTGCCCCGCAGAGGCGGAGCCGCTGCCAGCGGTCGTCGCCGTCGTCTTCGATAAAGTCTAACGAGCGTGGCAGGTCAACACTAGAGTTCAATCGCCATTGCGGGAAGAGACGAGAGCGGGGATTCCGGCATTGGGGATAGGATGGCATGTCGACTCGTTCGAGTCATCCGAGCTCCCAGGGGTAGCAGTTTGTCATTCTTGATCGTACTGAGAAGAGTCGGAGAGTTGGCGCTCCCGCTCGCAGATCAACGTCTTCGCGCCGGCCTCCCCATGTCTGTGCACTGGGGGACTTGAGAGAGGATAGTAGTATGTGAGGTGTATTTTGACAGCAGCATAATCACACTATAGAGGTCGTACCATCCCATAGGGGGTATTTGTCAGTTGAGTTGGCACGGCAGTAATCCTTCCGTAGAAGACTTTCTACCAGAAGACGCCAGGGTCAGATTTTCGACGCAGCTCTCAAATCCAGTCTGTTTGTGGAAAGCACAGCCACTTCTGTGCCCAAATTGCCAAAACTCACCACCACTACCCTTACCATTCAACGTGAGCCGAACAGAAACGCCGCAGTCCTCTGATTGTCTAATGACGATTGCATCGGAGTTCTGCCGGAGACAAAACGACTGGCTACCTGTTCACTATAGTCTCCGCTGTGTTGGGCCCTGGACTAGCTACTCGTGTCGAAGAGAGACCGATAGACTGTCAACATTGTACTGTACTGTACTATAGGCCATTGAGTGGCACAGCTGCCCGCTATGTTCGCAGCTCGAGGCGTGCTCCAGCGGAACCTAGTGTCTTCTGCCGCTCGCTCGCTCGCTCGTTCGCTTTCGTCGTCCCAGCACACGGTACGTAATGATATGCCCAGGACTGCCTCGGGGCACACGCTTCCGCCATTGAGCGATTCTCAAGCCAGGCAGCTTCCGGCCCTTCTTCTGGAGGCCAATAGCAAGTTCAGGGGCAGAGCCAGGTTAGCCAGCGGCCTGCTCCAGGGCCAGCCCTTGCAGCAGCAAAGTAGGTAGGTAGGTAATCGTAGTCCAGGGCGTCAATGCCGAGTTGGGTTGCCATGGATTTTTTCATGTTCCGTTTAGGGATGCCGGCGCCAGTACTCCCAATCAGCAACAATGGTTGTGTAACGTTAGCGCCCTGCGTCCCAGAGGGGTGGCAGTCGATCTGTAGCGACAAGGATGCTTGCCTGCCGCCGTGTAACCATGCTCGACTAGTTGCAACTCGACTAATTGACCGCTGTATAGAGCTTTTATTTTTGGTTTCATGGGTATAAATACTCAATCCGGCTGTGTAGACACTGTCCAGTCTTGACCTGGGATGGCAGACAACTTGGGTTTCCTCCTCTCTCTCTCTCTCTCTCTCTCTCTGTTTTTGTTCAAGTTAAGTCGCGTTTCTTTTCTTTTTTCCTTTTTGAAGAAATCTCGACCGTTGCTGCCCGCTATCGCAGCAGCCCGTCATGTACCCAAAGAGTGCAGACTCCGTGGACACGGTGGCCACGGTGTCCGTCGCCGGACCGCCTTGGTATCCCGCCTGGCTTCAGGAGCAGATTTGGAGCCAGCCCGAAGGACTCTTCGCCGTCTCAACGCAGCCTCCCGGCGCTGACCCGCTACCACGGGACGCTCGCCTGCAGCCTCTTTGGGACAAGTTCACCGATATGATGTTCGGGGAGGCGGGGAAGGAAGAGGGGCCCAAGAGCATTGACGGCATGACGGACAGGCTGGCTGAGCTCGGCTACTTGTCGGACCAAGACGGGTACGACGCGGGGCGGGCCGCCCGCAAGCTCGTGTTCGCGGTACTGGGGTGGCAGACGATGCTGTACAAGCCGGATGTGTCATCGTCGCTTGACGCGTGCTTCCGAATCGCCGACGAGACGGACGGCAGCCGCGGCGACGCGCGTATCTGCCTCGAGCAGCCGATGGGCTCCGGCCGCGAGTGCCTACCCGACTTCCTTCTGGGGTTCGGTATGGTGCTGCCGCCCAAGAACTACTGCGCCTTTGAGGACGCCGACGAGATCGGGCTGTTTGGGCAGACGCGGTCGGCCATGGTCAAGGAGGTGAACGCGTACATCTTGACTGAGGTGTGCGGCGTCCGCATCGAGTGGGTCGACTCGCTGTCCTGCCATCTCGACTTCGACAAGCACTCGGGCAAGCTGTACCTCTACCGCTACCCGGGGTTCTGCGCGGCAAGCCTGCCGAAGGCGACGGGTACTCCGACGACAACGACCTGCGGCGGGCGAGGCCGGCAGCGGACGAGCCCGGTGCACCGGTGCGCCCTGGCGCTGCCGAGGCGCGGCCGTGGGCGTGCGAGGAGGGCGTGACGGGCCTGCTTCGCGAGGTGCTGCTGTCGTACCGGCTGCTGTTTGGCCAGGACCGGCGGTCAAGGCGGGTCTTCCGGCGGCAGAGACCGTTCCGGGACGTGCCGGCGGGCGCCCACGACAGCCAGCTCGGCGAGCTTTGCGGCAGCAGCAGGAGCAACACCGCTGCCGCCGCGGACCTGGTGGAGCGGGAGGAATACGACCTGGCCTTGGACCTACCGCACCTGCGCAGCAAGGTGACGCGGCTGGTCGACTACGCGTCGAGGAAGCGGTCCCGGTCGCTGCGCGAGCGGTGGCTGGACAAACGTGACTCGACGGCCTGGCTAGCCTTTTGGAGTGTGCTCGTCTTCGGCTCCGTGAGCGTCTTCCTGACGGGAATCCAGACCGTCTTCTCCATCATGTCGTATGCGGCGGCCGTCCGCCAGGGATCGTCGGATTGATGTGTACGTGTGGGTGTGTGCTTTCATGCACTCCAGGGCGGCACTCGTGTCCAGGCTTCGCAGTTTGGATCATGACCGTTTCTCGTAATCCAGTATTGTCTTCTATCTTATCTTGGTTGCATCAGTGATAACGACACATGTGTAGAGCCAACGTGAACGGGGTAGCAGCCAACCGCGGAAAGCCCGTCCCCCACGCCACGGCGGCCATCCCGCCGATGAGCATTGGTGTGGTATTGAAAGTGGCCCCCGCCATGGATGAGTGGCGAAGTGATCGCGTTGCCGCCGGCCAACAGACAGCGGGACGGCCCGTGAGACCTCACCACCTTGAAGTGAGCATCCTAACGGACGAAGATGGTTGCCAGATGCTCCTGACGGCACTTGGAACATAAGATCCCACCGTGGAAGAGCGCGAGAGTGGCTGCACTCTCAGCAGGGCTTTTGGTGGCCTTCCTCTTGCGCTGACGCAAATCGCGGGCTTTGTCGAGCAGGGAAAGATGGCCCTTGAAGCCTTCCTGCCGCTCTATGAAAAAATACCCCGACAAGATAAACTCGCGAAAGGCACCCGGCACCGGTTACGAACATGCTCTCAGCACTGTGTGAGACGTCTCGCTCCAGAAGTTGACGACCTCGACGACTCGATTCCTGGGTCTGATTTCTTTCTTTGACCCGGACAGCATCCCCGAAGAGGTCATCCTGCAGGGTTCCAATGGCCTGGGGGGGACGTAGTGTCGTTCCTGTCAGATGAGCTAGAGTGTGTAGGACATTGCCAAATGACGAAACGGTGGCGCGCTGATTTGTTTCTTTCTTGGTTGCAGCCTCGGTGATTGCTCGAGTGAGCTCCCTTACGCGGCACTCGTCAATCGGAACGCAGATTCCCGCACATTGTCGATCCATCGGCTCGTCCAGTCGACCGTGCTGAAGAGGCTCTCGACGCCGGAGCAAACCCAGGACTTTGACGCCGCTGTCCAAATTCTGTGCTGGGGCTTTCCTGAGCATTCCGCCGTGGACCTTGGCCATCAAATCGCAGCGTGGGCAAGGTGTGAGAAGTGCTTGCCCCATGTAACCCGGCTTTCAGAGCTCGCCAGAATGGAGCGAACGCGCCCTGGAGACCGCCAGGCGTTTGCTGGTCTTCTCCTTCGATGTGGCTGGTCAGTTTGTGGCTCGGCGCCCTGCTCTTTGAGGTTTCCAGCTAATCGAGCCGCCAGGTATCTGTACGATAGAGAAATGTACTTCGTCGCTGGTGGCCTATTGCAGCAAGCTGTCGCGGCTTTCACAGATGATACAAGTTTAGAGTATGCCAGCGCCATCGATTTGGGCGGCCTCATCGACTTGGACCTGGCAAGACCCGCCGACGCCATCGGCCCTTTCGAGCAGGCCCTACTGATTCGGCAGAATAAGCTCGGCCCCGACGACCCCTGCATTGCTTACAGCCTCAAGTCGAGCCTCCTTCTCCGGATGGGGTTGCCCGACGAAGCCGAAGAGACGCTGGCGCTGCCCTTCGCTGAAGGACTTCACAGATGGGACCTTCCTGAGCACCGGGAATCCGCGCTTCTCGGGCGAAATGGTGCTACTATCCCGCATTCGTTTGGCACAGTCGCGGCCTTCCGAGGCCATGAGGCTGACATCCAAGGCGTTGAGCTTCCGTCGCCAACTGCTGGGCAATCGGCTCAAAACGCGCGACCCGCAGTACGATGTCGCTTCCATGTTAGCATCAGATGGCCACGTAACCTCGGCAATGTAAGTCTCTGCCTTTGAGAATTCGCGTGGCCAGAAGCTGACCAGATACCCGCGCAAATCAGAAATCTACTAGAGGAAGTTGTGGAAACGTCCGTTGAGGGCGCCGGTCAGCAAGCTAGAGCCCTTTTCAAACTCTGTGAGGTATACGAAAGTCAAGGGCTTCAAAGTGAGTCAGCCGGGTCCAAGGAAAGGGCCCTGGCCCTGCGCCGGGCGGTGAGGCCAGATCTGCTTAACTCGCCATCTGAAGCTCAGGAGTTTCCCAAACTATGTAACTGGATGCTTTGGTAATATAGGTGGCGTTCCCTTCGTGTCCCTGATCATGGCACAGTGCGCGGTATCGACCTCGGTGATTGTAAAAGCTGGGGGAAATGGGCCTTCGTCAATCATCGTCGGCAGCATGATTTTTGACGTACTCAGGGCTCCCATCTACCATCTTCCAGTAGCATGCAGTCGGACTCTGGCTCGACGAGTGCATTCCACCCTCTCACATGGACCCCCATTCTGTTGACGAGGTGACTAGGTTCAAACCGGTGCTGTTTTTCTTAGAATCTCAACTGGATTCAAACACAACGCTCTGCCCAGCTCTGGATCACTCCCTCGACAGTCGGCTCATACTCCTTGAGAAGGACCTGTTGACCGTCCAAGAAAGTATTGGGCTGGACGAACACGAGCGGAGCAGGCTTATTCGCAATCACCACCTCCCTCCACTCGCGGTACCGCCCTTTGACAGCGGACAGGTCTTCGTAGTACGCGCGGCATCCCTCGGCGTCGGCCGTGCACCGGAACATGTGCAGCTGCAGCAGCATGTCGCTTATCGCGGCCTTGCCCGTGGTCGGGATCTTGCCGCGGTCGACGCGCGCCGTGATAGCCTTCGCGTCCACGTTGTGATGTACCTCAACGACGCCGTCGCCTTGACGGAGCAGACATCGGAGCATCGCGAAGTGAGCCTGGTCATACCGAGATTAGCGTTCGCACCAGGAGGACAAGATGTTTCGTCGGGTGAAAACACTTACTCGGCTGTGGGCTTGGCCCCATGTCTGTTGAATCGCTCTCGTGTCAGTGCCTGTCTCGCAGTATCGCACTGGGATGGAAGGCTTACTCCGGTTTCGATACTGTAGTTAGCAAGACCTCGCAGGCCATCGATGGCAAGCTGCTGGAACAGGTTGTACGTCGCTGCGACAGAAATCAGCATCCCGGGCGCGGAAAAGACTGACTCAGAACTGACCATCGTGAACTTCTCCTGAAGCTGGGCCCAGTCCAACCAGAGAGAGGAGGTCAGGGTCGGTCATCAAATACGCCCCGACCAGCTCAGCCCTGCACTCGTCCACCGTGGTAGCCAAGTCACCGAACTGCCCGGTCCACGTCTGCCCAGGTTTGTACCAGCAAGAGATGGGCCGGCCCGTGACGGGGTTGATGGGCGGGTTTTGCATGTCAAAGTTGGCCCTGCCGTCCTCGGCTTCAACCATCATACGCCCTGTCCCATGGCCGAAAAGCTCGTGGCAGACCACCCACCAATAGTATGCTGCGTACTTACCCTCCTGGAATGTTTCCACCTCGGACGGCTCCAGAAAGACGCACTGACCTGCCATGCTCTCCACGGCCATCCGATTTGCAACAATGACATTCTTGAATCCGTCAGTCTGCCGTATGTCGTTGTACTGCTTGGCGATTAGTCTGAGGCGTTTGAGGGATGGCGCACGAGCACAGGTGTTGACGAACGTTTGGGAGGTTGATCCCAGGAAATACGATACTTGAGCAGTATGCAAGCACTGTCGTTCAATTATAAGCTGGCCACTGCCGATCGAAGGTGACGCCACTTATCGTGGATGCTTGAGGAGCCCGGAGGCTCAAACAGACTATTCTCGAAGAGGCCTTTGCCCCGGTTATCGGGACCACCTGCCCACGGCAAGCGGCGGATGAAAGTATCGGAGTGCTCGGCCAATATGCGCAGTGTCTTGGTCTCCTCGTCGTCAGCGATACCCACGAGAGCTTCAAACTCTGCACGCGTTCCGTGCGGGTCGCGATAAGGCTCTACGAAACCGAACATGTTCTCAACTCTTCGGCCTTTGTCGCGAACCCATTTCCTCTGCGAGTCCCGGTACGCATGCAGACTTCCTGTGAGGAAGCTCTCCACGTAGGCGTCGAGAGCTCCCTTCTGCTCTTCATTGGACGCGTATTTGGACGCTTCGGTAAGTTCGGAGCACACACGCTGCAAGTCATGTCCGTGATCTCCATATACCAACTGCAAGGGGTGCTCCTTATTTGGCAAGGGTAGACAAGACGTCGGTTGGTCTTGGACGCTGGCAATGAGAACTTGGTATTGGGAGCTATTGTCGACTTTCTTGATGCGTGTGTTTTCTGGAAAAATCTGGTTCTCCTCAAGAGTTTGGGAGATCATATGGACTTCGGACTGTGTGATTGCGACGATGTAGTAGCTGCTTTGAGAGGTACTGGACGGGTATCCAAGTCCAAACGGAGGCAAAGAGTATAGCGGTTGTGACATGGATTTGTGAAGCTGTTGCAATTTGGGAGATAGAGCCGACAGCATCTGCCAGGCGGAGCTGTCCACATCAGGGACGAATTTTTGATCGCCGGAGCCCTGCGCCGTTCAGTATCTTGAGAGACAAGCACGGCGGGATAGATAGCAACGTACATAGTAGTTGCCCAGGTTCGAGAGGAACGTCGCAGCATACGTGAGTACAGATTGGAGACCCTCTCTGCTGATCGCGCTTCCGACGAGGGACGACCATTCTCCTCGACATTCTCGTAGAGTTCAAGGATGAAGTCGAAGATCGCAGAAGCTTCCGGCGAGACTTGCCGCAGCACGATCCGGGTCCCCAACCAAGCGGCGCTGCACAATTACGCTTTAGTGGTTACTTTTAGGTAATTCAGGTGGATCTGGGGCCTGGAATCTTACCGAGCCAGGTGGTGTGCGTAGCGCTTCTCGTGTTCTTCCAGGCGTTCAAACTGCTTCTCCACGCTGAGCGGGAATACGCGGACTGTGGAGACAGCCATGCTGTCTCAACTGTGATGGTGTTGGACGGGTCAAGATTCGTCTGTCAAAGTGTGGACGTGGATAGAATGAGGCCCAACTCACCAAGTCACGGAGCATTTCCCCGCACCCCGTCATGGCGATTAGAGCTCGTTACAGGCGTTTCGCGGGTATCGACAAAGCCCTTGCAATTACCCGTGTTGGTCGAGCATCTGGAGACGATCAACCCCTGTAGGCTTCGATTGCTCAGGGCTAAACATACCTGCGACACCCCTATTTTGAGGAGTCGCGCATACAGTGAAATTTTGTTACGATTCTGTGCTGGTTTGTTGCCGAACTGCAGCAGACGTCGCTCAACTTCGGCATTGCCTTGTTTCGAAAGACATCGAATAAATTTGACTAGAGGCGACTCAGTGAGTGCGTACTCGGATACTGCAGGCGGAGGGCTCCTCGGTTGAAACAAGAATGGCAGTATAGTAAGCCAGCCTTGATGTAAAAGGGGCCAGGCCTAAGTCAATATACTGTCTGATGAGGTAGCATCGAATAGATGCTGAAAGATGCTGAGTGCTCGAGGCTTGTGGCGGCAAACCTTGACGCTCTCAATGCCGCTGTCGCTTCATACGGATGTCCCTCGAATTGTCGGAAGGGCCAACGTCAGGGAATATGACAGTGAGCAGATCGGCGGCAAAAGTTCCGTATCTCTGATGTCAGTCGCCGGCTCGGAAGCTCCTAAACGTGGATTTGGGCTGCCCCCGATACGCTGTCCACGGGTAAGGTCGCGAATGATTCAAGTCCTACAAGTCGGAGAGTCAACCATGGGCCTCAAGACAAGAGTGATCTGCGCAGGGGGGGGGGGGAAGGGGCGCTTCCACAGCAACCAGCGACTAGGGTGGCTGATAGCACCTCCAGCCTCTGACAGAGCGTCGGTGGGCAGTCACAGAGCATCTTGACGCTCGAGCGGGGGTCATTCCCCCCCTCGTCGTCGTCGGCATAGGTCGGCCCGTGCCATGACAGGCTGGGTCGAAAGCGCTAATCGGGCACACTGAAGCCGGCATTGTGAGGTGCTATGGCAACAAGTACAGGCGCAAGATGGGTCCTCCAGGCGCCGAGGTGAGGACGTTGAGTGTATGCTCGACGACGTGTTGGAGGTGTCGGAGAATTTTGGACATCCATGGATGGGTTCGGTGCTGTAGGCGATGATCTGTGTGGACGGAAGATGATTGGAATGAAGTGAGGCGTGGGATTTCGAAATGGACAAAAGTCACGCTCAGCCTGAACCTCAACTGAGGCAGGTGCGGCGGAAACCAGCCACGCCTTCCTCAGGACTGTCACCCGACTTCCATCAGGTTGCTACCTACATGGAAGTACCTCTGAATGCTTCAACTCTCGTCCAGAATGGTTGCACAACATTGAAAATCCTCGTGCACATAGGTCGCTTGGGTACGGTGAGTGCTCCAGTGTCACCGCCACACATGACTTAAACAACATCCAATGCACATTATCAAGTCGCGGCTCCAGTCCACGTTGATCCCAAACTCTTGCATCTTCCTCAATCGCATCATGCCGACCTCACGTCCGCAACAACACCTGCAGCATCAAGATTCGTATCACGACTACATTTCCATCTCCCCAGCGTCTGCACCTCGCTCTGCTTCCTTCTGCGTCTGCTGGTACGGGAGAAGTAGCTGCCTGAGTCGCTGGCAACGCCGCGGCAGCCAGGGTCTGACACAGCTATGATTCACGATGCTGTCTGGGCGAGCGGTTCACCACGACAAGAGCCCTGGGATCGCCTGCGTCCGCTGTCGCCGCAAGAAGCTCAAGTGCGACGATGACCGTCCTCATTGCGGTAGCTCTACAGGAGCCAACACGCGAGCCCGCCGCTCTCAAGTCCAAAGCGGACCCAAGAATGGCTACCTCCAGACTGTAAAGAACCAGACTGCCTCCCTGCAGAAGCAGCTGGCCGAGGCTCAAAATGCCAACAGCATCAACAGCCCCGTCGCCCTCGACGCCCCTCCAACAACAACAACAAGCCCGCCAGCAGACAAGTCCCCAGCTGTCACCGCCGGCATCTCTGGCACATCTCCGTGCTCGTTTCCTCCCGCTGCCCCTGTCCCTGCTTCACTTTCTTCTCCTGTGGCCTTGCTGGACGTCGACTTTCTGCCTACAGACTCGAGTTGGTCTACGGGACCAATGGCGATTTTCTACTCGATTGCGATAACAGCTCGTCGACTGTCGCGTCTGAGCCGCGCCTGATCTCCAGTATGCAGTCCACGGTTTTGCTCATAAAGGCCACCGACAGCGATGAATCACGGCCGGTCAGTGTTTCCGTCAGGCGCAGCTGTTGTGTATACACGAACTTATTAGCGAAATCACCGGCATCAACGACCTGCTCGGACCCCACCCTGCTCTTCACCCACATGTTGGCCCACGCTCTCACTCTTTGTCTGTGCAGCAGTCTGAAGAAGGCCATGCCTCCGCAAAGACTTGATTACTATGAGGCCATAATATTGTAGCACCAAAAGGCTCTCAACGCTGTTCACGATATGATCAGCCTTGCCGAGTCTATTGCGCCTCTGAGCTACTTCAAAGTACGTGTTCGCTTCTCTTCAATGCTCATCATGATCTGTCGGCGACTGTGCCGAGAGATCAATAGCTGTCTGCCTCGCTAACCGCGCAAAGATGCACCCTTTCACACCTTGGCTTCTAGGAATCTGTTATGATTTTCTCAGCAGCGGGGAATTGACGGACCAATCGATGGAGCCCCTCATGCAGGAACTACCACAACTCTTGCGCGACATAGGCCACATCAATAACGTCGCTTACGGATACTTCGCTAGCTTTGAAATTCGGACGAAATAGACGCGCAATGATGACATGCACAACCTTTACTCAGTAACGGGGGTCGTTGACCTGCCGCATGGGCGCAGTTCAGATGACTCTCCCAAGTCTGAGCTCAAGCAGTGTTGCAGCGCGAGTACCATTTCGTGTTACGGTCCAAGCCATAGCCTTTGAGTGGGTTTCAATGTCGATAGGGGAGGCTGGCCAAGTCGATCGGAACACCGACAGCACAGGCGATGAGTCTCCGCGGCAAGGCGCCCCCAAAGCGCGGAATGCGGCCCATAGCCAATTGACTCAAGCAAGAACTGCAGGTGCAACTGCACGCGCATGTTGCTGATAGTCAAGGGTCATCGTTCTCCTCTGCTATCTCGCTCGAACACGGGTTCGAAAGCGAAAATAGCTTTGCCTTCGTCCCTGGAAAGGTACATCGGCGCGAGTCGCGTCAATCGTGAAACGGTAGCTGGCCTACCTCCGCGAAGGACGTCATGAAGACGATGCGCACCATGGGATGCTACTGTGCGTCGCGTAGGCCGTCATGAACGTGCTGACCATGGGCTACCTACCGGGCAGATTGCTCGTCGTCGTAAGCTTGGTTTGTTCCCGTGCTCGCTGGTCTTTGCCACGGTCAGGCTGGCAATGTGAAGGTGCTCGTCGACGAAAGCCGATACCCAATCTAATGGCTCGCTGCGAGTCGGCGCATAGATCAGCCTTCTTCGAGAGCTTTTTCTATGGACAGCGACGGATGTATTGCCCGGACCTGGCTGTGGGCGACCAGCAAAGAGCTGATTTCTTGTTGTACAGGCCTGTAGGTATCACCATCGACCGGGCGCGACTGGGTCGGTCATCTTCCAAATATGAGAAATCGCTCAAGTCTGTTTCTCTATCTATGAGGCTCTCGAGGCCAAAAATCAAGGGTTCTTCAGGGGCCGTTGATGATGATAGAGGTTCGAATCCCTCGCGCCATGATGGCAAGGTGAGGCCAATGAGACGTAGCAGCTTTGCAGCCAAATCTCAATCGCTAGGTAATATACCGGCTTTCTTGGGCTCCTCGGCCAGTCTCGAGAAGCCGTCTTAGACCCCTCGGCCGTCCTCCACAGGGCGAGACACCGCCGCTAGGTTGCCTTCTGTCGAGACTACGCCGAGCAGGCCGCGACCAAGGCATACTCACGATTCACACATCAGATATCCTTGCAACCCATGGCCAGATCGATCACAGGGCCTTTTTCTTATTCTCAAAACGAGCGGGAGCGAGGTCAGATCTTGGAAGGTAGCTTGGGGCGGCGTCTCTTATCATTCTCTTTTCTGCTCTTTTCTCTACAAGACAGGAGCTTCTTTCCTCCTCGTTATTGACCATCTCACTATTCAGCTCCCCTGCGCCATTTGGAGTATTCAATACACATCTATTCCCTCCAACTCCGAATCACCGGCCCATTCCCGGACAATGCGAAGGACGTGATCGCACGACACGCCAATTCGGCAACGACCTCTCTACCGAGGACTGGCTTGAGGGTTCGGCATTTTTAAGACTTGAATGTTTGCTCGCTTGAAAGAGGGAGAGGTCACCCTATACAGCCACTTGCAGAGTGTTCTGCGGCCGCCACGAAGGTCAGCAGCACTGGGTTACTACGAGTCCTGACCCTTCACATTGTTCCCGTGCGAGACTGGATGGGGGTTTCCTTCAGCTAACGTTTGTTCAAGAATCGACCCTGATGGAAGAAGGCCGTGCCAGGGACGTGATTGGAGTGGGAGGGCTTTGGATGCTACCAAGAACGGCGCCAAGGTGCATTCGCGTATTCATCAGTACTTCTATCTACACCCAATGCGTGTATCAGACCGAGTTCGACCGCGGCCAAGCACTCAGAGGTATTGCCTAGCACCGACCTTGGGGCTTGTCGCTGCGGACCGTCGGGGCTTCTGCCAGCTGCCATCAGTCTGGGTAGCTCAAGCTAGATGTACGAGTACACAGGTACCGATTCAGCGAATCTGGCAAGCGATCTAGACCTCTATAGGAATAGTGCACAGCCCCTCTGCGCCGACTGCTGGCGAGCAGCCAGCCAGTGGCAGAAGGCCTGTGCCCACATGGAAAAAAAACCCTACACACAGATTAGCGAAACGGCCGAGTTTGTGCAAAATCCACCCAATTCCCGGAGCCTCTCATTCCACCACCACCAGCCAGCACCACACGCATCACCGCCCACACCCGCATACGTGAACCCGAGCTGCAACCCCTTGCGCCAACACCTCATCACAAAACGTACGAACGCCCCGTCCTCCGCCCTGTCCCGCGACTCTGCCGCTCCAGCTCTAACACCCAGCCTCTCTTCAGATTCGCCAAAATGGAATCCGCCAAGGCCCCCGTCAAGCTCGTCAAGGTCACCCGCGTCCTCGGCCGCACCGGTACGATATCCCCGCCCCGTCTTGCGAACCTGCGCCCCCCGATGGATGAACGCTTCAGCGCGTCCCCGATGAAAGATGGCTTTTGCCAGGTTGCGCAAGTGGAGGATTCGAGAGAGAAAGAGCCGTGGGCTGACATTTCACTTTTCGCGTCATCACAGGCTCTCGCGGTGGTGTCACCCAGGTCCGCGTCGAGTTCATGGACGACCAGACCCGCAGCATCATCCGCAACGTCAAGGGACCAGGTACGAACCGACCGAGCATTGCCCCGCGTGCCCGCGCACGTCGAACAATCCGCCCCCGACTTCGCCGCCGCAATTCGACCCGAGTGCTCTGCTAACCCGATCACAGTCCGCGAGGACGACATCCTGTGCCTGCTCGAGTCTGAGCGTGAGGCGAGAAGATTGCGATAAGCATTTGTGGTGTTTTGTGTTTCATTCGGCAGAGGGGGACATCCAGGCGGATATCACAGGATGCAAGCAACGGAAAAGCAGGGTGGCCGGCCTGCGCTGCCGGCGAGCGGCGGCCAGGCCCTCGTCGCAGCGCGCCTCCGCGCGCGCTCGAGGTTCCTTTTGTTATCACGGGAGTCGTCGGACTAGGGACTTTATGTGCTTCATGAATACAAGAAAAAACAAGACTCCCAAAAAGGCCAGCCTGTTGTCCGGTCCATCCAGCGATCCCAATGCCCGTCCTGCTGCGTCTTCCGACAATGCTTCCCCCTCTGCTGCGAAGACGACGCTACGGGGATACAAAAAGAATAATGAGCCACGAGAAATTCCAAAGATTTCTAGACACCCAAGCACGCCAACACATGTCTGCTCCCGTCCATATTGTCCTCGTAGATGAGTAGATGAGTAGGTACCGACGACATCCCCTCGGTTGTTATCGATACCCTGTTTCGTATGCCAGGCACGGCTGTCCGAGTATCCCGCCGGGGAGGGAGAAATAAAAAACCAGCCTCTGATTGGACCCCCCCCCCCCCCCCCCCCCACAGGGCGAGCTAGTGGCCGGCCCTATTTCTTCTCCTCGCCGAGCTTTTCTCTCCCAGACCTTTTCCCTCCTGCCAACAACATCACCTCTTCTCTTCCACTCGCCGACGGCAGGGCCGCCTCGGACGGACGGGCAAACACAAACACGACAGTAGCAGCATCGGTAAGTCGCGAATGATCACATTCACTTTTTTTTCTTTCTCAATTCATCTCTGTTGGAATGATGCAATTAAAAAGCATGTATTACCTGAACATCCTTGATGTACCAAATTATCACCAAGATCTCTGACCCAACAATCTCATCTCCCTTCCTCTCACCTGTCCCTTACCAGTCGCGAGAGCTTTCAGGCTAACGAGATGCATCAGTCTTTTTTTTCAGATTCACCATCCAGACCTATTCATAAGCCGGCCAACTTTTCCTCCATTTTCCCTCCTCCTTTGCCCCCCCCCTCCCGGCTGTCTTCCCTCACTTCACACCCCTCCCAACTCGCCCCAGGCATGAGCACCGCCGCGCCGCCCACCACTGCCCCCGGCAAAGAGGGCGCCGCCGGCCACTTCACAGTCCTGTACTTCGCAAGCGCGAGCTCCCACGCGGGCCGCGACAGCGAGGTCCTCCCCGCGCCCATGCCGCTGTCGCGCCTGTTCGCCGCGCTCGAGGCCCGCCACGCCGGCTTCCGCGACCGCGTCCTGTCCTCGTGCCTGGTGACCGTCAACCTGAACTACGTCGATGTGCCTCCTGATGATGATGGTGATGATGACAACAACAACAAGAACAATGCCACTGCTTCCGCTGTGCCGCCCGTGACGACGATGATCAAAGAGGGCGACGAGGTCGCCATCATACCGCCCGTCAGCTCCGGGTGAGAAGAGGCCCTCTTTTGTATGTGTCTCGGGCCAGGAAAAGGAAAAAACGAATAAGAAGAAGAGTTTCCCCCGAAGGAAACCCAATCGTCATCAACCGTAATACCCGTTTGGCGCACCCCGGCGACACGACACGACGCGTCCGTAGACAACTCAGGCGGGCCTCGACCCGCACCACGTAACGCCGTACACATACATGACTTGCTCCTGGCGAGACAAGCAGGCGAACTGGGCACGGTCCACGGCGCTCTAGATGCGCACTCATCCACCCGGTGCGTGCAGGGAGGGTGCTGCATGTTCTGCCACGCCCCGACGGCTGGGTCATCGTCAATCTCTGGTAGGCTCGGACGGCGTTGGCCGGCTCTCTTGCTGTGCTGGGGAGCACCTGTGTCTTGGAGAGAGAGAGAGAGAGAGAGAGAGCTCGCGGGCTGGGCATTGTATGGTCTCGAACAACACGCGAGTTGGGCTCAACTCCAACCCACTCCGACTTGCCCAACATTACATAGGTACACGTAAGGAGGCTTCGTACGCGTCTGACAAGGTGTGTGGTAGCTTCACTCTCGGAAGCATGCGCTCGAAGCAAGCCATGTCATTGTGAAATGCATTCATCATCTGCTTCGCTTCTGGCTGCAATGCTACATGCACTCCTCGTCTGGCGACTAAATCCTGCCTATCCGCTCTGTCCATCATCCAAAGCCAGTGGTATATAAATCGACGTGCTCTTTTTTTTTTTTCTCTCATCCTCTTTTCGTCTTCTCATTGGCCAATGGCTTGATCTCATTGCGACCTCGCTTCTGGGATCAAGAATCGTGTAGCAGTCACATCTGAAACCTCCGGCGCATTGCTCGGAAGTCGCTTCAGACACCCAACCTTCTCTGCCGGTTCCGACCCTGGTCACAGTGGTGCCTGGAGGTCGGTTATCAGAACGAGCAGCCCCAGTAATTGCGCCACCTTGGCCGCGAGAGCGGCAGGAGCCCATCGAGTGTCTGAGCATTTGCCCTGTGCGCCACAGCAGTCTAGCCAGCGCATGCGATGGGTGCGCTCCCTGTATCCCTCAGGACACCCTGCCGACCGACTACTTGCTTCCATCCGCCGCGCCGCGAATGTTCAAGCGGCGTTGGCTAACTGCATCAGCTGGTCGCCCGCGCGGTGGTTGGCGTAGTCGTAGGCCTTGGAGCCCGGCGGGAAGGTCCCGTTAGCTGCCCAGAGGTCGATCAACGGCTGCATGGGTTCCAGCTCCTGAGGCTTCAGCATGTCCAGGGCGCAAGCCGTCAGAACAAAGTGGCTGAAGCAACTGTTCAGCTGCTTCTCAAGGTTAAGGTGGTAGAACGGATCGATGAAATGCGCCCAGTAGAGGTGGGAATAGACGCGGAACATCTGGCGGAAAATGGTCTGGCAGACCTCGATGAAGTTCTCGGGGAAGCCGCTCCTCTTTCCAGTCCAGTCCTCTCCGGGGTTGCTGAGCTGGGACAAAGAGGCCCCGGTCACGGCGGGGTTATGGGAGAAGGAGACCGCGTTGGAGTCGGTGGGGAAGATGTTCAGGTCGTCAATCTTGCCAGAAATCCAGCGTTGCATAAGCGTGAGATATTCGTATGCCGGCAGCTCGACAGGCTCCAGCTTCTGGTTAAGCCACGTAAAAGAGTGGTTTCTAGATCGGTCAGTTCTGAAGTGTCCAAGGGCCGAAACAGGCAGGATCGACACTCACGCGCCGGCCGACATCCGAGGGCAGGTCCGGGCATTGCAGATAGTGCTGCCGTCTTCCTCCTTTTCGTGAACAACGCGCACGAAATTCCACAGGTTCCGGTAGTGCTCAACAACTGCAGAAGGAGGAGTCAGTATCAGGCCAGAGCCATCGATCGCGCTCTAGACCACTCACCCTGGTGTGCCACCCATTCAGCCTGCTCGACCGTCTTGGGCCTGGCACTGAGGGTCATGAAGTTGCCCTTGACAATGTGCTTGGCGTAGGCGGCGTTGAGCCATAGCGGCAGAGGCCGAGGCAGGTGGTATGCGTTCAAGGGGTCATCTCCATTGGCGCCCGCCCCGTTGTTGGCCTCATCCATACCGATGTTGTGAGCTAGGGATGGTGAGCTAGGGAGAGGAGGAATCTTGGGGGCAAGATTGGAGGAAGGCGGGCCACCTTGGGGAGGGTTGGCGCTGTTTTGAGGGGCAGTGCCAGTGGTAGGAGACGAGGGCTGGCCCTGAACGGGGCTCCTGCTCTGGCCAGGCTTTGGCCGGGCTCCGAAGCGAGTTCTGGGTGGTGGTCAGCAAGTTGTCGAGGTCAACTCGGTTAAAAGAAGCGCATCTACACAACTAGCAAGAAAGCCGAAGAAAAGGTCGAGGCATAGCCAGCAAGACAAAGCAAGCCATTATCAGCCCACCAACAGATGTAGTTTGCTGAGGCCTTGCTGCATTCAGCAGGAACAAAGATAGGAGGCCCATACATGGACTCGCTGAAAGCCTGCCTTATGTGATGCAAAACTCACAGGCCCTTGGCCATCAGGCAATCCCATGTTCCATAGCTCGGATGTTAAGCTAAGCTGATAGACCTTGGATCATGTAGGGACTAAGTGTGGTGGGTGGCATGTTGGGGGCTGGTGCTAGGGTTGCCACTTATCCAACCAGGAAAGGTGTGGTGAATGTGTGCATGCAGGACCAGGCCTGGGGGAAGGCCAATGGACCTGGACATCCAAGATGCATGCAGAATGTCCATTGCTCAGCCCACCTGGTGACAGCATACATGTGTTGGGTAGGCAGCGGCTGGAGGAGTGGCGGTGAAGTGCTGGGGCCATGCTGGCCACAGCGCTGGAGGAGAACAAGCTGGAGGGACAAAGTGTCTCATGATGGTGGGGGACAGGCAGGTAGGCAGGCAGGCAGGCAGGCAGAGAAGGCAGTACCAAGGCAAAGATAGTAGACAAAAAGAGAGATGCAACTCACATGCCAGAGAAGAGGTTGGACATGGTGGCGTAGGCTGCAGAGGTGCTGTTGGTTAGGCCAAAACTGGAGATAGGGGGGGAGGAATGAAGTGAGCAGGACGAGGGGGGTGGGGAGGGGGGAGGGACCAAGGCACAGTGAGGGAAAGTGAGGGCAGTGGGGATTTAGAGAGGCAGGCAAGTCGAGGTGATGGCGTGATGGTGATGGGCAGGAGTGGTGGTTTAGAGGCAGGAATATTCATCAAGGACAGCCCGGCTGATACATCAGGCCCAACATGTACATCCGGGATGCGTGTAGGCACAGGAGGTAAGTAGGTAAGTAGGTAGGTAGGTAGGCAGGTAGGCAGATAGGTAGGTCGGTGGAAGCTGGCAGCCCTGCATGCGTGCGAGGCCGGCGCCGTGCGGTGAAGCGGCAGTGGGCTAACGGCAGCTTCGACGTGGTAACGCGGGCCGGGATGGGGGATGGATATCCATCCAATATCCACGGATGACCCAATGGCGGGGGCGGGAGGTGTGCTGGCTCAGCTCAGGAGGCGGGGGGTAACGGGTACCTGAGCGAAGGGCGCGGTGGGTGCGGGCATGAAGCGTACCTGGGGACTTGAGCGTGGCGTCCTGGGCAAGGTCGGGCTCGGGGCTCGAGCTGCTGCTGCTGCGACGCTGCAAGGGGCGGGGAACGAGAGGCACAAGATGCAAAGATAGGTAGGCAACGAGGCCAGACACGGACGCAGGCTGCACGGCTGTCAAAGCCAAGTCGGGTATATAGAGGCGGTCGGAGGTGCAGAGGTCAGGGCTCTGGCGATGGTACGGGATGAGCGGGCAGAGCAGGAAGAGGCAGACTGGAAGCTGGTGCGGGGGATTCAGGCGGGACACTCGCAGACGCCTTTCAGGAGGCGAGTCGAACCGTGGAAGCTCCAAAAGGGGCTGCCGTTCTCGACACGGCGCCGTCGTACAGAACGGCCTCACCCCACTCTCGTAGGTACCTTACCTACATGTAAGGTACAAGCTGGAGAGAACGCCGTGATATCTTAGGTACCGTAACAGCCTGACACGGCTCTGAAGATCAACTGCCCAGGCACACTGCAAAGGTGATTACAGCCCGTGCGGTCATTGTATCGTCGCCGTGTTGCGCGGGCGACGGGTACCTTCACGGGAACAGGGCCCTTTCTTTCATTGGCAACCCACAATACGGACACTTCCCAGCTCAACAACGGTTTTGCTTCTTTACGGCCTGGAGCTTGAGGTCTTATCGATAGACCACGTACGAGTAGGTAGCTGCGTAGGTAGGTAGGTATGGGTACATGCTACTCCACTCAACGCACGAGTACTATGAGATCTTCTTCCCGCGCATCTCAGCTGACGATGGGTACTGGCTACTTCGCCCAGAGCGCCCCAGTTGAGCCCATCTGCACCCTGTCGTCTTTCTTCCGTCCGCCAATGCGCGTTTGCGGACAGCTGTGAGAGAGAAAGCCAGTGAACGCGACCTCTGTCCACCACGCACGAGTCCAGCCCGCCTACTTGCCATCTCGCCACGGCCTCGCCATCATCCGTCCCAATCACGACGCCCGTCGGCCAACCAGCCAACCCTCTCCTCATCCCACCGGCGCCACCATTGGCGCGCCCATTCGCCAATCTCTTGTGGCCTTCTGCTTCCCAACATCCCCGTTGGCGCGTCGCCACCTGCAGCATCAACCCAACCACTGCCCGCCCGCGCGTTTGAGCTTTGCGCCATGTCCGACTCTGAGGATCCTATTGACCTCCCTGACGAAGGCGGCGACGACCTGTTCGGCGATGACGATGGCGATATCGAGCTGCCCCAGTCCGACAATGAACGCGCGCAGAGCGACAAGGAGCTGGCCTCCGACAATGACGCGGCCGACGACGATGCGCGCATCGGTGATGACGACGATGACGACGAGGGCCGCCCGTCAGCCGATCAGGTTGTTAAGGAGCGCACCATCATGAACGTGGATCTCTTCCGTCACCGCGTCCCTAAAACCAAAAATGGCAATGTATGTCCAATTCTGCCTGTCGCCTGACCTGTCTGGCACTGGTACTCACAGCCACTTCACATCTTTTACGCTCCTTTGCTAACTCTGCCCCCCTTTTTTTCCTGACATGCAGCTATCCAGCATGAAGGTCCCCAAGTTCCTCAAGTGGCAAGCTGACGAGTATAAGCCCGCCACTTTCGAGCCTTCGCGGTGGGACATGGAGAATGCCGCGTCCGACAACCCCAAGGCGGTCATCCGATACAAACGCGACGAGCACGGCGTCCTGAAGAGCAACACCAACATCCATAGATGGAGTGATGGCTCAATCACCATGGCTGTAGGCAACGAGCACTACGAGGTCCAGAGAAAGCACATGATCCCCAACCCTGGGCAGCCGTACGAGGAGCGCCTCGACTCGCACTACTACGCCGCGGCCGCCCACTTGACCAGCAACCTGCTCATGACGGTTGGTCACATTTCGGAGCAGTTCACCGTCAATGCCAGCAAGAACATGCAGGACGAGGCGCTGGCCAACTTTGCCAGCGCCATGGCAGCGGCGGCCCGGGGCAAGAGGAACTTTGAGGAGGACGTCATCATCACGACCACCAAGGATCCCGAACTGCAGAAGAAGGAGGCCGAGCTGGCGGAGAAGGAGCGTATGAAGGCCCAGAGACGTCGGGACACGGCGGCGGCCAAGCTCGAGGGGCGTGCCAGTGGGTACAAGAGCAATGGCGGCGGCTTGTCGATTGGCGATCTCGAGGGCGGTAGGAAAGGCCGCAAGCGCGGAGCTCCTGGAGCGTCTCGGCCCAAGAAGCGTCGTCCCGAGTACGACTCGGACGACGACCTGCCGGCGGGCACTCGGTACCGCGAGGACGACTATGACGAGGAGGACGATTTCATCGCTGCCAGCGACGACGATGGCGAGCTGGTGGAGGACGACGACGACGACCTCCTGGATGACGAGGAGGAGGAAGAGCGGCCGCGTAAGAAGCGGCAAAAGACGGTGGAGCCGGAGGAGGACGACGACGCGGACGGGGACGCGGACGAGATGGACACGGCTGCCGAGCCGGCGCGGTCACGGAGGCGGCACATTGTGGACGACGATGACGACGACGACGAGTAGCGTGTTGTCTGAGGGCTAGCCAGATGCTGCTGCCCCAGATGACGCCACTCGGGCTCGTAGGTCAGAGCAAGAGTCTTTGTGTAATTTTATCAAGTTTCCTCAGCGACTTTAGAGAAGATAATGGATTGATTTCACGCAAACCAGGGTAGCATTGAGGCGGCTGCCCTACATTATATAGCCGGTGAGCAGCGGCAGCGAGGCCGGGAAAGAGACCGGGACGGAACGGGGCATGGATGGGTGATACCGAACTCGGGCCTGGTGGTGCAAGTAATAAGGTAATGAGTACCTATTCATCCGTACATCAAAGGTCGTTGGAGCATCGTCACGGTGCAATGGACGGATCTATCAATACGCAAGCGCTCCAACTGTGAGGAACCTGAAAGACCTCAGTACCCGACAGTGGCGTCTCGATGTACATCCATTATAAGAGGTATGGAATCGTCCATTCGAACGAAAGTGACAAGTATTAAGTGTGAGTACATGTAAGCGAATACATTACCCGGTAGGTCCGGGTACATGTACCTACCTACCGTGCCCAACTTAACCTGTCAGGGAGTCACGCGCTGCAACCGCGCCCCGAGCAGCCGCCGAGACCGCGCCGCGCGTGGTGACGCCAGCGTCTAACGGGCGGTACCGAGTTCCATGGATGGATTCACGCAGCTCATCCACACATGTACCCCTTCCACCACAGGAGTGACGTGACGGCCTCAGGCTTTCACATGCCGGGCTGACCAACGTCAACCTCCACGTCCGGACACCTGCGCACGTCGCAGCAGCAGCAGCTTCCGTCCGTCCATCCTTCCATCCATCCACTCACACCCGCGCTCGACCGACGTCTGCCCGTCGACTGGTTCCGGGCCCCAGCTCTTAACGGCCTCCATCGTCACCACACGCACACGTGCCCGGCTGCCGTCTCTCCTTCGGTGCAAGATGGCGGGTGATGCCTCGACTGCCAACCGACGAGAGCACCTCTTCATCTGACCACGAGCCCGCCTCGCGCGTCCCTGTCGCAAGTCCGCCGCGTTTCGTGTCCGAGGCCTCGTCCGGCCCGCCCCGGCGGAGATGCCGAGGCTCCCGTGGATGCTGAGGGCCCTCGCCGCCATCGTCTCCATGCTCCTCGAGGTCCTACGCTTCTGGTACCGGGTAAGGAGTCCCCTTCCCCTTTCTGTCTGGGCACCCGTCCAACCGTCTCTCTCTCTCTCTCTCTTTCTTCCACGGGCGCGCTTGCTGCCGCTCGCCTCTGAACTTCGAACGACTGACCTGCTGCCGCTGCAGAAACTGGTCGGGCGCTGGCGACTCAAGAGCCCTGCTGACGAGTGGCTCGATGCCTTGCTCAATGCCGTCGTATTCGAGGACTGGGAACACTCTGCCCTGCAGCTGGACAACATCAAGGAGCTTAACCTGTGGTGAGTTTCCCCGGCATTCCCTGTCGGCCACGGCCTCTGATTCTGTGACAGGCGCAACGATCCCTATTCCGAGTCGTACGATTGGTCCTTGATCAATGACCGCCTCACGGCCATCATCGCCGCCCGTGACGGCGACGACCTACAGCCCCTGCTGGACATCATCCGCCTCGGCCTTGTCCGCAACCTGGGGAACATCACGGCGCCCACGCTCTACAACAGGTCGTTTGCCGGGACAAAGTACTTGATCGAGGAGTATATCGCCCAGGTCGCCGGCGCCATCGGGGACATCAACGCCCGCGCCGCCAGCTCCTCCGCCGAAAAGCGTGGGAATCTCTACGCGCTCACCACACAACGGAAGCTCGACTTTCTGCATGATTCCAGGCAGGCCTTTGGCAGAAGCACCTTGGTGCTGCAGGGAGGCGCCATTTTCGGCCTTTGCCACCTGGGCGTGGTCAAGGCCTTGTTCCTACGGGGCCTGCTCCCGCGCATCATCACCGGTACTGCCACGGGCGCCCTGATCGCGAGCCTGGTTGCGATACATACCGAGGATGAACTGCCTGGCGTCCTCAGCGGCGATGGCATCAACCTGTCTGCATTTGAGGCTCACGAGAAGGAGATTCACGCGGTACAGAAGACATATCCGTCCTTCACAAGAGGCTGGGAGACGCTGGCGCGGCGCCTCATGCGCTTCTACCGTGAGGGTTACTTCCTCGACGTGACTGTGCTGGAGCAGTGCGTCAAAGACAACGTGGGCGACCTCACGTTCGAGGATGCCTACAACAGGAGCAAGCGCGTACTCAACATCACCGTTGCAACCCAGGGACTTGGCGGCGTCCCGACGCTGCTCAACTACATCACTGCACCCAACGTGGTAAGTCGAAGTGGCTTCTTCCAGCAGCTCGCCCATCCCATCTTGCAACCCGAGCTGACCGAGCCTCTAACTAGCTGGTGTGGACTGCCGCCGTGGCCTCCAATGCCTCGACCCCTGCACTCTACGCGAGCAAGTCGACCACTGTCCTTTGCAAAGATGTCAACGGCAGCATAGTCCCGTGGGAGCCTCCCAACGCCTTCCGGTCCACGCACGCCGGCGAGAAAGACCGCAAGTCGCCTCTCGCGCGAACCGCGCAGCTGTTCAACGTCAACCACTTCATCGTCAGCCAGGCGAGACCATACCTGATCCCCTTTCTCGAGTCGGATATGCACGGTCCCTCGTTGATGCAGACGGCCCATCACCGCCGGGCGCAGCTGACCGGCCACCTTTTCCGCATCGTGGGCCTTGAGCTTCGGCACCGCTTGCGCCAGCTCGACATACTCGGCCTGCTGCCGGCGGGCATCCGGCGCTTCCTCGTCGACGAGGAGGTGCCCGCGGCCAGCGTAACCCTGGTGCCGCAGGTGGCACTGCGCGACTTTGCGCGGCTGCTCGAGACGCCGACCCGCGAGACGCTCGACCACTGGATCCTCCGCGGCGAGCGCAGTGTTTGGCCCGCCGTCTGCGCGCTCAAGATCCGTTGCGCCGTGGAGTACGACATTGAGGGCGCCTACCAGCGCGCCCGCAGCCTCAAAGCCGGGGGGTTGCGCCGCAGAGCCAGCACCGCCGCCGCAGCCGGGCTCGCGGCGCCCCCGAAGCCCACATCTCCCCCCACATCCGGGCAGGCGCCCGAGTTCGCCGTCCACTAGAGGTGGCGGCTGTCCTCTGCGCCGGATGTTCATTGCAAGTGGCGTCTGCCCTCTGTCCCGGAGGAGGATGGCAACCCGGGCGACGTCTCGCCCGAGGCCGCCGTGCGCTCCGGTGGGCTCCGTCCCCTCTTCCGAGATGCCGAGCCGGGGGGGCTGCTGGCGGCGTCGTGGCGCAGGCATTCGACGCCTCTAGTTGCGGGAGGCCGATCAGCAACTTGCCAACACGGCCCTGCAGAAGAGGAGCCCTCCTGGCAGCCGTGTCGAGGCGGAGTCGACACCCCCGAGGCCCCAGCGGAGCTTGATGCATATTCAGGAACATTAGGCCCAGATGCGATTCACAAATGATACCTAAAACCTTCGTACACAGAGCTTCTTAGTAACATTACTATTGATCAACGATCCCCGCGAATTGCCCCTCCTTCCAACATCACTCAAACAATTCTTACCAAAAGATAGAGCTTCTCTTCAGAGATCATGCGGGCACAGCGAAGTTCGAACAGGACAAGTGACTCATGCGTACGGGCATCTTTTGGGTATCATTTCAGGTCATTAGAGGCGCGTGTATGTCCGAATTTCATTGCGCATGTGGCTTTCGCACGCCAGTCTAGTGTCGCGCGTCGTCGTGCCAGGTCGATGGACGATCAAGCTGCAACGTGAAGTGCCCGAATATGTCGAAGACACGAGCTCTGGGTCTGTAGATCGATTCCAATGACCTGTCCGCAGCAGACGGGAGATCCGCAGCTCACCGATCCCACGAGACCAAGTCGGACGGACGCCCCTGGTCGTCGAGCTCGACGACGGTGGCGGCAAAGTCGCCCCTCTCGTCCTCGTCCTCAAAGTCCGAAACCTCGGCCTCGACAACCTCGCCGTCCTCGAGCATGACGTTCCCCGATCGCACAAAGTCCCCGCGCAGGTCCCAGCCGAGGCGCCACAGCCATGACTCGAGGGACGACAGGGCCATGCCGACGGCGTTCTGCTCGGGCGTGCACCGCGGGCCCAGGGCCAGCAGTCGCTCGTCCAGTCGCCGCTTGTACGTGATAAGCGTCTTGTTGAGCTTCTTGGCGCTCTGCGGTATCATCTCCATCACATCTCCCTCAAGATACCCGTCGTTATAGACGAGCTGCGCGTGGAACGTCTGAATCAAGTCGCGCGCCAGCGTCGGCCGCTCCGTGGCCAACTCGTGTGACCGGAAGACGATCATGTTGACGATGAACCACCACTGCTCCAGGCACGAGTAGTTGCCCAGATGCATGCCTGTGAGGAAAGCAAACTGCATTTCCCCTACGAGATCGTCTACATCGCCGCGCGAAGCAGAGCCCTCGAGGCTGCTCAAGACCCAGCCCGAGGGGTCCATGGCCTGACGGGTGCGCTCGGCGCCCGTGGCGTCGGGATCGAAAAGCTGGCCATTCATAGGGAACGTGAAGTGCAGCTGGGAGCCGCCGCCGCCGTAAATTCGGGTCTCCTCGGGGATGCGGCTCTCGCCCGAAACCTGGTCGGATGTAGTGACCAGCCAACTTTCTTGGTCTTCGGGGCTGCCAGCAGTTCGCTTGAGAAGGCCGGGACTTATAGCGGAGGTCAGTTGATACCAGATGGTTGTGCTGTCTGGCTGGGCGCTTAACGAGCCAGCAGGCTGTTCCGAGGATTCAGGCACCGCGGCAGCAGGCAAAGGCGACGGATGTTGATAAGTAGCAAGGCTGGGGAAGACGGAGTGCAGGCGCTCTTTCTGGAAGCGCTCCTCGGCCAGGCTGGCTGGGGCGCTGAGGACCTCGTTGAATTGGTCCCATTGCATGACGTGCACGTCCCCAGAGGCAGCATTGGAGGCGCCCTGGCCGCTCTGGGCCGCGAAGAGCCAGAAGCCACTGCGCGAGGAAGTGGCTTCTGTGGAGGAGACCCAGACTAGGTGGGCACCGGGAGGGACATGCTTGAAGCCGAGGAAGGGTTTCGCGGCGGTGAAGGATATAGCATCGCAGCCTATAGTGAAATTGGGGGGAAGGTCGTCGAGGAGGACGACATCGCCATGACCAGGCACGGGGGGTGTGGAGGGCTCGAGGGCCATGTCTGCGGGCGTGATGGGCACGGCTACGCCGTCATCTTGCTTGGGGTCGTGGATTCGGAGAGAGCCGTAGGGGAAAGATCCAATGACGGGGACGGCGTCAACGGACTTGACGGAATGCAGGCTCGGGGGCACAGGCGATGCAGGCGCGTTGCGAGAGCGGAGGCCGTGGACGCTGGATTTGGCGAGGGTTCTCGTCTGCTGAGGCGCCCCGCCATCGACGGCAGACATGGCGGCTGGCGGGGAGCTGTGGCCTGGCCGCGGCTAGCTTATTATTAGGTACTGTTACCGGGCACGTCCGGGTAGTGAACAGGTCGTGGTTTTTGTGGGTCGGTGGAAGCGCGATCGCAAGGGTGCGCGTCTACTCGTAATAAGCTCTGCAGCAGCGACGAGAATTGAGGAGGGGTGTCAATACGGCGTGATTGTCAAGCAAAGGGACTGCGTGGAGGTGTCTGCTCCGTGGTCTCGATTTGAGGAGGCCGTGTGCGATCGAATGGGGGAATGAGAAAGAGTGCATAGAAACGAGGCTACGTTGGGAGAGAGAGAGCAGCCGTCGTAACGGCCGTTCAGCGCCGACGCTGACTCTGCGCGGTTGCAGAGGAGGGAGCGGGGGGAACGTGGCGAGCATGGGAGCCTGTCGATAATGAGGATGAATGAGAGGAGACGAGGTTCGCTGGCGACGGCGGCGGACAAGGGGAAGGAGAAGGAGAAGGGGAGGGGACCAGGCAGAAAAGGCGGGACACAGACACAGCAGCCCTGGACGAGACAAGACAAGATAAGAAAAGAAGAAAAAAAAGAAACTCAGCAAGACCTACCTTGATATTTTATACCGCCCTGCAGGCAGGACGTCACTTCCTCCCCACAAGCAGGTCGTCCATGTTCGATCGTAGAAGTCGCGATGCGCATCCATTCCTGTAGCTACATGTACCCGCATAGCTACATACATTTCCATGCGTGTACCTAGGTAAGGTAGGCAACCGATATCGCCATTGGATTCCATTACATTGGATGTAGTGGTGGTGTAGGTACCTGTAGTACCAGACACCAGCCCAGGTCAACTGGTGGACCATGGCTCTCATGTCAACTAGAGGTAGAGGAAGACCAGCGACTGGACGACCGGTCATATCCGACATGCGTGGAAAAGCACGTCAATATCTTTGGGTGTCTCGCGTAACCATGGGACCGGTCTGCCAAGCAACATGGAGCTACCCTGGTTCCATGCGAGCAAGCAGTCGACACGTGGAAAGCACGTCGACGCGTGGGCCATATTCGTACGTGTCGAAGAAATGCCGCCGGCGCGCGGGGTCTGCATACAGCTGTGGTGGCGGCGGTTGATGCCCATGTGGTGGGCAGGCTAGCCAGATTGCTGCACAGGGCTCCATGGTACTCGTACCTATGTGCCGCGTGCAACACTCAACCCCAGATTGACGCACCCCCCGCGTGGTCACGGCATCAAGCCGGTGACCATGTCGGCCGTAGACGCATGCGCCTTGGGAGTATTACATGCATGGATGGATGTAGGTATGTGCTGCGTGGCCCATCTGCGGCCTGGCCGAGAAACGACAATACGAGTAGGTATGTTCAGGGATGCCTGGGCTACGGGTATGTGTACTCGCCGGGAGTGACACTGGGTAACATGGATGATCGAACACCAATCTACACACCAGACGGGCATGTCGTTGCCTTTAGGGCGCTTCCTCTACAAGTACGCTGCCGTTGCCAGGAGGGTGCAGTGTAGGTACCGTGCTTCAGGCTACTGCAAGCCCGCGTCCCCGCGCAGCGCGGGATGGTGGGAGGCATTCCTGCAACGGAGGAGATGGAGGGGAGGTGTCATCTCGTAAGTGGCTTGCACCCTTTCCAACCCGGGGGCGGCGCGGAGGGGAGAGAAGGGGCGGGCTGAACCGTCGTAGGACGGACATGGATGACGAATCTCTCCATCTCTCCCTCTCTGTGGAGGAGACACGGCACAGCACGCAGCTGGGTCCCGTTCCGACGCGACACGGCACAATACACACGGCACGGCACGGTTTTGTGATGCAACGCGATGCGACCCGACGCGGACCCAAAATCAAGCAAGCAAGCGAGCAAGCAAGCAAGCCCGGCGGCCCGCTTCCAGACAGGAGCAACGAGCAAGGGGAGGGGGTGAAAGATGGGCGCCAAAGACAGCTGAGGGTGCATTCTCACGGGGCGCACCCGCACTCGCCCACGTGAGCCATACGGCGCACATGTCCCCCGTGGGAGCAATCACCCTTGCTTCCCGGCCCCGGCCTTCTTTCTGGGCAGTTATGCGCGAGTAACGTGACCGGGAGTTGAAGATTACCTACCTCCTTGGGTAGCAAAGGCCTGACCATCAGTCAGAGAGAGAGAGAGGGCTGTCTGCCTGGCGTCGAACGGGTAAAGGTACGGTACGGGGGGTAAAGACACGGTAGACATGTACAGCCATAGATACCTTACGGTGTTGAATGATTTGATACGTGCCAGCGTGCCCTCGTGGCTTACATAAGGTAATCGGACGCATCTGCACACGAACCTACCTAGGTATACATGTAGGTTGGAAACGTACCTAACCTACCTTGTATATACATTGAATCATCTCGGCACCTGGAATCTGCAGCCCACGAGTCTTCGCGCAAAGCTAATAGGTAAGATCGTTTTGTCGTCTTCCCTGCTTCCGACGTGCCTTGCCTCGCCTCGCCTCGCCTCGCCTCTCGCCTACATTAGTGTCCCAAGATCGCGGTCCCGGCTGCGGGGTCGGCTTGTGAGTTGAACCAAGGTAGGGGTAGCTGGCAGGTACGCGCGTACGAGCGAGCACTGTAGATTTCCCGCCTGCCAACTATGCATCGTACCCACGTGCATGGGGAGGGCACGGGACCCTGCTTCGATCTGCCCGCGCCCGCGCCGCGCCGCGCCGGCTCGGTTCCATCGTGATGGTGTGTGTGTGTTTGGCGGCTAGGTTGAGCGAACGCTTTTTTTTTTTTTTTTTTCCCCGGTGGCCGCCCCCCCCCCCCCCTTCGTCCCGCGACCGGTACGGCTTAACTCGAAAAACTGAAAATTCCCCGACCCCGGTCTTGGGTCCCGCGAACCGACGGACGAGCGAGCGCAAGCGCGCAAAATGGAGGGGTTCAACAAGGGGGGGGGAAGGGCAGGGGGGAAAGTGCTAATGCAAGCCGTCGCTTTTCAGTCTGTTTTTGTCTACAACGACTCCCTTCCCCACCTCGCACGCCCCGAGTTGACTGGAGGAACCACAGCAATGGAAACACGTGGTTGACGGCACATCCTTAGGCTACCTAGGTAACTTACCTAAGGCACCCGGGGTACGGGTGGGAAGGAGGACGTGGGTGAGTCGGAAAGCAGCAAGGGGCCAGCCCGGAAATAGAAGTCGGAGACTTGCGTCGTCTTTCTTCGTTTATTTTATTTAATTTAATTTAATTTTATTTTCATTTTCTCGCCTTACTTATTCAAATAACGAATTGAACAAAAGGATAGTGGAATGGAACAAGGGGAGAAAGCAAAATGCAACCCCGACAGGTGACTAGCAGACAAGTGACCAACTAGCAGGGGGGGGGGGCCGCAAAAGGGAGTCTACAAACAAGTACGAGTACGCGTACTCCCACGACCAGACCAGACCACCCTTGTCTTGACAACCCAAGCCACGAGTAGACGAGGCAGGGATGCCCGGAAGTTGCTGGCATCGGGATGATTCCCGCAGTCTCGCCAGCCAATAACCATCGCTGACAGGTTGAGATGTAAAAGCAGGGTGTTCCCTCACACACGTGACCGCAGGGTTGTATGGAAATGACAGGCTAAAGGACCTCCCAGGTGAAGAGCCTCTTCAGTGCGGTTTTCTGATAGATGTCAACCTACACACAGTCAACCAACCCAGTCCGACGACTTAAGAATGGATCTGGGCAGTCAAGCACGCATGTACATTAGGTTAGGTAATTCAAGTACCAACCTACCCACCTACCTTCGTTAATTGGTTACACAGGCAAGAATGGAAGCAGAGCCGGACCCAGATCCCGAGCCGCGCGCCGTCGCACAGGCGGAACGAACGAGAGAAACATTTAGAAACAGGAAAGAAACCAACGGCGCGGCGGATCACCCAAACACCAGCGCCAGCGCCAGCGCCAACACCAGCACCAACACGATGCCCCGGTCCCCCCCCCCCCCCCCCCCCCCCCCTATTGCCTCGCCTCAGCCCGCGCCTGACGCCATCGCCACCGCCGTCGCCGCCGCTAACGCACCGCACCACAGGGCTCCCCCTCCTTACCTACCAAGGCGTACTTACTTACTTACCTAGTACCTACCTTATTTACCTTATCTACCCCTGCTGCTCGATCCCTTCGCCCTACCAGCCCTACGGCACTACCCACTGAACAAGACAAGACCCGGAAAATAAAGGAACCCAGGACCGCACAACCATGGAAGCCAAACAAACACATTCATGAGCTACTAACTAACTGACTAACTAACTACGAGTACCTTACCTTAGCCATGCTACCACCTAACGTAGATGACACCCGAGATCAACCCTTTCCCCCACCACGCTCCACGAGCACACATACTCGGACCATGCCCGCCCCTCCCCCTCACTAACGGCCCTGCTTTTTTTTTCTTGAAAAAAAAAAAGAAAAAGAAAATCTCGAGGTGCTCGCGCACACGCCCGAGCCTCAAAACCACGCCCTCGTTACACAATGGGCTTCCAGCAAGCCTGCCTAGCCGACTGCCTACCTAACCTTACTTTATCTACCTAAGCAGCCAACACTGGCTTCCCGTGCCTTTTCCATCCCGCATGGAAAGACCAGGTTAGGGGAATAAGGGGGGAAAAAAGCTTGTCTCCAGACCCTTGCTAGACTGAAACCACGTCCCCCGATCGAGGGGGCGGACGGGCCGGGGTTCCATTGAAGACGGTTCCACGGGGCAAAGATCGTGCCATGTCATCGACCAGGCTGAGCGCCCTGCGTATTACGAATACCTAAATACTGCGACTCAACCACATCTGACGGACCCCGTCCCCCGTAAATCATGTTAGTATCTTCTCACATGACAACATAACCGCATACACCATCCATGACCACTCGGGACACCATCTCCATACTCGGAAACAAACAATAGATTCGTGTGCATTTTCGTTGGACAACCACATCTTGCGACTGGCCATGCCCAAGCTAGACGAGAGAGATATATCTGAGCATCGCACGGGAAAATTAAACAATACTCGGGGCCCGAGCCGAAGGATAACCCACGCCGGCTGGTCCCCTCCCCTCCCCTTCCCATGTCAAACCCCGCAGGTGACCTTCCGGGACCGAATGATGGATATATCCAGCGCAAACAAAAACCAACGAAGCCATCAACTCCGGAAATTCCACATAGCCCCCACCGGCGAGACTCGGAAGGAAATGAACAAGAAAAAAGACGAGTTGCATCTCACCGTCGGGCTAGATGCATGCCTCTCCAACCCTCCCAATGCATTATGACACGAAAAATGTCGCCAAGCTGGCCACGCCGACTCATATCCGTCGCTTCGTCTTCGCCCACCCAATGCACGTCATGTCCGGTCCGTCCGCAGCAACCGTCGCCGCAAGCCCGAGATCGCTTCTCGCCCGGCCGGAAGACCGGCGCCTAGCCAGGGACTGGCGGCCAATAAAAGATAACATGGGGGATAGTGTACACTCCAAGCTGCGCGGCGTCCGTCATCATGCCTCGCTGCCGGATCCCTCTTTTCCTGAATCATCGCCACGCATGCTCGACGGCGATCTGGACTGGCCGTCTTCGTCGGTACGTGCCTCTCCATCCGGCGTATTCGACTGGTCATTCTCCTAGTGACTAGCCTGCGCGCCGTTGTCTGGGTTCCTTGTCAGTGTCAAGTACCGAAATTAATCATGGTTCGCTGTTTACTCACGTTGGCTGTACATCTGCCCTTGAGGCGGGGGTAGGGCGATGCCGGGTTGTGCTGGTATCCCGGGGGGTAGATCTGGTTGGTAGGGCTGTACTCCGGAGGCGCCGAGTACTGGCTGGCTTGAGGCTGGTACCCGATCGGAGGCAGCTGCACCTGTCTGCCGCCACCATAGGAACCCGCTGACGGGGGTTCTTGGGCGGACTGGGGGTCGGGGCCGCCGTTCTGGGCCGTGCTGATGGCGGCGGCTTGCGCTTGCGCTTGGCGTTGGCGGTCGGCCTCCTCAGCCTGCTTTCTTTGCTGCTCCTCCTCCTTCTTGCGCTGCTTCCATTCTTTGCGGATCTCCTTGAATTCTGCAGAGACAATAGTCAGCATCACCGAGCCACGACGAAACGCAGTTGCAGCCGTCGAAGAGATGACATGCGTGCACCCAGCCATGGTGCCCTTGTCCGTCGAGAGCGCTAGTGTGTGGATGACGCGAGCCAAGGAGTCGCGTAACCAAAGGCGCTAACCACGCGAACGAGACGAGACGCCGGGAAACAGCGCGAAATTCGACACAACGTACCTTCAGGAGTGCGCTTCTGCCCGTGGCTTTGCATCGTGACGTGAGCGTTGAGATGGTTCAGGGTGCCGTAAGCCTTCTCGCAACCGTTCCAGCCACACTTATACATGCGCTCGATTTCTTCGTAACGTCTGCGGGGACGCTTGTGCTGCTGAGCGCCAGGAATGGGGACAAACGAGTAAACCTGCTGTGCGCCGTACTGCCACACGGCATGGTCAGTGACTGTATCTTCTGAACATCTTCTGAAGTGGCTTCCGATACTGGGCTTCGGCGAAGGACCCTTCTCGCGAGATGCGCCGAGGCGTGGGAATGGCAGAATGACCTACCTGAGCGGGCCTGCCGGGGGCGCGGCAGTTGTGGGCGTGTGTGGAGGGAAAACATGGTGAGGCATGTGGCTCTGCGGGTGCGCAGCATAGCCGGCCCAGTCAGGGCGCGGCTGAGCATACATGGTGCCCGGGTTTTGAGGGTAGCCGCTGTGCTGCATCTCTTGTGGCGGCGGCGGCGCGTACGGGGAGTACTGGCTGTGGCCGTAGGTCGGGCTGGGGGCCGCGATGGAGGGATCTATGGGTACATCGCTGTCAGACTTGACCTGCTGGGACTGATTTCGTCCATCTTGCAAAGGCATGGACGGACTTGTTGGTGTTTGCGCCATACCTCCGCTGCTGCCGCTGGGGTTGCTCGCTGGATGGTACTGGCGGATGGAGGGTTCTGGGTATGAACTCGTGGACCTGGCCGACTGCGGATACGCGCCGTACTCGGACGTAGGCGTCGCAGAGGTCGAATAGTTGCTGGAGCGCGCCTCCTGGTGGCTCGGGTACGACGCAGCAGATGCGTGATCTGCGGACGAAGCTTCAGACTGGGTGTCGCCGGGGAGGCTCGGATAGGGCGAAGGCAAACCTGACTGCGAGTAATCGGATACGCTGCGTTCCATAGAGCTGCCGAGGGTGGTCAGAAGCTTGGTAGAGGCTTCCGGGCTGCTGCTGCTTCCGAGCTGGTGCTCAGAAGTCGTTCGAGGAGTTGAAGATGCGTGATGGTCGCCAACAAACGCGTACTGGTGATGCGGCTGCGTTGGGACCAACAACATACTACAGCTACCAGGGAACGATGGAAGTGTGGATGGCCGGAGAGGTTTAGTTCTCAAGCCAGCGTAGACTTCAACGCAGGGGATAGACCGACGGTGTCTTGGTAGAGCAGTGCACTACTGGAATAAGAGTGAAGAAAGATTGAGTTGGTACCGACGAGAACTCCAGCAGCGGCTGCGTTGGCGTATTTGTTGGCGGCAGTCTGTCCAGTGACGGCAGGCTGATCCAGAGAAGATAGCGTGATCTTCCGGCAGTGCCAGCTTTCCCCAAGCTTGGTCGGATGAAATAGTTTCGAGCTAGATCCACAAAACGAGCCCAAGACCGAGTTGCGTTGAAGAAGTATAGTGGAGGCGAAAGAGAGAAGATGGGTCCCACGAGAGATGATCGTAGCAGGGAGGCAAAGGTCTCCTCTGAGTACGATGGGGGCGACGAGGCTACCTGTGTACCGAAGTCCCTCGAAGTACACGGGTCCAAGTCAGGCCAGGACGGTTGCGGCAGGGCGCTAGAGGGAGTGGCGAGTGGAGGGGGGGGTGGCGTGGGAAGGAATCTGGCCGACACGACTCTGCGTTGCAGACGAGGCGTGCGGTGTGGCGACTTGTCAGGTCTCCGCTGCTTACGGAAAAGCAGGAGTTACCTCAGGAAGACTCTGGCGTAGCAGACGACCAAAGGTGGAGATGATGGGGGGCTTGACTAAAGTAGGGCCCTAGAGCAGATTCAGATTGGCCGCGCTGATCAGGCGATACCGGAAGCTGCTTAGATCCAAGTGGCTAGCGGTCTGCGTTGATGCTGTTGTCAGGGGTGCGGGTGCTGCGCGCCGGGGCGGTAGATCAGAGTTGCGACGGCGCGAAACTCGCTTGGTGTGGTGGATGGGGCAGACCCGAGTAGTGCCAAATCTTGATCTTCCGGAGACAGCGGGCGGGTGAGCGAGCGAGCGAGCGCGCAGTGCGGTGTGGTGCGGTGCGGTGCGGTGCTGCGTGCAGGCGTGAGAGACGGGCCGGGTGTGGGTAGAGAAGAGAGACAGGTAGGAGTGCGTGCGTGCGCAGAGGTATGCAGAGCGCTGGGTGCGGACGGCCAAGAGTGGATTCGCCTGGCTGGCTTGGGCGCCTTGTGCTCTGTTTGTTTGCGGAGACCCAGGAATCGTCGTCGGGCTGGCTGGCGCGCGCGCGACTGGGTTTGGGGGCGACTGACAGGCGACCGGCGTGCGACTGACAAGCAGGCAGGGCGGCAGCGACAGGACGCGGGCTAGACTGGCTTGCTGACTAGCCGGGAGCTTAGTTGCTTGCGGTGCTGGGCGGGCCTGACTGATGATTGACAACTGTCCTCGGGGGTTCGACGTTGCACCAGGCCAAGGCTGGACGATTGCTGTCACGGAGAAGCGGGAGCTGACGCGCAGGAGGCGGCGTGTCAGAGGGATGCTCGTCGCGCGATTTAGCACTCCGCAGTGAGGCAGAGACGGCGCGGCGGGCGATTAGGGCGGGTGTGCGATCGCGTACGACAGCAGACAAAGCGTGCAGGGCCGGCCGATGGACAGTGACTGACTGACTTGGCTGGCTGACTGGGTGACTGGCTGGCTGGGCAGACGATACTCGTGAATGTTTTGGCTGCTGCAAGGTGGGCGCGCGGGCGGGTGGGCAGGCCTGGTGGCAGGACTCAGGACCAACAAGCCTTGACTAGCACGAACGACGACGCGAGCGAGCCGAGTACGGCAGGCAGTGCGACTGACTGTCTGAGTGACCTGACAAAGGCAGGCAGAGAGAGCGGCGAGGCGCGCTTCTGGTGAGGGCGAGCGGCCTGGGGAGCGTCGCGCAGGCCTAGAGGTGAAAGAGGTTTAGTGCCGTGAGGTTTCTCTGGGCTGCCAGAGGGAGATGGCCGGAATTTTAGTGTTGCTTAGCGTGGGAGCCGACGGCGATTTTATATGCAATCAGGACGCGCGCGGCCAGTTCTGGGCTGGGGAGCTGGGCTGGGAGATTGAGGCGGCACGGGGCAGACCACGCGGCTGACGCTAGACGGGGACGCAGCACACGACGCGTGGGAGTCGACCTCAGCGCAGGATCCAGACGGGAGGGGGGGAGTGAAAGAGTCGGTGGACAGAGAGGAGAGGGAAGACGGGGCGGCGAGTGTTGTGGCGGGCAGGCAGAATTTGGGGGGGTGAGAGAGGAGATGCACCGGGACTGGCTGGCGCGGGCAGGAAAAGTTTGGCGGGCGGCAACAATAAGAAGTCGAGCCCAGCCAGCCGGCGGGCCAGGAGCAATGGAACTGGGCACCAACACTCGGAGTACTCGCACCTCAGCAGTGAAGGGGCGGCCACGGGCGGGCAGGCAGCGCATGGAATCCACGAAATGGATGGAAACAGCCCGCAGCAGCTGGAGGAGGGCCGCTGGGCAGCAGCCACGCGCCGGGCCCCGGGGCTGGGCTGTGCGAGAGGTATCTCTGGCTCCACCTCCTCAGTTCTTTGGAGGGCGTTTTTGGGGCGTCGAGATCCATTGGGATACGTGTAGGCAGGTACCTGCCTTCTTCATGGGTCCATTGAACGACCTCGATCAGGGTGCACCGTACGCGGTACCTCATTCAATTCGATCCATGGGTGCAGGTGGTGTGCCAGTGCGACTGGGGTACTTGTACGAGTTACCCGTGGAGACTCGGCAGCCCAGGGCAGCCACTCATCAGCCCGTACCGGGATACTTCACTCTCGTCTGCGGGGCGCTGCGAGGGGTCTGTACCTGGGTACGTCTGGTTGCCGTTCTCGCAGGTGTCGCCGGGTACTTTCTCCCGCGACGGGTTTGCAGAGAGATGGATGGCAGACCCTACAGCACGCACAGCGCGCCCGCGCCTGCGTCTGCGTTGTTCGGTGTGGGGTCGGTCGCAGTGTACATGGATGAGGTAGGGGTTGAAGGCGCAAAGGGCGAGGATGCCAGGCCCAGGCACCCAGCCCAGGCAGGAGGCAGGCACGGGCGCGGGCAACCCGCCAGTGCTGGCAGCGCTGGAGCTCTCCACTGAATAATGACAGACCGGGGGGGCGGAGGGGCGCAACTCTGGAAAGTACGAGTGGAGTACTCGTACCTGTACTCGCAGGCCGACGCAGAGGCAGTCGTCGCACAGGGCAGGGCGGCAGTCCTCTATGTACTGG
Organism: Hansfordia pulvinata; assembly: GCA_006538405.1. Taxonomy (NCBI): domain Eukaryota; kingdom Fungi; phylum Ascomycota; class Sordariomycetes; order Xylariales; genus Hansfordia; species Hansfordia pulvinata. The sequence continues at coordinate 1,813,660 of BJKQ01000008.1, read as the reverse complement.
GAGACAGACACGCCGCTATGCTAAGCCACGAATGCTTGTACAGGGAACAAGCATCAATCTCGACGACCCCAGCCTTCACTATCCGTACCCACGATAGACGTGCTGGCTGCCAGCGCACATGATTGCAGCGTAGCGCGGCGGACTTACATGTGCCTTAGCAGCCGAACGATGTCATGCAAGAACAGGCCCAGTCAGCTGGGGACCTGAATATCAGAGAATGACAGATGGCCGCATAGCCCTATCGAGGTCGTTCGTGAGGATCAATGGCAGCTGGTGCCCTACAGTCGGTGCCTGGGCGCGAATCGAACCTCCGCGCGCGCTCATCAGTTTTCTCCAGCACGACAAAAGGAGAAGAAGGGGGGCAAAACACACACCACCCTCCTGCATCTTCACGGAACTCACAAGTCAAGTCAGGTAGCTAAGTAGAGACCTACCTACTCGTAGGTACCTTTTCTTCGGACCCTCGCTGCCTCGCTTTCGCCCTCGCCCTCGCCCCAGCACTCCTGACGAGAAAAATGGGTCGGGCCAGCCCACCAAGTCATTCATTGCCGGGAACCTACCCCAAGACCTCTCCCACCTCGCCGCCATGGGCCTCCTCGCACAGGGATTGGGTGCGCGCATGGTCTGCTGCTCCACCAACTCCGCAGGGCAGACGTCCGTGTGCTCCGGCGGGTGCTCATCGTGAGAGTACGAGCTTGCATACGAGCGGTGTGGAGAGGCACAATCTCTGCCGACGGCCCCTTACCCGTGGTCAAGTCCTTCCACCGTGTCGCCCTACGGGAAAGGATACGGTCTGCCGAGAACTCGTACCGCACGAGTGCCGCGCAAGTTTGTGGAGAGCAAGCATCGATCATACTCGTAGTGGCAGTTGGTGAGGGTGGGAGCGAGCAAGGCCTCGTTGGTGGGCAAGCCCATCAAATGACGAGTGACGGGTGTGGGTGTAAGAATGTGGGTGTAAGAATGTGGGTGCGCGCAGCTGTGCTCATCATCCATTACCTTATTATCGCTTGTCTGTCTGTCTGTCTGTCTCTCTGCTCGTATCCTTCTCCGCACAGCTGCGCGATAGGCTTGCTCATGCCCCTCCTACTCATGTGCCCGTGCCAAGAAGAGATTCTCTCCCATCACAACACAGTTTCAATTATCTGCTACAAGCTGCAATAGTCTGTCAGCAGCCAAGCCATGCTGGGTGACTCGTCAAAGGGGACCGGATTCATCGCGTTCCAGGTGTACGAGTAGACGTGCTGCTCTTCAGGACACAATGTTGGGAGCGTCTCCGCCACGCCGGCGCGTCTGAGCATGCATCAAACAGCGAGGGAGGGGTCGATATCTTGTCCTGGTCCGCTCCTCCCTCGATGAGAGAGGAGCGGAAGCATCATCTGTGCCCGGCCGAATGGCCCGTGGGAGGAGGGGGCGGGCGCACAACGCAATGTGGACATATACGAGTATCCGTTCAGCCATGTCACACGTCCGATTCGAGCACAGGAGCTGAATCCATGCTTGTCTCCAATTTTTTTAAATAAGAAAAAGACCACAGTCATAATCTCATCAATGTCAGCCAGGGCGTGATGAGGCTGGAGGCGTGGCTGACAAAAGGAAAGGTTTTGGTTATGTCAGCCGGCGTTCGTCTGCATGCAGTCCCTGTCTAGGATTGCGATCTCGTCTGCCTTCAGATCGACGACGAAGACATGTACAGCGCTGCCGTGCATGCCAGGGCCACCTCTCGGGCGAGATCTCATCACGAGTACTCGTAGAGCCCCTCTGCTAGGCGTTCCGGCATGCGCAATCCGGGGTTGTGGCGATACCTGCGCTCGTGTCTCGCTCCTCCCCGCGACTCCGGACTCGGCGAGGACGGAGCACCCTGGGGAGGCGACTTGACTGCCCACGGTCGGTAATGTGGATGTCTGGTGCCGGCATTGGAGCATCGTGTACGAGTATAGCCGTTCTTCTAGTGGTGATGAATTGGTGCATGCGCCGATCTGCACCGCGCAAGGAACGCTGACATGTCTGCCTTAATTGGTGACCATGCCGCGGTGGGGGGGCGGACGTCTGAGACTGGGCGACCGATCTGAGGTCACGAAACCAGGGCAGAAATCCAGAATGTTCGTGCCCAGTCTGAAAGCAGCAATATCGGCCGCGGCCCAGGACATTCGACCAGATATTATGTCTCTGAGAGGTGGAGGTGTGTGCGGCGACTCGACTGGGTGTCTGCGTGCGTGCGTGCATGCATCGAAGCAGTGACTCTTGGTTGGGTGTGCGTGTGTGTACTCGTACTCATCGGAGTTTGCCTGCCTGTCTCGCCCGTGCCCCTCTCACTCGGGCGCGTTGGGGTTCTCTCTCGACAGCCCCTGCAGCAACTTATTATGGGGTGTCTTGGGTGTGTGCGGTGGTGCAGCCAGACTGGTGATCGACGCGATGATGCCGAATGGGGACCCCAACCCTGCCTGACCCTGATGGCACATGGATATGCCATGACGACGGCACGAATGCGATCCCAAGGACGTGGCAATTCGGCGCAAGGCGCTTGCTCGGAGGCATCCCGGCGCCCCTCATTGGCCAATTCGCCGCCTGGGATGAAGGGGGTGTGGGTTGCGCTGCGCCGCCTGCGCAGGTGGGTGGGTAGCAAAGAGAGAAAGAAAAAAATTGGAAGAAGCCGACGAGGTCGGCTTGCCGCCAGGCCGAGCGCGGGAGCGCTCCGTGTGCCCCAAGACGGGTATGTCTGCTCTCTTTTTGCTATTGCTGAAGGGTGGCTCATCCCGGCAGCACACACATGATACCCTGTCTTGCTGGGCAACCCTTGCTGGTATTCGCAATGTCCGCAGAGAATCCCTCCCGGCCGGCAGCTCTCTTGCCCGAGCCCTCGCCTTCGTCTTCGCCCTCGAGAAGGGAAATGGGAGAGATATCGAAGGATCCACCGTGGAGCCAGAGCGGCAAAGTGCGAGAAGTACCCGGGGGCCTGCCGGGGCGATGAGGTTGTAATCCGAACCCGTCACGACTGGAGGTCGACCTCGGACAAGACTCGAGTCCGTCATCGATGCGAGCGAGATGAGCTCATGTACGAGTACATCACGGGGCATGGCCCTTCGCGCCTCGAGACGCCCCGCTTCTTGTCGCTGCGGCGGCGGCAGAGGTGGTGGTTGTTGTTTCTGCTGCCTGTGAGGAGTCACGGGGTCAGGCGGCCGTCACCACTCACGGCTGCCAGGTCATCCGCCCATGAGGTTCCGACTGGCAGGTCTAGGTGTCCACCAGATGAAGTACATGTACCTGGGCCATGTCCTTTTTTAACGCCAGACCGCGTGTAACTCAGGTGGTACTGGCAGGTACTTGTACAACGCATCAGCTCACTGCCTGGCAAGAGGGGGGCAAACACGGGTGCCCGACTCGCTGACAGTCGAAGCCCACGCACCTCATGCGGCAGGTACATCCAGGACAATGCGAAGACTGACGACCGTGTCTGTAGGTCCCTAAACGGCCAAGGCCTACCTACTAGGTAGGTACTAGTTCCTCACACATACGGTCAGGCAGGCACCACCAGCGTCTCTGGGGCCCGGATCCGCCCACTGAGTCGAGGCACTGGCGTGGCCCGCAAGGCGACTCAGTCTGGGCCGTATTCGCTTTTCCTCGGCCCAGCCTGGTCGCCGCCTCGGACGAACGCATCACCATCTCCCCGACAGGCCCGACTGATGACTTGACTGACTGCCCACGCCCACCGGCACTCGCCCGCACGCCCACGCCCACGCCTGCACCCACACCCGCCCGATCGCACCGTCTAGCCGCGAAGAACGCAACCCAGGGCCCCGGGATCCCAGCCTGCTCGCTTCGTCGCCCGTTCGAAGGTTGCCTTGCCTTGCCGCCCGCCACCACTTCCTCGAGGAGCGTACGAGCATCGCCCTCGTCAAGCCCGGATATGGCACCCTGAACCCATCGCCGCCCCATGGCGATGCGCGACTAGCGCAGGACAGGACATGCTCGGAGTCACGACCCGACCGCTCGTCTCGTACCCCATATCCGTCTTGTATGGGGCCATGCACCAAGCTCAGGCCCTCTCGCCGCCCTCCGGACTTCAAGCTTGCGTCCGGCTCAGCTACTATCAAAGGGGGAAAGCCCGTCGATTGGGCGCCGCCGTGTCTAACAAGCAAGTACGTGCTGCGGCGTAGGTACGCCTACTTGGGTTGCTGCTTGTACAGGCCTGGATGCGCCCTAAAGGCCTGACACCCGCCTGCCCGCCTGCCTGCCATGAGGCAGATCTCTACACTGCCGGGTCCGCGTGCGTCGCGGCAAGACAATCCTGCACGGGGCCGATCTGCGCCTTGACTCGTGTCCAGCCCCTGACCGCGGTCGAGGGATTCGATAAGCCAACCCAGCATCCAAGGCGCGCCAAGGTCATTGATGATGGACGAACCCGACCGCGCATGACAGCCCAATCGCCCGGCTTCGCTTGCTCGAGGCTTGTCAACAGCACCGCGACAAGACCTGCCATACGAGTATATCCGTACCCTCACCTGCCTTCCCCTCTCCCCGGATGTCCACAAGGCTCTAAGACACAACAAGCCAGAAAGCCCGGCCTGGCCAGCCTGGTTGTTGCGCGAGAGACTCGTGGTCGAGCAGACGGGCGCGATGCCTCGGCCTCCGCAAGCTGCACGGGAGGGCCAGAGCAAGCACGGAGTAAGGCAGGCAAGCAGAAGCATGGGTGGGTGCATCACCAAGCTACTGGGTCTCGCTTGAGCGAGTGGAGTACGAGATAGGTTCGGCTGGTCAATGGTCCGCCCGTCCAGTCAGGGATCCGGATTCTGCTGGAGCTGAAATGAACCCAGATCGAGGTGGGCCCTCCGCAGGGGCCTTCACTCGCAGAGACGGCATCACTCGTTCCAGGCAGAGGGGACACACTACGAGTAAATGGGTCCTGTGAACTCATTCCGCAGTCGCCACCTCGCTCGCTGCTGCATCCTGCACGCAGCAAAAGGGTCACCTGCAAGCAGGAGCAAAGGAAAAGGAAAAACGCATCACTCATTCACCGTTCATCGTCAGCGGCAGCAATGTCTTTTCGCTCCAACGTCAGCGCTGGCCAATGGACCATGCCCCGCCAGTCCGTCTCGCCTTGCCCTGTCTTCTCTCCCAGCACGTACTCGTTCGTCTGGAGAATGAGGTCAGGGAAACAAAAAAAACACGAAGCGAGTCCGGTCGTCATGCCTCACACTCAAACCACCGCTGCTGTTGGCACGCTGGGTGGCTGGCCCTGTCAACTCCGAGAGGCGGGCCCTGTCCTCAGTCGTACATATCACTGGGAGATACGAGCATGTCGTGCCGGAATCGCCGGGAGACATAGCCATTGGGCAGGGGTAGGGGAGACATCGTCGCTTTGCGGTCAAGAGCCGTCCACTGTTCGAAAGCGAGTACCTACCTTATTACTCGTACCTATGCTTCCGGGGGTCGTCTTTGCTCCCAGGATCATGTCAATCCCGTGGCTTCTCGTCACCTCGTCAGCATTGGCGATAGAGGAGCCGGGGCGGGAAGCGTGAGTGGAGCCCGACTCCTACTTTCTTGCAAGGTGACCTGGGCTTCGTCCACAAAATCCCCTCGAGATGCGGGCTGTGTCCAGAGCAGGTATCCACATCCTCCCTGTCTCTCTACCGCTCTCGCCTCTACACAGGGGCGGTCATGCTCCCATCATGCCTGGGCGTGGAGAGAAACAGTCTCTGCCCGCGCGGAGCAGGCTCGCCGTGATCTGGCACTCCTGGTACGGCCCGCGGTTTGAATTGGATCGGAGGCATGTCTTGGAAACCGTTGATGAACGATCGAAGACCTGCAGCAGCGCCCACGATGCATGTGCGACAGCGGCCCTCGACCCTGGCGTTGCCGCATAACAAGGAGAAGGGGATCGTCATCTGGTGGCACAAGCCTCCCAAAGTAGAAGCTCGTGAGGGCTCGTGAGTGGCTGGGCAGCGTGGGATGATGGTGTCACTGCCCTTTACGTCGCCCCAACGCCATGTGAAGCCTGACGCAGACGGTCAGCCAGCCAGACAGCCAGAGAGCCAGACAGGCGACCCCTCGGCAGCAAGTGCGAGAGATGCAAAGTGAACAACAAGTCAAGTCGAAGACGATCCCGCCCTCGCTGGGAGCGCCCTGCTGCTCCGCTCGTCTATCTCGATCACGTCTACGGATACCAGTACCATGGGGATATGGATACCCGATCTTCTTCCACGGCTGACGCGTGCCCGAGGCCGGACAAGGTTGTGCTCGGCTGGACCAGGCAAGAGGTTCGGTATTCAGCCACACGCATGGGGCGGAATGTTGTTCCCGATTCATTGAGCGACCCTTGCCCATGCAAACAGCCCTGGCAGCCCACTCGTCCCCCGGCATTCACACACACACACACACACACACACACACACACACACACACACACACGCGCGCACTATATCTCTCTCTCATATGGGTGTGCGATACTCGAATATATGAGGAGACAAAAAGGGTACCTGTGCGTGTACACGCATGTACCGGGTCCTCCAGGTGAGTCTCCGTTGCCAGAGTCGTCAGCCCCGGCTGTTGTTGTTACACTTTGCGGTTCTGGCTGCAGAGCGCAGAAGGCGATCTGTGCCGGCCGTACGAGTATTGTTCAGAGCCGCCAACCGTGCTAACCTGGGCCGGGTAGTTTTGGGTCTTTGGCGCCGATGCCACCTAAGAAGCGGCTTCCCAGAAATATCCCAGCATGCTTCCCCAGAAAGATTTGCCGCTAGGAGGGATCTGTCATCGTCGGCGGTCCTTAGGGCGACAGCATGGACAGATCTCTGGAGACCCGATGGGCTGGTTGGGCTAAAAACAAGCGCGGCCACTCTAAGACGGCCTGATGCTCCTTGTCCCTGGTCCGGCTCGATTTGTTCGCGTGCTTGGTGTCTTTTTATTTTTTCCTCGGGCGGACCAGGACTAGGTCAGCGAGGGACCAGAAGAGCAGAGCGTATTTCAACGACATGTCTCCATGCATTCGTCCGCTTGTTTTTTTCCCCTTCTAACCCCAGGGGACCGCCAGCTTGGTCAATGGTGTTTAGTGCTGTCGCGATGCTGCAAAATCAACTCCAGCCCATACTCAGCGGCAGCAAGCAAGCCTCAATCCTCGGCTTGATTGAGAAACCCGGCAATACTCCAATCGAATGAGACCCACGACGGAAGAGCCGCGGAATATGTTCACCTTACATGTTGGGCTCGACGTATTATCGCGGAGAGCCGAATCGAGCGTCGGCACCTCCGCGCTGGTCCGAGCATGCCTCCCAAAGTACTCGTATCGCATCGACCTGCACATTCTCAACGAACGCCCAACCTCGCTGCCGCCCTAGTTCATCGACTAACAGCGGGAACCCACGAGGCTACGCGTACCTGCTGGGCTGGCGCAAGACCAGATCGACCCGTCGGCGCCATAGCGCCCGTCCCTCTCGGGCTAAAATCGCGCGCCTCCCCAGACTCAACCCGGGTTCCGGGAGCCGCCAGGCGAGGCAGGGTGGCAGGCACTGGTAGCTCTTACTAAGCCTTGTCTATACTTGTGCGATCAGAGGCAGAGCAGACGGGCTAGGGGTGGTCATCTGTGGCTCACGTGGGATTTGTTTTCTCCTGTCGCACCACTTGCTGGCCACAATGGCCAACCTCCCCCCCTCTTCCCCATTCCCGGGCACGGCTTTGGCTTGGCTGACAGGCTGCGGCGCTTGGTTCGACGGGCGGGCCATCTTATGTCAGTATGGCTGCTATTGGGTGCTGGGCCTGTGGCTTCTCTGACGTCGTGGCCAGTGAATGAATCGTCTCACCAGCTTACCCCCGCGCGCTGAAGGGGGTTATTATGGGCTACTCGTACCCTCATGTCAGCAAGCCCTCGGATATGCTGATGGTCATCGCCCAGAAATGCGCGTCTGCCATCCGACGCTTTCCGAAGACTCGCAGATGGACCCAGGCGTGCGAGGGAGGTGGTATTCTGCTTGCGGATTTGCGGCTGCCGGTGCCAGATTCAGGTCGAGTCAGTTACACCTGGATCTTCTTACGACAGCTTGCCGGACCCGCCTGGCCAGCTACGCGGGTACCGCGGACGAGACTCAAGCATCGTGGCTCCGGCTCCCGACACTCGGCCTTCATACTCGTAGACCTGCTACAGCGACGAGATACTCGTAGGACCTCGGACCTGGACGACGACGACGACGACGACGACGACGACGACGACTGGGTCCTCATACGCAACGTGTCGGGCGGGCACAAGGCCCAGCAGTCACCGACCGCATGCAGAGTCTGTCTGGGCAATCGATGTACGAGCGAGGGTCCACGAGACCCGAAGATGAGCATCATCCTGCGGCTGAGGCGCGCCAACACGACTCGGAACGGGGCCGCACGCAGCCAGGGCGACGAGACCCAACGACAAGCACGGGCGCAGTCGGATGGGCCTGCGTGCCCCTCCCGTAATATCTCTCTGTGTGGCAGAGATCCCCTTGCTTCATGCACCTGTATCCATTCTCCCGCCTCCCGTATGCGGAAGCCATGGCAACTCTTGTCCGCGGCCTTTGATATCCCGCTATGGACACGGACGAGGAGACAAAAGGAGAAGGAAAAAGCAAGAACAGAAAAAAGAGACATTGAACGTTTGTTTCCACGGCCAGCAACAAGTCGTCATCACACATTCGGCATGCAGAAACTTCGGCGTGCCCGATAGACGACTCTCTTTTTTTACTTTCTTCTTTCCTTAGGCAGCCTCCTCGGCGGCGATCAGGGCGGCCCCGTCGCTCCGCCTCCGCCCAGGTACAAGCAGACTCATCACGAAAAATTCCAACCGCAAATCCCGCCCGCCAAGACTTCCGAGCACTCTACAGCAGTTCACGGACGAGACAGGAATGCTCGTACAGGTGGAAGAGGCGGATCCTGCTGGGTTGCGCCCCCGCAGTCACATGTTTCAACTGGACTTGTACATCTTTCTCGGGGTTCCAGGTAGACCAGAGACTCGTACTAAGCGGTCGCCGCTCACTCATCAGTGTCTGCGATGGAGGCCCGCCTCCGCTCCTCCGAGAGAGAGGGAGAGAGAGGCGGCGCGGTGAGCGGAGCCGTACTCCGCCGCGGCTGATTGGGCTACGCCTCGGCGAGAAGTGCCCGCAAGCTCGGACCCTTCGCCCTCCTGACGAGCTGAGCTAGCATCGTAACGAGTTAGTTGGGCGCCCAGGAGATTCTCATCGAGTCGGGTGCCAACGGGGTGCGAGTACATGACAAGTTACCGCCTCTCTTGTCACTTTCCTCATCATTCATCAGTCAGTCTCGTCACTCGCCAGTCTCTCTCTCTCGCCGCCAGACCCATAGGGAGGGCGGGGGCCAGTACGAGTAGCTATGCATGGCGGCGTGCTAGGCGATCTGCGGAAAGTAGTCCCCTGCTCTCCTCCCCCCCCCACCTCCTCTCACTCTCAGCTCGGGCCCGGCACCGCTACTGCTCGAGGCCTGGCCGAGGCTAACCCTGGGAAGAGGTTCGTGGGTCACCAGAGCAGAGCAGGCGTGCGAGTAGCCTCTCATGATAGAGCCCGAGAATCGACACAAGGGTGGGGGGAACAACCGCAACCAAGAAACGACACTACTACACGTACTACGACCTGCGGCCAGCGTGGGGCCCTTCCCTCCTTAACTCCCCATGAACATGAACGCACATGCGTGGCTAGTCTTGCAGGGCCCTATCGGCAGTTTCTCGAGATTCGATCTCACCGGTGGCCACTTGTGTTGGGGGTGCATCCCCGTCGCGTCACGTCGTGTCGTGTCGTGTCGTGTCGTGCCGTGTCTGCGTGTCGGCCTGTGCCCGAGTCCTCAAGTCGAGAGTGCGGCGCGAGTGGCTCTCATACGATGTGCCATCTGTCGACTCGAACTCGGTTGGCTTGGGTTGGCAGTCGTTGTTGTTGTCGCCACGAGTGCTCGTCTCATACACGGACTGGCCAAGATCACTCGATCGATTCTCCACCGCCAGTATTCCAACATCCAGCTCAATGCCGCGCCTGGGGCGAAGGTCGACGACGTGCTCGTACGACTTGCTACGAATCACAAACCTGTGGGCTGCGGAGGATGCCCGTCTTGCCGTCTCAGCCAGTCGTCGTCGTGCGCAACACCGAGAAATGAGGCGAGAGCAGACTCCTATTGAATTATTTGATATGCGCAATCTTGAAGGCGCCAACAAGTCGACTCTGATTACGCATTGCCTGGCATCGTGGAGAAGGCAATCTGATGAGTCCTGAGTGGTTACAAGTAGACCTACGGGCACGGCCTGCTACTGTTGTACGGGCACCGCAGAAACCACTACGCACCCATACCATGCCACACCACACACCAAACATCACACGCCCCCCCCCCCCCCCCCTGTGCCTATCCTCGGGACCCATTCGTCCCGTCGATACCAATCACAGACTAACGCCAAGTGATGCAATGGCGATCACCAATAACCTATGGGCCCCCTCCCAGCTGGGTGCTCCGTGCGTTCCTTGCCCCATCTTCTTTCACTCGTACGCGTGCGGGAGAAAGAAGCGGCGGCGGGCTTCGTTACGATCTTTGGTAACTTCAAGCGTGTGCCTCATCAACGTTCCATCAGGTGTTTCCCCGTGCCGCGTTGTCAGTACAGCACAGTGCGTCTGCGGCTCCCCCGAAGCACGTCTACTCGTACGGGGCTCGTGGGAGTGCTCTCACGCGTTATTTCGGGGTTCCCAACACGGATTTGGCGTCAGCAAGGTGGTGGGGCATCTCTATCTCTCTCTTCCTCCTGTCTTCCAAAAAAGCAACGACTACTACGAGTAGATCGAAAGAGAGGAACGGGGTGCTGTGTTCGTCTTCTTCTCTTTTTTCCCCTTCTTTCTTTTTTCTTTTCCCGACAGCAATAGGGATGCAGATGCTGCATAAGCACTGTGTAGATGGGATCGAGAAGCAACATACCCACATACCCGTACCCTCTGTGCCTCTCTCTAGGTCTCTAGGGGGGACGGGTGAGATTCTCGTGGACCACACACGCAACTCTCGGGTTGATGAGAACGCAACGCGGCACTATGCACTCCGGGGCGACCCCATCGATGAGAGACGAGCGGATCCGGCTCACTGAAGTTAGCATCGCGAAGGCTGATTACGAGTATACTACGGTACGGAGTACTGCCTATTATGCGTGTCCGGCTACCTGAAATCCATCCATCGCAGAGGTCTATTTCGTATTCGCATTGACGCGAGTCGCAGGCGACTACGCCCAAGCAAGTGCGAATATTCTCGCACCGTACACACGCCCCCCTTTTTTCCCTTCCAGAGCTGGACTCGCATGTTTTACATGACTTTACGCGTACAGGAGGGCCAGACGCGTCCGCTGCTACCGCCGCCACCGCCGCCGCCGCCGCCGCCTATCTCCGTGCGAGCACGCACGGGTAGTGCTGAGCCCAGACAGATGATACGCGTACGTACGGGTACGTATACAGGTGCAACCGCAGAACGGCGATCGACCGACTATCCAGACGCGCCTGTTCTAGGTTTGTCTGAGGCCCGGGAAGGGGGGACGGGGGGGCGGAAGAGAAGCAAGTCTTGTTTCTCCCCGGCGCTGTGGCACACTTGGCTGTTTGCGGGCGCCTGGCCGAGATTCCGCTTTCTATTCATGAGTGTAGCATCCCACACGGGAAAACCCCCCATGCGGCCGACGCTCACACGCTTCTGCCTTGGGCCCAGAGGAGCCCGACTGACCGAACGGGCATGAAGGATGGATCGAAACGGTGGGGGGACCGACGGCCTGGAGCCAAACTGGAAAGGGGGAGAGGAGAGGAGAGGAGACGAGTGGGCGGGCCATTATCAGCCACCCAAATCTGCACACGGCACAGAAGGGGGGAGACTGCCGCCACGAGTACTCGTACGTCTTCGTCCTCCGCCTCCTTCTGGCCGGAATAAGCAGCCCCGATCCAGCCAGAATGCGGTACTGCTTCCCCCCCCGCGCAGGTAGGGTTTGTTTGTCGAGTCATCATCATCATCAGCAGCATCACCATGACATGGTTGGCCCAGTTCAGTCCAGTCTGGTCCGATCTGCTGGCCTCCTCCACCTCCACCTCATACTCGTACTCATAGAACCCCCCTCTCCCACTGGCTGGGGCCAAGTGGCTGTATCCGATTCATACGGAGTACATGACCATGACGCCCAGCCCCGGCCCGGCAGACGGAGACTACGAGACCTATGGTAACCCATCGTTGGCACTGTGACGATGGGTTAATTAAAGTTCGACTTTGCATCTGAAAGGGGATGGGGATGGGGATGGGGACGGGGCCGGAATCTCTTTCTGCTTCTGGAGTTACTCGTATAGGTTCCAAGACATTGCATTCTCAGGGCCGGATGCATTTCGAGAAAAGGTGCCCCCGTGCGAGTGTCGCGGCCCGCACGACGCCGCATTCCTCGCGAATAATGGTGACGTTATTTCCCATCCCATCCCATCCTGTCTCGTCCCCGTCTCGTCCCCGCTGCCAGGGGAGAGGTACGACGAGCACGATGGAGAGGAGAGGGGAAAGGCCTCTCTGGGGAAGAAGGGGGTCAGAAAGTTGACGACAACGACGAAAGCGACGACGAGCCTCGCGATGTCTCCTCCTCCCCTCTCCGGCCACTTTTCATACGAGTATGTCCCTACAGTCTCCCACTAGCGCTGGAACCAACCCCCCTTCTCGGCGGCCCCTCCCAGCGCTGCGGATTCGCAAGGCTGATGGCTGATGGCCGGCGCCGGTTTTGCCCACACCATGGATGGACAAGCAGTTCACCATTAAGGCAAGGGACGAGAGAGTCCAAAGGCACCGGGGTCCCTTAGCGCCACCGAGGAGACAGCACACACACACACACACACACACACACACACACATACATACATACATACATACATACATACATACATACATACATACATACATACATACATACATACATACATACATACATACATACATACATACATACATACATACATACATACATACATACATACATACATACATACATACATACATACACATCCCGCGCGTTGCTACCCACTAAGAATAATGATGCTAAAGCGCAAACCGCTAGTTACAGGTCCCGTCTTTCGGCATCGTCGCCGAGAGCGGCTGGCTGCCGTCGCCACGTACTTGTCTCTATTCGTACGAATATCAGTCACTGGGGAAGACAGGTAGGGCAGGACGTGCAGGGCAGGGCAGGGCAGGGCAGGGCATGAACTTTCTCGTGTGGCCTATTCGTACACGTGGATAATTGTTCTCTAAACGGCCTGCTTCCGCTCGAAGCAACGGAAGTGGTTCTTGACACCCCCCCCCCCTTCTTCCTCTCTCACCTCTCACGCACACGCTACTCTGCTGGGGTCGATCGATGAGGGGTGACGAGGAAGAAGGGTGTGGTGGTTGGCGCACTCGTACGAGGACTCTGCACGCGTCGGTCGCGCACCGCAGCCCATCATGTCCCTTCCCAGCCCCCTCTCTGCTCCAGCAGCCAGTCGGAACACAACGAGTACCTCCCGAGTCTTTGCCGGGCCTGCATACTCGTACTCGTCCTTGTACGTGTACTCCAGTCCTGGCTACCAGTAACTAGGTGGTAGTTAGTTGGCAGTCCCCCTCAGACTGGTGGGATCCGGGATCCAGACCGGGATCTCTTCGAGAGTGTATGAGTATTGAGAACTATCGGTAATCACCCCTGGCTGGCTGGTTCGAGTTGGTGGCCAGGCCGCTTTTGTCTGTACGAGTACGTCCCCTCCGCCTGCCTCCTGCACGCTTGGACGACAGGGAAACAACACGGCAGCAAATCCTATTTGCTATTTGCTATGACCGCGGTCCAGGCAGGCAGGCAGGCACCCCGGGCATGGGGATCTCGCGAGAGAAACAGAGAGGGAGATCTCCCCCCTTCTCCCCACTTGTGATTACTCCTTCCTTGATCGCAAGCAGGGGTGGCGTGGCAGAGACGGGAGGAGTAAGATCCGGGAGCGCAGGCTGGCGGCGGCGGTAAAGCAACCAAGTCTTGACTAATCAGAGGACTCGACACGAGGACCACCCGCACCACCACCAAGAAAACCAGGGCAGCAAACCCCCCTGGACGGACGTGTCTGTCCGATCCAGCCTCGGCTGGCATACGAGTCATCGTACAGGGGGGAAAAGGGGAGGGGGGAGGGGGGGTTTCTTTCTCCCAAAAGTCTAGACGCGATCATGTCTCGGCGAAAGAAAGTCCATGCGTGCCCCCCCCCCCCCCCCTTTCCCCAGCGCGTAGCTCACAGTCAAGATGTTGGCATCCCATCACGCCCGAGGACGCATGTCTAATCGACGCGTCGTCGTTCGGTTCTGCAACCCGGAGAAAGAAAGACAGAAAGCTGCCGCGGACGACACGGCACGGGCGGCGTGATGGCCACACACGCGCTAACAACAATCATATCCCGGGAACTCGGGCCAACGCTGACTCTGACTCTCACCCTCACTCCCACTCTCTCACGCCCAGGAAGGACTGATAACTACGAGTAGTGCTCGTACGTACAATGTACTACGCTGCTTCCAGCCGCCGCCGCCGCCCCCCTAAAACCCTTGCGGACTGGTGATGGTCACTTTTGATCTAATAAACCCCGCCGGCCCTCTCACGATCCCCTGTCAGGTGTACGAGTGAGTACTCGTACGGCCCCCGGCGGCCCGAAGCTATGCCCAACACATTGCACGTCCGGTTTAATAACTTGGAACGAGTATTGGTGAGTGATCTCACCTCTCTCTCTAATGCGGCCCGGATGAGAGCTACTCCGTATTAAGAGTACTCGTAACGAGTAGGCAAAGCTCACATACTCGTACACACAGGTTTCGGAGATGACCAGAGGAAAGATGCCCTCTCGGCCGAGATCCTTCTCTCTCCCTCTCCACAGCACTGACTGGCTTGCCACCCACACCGAGCAGAGCACAGCGAAAGCTTTGGGTGCCGAGCCGCCTGTGCGTCTCTTGAGAGGGAAGAAAGGGGCCCATGCTTTTCTGCTATTCACGGGCACCGCCGCGCGGGGCCGGGGATGGGGGGGCTGGTTCTAATCGTATCTGCCCGTGCGCTGGAGAATAACAACGACAACGACAACGACGTCGACGTCGACGAGAGGCACCTGACCCAGAAAAGAGAGGCAATCGCTGACGACATCGTGACCGCTCCCCTCCCAACTTGGAACTGCGTCACCACCGTCCACACGACATGCGGCGGCCTGGATCGAAACGCCTCCCAAGACTCCCCAGCCTCCTTGATCAGTCTCCCCTCCCCTCCCCTTCTCCCTTTCACCGGCCATAGGGGGGGGGGCGGCGCCATTTGACCGACCAGCCTCTGTCGAGATGCACGAGAGGCACGTGCATTCTTGCAAGCCCCAGTCCAGCCCCCTCTTCCCCCTCAGGATAGTCAGTCACTCGTCGTGCGCTCATCATCAGTAGTAGTAATGAAGCTGCCAGGGAGGAGGGGACTGCCGCTGCGCTGTCGTTGCGTTGCGTTGGCATGCATACGGGTTTGCGTGTCCGAGTGTCATGTGCGTGCGTGCGTGCCATGTTGCATATGTGGATGGGCATGTGCATCCCAAGGAGAGAGAGAGAGACAGGAGTGACTGCAGCTCCTTGATCCCCCTTTCCCCCCTTGCACACATACGCGTATCATGCTTTTTTCGCGCCTTCTCCGGCCTGTCGCTCCCCCCCCCCCCCCCCCCCCCCTATTTGATCAAACTGGAACGGGATTTACCTTTCATCGAGAGGAGGCACCAGGATCAAGGAAGAGACGTGCAGAGAGGGGTGGTCTGCAGCTTCTCGGATTCCCTCCCAGCCTTTCTCTTTTTTTCTCTTTTTTTTCTCCCGGCGAATACGAATACTCGTCTCTGTCGAGGGATCCCCGTCTGTCTAGAGCCTTGCCGTGCTGCTATATCGAGACTACTAGTACGAGCAACATGTCGGATCTAAAAATAAGGGAACTCGCAGGGCCTACGAGTACTCCTACTCAAAACTTGCTACACCGCGAGTGCGAGTATAGTATATCCCGCCCAGCATATTCGTACGAGTACACACGCGGGCCACGCCCCTAAACTCTCTTCGAGTTCCCGACTTTGCCCCTCTCAAGGAAAGCGCGAGATCTCACGCCAGCACCAAACCAACCCACCAACCGACCAACGGGCAATTTTGGAAAAAGAACGCCTTGATTAGTGCCCTGCAGCCGCGGCTCGAGAGGGGGCTATTTTCGTGCACGGGGATTGTTATACTCCGGCTGGAGGATGAGTATTATACTCGTAAAACTCTCGTGTGTGGGAAATTATTAACATTACATCACTACTACTACGGGCCACAGGTCCCCCCCCCCCCCTCCCCCACTTTCCGTATGGCGGATGAGAGCCGAGATGCTGCTACTCGGACGAGTGTATGCTCGTCGTTATCAACTCGTACTGCCCTTTGACTCGTGGCCTCTTTGGCGTAGGATTCGGGGCTCCTCTGCAGCCTGTTGGACACGATGTGTTCAGCTCATCAGTGTGCGGACGAAGCCGGAGAAGAAAATGAAAACACCTGAAGAAGCAACAGGAAAAATAGAACAACAAACCAGACCATGGCAGAGTCGGAAAACAGAGTCGTGGCTTGATCGTTTGTTCTCTCTTGTCGTGATCCCTCCCCCCTCTCCCCTCTCCCGCTTCCCTTCTCTAACGACGGGAGGTGGAAGGGGGAGGCGGCAGAGGCCGGATTCAGAGTATATAATCGAGTTTTGCAAGGGGAAGCCATGGGGATTTGCCGTTGGAAATCCTTCATCAGCTCCCCGAAACCGCCTGTCCTTGTTATTGTCAAGGCGGACTAAGTTAGGTGTTAGGGGAGGAGGACATCATCTCATGCGCTCCGTATCAGCCTCGCGAGGCGAAGAGAGCCTGGGGGGCCTCGCTCTCAGCATTTTCTTTTCCTTTTTTTCCAATTCGACGCCCATTCCAATGGGTGACCCTCTAACGAGTATAACTCGTCTGCTAACCCCCCGGTCTTATTCGTGTTGGCGGAAAGGGCGCTGCTCTTGACTCGCGCCCGCCTTTTTTTTCTCCGTGCTACGAGTGTCGTGCTCATAGAGATGGGGTTTTTGACTTTGTACCTCTCTCCCTCTCTCACATATTCTCATCATGCCTCGTACGATCCGATCCACTCGTACGCTTCTGGCCATCTTCAGCTGGGTGGAGACTGATTGGCAGCCAAGGGGGGGGGGAGGGTGTGTCATCGAATCTCTTTACCCACGACTCGCACGCCTATCTGGATACGGTCAAGAGTGGGAAAGAGAGAGAGAGAGAGAGAGAGAGAGAGAGAGAGAAGAGAAGCACGGGCCTGTCCTCATACGAGTACTCTCACGTACTCGTAGATGCCAGCACTGGGTGCGTGGAATGGTGGGAGTGCGGATAGCGAGACGGCAAACGCCCATCCTCATACTCATACCCATACCCGCACCGGGGGGCGTTGATCAAGGGGCAAGCAGAGCAGTGGCTGGGAGGAGGGGTACTTGAGTGTACGGCTTACCTGTACCTCTCCACCGAAAAAGATACGAGTACACACACCCACAGAGAGAGAGAGAAGAGAGAGAGAGAGGCACAGAGGGAAATACCCGCTCGTGGGGAGAGAGGCCGCCTAGTGGTGGCGGTAACTCGGTGTGTCGTAGTGCCTCGTCCTAGTCGAATGCCGGCCATCCGGGCCCGGCTTAGCGTTGCTCGTCGAGGGAAACTCCCTCTCCTCTGTTTTCTTGGCCCCAGGCAACGCAGACAGACAGACAGACAGACAGACAAGGTTTCTTGTACGAGTAGGCACGGCCAGCTCGAGAAGAGGAGATCAGGACCGGCCGTCAGCGGGAAGAAATAGAGAGAAGGCGAGAGAGAGAGAGAGAGAGAGAGAGAGAGAGAGAGAGAGAGGTGGAGAGGAAGAGATGGGCCTTGTGCTATACAGTACGCGTACATGTACGCAGTACGTTGCAACACACGAGAGAGAGAGAGAGGGGGCAGAGACAGGCCCGTCGAGTCGCAGGATCTACGATAGCTCCATCCATCCATTCTCATGTCATTGGTGATTTACCTTGGAAACACACACACCCGGGGGGTCGGGGAATGTACGCCACGCAGGTCTGCTCTGCATTCCTTTTTTTTTTTTTTCCTTCTCTTCTGGTTCATCCCTGATTGGTGGGCTACGCGTTCTCGTACGCACGCCCAGTCTTCTCTGTCTCCCTCTCACGTGCCTCTCTCTCTCTCTCTCTCTCTCTCTCTCTCGCAGGATACTCTCGTAATATCCTCTCTCTCTCTCGCGCACATTTACACCGGCCGGCAGCCACACCGACCACAGGTGAGAGATTTACCGGAACTCGGGTGAAGCTCGATTCGACTCGGAGCCTTCCCCTTTTATTTCTATTTCTTCTCCTTTTCTTCTCTTCTCGTACGTAACACGGGAGGGGTGTAGGTGTTGGTTGGCTTTCTGGTCCCCACCACCTACGAGTATCTATCCGGCAGACAGGTCAAGAACTCACACACACACACACACACACACATACACGCGAGAATGAGCCGAAGCGGGGGGTTTTTTCCCGGCTCACAACATGGAGAGATAACAGACACACACCACCATACAACGCTCGCATCCCGAGGGACCAGCACCCACGTGGCGATGGTGACCGGTCGGTGGGCAAGTGGCAAAATGCGAGGGCGAGGGCGAGGGCGAGGGCGAGGGCGAGGCTGGTTCCGGGGCTCTGGAGACCTAACTTAAGCCTCGACTAGTAGAAGCTGCTAAGCGCGTGTACGAGTACTCCGTAGGTAGGGAGAGGTCCTGATTCCCGAGAAACGAGTACACACACCTCATCGGCGCGGGTGAGCGGAGGTGGCGCTCGAGTGACAAGTCTAAAATCTACTCGTAGAGCCGGGGGGGCGTGGTAGTTTCCACTGCCTCGGAGACCCGTACACACAGTATACGTGACGGAGAATATACACACCCGCACGAACGAGCCGGCGAACCAGAGGACCAGAGGACCCGATACTCGTTCGATGTGGACGGCGCGCGGCAGCGGACGCCGCTCCGGATCGATGGGCTTCGAGAGATACGCTAGGCACACCTACGGGACTTTTTTTTCCCTTTCTTCTTTCTTTCTTTTTTTCCGCCTCTTCTTGTTTCGATACCTCAGCCTCTCTCTCTCTCTCTCTCTCTCTCTCTCGGTGTGATCCCCCAAAGTGGCAGGATCCAACAAGGTGAGCGGCTCGCTCAGGCCACTGTATTCCGCCGTGCCGAGGGCTTCTTCTTCTCTGGCGCCGGGGACTGGCAGATACGAGCACTCCCCAGAGGAGGAGGAGGAGGCGGTGGAGCTGCCGAAGGGAAGCCACGGGAAAGAAGGGGGGGGTGTAGTTGCGTCACTGGGATCGATCACCAACAACCAAAAAAAAGAGGTTCACATGGAGACACACACACACACACAAACACACACGCATGTGTTTCCTTATCGAGTGCTCTGAAGCAACGCGTTAACGCGTACGAGTAACGTGTGTGTGAGTCCTCGTAGGCTTCCGCGGCGGGCAACGTGGCGGAGATTCACTCCCATGCTGTGCCGGTTGTTCGGTGATGCTTCTCCCGACTCCCTCCTCATCCTCCTCCCCCTCTTCCGCCTCCCGCCTCCGCCTTTGCCTCCTCTCCATCCTCCTTCTCTCCGTCTTCTCGGTCTACCCGACGGTACGTGCACGTCGTTGCGGACGCAAATCAGTAACCCCCCCCCCCCCCCCAGGAGTCAAGTGGCGTCTCTGCAGGATGTGAAAAGCACGTGGGCCATCCTCCATTCTCCCCCCAAAAACGGGAGGAAGGGCGAAGAGCAGGCGAAGAACAGGCGAGGGCTGGGGCCGGAATGGAAAAGCCCAAGACTACGTTTGCGTTTCTGGCGAGTCTTTGTAGTAGCCTTCGTCGGGACTATTTCCCCCCCCCCCCCTATCCATCCATCCCCTAGAAGACAAATAGAAAAGAGAAGAAAAAACAGGAAAGAAAAGCCATGTGGTGCGGGATCGCCTGAAACCCCCGTTCGCCAGGGAACAACAGCCTTAAGCCTGCCTTTTTTTTTCGTCTTCTTCCTCTTCTTCTTCTTCGCCCCCCTCTAGCTACCAGGGCCGGTTTCCAGTTTGGCGCCTTGATTTGAGGATGGTGGGTTTCTTTCTTTCCCAGCCTTATGTGCCTGGCGGGCACGAGCTTTGTTTTATTTGGACAGAGTTCGCTCGCTTTTTCTCCTCCCTCCCCTCAGAGGCCGTCCGTCGCCTGTCAACATCGATCCCGCGCGCCCCTCCTCCCCCTCGGCCTAGGTCACGGGGTCTCCCGCTGTGGGCTTGGGACGGATCTTCGAGGCGAATCGGCACCGCTCGACGGCGCGCCGTTCGTAGTGGCAGCAGTAGCGGTAGCAGTAGCAGTAGCAAGAGACGACGGCTCGCCGGGCTCGTCTGTGGATCTTGAGTCCTTCAAGAGGGCGGGGGGCGGCATGCGCAGCGCCGTATTGTGAAGCTCTTCTAGCGTCGCCATGTTGGTAAATATATGAATAATGCAGTTTCGAATGAGAACAACTACATCAATAAAAAGCCGACCCTGTTGGTTTTGAACCAAGTAAGTGACACGATACCCCTCGGACTTGGTGTCTGGCTTAGGGGTACCCAACTTGGTCCCGCTCGCGAGAGATCACGAGTCAACCAACGCCCACCCGGGCGATGAATGATTCACCAAAGAGCCCACCCTGGCAGCCCCCAGGCGGACCGGGGAAGCGCGGTAGGCCCTGACACTATTGCGAATAGCCATGTCTGGATGATAGCTGTCCGCCGTGGGGGGAGGGGGTTGTTTCTGCGTGCAACCTTCGCGTGAAGCAGGCGAGTCGCACTTCAACTCAAAAAAAAAAAAAAAAAGTGAAACCTGCTAGGCAACTCTTGCACACACAAGAAAAACCCCTACATGGTTCCACCCGGAATGGCAATGAATCACCGCAGGGTCATCGACATGTCTTCGTTGTGGTTACATGCGTCCCACCTTCCCATGTTGGGGATTCTCTGGAACCCTCGGTCCCCAAGATCAAGTGAGTCAGTTCGATGCTGAGATGGCTCGCCCATCACGTGCTCTCGAAACAGTGGATGTCAGTCATGTGCGAGACTCTAGGCCTCAGAACGGGTTTGAAAGGCACATGAGAAGTCGGTCCGGGACAATCAGAGTGAGCTTCGCGATACATGGCAGCGTCCAGGTGAGACGATGTTGACAACCGCGAAGCGACTAGCAGCCAGCCATGAACATAAAAACATCTGCTGGGATAATATGCCATAAGGCAACGGTTACCCCTCAAAAGTCTTCGATTGGCCTCCTTGTCTGAACTGGCGAGACCGCCGAACTCGACACGATTGGCGGTCAATGACCCGGATCGGATCAAACTTCATCCACCGCCGGAAATCCGTGTTTGCGTACAGGTTTTCCAGCACCTCTTTGGGTTATATAACAAAGGTACAGTTCGAAAGAAGAAGGGTTCTGTCTACAGGACCTAGTGATATCAACGGCATCAGGCAACCCATCAACCGGTATTCACGTCCAGACAAGAGGGAAACACCGGCGACCATGTACACAAGCCACCGAGCCAACACGCCAACCCTTGATAAAGAACCTCTTCGGACCCCGAACGCATCCCGTAGCCCTGCCCACTGTGCAACGACGAGCCGTAACAAGACGGCAGCACCGTCGTTCCTCCCAGGACTCACACCGCGGACTATCGGGACAGCCATCGTAGACTCGGTCTGATCCGCGAGACCTCTTCCAACCAGCCGTGCAACGTATGTCACCATCATCCTGAAAGGTGATCATCTACATGCCCAGGGGCCCGTAGCCCTTCCTTATCACATATGTCAGTGTAGTGATACACAAACGTGCTCGAAAGAGGACGACTCGCCAGAGACTCTTTGAGTCGCACTAACCAAGCCACAGAAGTCACGGCATAACCACCATCACACCACAAACCAGCAGCCGCAGCCAAGAACACGATAAGCGGCACACACATATCGACCAGTGACCGCAGCAGTACGTCCCGGTCAAAGCAAGTCCTCACAAAGAATACCCAAAGCAACTCAAGCAGGATGCAAAGCCCGGCCCGAAGTCACGCAAAAACGATTGTTTCTCAAACTTTTAAAAGGTCTATTTGAATTACCTGGCTCATGCTAGACCATGTAGAGACCATTGCCGACACTGCGAGGGAGTGTAGCACAGGTTCAACACACGACGCGGGACCACGAAAGGCCACCGAGCATTATCAATCTAAAAGTGGTCAGCAAGCAGCAGGCATCTCTCACATAACGAGTTGCCGCCGAGACGATCCTCTCAAAAATGACTTTTCGTGCGCTGCAGAGCCAGCGTGAGCCATCTAGATGTTCACACCTCCATCGACCTGTGGGCTCGAAGGATTCAACTTCCAAGAGCCCAATTGAAGCGACATAATAGAAATCAAGCCCGTCCTCTAAGACCGAACGCCGAATGTGCCAATTTTGCAAACAGTAAAATGCAAGGCGCTCCCCCAGCTGGGCTGAAAGCCGGCTTACTGGTCGGGTGCGCGGACGCGGATAGGGCGCGTCTACCAACGACGGTTACCCAGGGGGATGTCGTTGGAGCCGCTGTGGCCGCCTCCGCCACCGTAGCCGCCACGGCCACCTGTGAAATAAGAGTCAGCATATGGGGCGTCCATTCAAAACGGAAGGGTGGCTCTTACCACCACGACCACCGCGGCCACCGTAGCCGCGACCGCCGTAGCGACCGCCGCCGCCACCACCGCCGTAGCGGCACATCTCGGCCAATCTCGGGTCGATCTGTTGGTTAGCCTCCTTGAGAACGCCAACCAAGTCACGAGCCTGCTTCGAGTCTGGGAACACTGTTAGTTTCCGAACGACAATAGCTTTGGGGACGGCAACTTACTGTCAGTGGTGAAGAGCGTGATAGCCGTGCCCTTGGCGCCGGCACGACCAGTACGACCGATACGGTGGATGTAGTCCTCCGAGTTGTTGGGGTAGTCATAGTTGATCACGTGCGTGATGTTGCGCACATCTTGATTACAGGAGATAGGTTAGCTCAAGCCGGGCGAAGATCACGTACGTAGCATGTCCCAGCGACGGAGGGCCTAAGTATATAGTTCCGTGCTTGCTCCGTGGAGAATCGGGGCTGTCTGTTGCGTCAATATGCCAATTTGGAAATCATCCCAAACGTCCGGGTCCTCGGAAATCAGAAAAGATCTGGAAACAGAATGACCAGAGCGGGGGGGCTTGCCAGCTCCGCTTGTGTCCCCAGCGATGGGACAGTACAAGGGCGGAACAATGTGTGGCAAGACTCTGGCCATACCCTACGATCCCAAATTGATCCGGGGGTGGAGTGAGAACCACAAGACAGAATGCATTAGGCATTGCGCAATCGAGAAAGCCCCTAGACATCAGAGTAAAGCACAGCGGATATAACTCTGCTGGAGGTCGCTACGGGGGGAGCGGAGGGGGCAAGGGGGGAGGGGGGGAGATGACTCCTATCATACCAATACCACGGGAGGCCACATCGGTGGCAACCATGATGGGGCTCTTGCCGGTCTTGAACTGATCAAGCACCCAGTCACGCTCGTTCTGCTGCTTGTCACCGTGAATGGCTGCGAAGGGTTAGCTTGCGGTTCTAGCAGGGTTCATGCCATGAGAGCAACTTACAAAGAGCAGGCCAGCCGTCCTGGCGCAGGAAACGGGTGATGTCGTCAGCGACACGCTTGGTGCCGACGAAGATGAGGCACTTGTTCTCCTTGTCATCCATGATCTTCTCCATGTGCTTAATCATCTTCTCACGCTTCTCGCCCTCGGAGACGACCTCGACGATTTGCGTGATACGGTGGTTAGCAGCCAGGTCCATGGATCCGATGTTGACCTGAATGAAGTTGGACTGGAACTCGGCCGCGAGGGCGCGGACCTCCTTGGGCCAGGTAGCCGACCACATGAGAGTCTGACGGTCAGGGCGAATCTGGCTGACAATCTTGCGAATCTGGGGCTCGAAACCCATGTCCAACATGCGGTCGGCCTCGTCGAGGACCAGGTAGGTGACACGGCGCAGGTTGGTCTTGCCGCCCTCCAGCATGTCGATCAGACGACCCGGGGTGGCAATACAGACCTCGACTCCCTTAGAGAGGTCGCGGATCTGAGGTCCACGGGGGACACCACCGTAGACGCAGGTGTTGCGAATGCGAGACGACTTGCCGAACTTGGTGATCTCTTGCTGAATCTGGACTGCCAGCTCACGGGTGGGAGCGAGAACCAGGACGATGGGACCGTCGCCGGGAGCCAGGAGCGGCTGGGCGTTGATGTGGACAATGGCCGGCAGACAGTAGGTGAGCGTCTTTCCGGAACCGGTCTCAGCAATACCGACGACGTCGCGCCCGGAGAGAGCCATGGGCCAGCCCTGCGACTGGATAGCGGTGGGGGCAGGGAAACCCTGGGCCTTGACCTCGTCCATGACGTAGCGCGGGAAGCCGGCTTCGTCGAAGGTCTCGACAGGCTTGGGGACATCGCTGCCGGCGATGGTCATCTGGTGGTCGCGGCGGAAACGTTCAACCTCCTCGGGGGAACGGTTGGCGACCGTGTCGTCCTCCTTGTAGAAGGACTTTTCGAACTTGGGCATCGCGTTCAAGTCTGGGAGAAAAAAGTTAGTCAAGGCGAGCACGACATGGGCAAGCTTGAAAGAGAAAATCTGGACGTACCCCAAGTCTGCTTCTGCAGACCGGCGCCGAGGTTGGACATGCGATCGCCGCCTCCACCGCCGAAACCACCACCACCACCTCCGTAGCCGCCACCACCTCCGTAGCCGCCGCCGCCACCGCCGTAGCCGCCGCCGCCGTAGCCACCGCCGCTGTACGAGGAACAAGTCAGTCAAAGGGTTCGCGCAGTGCTTGATTGAAGAATGGGCAGAGGATAGTCAACGTACCCACGACCGCCGTAGTCACGGCCTCCGCCGCCGTAGCCGCCACCGCCGCCGCGACCGCCGTCATAGCCGCCGCCGCCGCCGTAGCCGCCGCCTCCGTAAGACATGATGGATGGATGGGAGTCGGGTGTGTTGTGAATTAGATGAGAGTCGGAGGGTGTCGAGCGCAAATAGGAGACGTATATCCGAGGATCGACGCGACGAGCAATGGAGCGCGCGGATGCAGATGTGGTCAGGGAGTGCTGGAGGGAGAGAGAGTGTGTGTGCTGCTGTGCCGAGTGTGAGACAGCAGAGCGATGGGGGATGGAAGGGAGAGTGGGAGGGTGGTGAGAGGGTTTGGATGTTGATGGTGGAAGAAGGATGGGAAAGGCAGCCCAGGCGCAGGCAGGAACAGAAGAGCGTGTCGGGCCAGGAAAAAAAAATTGTTCAGTCCGTTAGCCCAGGCGCTGTTGGCGTTGGCGCTGAAGGAAGCAGCAGCCTGGGGCGCGCCAGGGAGCGGTTGCCCGGGGTGCGTGCGGGTACCGTACAGCGGATGTACGTACCGAGCGCAGGCTGCCCGGACGTGTGGAGGAAGTATATCGGAGCCTGATATAGGCGTAAATATACTCACGGCTGTCGCAACTGCCCACCCGAAGAAGAGTCCAAGCCTTAGCGGGTAGAGACGACCAGGGTACGAGTACGAGTATCAGGTAGACCCTTACTCCACTTTTCGCCACCGCTGCGCGACGTGACTGGAGCGTGGGTCTTGGAGGACAGGCCGCGACTGCTGTCTGCGACGCTTGCCCGCTACGAGTACGTGGGTACTCGTGCTCGTACGTGTCACCATGATGAGTACGAGAGGCAAGACGAAAGTCTAGTCCACGTGTGGGTAAGTGCAGCTTGTTATCTTCCCAACGATCAACGTAGACGGGGAAAGGGCAGGCGACAGCCTCACGCCTCTTGCCAGGTAATGGTAGAGGTAAGTAAATATTGACTTTCTCTAGACATGGGCTGTACGAGTGGTCAATTGCGGGCAAGGGCAACGGTAGCAAAATATCTTCAGATCCAGTAGAGGTACTCTTCGGTGTACTTATTAAATTTAAAATTGTTTCTCCTCTCGCGACCAACGTCGCCCTTTATAAGCTGCCCCCTTACGTTGGGCACACAAGCACGACACTGTTCCGCACACGTACGAGGCAGGTCTTCATCGCGGCCAACGCAAACGCATCCGTCTGTTTGCATGCCATGCATGCAGCCCAACCCTGCAAGGCCACCTGGTGACATTCTTTCTTCACTTTCCCTCCTCTTTCTCCCCTCTCTTTGTTTTCTCAGGCCCCATCTATTCGGCGGGAAACATCTCCCAGAAGCCAATCTCCATCTACCACGCGCGCGCGTGGACACGGTCAGCTAGCCCGCCGCAAGTTCGCCTCGTTTTCTGTGTCGGGCCGCCACATGGATGGACACCAACCAAAGACAAGAAAGGGGGGGAGGGGATCCTGGGGGCCGGGAATGACGCCGCACAGTACAGGACAGGACGTACCTTGGTAGCGTGGATGAAGATCTTGACGAGTTCCTCGATGCGCTTCGGCGACTGCTCCGCCGCGTGCCTCTCGATCAGTGCTGCATGGGGCGAACCGCCGCCAGGGGCAATGGGTCAGCACCGTTCTCCCCTCTCGTTACTGACCTCCCCTCTTCTTTTCCTGTCCTCCAGTCTCGACAGCGATTTGCGGGGGAGGAGGGAGAGACCTACCAGAGCCAGTCTCGACGGCCTGCACATAGTCGGCGGCGACGTAGTTCTGGATCCACGGCCAGTACACGTTGGCGGCGGAGCGGTCCGTGGCCGGGTCCGCGTGCAGCTGCCGCGCCACGGCCCCGTAGCCGAGGAGGCACGGCGCCAGGGCCAGCTGCAGCCCGAGCCAGTCGCCCGACTGCCCGACGTCGAGCACGTACCGCGTGTAGGCCGTGCAGGCTGTTCCGGGGTCACCGACGCGCAGTCAGTCGGCGGGCACCAAAGAGAGAGGTAGAAGGGGAAAGGTGGGCAGGGCGGTGAGAAGGCGACTGGG
This sequence comes from Hansfordia pulvinata, assembly GCA_006538405.1. Lineage (NCBI taxonomy): Eukaryota > Fungi > Ascomycota > Sordariomycetes > Xylariales > Hansfordia > Hansfordia pulvinata. The sequence goes on along the minus strand of BJKQ01000008.1, from coordinate 1,786,682 downwards.
CGCCTGTGTGTGTGTGTGTGTGTGTGTGTGTGTGTGTGGACTCACCTTGAAGCTCCTCGGTGGCCTCGATCTCGTCCTGCTCGATGCCGAAGCTCTTGCAGTAGTTGATGTGTAGCGCCATCTCCGTGTGGATGTGTGACACGATCTTGGCTCCCTGCGCGATGATGAGTATCAGGTCGGCCGGGCCCCGCGCGTCAATCCTGGCGACGGATGAAAAAAGAGAGGGAGAGAAAGAGGGAGGGAAGGGGGGGGGGGGGGGGGGGGGTGACTGAGAGAAACCTACCGCCGCGACGTCCTCCATCGTCTTGGCCTTGTACGAAGCCAGCGCATTGGCACGCGCAAAGTGCACCAGGTACAGGTAGTCCTGGACCAGGTATCCCTTGAAGGACTCGAGGGGCAGCTTGCCGCTGCCCAGGCCCTGGACGAAGGGGTGGAAGCAGAAGCGACGCCACGCCGGAGCCACCTCTGGCCTGGCGAGGAGGTACTCGATGAACCGGCCCCTTTTTTCGTTTCGGTCCGGGTCGCCCGGTTGCGCGTCAGCTCTTCTCTCGCTCTGTCCAGCGGCCGGAGGTAACTCTTCTTCTTCCCCGCTTCTCCTCCTCCGGCTCATGGAAAGGGGCAATTCCCCGCTACATACGTACATGGGGATGACTTACGGGGCAAAGGGGAGGGTGTAGGTGGAGTGGAAGTGGTTGAGCGGGCCGTTGCCCCGGCCGTAGCCCGGCGCCGTGCGGATGCCGGCCTCGACGTAGCGGACGGCGGCCAGGGCGGCGGCGGGCGGCTCGAGGCCCAGCGCCAGGCCCGACGCCACCGCCGACGCCAGCGAGCAGCCCGTGCCGTGCGTGTTGCGCGAGTCCTGGTACGCGCTCTCGATCCGCAGCGGCTCCCCGTCGTCGTCGTCGCCGTCGCCGCCGTCGCCGGGCCCCAGGAGCACGTCCACCATGAGCTCGCGCTCGGCCTCGGCCGCCGCCGCCGCCCCGTCGCGCCGGAACGGCACGTGCCCGCCCTTGACCAGCACCCAGCGCGGGCCCAGCCTCCGGAGCCGCCGGGCCACCTCCTCGAGGTCCTCGACGCGCCGTATCTCGATGTTGTCGTTGTCGTTGCCACCGCTGCCGCTGCCGCCGCTGCTATTAGCATCCCCCGTCGGCGCGGCAGCAGCAGCAGCACCAGACAGTAGCAGCTTAGCCTCGGGGACGTTGGGCGTCAGCACCAGCGCCCGGGGCAGCAGCAGGGCGCGCAGCTCGCGGGCCGCCTGCGCGGGCAGCAGCTGCGCGCCCGTCGTCGCCACCATGACCGGGTCCAGGACCAGCTTGTCGATGCCGTGGTCCTGCACCGCCTGCGCCACCATCTCGATCGTCGCGGCCGTGGCCAGCATGCCTGTGTCGGGAGAGGGGGGGGCGCCACGCCGTCAGCTTCTACACAATGGGTACGGGTCGGGAGAGAGAGCGAGAGAGAGAGAGAGAGAGAGACTGACCGGTCTTGACCACACTGGGCGGCATGTCCTCAAAGACGGCGTCGATCTGCTTGCGCGTAAACGCCGGCGGCACCTCGTGGATGTCGCTGACGCCCGTCGTGTTCTGCGCCGTCAGCGCCGTCGTCGCCGTCAGCGCGTAGCAGCCGTGCGCCGCGATCACTTTCTGGTCCGCCTCGAGGCCTCTGTTTTTTTGGCCCCCAAGTCTTCGTCAGCGTTGCCCCGTCCCAAGTCCCGCCGCACACGACCAACGCAAATTCGTCATGTTCGCCATCCCGTGCCATGGAGGAAAGAGAGGGAGAAACATCAAACTTACGCGCCACCGGAGCTGTCCGAGCCGGCAATCACGAGAACCCTCTTGTTGGCGCCGGCGAGCGCCGCGGGGCCGCTTCCGGACGGGCTTTGTTGTTGCGAGGCACTCATGGTCTTGAAAGAAGAGCGGAGAATGGCGTCAAAGTGCAATGCGCGCGGGCGCGCGTGTGTGTGTATGTATGTATGCAGGCGTGCCTTGTGTCTGGCGAGCTGGCGATCCCCCGCGAGGTCGTCCCGGGAGTGCGGCAAATTTCCCTCCCATCGTGGTGAACGAACGACCCGCGCGCGTCGTCACTTGGCTGGCTTAAGTGGGGGGCGGGGCACCGCATAACGTCAGTCGCGGCGGAGCGAACCCGAACCCGAACCCGGACCCGGGCGCACCCACGGCCGACGAGGCGATCCCGAGCCGACCATGGCTGCCAGTATCCCAAGACAAGACACGGTTCCGCCGTCGACCACGCCAGCTGGGAGCGCCCATCTCCCAGTCGTCACAGTGTCGCACATGGACAGAAACAAAACAACAGGAGAACAGAGTCGTGCCCTGCCTCCCTCATAGAACACCGCGGCTCATAACTAGCGCATATCACTCGCAAGAGAAGACCGCCCGCTACAACCCGGAACGCTTGTATTTCGCTGGAACCCCGACAATGCTACCCCACGATCCCGTGCATTCCAAGACTCCAATGCCCATCACCGTGTCCAGTCAAGTGGCAATCAAAACATGTCCCGCTAACCTCCCCTTCCCCCCTCCATGTAGATGGGCTGGCATGCCCCCTTTTCGCCTTTCCAAACCGGGCCCACACGCCCCCCCCCCCGAGACGCCAAAATCACTTCACGCCGACGTCCTCGGCGACACGGCAGACATGCCAGCGTCCAAGTCCGTCGGATCACTTATGCTCCGCTGCCTCTCTGTTCGTTGTTCGTCGCCAGAGCTGCTCTCCGCGTCATCCCCGCTCTCCTCCCCGTACACAATGTGTCTCAACACGCTCTTGTCGAAAAGCTCAATCACAAAGTGCCGGTCCGGTAGTCTATAGTGGTAGCACTCGAGGTACGATAGCACTCGCCGGAACATGGCCGGCGACCTGAAAGCCGGTACTTTGCTGTGCCGCAGTTGCATCAGTTCGTACTTGGCCTTCTTGTGCAGAATCATGTCGTTCAGGTCCACCATTAGCTGGAGGATCCGCCGCGCCGTGTCGTCTGTCTCGTTGTTGGGAACCTGAGGCAGCTCCGGTATCGTCTTCTGGGTATCTGGTAACTGTATATAGGCTGGCACATGGTGCTTCCATGGCTTGTAGGAAAGAAATTTCGAGAGGTTGGAGGGGATGCAAAGTCCGAGCGACGTCCCGAGCGCCGTCGTGTTGGACTCCCACCCGTGTTCCGAGAGAATCTCAAGCCCGTGGACGGACCTCGAGATCAGGCCCAGCACGAAGAAGGCCGTGCCGCGCAGACTCATCACTTCGTGAGACTCGGCAATCTTGACAATGTGAGCAACCACGTCCGTCGACTCCAGGAACGGCGCGCCCAGCTCCATGGACCCGACGCTACCGACGGCCCACATGCAGCCCTTGACCTTGGTCAGGAGCTCGCCGTCCTCTGACTGCATACCGTGCTCCCGGATGACGGCGGCAAAATCTTGAAAGTGGCCTTTGTCTTCGAGGAGGCGGCATCCCTCGCGGGTCCGCGTCAGTTCGCGGTAGAAGTGCGGCGGCACGTGATGGTCGTTCTCGGCGTCCAGGTCATCATCGTATGCACGGTGGGGCTGATCGTCAAAATTGGCAACGAATGAGCGTGCCAGGCTTGCCTCGACAAGACTGACATAAGTGTCGTTTCGACCCAGGAACCAGTCGTCCATTTCATTGCTGATGTAGTCGAGGCCGTCCAGGTAGTGATACCCAATGGAGGTCGACAGGAATCGCAGGAGAAGGGGGGCCCCGATCTCGCCCAGATGATCGAGGGCGGGACGGCACTGCACAATGTACTCCAGAAGAGGTTTGCTGTTGCACGCCTTCTCCAGGATCTTGACGGCTGTTGCGCAGACCTCGATGTCAGGGTCGTAGAGCTGCGTGACCAGGAGCTGGATCGCCCACTTCGAGTCGGAAACAACCTGCCCTGAGGGCGACAGACGCCGCATGGTGGCGTAGGCTCGAAGTGCATCCGTGGCATGGATCCTGATGTCTTTCGTGCCTCCAGTCAGTGCCTTGGAGAGAATCACACGGGGGTGTCCAGGGAGGCTGTAGTCGAAATTGGACAGCAGCAGCTTGATCAGGTCGGGCCGCTGCTTGAGGTCAAGAATGTGATACACCATGTTGAATATGCGCCACCTTTCCAGCATCTGCAGGCCTCTGGGCTCGCCACTCAGAACGCCCAGCATGTGAAAATAGCCACACGATAGAGTGTCGTTCAGTCGATCGGGTGAAAAGACGGGAAAGGACGCCGTCAGGCCACTCGACTGCATGTACTGGTTAGTGGGTGATCAGACCGCCGTGGGACAGAAACATTACCGGATCGCATTGGGCTAGGCACTCGGCCAGTTGCCTTAGCAGTTTGTTATCCACGAGATATCTGATGCCCTCGTGCGTCTGGAGCAATGTGTGCATCAGGGCCCCGCCGACCGTGACGTATTTCTGAGTGTTTCTGGTGTTTTTCATCTCCGAAAACCGCAGCTTGAAAGGCCGATAGAAATTCATGATCCGCTTCATGAATTTGGACGCCTTGATGGCCTCCTCCAGGCGCTTACCGTTGGTGAGCGGCCCCTCGACAATTTTCAGAATCAAGTCCCAATTCCACTTGACAGCACTGGAATGGCCCAACACTGAGGAGTCGATGATCATCTGCCTAAAGGTTGCGTCGTCAACCCCGACCGCAGCGGCGCCCTTGGAGGTCTCATCTGCTGGGGCCATCTGATCAATCATGCTTGTGGAAGGCAGCTGGCCAGTAAAGCTCGAGGGAGAAGACCGATAAAGAATCCGGCTGACGCTGCTGATTTGATAGACGATACCGGTAGCGCTGAATCGTGTCTCGTCGTTCTTGAATTGAGCTGCCCCCGAGAACAGTTCTGGAAGCAACTGCAGTTCGCTGCTCCAAGCTGGAGGAAGAAGTCGACCGGCAAGCTTGAGAATCTCGCCAATGAGCAACGTGGTCTTCCTTCTCAGAGTTGGGTCTTCATCTCCCTGCGCAATCTGCAGCAACGCCGGCAACAGTCCGGCCTTGACAAAGATGGCCAAGAGAAGGGCGGTATAGTGTTCGACAAAGTTTTGCTCCGCACCCTCGTCGTCATAATCCGTTGTCCCCCTGACAGCGGTAGATGACTTCAAAGTTGCCACTCTGCCGTACGTCGTCAAGCGGCGGCCAGCCAGGTACGGGGTGGCCCAGGCGGGGGGCTTGATGCGAAGAAGCGAATAGAGCAAGTCAATGACAGTGTCACGGATCGAAGCACTAGGCAACACCAGGCTGTCAACAAGAGACTTGATGGACCGCAGATTGTACATGGACAGTGACATCAAGCCGGACCAGGTCCTCAAGGCCGAGGCGATCGCCTTTGAGTTCCGCTTCACGACATCCTCGGTGGAGGAGAAGTTGTCGGTGAATGCAGTGAACATGACTTCAAGTTCGCAGCCGGCCCTGAGGTAGTTACGACGTTGGGGAGCATCTAGTAAGTAGAGCAGGACCGACGCCAACGACTCAGGGCTCTTGTACGAGCCTTCCGAGAGTGCTTCCGACACGGGCGATATGCCGCCGGCCGATATGAGGAGTGCGGGGTCTCTCAGCAGAATTTCAGACAGCGTCTCAATGCAGATCGGGCGCAGTCGATCCTCTGACTGTTCGGCGACGGCAGCAATGGTCCTAACAAGGGCCCGGGAAATCTCGCGGGCGCCGTCTTTGACATCGAGGAAAGACCGCACAAATTTGAGGGCCTGCTCGCGCTCCACGTCGGCCTTGCGATCCTTGGCCAGGGAGACAACCACCATGTAGTCGGTGTTGAGGCTGCGGATCTTCTTGAGAGAGGACACGTCGGAAACAGCGTAACGCAGCATGCGGTAGGCGGCGGCAACCACCTCCCTGCTGCCGCTGAGCAGCATCACCTGCATGCGATCCCCGAAAATAGACCAGACGAGGTCGTACTTGAGGGTCGGGTGCCTTTTGAACAGCTCGACGAGGTTATTGGCCCGGCCAACGTAGTATTCAGGGGTCATGCCCTCGACTTCGAGGGCTTGGAGAATCTCGGCGAGTGCGAATGTGGGCGATTCTGTGGGCTCGTCGATATCGGATCCAGCGCCACTTCTGGACACGCTCTGAGGAGAGCGGTAGGTATGGGGCCCCGGTACGCTGTCGTTGCGGGGCCTCGTCGGGGTTGCGGGGGGCACTGTGGAACGCTGAGCGTCGGTGATTCTTTGTTTGAGCTCTTTGATTCTCGAGTTGGAAGCGGTCAGCTCGGCCTCGACGCGCAGGCGCTGGTCTTTGGTCTGCTTGGCCTTTTTCGCGTTGAGGGCTTCGAGCAGGTTCTCGCTGCCTTCCTTGATCTTCAACTCGCGGTTCAGAGATTCCTTGAGAGAGGCGATGGCCTGCTCGGCGGCAGAGTCCTCCTCCTCGTCGAGCTTGTCGAGGTTGTAGATGTCGGCGCGAGACCCGGACCGGGATTGCATCTGGCTGCGCAGCTCGGAGCTGAAGCTGCCAGGAGCGGGGCTCGGGTTGAGAGAAGAGCCCCTCGGGGCGAAGGAGGAGACGGACGAGGACATGGTGCGAGGGCCATTGGTCGACCCGGGGGCTGGAGAGTGGCATCGCGGTCGAGGCTGGGTCTTCGGGCGGGGGCGGCCGAGTTGACGGAGGCGCCGTGGTGGGAGCTCAGCGGCTTCTGTGTTGGAGTAGCGGAGGTGCCGAGCATGATCGCAGTCCCAACCGATGGGCGGCCGTGTGGGACGATGCCCCAAGGCGACTCATCCGAGAAGTGGGCGTCGCATGAAAGAGCAGGCTGGGGCTGGGAGGGGCGGGCAGGCTGTGCTGGCGGTATTGCTGGCGTGGATGCCTCGTAGGACGGAGGACGGAGTCCGGGGCGGGGTGCTACTGAGAAAGACGTTGATCCGGGCGAAGCGCAGCCTTGCGCAGTCAACACCTACGTCGAGGGCTGCATCGACGGCGGAGTGGTGTACGGCGGGCGGTAGACGGGTGCGAGGGGTGAACCCGGATGCACCTGAACGGCGGCTTTGGGGCGAGGCAGCGGACTCGGCGCAGGGCAAACGAGGGTGGAGAGGCAGCGGACAAGGGCGCGAGGAGCGGCGTGGGACGTGTCGGCGGATGGGGAGCGAAGGGCGATGGGGGGGGAAGGCGGGCGCTTGGGTGCGGCGGTGCTGGGCAGCGAGGTCGAGGGCCGTCCTGAGTCGAGATGGAGGTCGACGTCGCGAGCGGGCAGCGTACCTGGCGGCGGAGGCCGAGTAGCGCCGTCCAGCCGCCCGCTCATCGAGTTACATGTAAGTTAGGGCGTGTCGTGGAGGCAGGGCCAGGCGATCGGGCCAGCCCACCCAACCGGCGGTGCACAGCGCTGCGCTGCGCTTACGAGCACCCACTCGACAGCCCTGAACCTTAGGTGGGTTCGTGTCTGCGAGCGAGTACCTACCCTCACCTAACCCGCAGCCCCAGACTGTTGCCCTCAACCCTTCTCCGCCTGGGCACTCCTGCCTCAAATGCATGGATACATCTGGATATAACATTACAGGGTGAGCGGGGTTGGAAGGTACCCAACTTGGAATTCTTGATTACTGGCCTCGACTTGCATGTTCGGCAGGCGCGATACATCTGTGCACAGTTATCAGACCCAGGGTTCTGCAAGATGAAATGAAATACTGCTGGATCCAGTGCCGATAACTCGATCGATCTGTTGCAGCATATCGTTGGAACGTGGTCCGACGCTTGATCCAATTCATCCGATCACGTCTTCCATGATACTGATATATCCTCATGGAGCGATGCTGCCATCCGGCACATGTTCATCCAGTCTAGAATGAGATATGATGGGGATTTTAACAGCAACAAACCCGCGGCTTCAGCGAGGGAACAGAATGCCCATGCACCTGCAGTTGTGGAGGAGGTACCTCGTGGCAGACAGGCCAGGTACATTCCACTAGATCAGAGAGAGAGAGTGTGTGTGCCTGTATGTAACAGTCAGGTCGATTTAAGCCTTCGAAACTACTGTCTGTCTGGTGTCACCGGCGGGCCAGCAAAACAACAGCATCTTGCCAACCAACAGGGAGTCGTACGCAGCAACTCATCAATCGCAAATGACGACTGGAAGCTCAGGATCGCCAGCCCGGGGTAGTTTCGTGGGTCGCACGTCCCAGCGCTGCCGCATGCTAAGCGGGTGATGTACGTCAACCATGTGCCATGGTCCACCCCGGCGCACTCGTACGGAGTAGTCGGATGGAGATGGATGGGTCTTTCCTTTGAATCTGGATCGCGCCGACCTTTCCCCTGCAGACCGGCGGCGGCATGTCCCAGATTCCTGGCCGGAGACGGCACACGACGTTGTCAATGGGGCGTGGCCAGTTGGGGAGTAGCAGCCTCGTGGACAGGGCTACCCGTACCCGTAACGGCAACGGCAGCTTGTCTCCGGAAACGTCATGAGTGCGCCACTACATGCGTGAAGCAGATCGTATGATCTACGAGAATAGCCAGGGCTGGTGGAGAACCCCTCCGCTTCTCCTCGGGAATAGTTGCGAACTCCCAGAGTGAAGGATGAAGAACGGTCACTCAGGAGCCTCACTCAGCCACAGCCATTTCCCAAGCCGCACCGCGAAAGCCGTTCTGTAGTACTCGTATTATGGTTGTTAGTACTCGTGCTCTGGACACTACCATTCACTGGTCTCCCCACGGGACTAACCAGCGTGGGAGAGTACTCGTACCTAGCCCTCGACCCCGGGCAAGGCGCACTGATAAGCCCCTGGAACGGGCCCCAAACGGTGTTGGTCGCGCCGTAGCTGCGGTCCATCCCACGTACGATCTCGGCCTGCGTCGATGCGCCTATCGGCGGGGTTGTCAGTGGCCTGCCGCTCGTCATGCCAGGACACGAGCGCTGCGGATGCGCGTTCGGGGCCGCCTGGGTAACACGGCCCGAATCGAATCATATCAGCAGATGGCCAGACGAGCCAGAGGCATGCAAGCAGGCAGGCCTCTTGCACGGGGGCGCTGGACATCGCATGCTGCCGCGTATGTAGTAGGTATAAAGCACGATGGCGGCGCAGCCCCCTCGCTCGTGCTAGGTTGCATGTGACCAGCACCCGACCGCGATCGCCTGCCCGTGAAGTCACTGTTGCTCCACGTATTCGAGCTGTCCCACGTCAATTGAGGCTGCAGGTGGGAGACATCTGATTCAGAAGGAACTTGCCCCGCGCGTCCACCCACGTGAGCCTCCTTCGCGGCTTCCCCCCGGGTTCGACACCACAGGTATTGGCAGCAGTACTTATTAGCATCAGCTTGGTTCACCCCCCCATCGCCAACCTTTCCATTGGCCTCCCGCCAGCTACCTCCTGTACTCCCTCTGGACCTACCACCGGACAGAACAGAGACAGTCCGACCCGAGTCTACCCCAAACCACCCAATTCCAAGTACAGCCCAGCTTACACCCCCACGCACGCCCATCATGGCGAGGCTGTCGGCGGCGCGCTACGGCAAGGACAACGTCCGCGTATACAAGGTGGAGCGAGACGAGGCGGCCGGCACGCAGACGGTGACGGAGATGACGGTGTGCGTGCTGCTCGAGGGCGCCGTGGACGAGTCGTACACGGCGGCCGACAACGCGGGCGTCGTCGCCACCGACTCGATGAAGAACACCATCTACATCAAGGCCAAGGAGCTGCCCGTGCGGCCCCCGGAGCGCTGGGCCGCCGCCGTCGGCCAGCACTTCCTCGACCGCTACGCCCACATGACGGCCGCCAGCGTCGACGTCGTCGTCCACCGCTGGACCCGCATGGTCATCGACGGTCAGCCCCACCCGCACAGCTTCTACCGCGACGGCGGCGAGACCCGCAACGTCTGGGCGCGCGCCGAGCGCGGCCGGGGCATCGACGTCCGCAGCGGCATCGCCGGCCTGCTCGTCCTCAAGAGCACGGGCTCCCAGTTCCACAGCTTCGTCCGCGACGAGTTCACCACCCTGCCCGAGACCTGGGACCGCGTCCTGTCCACCGAAGTCGACGCCACCTGGAAGTGGGCGAAGTTACCCGACCTCGCCTCCCTCGACACCGGCCTCGCCGCCTACGACAAGGCCTGGGAGGACGCCCGCAAAATCACCATGAAGACGTTCGCCGAGGAGAACAGCCCCTCCGTCCAGAACACCATGTACAAGATGGGCGAGAAGATCCTCGAGGCGGCGCCCGCCGTCGAGTCGGTGACCTACTCGCTGCCCAACAAGCATTACTTTGAGATTGGTGAGTGCCGCACGCGCTATAGTCGGGTTCTCGTCACTGACACCGAGCCCAGACCTGTCCTGGCACAAGGACCTTCAGAACACGGGGAAGGACGCCGAGGTGTATGCTCCCCAGTCGGGGCCCAACGGTCTCATCAAGTGCGAGGTGACACGGTCGTAGACGATATGCCTGGAGAGTATGTTTTCTATTGTAATTTACAACGCCCAATGCTAGCCAAAGTGATTTCCACCAAAGTCGAGCAGCCCGATGCTGCGTCCTTGATTAGGACTGATGGTGCTTTTCGCCTCTGAAGTAGGCACGGGCCACTCGTACCGTCCATTGGTGATTCGGAGCCTTACACTTTGCGCAGCTCTTTTCGGGCCGTCTTCGTCATATGCGTACATTATGATACAGGGCAGATGTACATGGCCAGCCTGTCCCAGCCACCGCGCTCACGCCGGCGCATGCCGCCTTTGCGCGCTCGGGGGGGGGGGGGGGGGGGGGGGGTGGGGGGCGATGTTTGTGGCGCATCGATGCACAGGCCCGACTGCTCGCTTTGATTCTTCTCGACACCTCGTCGTTCACCGTCCGCCGAACCGGCTTTATAACCTCTGCGTGTCGGCTTGCCTGATGGCCTGGGCGGCCTTCTCCCAGCCCTCCTTGCCTACCTGAACGCCGCCGAAGCGGATCAGGTTCTGCTTGTACGGGTGGGCTTCGCCCTCGAAGGCCTTGAGGCGGGCGAGGCGCTTGTCGCGCAGGCGGTTCTTGGGCAGCATGCCGCTGACGGCCTTGCGGAGGACCTCGGCGCCGCCGTGCTTGGCCATGAGGACGTCCATGGTCACGCTCCTCAGGCTGCCCGGGCGGGTGTTGTGGCGGTAGTAGGTCTTCTGCCACTTCTTGTTGCCCGTGGCGTGCAGGGCGGCGCAGTTGGTCACGACGACGTAGTCGCCGCAGTCGGTCGACGGGTCCCACACGGGCTTGTTCTTGCCCATCAGGATGACGGCGATGCGCGAGGCCAGGCGGCCCAGGGCCGGCGGCGTCACGCCCGGCTGCGTGGAGAGCGTCGGGTGCGGCGTCGAGGCCGACACGTGGTGCCATACGCGCGAGTAGGCGAGTTTTGTCTGCGGACGAGAGGGGGGGAGGAACATGGGTTAGCGAAGCGGTCCGCGAGGGGATGCGCATGGTTCAATTGATTCTCGAGAGCCGCCGCGTATCACTGTCGTTTCTTCCTGCGGGCAGCGCGTGGGGTGGTCGGGCGGTCGAGCGGTCGGGAGGAGAGGTGCTTACGGCGCCTATGGTCTGCGACATGTTGGCAGTGGACTGGAGGGTGTCACGCCCTCGGTCGGGTGCGTGTCTCCCCGGGTTTTCTGTGGCGGCGGCGGGTTGGTACGCCTTGTCTGCAGGGCCGTGCAGTATCGGTCAAGGTGGTGAGGAGTGTCGTCGGTTGTGTGGTGAGGGTGGCGGTCGCGGGTCGTCGTGAGTCGTCGAAAGGTGAATGGCTTCAACGTCGGGGAAAGCTCCCAAATTTTGAGACGATCGCCTGCCTGTATCTCGCTGCACGGTTCTGCGCTGAGCAAGGCCTGGACGCGACGGCAGTACGAGTAGTAGGCGCCAGGTGGCGGCCTTTAGATTCGGACCGTCAGGAGAACTTGGTACGAGGTACCTGCCCAGCGCTGCCTTCCACTGGTTACGTCCGGCCCACCGTCACGAAATGCTCTCGTACTCGTAAGAGCACGGATAACGGTCGAAACCCCCGTTTTCCTAGCAGAAGCGCTGACCGAAACCGGTAAACGGCGCTTGGATACTGGCGGGCGTCCGTCGTCAGTCCCGAATGGAACCCGATTTCAAAGCAACATCGGTTTTACAGAGATGGGATTGGGTGCGGTGGGTTGATGTCAATATCTGCCGCCGACCCGACGGCGCACTGGAAAGAGCCGCACGCTGTGTGGCTCTTGACCCCCCTCTCCCTCTTCGGCGGCAAGTCTGACGATGCTCGGCAAGCTGCCCAACGTCTCGTTCCTGACTCTTGCAACCGCCGCCGGCTGCGCCTCTGCCGGTCTCGCCGCTGCGGCCTATTATTTTCACGACTTACACCGGCGCAACCCCCACCTTTCCTCAGGATCCGACATCGCCGCCGCCGCCGCCCGCGACGACACACGCATCATGGCGGCCCAGCAGAACAAAGTCAAAACCCCCTTCCAGGTCCGTGTCTTCTCTGCTACCGGCACTGGCCGTAGATCGCGCCGGCTAACGCCCTCGGTCAGACCCTCTTCGCCGTGCACATGACCTGCGACAGCTGTGTCAAGTCGGTTTCGGATTCGCTCTACAGCCTGGATGGCATCACCAAGGTCGACGCCAACCTCCAGGACCAGCTTGTGTCGGTCGAGGGCACGGGTGAGTCTTCCGGAGCCGGACGCAGTGGGGCTAGTACACGTAGGCGGAGCGCCCAGCATGTCGCCGCCGGGCGCACGAAGGCGCTCCGTCCGAGGCTGCCGTGATAACTCGCCTTGGCTAACTTGAGTCCTGCCACAGCCGCCCCCTCTGCCATTGTGAGCGCCATCGAGGCAACCGGCCGGGATGCCATTCTGCGCGGATCCGGCACATCGAACAGTGGGTCCCCTTCCCCTCAAGTTGCCTTGATCGCATCGTCCCTTTTCACTGCCGGCACGCGTGCATGACCATCGAGCCCCTGATCGACGTCCTTCTTCTCCGGCTTGCCTCTGGCCCTGGGACCCCCCTTTTTGATTGACTGCCGACCGTGACGCTGACCATGACGCCCCTTCCGACTCGCGATGAATAGGCGCCGCCGTCTGCATTCTTGAAACCTACCACCGTAACGACAGAGGCGGCGACGCGCTGGTGCCGGCGTCGGCCCCAGAGGCCGCGGCGGCCGGCGCTGACGGCAGCGACCGAGAAGTCAGAGGGCTGGCGCGCATGGTGCAGGTGTCCGACACTGTGACTCTGGTGGACCTGACCATCCGCGGCGTCGCACCCGGGACCTACACGGCAACGATACGCCAATATGGCGACCTGAAGCTCGGGGCCGCCTCCACAGGGCCTGTGTGGAAGGGAGGCGACGCCGCGGAAAAGCCGCGCGGCTTCTTGGGGACCATCGAGGTCGGCGTGGGCGGGTACGGGGCTGTCTTCTTGGACCAGCCCCTGCAGGTGTGGGAGATTATCGGCCACGCGATGGTGGTCTCCAGACAGGACGAAAGCGGGGAGGGCCTGAAGAACGACGAAAACACCGTCACCGGCGTCATCGCGAGGAGCGCCGGCATGTGGGATAACGACAAGACGGTGTGCTCTTGCACGGGAAAGACGCTGTGGGAGGAGAGGAAGGATGAGGTCCAGAAGGGCATGATCTGAAAGCTTTCCCTCAGGGACTCTGCTTCTTGCCATCGAGGTTGACCCGCTCTGGTTCCCAACGGCTCTACGATCTTGCCAGTACGCGCGTCTCCACGGCCCTGGTGTATGTAGCGCCTCCAAGCCAGACTTGACCTTCAATCAAGAATCGCACGTGTCCAGCATCGTCTTCCCGCCCCTCTCCTCAACAATAGAGCACAATGGCACGCTGTGCCTCCCGAGTCGCTCTGGAGCTGAGGGGAGCGCAGCAATGCAGCTTTGGCTCGGCTGTTTCTCCGTGACCCCCTCACCACCGGCCGCTGCCTGTCCGATCTGAGCCGAAATGATTGCCCGAGGTTAGCACAGCTGCTCGGGCGGTTGCCTGCGAGATGATCCGTACCGGGCAGAACGCATGTCCGTCGCATGAGGGACTGTCGCATGATGGTCATCAGATCACAGCCTTCCAGGTCGAGACACCTCAAACAGGGGAACTCAATGCGCAGTAGAAAGTGGGCGAAGTGTCCTCCGCCGGGTTAGCAGATATGGTAGTAAAAGCCCGAGGCAGTCACCAAGGTGCATCTTGGCTGCCCTCCCAACCACCTCGTCTCGTCGTAGGCGAATGTGTGATGGCCGAGAATGGCCAAGGACAGCCAAGAAACACGCCCAGCCGCGGGGGCTCGCTCGGATGAGAGCTTCTCCAAAGCACACATCACACGGAGATGGAGTGCTTTCTGACTTCCAGCCGGGGTCCAGACAACGCCACACAAACAAAACGGGAGTGGCCAGGAGAAACCTTCAACCCCCCCCCCCCCCCCCCCCCCGAAATCGAAGCAAGGCAGTAGATGGCGAGCGATGCAGCGAGGAACGGAGGGCACAGGCTCTTTCTTCTCTTTGGGCCGCGAGCTACTCGTACATCATTCTCGCCCGGCTATTAATAGAAAGCCACTTCTGCCCGGTGACAACGTGATAGACGCACGTCTGACAGCATACGGGCGGCGAGTGTCCGCCAGACCCGGCACGCTCTCCGTACTCTGCGGCCCGGGGCCTTTGTGCCGCTGGCGATCGCGACCGCCGGCCGCCCGAGCCAGGCGCGCGGGGGTGAAGGGAAGCGAGCTCATGTGATGCGGCAGAATGCAAGGGTTCTCTGCCTTGCGCCATACAACAGCCCGATATATCTGGGACTTGTGGACTGGAAGCTGCATGGGGAGGCAGCCTTTCCTCCACCTTTTCGGGGCATCTTCCTTTCTGCCGAGGACGTCAGATTCCGACCCAGCAAGGAGCCGGTCGCTGATCACATCCCTTACCCTGGGGAGCCACGTTACCCGAGGAGGAGGATAGGTACACTCGGAGGCATGCCCGACGGTCACACGCCACCTACCTACCTGCCTACCTACCTTACCTACCGTACCTAGTTGAAGCTGGTGATGGATGCCACGCAAGCCAGTACGAAGTACACAGTCTCCGTGGGCACAGCATCCTGGAGCACGAGAGAATACTACGACCTGCAGCACTTTCTGCTCCTCATCTCATCAGTCATCAGTCTCTTCCGGGGCCTGAGTGCTAGTACACAATTAGGCAGGGTCAGAGTCCCCTTCCAATGGGAATCTCAAGAAACCAGCCTCCCACTATATTCGTACGAGTATGCTTCGTAGGTATTCCGTATGCGCCACCAAGAGGTCTAACTCATTTGCATCACACGTGACGCTGCTCACCTGGACGATCTGCCCGCGTCCCAAGCCGGCCCCCCTAGAGTAGAGGATATGCAGGCCACACCGACAGGAGGTGCCCATGTGAGGAAGCGAACGGGTCCCAGGACGGCGGGACCCGGTGAAAAAGAGGGGGGGGGGGGGGGACCGAACGAATGGGGCAAACTCGACGAGTTGTATTGCTCGCACGACAGGTAGGTACCTAATAAGTTAATGGGGAGGGAAAGAAAAAGACAGCCGGAAGGTGTGATTGTGGTGCGAACCGCCAGTGGGGGTGGGCGCCCGCCCGGCAGGCCTGCCCCCTGCGTCACATTGCAACGATGGCACATGGCAGACGAGGCCGCCTCGCGAGGCCTACTCGTACCTACGGGACCCGCGTGCGTGCGTACGAGTAGAGGGGAATCCAAGGTCGAGAGGAAACCAGAGCGCCGGCGCCGGCGGGTTCCAGTTTTTGCACGTGTGCAGCTGTACGATAGCACGGGTATTCGTACTATGATGGATGGTCCAGAGGGTCTGGTCCGGATCTGGGCCCAGCCAAGCGCCCCGTCCGAGAGAGGATCATCATCACCACATACCTTGGGTACCTGTACGTACGGGTGCAGGCGGTGTCGAGCCCGACGGCGCGGCTGTGTCAGTCGACTTCTGCGGAGACGCAGCGAACAGGGTCCCAAGGAGGCCGGTTCGTGTAATTTGCTGTCGGCAGCCGGGCACCGCCGCCGCGGCTCGTTATTGATACTCGCCGAGAGGCTTTGAACGGACATCCGTATGGTACATTTAGGCAGATGTTGAAGGATAGGTAATGAAAGGTCCAATCTACAGTACATAATCTACCTACGGATACCTAACATACATGTATACCCCGCAATATCATTATCGAAAGAAGAACAGAAGGGAGAAGACACAAAACCAGCAGAATCCGTTCTGCATTACATACCTACCCAGGTAAGAAGTGTTCTTGTACGTGTATCCATCCGGACTCTGGCATTCCGTACTGTGCCTTACTTACCTTATGTTTGGAGAACAGCAATGAAAGGTTGCGCTGTAATGCAGAAAAGCTGAGGTCTGCGGTGAGGTCCAGTGAGATGGAGGGGAGAGGCGGGGCAGTCGGCTACGATACAGCGTAGGTACAGTTACTCGTACGTACCCAACTCTGACGAGAGCGCTGGAGTACATTCGTACCTGTAGGAAGAGACATCCATGGCTTGGCCACAAGCCGGGGCTGCCGAAGAACCAAAGTAGAAGGTGACTACCTCCTAGGTACATGTATCTATAAGCACTTAGATATGTGCCCGGTACATGCCTGGGGCAGCCCAGCACACTCGACAGGGGCCGGCAGCTTTATGGCCAATCACCTGGATTTAAGCGCCCGCCAGACTCTAGCGCGACAGGGTGCGCGTCGGGTCGAGACGCCACGGCCAATCAACGCCTAGCTGCAGCCCGCCCGCCGCCCTGGGCCACCGATCGCCCGTCCATCCATGCTTCTCTTTCTTCCACCACCACCACCACCATCGCCCATCCGAGACAGCGCCAGCAAGAGACACGACACCACCACGCCCGCTTTGTCACTATGGGGTTGGAGTTTTCGAGCCAGGCGAGATGCCCTGGCTCTTTCTCAGAAATGACAGTCCGCCTCCCCTAATCGAACCGCGGATGGGTGCGAGTACACCGCCTCCCCCCACCCATTGATGAAGTCGTCATTCATCTTTG
Source organism: Hansfordia pulvinata (assembly GCA_006538405.1). Taxonomy (NCBI): domain Eukaryota; kingdom Fungi; phylum Ascomycota; class Sordariomycetes; order Xylariales; genus Hansfordia; species Hansfordia pulvinata. The sequence goes on along the minus strand of BJKQ01000008.1, from coordinate 1,769,751 downwards.
ATGATTACAAGTGGACTGCCGCCAATGCGAGAGCTTCTTCTTCATTTTCCTTGGCATCCGACTCGGGCCACTTATCGGCAATCCTCACAAGTCATTGTACTCGTACTCCGCATTCTTCGCCCGCCCGCCGCGGTCCGGAGCGGAGCCCCACACCGAATGCACGCAACCACTGAATCTCGGACCACACCAGTACCTACACGACGCTGCGGCTGGGCCGCCCAGGATACGATACCAGTACACGAGGCGTCGGCCTGGACTTTCTGGGCATCATGACCCCAACGGGCTACCTACCATCCGCTGCTTTCCACCACGCCCACAGATACGGCCCCGCTGCCACCTTGCTCAGGTACGAGTAGGGGACTTGCCTGGCGAACCGCAGACTAGGACATTCCCTGGCCTATCTGAAAGCCCAGAAACCTGGACAACACGATATGCTGCCACGAATATCCGGACCCGAGGCAACTGGCCTATCAATATCTGGATTGGCTCGCCTACGTACCGAGAACCCGTAGCCCATACCCGTGGCCACAGACTATGTGGACATTGGCCGAAGATTCTGTACTACACAACTCTCGGATCCCGCAGCGTTGGCTGTCACGGGCCGACTTGCTGTTACGAGCGCACTCGTACTTCGAGTCTCGACCACTCGAGGGCGCTTACGGGTACCTGACGCTTCTGCTGTCCCGCCCAAGTTAGACGCCAGACCGACCAACATTCGAGTAGAAACGAGCGATGCCTCAGTTCGCCCAAAGCCTTGATGGATCTCTGCAACAAGAAAGAAGGGTCGTCGCAAGCCACAACCTGGCAGTGTCCCGGCATAGTCAAGCGCCGGCCGCAAACCTGACCAGGTCCGAAACCCAGCTTCTCTTCCAAGTCGCACCGCGAACTCATCACACGCCAATGAGACACACGCAGTGGATCGCAGCCCCTGACCCCGGCCGGCCCAGCGTCCGGCCGCATAGGAGACGGACGGATGCCGTTCTGTGACTTGTCGGTCGAGGCGGGGGGCGCGCGGGGGCCCACACGCCTCCCAGCCGGCGCCTGGAGACTCGTGCGTCTGCGTCGCCACGATGCGATGGCGTACAGCCCTCGGACCTGTGCTGCTGCTGCTGCATTGCACCGCTTCCGCCCCGTCACCCAGGCCAAGCCCCAATCCACTCCCAAAAATAGGTCTCTTTTCCCATCCGACGCCCAATTGTCCTGCCGGTCTGCCGGCTGGCTTGCTTCTCGACCACTCTCAAATCGCCGTTACGCGCTCGCCTCATCATCATCTGGGCTTCCCCATCTTTCGCCTAATGTCAATCTCTGCCCTGTCTTTTCCGCCCTTGATCTGAGCCTCCGCCAGCTGTCGTTTGCGCCGACCAGCTCGCCGCTTCCTGCCAGACTATCTGCAAAGTCCCTCGGCGGATCACCATCGTTCCGTACGTTACGACCTGAAAGTTCACCCGGCTTACTCGCAGTCTGATCATGCACAGCTGGTTCACCCCGGCCACCTTCGCTCACCTCCTCATCGCGCGGCGCCCCTGAACGCTCAAACTTCTCTCTCTCCGGTTCCGACGATTTCCTCGCAAAGACTACTGGAGCGGTCTAATCTCCCTCTGCGATACCCGTTCCCTGCAGCAATTCGCTCAACGTCGTCAACTAGGCCAGCCACCAGCCAAGACTACTAGTTGCCACAAAAGCGGGACAAGTCGGCCCACCAATCGTTGAGTGGGCGAGTGGGCGCAGGAAGCCTACTTAATTCAAAGCCCCTCTTCTGCGAGCACCTCAGCACGAGTGTCCAAAGTATCACCGCTGTTCACGTCGCATACAAGAGCACGAGGTGGCCAAGAGAGAGCCATTCCGGCATTCTGCTTCAAACTTTGAAATCGAAATCGGTTATACATTGGGGGCTTGAAGTCGACACCGCGACAGGATGTCGCTCAAGCAGGTGAGCACCTCATAGTGAACAGTAGGTGGGCGCAAACGTACTGACATGGTCCAGGAAATTGAAACCTGGGTGTCGGCCCTTGGCCGATACGATAACAATGAATTTGATGAGGCGCTGAGGGAGTTTGACGGCATCTCAGACACGTCGAAGATTCTCTTCAATATGGGCGTTATTCACGCGACCCTGGGGGAGCACGAGAAAGCTGTACGTTCTTGTTCGGGCCCTGCTCACCTGTCCGCGCTCTAATCAGACCCAGGTTGAATGCTACCAAAGAGCTCTCCGTCTGGACCAGTACCTTGCCGTCGCCTACTTCCAGCAAGGGGTCTCCAACTTTCTCCTCGGCGATTTCGAGGAGGCGCTGGCTAACTTCAACGACACTCTGCTCTACCTGCGAGGCAATTCAATGATTGATTACTCACAAATTGGCCTGCTGTTCAAGCTGTATGCCTGCGAGGTACTGTTCAACAGGGGGCTGTGCTATATCTACCTCCAGCAGAGAGATCTAGGAATGCAGGACTTGTCGTATGCCGTCAAGGAAAAGGTCGTCGAGGATCACACCGTCATTGACGACGCCATCAGGGATGAAGCCGATGTAAGCACCCTCCACGCAGCCAGTCGTCACGTCATCGCCGTCTAATCACCTAAACAGGGATACACCGTCTTCTCGATACCTGTCGGTGTGGTGTATAGGCCAAATGAAGCCAAGGTCCGAAACTTGAAGACGAAGGATTACCTGGGCAAGGCACGATTGGTGGCAGCCTCGGACAGGACGAATGCTTTCACCGGCTTTGCAGGTTCAGAAATCAAAATGGCGGGCCGAGGCGAGGAGAAGGACGACAGGCCGCCGGACAGCATCTCTTTCGCGGCATCGAACCTGGTGAAGCCCGGTCTCCAAAGCCGACGACAGCAATCGGAACCGCCAACCCTACGCAACGCGTTCCCGCCCACGCCTCCGCCCGAGAGCGAGAGGCAAGTCAGCAGGGGCGCCTCGGTCAGAAGCATGTCCCGGCCAACACCCGCGAAGCTGTCTATCCCCGATACCTCGAAGCCGAACCGATACGAGAAAACGATCTCGCCACAGAGTGGAACCAAAGCCAACTCGGCCACAAACTCGCCAGCTGTGCGCGCATCCCCGCAGAGAACCATGCTGAGAGATCCGCCTAGAAGCCGAAGGTCAAGGAACGAGGGTTTCCCAGAAGACGTTTACGACATGTATGGCGAGACTGGCGACAACCGGGGAACCAGCAGGTCGCGAGTCCGCCGGAACCAGCCCGCATACATTGAGGAGGAGGACGAGGGGAGCGACTACGGGTCTTTCGATGAGGGCGACTTTGAGATGATTTCGAATCGCCGCGGAGCCCCCTCGTCAGGTTCCGGGTCGACACGAGGACAGTCAAAGAGGCCGGAAATCCGCAGGGTCCGGATCAAGGTACACGCGGATGATGTGCGTTACATCATGGTCGGTGCCGCGATCGAGTTCCCAGACCTCGCCGACAAGATACGCGACAAGTTTGGGATCCGCAGGCGCTTCAAGCTGAAGGTGCGGGATGACGACGGCCCGCAGTCCGACATGATTACCATGGCGGATCAGGACGACCTCGATACCATCATGATCGGAGTCAAGCAAATGGCGCGGAAGCAGAGGCAGGACATTGGGAAAATGGAGGTAAGATTCGACGTTCCCATTCTCCCCACGCCATGGAACTCGGTTGCTAACAGTGATTGCAGATATGGGTGCAGGAGATATGACGCAGTAGATTTGATTTCAACCAGCGACTTGCTTTTACGATACCCATGTTGCCCGGAACGAAGCCTTGACTCCTGGAGATCTGAACGATCCCGGGACAGATTTGTTGTACATAGCCTTTTCTCCATAATGCATAGCCCTCGCCTCCCCTGCGAAACAAACAGGTACCACTTTGTGTGTATACTGAAGTCTACATTTATCGCAATTTTCCCTCGCAGCTCGGCGGCGCCTGGCCACGGGCATCGCTCGGTGAAGAGCGGGGCTAGGCCTCGCCGGCGGCCATCGAGCCGACCCTGAACGCCTTGGGCTGCCGTGACCGCCACGACTCGGCCTCCCTCGGCGCACATGCTGCTTTTCTCCGCGGCGAGAACCAGGCCTCGTCGTCACTGTCACCCCCCTCCTCGCTCTGGCGTTCGCCTGGGTCTTCGTCGCCGCCTTCGTAGCCATCTTCAGGATCCGGCGGGCCCGCGATGGAGCAATTCACCCCGCAACTGCGTCCGAATCTGGAGTGTCAGTCACACGACGGTTTTTTGGGAGAGGGATAAGAGAGAGAGAGAGAGAGAGAGAGAGAGAGAGAGAGAGAGAGAGAGAGAGAGAGAGAGAGAGGGAAGGCAAGCATCTGCCCGTCTCTGAGAACGACGGGTGGGATTGTTCTTTCGCCGAGACAAGTCATGCGGGCACGGCGAACAAAAAAAGAGATTCACAGAAAAAACGTACACGGCTAGCTGCGAGTAGGTCTCCCTATCGTGGATTATCTTGCCGTCTTTCCAGTCGTTGCCCATGTCCTTCTTCATGCACGCGAGGATGCAGTCGATCTGCCACGAGACATTGGGGGTTTAGGTCAGCCTGTCTTTTCTTCTTCTTCTTCTTCTGCTTCCTACTTTTCAGATCTCAACACTGGGATGTTGTTATCGTTGGTTCATGTGCTGGGCAGGAGAGCTCACGCAGGCTTGGGAGACATCGACCCTGTTCTTGGGCGCTCTGCGAGGTAGTTTCAAAATCGTCTTAGCGCCTCCCTGGATATCCCACTCGCTTCTCTCTGTCTCGACGGCTGGCGGAATTACTTGACGAGGGGACTCACAGCCCAGGCAGGGTCCATGGGGTGCTCAGGTTCGGGGTGAAGGTGGACTTGCGTGACGTGCCGGCGGTCACGCGGCCCGGGCGCTCCTCGACAGGGGACGTGACGGCGGCGGCGGCCAGGATGACGATCCCCGCGGCGGCGATGCGGAATTGCATGGTGCCCGTCTGACGGGGGTGCGGGATGTTGCGCGATTATGGGCGGCGCGCAGGGACACAAGAGATGGCTGAGGGGAAAGGCTTTGTTCTCTTTCCGGTTTTACTGACACTTTTGTCGTGTCTGTCTTTCTTCGTTCCGTTTTGGATTACAGCTGAGAAGGGCCCCCGGGCTAGTTCCTGGTCTTGTGTGACGGACCCTTTCTAAGTATTGCCACCCGAGCAGACTGGTTCTTAAGTTTGATCGCTTGGAGATTCAAACATGCTACACACCTTTGGGATACGTTTATACATAGGACCCGCCGTCTCTGGCACGTTGACTACATTGTTGTACAAGCAGGCGTAGTGGGCAAATGTTTTGTGGGGAGGAGGCGACCTGTCTGGACTGGTTGCTCAGCTGGAGCGGCGAAAAGGATTGCTTGGCTGCCTTGTTGGTCAGCTTTCCGCGCTCGGGCGTAATGGTCAATGCCGCGCGTGCCTATTGTTCTCGTCGACATTGTCCTTTTGATCGGCCTGGTTTGGGGGAAGGGTCCTGATATGCATCGGGCCTGAACTGAGCATCATCCGTCTCCGTTGCGGTCTCTATGGCCGGGCAATGAGCCCGCTTGTATTCGGGTTGGTGCTCTGCGGGTACGTTCCCGACTTGCCCGTCGTCCTGGGCAGGCAGTGAGAGGCTCTCCGCACAAATGTGAAGTGTGCTGCTGCGACGACTGGAGGAGGCGACGCGGTGAGTACGTGGACGACATGACGGGCTTCCGAAGTGTTCGGTCTCCCGCTCTGTGGGTGTTGCTTGCGAAACCCTTCAACCCATTCGAGGAATGGGTCGGCCTGTTTCTATCAGTCAATGGCGACTAACGACCGAGAACTTTTCGGACTCCTGCCTATTTCATCAACGCGGCGTGGCGATGTGTGGCCGTATGTGGCTTGGGCCCGACTTGGGCGTTTGCAACACACTCTGGCTCGCCATGGCCATTAATCCTACCTGTCGCATGGTGGTTGACATGACTGAGCATCGAAACAAGTGATTGGGTTGGTGCGAAACCGCTCTGCCTGTACCTGGAAGTGGCGCTTTGAGCAGATTTGGTGGCTCGGCGGAAGACGTGTCTCGTTTGTAGGGCTATGAGAATGAGTTGACATGGGCAACTTGGGTTAGCGACAATAAGGGAGCGGAGTGGAAACTCGCCTCCAGCTGTTATATTGTACTTGATCAGCCCCGAGTTGGCGCTTGCAGGCTTGCTCTGGATTGTCACCATGGCACATGGGCTATCCTTGCACGTCGCAGGGGGGCCAGGAGACAGGGTGTACTCAAAGTTGATGCAGTACAGTATCACGTTGAAGGTGTGGGTTTCCGGGACGGACACGCGTTTGTCGAGGACCTGGGTCTATCGCTCATTCACTTGACGACTGAAGCTCTTGACGACCGAAGCTGGCGTGGCATGATGACGTGTGGGACGCGAGCACACTGACGCCCATGCTGAAGGGGCAGAGTGCGGGATCGCAGGCAGTCATTCATTTCATTCATTCATTCGTCCGTTGCCGTCCTGTTTTGGCAGTGGGCTGTTTTCTGTTCTGTGTAACGGCAGCGGCGGCAGCAACAGCAACAGGCAGCCGCGACCTGCAGTCGTTCCTGCCCTTGTCCCCAGCGTATCAGTCGCCCGATTGAGAAAAGGAAAAGAAGAGAGAGAAAGGGAAAAAAGTTTAAAAAAGACAGGTCTGCCCAGGGGTAACCGGATCTTGCTGTCGCCGCCCTCCTCCATCACAACCACTCAACGACCACCTCGGCATTGCCAAACCCTGCGCATCAACCGCCATCACCTCCTCCTCCTCCTCCTCTTCTTCTCCAACCCCGTGCCCGCCCCGCCTGTCCGCACTTGCATCTCTTACTCATCAAATCAACATGGCCGAACGCCCGGATTACGACCCGGATTTCACGGCCCGGGTCATCGCCGCCACCGGCGAGGGCGCCAACCCGCGCCTTGCTCAGATCATGCCCAGCCTCCTGCGTCATCTCCATGACTTTGCCCGAGAGGTCGACCTCACTGTGGCCGAGTGGACTGCCGGCGTCGAGCTTGTGAGTGGCCCTTGTTATTGAATCCTGTCCCCAAGCCACTTGACCCATGCCGATATCGTTCGTTGCGTGGCACTCACATCCCCCCGCCTCAGATCAATCAAGCCGGCCGCATGTCCGACGACAAGCGCAACGAGACGCAGCTCATATGCGACATCCTCGGGCTCGAGTCCCTTGTCGACGAGATCACCTCCAAGAAGCATCTCGTCTCGAAGCCCTCCACCACCTCGTTGTCCTCCGTCCGCTCCTTCGCATCGACCCCCTCGGCCGTCCTTGGGCCCTTCTACCGCAACTCAGCCCCCGTCCTGAAGCGCGGCAGCTCCATCGTATCCGAGTCGCCCACCTCCCCAGAGTGGAACGTGGATGCCGCCTCGCGCCTTACCCGGGTGTCGGGCCGCGTGGTCTCGGCCGACACTGGCGAGCCCATCGAGGGCGCCATCGTGGATGTCTGGCATGCCGGCCCCAACGGTCTGTACGAGCAGCAGGATGCCGATGTCCAGCCGGAAATGAACCTTCGCGGCCGCTTTACCACTGACGCTGAAGGTCGCTACGAGCTCATCTGCCTCCGGCCCACCCCGTACCCCATACCGTATGATGGCCCCGCCGGCAAGCTGCTGCAGCTCCTCGATCGCCACCCCTACCGCCCTGCTCATATCCACTTCATCGTCACGGCGCCCGAGGACGGCAGCGAGGGGGGAGAGAGTCCGAACCACGTCGGGTACCGCCCGCTGACCACCCAGATCTTCGACCGTGAGGACCCGCGCATCTACGACGACGCCGTCTTCGCCGTGAAGGATGAGCTGTTGGTGGACTTCAAGGAGGTTGCCCAAGTCGAGAGTTCTAATGACGACGCAGATGGCAACCAGAAGAAAGAGGTGGGACTGGGCCAGCCCAAGTGGGAGCTCGACTACGACTTCAAGCTCTCTGTCATCTGAAGTCGTCATGCATGCGTGGCTTTGGAAGCCATATTGGTCTGACAGGTTGGGTTGGCCTGCGCAGCTCTTGGGGTATCACAGTCGGGCGTGTACATTACTGGGCTCGGTATGGGCCCGAAGGATCACGAAGGATAATCAAGAGGCTGTTCGCGGGAACGGGTGCAACCTGGTTTTTGTCATAGTAGTCCATCAAAGCACACAACTCTTGCACGCAGGTAGCGGACAGACGGCAATCGTTCCGGAAACCAGCCGTGCGCACTATTGTCGCGAGAGAACCAGTTCGAGAAGTCGAGAGCTCAGCCACGACGTGTCACTTGCGCGGTGCTCTGCGGAGGATGTTGACCTCGGTAACTCAACAACCGGCAAAATGTTATGGTGGCGGTGGTGATCGACGGTACCACGAAATTTCTGGAAGGGGCACCCGCACTTTCCTTCAGAGACCGGCCCTGCGGTTTCCGTCGATAGATCAAGACGTGCAGCATTTCGTTCACCTGCAAGCACGGCTGATGTCACCCCAAATGCGCCTCTCGCAAGTGGGTACGTGAGGTCCGTCTTCTTTCTTTTCCATCACCACGCCCAGCCTCGACCCCGACTCAACCATCACCACATCACCTACCTATGAAGTCTGAATATCATTTAGCGATCTTCATCACTATTCTGTAGGCCTCTTACGACTTTACGCGTCGGCTCGAAGGCTTGGTTGGAACCCAGGTAGACCCCCCGAAGCTAATCACCATGAGCAACCGCACTGACCTGAATCTCATTGAGGCCCATGTATAACCCCCTCTTCTAGCACATGGATTCCGATCCCGGGCCCTGGAATGGTTTACCCCTGAACCCCACCGACTAGTATGTGGAAGGGGAAGACTCCTTCGACGACGCTTCCGGGTCCAATTCGAGCGAAGACATCGACTGCAGTCTCAGCCAGACTGTGATTGAGGAGAACCTCTGCCAGTCCTTGGAGGAGGAAGATGATGCTGATGATAGCGGCGGCGACGGTATGGGAGCATCGTCCCGACAAGACACGCGCGCTGGGGGCCCGAGTGCCGACGATGGCGCCAAGCGAGAAAGAATCAAAGGCGAGCAACGGATCATGCAAGAGTTCCTCCTCATGAACATGGAAAGATACTGCGCAGTGTATGCCGCCGACGAAGACCTCTCCAGCTACGCGACGGTCATGCGTTTTCACCAGTTTGAGGACGCCCAGATCGAGCTCTGGCACGCCAACCCCCACAACCTGCGGCCTTCGGAGACTCTACGCCGCATAGACATATGGGATTGCGGGAGAGAGAGGATGTGGATCCTGGACTGGCTCATGCGAGAGGAGGCCGCCGAGGTGACGGCGTGGGTGTTGCACCAACATCATCGCCAGGGGAGCGGCGAGCAGAATGAGGGGTCGTTTGGCATGGACGGCATCTTCGAAGCGCTGCCCGTGTTTCCCAAGCCGGAGCAGACCGCCATGAAGCTCGTCTGGGGGGCGCTCCGGCGCCTGGAGTTCCGGCCCCCTTTCGTGACGCACATGCAGTACAGCCCGCTCAAGGACGTGCAGTACTGGCACGACTTTTACCACTTCCATGACGCGGTGGGGGTGTACTACGACGACTTCTGGCGGCGGCACTCGCGCAAGGGGGTGTACAGGCAGGTTTTCAACGACCTGTACTTCCTGCCGACCTGGGCGAACATCATGTTCCTGCGCCGACGCACGTTCCAGCGCTTCCGGAACCGCTTCGCCGAGACGATCCACAGGGAAATGTTCTACGTCGCGACGCGCTACAGGCTGGACAAGTTTGACGAGGACTTTGGCGCGCGACTGGCCGGCAGCGAGGCTGGCCGGTGGAACATGGACAAGACATTGCGCATCATCCGGAACATGGGATTCGAAACGACCTTTGATGCCGAGTCCGAATCGGACTGACATTGGTTCACGCAGCCGGTCCTCGCTACGAGGCTAGAGACGGTGGGATGCCGATATTTGTGAATCTTTTTTAATGATCAGCGACTGGGAGACGATGGAAGGGCATTGCAGTGCCTTGTATAACCCGGCTCTTGTCCGCCAACAGCGTTCTATCTCATATTGTTCTTCTTTCGCCCCATCACGCGCTATCGTGACTGTCGCCGCCCTCGTCGTCGGCGCACCGCTCCCTCTCGAGCTTCATGTCCATGATGATGGCGAGCTCGGGGCAGTAGTCGAGGATGCGGCGGCGCTGGTTGGGGTCCTTCCAGACGGTGTCGGGCAGGTGGCGGCCGCCGTCGGGGACGTGGAAGCCCATGGGGCGGGGGATGTAGGTGTTCTCGACGGCGAGCTGGCCCGTGTTGAGGCCGTTGTCGTTGTCGTCGTCGTCGTCGTCGTCGCTGTCATGATCTTTGCTGTTGTCGTCGCCGATGATGTCTCCTCCGGCGTCCTCCGTCCCTCCTTCTTCTTCCCCTTCCCCTTCCCTTCTCGTCTCGGGCGACGGCGGGCGGACCCCGCCGACGCGGGCCCCGGGGAGGAGGACCAGGCGCCTGCCGAACCACTCGTCCTCGGGCAGGGAGTCGTTGTGGCGGCGCTGGAAGGCGAGGACGCGGCGCAGGGCGGAGACGCGGCGCAGGGAGAGACCGCCGTTACCTACGAAGCGGTCGTTTAGGTTTCTGGGGGGGGGAAGGGATGGTTAGTGCTTTCTTTCTTTTGCTATTCTCTTCTTCTTCTTCTTCTTTCGTTTTGATATCGTGTTGACACATATACAAGAAGCTCAACACACCTCGGAGCACCGGCCCAGTCCCAGCGCAGGAGCCAGTCGTCGAGGGGCGTGGGCGAGTTGGCGCACAGGATGCTGTCGGCCTCGTAGCGCAGGATCCACTCGACTCCCAGGAGCATCTCGTCGTAGAAGCGCGGGTCGGTCATGGCGCGGTGGACCATTTCCTTGGAGTCGATCCGCCAGGGTTGCTGCTGCTTCTGCTGCTGCTGCTGTTGTTGTTGTTTGTGATCATCATCGTCTTCGTAGTCGTCGTTGTCGGTGTTGTGGTCGAGGATTATCACGTCGAGCTTGCCCAGGTCTTTCTGTCTCTGCAGTGGCGTCGTCCTTCCTGTCGTCGTCGTCGTCGTCGTCATGTTTCTGCTGCTGCCGCCAAGAAGGGCGGAGGCGGAGGACGAGGTGCCGACGAAGACGAAGCGCCACTCGGGCGGGACGACGGCCATCATGTGCAGCATCTGGGGCGCCAGGTGAGGCAGGGGCCGGGCTTCGATGAGGATGGCCACCTTTGTCGGGTCGTAGTAGCTCGCCACGCTGCTGGTTTCAGTAGAAGAGGAGGAGGGGCGCCAGACGACGCGGACGCCGGGCAGGCGGGCGGTGATGGCGTAGTGGTGGTGGTGCAGCGCGCGGGCGGCGAGCCAGCTGGGGGGGCAGGGATCCCGGGGAGTTTTAGCAGGTGATATATACACGTGAGTGAGATGTCGTTGTCGGGCAGTAGGGGAGAGGGAAAAGGGGGAAAGGGGTGGTGAGCACGGGAGACGGTGATGGAGATAGGGGAGGGAAGAGAGAAAAAGGGGGGGAGGGAGGAGAGAGAAAGAAAGAAAGAAAAAAAGAAACTCACGTTATTGCCAGCGAGAGCACAACCAGGACGCGGAGCTTTGTCACCACCGGAACTGCCGGGTGCTTGGAATGCGACGACATGGCGGGCGTATACGATTTTGCTGGGAGGAGGGGGATGAGGACTTCAAGGTTGAGTATGTATGTGCTAATCGCGGTGGTAGTGTTTGGGCAGAGTGAGGACTAATAGTCGGAGTGAGAGTTGAAGCGCCGCTTTTCTGCCGCTCCTCGTGCGCCGGAAAGTCGACGTCGTAGGACTCCCAGAAACAAAACAATGTGCCCGACTCCATGGACGGCGGACTCGGCGAAGATGGGGGCAGATGTTCTGTTCTGTGGCGGGTCTGGGGAACAGGAGAATGACCTATCTACCTGCCTTACCTAAAGTAAAGTACCTGAGGTATCATACTGTGCGCTTCCGCGTTACACGGTGGTGACGGTGGTGTTGTGATGCGCTGCGGCTGTCCGGGAGAGTGTCACACACACACACACACACACACACACACACACCTCTTCCCCCTTTCCGCTTTTGCCCCTTTTTTTTTCTCTCTTCGTCCCATGTCGAAACTGCTTCGGGAAGGTCGCGCAGAGGGAGCCGCCAGTTGTACCGTACGTATCCAATGTCTTATATCAACCAAGACCAGGGGCGGCTGTAGCCTGTAGCGAGATAAGGACTGTGGCGGCGGCGGGCCCAGACCGTGAGAGCTGTCATGTTGTGCCCGTCTTCCTCGGTCTCTTCTCTCCTCGTCCCGGGCTCTGCTGGCACCTGTAGAAGGTGATCGAACCATTGTATCTGGCTCTCCGTGGTCTGGGGCGCTCGGATGCTTGCTGGCTGGCTTGCTTGCAAGAACAGTGATAGTCTTCACATATCTCTACCTGCCTATCTACCTAACTCTCTACATTGCGTTTCCGCCCTTTCCTCTTCCTTATATCTATGTAGCCAAAAGAAAAAGGGCGTGGCGGCAAGGACAAACGAAAATACTATACCCGCCTAGATTCCCAAACACGCCCTCAGCCCAGTCGCGAGATGGTCCGAGTGATGCCCGCCCTGCTGCGGTCCAAGGTGGCCACCCGCGTGCGCTGGTCGGGCGCCACGAGACGCATCGTCGTCGCCGGCGGGCTGACGCTGTTGATGTGAGCAGCACCTCCCCTGCCGAGATCTCTCTCTCTCTCTTCTATTCGTCTGTGCTGAAAAAAAAAAAAAAACAGAGCCGTCACGATCCTTCTCTCAGCACCCTACCTGGGCCCCCTGGACATGCCGCGCCTGGCTCTCGACTACGGAGCCAGCACCACTCCTCCGGAAGAAGCGGCGTCGTCGAAGTGGCGCCAACAACAACGGCACTACCACCACTACAACGCGAGCAAGCTGGCGCTCCTGGTGGAGGACCGCCCGCTCCCGGTGCTGGCGCCGCTGCTGGCGCACACCATGTGGACGGTGCCCGGGGACTGGCGGTTCCGGTTCATGGGGTCGGCGGCGTCGGTGGCGGCGGTCAACGCGTCGGCGGCGGTGCGGCGGGCCGTGGCCGACGGGCGGCTGGACCTGGCCCGCATCCCGCCGGGGGCGTCGACGGCCGGGCAGGAGCTCGTCAGCCGGTTCCTGACCTCGCGCTGGCTGTACGAGAGCGGCATCTACGAGTACGCCTCCTCCTTGGACGAGGACAACAAGGACAAGGGAAAGGACAAGGACAACAAGAATCACCACCAGGAGGAGGGAGAGGTCCCGGTGGAGTGGCTGCTCGTGTTCCAGGCCGACAGCGCGCTGTGCGCCAGCAGCCGCCGGTCCGTCGACGACTACCTGGCGTACGACTGGGTGGGCGCGCCCTGGGACCCGGAGGGCGCCTGGGGCGGCAACGGGGGCCTGTCCCTGCGCCGCGTCCCCGCCGTCCTCGACGTCCTGCGCCGCCAGGAGCGCGACCCGGGCTCCGAGCCCGAGGACGTCTGGCTGGCCGAGAGGCTGGCCCACCGGCCGGGGGCCCGCATGGCCAACGGCTCCGTCTCCCTGACCTTTAGCGGGGAGATGCACTCTGGGCGCCTGGAGGGGGTGTCAGAGGAGGAGGGGGAGGAGGAGGAGGGGAAGCAGAGGAGATGGAGAGGGAAGAAGATGAAGAAGAAGAAGAAGAAGAAGAAGAAGAAGGAGAGGGATGATGAGTCTGGAGATTCGAACGGGGCTGAGAAGGGAGGAGACGAAGAGAGGGAGAAGAAGAAGAAGGAAGAAGGGGAACAGAAAAGCACGAAAACGATACCAAGAAGAATAACAGCAACCGAAACGCCCAAGAGGACGTGGACGAGTGGCGAAAGGGGTTCTACGAACCCATGGGTTACCACACGGGGGGCACCGGGCGGTGGCTTCACAGCGCCATCTGGGGCACGCCGCGCCTGCGCAAGCACATCTGGGATTACTGCCCGAGGTCAAGATGACGCTGGCCATGGACGTCGCCCGCTACGTCCCGGGGACGTGCCATTCGGAGTGGAAGAAGAGAAAATAGGGGGAGGGGAAGGAAACGGTCAGGCAGGGGGGTTTCCTTGGATAGGTAGCCATCACGTGAAAAAAAAAAAAGTGTGTTGAGTATTTATTCAACAGAGTTTTATCAAGAAGTATCCGATCACACTGGATGTCTCATCATCTATTCCGAGTGTCAAAGATGGTGATCAAGATGTCGTCGACTTGGAGGAGAAAGGGAGACAAGATGTACGGTGGATTCCATACATTGAAGAACGACTTTCAAAACGGGTCGGCGCCGTTCGTTCGTTACGTTTGTTACGGCAACGGGAGAACGGGTACGAGTAGGCAGTTCGCACCGTACCTGTATCCGAGTACGGGCGTAAAACCACGGCACACCTTACCTTACGCGCACAGCCGACAACGTGCTACGGTAGAGACACGTACCCCTGTCCCAGTTGCTCTGGGCCTGGTCCCTGCGCTAACCGCTCCCGTGCTAGCAGCGTGTCCAGGCCTGGGGAGAACGGGTTGCAGCTGTACGAGTACCCGTCCAGTAGCCGTATCTGCGCAAAGTACGAGTACATCGAGCAGCCACTGTAATGGGAACTTGTACAGATCGCCTCGAGATTGACGAATCCACCATCGCGGCCAGAAGAAGCCCAACAAGTCGTCGATACGATACGCCACACTACTCGTACATCCATCCTGCCTGTTATTATTGTTGCCCAGCTAGACTTAATCATTATAATCACCTGCCGCCTCCTTGCTGCCCGCAGACGGGCCCTCCTCGTACTCGGTGGCCCGGACTTCCCTCCCCAGCCTCTCCATCACCTCTGCCCTGCCGCTCCAGCCCTCGCCTCGCATCGTCGGCCTCGTCTCCCGCTTCACTATGGCCCCGTCGGCCAACGCATCCGCGCAGATCACCCTGACCTACCCCCTCTACGTCTGCGCCTTTGACCCGGCCGACCCCAACCGTCTTGTTGTCGGCGGAGGCGGCGGTCCCGGCCGAGACGGCGTCGGCAACAAGCTGGTTAGTTCTTGTTTCCGTTTCCTCTCCTCTCACCTATCCTGTCCTGTCCTGTCCTGTCCTGTCCTGTCCTTTCCCTCCTCTCCTGTCCTCTCCGTCCCGTCCCCCCTTTCCGCCCCCTCCTGACTGACCATCTCCCTCCCGCGGCATCCATCACAAAAGACCCTGCTCGACGCCTCCGACCCGTCCGTCCTGTCCGAGCTCCACAGCCACGAGCTGCTCGCCAACGAGGACAACGTCACGTCGCTGGCCGCCGGCCCCCGCGTCGGCGCCGCCACGACCCTCTTCGCCGGCGTCAACGCCAACCCGGACCATGTCAAGGGCGGCGCGCCCAACACCCACTTCCGCGTCCTCGCCCTGACCCACCCCGATACCGCCGACGCCGCCGCCGACGTCGCCCCCTCCTCCGCGGCCCGCCCCCGGTCCAGATCCAACAAGAAGCCCACCAAAAAGGCCAAGACTAGCGGTGAACCAGCCACGACCTCGCCCGCCGCCTACCGTTGCGCCGAGCTGTCCGCGACTCCCTCTTCGCCCAGCCCCCCCGCGACACCGACACCTACCAGCGCCTCGTCCGCCTGTCTGCCCCCTTCCCCCCTCGTCCTCCTCCTCCTCGTCCTCCTCCTCCTCCCCCGCTGCCGCGGCCGCCGCTGCCTCCCAGCTCGGCGCCGTCGCCACCGGCTTCGCCAAGTCCTCCCAGATCGCCCTCTTCGATGTCCCCGCCGCCGCCGGCTCCCCCGCTGGAAGTCGAGGGCCCGGCTAGACATCCCCCGCGAAGCCATGGACCTCGACGTCGTCCAGACCGGTCCCAAAACCTACCAGCTCGCCTACTGCGACGACCACAAGCTCTACACCGTCGAGGTCTCCCCAACAAGGTCTCCGTGCCCCGCCTCGTCTACACCCTGACCCCGGAGTCTCCCGCCGCAAGGCCCCCCTCCTTCAAGTCCCTGCGCTACCTCACCTCCGGCTTCGTCGTCACCGTCGTCAACCAGCCCGGCTCCGGCGGTGTCGACGTCCACGGCTACCGCCTGCCCAAGACCCAGCCCCAGCCCGATCACGACGACGACGACGACGACGACGAAGAGGGGACCACGACAACAGCCACAGCAGCAGGCCCAAGGCCGGCTCCCAGACTCTCGAATCGGACCAGCAAACGGCTCGCCTCGCCATCAGGAAGAAGCTGCCCAAGTCGGTCGGCAAGGCCACCGGCTTTGCCGTCCAGAACCTGTCCCCGGCCTCCTCTCCCGACGAGAAGCAGGGCGACGCCCAGTTCGTCGTCGCCGTCGCCGGCAACGACTCGTCCATCTCCCTCTACACCCTCGAGCACAAGACGGCCCACGACGTCGACCTCCTGGCCGACCTCGCCCCCTTCCAGCACATCAAGTCCGCCCATCCTTCCAACATTACCGGCCTCACCTTCTCTACCTTCATTCCCCCAAAGTCTGACGACCCTTCTTCCCCCAACAACGGCCCGCCCAAGGTCTCGGTCAAGCTCGCCAGCGTTGCCGTGGGCAACACCACCGTCGTCCACGATATCCCCCTCAAGAGGTACGAGGACAAGTCCGGTCCCGCGCACAAGAAGGGCGAGGCCCCCCGCCCCCCGCGCTACGTGGTCGCCGCCGCCGCTAAGCGGTCCGGGGCCGCTGCCCAGCTCGCGGGCGTCGGCGTCTTGACCTTTGTCATCCTCCTGCTCGCCGTCATTGGTCAGGTGTTTCTCGAGGCCAAGGGCCTCACCGGCAGCCCCGTCCTCGGAGCCCGCGAGTACCTGCCTGCCGCCTGGACTGCGCCTCTCAAGCGCGTGCAGAAGCCGCAGGCGCCCGCCATCACCGTCGCCGTCGAGAAGACCATCAGCGACCTGCTGGCGGACGCGAGGCGATCGGCTGAGGAGGCGGCGTCGGGCGTTGTTGATGCGGAGGGAGGCAAGCCCATCGTCATCCGCCACAGCGGTAGCGAGCGCGTCGGAGAAGAGAGGGGAAAGGCAAGCGACGACGGCGACCTGCACGTCGGCGTGCACGACCACGAGGCGCACGGCCCCGCCACGGCCTGGGAGGACCTGGGCGAGCAGGAGCAACACCTGTGGAAGGAGCGCCTCAAGCGCACCGGCCACTGGGCCGAGGGCATGGGCGAGGCCGTCTTCAAGGGCGTGCTGTTTGGCCAGCTCGGCGGCGCCGTCGGCCACATGGTCGGCGAGGCCCTGGGATGATGACCGGGCCCCTTCGGCCCCTGAATCTCTGAGGGAGGAAAAGAAAAGGAGGCGGGGCACGCCGTGTCCCCTCCTTTTGTGTACGTTTTACATGTCGGAATGTTCAAAGCCATTTTCCCAATAGAAAGATTTCCTTTTTCACTTTTCTCCGTCTCGGTTCACCAACGACATTGGCGTCAAGGGGGGGCTCGGACCTAGAGGAAGAAACTTCGCCTCTCAGGCGAGGACTGTACACAGTGCCTACGCGAGCCCACGAAGTATCAGCTGCCTTCGAGGGCCGGCTGCTCTGCGGCTCTGCCTGGGAGGTGGAATGCCGCGTGGTATATAGACTCGACGAGAAAAGAGGAAAGAAAGGAACAAAAAAAAGCAACAACAAGAATACAACACCCGTCAAAATCAGATACACATGAAATCTCTAGATCCGCCAGGCGTCCCATCTCTGTCCTGTCCTGCGTGTATCCCACGCCCGATTCTCCCCACACAGGTACAGCCACCACGTCCTGCGCTCCCATCGTCAAGCTACCAGGGGAGTCCTGTGCCCGGCCTCCTCCCCTCTACCGACCGCGTCGTCAGGTCGCAGAGAAATCGGCCGAGGCCAACCCGGCGCTCTTGAACGAACCCAAGCTCGTGGCTTGACATTTCACAACTTGTCCACCGCCGCGGGCCCTTCCAAATCCCCATCTACAACTACTACCCTTGTTGCTTCCGGCCCTGACTTGCAATAGACGGAAACAAGAGAGTTTGGGCAACATCTCTCACAGCACGGCAAAACACGGATGGATACTTGGAAACCTCCACCCGATTTCCTCGTCTGACCCGGACTTGTCTACAATGTTGTATTCTTATATATGCATGTGTTTACTTTATATATAAATGCGAGTATCTTCTGTATCTCTTTCACGTCGTTGGCCTGGCGTATTTCGGCAACACCGACGAGGAAGCGGTCTCGCCTTGGGGCTTGCCCCTCAGTCCTCCTTCGGGTCGACTGTTTCCCCATAAACCATGTCATCTTCGATGTCGTCCTCGACGGCTGTTTCGTCGAGCTCGAGCTCGTGGCCGATCAACCCCTGCTCCACCCCTTCCGCCTCTGTATCGGTCGTCTCGTCGTCTTCGTCGGTAGTCGTCGCAGTCGTCGTCGCTGTGCCGCTCCGCATCCGGCCTTGCCGCTGGCGACGCCTCCGCGTCAGCCCGCTGTCATCGTAGTCACCGCCGCCGTTCAAGCTCTCAAGCATGAGGCCGCTTCCACGTCTGAGCAGGCCGCGCAGGTCATCCTCGTCGATGATGGACTGCAGCGATCCGCGGCGGATACCGACCAGTGTTTCCCGGCGGGCCCGCTCGATGAGGCGCTCAACCTTGAGGCGGTTGGCAACAAACTTCAGCTTGGGGAAGGCGCTCTGCTGCCCTTCGTGGATCATGCGGGCAAGGCGGGCCGGATCCGGGTCGTCGAGCAGATGCACAAAGTCTCCTGGCACAGCCTGAGGCCAGATGGTTACGGTACCACTGAACTGTTGCAGCCACAGCTGTGACCAATCCTGACCCAGGGGCCGAGGCAGAAGTTCCAGGTGCTTGAGCACCTTGAGCCACTTGTTGAGATCGAGCTTGATGAACTGCTCGACGGCAGACCCCAAGAACCCACCTCGCCAGCCCCGCCCACGGCGATGTGTAACGGGTGAGCCGACGGTCCCGCGAGACGAGAAGAAGAAAAGTGAAATGTGCGGGTTGACCTGGCTGACGACAGTGAAGTTGACGTTGAAGTGTAGGTTTAGCGCCTTGATAGGGATGTCGGTCCTCAAGCTGCCGTCCTTCCATTTGTGCCCGAACGAGTAAGGGATTAACGTGCCGTCTCGTGTCTTCATCATGAGCACGACCGGGTTCAGGATGCCCGGGACAGCTGCCGACGCCAGCACTGCTGACCAGATGACGCAGTCGGGGCTCGTCAGATAATTGCAAAGAATCGTAGGCGAGTGCGGGTCTGCAGGGACACAGGACACGTTGAGAATGCGCCCTGTCCGCTCGTATGCCTCCTTGAAGGTCATGGAACCGTATGTCCACCAAGACGCCTGTTTAGCCCAGTCGATCGAGTCGAAGCGCGCTCCTGTCCTCCACCATCTAGGGAACCATGTCGTTATGGACTCGGAGCATGCCGTAATCTTGTGTGCTAAGGCCGGTACCAGCAGCTGTTTCAACTCGTCGTTCGTCCTCGTCGCAACCAGGGCAGCTACGAGAGCACCGCCACTGGTGCCGGTGATGACCTCGGGCACAAGGTCTGCCTCCAGAAGTGCCTTGACCACGCCAAAGTGGTAATAGGCAAAGCCGGCACCGCCAGAAAGGCACAGAGCGCTTCGTCCGAAGTTGGCATGCAGCCGCTTGAAGAGGTGGCGCTTTTCTTCGAAGGACAAAAACCTAGTGTTGGACAAGAACCTCGTGCTCTTCTCCACTGCTGCATGTCAGTATGGGATGACTAGGATGTTGGTGTAGTTACCGACCTTCATCAACAAAGTTCTGCACGAGGTTTTTTGTGCCATAATATGTCTGGCTGTAAAGCCTTGGATTCTCGACGCCCACAAAATTGCTCTTGACACAAGCCTCTATCAGAGCTTTGAGCTCCTCAGTGGCCTTCTTGGCGTCGGTTTCGCTCCCAGTGTCGGCATCACCAGAGTCGGGGTTAGCAGTTTCGTAGCCCGGGGCCCCGGAGCCTCTGGCCTCGGCGGCTTCAGCAGCCTTGCGACGACGGCGGATCTGGTCCCAGACGCGACGAACAGTCTTGGAATCGTAATAGGCATACTCGTTCTCCTCTTTCCACAGCTGATTGCCAAGGAAAGCGTCGAGCTCTTTAGCAGCATTGACCCAGTCGCGATAGCTGCTAGTAGCACGCATATTGCGGCGCAAGCGCTCGCGCTTCCCCCGCCAGGCAATGAAATACTCGTACAGGAAGATGTAGAAGCGGGTCCAGAGATAGGACGCACCAAGGCCAATGAGCCACATTATGACAATGAGCAGAAAGGGCCACTTGAGTAGACCATACAGGTAGCCCTCGCGTGTTTCGTCGACGGTACGACCGGCTGCCGCAGCCCTTCTCTTCTTGCGTCGCCGGGCATTGCGCGAGATCTTCTGGTTGACGGGGGCCCAGTCGTTTTGTGCGGTGATGAACATGGGGTGGCTCGTTGAGGGCTGGTTCTGGAGGACAGTCGGGGGTGGCAGCGAAGGCTCGGAGGCGCCGGCGGCATGGTCAAGGGTGCCCATGGAAGGGGATCGGGCGGTATAGTCGAAGCTGGACCGGGATTGGGAGGCGATCGGGGAGCGGGGAGCGGAGGCAGAGGGGTCATCGGGGGCGGGGCTCTGGACGGGATCGGGTGCGGCGAGAGCGGCCGTGAAGGCGGCGAGGTCCTCGGGGGACATGAAGCTGCGGTCTGCGTCGGGGAGGCGCGAGAACTCGAAGGCTTCAGGCGGAAAGCCATAGTTGTGATGGCGTCGCTCGCCGCCGTGGCTGTTGTTGTTGTTGTTGTTGTTGCCGACGCCGCTGCTGCCGCCAGCACGGGAAGACGATGGGGGCGGTGGCGCGGCGCGGGATTTCGATGTGGTTTCGCCAGCCATGGTGGTCGACATGGCGAGAGCTAGGGTCTAGCAGACGGGTTGCGGGTTTGGTGATAAGGCGTGTCAGGTGCACAAGGGCATGATGGGGTGTCGTCGCGAATGGCGGGTATGCGCGAGCGCGTGCCGGAGGACCGAGCTACATGCGGGGAGATCGGGAGCAGCCCACGGCCCTGGAGGCTGCGGCTATGCGTCCCGAAGCCGGACTGAGCGAGCGTGACTTGCAAGTGAGGAAAGAGGCTGCGTGCCGGCCGGGCTTTGTAGAGGGACAGATCGGCTGCGAGGGGCGGTGATGCAGCGAGGGAGGATCAGGGAAGCGTTCGAGGGAGCGGGCGACAAAGGCAGGTCTCGGGAAGCCAACGCGGGAAGCCCGACGGCGCGGGAGTGACTGAGTCGAGTCCGGGTGGGCTGGCGTCTACCGCGTCGCGCCGACAGCGGCCGTCATTCCTGGGCCAAGCTGAAGTTGGGGGTGTCGAAGCAGGACTCGGAGTCGTGTGAAACTGGAACGCGGTGTTGGTTGGGGAAACTGGGGGATGCGCGGCAGGGGCTAGGCGAGCGGTCGGGGTGTGTGTGTAACGCCAAACGCGGCGCTGAAGACGAGACAAGAGCGGCAACAACGACGGTGATACTAATGCTGTGGATGCTGATGCTGATGCTGATGCTGATGCTGATGGCGGCAGTGTGTGCCAATGGCATGGAAGAATCAAGCCCAGTCTTGTTGTTAGTCTGTCCCCTCGGGCAAGACGCCCAACCTGCCAAGGTCGCACCTGCCTCTGCGCAACAGCGCTTCGTAACTGCCCGTACATCGCATCGTGACGGCCGCCCATGACGTTGTTACCATCCGACTGGGATTAGCGTCTCCCTCTCGCCACATCGCACTCCCGACGCCCTGATTGGCGAGCGCTCCCTCTGCTGCTCGTCATGATGATCGTGTCACCGGCCCTACAAGACATGTGTCGCTAGGCATACATGTACTCGATTTCAACATGTGTCGCCACGCATTCTCACTCTCAAGTCCGACGGCCCACATATCGTGAAGAGCAACGCCTGTCGGGGGCACGAACACGCGCTGCCATGGCCGCGTGATCCTCCCCTCCGCTCCGGGTTGCCTAGAACCAGATTGTGCATTTCAATTACCGCTGCGTAGTAGATAGATATAAGAGCATGGGCCGCAACTCCGGGGTGCAAGAAAAGTCGGCGGAGTTTCCTCCTTCTGTCAAGTGAATCATGACATCCTGCGTTCCTCCTTGCTCGTCGCCTCATCCAGCCCGCCCTGTCGTGTGATGATCCTCGCCGTGGGGCTATCAGCTGTCATATTCGCCTTCTCGCCGTCCATGGAAGCGAGACAGAGCCTCTTTCTCGGGCGACAGCGCGTCCCGCCAGGCGGATTCACGCGGCCAAGCGGGAAGACAGCCTCCTCTCCTCAGCCCCTTTAGACGTACTGGGAGAGCCATCTGATACCGTCTCCGTATCCCTGCCTCATGACGACAGAGCACATGAAGACCTCGACGGGCGGATGCCCTCCAGCGGCACCTTGCCCTTGCCCGTCGTCTGGTAGAGCCCGAGCTCGTGGCGCAGCTGGTCCTCCGACACGGCGTCGGGGTGGTCGATCTTGTTGCCCAGGATGCAGAAGGGCACCTTGGCCAGCTCCTCGAGGGCCAGGAGCGCGTCCAGCTCGGCCTTGGACTCGGAAAGACGTTCGTGGTCCTTGGCATCAACCAGGAACACGATTCCGTGCACCTCAGGGAAGTAGTCCTTCCAAAGTCGGCGGGCTGTCCGGGGTTCGTCTCTGTCAGCCGTCTGCCGCTCGCATCCGGCTTGTCCCCGGCGCGTTCGAGCCCCGGATGGGGGACTTACCCTGCTGGTGACCACCTAGGTCAAAGGTTGTGAAGCGCACGTTGCCGATGGCAAGCTCCTCGGATGCTGCAGGTCCGTCTTGTCAGTCTCGCTGCTTTCACGCGCACATCTATTCCAGTCAAAGTGCCCGCCGTGCACGACGTGTGGCGTTGTTGAGAGAGGTAGTTGCAGAGAAAGAGAGAGAGAACGTACTCGGGTGGAGGGTGGGCTGGAGAATGGCGACGCGGTCGTTCTGTTTGTGAAGCTAGAGTCAGCAGCCACAATGGGGGCATGGAAAAGTGCGACTGGGGTCGGGGCCGGACAGAGCCTCGCGTCCCTGTCAAGGAAAGTGAAGGCGAGGCTGGCCGGGCAGGTCTGGGTGCGAAAGTTGAGCGCACGAACCTTCAACATGTGCAGCAGAGTGGTCTTGCCGGCGTTGTCGAGGCCGAGGAACAGCAGCTTGGCGTGCTTGTTCATCAGGCCCAGCGAGGAGAGGACATCGTAGACTGCAGGGCAAGCGCGCCGTAGAGAGCCATGTCAGTACGGGTCATATCTGATGTCTCTGTAGGGGGGGAGTGGCGGCGAATGCTTGGGGGGGGGGCAAAGCAACAGGCAGGTCCGCTGGCGACCACGCGAGAGGCAGACGGGATGACTGCGGTGGCAGGATGCACGTACACCAGTCGATGATCCACATGTTGACGAGGTTTGGTGGGTGGGCAGGTAATCGGGTGTGCGGTTCTGGTCGGATGCGGGTGGGACGAGAGGGGCGGAGCGTGTGGTCGCAATCGATTGACGCTGGTGGGAGTGGTTGTTTGGATGGAGATGGGATGGGATGGAGGCGATGGTCGGGCGACAGGCCTCACGAAATTGATGTCGAACTGCTGCGGTTGAGGCCAGCACCAAGTTTACAACAAGCCGACCTGGCCAACTGGTGGGCCCGGAAGGTACGGTAGGTACCTCATCCAGGTTAGGTTGCGTTGGGGGTACGAGTATTCGTACCGGAGGTCGTAGGTGAGGTAGGTACCTACGTACCCATCCATGACACAGACAGCCTGGAGGGCTTGGAAGGTTCATGGTGCTCTCAGGCATCAGCTGTTGTCGATAAGCCCATCGAGCCCCCATCCATCACCATCGATCCATGGATGTCCAGTGTGGTCTCTGGTGGGCCCCATCTGAGCTGGTCATCTACCTCTTTACGGATATAGCCTGATCACGCTGCCTTGATTCTCTTCCAGCCCTCTTACAGGCAGAGATGACAGCACTTTTCACGGCCAGCCTTGAGGTACCTAAATACCTATCTACCTACTTACCTAAATCAGTGCTGCCTGGACCGACGAGGTCCTTTCGAAATCACCGCCACATGGTTGTTTCCCAGCCGGGATCCGGCGACGTGTACTCGTACTCAAAAGCCATATGTCAACTTGGGCGCGGCCACTGAGCGGTTGCGTGGAATACAACAGACAACCCGGAAACCCAGCCACTTCTCTCCCATGTCTCCGCACGCACCGTGACCGAGCACACATGTGATCCGCAATGATTACCCCCAAGTTGACTGGTATAGAAGATGGGAGTCACGATCGACTCCCTAATACGCGTAGACACGAGATGGCAGCCCAGGAATGAGCTGGCCGGCGAATTTCCGAGGCCCCATCCGCCCTTCAGGTCGACAGGCAGCCGTCCCGCAAGGCTTGCCGTTGTTTCCCCATCATCGAACCGCGCAGCTGCTCACTGGCCGTCCGCCTCGACCGCTGGGTATGTTTGCATCGACGCCCGACGCGGACTCGATCTTGAAAACCCGCTATCGTACCTTGCTTGGCCTTGGCCGCGCCATCTCCCTCGTGCCCTACTCAACCTTTGATGTTCCTAGGACACCGTCCACCAAGCTTTGATGCCCTCGGGACACTGTTCAATGCATCGGAGCATCGGCCCCGCGTTGTCTCTTTCTCGTCATCGGAAACTTGTGCGCCAGTGTAGTGCCAGCGCCAGCGCCAACGCCAGCTCGGTGAAAGACCCTTGTGCTCGGCCGCCGAACAGATCACATCGATGCAATGACTCGTGGTTTGTGGAAAATATCGAATAAATGGTCATACTATGCGATGCTATGCTATGCAATGCAAATCTCACGCGTTTCGCACCAGATCGCCGCCCTATGCTCCCAAATGTTGCCGTTCTTCTGGGGTATTCCGATGTATGCTCGATGCAAAGCCCGCCCGATGCCTCCAGAAACCTCGGCAATTCCCAACCGGTTCGATTAGACTCCGGCAACAAAAGAAACTCGTTACTTAAAGGGTGCTAAACAAAAAGATGCTGAATCTATGTACAGGTGAATTTTTATACCTTGCGGAGTGGCCCTACCTTCTTCACACGGACAGCACAAATTGCCCTTGCGGACGCTTGCCGGCCATGAGGAGTCCAATCTCTCGCATGCGCTCTGCGCCCTTGCCAGGCTGCGTCTTCTTCTCTGGCACCTGGCCTTTGCGGGCCTTGTTGCAGTGCTTTTGGAAGTGCTTCTCGCGGAACTTTTCCTTGCGACGCTGACGCTTCTGCTCCAGGCCTTTGACAATATCGATAGCGCCTCGCACGTGGCCCTCGTGCCCGTGGTGGGAAACCTTGCCGCGGCGGTGGGCTTTGATGTGCCCAGGAAACATGGCCGGTGCCCGCGGCAGAGATTTCGTGTTGGTGACGCCCGGACGGAAAGCCAGCGTCTTGAGCCCCGCTCTAGCACCGGGAATTTCTGCCGGAATAACAGATCCGGCGGGTGACTTCTTGAAGCCCCGCGGCGGCGGCGAAAGCATCTTTCGGGGAGACTGCTTGCCCGATACACGGCGAGGCGACCTGCCGCGGTTCTTGGGTGGCGGCGAGATGTGTCTCTTGGGTGGAGGAGAGCGGAGGCGCATGGGGGACTTCTGTCCGCCCTTGCTCTTGCGGCGTTCCAGGCCGCGGTTCTGCTCGTGGTGGATATCCTCGAGCTGTCCGTGGATGAAATCTTCGTCGTCGTCACTGTCGGCGCCAGCCCGGGTAGGCTCAGCCTCCTCGTCTTCAGGCTCGGAAGTGGGGAAACTCGGGTCGATATCCTGGGGAATAAGATGCGTCTTGCCTCGACGGCGCTCCTCGATGCAAGAGATGTAAGCATCCTCGAGAGCACGATCCTCGTCAAGAGTGCCGCAGACAAAATCGGTGCTGTCTGGCAGCTCAGGGGTGCCTGGCTGAATTTTGATGTGGCGTTTCCGGCCGCGAACCATCTTGGGGCTGGCATTATTGGCTGCCTGCGACGACGTCGACGAGTCGGATTTGTTTCCAGACAATGAGGCTCGCCGTTTCATAGAAGTGTCGTGGGTGAAGGGCCTCACAAAACTAGAGCTGGGAATCCATAGCATGAGGTCTTCGCCGTCTGCGTCGTCGTCGTCCGAGTCGGCAAAGCCAACCTCACTGTCCGTCTTGTATCCATCCAGAATGTCGTGATCAGATCCTTCATCGATCTCGTCGATATCCAAAGAGTCATCTCCTTCGTCCTCTTCCTCGTCCTCCTCTTCTTCTTCCTCGTCATCATCGTCGTCCTCATCTTCTTCGCCATCGTCTTCTGCCGCCTCTTCCACATCGGCATCATCTTCTTCTTCTTCTTCCTCCTCGAGCGCCTCCTCCTCAGCCTCTTTACCCAGGCGACGGATCTCGTTTTCCTTACGCAGAGTGTCTCCAATGGTGAGTCGATAGGGGGTGGTGAAGTTGAGGCGAATCCAATCTTCCTGTTGGGGTTCGTCACTGGCGATCTCATGAAATCGTGAGGCTTCACTGGCCAAGTCGCAGCCACTTGCCGTCAAGTACTTCTTCGGCTGAGCACGGCTGGAGAATAGCGGCAGGGGTCGTGGTGTCGAGGACCGGCGAGCATGGCCGCGGAGCGAGGGGGATCGTTGGTGTCCGGAGACAGGACTTTGCCTCGCCGTCTTCCTCTGAGCGGAGCCTTCGACGCCCTCCTTCTTCGGGACAGACGGCGCGGAAGTCGGCTTAGCTGGGCAGGCAAATTTAATGCATGTCCGCCTTGGCGTAGGCTTCTCAACAGCCTCTGCGGCAGGGGCCTGTGCCTGTTGGACAGACTGAGATTGAGCCGCAGGCTTTGCCACGGGCTTGGGACCACAAGCGAAGGAAATGCAACGTTTCTTAGCCAGAGCCTCGACAGCAGGGTCCTTGGCCGTGGCCATGTCGCCCGAGTTAAGCGACGAGGCGACGGCGACCAGAGTCTGCGGCTTGCCTTCGATCAGAGCGGCGTCCAAGCGGGCAAAAGAGATCGAAGGGGGCGGTGGGCTGGGCGTGTTGGTGCGCGCGGGGCTCGTCAAGCCGGTGTCGCTCGTCAGCTCCGCAGTTGAGGCGATGCTGATATTACTGGCCATGGAGCGACGTCGGGTCGAGACTGTGGCGACAGGGCTGGCGATGACTGTCTCTGATTCTGAGTGTTGGATGGCCTTGGTCAAGAGGGAGACGGAGCGATCTGCGGGCTTGCGGATCGTGTTTCTTCTGAAATGGGTTGTCTGAGAGTTGCGAGACCCACTATCGTCCGGAGGCTCGTCGACTTCCGCAGCGGCCTCCTCATCGGGCGCGCCGGGAGGCGACAGGAGATTGACGTTGGACATGGCCAAGTCGTGCAGGTGGTCGTTGAGCATGACTGGGTGGCCTGGCGAGAGGCAACGGCGGGTGCAGCGGGTGCGCCGAGTCCTGCAGTGGCAGCAGGAACTGACGATGGGGGGTCAAAGACCCAGGAGTTGATCCAAGTCCAGAGAGTCGGCAGATTCAAGTAGTGGAGGGGGTGCCGATTCCGGGACCGTGGCGGTGATGAGAGTGTATATATATGACAAGATGATATAGCGTTTCACGTCGACGAGGACGGTGAGGAGTCGCGAAGCAAGCACACAAGATACAGACTTGGTGCCTTGAGTATGGTGTCCCTAGGGACCGTTGTGCTATAAGAGACGACCCATGACGAATAACAGAAGGCCGGGTGGTGAGGGGCGTGAGAGAAGGGGGAAGGGCAGGTTTTGTTTATGTCGGAGGGACAGGGCTCTGGTGATGGACAGGCCCGGGTGGGAGGGCAGGCAATATGAGAGATGGTGAGAGGGCCGATCGGGGGCCTGGTGGGTGTGCCGGGAGCGACTGTGCGTGCGGTCGGAGTAGCGCCGCAGAGGTCAAGTGGGCAGGCAGATGGAGATGGGACAGGTGTTGGGCGAGGGAGCAGAGCAGGCCAATACGCGTACAGGGAAAAAAAAGGAAGAGGCCCCACCGGCGGGTATGGTCGGGTACGGGGGTACGAGTACACGGGCTTGTGTGCCTGAACCAAGGTGCACTTCAATTCCAATCCCATCATCCAGAGCCGGTCACCCAGTCGTGCCAGTGCTATGGGCGGGCCGTTCTTCTGGGCCTGGACGTATCCGTAGGGGCTACCTCTGAGTCGGCGACGAGTCCCTGGCAGCAATGCCACAGTGCGCTCTGCACGAAGGTCGATCGGGGCAGGCCGCCCGTACTCGGTACTCGGGCAGCTGCGGAGCCGGGGGTCCCGTCCGCTACGTGGTAGGGCGTACCCGTACGAGTACAGAGCTTTTTAGGCAAGAACGGCTTTGGGGAGGGGCCGTCGAACTTCGAGTATCTAAGTACCTGTACGAGTAGGTAGCCCGCACCGTGGCCGTGCGTGGGGCCGACCCCTCGCGGCTTCCCGAATGATGGGCGTGGGTGGGGCGGGCTATGCGGCGCTCCACGGATGTAGCAAGTTTATGTGAAGCTGATGAAAGCGAGGCGCAGGAAGGGCGCTGCGGCTTGGAAGGGCTTGGCTCAGATGAGATATGACGTTTTCGGCCAAATCAAGGGCTTGGGCTAGGGCCAGCTTGAGGTACAGGCTTCTGGTGCGAGCTACACTCGAGTTTGTCTAGTCCCCCTACCACCGCTCCGTCGTCCATGTACTCGTAGGCGCGGTTTACGAGTAGGCACTCGTGCGCGTGAGGGTTAGGGTGAGGGCGAGGGTATGGGAGGGGAGGCATCTGTAGGTAGGTAGGTAGGTAGGCATGGTGGCATGGTGGCATGGTTCGGTAGGATCAAAATGATTTACTCGTGCGCTGCAGCCCTCTTCTTTCTCGAACTTCGAAGCGCTCGCGACGTGAAACAGCCCTGGAGGATGTACGAGTACGAGAATGAGGGCCCTACGGAGTACCTCCATCTGCCATGCTATGCAAAACATCTGCCGCCACTTGATGGGAGATGAGCACTCGTACTGCCACTCCTTTGTCCGCCTGGCTGGTCAGGCGGAATCCCGTCCGACGTCAAGCGCCTCCTGGCCGTCCTCAGGAAGGGGACAGAGGCTGGTGATCCTCCTATCCAGGCATGGATGTCCACAAGAAGGTGGGAGGGGACGTGATGGGGTGTGGTGGCTTGGACTGAATGGGGGATTGGGTATCCAAACCCATCCCGCAAGACCACAAACATGCCAGGCCAAGGTCAGGCCTGGCCAAGCCAAATTCAGACCGGGTCAGGTTGTCGTAATGCCATGCCATGACCTGAGGTATGGATTGGAAATCAAGTCGCCGGGAGAGAGCCGGCTAGGGGCCTGGCAGACACGGGTCAAGAATAGCCAAGAACAGCCAAGAGCAACTGCCAGTGCGGCTCCCGGGTCTTGGCTCATACTGATTGCCCGTGTCAAATATTTGGTCTGATGGGCCAGCCTGGGCAAGGTCGCGGGATTGTGCATGTCTCGAAGCAGGCAAGCACATGCGAGACACCAATTCCCCCCCTCGTCGGCGCAATGGCGACCAGCAGCGGCACGGCAGATCAAAAGTGGCTGACGGGGCGGACACACGAACCGGTCAGCGGCGACACTAGGCCGGAGGCAATCTTGGCAAGGGTAAGGGCAAGGGCAAGGGCAAGGCCACAGGTGGGCGGGCAAACGAGCGAGCGAGCGAGCGAGCGGCCAGAGGCAAAGCGGGAGGGTGAAAAGGGCGGGGAGAGAAGAAAAGTCTGCCAGATTGCCTGCACGGAGTTGATTTCCACCTACGAGTACCTGGCCTTCATACGGAGTACGCTACACGGAGGACTGCGGAGGAGTAGGTACCTACCCGAACGCGTCCATATGAGTGAAGGACAGGGCGGAGCACAGTGGTCAGCGACGAAACGCGGTGGGTTGTGATTTTGGCTCGCGAAGAGCGTTAGGTACGAGTACAGTGCCGAGATGACCTCTACTGAGAAGCATCTTGACCGGGCCCGCACGCCTGGCCCAGCTTTCAAGGCCTGCAGGCCGCCAGCGTACGAGTACCCGTACTTCGTTAGCCCCCGAGTCAACGCAAATTTTTCTCCTCGAGAACCTAACCACCCAGCGGGCGAACCTGCCGCAGGCCCCGGCCCTCGTCCCTGGCCGTCATTTCCAGCCCGGCTCGAGGTCCCAGTTGTCATCAGTTTGCGCCGTGTCAGCATGGCGGGCGCCGGTTCGCGGGGGCTGCGCGAGGCGCTGGCCAGCCCAGCTTGGGCCTAGATCTGGCGAAAAATAGACCTCGCTAGGGGACCTGGCACGCCCGGAAAGCTTTTCAACCCAGGGCTCCTCGGCCGGCTGGCGAGGTCCACTGGCGGGCTCTACGAGTACTCATCATGGACCGGGCTGGTAAGGTATTGGATGGATGGGATGGATGGAGACAACCACGAGAGGGTGCCCGTTCGTTCCAGCACCCGGAGCGTGCCCGGGGCTTGCGGAGTACCCGTACACCTCCAAAGGTCGCCCCGCCCAGCGCCACGGATTGGCAGCCCCCCTCCTGTACCTCCGACAGCGGGGGGCCCTCTGCGAGACCGGGCCCTCGTCTCGTACAGAGTACCTACCTGACCTACCTCCTACCACCTAGACGAGAGATTCGTTGGGCTACGACCAATAGGTCTAGCGCCTCTCCACGGCGAATCCTCCAGTAGGGCTCGGAACTCGTGAGTGGAATCGGGCTTGGCTGATTCTTTCCCATGGCTGCAACACGACCTCGCCGGCTGGGTGGCCATGGGAAACGCGGCCGCGGCAGCAGCCCACGGCCGGGATTTCAGTCGAGGGGCCAGGGGCGTCGGGTTTGGCGAGCGGCACACACAGGACCTGGCCACGCCCTGCGGTCGCAGAGCGGTGTGCGAAAGTGCCGGCCGCCACCGCCACAGCGCATCAATGCTCCAAGAGGCGGTATGCAGACTCACGGGACTTGGCCCGGAATGGAGAGGCTCTGGCCGGCCCGGCTGTTTTGCTCTCGCCAACCACCATGTGCTCTTTGAGGAATTTGACCGGCTCCTCCCACGCATCTTGCACGTGCAGGTGCGTGTGTGCCAGAGCCAGAGCCGTGTGGAGGTTTTTCGCTCGCTGGCCAGGTTTTCCCCAAGTAGATCGTCGTCGACACGAACGTTTGGTGGCTGCTGCCCGACTGGACATGGACGGACCAATGCTCGCACGTGCGAAATCGGGTCGAATACTCATCACGCCTGCACTGCCAAGGCTACGCGTTCCAACTCGCATGCATCACCGTGAACGAATCACCTACGGGGTGATTAAGGTTGATTTTTGAGATTACCTACTCGTACTGATCAGACCCAACGGCCGCGTCGGCACAGCCAACGAGGTGCTGGCGCCGAGCGTCGTTGTCTGAGTGAAGCCCGTCCCGGGTCATTCCAGCAGGCGCCTTGGCTGCGTGCGGATAGGTGCCTGTGGGCCAGAGTGCCGGGGCGCATCCTGCATCCGATGGCTCTCGCACGCAGAGAGACTGCTCGACACAGGCGGGTACGAGTGCCAGACAGCGACTGCGCCTTGCTGTTGCTGGCACCAATGGTCGGAAAAGAGAGGAGATTGGGCTGTGTTGGGTCCATCGACCTGAGTCGAATAGTGAGGGCGCCTGGATGGGATTTGGTTAGCTGCTCTTGGCAGTCATATTCTTGTCCGCGGCCACAGGATCCAATACTCATGATCACACGCCGTGCCTGACAACAGCCTACCCGTCAGGGGGGGGAAATCATAGGTAATCTGCTACCGCTGGCCTCCGGACGTTGGTACGAGTCCGCGTGTTGGTGAGCGATCGCCATGGATGCTGGCACTCCCGTCGGCGGGATGCCTGGCCGACTGAATCCTCCACCGGTTCTCTCGAATGTATCCTACATGTAGATACCCATCCATTCGCACACTACGAGTACCATCCCTGGACATGTCGTGCGAGTGCCGACATCAGCGCGCCCAAGGATATTGCGAATGAGCGGTACGTATCGCCGGTTTCGATATTCAGGGTCCTCAGGGAATCGGAGTCCTGCTCCGCGCGACGATTGATTACCCCATGCGATGAAAGCCTCCTCGCTGGGCAGCTTGCCTCCTACGGGTCTGGTACGGTGTTACGGGTGTACTCGTACCGTACGGAACACTCGTGCTAACACGCGTGCAGGATGATGAGCACGGTGGCACGGTCCCCAGAGTCGCGGGTAGGGCATCAGAAAAAGCCGCATACAATTTCGAGGTATCGTAGGTGCGTAGGTCCACGGGTCGGCTCAGGTAACTGGGGTGCTTGGCCCCCAAAGTGCACGCCCTCGCTCAATTGGAGGTACCCAGCTAGGTAGATACACTTGAGATAGGCACGAATCAGGCACGTTACGAGTATGAAATGGTAATGGGTTTAGCCCCCACCGATGCGAGGTCCACCGCCTGCCGCTGCTGCTGCTGCTGCTGCTGCCAGAATTCCTCGACCAGCCAATCAGCCAGTCTCCACTTCACCTCCAGCCAGCCAGGCTCGCGGCAAATCGATCATCAGCACTGGGTTGTGCATGAACTCCAGTTCTGCATGCACCTGGGCCCTGTCGTGGCGCCACGGCCACCTCGTTATTCATTGCCATTATGTCTTCATTTCCACCCCGATGCGACTCTGCCGGCCGGACCACCTCGAATCCGCCGAAGCCGGCCCCCGCTGTGTCGCCGCCGGCCTCGGATGCCACGCCACGTGCACCCGCTGTTGCATTTACACGTACACGACTTCACGAAGCAGCAGCCCAGTGAGTGTCCTCTGCTTGCACGGGCTGGTCCATCGGGCCACCTGGCGGGCGGTGCTGATGTTCGGGCACAGGGCCATGCACGACACGGCCTGCCCCTCCAGAGCCCTGACGAGTCGCCTGGGATGACAAAAGCGGCGATTCCATCCATCATCTCGCTTGGAGCCCGGACCTGAGTGACTTAGTTATTAGCCATTGGGCCGTGGGCGCCCACCGGCCGCTTCCTCGACAGCTCGCCCAGCCCAGCATGACAAAGACGGCTTGTCCGAATTCGACTTGATTGTGTGCCAAGCAAAGGCTCCGAACGCACAGTGATGAGTCAAGCGATTCGTCTGCGAGGACCGCCTGCGTACCTTACCTTACCTACGAGCACACAGAGTAATCAGGAGTACTAAGCACGACCTGGATGAGTACTCGTGCTCACCGCACCACACCACACCACAGCATGCCACACGCCCACTCCCTGTCCGCCGTCGCCGGGTGTCCGTCGGGTCAGGCTGATGTCAGACCTCCTGGTCAGGCTTTCTGTCCGCGCCATTGACCTCTCCCAGTTCGTGCAGATCGCCTGTCTCAGTGGCCCTCTCAGCTGGTGAGGCCACAACAAAGAGGCGCCGGCTCCGATTGCCAGTGACACTGGCCGGCGGACACACACGACCAAGTGCGAATTGCCCGTCTCTTACCGATCGTCCCAACCAGCTCTCCACTCTGCAGCAGCTGATCGACAACGGCCGCAAGACATGCATGCTGCAGTAGCCCTGGGCACAGGAGTGGGTATTTCTGCAGCCACTGCTCTGTGGCCTGCCGTGCCTGCCCCTACGGCCAAAATCCCATGCGAATTTTCCGGCCTTGTCGAGACTACGATGCATTCACGATAGTGCGCACAACGGCGATCTCGCCAGGGGTGCCCCGAAGCCGAGGGGCGGGGCTTGTGGTGTTGCTTTCCTCGCTCGGATTCGTTCTTGACGTCTCTGGTCTGCCATCACTCGAGTGCCCTGCTCCGTACGGATATCCATGGGCTCCGGGCTTCCACCCGGGTCGAGTCGGAAGCCGCCAGTCCCTGTGATAACCTCATCGCGATGACGACGCACCCTGCGAGCAGAGGGCGGTGAGCGTTAGAGCGTGATTAGGTTTCAGTCAGATATTGTGCTGCTGGCCCAGCCTAGCCCAGCCCGGGCCAGCCAGTTCGAGGGTGTGTGTGACCATGGCGTGGCATGCCAGTGCCGAGTAGAGGGTTGGCTGGCACGGGCGGCGCCACGGGAAATATGCGAGGGACTCTACCGGGGACTATTCGCCTGATATTGGCATCACTCACTCATCAATCGATCAATCAACTCGCGGGGGCGCGGGGGCCCAGGGGGGCCGGGCGCGCGCGCTGGTCCAAGTACTCGTACGAGACCTCATCTCATCCACCGCCTCCAGGTTCAGGAAGGGTCCGCTCATCAGCATGCTTGCGCTTCCGCATAACACAGCATCTGGCCAAAGAACAGCCGGTCGAGCCGATGCAGCATCAGGTATCAGGGCCGCCGTGCGGCAGCGTGCCAATGCAGCTGGCATTCCACTTCCAATCGAGCGTCCCACCCCGGCCCCTCTCCGATTTTAGGGCTGCCGCGAGAGGACTTCAAGGCCCAGATCCTGTGACATCACTGCCACCACACTTCTCCGTCGTCCCGGGACCGCACCAGGGGCCCCGGTAGGGCAGCGGCCAGGACCGGGGGGCTTCGATGGGCTGCATGCTGTTCCTATGGGGGTTCGTCTTCGAGGCACGCTTTCTAACTTGGTCCATGCAGCGCTTTTCGGGGGCCGGGCCACGCCGCGCGGGCCTGGTCTCTACAGGGTGCGACTACAACTACTTGTACGACGTTGCATCCATCAGACGAGAGCGGGGGGGCTAACGGTCGTGTTTTTGTACGACATCAAGGACGCGCATATTTGAGGGGCGTTGCAACGCTCGCTCGGCCTCCTCGTGATAGACATCTCCAACTGCCCGCCCCAATATTGCGACTGTCTTCTGCAGAAAGTGCGTGTCGGCCTTTTTCAGCTGCTCCCAACCCGCTCCGTCTCGTCGTGTGTCAATCCGTCAGATCATATCGCGGGATGGTGAGGTGACGGGCTCCCAAACCTCGGCGTTGCCCAGACCCCCGAGCGGACAGAGCGTCAAGTGACTCCTCCCCTATTGAGGATTCAGGGGGCCCCTCGACACCATTTGGGGCGGGAGGGGGCGTGCGTGCGTGCGTTGGAAGCAGCAACACAGAACGAACCAAGATGCATGACTCTGCGCCGCACTCGACCCCGTGATGAATCAACCCCCTTCCCGCAACTTTGGATATTCCGGTTCCAGCCTGTCGCAGGGGACTACAGGGCTCCGGCGGGGCCACTTGACCCCGGGCTGCCGATGAGGATTGGCGGCCAGAAGGGGAAGGGGGGAGGGGGCATCCTGCCTGCGGGGTCTCTGCAAGCTGTTGGTGCTCGCCGCCCGCCAACCCAGCCGCTTGCTTCCGAGGCCTGGGGGGGGAGGGGGGAGGGTTTTTGTTTGGTCAGCTTCACAGGGCTCTGTATCCGTACGGATAGGCAAGACGAGTTACGAGTACCCCCTCCCTAGCACCTACTCGTAGGTAGCTTCGCTGGGGGAGGAGCCAGACGCTAAGGTGTCGTTAATGATCCCTCGTCAGCGCGGAAAGCAGCATGTGTGCTGGACCACGGTCACTTGTGAGGCATCCGGGCAGTCGATCTTTGCTGCTCGCAATGCACCTCTCGCATGTGCGTGTGGCGTGGCCCCCTCTGCAGCGGCGCCGGCGCGCATCCAGTTGGACAGGGCGAACGCACACGTACGTCACAGGACCTCCTCAGCCCCGGGCTTCGACGCATGGCGTCGTGCGGAGGTGCTGGCGCCTTTCTTGCTCTGGCTGTTTGATTTTGCGGGCGCTTACCGCGCTGGGGGCGGATACTCGCGTGGGAGCCAGTAGGGGGGGGGGGGTGGGGGGGATGAAAACGATCAAATCTGATGGGAGTCGTCCATCTACTCGTACAGCGAGGATTGCAATCATCACGAAGCAGGCCAGCCAGCCAACCACGTTATTGTCAAACCTGACACAACTACCAGCGAACCGACAAGAAATAAACAAACAATCAAATCAAGACTGCTCGTGTTCCTCCTCCCTGGGTCGGCAATCCTCTCCAACCCTTGGAACACCCACCAGAGAGCCCTTCCCCCTTGCGCGGCTCTGATGAAAGGGAGGGAGGGCATTGTGCGTTTCAGCCAGCCCCCGGCGCCTGTACTTGGTTAGCATGAGAGCCCGTCGGTTGCTAAGTTAGACCCCCGCATCAGCTTGGCTCACGTGGCCCTGCGGATTGAGTACTCGTACGAGTAGATGCGTGTGTTTACTCGACGATCATCCCGGGGCCTCCGCCCGCCCGCAAAAGCCCTCCGAGGCCCGTCCTTCATCTGCGGCCACAAGCCACTGCAGCGCGGCGGCGCGCCAGATCATCGCCTCTAACCCCCTCGGCAGCTTCCAATCCCCCCCCTCCCAGAAATACCATGACCACGCAGTGCTTTAGCGGCGTGGGCAAGGGACGGGATGACAGGCCTTGGCGAGGGGATATCCCGAGGAAGGGCACGGGATGAGGAGGGGGGCCCCTCGCAGTCCGTGACGAGAACGCGTATACGCGTAGATGATGCCCTCAGGCACCCGGCGAATGAGTGAGCGGCATGCCTCTCAGGTCTCCCCTCCCGCCCTGCTTACGACGCCGTCCGCAGCACCTGACGTACCAGTGTGCCGGAGGCTGGGGCGTGAGGCGGTGCGCCTGGGCAGGACTCGGCTGGGATGGAGCGAGACAGGGCAGGAAAGCCCGTGAGGCAAGCAGGAAAAAGAAAAAAAATAAAGGACCGTCAACAACGTCATGTCGATGTCTATTGCGCATGCCTAAACGCCCCCCGCCCCCTTTCTATCTTCCACTCTCGCTTGAACCAACCCCTGAATGCTACGGGAGATCTTGTGCGACTGTCAGACGGCCCTAGATTTCGTCTTGGCACATTCAAAAGGGGGGAGGGGGGCCGTATGGTGATGGGAGCTCACAGACAGGCCAAGTCGATCACCAGGAGATCGCGCGAAGACACCGTCGTGGGGAATATCCAAGGACATCAACACACGTGGCTGCGGCGCGAGGGCCGGCTGGATCTCCCCTCCCTCGCCTGTGCGTTCATGCTTCAAGCCCCCCGGCCAAGTGATGGGGAGGGGGCCCGGGGGGGGGCATGGGACTCTTTGCCTACCGGTATGCCATCATCTTGCATCCCGGCGTGGGGTTTCTCGTCCCTGTCATTCGTAGTTTCTCGTTCGAGCGGGAGACACGTCG
The DNA here is from genome assembly GCA_006538405.1 of Hansfordia pulvinata. Classification (NCBI taxonomy): domain Eukaryota; kingdom Fungi; phylum Ascomycota; class Sordariomycetes; order Xylariales; genus Hansfordia; species Hansfordia pulvinata. The sequence continues at coordinate 1,732,820 of BJKQ01000008.1, read as the reverse complement.
AGCTCATTTGTGATTTTGTCCTCAATCTGGGCCTCGGTCGTCCGGCCTCGATCCCGGAGTCTTACGCGACCCGAGTTTCTCGCAAGTTCCGCACGTTGGGAGTCATGCGCCTCCGTACAAGGCGGGCTGTGTTCCTGTTCTGAACGCCCGAGACTCCCGGTGCTACACGCCTCTTGGTGCGATCTCAACCTTGGGATCTGTCTCGCTCAAGAGCAGAACCCGCGGGTTGACCGCCGTGGAAGGGGGGAAGCTTTACCCGGTGCCGCCAGAGTTAGGGTTTGGCATCTCGAGATCGCCGTCCGCAGACCGGCTTGCGGATCCAGTATGCAGTGGCGGCAGGGGCACCAGTGACACTCGCTTCTACCTAGAACCGCTGAGCATCTTGAATTTGCAGGCTTCTGCTCAAAAGTCACGAGGGCTATGGTTACAGGTTGCCGAATGGATATAGTTGCAAGCTGAGTCTTCATCCAACTGGTGGCTGCCGGGGTTTCATCCAAGCGTGAGCATCACATCATGCTTGGGTCTTTGGCCCAGGCTTCCCGGGCATGCTTTTCAAGCATACTGCATCGGGGGAACTTGATATTGCCCGGTATCTAGTCACCTGGGATGAAACATCGCGCGTGGTAAAAACACCTCTTGCCGTCTTTGCCCGTCTCCTGGCGGGTCGACTATCAGAATGACTGTTGAATGGTTCACGCTCGGAGGATCTCGATAGGCTCAATGAAGTCTGGCACCCGCTCTTGAGCACCAGAACATTGTGAAAGGCTTCAGATCCACACGGGTCGGACCAGCATCACATGCCACCGTTAAAAGGTTCCATTCGTCTGTACTGCTAGTTGCGTTCGAAGGGGCCATGTCGAAGAGGGCAACAGACACCCTCGCCCTCCCAACCCACGAAGAGAACCTATGTCACGAGGTCGGCCCCGTATTGGGCCCCGGGTCTGAACACCCGGAACCTCGAAGAGTTCGATACCTCACACACAGTCTACTATCGATTTGCGATTCCAGTCCCGAAGGCGGGCTGCCCCACGACGGAGAAACGCCCGCGCCAGCGCCGTGGCGGATTGCGTCAGAGTCCGACGTCAGGGTCGGCCGCTCCCCGATGGCCATCGGTTGCCCGTAGAAACATGATATAGCCGGTGACTGTGGCAGCCCTGTCCGCTCCCCATCCGAATACGCGTAGGCTGTTTTTTTGTTGTTAGGGAAGGGGATTCGCGAGAGATCAAGTCGATCCGTGGAGCGCGGGTTATCATGCATGCGCACGCACGCACGCACGCACGCACGCACGCACGCACGCACGCACGCGCGCGCGCAATGCCGGTCGGCCGGCCCACATGAGCTACGAGCACGCAGCAGCCTGATCGAGGGCCACAGGGCGCATCGAGAAGAAAAGACCAAGACGAACCGGAACCCTGAAGAGCCCACCTCGACAAGCCTGCCTAATCCGCAGTGACGCCATCTGCGCCGCACCCCTGCATGATGTGACAAGTTTACATCTCCGGCTCTCTCTCTCTCTCTCTCTCTCTCTCTCTCCACGGATATCTCTGCTGTTCCCGGAGAGGGTACCTAGGAAGCGGAGTGGCGGAGGGGTGGGTGTGAAGGGGAGGAAAGGGAAAGGGCCGTACACTGGGGCGCATGACGACGATGGGATGTGTGTCTCACCCAGAACGGCTCCTGACGCTTGGGGTGCTCGTGCTCGCGGGTACCCTGGAGCGCGCGCGCGCGCGCGACTGTCTTGGTACCAGGTTTCTGCTGCTCAAAACGCGTGGGCCGCATGGGAGGGGATATGACGTCTCGGCCGGGCCGCGGGTGACAGAAGAAGTTACAGACCGGCGGGTGGATGTACGGGTCGGGAAAAACCACATGGCTGGCTGCCCGGGGAAACGTCGTGAGGCAGCCAGCACCGCCCTTGTCTGCTCGGGAGCGGTGGCGGCACTGCCGGGACGCACCCTGTCGGCGGCTGCTCGAGCGCCATGCGTCGCTACCCGAGCATGAACACCCGGCCGCTCGTGGGATGTTGTTGGGCGTGGCGTGGCATAGCGTACGGATATAATCGCATGGAGGACTGTTATGGCGTGAGTGAGTGAGTGAGTGAGTGGGTGAGTAGGTGAGATAGGTGGTGATGCTCAGGGTGTACGGCGGGTGGTGTCTGGCCGGTGGAGCCGGACTCGGGAGGAGCCGGACTGCCGGAGCGGAGCCAAGGCCGGGGGAGGGCAGCCAGAGGGCGGGACTTTGAGAATGTACGGCCGCCGGGCAGCTGGCAGCTGGCAGGGCGGTCGCCAGCTCAGCCACAGTTCAACAGGCAGAAAAGCCGCTCAGGTGGCTGAGGGGATACATCAGTACAGGTACCGAGCTGCTGCCAGGTGCACTAGCCACAGCCCAGTCCAATCTCCCGCAAGCATGGGCAGCGGCACGCCTGGAACTGCCCGGACGTAGGTACCTCTCACACCTGTTGTAGCGCCAGGTGGAACCTTTCCCCCCAAAGCCCAGCCCGCCAGCCTTGCCGAGTTAATCCGACTTGACGATAATTCCTCATTCTGCGAGTTCGACTTCTCGCCCGCCGCCCACACCCCGTCAAGCCTCATCCCCCAATTGACACCACCACACATCATGAACACCTTCCGCGTCGCCCGTGCAGCTCTCCGAGCTCGCCCTGCAGCTCTGCGTGTCGCTGCCCCCATCCAGCGCCGCACCTACGCCGATGCCGCCCCCGACAAGGCACGTCTCCCGTCTCGTCATTCTGCTCCCCCGACCGCCGTCTCCTCCAGTTCGGCCATGCTAACAGCATTCCGCCCACAGATCAAGCTGAGCCTGTCGCTCCCTCACCAGGTACGCCTCTCTATCACTGCCGACCGCCTTCCCTGCCCGACCCCACGATGAACTAGAGTCGAGACGAGAGGCAAATCGCGCGTGTCGGACACCGTGTCTGCGCGGGCCCCACGATCTCTCTCCGTTACCCGCCGCCCATCGCCCTTCGCCCATCGCTTATCACTCATTGCCCATCGACCGACCGACCGATCGACCGGCTGCCTCGCCCTGCTCCCTTTCTGCTCCTGCGCGATCTCATCAGCTAACCCTCGCAAAAGGCCATCTTCAAGTCCGAGGATGTCGTCCAGGTCAACATCCCCGCCGAGTCCGGAGAGATGGGTGTCCTCGCCAACCACGTTCCCTCCATTGAGCAGCTCAAGCCCGGTGTCGTTGAGGTCATCCAGGAGAGCGGCGCTAGCAAGCAGTTCTTCCGTATGTCCACCCCCGCCAACCACCAGCCCCAAGCCACATGGATCGCTCGCTAAACATTTGCTTTTCTGTCGTCCAGTGTCCGGCGGCTTCGCCACTGTCCAGCCCAACTCGTCCCTGAGCATCAACGCCGTTGAGGGCTACCCCCTCGAGGACTTCAGCGCCGAGGCCGTCAAGGCCCAGATCGCCGAGGCGCAGAAGGTCGCCAGCGGCAACGGCAGCGAGCAGGACATTGCCGAGGCCAAGATTGAGCTCGAGGTGAGCAGAGCCAGAAACCTTGCCCGCAGCGCGACTGCCGCATCGCCCAACCGACCCGTACTAATGCCGTCGCAGGTCCTCGAGAGCCTCCAGGCCGTCCTCAAATAGACGGCTGTGTAGGTGTGTAAGGAGGCGCAAGGAGGGGCACTGAGAACATTGTACATCATACCACACTGGTCCGTCTTGTTGCGTCTGTGAAGCGTATCAGCCTGAGAGAAATGAAAATAGAACCCCGCGAGCCGCAACTTCCTGTACCCATGCCGCCGCGCTCGTCTCGCCGCAGCCGCGTCCGGGGCGGTCGAGCGCCGTGTATAGCGTGCCTCCTCCCTTCCGTCTGCCGCTCGGCCTGCGTGCGAGCTGCTTCGACGGGATGTCGTGAGGTGTGACTGAGCCCATGGAGGCTCCCAACAAAACACTATTTCCTATTGTCCTTCAACCTGAATCCCACCCAATTGCTTGCTGTCCATTTTTCGACTCGTGATCCTACTACCCACCACCCGTTTCTGCCCATACCCTCATGACTGTCCTCTATCTATCTTCCGGAACCCGCAAGGGGCTTATGTCTCGACCGCCGCAGCATCGCCACACCCAACGCTTTCCTACGCCCGGTTCTCACTACCACTGTCTGCCATGTCTCTAGGTTCTTGCAGCGACCCTCCTACGGCCCGGTCGGCACGCCGGATTCGACGGTTTCCACGACGCTGGCGTTCGAGGCCACCGCCACCGACACGGAGACGGTCGAGTCGCGGCTCCGACACCTGCACCGGCTGGCGCACCCCAGCCACAACCTGCCCATAGACCCCGGCTGGCTCAGTGGGAGCGAGAGAACATGCGCCTTGGCTGGGGGCGGCGCTTGCCATCCCATGCTACCGAACCCTCGCAGAATTCGGCAGATCTCGCGCGGCCCCGGAGAGTCCGGCGGCGGCTCTCGCACTCGGGCCTCAGGCCTGATCGGAGGAGAGCCCACGAGAACCACGCCTTTGCGCTCCCGAAACTCAACGTGCCTGGTTGTCGCTGGCGCGAGTCGGTCCTTTCGCGAGGGCGCGGCGACAGCTCCTCGAGCCTGGTTGACGAGCTGGATCAGATAGATAGCCCGGGTGCCCGCCCGCGTCGCTCTGGTCAGCAGGCTCAGTTTCGCCCAGCCACAGGCGATGGTCGACGCCCTCGCCGTCGTCGTGCTCCACCCGGGGCCGGACTCGCCAAAGACACAAGTTCACCCGCAGCAGTATCGCCTTCGCTGCTCTTCCCAGAGTCCAGCGATTCGGATAGTCTGCAGTCGGACCTCGCGACGACAGACGCGGTTAGGCGCAAGTCGGCGCGGGACCTCTTCACGCAGTACGGGATAGCCAGGCCCCGCGGCTGGCTGTCAGAGGAGGGAGAGGAGGACCTGGCCCTGACCCAGGACGGCAACGGCGACCCCCGCCGCTTCTGCAGGATATGCCACGTCTGCTCGGCGGCGACGTGGGCCATCGCCTTCTGCTCCTCGTGCGGCCACCGCCTGTGCGAGGACTGCGTCTGTGAGGTGCCGCAGGGCACCGCCAGCGGACACCAGGCCTTCTCCCACCACCCGGGGCGGACGTTGATGCTCGAGTGCGAGTGCTACGTCGAATCGCCGTCGGCCGACACCCAGCACCAGCACCAGCACCAGCACCGCGCACGCGCGGCTCACGAGCATCGGCGCGGTGATCGTGAGACCCTCGAGCTCGAGTGGATCGGGGCCCGAGATATCGGCTCGGCCAGGCAACATATCAGAGAACGCTCGTCGTCATCGCACAAGGTTCTGACTCGAGAGACGCCGGGAGCAAAACACCAGCGCCAGCACACGCAAAACGCTACCCATGAACACGACCGCAATGCCCTAGTAACAACATCAGCTTATGAGCGGAGAAGATACGCTCACTCGATCAAACAGAATCCCTTCCTGGTGGCCGACAGGAAGAACAACAGCTCAGAACAACAAGCCCAGACAGACCATATCGAGAACTCTTCAGCCCACAGCTGCAGCAACCCTGCCTGCAGAGCCACACACGACGGACACATCCCAGTACGACACAGCGTGGCATGCGTCAAATACGGCAGCGCTGACGACCAAAGCCCTCGCCATGATTCGTGTGAGATACGAGGCTCCCCGCGGAGGGAAATGGGCGCGCGGGCCGCTGCGCGAAAAGAGCTGCCCGGTCCATCGCCCATGAACGAATCGGACCAAGAGCCACATCGCCACCACGCAGCCAGCTTCCACGCGCCACACCACATTGCCGAGCATTTACTGAAGGCGACGGGGGGTCATCTGGATCACATGGCCCACATAAGTCCGAAAGGGCAGACTTCTGTTAGCAACAGCAGTAGAAACAAGGTGGAAGGCAAATTGGCGGCTGGGTCAACAGCTTTCCTCAAGCCCATGACACCAGCCCGGCCTACTACTGCCCTCGACCCCTCGGAATATGCCCAGGAAAGCCCACGTCCCGGACACCCGAAAGACGATCATCGTCATCATCATGATCATCATCATGAGCCTCAACGAGCGTCTACAACAACCGGGCCAAAACCAACGCATCCCGATAATGAGCCCGACGATACCCCTCCGCCCAGAACTGTCAACTACCGCAGGTCGCTGAGACAAGTCCACTCTCAACATCTCCCGGCAAGGATTCGCGAGGAGCAAAGCACGATGCACCGGTGTGAGAGACGGGACTCGACCGACGGCTGCCTGGCTGGGACAGAAGGCGCATACTCTGACGGCCGCCACGTCGGGGAGTTGGTCAGCGAGAAGAGACGCCACTGGGAGCAAGTCACGTCGCAGCATCACAGACAGGACAAGGCATCGTCATTGCACGGAGCAGAATCCGGTCCAGCTATGGCAGCCGAGGAGACCCGAGGAGCTGGCCAAAGCGAAGAGCACAAACACCACCCCGGGGCTGACCATCATGGCCAACAGGCACCCGAGCCCGAAAAGCTGGCGATGCACGATGTGGACTTCCGCGCACATTCTCGGGATGCTGTGGACGCTCAGCACGAGAAACACACGCACTCCCGAGGACAGCACGCCGACACTGCTCCTGTCACGTCGGGATTGAAGCCCGACACCATCGAAGTAGTGCCGACTTACAATGAGCCGGCGGCACCCGCGCCCCCTTCTGCTCGCCTCGTCAGCCCAACCTCGTGGCTTCGACAACCCGGAAAAGAGGCCGGGACAGCCACTCGCAAGCTGCGCCACGTTGATAGGGTCAGGGCTCACGAGGCAGCGATATCCTCCTCCTCCTCATCTCTCTTGCCTCTGAGGGAGAGATACGAAGCGCTGAGCAGACAGGTCCAGGCACAGCAGCGGCAGCAGCAACAACCGAAGCGCCCGAGGAGCTCGGCACCATCGTCGCCCCTCGGCAGGCTGTCCATCCACGAGCACGTAGAGGACGAGGAGGAGGGAACCCGAGACGGCGACGAGACTCGGATAGCTACTCAACCGCGGAGCAGAGACGCAGATGTAGCAGCGATGGACGAGCCTGCCGGCCCCCTCTCTGCATCCACGCCGTCGCCTCCCCCGCTGCAGCCCCGCCGTCCTTCCGCCCTGCCGGGCCACCAGAGCCTGCTTGCCCGGCGAGGATCGAGCCTTGAACGCGATATCGGGGAGGAAAAGGGCAACGAGGCGAGAGAAGAAGAAGAGGAGGTCAAGGTAGAGGAGGTCACCGGGCTGAGCCTCGTCGAGATCCACCGCCCGACGCCGCGCGCCCCGGTGGCCGTGGCGGGGCACCACCACCACGACTACCGCCGCGAAGGCGCCGAGTCCTTCTACCACCGCGAGTACTACGATCGCGGCGGCGGCGGCGGTGGTGCTGGGGACTCGATGTTGCTGCACCACGAGCACAAGCGGCATGAAGAAGACGAAGGCGACGGCGACCTGGGCATCGAGGGCGTCACCATCGTCATGCGCATCCGCGGCAAGCACGACCTCGTCATCAACACGGACCTGACGCGGGAGTTCGGTTTAGGATGAGGGATCGTTTCTTTTGAGTGAAGGCTTGTGTGGTGGGCGGTAGAGGGCGGGCTCTTTTCCCTTCTTCTCCGAGGGCCGAGGGGAGAGTGATCGGGCTTTTAAGTAGGCCTGGTGGCCAGCCCGCGGACACCGGCTTTCTTCTTTTAGGCATTATTGTTATTGCTCTAGCTTTTCCAACCCGTATACATTCTTTCCATGGATTGTCGTGGCCCGCTGTTTCCGCTCCCAACCCCAGAAAGTATCGCTTGAAAGTGGTCGCCGTGGCTTGACGGCTATGCCTACTACATCACAGACGGTGGTCTTCTCGCCCTCGCCGAGTTGAAGTGCGCCCAGCGCAGAACGAGGCCTACTGCCTGCCTGCATGCCTGCTGCAGAGCTTCCGTCAGGGAGGGGGTCCGCTTTCGAATGGAAGACATGGGGACGTTGTGTCAAGAGGTGCTCGAGGGGGCGGCGAAGTCAATGTGCAGTTTTGGTATTACTATTATTTCTTCTCAATGTCGTTCAGCGACCGTCTACGGCAGCGGCGGAAGAGAGCGTCATGCCGCCCCCCCCCGCGCCGCACGAGCGAACGGGGCGGGCGTTAGGCACTCTGGCCACAACTGTCCTCCCGGCCGCGCACGCCGTGTTGGGGGAAGACGTGTGTCCGTGTCGAACCGTGCTGCCACCAACAAGCTGCCTTTCGAAGCCCTTCCTCCCCTGACACTGGCTTCTTCATGTTGCGACGCTGGCCCACGGTCTTTGGAAGCGATGTGCCGCGGTCGTCACGAGCCGCCTGCTGCTTTCTTTCCACGCACACGCAAATGCGAAGAGAGCTAGCTCCAGGGGAGGGAACCCCCGAAATCCCGCCGGGACCCCTCTCCCTCCAAATGTGATATCCAATGCTTCCACCCCTCCCGGAGGGTATCTGTGTCGATTTCGAAGATCAAAATGCCTACTACCGAGCCAACAAAGTACCGGCCAGAATAGTACCAGCCAGGATAGTACCGGGCGATCTTTGAAGCAGCCTGAACTCCCCACGTAGTAGTCATGAAGCAAAGCGAAACCGGGATGCGGCCAGACGCGACTCGGCGCACCAGGCCGAGGGGGAGATGACCGGACAGCCCGGTACGATGGTGTCGTAAATACAGAGAAATATCGTACAGGTCGTCGTCGCAAGGATGGAGGCGGAAGGGGGGTGGGGCGGGGGCTGGGCCCTTATTCCTCGTGTTTATACCTACTTGGACGACTTCTTCTGCGCAGGCGACGCAGCGGTGCCGTTGGCGGGCACCTTGCCCTTGCCCTTGGCTAGCAGCGCCTGGGCCTCCTGGGCCTTGATCTCGCGCAGCTCCTTCTCGCGCTCCTCAATCTCGGACTCGTCGGCCTCGGAGCGGTCGTCGTCGGCGGTCTGGTAGACGACGAAGCGGTAGGCGATGCGGACAATGAAGAAGAGCCAGAACAGGTTCAGGGCCTGCAGGGAGGCCAGCAGGGACAGGGTGATGTAGAAGGACAGGGGGCACTTGTACTGCCCGGTCTCCCAGTTGATCTCGTAGGGGCCGACGGTCTTGAACTCGGTGAAGAGCGAGTAGATGATGCGCAGGTTGAGGTAGTGGCGCAGGTAGATCCAGGTGCACATGAAGAAGCCAAAGTAGGGGCCCACGATGCAGCTGTCGAGGTAGTTGAGCGTCTTGGACGTCTGGGGGCATCATCACGGTTAGCAGAGCGACTTTTTTTTTTCTTTCCCATTTCTTCCCTCTCGGCGTCATGGGCGCCAGGGGACAACGGGGCAGGAGCCAACTTACGGCGAGGAAGAAGTCGCTAATGTCGTGGGTGATGTAGACGGCGAGGCCCATGTAGGTGAAGTGGAAGCGGTAGCTGAGGCCGATGAGGGCGAGGCTGACAATGTGGTGACCGACGAGCTCCTTGAAGTCCTTGCGGCGCTTCTCCATGCCGAGCAGCAGGACAATGGCCTGCTGGGCCCAGTAGGCGGCCTGGAAGAGGTAGTAGAACTTGAAGCAGGCCTCGTGCGTCTTGTGGGGGAAGGCCTCGTACATGCCGCGCGTGTTGAAGTACCAGATCGGGGTGCGGCTCATGACGTACATGCCGGCGGGGCCGAGGCAGCCAAAGTAGATGGCCGTGTACATCTGCTCCATGAAGCGGGACTGCTTGCCGCGGGAGCGGATGCCGCAGTACCTGGCAAGGGGCCGCAGCAGCTCCTGCATGATGAACTCGCGGGTGAAGGACAGGACGACGGTGTAGAAGGTGACAAAGGCAATGTCCCACAGCCCCTTGCCGTACTGGACGGGGGCGTCGGGGGCGGCGAGGGGGTCGCGGGGCAGCTCATAGGAGAGGAAGATGAACCTGTGGACGGGGTTGGACTCGGTGGGGTTGGGGCGTAGAGGGCGGCAAAGACGGCGAGGATGACGAGGGGGATGACCCAGGTGTGCTTGATGGCAAAGTGCTTGCAGCGGCGCAGCAGGGAGCGGGCCTTGCGGCGGCGGCCGCCGCGGGCCGGCGCCCCGTCGGCGTCCCTGTCGCGGGCGCCGTCCTTGGAGGTCGCGTCGCCCGCCGAGGAGGACGACATGTGGGCGAGGCTGGAGTGGAGGCTGGGGGCGCCGGTATCGCCCGCGCGAATCTCGGCCCCCAGGCCGCTCGACTTTCGGCGGCGGCGGGCCTGGGCGGCGTCGGTCTTGGCCGAGTGCAGCTGGTCTGCGCCCGTGTTGAGGAGCGGGAAGGGCTCTGAGTCGGAAGACATGGTGGTGGTGGTGGTTTCGAGGCAGCTGAGAGGGATGGATGGATGGATGGACAGGTAGGTAGCCAGCCACGAGTCGGTTGTCGAGAGGAGGTGACAGGCGGAGAAGATAGCGGATGACCCGACAAGCAGCTGTGGCGCGTGGTTGGCGCGATGGGGAGCGGTTGGTGAGGAGAGAAAAGGGGCGAGAGTGGCCGAGTCAAGCAAGCCAGCGAGGTCGCGAGTTGAGCTTGGCGAGTGATGACAAGAGGGGTCGGTCACGTCAAGGGTGCAGACAGCTGGATCCAGAGAGGCTGAAGGAGTGAAGCCATCCAGGACAGGCAGAGTCGACGGGCGGGTGAGGCGGACGTTCCGTTCGTTGATGGAGGAGAGATGGGGAAAGTCGAGATGGCAGCTGTGCCGGCCATGATAATTAAAATAAATTGTTATTACACCAAGGTCCTCATACTACGAGTAACTTAGCCCGTCTCTTCGAGTACCACCCACCGGTCCAGTGCGGGTCTCTCTTTGATTCATCAACTTCCAGGCAGCTCCCGCGCGAAAGGTATCCGCGGGTAGCGCGCCGTCTCTGCACGCGACTTCCCACGCTTCGCCTGGAGTCGTCCCCAGCTCGGTGCATTGGAGGTACTCGACCGCTACATAGACTTTAGATACCGCAGGTACGCGTACTCGTACTTTGCGTGCGTAGGTACCTACTGGCCTTGGCCCCTCGGCGCATTCATCCATCCACCAAGGTTCCAAGGCACCAATCCCATCAATAGCAGCACTGGCCAAATCAAGCTGAAGCAGACGGAGGTAAGCGTGGTAATAAGTACTCCTAGGCTGCCTACCTACCTAAGACAATGCGAGGTCCCCGCGACCCGCGGATGTCGTTGCGAAGTTCTCCATCGATCTCCCGAGGTGCACGTCGCAAAGAGGCATTGCTCTCGATGAATCTCGCATCGATCTTGATTGACTTCCAATCCTGCTTGCGCCTGCAGCCTACATGTGCATGCACTGAGTCGCGTTCTCGCAGGTACTTCACTCGGTACGAGTAGGTACCTTTCACACCCGTACTCGTAGTGGACCCGACGTCAGTGTCGACGCCTCGACGCGACGAGAACGTGTCGCCCACACACACCGGCACCGCGTGCGCTGCAGTACCGCTATCTGACTGACTGCTCTGGGCAGCCTGGAGATTACGAATACATCATGGATACCTCCTGTATGTAGTATCTTCTAGATACCTTGCCTCCTCTGCTCCCCCAGCCCCCCCCCCCGCGTTCGCAGGTGTCCTTTAAAGCCGTTCGCTCCGCGTCGGGCCCGCTACCTACCAATTCGGACAATGGCCTTTAACAAATTACGGTCCAACCGCACGGGTCCGCGCCGTCCGCGGACTCCGCGTCCCATCATCCATGGTAGGTAGGTAGGTAATCAGTTGATTGATCCCATTCCCTGCCTCTCGCCACATCCATCCAGTGTATGCCAGTCGCAACAAATCACCAACGATAATGCAGACTGTCAAACCTGAGTGCCGCTTTCAATCAATAGAGTAAGTAGGGTGGGTACGCGTATGCCCGTACTTCTCTCATCCATTCAGGCTGTCCTCATGCTTTCACTGCTGGGACAAGGCACTTTGTTTTTTTTTTTTTTTGTTTTTTTTTTCTTATTGTCACTTTCGAGATAACGGCCCGTGATTGATCGATTGCACAGCTGCATCTCCCGCGGGACAAGCTTCGCCCTGCCTGACTCCCTACCTATCTACAAGTATACACTTGACTTACTATATCTACAAGGTACGTATGTATACCTGCATATAAGTGACTCGCATACCGATAGGATGGTTCAAGTTGATCTTCAACACGTCTGCAGCTTGGGAAGGGGGAAGAGAATGAGGCGTGTTGGCGGCCCCAATTGCCCCAACGGCACCATGATACGAAATACTCCTCCTTCCCGCCAAGGGTCATTGTCAGTGCCGCTCACACCCTGACGTGCCTGTGCCCGTTTACCTGGTGCCTCTGCTCAAGGGGAGGAAGTGGTTTCGCAGCTCGACGAAATCCTAATCGCCTTTGAATAGCTATAGGTAGGAATCTGTCTGACGTACCATGCCCTGTAGTCTGCGCCTCACATTTCCGTTTTCGTGCGGCCCATCTCACACCATCGCCGTACCCTGTCTCGTTGCACTCTTCGGACCTGGGACGGATGGCATTTGCTTCATCATGTTGTATTGCTCGTTCGTAAGACTTTTGACAGCCACGCCAACTACGTCGACAATGGAGCCTGCAGAAGCGCGTCTGGAGACGCCTCCCTAGAAACCTGACTTCCGACTCATAACAACGACGGGGCCACTCCAACTATATACATGTGGGTAGAAGCCGCAACTTCTTTCCCGAGGTGCTTCCCACGCCCGTCCATCAAAGCCCAACGTCCGATTGTCTAGACAGGCTTGGCTGCCTGGTTTTCCTGATCCAAAATGCATTCGATGTTCGCCAAAGTGGTATAAAAAGACACCCTAGCTTCCTAACCTGCGCCTTGCAAATGCCGCTGAAAATGACCAACACAAATGAACCTGCACAGCAATGCCGCTGCACACAACCCGCCACCGGGAAATGGAGAAAAGAAGATTCAACCCTGGCCGCCGAGATCGCCTCGGATGAGCCCAGCCTATGGCGCGGGAGATGACCGAGCAACGTCATCGATAGCTCGTCTTTCGTGGAAAGACGCCGACGCTGGTGCAACACCGTCCTGCCGTTCGAATCTAGAGGGCCCGGCGGGTCGGTTCGTTGCCACCGAGTCTGCCCTATTCCGTGCTACCGAAGCGGCATCGCCGCTTTCACTCATGGCGCTGGGGTTCTGTGGCGGAGCGTACCTTGGAGAGCCTTGGCTTGCCGAGGCTTCGCCAAGAGAGGAATGCGAGGACCCTTGGAAAGGGTTGCTGTCATGCCTCGATATCTGACGTGACACCTCTGCCAGATGCGCCTCTTGAGTCGATTGCGAGTGCGTCGAGGTTTCTCGGGGCCCGACGTTCTCCTCTTCTTCCAGTAGCTGAGCGAGAGCCGCCCCCCGGCGGGGCGGCGCAGGAATCACCATGACAGGCAGATCCTCTGGGCCGTTTGTAGCGCGAACTCTTTCTCGGATCTTCTCCGCCCGTGCTGCCGCGTAGTCCTCCATGCGTTCGCGCACATTCCACCTGGCGCCCATATTCTCGTGACTGCGTTTCTTCACGGGTTCCTTGGGTTTGATGTGCTGTACAATTTCGGCTGGGGGCTCGTTGGACTGACCCAGGAAGGGGTTCATGCGCTTGATATGACCCCATGGCGTGCGCGCACTGCTGCCCGGTCGGGTCATCGTTGTTGTTATCTCTGTCGGCTGCTTTTGCTCTGCCGTAGTGTCGGCAAACTCTTGATTCGGTTCGTGGGCTTCTGTTGCTACTGGCGATGTTGTCGTCTCACTCTGGGTCGATGGGTGCTCGGCCCGGCCGTCGTTGGATTGTGTCGTCTCTGTCAGCGCCTGGTAGCGCACTGCATACACGGTGCTATCCGCACTTGCGGTATCGGTTCGGCTGACTGGAGTCACTGCCGGCTGTGGCCGAGAGAGCCACAAGGGTGGCTGCAAGAGCCGGGATCCTGTGTTGTTGGCCGCAGGCGCCTGCGTTCGCTGGGCAGGACCACGAGCTTCGACGCCGGAGCTCTGAGCCTTGTATCGTGTTGCGATCGACGACATGGCCGGCCACATCTTCTTCCGATCCTGCGCCGCAGCCACATCCGGATCCAAGTTGGACGAATGGCCGCTTTCCCCTCCATCATCGCTGCCGTTGCTGCCGTTGCTGCCGTTGCTGTCGTCGCGCTTTCTGCCCTTCCTCCTCCTGGGCCATGTGATATCTGACGACGTCATTCCGATCATCTCGTCTCCGTCAAATACCTCCCTACCCAGAATGCCATCCTTCTTCTCTTCCCGCTCGAGGGCCTCGATGCGTTCGACCCATTCCCAGACAACGACGCTGGCAGCCGCTGCACCAACCCAGCGAACGTAGTCTCCCCATCCCGTGAACTCAGGCTCGGCAATGTCAAGAATGAAGAAGACCACTGGGACGAGAATGGACAAAATAGAGAGGAAAGCCATCAGGCAGATGTTCTTCATCAGCGGGTGGTAGAAGGCGTATCTCTTCTTCATCAAAGAATAATAGATAACCCAAGCGGCGTAGAGAAGATTGAGAGAGAGTTCAAAAAGGTAGCTCAGGGCTGGGACCGCGTCAGTGAAGTTGTGGGGGCGCACCTGGCCTTGGGAGGTGTAGTAGAAGCTGTTCAGGCCGTCGAATATGGTGTCAAGGGTGATGAGAGAGAAAGCAGTCCATTTGATAATCACCTTCTCGCGCTGGCGGGGGAAAAGGCGAATAAGGGTCTGTGCCTGGGCGAGCCAAAGAAACGTGTCGGATATGAGCTGGATGACTTTCAACTCGGTGCCGCCGAGAACCTCTTGCTGCAATTCGGTGGCGTTCTGGGTGCCAAGGGTGTATTGGATCTCGGCGACACGAAAGGTATTCGCAGTCGCGATAGTGAGAGAGATGGCGACGGTGAGGGCGGCGACCTTCTGCAGCCAGGGCCGGCCACCAATGTCGACGCCGTTGTTAGGACCATTGGTGAAGCCGCGACGGCCTAGGACGACGACGCCGCCGTCCAGGAAGGAGCGGGGAACGACGATGAGCATGAAGAAGAGGACGTATGCGAGGACCGTGCACGCGGCGAGGGCGTAGCACTGGGGGAAGATGGAGGCGTAGAAGGGGTCGCGGAAGTCGGACATGCCGACGCTATCGCTGTCGCTGAGGGAGCCGGAGGCGGAGTCGGAGGCGCTACCGGTCATGAGGGCGGAGTCGGGAACGGTGGTGCAGGCGGCCATGTAGAGGGCGGGGGCGGCGAGGGTGGTGGTGAGAGCCTGGAGCGACAAGACGCCGTCGGCGGGTAGGATGGTGGTGGCGCATAGTGAAGCGGTGACGGCCGTGGCGGGAGAGAGGGTCGAGGTAGGCGAGGTGACGGAGGGAGAGACGGCGTCGGTCGGGGACGGCATTGCCTGCCGCGCGTCCATGTTGGACAACAAAATGGGGCGAGGGCAGCGGCCGGGCGCAAGACGTCGAGGGGGGTGATGAGGGCGTCGCGGGTCGTGTTACCGGAAACTGCTCGCCATAGGAGTGACGTCGGGGACCTGGAATGCTCCGGGCCTTGGTCGAGAGGGAGCGCCGATGGGTTGTCTTCGTGCGGTCCCGAGCCGGTGCGTGCGGGCGTCGGGAGGCTCGTTGCGGGGTGTCGTGCACAACAGAGCCGTGCCGTATCGTATCGTATCGTGTCGTGTCGTGTCGTGTCGTGTCGTGCGGTGCGTCGCGAGAGCCGTGACAGGTCGTGTCGTGTGAGAGCCGAGTGGTTATGACAAATGGAAATATGCCTCAGGGCCCGGGAGAGCGGTCGGCAGAGTGGTCCGCAGGGGCCGCAGATGGCCTAGGCGATCAACAGCCGGGGCGGGACGCAGGGGCGGGCAGGGCGAGGCACGAGGTGGTGAGGGTGTGTGGTGGAATTCGATGCGATGCGATGCGATGCCCAAGACGGGAGTTGAGAGGTGCAAGGTGGAACGGGGCAGGGCTGGGCTGGGCGCCGAGAAAGAATTGCTTGGGTGCAGAAACAAGAGGGAATTGGCGAGCGGGAGAGGCTTGCGTGCGGAGGGGGGGAATGCCGGGGGACTGGGGGGTAGGGAGGACACGGTTCAGGCGGCCCCCCGGTCCAGTCCAGTCCAGTGTCGCTAAAGCGCCCCAGTCAGCGGCCCACGGTACCTACGACCTCCAGTACCACATAAGCGGAACCTGGTACGGGCACCCACGCACCCAACTGCAGCGGGGGTGACGGGATCCCCAGATGTCACACTCAGCCTGGGAGCCTTCCAAGGGACATGAGCACATCAGATCCATTGATGGAAGGCTTCGGGGGCGGCTTCCCTAGATCCAGCTGCGCCCAGTGCTCTCAAGTGGAAGAGTCGGATCAAGTACCGCTGGACCTTCGGTTTGCACCACTGGACCCGCACAGCCCGTGATGGTGGGCTGGTGGCTGCCCACCCGTAACACCCCTAAGGGGCTAATAGACTCGGGTTGCGCTGGCTGGACCTCCGGGCCAGGTGGGGTCCAGATCATACAAGTACCATCGAGTACCTTTGCGGGCCGGGATCGTGGGGTCTGTCTCCGCTGCACCTGCCACGAGGACATTTCGACGTAGAAGTGAGTACTCGTGCCCAATCGGACGTTTGCCCGTTGCAGTAGATATTCGTAGGTACCTGAACCAACTGCCATCTGTGGTCGGACATTGGATGCATGTCAGTGCTCCATTATGTAAATCGCGGTTCGAACGTCGCGAATCGTCCCAGTTGAGCCCAGATCCATCTGGCCACCCGGTTACATACATCATAGGTTTCGGCTCACATCCACTGAGTGTCTTGCGCCGTATCGCCATGCCTATTAACCCCTAAGTGCAATCTCCCATTTACTGACAACTTGTAAGCATCATTCATCCACGGACTACAATAGAAAAGGCTGTCGGGTGACCATGTCTGTTCGCTCCGGGTCTGGTCTACGAGTACTCCGTACGACAAGCTGTGCAGAACATCGACACGGCTAGCGTGATGTGGGAAGATACCTTACAGTACCTCAGTTAGCCATATTGAGCTAATCCCCATTCGTTGGAATGGAGGCTATTCCGGGTCTAGTGACAGAGCCGGCACGAATCCAATACCTATTTTAATCCCTCTGCTAGGCACGAGTACTCGTAGTACGAGTAGGGAGGTAGTCGCTGGACGTCGCTTCTTCATCCTTCGCCGCTCCATGATTTTCGTACACGACCATGTTCAGAGTACCGGTCAAGGCAATGCCCTGCTCAAATTGCGTCTGTCAGGGTCCAGTCCGAAGGCCGAGCCAGAATCGAGTGTTGTTCTGATGCGCGGTGACTCCGTATCCGAGAATGGCTGCGAACCACGTACTCGTAATACAGTGAGCTGGCAGATTCGGTGTACATGGTAGAGGGTGAGCACGAGATGTACGTAGCGCGGTGCCATCCACTGTAAGGGGTTTCCCAGCGATCTGGCTGACATCCAATCCATTCCATTAGAAGAAGTTGGAGATGCTCGTACTTCTGTCTGTAGGTACATTATGTACCTGGTAGGCACTCGAAGGAACGGAACATTGGTCCCGAGGAAGGTAGGTAATCGTGTGTACCTCCCGCCGTCAGCATCTGCACAGGCTCAGCACCACCGACCCTTGTACTCTGCACTACCACTGGGTCTACCAGACATACACAGCAAGTACTGGGTGTTTCTGCACATTTGGCTGTAGGAGTACCCTGAATCACCCTCGACGCAATCGTCTATCTAAGAGGGTACATTCACCGTCCAAGGCTTATCCGTATACTTTGTATCTGAGACTCTGAAGTTGGGTTGCCGTCGCTCGTCGACCGCCTGCCCGTCTGTCTGCCTGCTCGAATTCCACCCAATGCCTCCGTCCCACCCGCGCCGCGCTGACCAACCGGCCAACAACCAACCCGCCTCCATCTTGCCATGGATCTGTCTCGTCGCCTGCCACTCCTGTGTTCGGCCACCACTAAGACACCGCCGTCTCAACCGCCCCGACTCGAATGTTTCGGAGGGGTCGCCCGCCCGCTAATGACAGCCACCTCGATCCTCGCTATCTATCCGCCTCGCTCGCCGGCAGCCTGCGGGTATCCGCGACCTCGTACCGAACGCCTCCAATTCGGCTGGAATACTGGCTGTCACCGTTGTCGTCCAACCCTTTCGTCAGACACGTTGGTCGCGGTTGACTGGCCGGGTTCTTGTGGCTGGGGCCCGCCTCGGAGGAGAGGCAGACGCCGCGCCGCCCCTCCCCCCGCACCGTCGGTGTGACCTCCCCCTCCCCTCCCCCTTTCGCCCATGAGTACTCGCACGAGCTGCCCGCCGGCCTACATTAGTACGCCTACGCCGGCACGTGCTCTGTAAGATACGATACGAGTAGATGTCGAGCTGGTTGCAACGCCCTTTGACGACCTCACTGGGCCCAGACTTTGCAGCCCCAAAAGGCAAGACACAGGCACCCATGCGTATATACAGCAACAACAAGGCGCCGGCGGCAAGAGAGCAGGGGATGAGGCACCCGTCGCGCCCAAGATCGCCAGTGGCGGGCGACTGACGGGGCAAAAAAAGCCTGGCTTCGGGTTTGAGAACAAGACATACGGCCGCGCTGCTCCCTCGATACCCTGCGACTTGTCGAAACCTCCCTCCCGCAAGCGAACCGGCGGATGTCAGACCTGCCGCCCAGAAGCTCTTGTCGTGTCCATCCGGGTTTCTCGTCTCGTCAGGAGCTCGCAGTCTCCGTGGCAAAACATCTACGGCAGACTGGAGACGAGACGGGCCCAGTTGGAGAGCCCCGCGGGCACTGATGAGCAGCCCCGTTGGAGACGCCTCCAGCTGAGGCACGCCCGCAGAGATGCTAAATTCGGAAACCTCAGAGGCCGTGGGTGTCGCCACGCCCAACAACGACACCGACCTTGAGCAATTTCTGGCCCGTTATTGTGGAGAGATGCGGCAACCTTGGGATCGCCCTTTCAGGCCGTCCCCACGTGCGAGATAAGATCAAACCGTCTGCCCCATTGCGGTCTTCGATGGGCGGTGGTGGCGAACGGGACATGCCTGAAGCAGCTGTCTCAACCAGCCTGCGATCGTCCCAGTCTCCGGATTCCTGCAATCGTAACGCACACAGCATTGATACTCGTACTTGTCTATCCAGCCAAGCCGAACTACGTCGAATCCATGATCCCTGCAGTGGCCGGCGCTGCCAAGAAGACGCCGGCTCTGTGCAGACAGGAGGACACAGGGGTCTTCTTGGCTCGAAACGGCCAAAGCCTACCACCGCCCTTCTCCAACCTCTTTGCCGCTCCTTTCTTTCGGAGACCGACTGCCAGCACGCGGCTCTCGAGATGCTCAAGCACGTGTGCGTGCGCGCGCAGAACCCCGCAACCGATGCGATAGGTAGATGATGATGCACGTCAGTGGCGAGTGCGTCCCTGCTCGTTTCCAAGCACCGCCTTGACTCAAGTGGTCGACCGAGCGAGTGCTTCTTCTTCTTAAGGTATACCGCAGCCCAGCACTCTTGCTCCAGCTGCTGCGCACGAGTTGTGGCCAGCAAGAGCAGTACGCGGCCTGCTTCACGTCATGACGACCATGACGACCATGACGACCATGACGACCATGACGACCATGACGACTTGCGATGCGATGCGCCTCAAAGCCGCGCAAGTTGCGTCGCAAAACCCCCTGACGCGGCAGACCCGTGCAGTACGTTTTACTGGTGCCAAGCGCCCAAGATCTCTTGACAAGACGGCAGTTCCTGAGCGGCAGAACAGCACAAGGCCTTGGCAAAGCTTGATACCCGCTTATCCAGCTCACGGCTCTGGCCTCTTGGCGTGCATGGCTACCAGGCACCCAGGATGATGGCCACGGAGAGCGAGGAGAGGGGCTTCGCACTCGGTTCTGCTTCTGCTGCAGTCGTCGCGGTTAATGCTGCAGCCGCTGCGCGAGCACGCTGCGTCTTCCCGAGAGGCATGTCAGCGACTCTTCGCTTCGAGCCTCCAGGAGAAACTGCGCGCTCAACCAGTGGCAGGGATGGGATCACGGCTGACGGTGATCGCTCTGATCAAAGTGATTGCCAATCCTGATTCTGAAGGCGGCTGATTGGATGCGAGTGCGAGCAGCGGTGCTGGAAGCATTCGTGCGCGTTGATCGAGAGCCAGCCCGACAGAGTGCTCCTGTCAGAGTCGTCTTGTCGGTGTCGCCGTGGCTGCCATCCGGCGCTGGATCGGGACAAGAGGGCGCGCAGGGCTCCCTGGCCCTGTGCGCGGCTGGGTGTCGCCTCATCTCAAGGCGAGCGAAACGCCGACAGTCGCATTCGCGCTGCAGAGCAGACGGCCTCGGTTCGCCACAGGCTGGTGCGGGAGTACGTCTCAACCCCACGGCAGCAACGGGCCAGACTCGCAGGTCTTCTTCGTCGCGCGTCCAGCGCACAGGTATCTCAATGCGATGGCCGGCAGACACATGTCTAGAGACGCCACCGTGTCTGGCCTGGCTCGGCCAAGGCTAGCTACGCGTATCTGGAACAATCGCTTGCTTCCTCATCCAGAGCTCCCCGCCGACGAAAATAGCCTTCTGCTACCCCAAGCCGGGCGAAGATGCTTGACGATCGCGCGACGCACGTCTCTCCCTGCGCTCGGGCCGCGGGTCGAAACCCGAAGCCGACTGGACGTCGAGTATCGATTTACGCACCCTCCCAGACCGTCACCGTCTTGCCGGCGCTCTGGCGCTCTGGATCAGGCTGGCATAGTCCTGGCCCTGCCGACAGCTACTCTTAACCGAAGACCGCTCGGGGCCACTGCCACGTCCCTGGGTGCGATTGCGCCGCCCTGCACCACAACGAACGGGCCGCGCCTACGTGACACCCGACTCGGACTCGGACTTAGGAGCGATGGAAGACCATCTCTTGCGCCTTAAAGCCGGTTGCACCTCTCTTTAGCCACGATTCTACGAGCTGTCGTCCCATCAGAGCGTGCAGCGACGTTTTCGTTTCAAGCTGCTGTACCTCGTAGAAGGGAGTCTTTTGGAGCCTGAAAGTCCGGATCAGGCAAGTCAGAAGTTAGCACCGGAGAACGTACATTCCACGGCCAGCGGTCCCTTGGATCCTTGCACGGTTACCAACGAGGTAGGAAGCTCTTGGATATGGCGCAGTTGAAGTGGTGAAACCCCAACTGGGCTTGGACCTCTGTCAGAAGTTCAAACCCAAAGATTCGCAACCAGAAGTTCGGGAAAGCTTATGCAGCACGGGTCGCGATGGAAAGGCATACGCTCACCAGGGTTGTACGAGTATGAAGGCGGGCCAGCAATGAGTCAGGACTCCCAACCATGCCTGCCCAATGGCGGCGAAGCGCGAGCGGCACCACCAACAACAGCCCTTGGCGACACAGGAGACAGAAAGCCCCAAAGCCCTGGGCCAACACTACCAGAGCTGGTTGTCATCTTTGAGACCGCGATCCGTCTCGCCTTGCAAGATGACTCTACTCGAAGTCGGTCGCTCAGAAGACGGTGCACGTTGCGCGCCTACGGAGTAGAAGCCAGGGTGGGGCCAATTGCAGCTCGACAGAGTACTCGTGCAGGTTCACAGGGGCTGGCCAACCGTGACTCATACAGAGATCACCCCAGATCTCGGCTGGCACACTGATTGGAGCGGGCGTGACAGCTTCAAGGGACCCAAGAGCCTGCTGACTCCGAGGAGCAGGGGAGAAGCCGTGTAAGTGGCCGGTCGGTGCGCGTCTCGTACAGGCAGCATCGACCGCAGAAGCTCAGCTTGAGCATAAGTAGGTCCCGAGTCCTCCCTGTTTCTCACTGTTCTCTCATGACATCCGCTTATGCTGCATCTTCAGGGCAGCGACCAATCTCAAGTTGAGACGAACTCTGACGACCTCACCAGGACCCCGGGAAGCGAGTTTCTGAGCGCCATGCACAACAGAGCAAGGAGAGACATGGCTTTCGAGCGACGCAGCGACGTCGTGGACGTCATGGAGTCGGTGCGCGGCGGAAAGGAAGATGGAGAACCAGACAAGGAGCTCCCGGAGTCGAGGCGTGTAAAGGTGCGGCTAATGGGACACGATCCTTTCAGGGGCGACGGCAGGGGACGGCAGGGCGGAGCGACATACATCAATGTCGAGCACGGCGGGCTCTCTGAAGCGCTCGTCATCCAATTCAAGCGGACCATCCGCGTCCCCGACAACAGCAAAACGAGCGGCCTTCCCCCGGGTAAGGGCAATTTCCCGCTCTTCAACACGCGCGACCACGCCGCGCCGCTGCCACCGCACCTCCTGGCCGGTCCCGGTGGCGGTGGCGGCGGCGGCGGCATCTTCTTTCCCATGTACCGCCGCGAGGCCATGTGGCTCAATTTTACGGCGCAGATGCCCTTTGCACTGAGGGTGTTTGTCGGGGGCATTAACGCCGTGTCGGGGAAGCCTGCTGACATGGGCGACTTGGACAGCCAAGACGTCGACTACGAGGACAATGACGACGGCGATGACGACGGCAACAACGACGACAATCACGACGACAAAAAAGATGACGACTACGACCACCTTGACGACGCCGACGAGCACAAACATGGCGAGCGGACGGCTGCAACGACGACGAGGCGCATCGCCGCAGCCTGCCGCGCCGGTCGCCGGGCGGCGCAGGACTACCTCGTCGTCCCTACGCAACCGTGGCTGGACGGCATCGCGTCCGAGGACGGCCGGATCCGCCAGTTCGTCGCGCAGCCTCGCGGCTCGGGCTTCTCGGTCGAGGCGCAGGTCAGAGGGGGCGACGACAAGGAGGTCGTGGGCGGCCTGCAGATCGAGATGGTGCCCGCCTGGCGCCGGGTGCCCGAGCGCCTCCCCGTCCGGTGCTCCTATATCAGCGAGAGGGGCAGCGGCCAGGACGGCTTCGTGACCGTCCGCGAAGTCGACCTCGCCGCTGCCGGAATCGGCGCTGACAGCACCTGGATCGACCTCAGACGCACGCTGGCTGCCGAGTTTGGCGTCCCGATCGAACAGCAGGCCCTCTCGGAGCACAAGGACCCGGACTCTTCTTTTCGTCATTCTTCTCCACATGGGTATTCTGAACGATACGACGGGGGCAGTATCCTCCACCAAAATGCCCGGCTCGGCGATTCGTACTTCCGGCCTGGGATGACGCTGGCGCTCACGCAGCAGTTGTCCATATCCAACAACCTATCCAGGGTGCCCTCATTATTCAGCAATTCCGCCTCCGGAGCCCCTTATGGCGGCCTCTTCGGAGCCAAATCTGGTGGCTCTACCTTCGGAGCCAAGTCTGGTGGCTCCCTCTTCGGGGCCCCTTCTGGCGCTGCCCCTGCTGGCACATTCGGCGCCGTTTCCGCTGCTCCAGCTACCGCCGCCTCCGGAGCCCCTTCTGGCGGCCTCTTCGGAGCCCCACCTGGTGGCTCCCTCTTCGGAGCCTCATCTAAAGGCTCTACCTTCGGGGCCCCTTCTGGCGCTGCCTCTGCTGGCACATTCGGCGCCGTTTCCGCTGCCCCGTCTACCGCCGCCTTCGGGGCCCCATCTCATGGCTCTCTCTTCGGGATCCAAAACCCCAACCAACTACCTCTCGCCTCCCCTTTCGCCAACAGTAAGTCTCTTCTGAGTTCACTTCACAAATATGGCCTTTGCCCAACAGCACCCTAACCAAACAAGTAGAGACCACCCCCGCGCGCGAGACCGACAGCGGCCCGCCCCCACCATCATCACAACCCGCCGAGGTCAAGGAAATGGGCGTCGCGGCTGGTGGCCTGATCCAGCAGACCATCCTGCCCGACCCCATGGCGCCGGAGGCCTGGGACGTCGAGGCCGCGGTGCGCCTGGACGTGCGGATCCTCGACGTCAGCACCGCCGCTGGCGCGGCGTCATTCCGGGCGGCCACAGGCGGGCTCGACCCGCCGCCGTCCCCGTCGACGCGAGGGCTTACGCCGCCCATGTGTTCCGCCCTTACGAGCTTGGGGAGGAAATCGAAGACAACAAAGGTGGCGTGGGCCACGAAAGGGAAAGTGTGAAGGGAGACTTTTCAGGGGTGCTCAGCGTCGCGCAGATGGAGGCCCAGCGAGCAGCTGAAGCTGCTGAAGGAGGGGAAGGGTGGGAGTACGTGCCGGAGCCCAGCTTCCCGCCGAGGCCGCGGCGCTTCAGGAGCACCTTTCGCCACGTGCGCGTGCTCGAGGAGGAAATGGCCTTGATGGCGATTCAGTAGGACATTGGCGGCAGGAGAGTACAGCGCTTCCAACGGAAAGTAGTTGCGCAAGTATAGAAACAAAGAAGGCTTCCTGTCCCTTTGCAGTGGAGAGCGCCGAGGGAGGGGGGTATATAGATATTTACAGTAGAGCTTGGAGGAATACAGTGATACTAGATAGTGAATTGAATAATCAATTCCGTCACTCGAGAAATGTAGAAATCAACTTTCGAACTTATGTGCATCCCGGTTTCCCCTTTTCCGGCGAGTTCAGCCATCTCCTTACTGCCAGGTCGCGCCCGATCTCTCCCCTCAACGACACAAGCCAATAATCTTGGAACTGCCTACCCGCTCATCGATCAGTCAACGGGGTTCGTAGAGATTCGAGGTGAGTGAAGGGAATCTAGTTGATAGAGTCGCCGGGCACAAAAGCGTATTCCCAACACACACACACACACACACACAACGGGCAGTATTCAAGGGCCCAAGGCAGGTTAAAAAAACAGAAAAAAAAAACCACGGACGCGGCTCGCTCGTTGAAACGCCCTCCTTCCGCACAACCATGCCCCGGCCAACAAAGTGCGTGGGCTTCCCGCGCGGGGAGCGGAATGAAGTGGCTGTTTTGTGGTTGTAGGTAGGGTAACACAAGAACAAGGAGAAACGAGACTGGAACCTGCATGGCATCGCGCAGCCAACTACACCGGGAGGCACCCCCCTCCCCCTCCCCCGGGAATAAACACATCAGGGGGGTGGGGGGGGCGAGGTACGGTGGAGGAAAGGCGATTAGGAAGAATGAGACTAGTGACAGCTGGTTCCACGGGTTACACAACAAGAGAGACGAGATTGAGACGCAGATGGGGGGCGGGATCATGCGAACTCCAGTCCCTGCTGACCAAACCCCCTCTACCCTCCCCGCCGCCGTCCCGTCTCTCGGGTCGCACAAACCCCGCGCGCGCGAGGGGGGGGGGGGCGCCCCCTGACGTGGGAGGGGATCACCCGCGATGGGGCGGGCGTTTGGTCGTGCCCCAGCACTACGAGTAAGCTTCGAGAAGCTACCGCCTGAAGGGGAGGGAGGGGTTGGTTATTGGTTTGATTGGCTCGTTTTTGGTAGCTTGGCTGGGCTACGGCCGAGGAGGGGAGACAAAAGGGATCAGGTGCCGTGTGGGACGAAAGCAAACAGTCAAGATATCATCATAAGACATCACAAAAGTACTCTCCCGAAGACAATGCCGGGTTTCTTATTAGCTGGACGAACGACGCTACGTAGGCTGGCTCGGCTCATTACGGATGCTTGCAAACTCGCCCGGCACTCGGGCCAATGTGAGCCTCACAATCTATAATAATGCCCTCTCTCTTTCTCTCTCAAAACTCCTTCGCCCGTCTCTCGTCGACTCATGAAGCGGTCAGTGCCGCACAGAAGGACAAAACACACAGAGCCCGAGCAGCTCTGTGGAAGGGGGGACTCGACCGTTTGACGCGAAAGACAGGAACACACAAGTCAAGCAACAGCAGCAAACAAGAATCGAAGGAAGAAGTGGGATAAATCAAACATTAACGGACAGAATCATGTCCTACTGTAGCCGATTAAAACGTAAAACGCAGTGCTAGGCTGTGGAGGGGGTTTCATTCATAAGCGTCGTTGGTATCTCTTGCGCAGTTAGGGAGGGAGTGAGGAAAAAATGCAGTATTCGTGTGAAAATCCGGGCCTCTGGTGAAGAGAGCCTGTTTTGTGTATGCTCCGCCAACGCCTGTATGATGCAAATCGTTCAGTGGGTCGCTGCCCTCGATCGTGTGTGGTGCTTCGAACAAGATGAAGCCATGTCCGGCGTATGGCAATGGAGCGTTTCGAGATGGTACGATGGGATGGGGCAACCGCGGCCTGCGTCACTCAGAGGTGCTTCAGGCACTTGACTTGGCCCCGTTGCTGGCCTCGTTGTTAGGAGGGGGAGACGGGGCCTCACCCGAGTCGGAGCCGGGCCCTTTGTCAGACCCGCTCCCTTGCTCGGTGACCTGCTTGGCGGGCATGACGATGATGCTCGAGTCCTCCAGACCGGCAGTGCTGGAGCCTCCGTGAGACTCGTCGCCGGAAAGGTTGTGTTCGCTGGAAGAGGTCGACTCTGTCGCCAGAGCTGCCGCCTTGTTGGGATCGGGCCGCTCCGGCATGCCCGCCCGTTGGGCCAGCTGTTTGGCCCGGAACATGGCCTGCTCGGCACGCTTGGCGGCTTCGGTGGCCTTGGCTTGCTTGTACCACATGTTAGCATAGTGGCCTCCCCGGCCCAAGAGCTCCTCGTGCTGGCCCTTTTCTACTATGCGGCCATTGTTCAGGACCAAGATCTGGTCCGCGTGGGTGATGGTCGACAGGCGATGACTGGCACACGGTCAGCTGATGGCATCCACAGAGTTTTTTCTCCTTTTTTTTTCTTTCTCTTTCTGAGGGGAGGGCAGAAAACTTACGCAATGATGAGAACCGTGTGGCCATCGTCCTGAAGAGCCAGCTTCTTCTGGATCACATCCTCCGTGCCGCTGTCCAATGCCGAAGTGGCCTCGTCGAGCATGATGATCTTGGGGCTCTTGAGCAGCGTTCGTGCAATCGCCACTCGTTGTTTCTCGCCCCCGCTGAGCCGGAGCCCGCGCTCTCCAACCTTGGTCTGGTAGCCGTCGGGGAAGGACATGATCCTGTCGTGAATGGCAGCCTTCCTGCACGCCTCTTGCACCTCTTCGAAAGTCGCCTTCTGGTTGGCGTACTGCAGGTTGTATAGCAGGGTGTCGTTGAACAGGATCATGTCTTGAGGCACCACGCCAATAAACTTGCGCAGAGAATCAATGGTGAGATCCTTGACGTCGCGCCCGTCGATCCTGATCGAGCCGGACTGGCAGTTGAAGTACCGGTAGAGCAGGCGGAACAAGGTCGACTTGCCGCCACCAGACTCGCCAACCAAAGCAGTGGTTGTGCCAGGCTTGCAGATGAAACTGAGCTCTTCCAGGGCCGGTTTCCTGGGGTCGTAGGCGAATCGGACCTTGTCGAACTCGACGTGGCCGGTGCACTTGGCCAACGTGACCGCCCCGGCACGGTCCTTGACTGAGGGCTGCTGCTTGAAGAGCTCAAGCAAGCGCTCGCCCGAGATCATGGCCTGCTGGACAGTTCGGTAAAAGGTGCCGAAGAAGTTCAGAGGCCCCTGGATCTGCCCGAGGTAGGTGATGAGCATGACGAAATCACCGACTCTGCGGTGGCGCTGGCTGACTTGGTAGGCGCCAAACAGGATCGCGCAGAGCATGCCACTCATGAAGGTCATGGACTGGACCACGTTCATCATGTTCATGCTCCAAGTGACCTGCGCCTCGGCGCCCTGGAAATTCTGCACGGCCTTGCGGTACTTCTCGAACTCGAACTTCTCGGCGTTGAAGTACTTGACGGTCTCGTACGAGATGATCGAGTCGTTCTTGACGGCCTCCTCTTCACGGTCCAGGTTCGACATGGCACGGCGCTGGTCGGCGGTTTGCGATGCCATGCGGATGGTGAAGTATAGGTAGTAGAAGGTGATGATGCAGACGATGGTGGCGTACACGGCGTCGAACTGGATGTAGAAGTAGGTGATGGCCACAAAGAGGTCCAGCATGATCGGAAAGACCTGGAAGGTGACCTGCTCAAGGAACGAGTTGATAGACGAGCCCTTGTTAAGCGCCGACAGGACCTCACCGGTCCTCTTGCCCAGATGAAAGTCGAGACTGAGAGAGTGGACGTGCTCGAAAGCAGACGTCATGAGAGCCTTGTACGTGTGCTGCGAGACAGGGATCCACATGAGCGAACGCATGGAGCCGAGCAGGCCAGAAGGGCCTTGCAAGATCTTGTACAGAACAAGCAGGCCGAGTTGCATCCACGGCATGCGGAATTTCTCGTCAGGGGCGTATCCATCCCCGCTGAGCTCGTTGGTGACGGTGCCGATCTGCTGGGGCACCATGATGTTGACGCCACGCTGGACCAGAACCAACGCGAAGCAGACTACTACTATTAGCTGCAACCGCAGTTCGCCAGTGGGCCACATGTAAGGGAAGAAGACGGAATAGCCGCGCAGGTAGTCCCACCAGGTGGTCTGCGGGAGCTTCTCCGGTCGGTAGAAGCCGGCCTCTTCGTCGACCATTGGGCCGGTTTTCATCTCGGCCTGGGTCGGTGCGGAGCCTGCGTCCGCGCCTCCGTTGACGCTGCTGGCGCCGTTCTCATCCCCGGTCGCCGCCGGGTTCTTCGCGGGCTGGGCGCCCCGACTTTTCACCGTCGGAGGGCTGCCATTGACAGCTGGATGATTGGCGCCCGTGCTGGACTGGACACTGTCTTTTCTCGCGCTGCGCCGGCTTGTCTGGGAGCCGCCATTAACGGAGCCCGATCTGCCCTTGACGCGAGAAGAGACCAAGTCCTTGCTAGAACGCAGGCTGCCGTTTCGCGAAGGGGCGTAGTCGTTCAAGGTCGATTGAAGAGTTCCGCTTCTCGAGCGCGAGGTGGCGTGCCCATCATTCTGTTGTTCGGTCGCGTGGTAGCCGGCCGAATCGTCGTGGTCGTCGCGGCAGATCAGAGGCGTGGTCTCGTCCGGAGTCGCGCCGGCTTTGGCGCCAGCGCACTGGCGGCGATTCGGGCGCCAGACGCTGGCGGTGAAGACAATCACCATGCCCAAGATGAGCGTCGTGCGAATGGCCGACAGGCCGAGGTCAATGGCATCCCACAATTCAAATTCGTCTGTGACCACGTACTTATTGCGATCCAGATTCGTCATGACTTTGTGGGGGCCGGAGAGAACGAAGGCGTCGCATAAGACATTGATCAAGTCGCCGAGTAGCGCGAGGCCCCATACCACTCCATGGACAAGGTAAGGGCTGGTGTCCCAGTCGAACAGGGTCAGACTGAAGTACAGCCACAAGAAGGCGGATCCGAGGACATAGACCTGAGCATCACGTCAGCGGGCGATCGAGACGAACGCCTTGGGCTGCGGGACGTAGAAAGGGCCGACTCACAGTCTTGGGCTCGCCGCACCACCAGCCGTGATCGCCTTCCGCAGATTGGTGGGCCAGAGATCGCGCAGTAATGGCAATTCCCATGCCAAAGAAGGAGATGGTTGCGAGAATGCTGGCCCCCTTGAAAAACCTGCTGGCCTGAGGCCCGAACTCTATGGCGAACGAGGCATCGGAGGGCGACTTCTTGGACTTGGAGACAGGGAGGGGCTTGCCGCCGGGGCCTCTGACCTGAGACCCAGCCTCGCTGTCCTTGTAGACGGCATTGTAGATGGAGCCGAGGGCGCCGACGGCAACGAAGACGAGGAGCAGCAGTCCGGGGTATATGTACTGAACGAAGTTTCGAACCTTCTCGGCCGGGGTATCGGAGGGGTCGACGATGACTGGAGGAGCCATCTTGAGACTGTATTTTTGGAAGGGGGAGCGCGGGCGCGGGCGAATTAGCACATGGCAGCAGAGGATGGGCGGGTGGATCGAGACGGAGGGCGACGGTGACAGGGGCCGGCCGGCGGAGGGCGAAGAGGACGGACAGACGGGGCGGCGGCGGCGGCGGCGGCTGCGGCTGCGGCTGCGGCGGCGGCGGAGGGAGAAGGGCAAGGCAGGTTCGTCGGGGGACCTTACAAGAGTTAAGTCGGGCACTCGGCTCGGATCATTGCCCCAGCCAGCCTTGGTGCACACAATCACCCCAACACGCGCGGCTGGTTGGTGGTGACTTTGGGGGGGGAAGAAGGTCAAGTGGCAGACTGCGCCCGGCTTACGGAGTAAGTTAGCAGCGGGATTCGAGACTCGAGCGAAGCGACGGACCAGACAGTCTGGTGGGGCGTGGTCATCAGGCGGGCATTAGTGGCGAAAGCCACGCGCTCTTCGGGGCAGACTGACCTGACTGAGTCGGGACTAGCAGGGCGGGTGGGCGCCAGGTTGATCTTCGCAAGGGGTGCGGTGAGGAAGCGGGAATTGGCAGGCAGGATGGGGCGAGGTCGGGATCGAGAGGTAAGGGGAATAACACAACACGGTTGGCCTCGTGCTGCGGCAAGACTGTCTAAGGCCCGGCGGCGCCGGTCTGGTCGAGCAGAAGAAGGGAAGGGAGGGCCGCGTGATGGGCCTCGGGAAAGGGCGCGCGCGCGCTCACTCACTCACACACACACACACACACACACACACACTCTCTCTCTCTCTCTCTCTCTCTCTCTCTCTCTCTCTCTCACACACACACACACGCGCACACACGCACGCAGTTAGCCGGATTGGAGGGGTGTGGGAGGAGGGGGAAAGACAGGCGCCCAGAAGCTCAAATATGTAAGTTGGGGCCGTGGAATGTGCGGTGCCGATGGAGGGGCAAAGTGATATAAATAGGATTCTCGAATGGCACCAAGATGGAGGGGTCGCTGGAACCTCGATGCGGCTGGGGAAAAGGGCCGGCAGGGATGGGACGGCACTGTGGGCAGGCTCTGGTCCTCTGGGTCTATCGTTGAGAAAAGGCTCAGACGGAAGACGGTGGACGGTCAGAGATGGGCCAGCCGTGGGTCGTGACGCTGCTTTGCCACGCGAGAGGTAAAAGAGAGGGACGGAGGGTCGGGCAAGGCGTCGAGGGTCTCGACCCGAATGCCGAAAGGGTCCAACCACGGTCGAGGAGGAAGCAGGGCTGACAATGGGTACAACAGTACACCAGGCCAACGGTCAGCAGAGAGCCCAACAGATGGCAAATGATGAGAATGACAATAATGATAATGACAATCGTGATGATCAATGTGTCTGTATGTATGTAGGCAGACAAGGCAGGCAAGCAGGCAGGTATGTATGTATGTACTCGTCGGGCAAGCTGAGCTGGCATGGATATCCAACCAAAGGGGGCAAAGGGGCAAGGCGGCCCCGTTGCACGAGTAGAGAGGTAATGGATCGGATCGGGCCCGAACGGACGGACGCGTGGCCGTCGAGGCTTCTCTCTCTTCCCCCCCCCCCCCCCCCCCCCCCCCCTTCTCTCTCTCTCTCGTTCCCTGAGGTTGGTTGCTGGCTGCCGCCACGTCCAGCTGTGCCGACAGCTGCAGAGGCAACGGTGCTGGGTTGGAGGAGGGCCAATATCACGGCGACGGCCGCGGCGTGACAGCAAACAACGACGAGATACGTGGTCGGGCGGCGAGGGTCGAATGTGGTGATTGTGCTGGGCGCCGCTGACGGTGCAGTGTAGTACTCGTAGAGTACGTAAGAGAGGTAGACAGGCAATACTCGAGTCGCAGTCGCCAGGAGAAGGGGGGGGGGGGGGGGGGGGGGGGCAACAGTCTGGTACATGTACCAGGCACCCGATGGCGTGGATGGGTTGACTTTGATGCGAGGGGCGCACAACTTACATATCTCGGGTTGCCTCATGCACGCCTGCGCATGGCACGATGCATCGATGGCTGGGACGGGTGTGTCGATGCTGTGGCGCGAATGGTCCGTACAACGTGTCGACAGCGTGCGGATGGATACGACGAGCGTATGCGCCGAGGCGAGGCAGGGTCCAAGCTGGAGGGATATTATTCGTTCGTCAGGCCAGGGCGGCGGCGGTTGAGGCTGGGGGTGGTGGGAGACCACCGACGAGGCGGAGTTGGTCCGGCCTCCGACGGAGTCTGGTTACGAGCACGCACTCGTCCTGATGAGGCTGTATCCGTACGCGTATGTGGGCAGGTAGGTAAGGTACCTAATGTACTCGTAGTTCGGGTATGCGGATGGACGTGAGCAGGTGGGTGTGTAGTCGTACGAGTGCTCCGCAGTCCGTAAGGTCGAAGGCAGTCTGGTTCGAAGATGAAGAACGGTGAGCCGAGATTCTAACCCAAGCAAGTACATGAGGCAAGGTGATGAAGCACTCATCAGAGTGGTCCATGTCAAATCGACTTGAATGGCTGGTGGAAGGTGGACGTGCATAGCATAGCATAGCATAGCATAGCATAGCACAGCACAGCAACAGCAACAGCAACAGCACAGCACAGCACAGCACAGCACAGCACAGCACAGCACAGCACAGCATTGGACCACACCAGACCACACCATCTGGAGGTGCAGCGCACACCAGACACATGACACGACACAAGAAGACACACAAGACGGATGAATACGGCACAACACGACATTGAACACGACACGACGACGCGGCACAAGACGGCTGTGAGCACCCGGGTCAAGTGGCGGAAACAGCAGCAGGCCGAGAAGCATTGTGGGCTAGTCGAGACCAGCCACATGGGACGCAACGAGACGGGACAAATCGAGACCAGACCAGACGAGACGTACATACCAGACAAGACAAGGCCAGGCGCGTGTGCGTGTGCGTGTACGAATGCTCGAAGATGGTAGATAACCGTAGATGGGCCAGGCCTATTGTAACGAGCGTTCGAGGGCGGGACGAGTCAGCCAGTCTATTGTAATCGTAGGGCGTCGTCGGGGAGTTTGGTTGCCGGAGGTGCAACGTGAAATCCACCAAGTTGGGATGAGAAGCACTACCTCACCGATGTAAATAGGTTAGGTACCTTAGGAACCTACTTACTCACGGTCGAGACCTCCAACTCTCAATTCCACTTCGAGGGCGCTCAAGTATTGGCGTCCGTGGGCGACGTACCCGGTACCCTTTCGAATCGGTGGGCACGGTCGAGCCTCGCTCGTCGGTATTGGATCGTGGTGCTGGCTGTACCGGGGCGCTGGGCCGGCGAGAACGGACAGCAGGGGGGGGGGAGGGGAGGCTGGTTGGCAAGGCGAGTACGAGTGTAGGATGTAAGGTAATATGTACCTCCAGCTATCCGTAAGTACCCTGGAAGGCGAGTGGAAACCTGGGGTTAAGTCTGCAGCATCATGTGCATGTAGGTCAGTAAGAAAATTGTGGGCAGACCAGGTAGACGGGTACCTCCGGCGAACTGGCCAGCCACAGCCAGCCAGCCAGCTGTGGATGAGAGGCACTCGTAGTCTCGCTGGTCGGTACAACAGCACTCAGGATACATGCAGATAAGGTAGAGAGAGAGAGAGAGAGAGGGAGAGAGAGAAATAGAGAAAAAGAAAGAGACTCGTTGCCAGCCAGCCAGCCAGCCAGCCAAACGGCTCCAGGGCCTGGCTCACCGCCGCACATGTCGCCGGGCAGCCTAGAGCCACACAGGGCATAGAGCCTGTGTGCTAAGCTATGCCGCGGTGCACCTGCATGCTTGCCCTGGGCTAAGAGGGTCTGGTCTTGGGTTGGGGGGAAGCACTCAGATGGGATGGTCCAGGCGAGTCGTCGTTGTGGACAAGGACAAGGGCAGAAGACCCGGGGGGGGGGGGGGGGGGGGGGGGCGGAACCACTTTCATGGTGGTGCTGCGTGGCTCCCACGGCTCCGTAACGCTTCGTGCACCCGCCCCGGGCGAAGAGCCACAGAAGCAGTGCGTGCAAGTGCGTGCGTGCGTGCATGAGAGCCCCGGGGGCCTGGGGCGAGACAGGTCTCATCTCACACTGGCTGGGGTACGTGCTGGGGTACGGTACGGGAGTCGAGGAGAGGCAGCTAGTGGGGAGGGAAGGGATACTCGTACTTACGGAGCACACACTGGAGACTGTGACTGGCTGATCCTCTTGTGAAGCAGACTGGGCGGTGGGGCACGCGTTCGTGTTGTCGTCGGCGAATATCGAATTCCGGCTTGTAGACACCTCTAGAGCCGTCCGTCACAAGATAGATGTGGCTGTGGCTGGTGATGATTGGCACGGCGGGGGGAGGGGTTACGAGGATTCGTATCGTTCGAGATGGGGAGTGGGCGCCACGGCAGGTCGGCGCTTGCACGAATAGGATAGGATAGGATAGGATAGGATAGGATAGGATGGATGTCGTCTCGTCGTCTTCGTCGATGGGGCTGGAGAGAGAGAGAGTGTGTGTGAGCATGAGTGCTTTCCATTCGCAAAGCCGTACGAGTACTCGATGTATGGAACGGAATGGGGACGATCCATGGGATACGACGGGAGTGGACTGATGTACTCGGACGAGTACGAGTACGCGTAACAGAGCGTGGCCCAGACGGGAGGTGGTTGCAGCCATTCAGGGCTTCTGGCTTCCATTCCCAGAGGGGGAGGGAGACATTGGATGGGGAGGGAGCCGGAGCCGCCCCGTTCAATTGTCCCCAGCAGCCGACCGGCACTCGTACCAGGTCGGTCTCCAATGGATCCATCCAATTCGACCCGACCTGGGCCGGCTGGCCTGTCAGTGGCCTGTCAGGGGTCCCGCCAGGCGTCTCCTCAGCCACCCGCCTCGGCCGGGCTCTGCGGAGAGGTACTCGTACTCGCACTCGCACGACAAGTACTCGACTTGGGTACTTGGGCAGGGTGGGAAAGGGGGTACCTACTTGACGTAGGTAGGTACCGTAGGCATTGGATGTGGGTGGAAATTGGTGGGAAGGCGAGGGAGCAGCGGGGACTGGGGGGCATACCTTACGAGTAGCTGTAGCCAATGACCGGCGCCCTACAGCTCTGTTGCGTGAGGGCCAAGTCTTCGAGAAGGCCTCGACTGGTCCCCCGACGACTCGCAATTGAGTTAGTAGACCGAGGCGCTTTGGTCGTCGTATTCGCAGAGCCAATCCGAGAGCTCAAGTACCAATGGCAGTCGGCTCGCGGGTGAGGGAGGTTGTAGGCGATGACTGTGTTCGTAATGGTGGGCAGGTAGGTAGGTAGTAGGTATCTGCAATAGGGCAGCCGAAGTGGTCTGCTCCTGAGATCCAATAGTGTAGGTATGGCTACTGTATTTGTTCTTGACCTCGTTGCTCTGTTTTCATTGAATGTCGGGAGGAGGGGCGGGGCGGGAGGGCTACCGTTGTCTCTTATATCGACAGCAACGATGAATGGGCAGGTAGGTAGGTCCATATGAGTATGCCCCAGTCGGTTGCCTGAGGTAGCACGGCAAGGAATACCTACATGAGAGGTAGGTATGTCAGCATCCGATAATAACAATATACAATAATTACATTAAAAGCAGCAGCAGTGGCAGCAGCAGCAGCAGTAGTAGTTGTAGCAGTAGTAGTAGTCATGATGATAATATTCATGATATAAGCCGTGTGTCGGATAGGCTGTACTCTCTCGTACGTACCTTGTCCAGACCGAGGTCTTCTCTTCCGATGCCCCCCCTTCTCCGAGGGAGTCTACCTTTGATATCCTCGTAGCCCATAACCTCCTCGGCTTGGTAGGTTCGGTTCGTTGAGTGCTGCAGCGGCTGTCTGGCTTGTGCTACTTCTGGAAGAGAAAGAGACACAGACAGACAGGCAGGCAGAGATGGGGATGGAATGACCACCCTCCTTGCTTGTGCCTCCCTCCCCCGGGGCTGTTTGCCCACCCCCGGCCCCCAATCCGTGCCGCCGATATCACAGCTGCGCGTGCTACTTCGTGGCTTGCTGCCGTTGTCGTGTAACCTGGGCGTGCCGTTGTCCGTGCCCGTTTGGCTGCTGTTTGCCTGCAAGATCGATGCTGACCCGTTTCTCTTCTCAATCATTTGAGGTAGCCGCGCGCCCATTATCCTCCCAAAGCTGCAGGGACTTTCTTCGTCTTGGCACCAAGTCTCCATTCGTACGAGTACACCAGACGTCGGTCGGTCGGGTCGTGCCTACACCGCAATTCCATCTGGCCTCGGACCAGCTCTCTTCCCCCCTCCCTCTTGGCTTGATTGCTCGATTGCTCGATTGCTCGATTGCTCGATTGCTCGATTGCTTGATTGCTTGATTGCTTAAGTGCTTGAGTGCCTATTTGTCCGCTCGTTGCACCATCGAATCGTCACGGGTACGAGCAGGTAGTACGTATCGCTGATACCTATAGGTAGGTAAGTAGATGGTAGATGCGGCATCATGGCGGTTGCGGGTTACTGATCGTTCAATGATGGTTGATCGCGGATTGCTTGGCCCCCGCTGTCGCCGACTGCATCGACTTTATCGCCGTCGTTGTTGTCGTTGTTGTCGTTGATTGCGCAAATGCCCCTCGCTCGCAGTCATGCGATTGATGAATTCCAACCTATCCAAGAGCCTCGTCGTGTTCGTCTTGTCTCTCTGCTTAGGTAGCCCGTCATCAAGCACTTGATTGCTCGCAAATTACCCACTCCCCACTACCGGCAGAGGCGGAGAGACAATGTCGGCTGACGTCTGCTGCTGCTGGCATTGCGCCACCACTTCACCCCCCCCCTGGCTGGTGTTGCAAGCGTACCTAACAAAGCAGCGCTTGCCTGCCTGCTTGCATATGCCGCCATCCGCGGCGGCGTCACCCGCATCGACCGTGGATTGTTTTCGTGTCGTATCTTTTCTGAGACCCGAGGCTGGTGCTCGCTCCATCGTATCGTGATCGTGTGCCGCCGCCGCCGCTGCTTGCACCCTGAGCGCTTGTCCTGATGCCTGCCAGCCTGCCCGCCCGTCCGTCCGGGTGCTCCCGTCGTCATCCTTTCCTTTTTCTTTCTACAATCCGTCTCTTCCCATTTTCGGGCCGGGCACCCATACGAGTACTCGTAGCCCGGATTCCCCCGGGTTGCCTTGCGCACGCAGACCTCCAAGATAAACATCACCACTACCGCCACCAGAAAAGAAGAAAGAAAACACAGTAGCAGAGAGAGTGAGAGAGGAGGGGAAGAAAAAAAGAGAGAAAGAAAAGAAAAGAAAAAAAAGAGGGGTAAAGAGAGGGTAGCCACGCGACGCGACGCGACGTTACGTCCCGCCAACGTTCCGCGAGCGACCGAGCGACCGAGCGAGCGGTATGGCGATATGGCGGTCGAGTGATCGGGCCTGCATGCGTTAAGTGGTTCCCTTCCCTTCCCTGGGTTGCCCTGGCCTGGCCAGGTTGCACCACGGCTGGGTGTGCGAGTAATGCCAAAGCCGGCTCTGCTCGTCGACGCCCAGGTGCTGCAAGCAAGGTGCTTTGTGCCACGCCATGCTACGCCACGCCGCTGCTCCTGATGCTGCTGCTGCTGTTACTGCTCCTGTTACTGCTGGCGACGACGTCGGCGTCAGGAACCCCCTCCCCCCCCCTCCCCCCCGCCTCTGTCGCGTCCTCTCCCCAAAGAGACGGTCAGCCGGGTGTGGGGGTCATTTCGACACCATCCCCAGCTACTGCTCAAGCTAGTAGGCAGGCAATCTGGCGGTCTCCCTCCTGACTAGGCCGCGGCAGCAACCGGCGACGCGCCTCGTTGTTTCCTTTTGATCCCGTCCCTCGCATGCAAGTCTCACGGCAAGCCAGGCCTCTGCCATGCACTGCTCCTCATGGGGTAATCTGGGCGAGCTCTTGGGTCCCAGGCGAGCCCTTTCATTCGGCCCCGGGCCTCCCGCCCGCTTCCCGGCTCTGGCGCGGTGAACGTCGACGGTGGGGTGAGGGACGGTGAAGGTGAGAGTGAGGGTACGGGTAACGGGTACGGGTAATAAGGTGAGTCTCCGAGTCGAGTCTCTCTGTCCTGCTGCGGGCTTTTCGTTATCTAGCATCATTAGTCCCTTCTGCCCTGTGCGTCTCAAGGTCTAGACGCCTGAACGTGTCTCCGCCGCGCTGCTTGGTTCTTCGTCTTTTGCGACATCCCGATCGCTTTTGAGCGGCGGTGCATCGACACCCATCCATATCTGATTACCGGACCAGTCGGTCGGTCGGTCAGTTAGTCGAGCACTGGCTTGCTGGCTGGCTAGCTTGTTGGCTGACTACCTGACCTAGTTAGCTGGCTGCCTTAGCTGACCCTGCCCTCCCTGGCAATGTCGGTGAGCCGGCTGGCGAATCGAGGCGTCTCTGATGAGTTGTCGATACCCCAGTTTCCGACCCCAGGTCTTGGGGCTAAGGCACGGAACGGCGGAACGCCCCGTCCTGTACGTGTAGGCCCCCCTCCCCTCCCCCCCCCCCCCTCCCCCCCGAGGGCCTTACTGGTTCTGGCCTTGGATCTCCCGACCACATGGTTCCACGCGCGCATGTACGAGAGGATTTTAGCTGGCAGCTGGATCCGCCGCCGCCGCTTTTCTTCTTGCAGCACTTCCGGGGCTGGAGCCTTGGTGAGTCGATTCGTCATCCTCGGGCCATGAAGAGAGAAAGAGAGAGAGAGGAGAGGGAGGGAGGGGGGGGTAACTGGTAAAAACGCGTATGGAGAGGACAGCGCGTACTCTTGCCGGGTTCAAGTGTGCTCGTGGACACGACGGCAAGAAACCCGCAAGGGTACTCGTATATATCCCCCTCTGCTCGTTGCAACGGGCCCTAGACCCCAATCTCCGCTGGTGATTGGTGGTTTGACAAGTTGACGCGTTTGTCGCGGTGAAGCTTCCCTCGTGGGGTGGCAACCCGGGGAAGTGGATGAGCACATACTATCGTTGTACCGACCAGGGGCCACGGTAGCGGTCATCGCTCTGTCAACTCCCGGGCCAATCATGGCGCTCCTTGTGTACCTTATGTATATAAAGTACCAGGTAGACGTTGCAACCCGGTGCATGGGGCCGGGGCCGGGGCCGAGGGTCCCAGTGTCGGTCTGGACGACGATGCAATGGCGCCCCATCAGCCGGCTTGGACAAGCGGTCGATCAGGCCGGCCAGCTCATGACGAGCGTACAGCTCGCACTCTCCGTGGGTAGGAAAAGGTAGGTAGATGGATGGATCGATGACAAACAACTCTGGGAGCCAGCACACCTGCATCATCGCCTGGTGCTTCTTGGCTCGGCTTGGCTTGGGAGCGGGATGCTGCAGTTGGAGATCGAGTCGACTGCAACCGTGCCTGCTGTGCGAGGAACGTCAGCAATCTGGGGTGACACAAGGTGCGAGTAAGATGGGTAAGGTAGGTAACCGACAGGCAGCAC
Organism: Hansfordia pulvinata; assembly: GCA_006538405.1. NCBI lineage: Eukaryota > Fungi > Ascomycota > Sordariomycetes > Xylariales > Hansfordia > Hansfordia pulvinata. Next base: position 1,694,044 of record BJKQ01000008.1, on the reverse strand, counting down.
CGCTGCATGCCTACCTACCTTACCTTGGATGACGACAAGCAGCAAGCAGCAAGCAAGCAGCTGGGCAAGCCGCAGGCGGCCCGCCCAGGGGAAACCCCTGCTCGGACCCCGTACAAGTACGCGTACTCATAGGGGCAACGGCTTGTACCGGCCACGTCAGATATGGATTGCCAGTCCCAAGATGCCATCTCATCAGGGCCGCAGTAGGCAAGACTAACCGGCAGTCCAGGCCGGATCGCGGGCAGGGGCCAGAAGGCAGAGGGCAGAGGGGTGGTTCCATGGGTCGTGTTTCCTTGCAGATGTCGAATCTGATGTGGTCAGCTGGGTGGTGGTGCTTGGGGATGGTGTTTGTGATGATGGATGCACTCTGCAGATTGGTGTGGTGGTGGCACCAGAGGTGGAAGAGTGGGAAGGCAACTCATTTTGGAGGGGGAGGGGGCTTCTAGACAGGGAGATGACCACCTTCGGGTGGGCACTGGGCAGCCTCACAACAGCGCTGGAGGACAGGTCTGTGGAAATTCCAGCACGGGGTCACCAGCAATGTGCAAGGAGGCCAGGAAGCCACATCCTGAGCAGATACCCAGTAGGTTAGGTAGGTACCTATCCTTGAATGGATCTACGGAAATGCCCTTTATGTTGGTTGGATGAAGGTGCGCATACATGTACCTCATGAATGTGATGGGGGTACATTCATGTACCTCAGCCTAGATGTAGCCAGGCCAGCCCAATGTCATGGAAGGCATCGTGGTCCCTTTCCCTCTTGGACGTATTTAGGCAGAGGACTAAGTTAAGTATCATGTCGATGCCTGGTCACATGATACTCCCCACCTCGTGCCTGGTTTGAATATGTAGGTACCTACCTAACTTACATCCATGTAGCTAAGCTGGGCCACTGTTGGTTCTCTCAACTCCCTCATACACTGCTGGCCTCTTCTGCCCTTGCAATCTTACAGCAACTAATGTTAAGGAGAGCCTTGTGAAGCAGTCATCAGATTCCTGTTCTATGTAGTGAATCTACAGTACTTAGGGACTCTGACTGGACTGAAGACAATCACAGGGTTGCTGAAACAATCCTAAAGTGTGCTTCTGCACGCGGAGGGAGGTCAGATCCTCCAATAAGTCAGATTGATTTTCCCAAGTTCTACTCCCTGAATTAACCTCAGACTACTTACTCTATCACTCCACAAAGGGTAGGTAAAGTGTAGGTTTAATGTGTGAGATGAAGAAAGACTTTAAAGATAGGTGGCTAGACTTCAGGGCTTAGTTGAAGGAAAGACACTGTCTTTAACAGTGTGAGGTTGATAAATGAGGTAGCATCTATACTGATAGCCACACGTCTTACCATTGTAAACACCCTGATAACAAGGAGCACTGCGGATGGTCATTGGTAATTAGCCACAGCTTCACTACCTCTCCCCCCTTATCCTCCCTTGGCCTACGAGAAAGGAAAGAAGATGACTGATAAACCAATAAAGGATACTGTGCCCGCATTTCCAGGTCCTCCCAGGCTGCCTCACTCGTACCTGGGATTACAGGGTGCAGCACCTGCATATGATGCTGGTAGAATATCCTCAAAGACAGCCGGAGCCGCCACAGGGTCTGGACCAGCAGAGGCACCACCAGCAACCGGGTTGGTCAGTCCACCCTGGTTGATGTTAAACTCGCAGTGTACTATTGGCAAGGCGAGTCTGACCTAGTCGGATCAGCTGACTTGTGCAGAGCATCCGTACCCGTGTCCGGGCCTCCGACCCTGGAGCCGAAGCCGGTATCCAATCGGGAGCCAGACGTGCCGAGAGAGAGTATTGACGCCCGCTGCCCTCGTCTCCTTTTTTGCTACGAGTGTGTCTGTTATCGGAAGGTATCTTCATCCGCGAGTAAAGCGTGGAGAAGCAAGCAGGACTGTCACATCTCAGCTGCCGTGGTCTGGGCGGTTGGGCGGTGGCGTCACGCGGCCCGGCCGGGATCTGAGGCTCGCGCACTTTCCGCTTGGGGCGGCCTGCATTCGATTCGCCCTGCTTTGCTCGCACATTCTATGCCCTGCCTGCTACGAGCTGCATTGCCTTGCTCTGCCTTTGCATCCAAAGCTCGCACGGGTCGTCGCAGGGCGGGCCCGGCCGCGACCCGGCGACCGGGCTCCAAGGCCCGCTGCTGTCCCCGCTGCGGGAGCGGCTCTGCCTCCCCACCCCTTTCTCCCCTAAAGAGCCGGCCGCATGCCCGGTCCGTGGCCCAAGTGCGTGGTCTTTCTTGGCCTTCTTCCTTCTTCTTTTTCGTCTTCTTCCTTTCGGTTGGCTGCCCCGTCCTGTCCACGAGGCGCTCATGACTTGCAGACGGCCCCGGCCCCATCACACATACACACACACACACACACACACACACACACACACACACACACACACACACACACACCCTGCGGCCCTCTCTCCCCTTCGCACACACACCCCTACTCGTATACACCATCCTATCTGGATCCCTACTCGTCCCCTACACACCCACGCGCCTCAGCTTGCAGGGACCCTGCCCCTGGGTGGGCGGACTCGTACGAGCAGCAGCAGAGCAGAGATGGAGGGGCGCTGCGACGTCGATGAGGCCGCATGGCGGCCTCGCAGCGCGCTCCCTCGAGACTCCCATTCGCCGGGCCGGACTGCACCGTCGTCCGAGTGCGAGCACTCGCACATACACACGTACGTACGTACATACATACATACATACATACATACAAACATGCACCTGCAGAAGAGCCCAGGGCCCAGACCGAGTCTGCGATCCACACGCACACCTCGCTCGCATCGCAGTCGCGCGGGAAATCTAGATTCTGTCAAACTGCGGCCGATCGATCACGCTGGCGACAAGTTGGCCCCCTTTCCGTAGACTGGCAGGCACAGAGAGAGGGAGAGAGGGAGAGAGGTAATGTGAGAGAAGTACTCGTAACGAAAGAGCGTTCTGGTCCGGGCAAAGAAAAAGGGGGGACCCCGCGGGATCGGCCATCAGCTGCCGGCGCCACAACCAACGTCGCCAGCATCAACACACCAACATCACCTTCATGGCATTAATCCGTACATACATGCCTACTTTACCTACTCGTACATAAAAGGCCCCGGCATGGACGGGAAGGGGTATGGGTGACGCGCCCTGACGTGCCCTCCCCTCCCTCCTCTCCTCTCTTCCCCTCCGGCACGAGGCTCATCTCATACATTCGCACGTGCTCTGAGGAGGGTCCGCAGCCACAATGCCAAAGTAAGGTAGGTGTATGCCGTGCGGCGCAGTGGCGAACGGCGCGCACACCCACATGGCGGTGCCGGCTGTGTGATGGGCCCCCGATAGGTCGGGCTCGTCTCACTCCAGTTTGCTCATCTTCTCACTCCGGCTGTCCTCGTCGCTTCCACGTGTTTTGGCCCCTGCTTCCCCCTCTCACTCTGGTTTTCCAGGCCCAGCGAACATCGACGCCCTCGGGCAGGGAAGAGAAGGGGCCGCCGGGGCGACTGATAGGCAGGTTCCCCAACGCCCATACCCGACGCCATGTCAGCCGGTTTGCCCGTGGGGTACTGGCGCACTGCCGCCGCCGTCCCGTCCGGAGGCAGCGCCCAGAAGCCGGTTTTCTCCGCGCACGCATTCATGGGACCGAATCACAGGCTCCAAGGGCAGCAACGACAGGTTCAGATGGGGAGACCTACTTGTTACGTTTCTGACAGTTGAGCGACAATCTACAAGCACGGCAAGGAGATGTGGTAGCGAATCCGAAATCAGAGATAATATAAAATCATCAGACCAGTCCGTGTCGACATCAAGTACCTTACCTTATACAGTCGACGCAGTGTCGTGTCACATTGAAACAATGCAAAAAAAAAAAAAAAAAAAAAAAAAAAAAAAGATATCACGATCTGACCCTCGCACCCGACGCCGACATGTCAGGTGTGACGAAGAGGCGAGTTACCCCCGTCCTTGGCCTCGGCGAATCTCCTGCCGGCTCGCACACAAACGGTGGACACGCAGATGGACACAAGCACGCGCATGCGCCCCAAGATCGAAGACGGATTGCATCGCACATTGCCTCCCGGATGACGAGGATCCCGTCAACCGCCGCCGGGACACCGCCCAGGGTGCCACAGGCTCGCCGCCAACCAGGAAACAAGAAATGAGATAAGGGGTGGATGGGCACAGCGGGAAAAAAAAAAAAAAAGGCAGCGACACGAGCTATGGCTTTTTGCCCCGCCAGTTCGCCTTTCCTGGCCGTCGACTCGCTCGCAGAAACCCCCGCAGTTAAGGCTACACGCACGTTGTCACACCGCAACAGTCACTGGAACCCCGTTTGCGAGGCGAACTGTGCATTGTGCAGGAGCTTCTCCACGGGCTGAGCCAGACCGGAGAGGAGACAAGGTGAGCAGGGCAAGGCGATTTCGGTCTGACTTGAGTAATTCGTCGAATCGATCAGCTCCTCGCCCCTCCTTCTCCAACCTCTTCCTCTAGCACAATCCTCGAGACAAGTTGCACGTGGTCAAAGGGCGGGAACAAGAAGGGAAGGGGGAAGAAGAGCGTGCGGAAACCAAATAAGTCCGCGACCACGAAACACCCGACGCCGACTCGGTAACATTTAAGATGAAATCAACCACATTGGAGACCTGCAGACGGCGGCGAGACTGACCGCCCAGGGTTCGTTGCTGTCGTGCAGGCCCCCCCCCTCCCCTCCCCGGCGGACCATTCATCATGTGCCGTCGGGCCGGGCCTGTCAACCGCCCCGGGGGAGATCCCAACTCGGAAGCCGAGCGTGTGGTGGATACTATCTCTCCGGTTCCATTGGATACATGCAGGGTATATATATATATATATGACATATTTATACGAAAATATCATCCGGGATCACGAATTCGAGCTCGACCCTACCAGTAGCTCGGATCCGGGGCCCGAAAGGAAATATAGAAAGACAGAGAGAGAGAGGGGGAGAAGGGAAAAGAAGGGCGAGCCCATCGCGCCCAGCGGACACGCGGTCTCGACTCGCCGCGCGGCCGGGCGTCATGTCCGACCCGGGTTTGATTTGACTGACCCCTCCCTCCCGGTCCGCGACATGGCCAATGGCAGACGCCGGCAGCCCAGCGGAGACACGCCCGGCCGGACACGGATCGACACGTCGAAAGAAACGTCTCACCACACCTCACCACTCTCTTCCCAACAACATCATTGGAGGAGAGTGGGGGGGGGGGGCGACTAATCAAGGCAAACACGAGTGAGTGTGATCGAGGGAACCGGGGACGCGGGTCCAAGGGACACCGGCGGTGTCGAGGAAAGGAGGTGAGAATCACAAGACGGAGAATGCCCCAAAAACGAAAGAACCTGAAAATACATATACAATCAAATCCACTAGAGAAACAGAAACGCACCCACATACAATGGTACCTGGGTACCTAGGTAGGTAGCAGGTATGACAGATCCATGGACGTCGTCGACCTTCCTGCCTCACGTAGGAGGTACATGACCTCACGTACCGTGCCTCACCTTACATATGTACCCTCTGCCTCGCCGGCCCACGCCGCATTGCTCCTGCCACAAGAAACCATTTGGAGTTTGCCGTGAACTTGGCACTTTCCAATGTCTGTAGGTAGGTACCTACCTCACCTTGGCTTACCTAAGAATGCAAGGTAAGCCTTGCGCGTCGCATGCATATTCCACGTTGCGGTGTGGGCGACGCTCTGGTTCCTCTTCACCTCCCGCCGTCCGCTATCGCCCCACGGCTCCCCGGGCTGCAACGTCGAGTCTCATTTTCACAAGAGTTAGTACCAAGGATTAACTCACGGTAGCGTACCTAGGTAGTTTACCTGGGCACCTGAGGGGGTGCAGATAGCCCGTCTCGGCCCCGACAATCAAGCATCAGATACCTACCCATGTTTCGAGAGAAGCAAAAAATGACAGAGAGAAAAGTAGGAGCCACATCCACGAGCAGGTGCAGACGCCGTCGGGTCACAGCTAGAGGTTCGGGTTGGTGTAGTGGTAGTCGTCGTGAGTAGCAGGCGCAGCTCGATTGCAAAGCAGAGCGAGGTAGTCTCGCGCGACAAGGAATGGAACCAAACCAGACGTCAACCTCTTCGGGGCTTTCTTGTCACATCGCCAGAGTCGCCCTGTCCATGGCGTGTTGCGGGCCGTCAGAGCGGGCCAAGGCTGCACTTGAAGCGACCACACAGGTAGCTAACATTCGTGCCACGAAGCACCATACTGCTTCTGTCGCATTTGTAGAGTCAAACTATCGATTACCTTACATGGACTTTGCCTAATAGACTACCTATAAATCTTTTTTGGTGCTGCTGCTTCCTTGCGCGATCTCTAGTGCGCGCAAGTAGACAGTTCCGACCTGTCGCCAGCAAGATGAGCACCCACAGCCGATGGAATCCTCACCCAGCCAGGATCTATACCGCAACAGCATACTCGCCGCGGGGCAATCGATTCAAACGTTTCCTTCCTTCCGGAGAGCCGCATCGTCCGAAAGCACTTTCGCCCCCATCTCAGAGAAGCCTGACCTCAGAATCAGGCGGGAAAAAGTCACGATGCTTGTGATTTCCTCCTAATCTTGTTTCGTGTACCTCTCGGCAACTCTGCACAAGTACACGTGGTGATACAAGCTCACAGGACCTGGCCACCCTCTTGAGCATGGACGCACTCCCAGCCAAGGCAGATGAGAGCATGACCCGTTCGAACGAGCCCGGTGCACAAGGGTCATCCAGTTCATCACGAGAAAGGCGCCGTGCCTTGTGTGCCAGCTGCCTCCTGCTCCGTGTAGTACTCGTAATACGCAGGGAAGCGGGCTTCGGCTCTGGCACGAGTGGCCTCATCAAGAGGTGCCGGCGCCGTGCCGTTCTCTTTGAGCGCCGTCTTCTCCAGTGTGGAGGTCGAGGCAGGACTGTGACCTATTAGCATCCGGCCAAGACGAATCGACCACGTCCAAGACTTACCCGTAAATCTCCCTGTCGATGGCCAGGAACTGCTTCATGGCGTCCTTGCCCCCACGTTCTTGCAGGTATGCAAGATAAGTCAAGTGCAGATCCTTTTTCACGGACGCGGAAACCCGGCTCTTCGCCATCAGCTCGTCAAAGATGTGCTTGACGCGTTCAGTCGTCTGACCTTCCGAGTCTGCGTCGGTAGGTTGCTGAAGCTCAAAATCGAGCCACTTCTGCCACAACTCTCGGCTATCGGCGTACCACTGCACGTTCTTAGCGAAAACAGCCCTCGCCTCGTCCACCGACCCCTTGACCTTCCAGAGCAGGGAAGCCCAGCACGTGACCAGTACCGCCTTGGTGAAGATGTCAACGTTGGGAGAGTCAATCTGTGCCTTGTACGTCTGGATGGCCGCTTCAAGACCTTCCTGCCGCCTCTCGAGATTGGCCCAGGAGACGATAGTCTCAACTGAGTCAGGAAGCTGCAGCAGAATGGCCTCGTGCACCTCCCGCGCAATGTGGACACGCCCGCAAGACTCCTCGAAATAGGCAAACTGGAGTCTGATCCCTGGCCGGCTGAGAGGTACAAACAGTGTGACGGCCCGGAGGTAGATGTTGCGCACCTCCTCCTCCTTGCCAGGGTGGGACGACATCCACCGGGCATACCGGAACCAGAACTCGTCGTAAAGGGCACATGTGACAAGGCACCTCTCGTAGAGGAAGACAGTGCGCCCAAAATCACCCTCGGCTTCCTCAAAGTCGAGGTAGCCCCGCCAGTTGGCCACCTGCGCCGTCTCGAGCTCGGTGACGTGGAAGTACGGGCGCTTAACGCCGGACTCGTAGGTCCATCTCTTGGAAACCTCGCCCTGGGTCTTCTGGAAGGCTTCGTAGTACATGGCATCAATCTTGGTGCGGATGTCTCTCTCCACTTCCAGCTCGGCCCGCGCCATCCCACCGTATGCCGCCGACTCAGCCTCAACCTCGGCGCGGAAGCGCGCCAAAGTGTCGGCGGGAACCAGCTCGGCAACCGGGCGGCTGTGGGCCAGCTGGCGGAACCGCTCAAAGTAGCGAGCATACTGATGCATAGGAATATGGATGACGCGCTGGAGGATGGCAAAGATACGGTCTTGAGCCTCTTGTCTTTCCTCGTACTCGATGAACTTGTCCCAGAAAGGATGGGCGAGGAAGTCGAGGCCGACACAGTTTGCTGCTCTCTCGAAAAGTCTAAAGACACGAGTTAGAATGGGGCAGCGCGACAAAGTAGGGGGAAGGGCGGGACGAGGGGCGGAGGGAGCGTTAAATACTGGAAAGGGGATTTTGTGCATGCATGGTTTTTCAAATCCAAATCAGCCGAGGAAGGCGAGGTGATTCAAGAAAGCGATGTGAGAGCTAGCGGTCAGAGGTATATGCGGTGTGTGATGTCAAGAGAGAACGATAGCCTGGCAGAGCTTGTGAGAACACGTCCGACGTGCAACGGCAGTGGTTGACTCGTCTCACCATCGATTGGTTGGGGTTTGGACTTGGGCTTCCGGCTTCTTGCAACATCGTCCAGACCAGGACAGAGCCGAAGAATAGAATCGAGGCCAGGGGCAGGGGCAAGAAAGACCTCGACTTCCGCAAGGTTCTCAGCTGCAGCGTCAAATGCGAAGGCGCATCGTTCTTTGCTCTGTCGGTGGTGGTTATGGAGAGGAAACATCCGGATATACTTACTCTCTGACCAGGTTAGGGGCATGGGTGGTCTCCATCTTGAATGAACAGTAGGACGCCCACAGGTCGACGCAGTTCGTTATGGAAGCGCATCCGCGCTCGTAGATCTGAGAACCGTCAGCTGAGCCCGGCGATCGCGATGGGGAGGCGCGCGACGAAGAAGGAGAGTAGACATACCATCTCGGCCGACTCGGGTCCGGAGATGTTGAACTCGAGGTCCGCATACTTCTTCCAGTACCCAAATAGTAGAGGGAACTTGAGGAGAAATCGGTCGTAGGCGTCGCGCAACGTTGCGAGGGCTTGGGGGCTCGAGTTTCGGTTGAGGCCGCCTTCTTGGGATTCGCAGGCGCGAATGAGCTTCTCCCAAGATTCGAAATTGTCGGTGTCGGCTTCCTAGAGAGGGGTAAGCTTGTGTCGTGGGGGAGGCTGTGGTCTGGCAGCGCAAAGACCGAGGCTTCGGGCCAGGACGCGAGGGAAGGGCCACATACAACTTCCACAGTCAACTTCTTGATCTCGGCATTCTCCTCGTCCGAGGCCCCAAAGTTGTCGTAGTCTGCCATGGCAGTAAGGGCACGGGGCGGCGAGGCGAGGGACGAAGCGGACAAGGGTGGTGGGATTGCGGCGCGAATGCGACAGTGGCGGAGGACCTCCGGCAGGAGAAAAACGAAGCTGGGCGACCGGGTGACGGAGTCGGACGACGAAGTAAAGCGCGACGCGGAGCAGGGCTTGATATGAAAGGCGTAAGGGGCCTGCAGATGACGAGGGCCCTGGAATTAATGATTGATTGGAGTGGTGGTGGTGTGCAACAAGGTTGATGGAGGAGGGAGGGAGAATATGGCGAGGCTGGCGCTGGATGCGCACCGGTCGCAGCTCAGAGCAGCCTACCTACGAGTAGAAGCACGGTAGGCTGGGCAGCGCGTACGGTACTCGTACTCGTACACCGTAGCTCACCATTCCAGTCCTAACCTTGTTGGGTGGATGCGGCAACTGCGGCTGGCTAGGATTGCAAGGCTGCAAGGCTGCAAGGCCAGCTTCTTGGCGGCTAGCAAGCATTGGAACGCCGGCCGGTAGTGGCTCATCGTGTCGAGTATCGCAACTGGCCGAGCTCGCAGATCACTATAATGAGTGCCAACAGTTCAACGACACCGTGAAAACCCATGTTCCCAACCCGATCGTATCCATTCGTATTTCACTCTCGTTTCACGGGTGCCGCCTCTGTAGCCACTCAGCTTGCCATTCTCGTGAGAGCTCGTCTGTTCTAGAGTATTTCGATAGCCATGTCGAAAAGCCAAGAAGCGAAAGCACACGTCGACGCCAAGTTCTTTGCTCTAGTCGGTGCCATTCTACTCTACAGAAAATGGTCTCATGGAGTCATCGTCTAATCGCAGCCCGTTGCAGGAGGTCTGACGATACCTTAGGTAAGGTACTATAGGCGCTGATTCGCCATTTCCGGTCCTGCCACCTGCCATCCGGGACCCGCAACTGCCGCCACTTGGGGCTGCAGATGAGGTCCCGTCCCGTCGTGGGGCACTTTTCTTTCCTTGGAACTTTCCGCAAAGTTGGCCATGCACACCAACCTCATCATTCTCATCTTCAACCACACTGGCCCGGGCCGGCCGGTCGCTGCCTTTGCCTGACACAGCTTCTGTTGGGTTTGATACCGGCCCTCAATATCAGCTGCTTACCACGAAGTCGCAAAAGAGCGATGTGCTTTGGAGGGTGTGCGGCTAATGCGCCACTGGGTTTTATTCTGGTGCCAACGTGCTCGGCAATCATTAGGTCCACGGCCGGACGACTCAATGCCCTCACCTTCGCGCCGGGTATCGTAGTCCTTGCGCTCCAGAGCGAAACATGACCGAGCGTATGCTTCAACAACCGGCGCCTCCAGGTTTGACCAACGTGGATGAATCTCCTTTCTCTTGCTCTTTCTTCTTCTGATCCCCAGTGGGACGCGACGCAGGCCTATGATGATACCCCAATAATTTTACAATGATAGGAAGAGGGATATCCAACATGGAAATGATCTCAAATATCGACTCTGAGGCCTGCCCGCACCCCTCCTTTGTTGTGCTAGAAAACCAGCTCCATTGCACAAATGGCACGCACGCAGCCACGCATCTATCTCCATCCTATAAAGCAGTCGTGACATGTCGGTGTGAATCAGCCCCCTGCGGCGCGGGATTGCTGTAGAATTGCGCCTGAATCACATGCCGTCGCCACCAAGTCAGGGCACGAATGGAATCTGAGCAGGAGGTAAGAGTCATTGGCCGTCCCAGGCAGTGATAGACACAGCCTCAGATCCGGGCCCGAGCCGAGCAGGCGAATCAGGAGTAGGCGGTTGCAAGCATGCCTGACTCGCCGGTGCCAATGGCTGTGAACTTACCTGCAGCCTCACCTTCGTAATGGAAGCTCGCAAGGCTCTTGCTGGAAGCATCCATTTATGGCCAGGTCGGCGTGTTCGGTAGCCGACCCGAAGCTGTCCGGCCAACGTCACAAGTATTCCTGTGGCGAGCGTCACCTACCTGCCTCCGTTATCACTGATACTACTACGTGAACGTACGGAGTAATAAGGGTAGGCGGCTCATTTCCATGTCCGCGTCGCACAGGGGACCTTGGATGACAATAAAGGACGGCCGCTTTGCTGTGCCACATTGCCAAGTGCTACAGCTATCCCAGTATCCCAGGTCTGGCTCAAGTGCATCCGATTCAAGGTCGACAAGGTTGGTAGGAAGGGGGTGACTGAGGAAGCCATGCGAGGTACCAGATCGCAAGTAATATCATGATCTGGTTGATCTCTTATAAGAAGCAGCCTGCACCAACCCTCACCTACAATGGAACATGACTCAAGGAGCCTTGATATTAGATACATAAACGCAAGATTGGATTCAATGTCACGGTCAGTTCAATCCCCGATGAAAGTACCTATTTAATGTACCTATATTGTTGTTCAAAATGGAAGGCGCAATGCAGCAGAAATGACGCTGACGTGCGACCAGCACGGGCAGCTGCGACCCAGCCCAGCCCAGCCTGACCAGACCTGGCCTGGCCTGACTTGACTGGGAGAGGTGCGCATCCGCCGCTGCTGACCGGCCCCGACCCGATCCGACCTCACCTCAGAACACCGCATCCTCCCACCCCCACCACCGTGTCACCGCTCCACCACCACCGACCTCCCCTTGAACTTCACCATCACTTTCCTGCCCGGCGCAACTACCTTACCATACACCCAGGTGCTGGATCCGATCTGCGCCCCTGCACCCCCGCGACGCACCCAGTCCTAGCATGACCGCGCCCTGTCTCGTCTTGATGAGCCCGGCCGGCCCGAACCTCCACCCCGAAGCAGCAGCAGCCACGGCAGCAGCAGAGGTTGAGGTCGCGGCAGAGGCAGAGGCAGCACCCGTGCATTCTATACACTCGCACCCACGCAGACAATAGCGGACGCCAAGCACTCAGCAACCAGCACCCGGCGCAGCGACAACGCGCTACACCATTCCGACATGGACTCGCCCCAGCAGCCTCAACGCAACGCCCTCCCCTCCTCCTCTTCCGACAAGTCCTGCACCCTCCTCGTCCGCGAATACCCCCATCGTGCCATTGCCATTGCCACGCCTACCCACGCCCTCATCTTCCGGCACAGCCCGACAACTGGCGAGGCCATCCTCGACGGCACTCTTGCCTCGGCCCCCTCGGCCCGCCGCGCGCCACCGCTGACGGACATGCCGCAAAGTCCAAATGCATGGTCGAGTTCTCGCCCGTCACAAAAAGCCTGCTTGCCGATTTCCGCCCCCTCACACCCCGCTCTATATACGGCACCCTCGGTCTCATCGCCATCAACAACGATGTCTTCATTGGTGTCGTCACCCACGCCACCCGCGTCGCTCACGTGCGCCCTGGCGAGACCGTGGAACGAATCGTGAATGTCGACTTCTTCTGCCTCAACAGCTCCGAGTACGACCATGTCTACTCCATCAACCCCTGGGACTCCGAGCTGTCGGACAACTCTGCCTCCGCCTATGGCCAAAATCTCGGCCATCGCGAGGGCGAGATGGAGTACCCCTACCAGGAGCTCCAGAAGCTTCTCAGCAACGGCACCTTCTACTACAGCACCGACTTCGACTTGACCAACAGGCTGCAGGACAGGCCCATCGATGCCGACACTTTTGACATTGACAACTTTGACGATGCCTTTCTCTGGAACTCGTTCATGATATCGCCGCTTGTCAACTTCCGCTCCCGGCTCTTGACCCACGAGCGCGAAACTCTGGATGCCTCGCGTATCCTCACTTCTGCCATTCGAGGCTTCTGCTCCACCATGTCTATTCCAGCCCCTGTGGCCCCTCTGGCAGCTTCGAGAACGGGGCGCCCTTCCCACTTGACTGTCATTTCGCGACTTTCTTGTCGGCGCGCAGGCACCCGCTTCAACAGTCGGGGCATAGACGACGATGGTCATGTTGCAAACTTTGTCGAGACAGAAACAATATACTGGAGTCCGTCCGGGACGTTGTTTTCCTACGCCCAGGTTCGAGGCTCCGTCCCCGTGTTTTGGGAGCAGACAGCCGGGCTCATCCCGGGCCAGCAAAAAATCAGCATTACGCGCTCGGCCGACGGGACGCAGCCAGCATTCGACAAGCACTTTCAGGATCTGGAGCGGTCCTACGGTGCCGTGCATATCGTCAACCTCCTCAGCGAAACCAAACCTGGTGAGGCGGAGCTTACTCAGCTGTATCACTACGGAGAGCAGCATTGTCCCTTGAGCCGCCGAGGGGAGAAGAATTCGTCAGACCATGCGCTATTGCGGCGAACCGACTATGACTTTCATGCAGAGACGAAAGTCATGGGGTACGAGGCTGCCAAGGACATCAGGGGCCACATCGAGCACTCGGCGGACGGCTTTGCATACTTCATGGCAGAAGAGACCGATGATCTGCTCAACATGTCAAATGAGCCTGGCGGCGGCGGTCGCCGCATGGTAGTTGTCTTGCAGCAGGAAGGCGTGTTCCGAACCAATTGCTTGGACTGCTTGGACCGTACCAATCTGATCCAAACCCTCATTTCGCAGCTGGCCTTTGAGTCTTTCCTGGGCCACCGGGGGCAATTTGCTCAAACCGACTTCTGGATGCGGCACTCCACGCTGTGGGCCGACAACGGAGACGCTCTGTCTCGAATCTACGCTGGGACTGGCGCCTTGAAGTCTTCTTTCACACGGACTGGGAAAATGTCTTTGGCGGGGGCCTTTGCAGACGCTCGAAAGAGCGCAACTAGACTATACATCAACAACTTTGCCGACAAGTCAAGACAGAACACGATAGACCTTCTCCTGGGCCGACTAGTAACTCAGGCCCCGGTGCATCTGTTCGACCCTATTAGTGACTACGTCTCTGCGGAGCTGGCCAAGCGCAGCCCCGAGTACTCTTCGACTGAGGCGATCAACATGTGAGTACTCTCAAGCCATTGAAATACCCGTACTCGCTGACTCTGACTGCCTAGCTTTGTGGGAACATTCAATTTGAATGGCCGTACAAAAGGCATCGAAGATGATCTGTCTCCCTGGCTCTGGCCCAATGAGCTTGGCTCAACCCTGCCGGAGATCATGGCCATTGGCTTCCAGGAAATCGTCGAATTGAGCGCGCAGCAAATCATGAACAGCGACCCCACCCGCAAGCAGGCGTGGGAGGGGTCGATCAAGAAGGCGTTGAACCAGCGCGCGAAGGAGGCAGGAGGTGAGAAGTATGTCCTTCTCCGCAGCGGACAGCTGGTCGGTGCTGCCCTCTGCATCTTCGTCAAGGCTTCTTCTCTTGCCAAGATCAAGAACGTCGAAGGCAGCGTCAAGAAGACCGGAATGTCCGGCATCGCTGGCAACAAGGGCGCGGTGGCCATCCGCATGGACTACGCCAACACTCAAATATGTTTCGTCACGGCGCATTTGGCCGCGGGGTTTTCCAATGCCGATGAGAGGAATCGCGATTTTGCTACCATTCACAGCGGACTCCGCTTTCAGCGCAACCGGGCCATAGATGACCATGGTAAGATGGCATACCCCCCCAAATCGGGCAGGGCGGGAAACTGATGATGATCTACAGACACGGTGATCTGGCTGGGAGACTTCAACTACCGCATCGGCTTGGCTCACGAACGGGTCATGAATCTTGTTCAAGCCCGTGACCTAGACGAGCTGTACGAGAACGATCAGGTTTGTCCCCTGCTCCTATGGACTAAGGTGTTTATGCTCATCATACACAGCTGAATCGGCAAATGGTCGGAGGCCTTGCATTTCCCTACTACTCGGAGGCGAAAATCAAGTTCATGCCCACGTACAAGTTCGATGTTGGCGTTGACAGATACGACACCTCGTAAGCGTTCCCTAACGATCATGTTGTAAATTTCTGTGCTGACAACTTCGCAGTGAAAAGGCCCGAATTCCTGCTTGGACTGACCGAATCTTGCGGAAAGGAGTCAACATCAACCAGCTCTCCTACAACTGTGCCCCCCTACGCTTTTCAGATCACCGACCCGTTTACGCGACTTTCAAATGCGCTGTGAGCGTTGTCAACGAGGCGCAACGCCAAAAGCTGAGTCGCCAGCTGTACGATCGCCGAAAGGCCATGGTGGGCCAGTCGGCGGAAGGCTTCACGACTGAAGAATCAGACGAGGAGGATTTGATTGGGTATGAGCCGGTGGAGCCAGGGCTACCGCCAGCAAGCTCAGATCAGCAAAGATGGTGGCTTGAAAACGGAAAAGCAGCCAAATCGACAGCCGGCCCGCCGCGAGGTCCGAATCCAGGCCAGGACAAGGGCGTCATGGTCCTCAACCCCAACCGACCATCAAACCCGTTCCCGACTACCGAAGAGCCGGATTGGGTAGCTGTGCCGCGGGCCAGCTCGAGGCTCTCTTCATTCTCGAGCATCTCCAGCTCGCCATACGAGCATATCAACCACTCCACCATCCTGTCGGGCTCGACTACCAGCGCAGCACCTAGGAAGCTGCCGCCACCGTTCGATCCTGCTTCACTGCCTGCCAAGGTTGGTCAGATGAGCTTGCATGCCGACCCGGCCAATGCCCAGAACATGAACAACGACGGACCGCCACCCCCACCCCCACCTAGAAGGCAGACAGGGCCAGCGGGAGTGTCGTCTGGTCCGAGCTTGCAGTCCACGATGGTGCCCAGCACAGAGGCCGGTAGAACCGGCTCGTCGACGCCTCATCAGCAAGTGCCGTCGCCGGCTTCAGGCAAGGTCAAGCCGGCGCCCCCTGTGGCGAAGAAGCCGGCGCACCTCGCGTCCCCCCACGCTTCTGATCTCGACAATGGTCAATTTGCACCCTACTCGGACTCGCCGGCCAGCCATTCCATACCTCGCAAGCCTGCCTCGAACATTTCCACCCTGACCTCCAAGCTGGAGAGCAGCGGGGCTGGGAATCTGACGGGGGGCATGCACCACAGTATGGCGCCGCTGCAGCCTACGAGGTCCAGCACACTGCCCAGCACCGTAACAGGTCGTTCTGGGCCGTCGGGAGGCGTGAACCTACCTGGGCTCGGCAGTGTGGAGCGCAAGCCCGTTTTGCCGACCCGGATGCAGCAGGCCCAGCAGCAGGCCCAGCAGCAGGGTTCCATGCGACACCCACACGCACCTCCGATGCGACAAGCCCAGAAATACCAGAGCGCACAACAACCCAATGCCTCCAACATGGATCTGCTGGGTGACGATGGGAACGGCGACATGATGGGCTGGGAGACGCTCAAGCCGAGCTAGTTCTGACCATGGGACTCGAGTCCTGAGAGAACAGCCACCACTAGAATAATGTGTACGAAAAGCTGGCAGACTTTGTATCCTTGGGTCCATGGACCTGTGAATGGAAGAAGAGGTCAGGAGTTGCAGAGCTGTTTTCCAAGCGCCGTTTCGACATGAGACACGAACGACTACGAGTACGCACGGTTGGGTATGAGGACATGGTAGACGATGGGGAGCATGGTGCTATAAAGCGGGTTCAAAAGCGAAAATGGCGCGTTAATGCATTCCATTCGAATTTCAACTCTATCCAGACGACCTATTCAAAGTGTCGATTTGGTCGTCGCTACTCGTTCTTGGCATGTCATGGTGATTGACGGTCACTGTTTGGTACCTGTTATAGTATACCTGGTAGTAATGGATGAGTGTAGCCTGGGTTACTGCACCCGTGGCGCCTGATCGCCCTCCACCCGCGAGCCGATGCCGACGCGTAGAGGGGCAGTGGCCGTTGCCAGATTGATAGCTCAATGTCTTTTCCCAGTCCCACTATATGTAATATGTATATATATATATATATATATATATACGTCTCCTTTCCTCAATCTTCACCCGGGGCCCTGCTGGTGCCGGAGCAGCTTCTGGGCCCTTCGCAGCCTGGCCGCCCGCTCGTCGACCGTCACCTGGGGCTTGCCGCCTCCGCCGCGACTGTCGTCGCCGTCGCTGAATTGGGCCTCGAGCGTGTCGTCATCGTCATCGTCGTCGTCGTCGTCTTTGCCCGCGGAGGACTTGCTGCTGCTGGCATGAGCTCCGGCAGCCTTACCGGCGCTGCCGTGAGCCGGGCCGTACATCTGCGTCCGGTCAAACTCGCCGCGCTTCTGATGTCTTTGGCCTCTGCTTCTGCTGTTGCTGCTGCTGCTGCTGCTACCGGCCGTTCGCGACCTCCACTTATCACGCACTCTGCTCCAGGCCGACGGAGGGCGGGCAGGAGCGGCGGCGGCGGCGGTGGTGGCGGTGGTCATTGCGGGCGCTGTCCTGCTGGCCGCCGCCGGGGGCCCCGTATCGTCATGACCTTCATAACCATTATGGTCGCCGCCGCCGTCTCCGACCTTGCCACTGCGCCGGCGGCGGAGGGAGAAGTTGCGCAGATGGCTGGACAGCAGGGCGTCGCGCAGCGGGCCGGGGGATCCGCCGGCGTCGACCTGGAGGCGGCGGTGGCAGGGGCTGCACAGGGTCTCGCCGGGCTGCTTGGGGGCGGAGCAGAAGCAGTGGGGGTTGGAGAGGATGAGCTCTGCGCAGAAGATGTCGACGCGGCGGCTGCTCGTGGTGGTGGTGGTGGTGGCGGCGGCGGCGGCGGCGGCAGCAGCAGCAGAAGGAGCGGCAGAAGCGGAGGGCCGGCCCTTGCGCCCTCGGAGGGACTTGTCGAGGGTCTTTGCGACGTGGGCCCTTATGGCCTCCTCCTCCTCTTCTTCATTGTCGTCGTCTTCGTGCCCCGTTGCATAGACTGGGCTTGCGCCTGCCGCTTTCCGTGCCCCCTCTGTCGCATTGGGCGCATCCGTTGCTCTGGGAGGGGCATCATCCGGGTCGGCGACGCTGTGGTCGTCGTCCCTTCGCGGTTGCATTGTGCTTCTTTTTTCTTCTTCTTCTTTTTTTGGCCGCGGCCGGGATCGGCTGCCGCTGGGATGCGATGGCCCCTCCCCGCCCCTATCACGTCAATGAGCACCACGTTTTCCTGATGAGTTCAGCGCCCGCCATGGCAGTAAGGATCGGGGTCGGGAAGGCCAGCGCTGCGTCCGGTGGTTGGCAGAAGCGATTGTTGGCGACGTCGGGTCAACTTGAGCCCTGCGAGTACGTACTCGTGGTAAGTGTGAGCAGGGCACTCACTCACTCACTCCCGGTCCACTAATCAAATTCGTTAGTAATAAACCGGGACCCATGGGAACACTGCACGACTGAATCGCCGAGCCGCGCGGGCACATTACCTAAGATGAGGTCCAGTGAGTACCCAAGGTACCTACCTAAGGTACCCAGCCACCACCTGCATCTCCATCTCCATCTCAATCCCAAAGGGGAAGTCAAAATCGAGTTGACGCGATCGCCAGAAAGGGCACTACCGACGTGGCCCACGAGCACTCGTCCTTTACGTATACAACAACAGTCCGTCTTCCGGCCCGTCGGCTGGGCGTGAGATGGAGATGACTGACTCGAGGGCAGCCGTCGCGTTCGGAGTAATCCAGTGTCCCTACCCTACCTCAGGCATCCATCATTCGTCTCTCGGGGTTCGGACTTGGGGAGAAGAAGTCTGGTTGCTCGTGCTCCGGACTTTGGGGACAAGAGATGGGCAGTCTTCCGAGATTAGATAGGTTAGGTAGTCTCCCACCAGCACCGTCGGCGTCGTCGTCTGCAGCCAGCACAGCACCCTGGACACGAGTATCATTCTTACCTACTTATCCTGGTTGCTTATGTAACTATCTTCACATCGGTCTGCCTTCCGCGCGCGTCGGATGGTATACCTACCTACCTACCTACCTACCTACCTCAATACTTCCAGGCGGGCTGATCTCACTCTGTACTTGGGGATTTTGCGAAGTCAGACAGCAGCTAATAGCCACGGGTGCTCCGTATAGCCCCGGCGCGGTGGGCGGTGGCCTTTCCTCTTCAGTTTGTCAGCGCCTGGGCTTTGTAATCGTCCACGACAAGCTGCGGTCTCTCCTGCGCGCTCTGGGTCTCTCTGTCATTTCTGTATCTCCTTAACAGCCAGCTTCAACTGGTAAACACTTTATACGTACGTTACGTTAATAAATTACACTCGTTGCGGTAGCCAGCTGACGTGATGGCGCTTCTCGGGCCGAGTCAACGGCCGCCTCTTCGACGTTTACCAGCGTCTCACGGTATATCACTTAAGCACTGCGAGCACACCATAATGGATATAAGACCCGGCCACGTCCAACCCCCTTTTCCCCAACACAGTCTTGCAACCAAGCCCACCGCCCATCTGGAGCCCAAACAAGAGTGCGATCCCCCTTCTCGCCCGCCATCCAAGACTCCTCTCTCCCCTAGCGTGCGTGTTCACCATACAGCACAGCACAGCACCAACAAGATGCAGTTGCCCCTTCTTCGGGCCTACAACGCCTGGACCTGGGCGTTGGCCCTCTCCGTCCTGCCCGGCCCGTCCTTCTCGGCTCCGGCTCCGGCTCCGGCTCCGGCTCCGGCTCCGGCTCCGACTTCTGCCAGGTCCCCTCCCCGGGTCGACCTCGGCTACGCCGTCTACGAGGGCCGGACAGGCCCCAACAACGTCGACGAGTTCCTCGGGATGCGCTTCGCCGCCCCGCCCCTGGGCCAGAACCGCTTCCGCCTGCCGCAGCCTCCTCTGCAGGAGCACGGCGTCGTCTCTGCCAAAGAGGTAATCGTCTTCCCTCCCCCCCTCTTTGCCATCTCATGTTCGTCTCCTTACTACTCATGGAGGAAGAGACGGGTATAAAAAAATAAAAAATAAAAAGACAGCACAGAAAACTGACTTTTTTGCCCCTCTATCCCCCAAAACTCAACAGCACGGCCCCATCTGCCTCAGCGTCCAGGACATGCCTGGTGGCGACGGCGAAGCCCCCGGCGCCTCCTCCGAGGACTGCCTGTTCGTCGACGTCTACACCCCGTCTTCTTCTTCTTCTTCTTCTTCTTCTTCTTCTTCTTCTTCTTCTTCCTCTGCTACCCCGCCTCGACCCCGCCCCCTGCTTCCCGTCATGCTGTGGTTTCAGGGCGGCGCCTTCGTCGAGCTGTTCAACGCCAACTACAGCGGCGCCGGCCTGATCGCCGCCAACGCCGCCCGGACCGCCGCCGGGGGGGCCGGGAGGGGGAAGAGAGGAGGGGGAGGGGGAGGGGGAGGGCCTCGTGGTGGTCACCTTCAACTACCGCGTCGGCCCTCACGGCTTCCTGGCCTCGCGCGAGCTGCTGCAAGCCGCCGCCGCCGCCGGCGACGGCAGCGTCCTCAACGCGGGCCTGCACGACCAGCGCGCCGCCATGCGCTGGGTCCGCGACCACGCCGCCAGCTTCGGCGGCGACCCGGACCGCGTCACCCTCTTCGGCACCTCCGTCGGCGGCGGCAGCGTCCTGCTGCAGACCGTCGCTTACGGAGGTGGTGGTGGCGGCGGGGCGGGGTGACAGACGGTAACGATCAAGACGGTACCGGTCAAGACGGTGGCCCTGACGCCGAAGTCGACGACGACGACGTCCCCTGGCAGGCGGGAATCGCCCAGTCCATCTACGTGCCCCCCGTCCGTGCCGTCGCCGACCTCGAGTGGCAGTACGCCGCCCTCCTCAACGCGACCGGCTGCCAGCACCACAGCGACAGCAGCGA
Source organism: Hansfordia pulvinata (assembly GCA_006538405.1). Taxonomy (NCBI): domain Eukaryota; kingdom Fungi; phylum Ascomycota; class Sordariomycetes; order Xylariales; genus Hansfordia; species Hansfordia pulvinata. Next base: position 1,673,345 of record BJKQ01000008.1, on the reverse strand, counting down.
CGACAAGGACAGCAACAACAAGAACAAGAAGACCGGGCTCCCCTGCCTGCGGTCCCTCTCCTCCGCCGCCCTGCAGGCCGCCAACGTCTACCGCCCCTGGCCCGGCGCCCCGGCCTCCAACAGCAGCAGCGGCAGCAGCACCCTCTTTCCCTGGGTCCCCGCCATCGACGGCTCCCTCCTCCCAGACACCCCGCGCCGCCTCATCGCCCAGGGCCGCTTCCGCCGCTCCTCCCCGCTGATCCTCGGCTCCTCCCACTCCGAGGGCACCATCTTCGCGCCCCAGGCCGCCACCCGCACGGCCGGCGACGTCGCCGACTTCCTGCGCGCCCAGTACCCGGGCCTGACCCCGGCCGACCTCGCCCGCGCCGACCGCCTGTACGCTGGCGTCCCCCGGACCCTCCCGGGCGTCACCGCCCCCTTGTCCCCGCTCTACCTCCGCCTGGCCGCCATGTGGGGGGACGCCGGCTTCGCCTGCCCGACCCTCGACGCCGCCGCCGGCCTCTCCTCTCCTCCTCCGTCGTCGTCTCGCTCCCGTGATCGCCGAAACGGAAACGACGACAACAACAACAACAACAACAACAACAACAATAAAAACAACAGCAGCAGCAGCAACATCTACCTCTACCGCAACAACATAACCGACCCCGCCGAGCTGGCCGCCGGCTTCATCGTCCCCCACACCTGGGAGATCCCCGCTGTCTTCGGGCCGCCGTACGCCGTCGACAACGCCGCCCTGCCCGCCGCCACCAGCTACGACGGCCCCGACGGCCCCAACCACCCCATGGTTCGCGTCGTCCAGGACTACTGGACCCGCTTCGCCTCCAGCGGCGGCGACCCCAACGACGACGGGCCCTCCCCCTCCTCTGCGGCGGCGACGGCAGCGGCGGCGGAGCAGAGGACGCTGGAACCCACCTGGGAACCTTTCCGCTCAGGAGGAGGAGTAGGAGGAGTCCCTTCTCACCAGCAGATGAGGCGCCTCCGACTCCAGACGGGCTCCACTCAAATGGAGGACGTCCAGGACTGGGAGCTCGAGAGGTGCGCCTTCTGGCGTGACGTATCCGAGCGCACCCACGTTTGATGTGAGCCACGTGGGAGAAGATACAATCGAGGCGGGGGGCGAGGAGGCTCAAAGATCTGAGTCGTAGGGGAGAGTAGCCGGGCCTTAACTTTCCAAGTGCCTTGACATCTCCCAAGTCCTTGAATGGCGATGTGGTCCGCGGCGCATGTGTGCTCAAACATAGGACATATGTAATCTTTAACTTCGATAGATATATAGTCAAAGTCAACCGGTTTCCTGAGAGAGTAGACCTTTATCGGCTCAGAAACCCCGTATGTTAGGTCTTCCCGACTCCCTCGCTCCTTTCCCCAACCAAGGGGCTTACCACTTTCCGAACGCTCATATCATGAGTCTTTCGAGTCGCATCTTCTGCTTAACTGACGAGCGTTTCCCAACCGGTGGTCGAGGAATTATAAAAGAGTCTTCGCAGCTGACTTCATGATTCCAAACCTAGGCCTCCAGTGGGCACAACCCCAACTCGTCATCGTCACCTTGCGGGATCTCATGCCCTTGCCTTCCTCTACATTGAGCCCATGCTGGTTCATGAAATTGGGGCGACGACCTCTATATCCCACATGCAAGGGACTCTACACTGTCGCGAACGAAGATGCCACGGCCCCGAGTGGACAAGGCTGGTCACCCGCGACGCTTAAACGCTCCAAACGGCCGAATCCTGTCACTGAAATCCCGTAGTATTTTCTGAACGCCGGCTGTTACTGGAGAGAAATTCTAGAAGGCGACAGTCATCGTGGACAGTGAAAAGGGCATTGGGCACAGGATACGGATAAGAGGAAGCACTGGGATAATCCGGCCTCCATCCTCGCCGCAATCCGGATTCTGCCTTCCACACGCACCGCAAAAGCGTCAGATTTATAAGAGAAATGAAACACCAGGGGAGATAGACGCGCAGGAGAAAAACAGACACGGGAAGAGTTTAGTGAAATAGGTTTTATGCATTGCTCAGCAGGGGCATGCAAACGCATCAAAACCTCTGCCGGCAACACCTGCGAGGGGGAAAGCGACAAGGAAATCAGGCCCGAATTTTCCTGCCCAGCATCATCAAAAGACTAACTCCCTGGCCAACTCTCAACCGAATGTCACATAATCATTCCACTAGCTTGGGTATCAATCAAGACCCCAGCTCACCAACGGATCCGTAGAGCGTGCGAGTCTTGCAGCGGCAACATCGAGATATCATGAAGAATAGGCCGTCTAAGACTCGGCCGCGGGCTCAGGGGCGGCCTCCTCCTTCTTCTCCTCCTCGGCGGGCTTGGCCTCGTCCTTGGGAGCCTCGGCGGCAGCGGCACCCTCGCCCTCGGCGCTGTCGGAGGAGGTCCAGAGGGTCAGGTTGTCGCGCAGGAGCTGCATGATAAGGGTGCTGTCGCGGTAGGACTCCTCGGACAGAGAGTCCAGCTCGGCAATGGCATCGTCGAAAGCCTGCTTGGCCAGGTGGCAAGCGCGGTCGGGCGAGTTCAGGATTTCGTAGTAGAACACGGAGAAGTTGAGGGCCAGACCCAGGCGGATGGGGTGGGTGGGGGTCAGCTCGGTCTGAGCGACATCCGTGGCAGACTGGAGAATCGAGCGTCAGTTGTTGGCCATCGAGAGGCAGTCTTTGCGTCTTACCTTGTAAGCCTCGTGGGCGGCGGTAGCAGCCACCTTGCGCTTCTCGCCGCTGGCAAACTCGGCCAGGTAACGGTGGTAGTCACCCTTCCTGTACGTAGAGGACTTGGTCAGCGGATCCGCTCAAGAGTGGACAAAGGCTATAGCATGGAAATCGAGATGAAACCAGGCGAGACGTACATCTTGTGGTAGAAGACCTTGGACTCGCCAGTGGCAGCGTTAGGAATGAGGCTGTCGTCGAGAACGTCGAGAACATCCTGGCAAACTCTCTCGAGCTCGGCCTCGATCTTGTTGCGGTAGTCGCGAATAGTTCCGACGTGCTTGTCGGAGCCCTTGGACTCCTCCTTCTGCTCAATCGAGGAGATGATTCTCCACGACGCACGCCGAGTTCCGACAACATTCTTGTAGGCGACAGAGAGCAGGTTGCGCTCATCGACGGTGAGCTCTCCACCGAGCTTGGCGACCTCCTTCATGAAGTTGACCATCTCATCGTAGCGCTCAGCCTGCTCGCACAGACGGGCGAGGAACGTCTTGCTATAAATGCGAGGGTCAGTACTTTGGATGCATTGTGAAGAGGATGTCCAGCCCGAACGAGGGCGGTTTCAAGCGTGGCTTGTCGTATATCGGGTCGGTAGTGGCGGGACGAACCTTTCACGCTGGATGGGAAGACATGTTAGTAAGTGGACGAAGGGAGAAAGGCCTAGTGAAATGACGAAGTGGAAAGCGACAGGAGGTATGGCGAGACTGGCGGCCGAGTGAAGTGCATCAGAGCAGCTTGACGTGTGTGGGTGAAGCGAGTGCAATATGTGCGAGGACAGAGACGGGCAAAGAAGGCAGCATCATTAGGCACCATGTCGAAGAGGTTGCTGGAGGAGATGCAGGTGCAGAAAAGAGGATAGGCGGCATCCATATCATGGCATGGGCAGAGCAGAGCAGTTGAAAGGAGGGGGGGGGGGGGGGGGGGGCAGGGATGGGGGAAAGCAGCAGGGAGGGAGGAGGGGGTAACTTACCTCAGTAGTCATGATGGGCTGTTTGGTTGTGAGGAGAAGAGGGAGATGGAGATGGCAGAGAGACGAGAGGAGGGGATAACTATGGTGACAGCAGGGGGGTAATCGAGCTGTTGGGGTGGTGGTAGTGGGCGAAGAAAGTGGTGGTGATGGTGGTGTGAGTGTTGTCTTTGTTTCGAGAAAGCGGGAGGGAGGGAAGCGGGAGAAGTGGGTTTGGTGGACAGGAGGCGCCGGGCAGCACCAGCGCAGCGGCGGCGGCAGAAGGCGGCAGCGGCAGAGTCTGGCGCAGCGCAGACATGGATGTCACTGCAGGTACCAGTACGGCTCACAGCCGGCACCACACCCAGCCCACTCTTCCAGGTGCGGCACCTGCTGTAGACGGGATTGGGCCAGGCACCCAGGCTGGGCTGGGCTGGGCTGGATCTGATGAGTCGGGACAGCAGTTGGGTTCGAGTTGCTGGAGCCCTGGGTCCTGCCTTGAGCCTGGTCGAGTACAGAGTACTGCAGACTACCTAGCTGGTATGAGGTACTATATCTGCGACTGTGGCCGCTGGGATACCTCGAGCAATCCGGACACTGGGCGGTGCATGTATCTTATCTATGCCAGGTCCTGGGCAAGTCCATTCCATGGCAAGTGACGTCGTCACCTACTACGTCTGCGTGGCTCGGTCAGGTACCCGCCCACTTTCAGGGACTTGTCGGCGCTGTTATGCAGCCTCGACCGGACGCACCTTCGGATGGTGCCATACACAGATGGGGTCTCGTTGCTGTCCACTTGAAGAAAACACAGGTTGGTCACTGGACCTGCCGTTGGGCTGGGGTGTGTGGGCGTCTGCAGCTATCAACTCGGTCAACACTCGAATCTTCAGTGCCCGAGGTCACTGCAGATCGACGTATCCGGCGCCAGCCTGGCAACCATGGCCGACAGACGGGCACCTAACAATAACATGCATACATGACCGATAGAAGCCATGGGTAAAATATTATGGAGGACACGCATGCATGCACTCATCCAAACTGCCTGCGCGTCTGTCTGGTGGATGGGTGTGATGAAGCTTCAATGTAATGAAGGGGTTTGTCTGTCATGTACCGTACCTTCCCTTTGCTTCGCTCTAGATTGAGGGGTTGCTATCTCCCACTATATACATTTTATTTGACTTGCAGTCAAGGCAGGCACGCTATGAGGATACGTCCTTCCGACCTTTGGACGCCGATACGTACTGAGGTACCCGGTGCAGCGCTCGAGGCGATGGGGCCGGGCCTCGTGAATCTTCCACGGCCTCGTCCGCCGTGGTGCATCTGAGTATTTCTCACATAGCACACACAACGCATCACAAAACTCGCCGCAGCCTCAAGCCCCGAGCAGTCAGCCTCGTCTTTACCCCTCTCTACCACCCGCCCTTACGCCTTGCGGTGGCCTCGGGATGAAACCCCCAAGGGCAAACCTGGGATGGCCCATCCTGCCACCCGCAGTCCCGGCCTGACCTTGCACGCCCATCCCTTGACGCCGGCGCGCCCAGCGGCTCGTGCACCGCCATCTCGTTCTTGACTGGCAAACCCCAGGGGTCCATCCCACTTCTCGTCTCTCTCTCTCCCCATCCACAGCCGTCCAGCGCCCACCTTCCATGACTTTCTCTACCGATCCTTGACCCGGCTGGGATCAGCCGCCCCGCGCCGCCGCGACACACCCACGCGCGCAGCTAATTTGGCGGACCGTGTGACACCCTGTCACCACCTTCCAAACCGGCGTCACCGCACAGCCGAACCGCCCGCCCGCCTGGCCCGACCGGTGTCCCTGAGGCCAGCAGCTGCCACCTTGACTGCTGGCCCGCATCCCCTGCCACCATGCCCGCCCCACGCCACGCCGCACAGCCTGCTCCGCTCTCAAGCGAACGAGTGCTCCCACGCCCTGTCGCGCCCACCAACCGGATTGATGCAACACCGTAAACATCGACACCGAGAGCTCCGGGTTAGCCAGCCTGAGCAGCGGAGTTGCGCATTCTTCCACTCATCAGTCAGCGTGCTTCTCTTCCCAGCCAATGCGCGTCATTAAGCCTTCCACATACACACACTTCTCCTATCAGCCAACCTCGTCAGCAGCTGCCGCGCAAGTCTCGTAGGGTCAGCGTCGACGTGGTGGCTTGTGTGACCACGATCGGGCATGCACCTGGCTGATGGGTAGCAGTTGTGACGACCATGCTTGAGCGATTGCATGACTGCGCGTTGCTTCTCAGGACGACACCCTCTTATCAGAAACCAGTTGACAACGCATGACTCGTATTCTCAGCGCTGCAAGTCGACGCTGTTTGGGTTGTTGCTGAGCCTTACACACGATTGGGCTCTCTTGACTCGGGTCTGATACAATACCTGCAAAACTGGACTTGCATCTTCGAGTACTCATTAGCCTCACGGTTCGTCAACGGCAGAGAGAGGTCCTTTTCGGCGAGCTCACAGGGCTGCCGCCACCTCATACTCTTTCCTGCGAGAAGATGCTTTCGAGGCACCTCTCTGACTATATGTGTAGGTGACCTAGTATCAAGAGCGTTGGTCACTTGCGTGGCGATTGCCGGACTCGTCGTTTCGAGTCACGAATCATCAATCCCATTGTGTTTGCAACTTCGCGTTGCTCCCAGTTCTCGTACTCGGCTCGTACCGCGCCTCTTGATCTTGGCACTACGAGTGTGCCAAGTTGTGATCGTCTGCAGTGAAAAGGACCTTTGGATTGGGTACTTGATAATGAAGCAGAAAGGCGCGCGAACGACTGAGGACCGGGTGCCATCCAGGATGCAACAAGTAAAGACACCAGGGGGATACCTTGCGAGTAGCGCTTTCAAGCACAAGTACGAGTAGGTATCCGTACCGTACGTCCCAGTCCGTCCCGTCCCGAACAAAGCGCCGTTCCCCCCTGATCCGTCGCGCGACTGGACCGGCGGCTGTCCGGCTCTTGTCCCCGAAGTAGAAAAAAAAAGGAAAGGAACAAGAAAAGAAGAAAACAACAAGAAAAAAATTCTCATTGCGTCGAAACCCCACCCCGGCACTCCTCACTCGCCCCCAGGGTGCCAGACTCCGAACCAGCCTAGCTTACGAGTAGTCCGCAGCGGGCCACGTGCAGGTTGGAGGGTACCTCACCAGATACCTACCTCCCAGCAAGGTTGTCTACAGGTGTAGCGTATTCGCAGGTACTGTTTCCGACTATCGGTCATCATCCAAGCCGTGCAGAGAAAGGCCCAACTTCTACCCGGCGCCTCACGTGGGCGGTTCCTGTGGCCCGTTGTGTCGGGATTCACGGAGTGGCACTGCTCTGGCCTTTGTTGGTCCGCACTCCTAACATGTACGGATAGTGTCATCCGTGAACAGGTCGGTTTTGCTTCTTCTTCCTTTCTTCCAACCCCCCTTTATTACGTACCGTGGGATGCCTACGAGTTGTACGAGTAATCTGCCCTTCGTTGCGTTCGTTCCTCGCCCGCCAGCCGTGATTGGCCCTGCGCCGTTCCCCAACACTGTGGGCAACGCGCCGCCACGCTCTTTGATTGGGTTGCCCCAACTTCGTCTGCCAGTCTGCTGGGGTTGTCGCTCTCCTGCATACGAGTATTCGAATCGTCGCCTTCAGTGAAGGCAGGTTAAGAGGCATGACCCTGTGAGACGAACGCGAGGCCGGTTTTGGTAACTCATAAGTATTCAATATCCCGCCCATGACAGTCCGTGTTCGCTGGCCTGGCGCGATGCTACTGTCATGTAAGACCCGTACGCGCAGCAAACCCAGTGACAGTCTTGGTATTGTACAATATCGCCGCGGGTCCAGATATTCCTTCTCGCCATGGTCCTCCGCAAAATCACAGCCAGAAGCGTCAGTCCGCGCTGGCTAGCTACCTGCTCACAGCTCGTCTTCACCGCCTACACCCCCGTGTGCTACGGCACCGTCGCGGCCCCGCCGGCCCCAGTCGATGGGATCGCCGCCGGGAACGCAGAGTCCCAGCCTCCAGAAGTAGTCGCGGTGCGCAAAGAACAGTTGCCACAATTTGAAGCGCGCCGGCACGCCCCATCCATCCCAGCGACTGGCGATCGGACCTGGGCCTGAGTGATCGCCGGAGCATTCCCCCCTGCCGTCACCGCCGCCATCACGGTCCCGGTGTCCATCCTTGTTGTGGTCGTCGAGCGGCCGCCTTGCCAGGAGAGCGGTTTCGCCAACTGACCCGGCGATGCAGCCCGGGTCGTAATCGCGGGTACACAGGCGCAGGTCGGCCGGCTCCGGAGCCAGCCCGGGCTTTTCGATGAAGATCTCGCCGGCGTGAGACCGGTAACCCCACTCATCGAGTGGGAGGAGCGGAACGGGGTCATCGGCATGTGTCAGGCGGCGGAAGACGCGCCGCTCTCTCCTATCCTCCGCAGTGGTGCCGCCCGGAGGGTCTTTGTCTGCGCCTGCTTCTGCTTGTCCTCCTGCCAGCCCGAACGCTGCGTCCAGATACTTAACGAAGGCCTCATTACCGACGCGGGGCTCGCCAAAGGTCGTGGCGACGACTTGGTCCCATTCCAGTGACACGCGGAGCTCAAGCGCGGCTAACGCGGCCACTGCGCCCCCGAGGCTGTGCCCAACCAAGTGAATGGGCCAGTCCGGGTGCTCAGCGCGCAGTGTGCGCAGGGTCGGCAGCACGGTCTGTCGGGCCGCACGCCACGACGCCAGGAAGCCCATATGCACTGTGCAGTTGGCACAGCGATGGGCCGGCTGTTTCCCGTGCTGTCCCTTCCCGTGATCCTCGTCGTCGTCGCCATCGCCGTCCGGGGGCGGTGATGGGTAGGGCACGTACTTTTGCGGAACAGTGCTCAGGTCAACGACGGTATTGGTGACACTATACGTACCGCGGAAGGCGACGATGATGGCGCTGCCGGCGCCATAGCCCTTGCCAAGACCGCCACCTGCCGGATCCCCCGCGAGAAGGCCGCCGCCTTGGTCCACGGCGACGTAGCCGCAGCTGTCGCTCATGAGGATACCTGTGTTCCAGGTTGTGACCAGGTCGAGCGAGGGGAAGTCATTGCAGCGCGACGCACAGGAGAAGGGGTGCCATAGACCAGTGGAGCCGACGCAGTAGGCAATGTCGACGAGGCGCGACAGTCGCTCAAGCGCAATGTAGAGGGGCGCCGAGACGCCGCCGCTGCCGCCGTCGTGCTTACGTCCCTTCTCCGGCTCCTGGGAGCCCAGTAATGTGCCCTGGCTCGTCAGCGGCGCATGGCTCGGGGTTGGAGGCGCTGGTGGTTCGGCTTGGGCATCTGCGAGTCGAGGATGATGGGGAGGCGACGCAGCTGCCAGGGACAGCAGAGTGGCCGAGAGGACGAGTGACAGACATGTATTCAGCTGCATCGCTGTCGGCGAGTGTGGCGGTTCGTGGTGTGGAAGACGTGGTGGCCTGCCTGCCTATCTGCCTCAGTCTCTGTCGTGTGGCGTTACACAGGCGGAGGGGTGCATGTTTGGCTGGCGGAGGCTTGCGTGCCCGGATGTGCTGCTGAAAACCACGGGCAGTCGAGTTGAAGGTAGGAGGTAGGTATCAAGGCGCAGACAGACTCTCTCCAAAGTGCAAAGTGCAGGGTGGAGGTCTTTATGCTGATGAGCGCGTCGAGCGTCGAGTCTGAAGTGTACGAGTCGGTACTCGTAATGATGATGAAGGTATGTAGGTCAGGTAATAGGTAAGTCTGTGATGTGATGTCGAGGGTCGTACTGAGTTTGGCGGAAGGGAGAGACCAGAGGCCGTGACTGGAAGTCACTACCCAAGTTTATGTAGTGTGCTTGACCTGGAGCAACCTGAGTGCGATGGAAATGGGCGTCTCTCTCCCGTCCCCGCCTGCTCTAAAGTCTATCACGGGCAGGTGCGAAGGCGTCTGGTAGTCTGGGGCCAGGCCAACGCTTCTAAGAGGGCGCGAGTTCAATCGCACTGGTTGACGTCTCATCATCCGCGCAGGTCGTGTGACCATCCCATCCTCCCACCCCGCGAGTACGAGTAAAGGGCGTGTTAGGTAAACGGTGGGAAATCCGGGGTAGCGCATCCACCAGGCCCCATGCTGCCGGACAGATTGGATCGATTTGAATCGGATTAAATGCACTGGATCCGGACGAGTGTACTCGTAATAAAAGAGTATGATGCAAAGACTCCCTGCACGGGGCCAAATACCCATTAGGTATAGCGGAGGTAGGCCACCTCATCAAGGCACCTCGAAGCCTTGGGTAGGTACCGCCTTACATGTAGGTACCGACAGCCAGGTGCTTGTACTCCCGTCGTTCTGAGGCTAGTGCCGTCGAGCAAACCGGGCACATCCATTCATAACGGCACGTGAACGGCCGGCACACAGAACGCGGGGGTGGGTAGGTTCCCACCAATCGAAGGTTCATTCATGAATGGGCGGGCATCCAGTGGTGAGATGGATGATGCCCTGAGCTGAGATATCCGCCCGGGCCCGCAGCGGCCCATGTGTACGGCTGAAGAGGCACGATGGTTGGCTGGTACTTTCTTGTATGTATCTGACGCTGATGTGCTGCCAGTGGAGGCACAGTCGAGACTCGTGAAATGGACACATTCGCCTAGACTCAAGACCGCAAGTAGTGGACGTTGTAGACGCGATGAGCATGTGCTCAACAGTATATTCTCAATGTATGTGAAACTATAAGACTGCCATGTGGACTATAATATGCGTACCCAAACGCCATGCATTATCAATGACCAAATATTCGAAACCGAGCAGGGTTGCGCTGCGCCTCTTTTTTACTCTGCGGAAGACATCTCGCATTCGGCAGCCCAGACTTAGGCCTTCGGTCGCGGCTCGAGACTGGTGAACTTTCCGTAGATGACGGGCGGCGTGCCGTCGCATGTCGACGTCGTCGTCGAGTTGTGACAGTTCAGGGCTACGGTGGTGGACCCTGACGCCTCGTTGCCCGAGCTTTTCGACGGTCCTGTGTTAGCGAGAGTTGCTCTACGCCTTTGTGAAGGTGCGCAGCTCAGCTCAGGAGCTGGGCATGGGCCCCGGGGGTTTGCAAGGGGACCTACCCGTCTGGGCACGCTGCCTCGATCATGGTGATTCTCCCCGTGGGGTCGTTGCCCTCGTATATGAATTCCACACGGCCGTCCTCGCACCGGTATCGACTGGCGCTGCCGCCGGGAGCGTCTGCGGTCGAGGTCGAGTTCCGCTCGCAGTCCGTGTTGATCTGCGTCTCCGAGTCGGCGTAGTGGAACGTCGTGGAGCTCTTGCTGTCGTCGGTTTCGTCGATCGTGAGGACAAAGTTGGTGATCTCAAACTGCGAAGGCGTCCCGCAGGCGCCCTGTCCTTCCGGTTGCGCTGCAGGGGCTACATCGGCCCCGGTGATCCCGAGGAGCACAGTGGCGGCGAGGATCACGGCGTGCTTCATGCTGGAGTTGTGGCTTTGCGGGTCGATCTGGGAAAGCGAAGCGAGAGTGTGGTTGGTTCCGGGCGGCCTTGAAAGCGATTGATTCACGAGTCAACCAGGGATGTCATCAATCCGAGGCGGGCAGGGAAGAGACAGACTGAGCAAACGCTTCTTAAGGCTCGCCTTGAGCCAGCACCCTGACTCCACACAGCAAGCAGCGGGTGGTCGAGCAAGGTGGGCTGGATGGTCGTGGCAAATAATCGAGCACGGGGGGCGCGGTTTACTCGATTTTTTCTTTCTTTCTTTTTTCTCTATTCCAGTCGCCTCTCTACACAAGAGGAGAGGCGAGAGCTGCCTGCTCGGCCTGTGAGCGGGCTTTGTCAATCGAGAACCCGTTGCTGTCGGCAACGGGCCATAGTCTGTTGTGGATTTCCTACTTCGCCTCGGACTCTGATCTACTTGTATACCTACCTGGTAGGCACTCAACCTATTAAGTGGACGTGCATTTTCTGGAAGAGGAATATCGTTGCCGGCTGTGCGGACTCCGGAAGCGTCAAGATGGGCTGGCGATGGGAGACAAAGAGAGCAACCCCAAGCACAACCCAACATCGGGCTTGCGCTAGGAACCCTGCAGAGCCCAGTGTGCTCCAGCGATGGCTTAGCAAACTACCGCGTACGTTCAGCATCATTGCTACGTGTAGTGGCCACGTCGAAGGCGAAGCCCGATGCGGACCAGCTCTGATTTGCCACTGGTGGCGCTGCGCGCAGAGATGTGTCTTGCCAACTTGGTATGGTGGCCCAGGATCAAGTAGAGACTTGACGAGAGAGTTTGCTTCAATTCAAGCCAACCAAGATCTGCTCTTTGGGAGCAGCCCGAGAGTGGATGCTATCATGCAGACAAGGCTGCAGCGAGGCGACACCAGGGCAGTTCCCCGCGCGGCCAATATTCGAGTCGATTTTGGCGTCGTCAGTTGCCCCAGGGAGCAAGGACTTGGTCGATGATGGTAATACCTCGAGCACTCTTGATCAACAAGATAGTCGGGCTTGCCATGTATTTTGATGATGAGAGCGACCCCAGATGACCATTCAGCAGCGCCAGAAAGTAGTTTGCCGAAGCCTGTCGAAGCGCGCGGCACGGCCGAAAAAGAGTTCTGCATTGTTGCCTCTGGTTGGTGGCGGTGGTGGTGGTGGCGGCGGCGGTGACGGCGGCTTGAGAAGCGCCGCGCGACGGGCTTTCCGGGTGGGTGCCTTAGGGCCGCTGAAGGGGCGCCCGCTGCCAGGGCGCCTTCGGGGCCAGCGGATTACCTGAGATTGGCACCTGCAACAGCCACCTCCAGTGCAGGGCTGCAGCTAGATACCAGGTATGTACATCGATCCGGACACCGTTCGTGACGGGAGTCTCCAAGTTGGGATGGAAGGGGGCATTGAAACGAAAACTGTCATGCAGCCAGGGTACGTACTCCCGTCGTACCCCACGGCAGGCATCCAAGGGGGGTACGTGGGGTCGTTTCTTGCAAGTCGCACGTACAGGTAGCTGTCGCAGCTCCGTCATCGCCCTCAACTCTTCGACCGTCTCGCAAAGTGATGAGTTGCAGCGACCAGCCTCGTCACCTCCAACGGGCCTGCTCTTGAGAATGGACAATATCCATGCACCCACCGTAGCCTCCGGGCCATCCTCTCGCCCCCTAGCCAACGGCAACGCCGCCCACCTGTCCTTCGCCGAGCTGCAGAAGAAGAAGGAGGATGTCGAAGCAGAGCTGAAGGCCCTCAGCGGCATCTTGGACTCGGTATGTTGCTTCTCGCGTAACTGCCCCGGGCGGTCGCGCTGACATCGGCATCCCTCTAGCACGGCGTCACCATGGACACGCCGTTGACCACCGCTGATGGCTTCCCACGATCAGACATCGATGTCGCTCAAGGTACGTCCAGTATGGTAGTGTCCCGCTGTCCCTGTCAGCGGACCTTGCCTCTGAGCAGTCGACTGACCCGGTCACTTCAAGTTCGGACCACGCGGACGCGCATCATCCGCCTACGAAACGACTACAAGGACCTGATGAACACGATCGAGAAACACCTCCACGAGCACTTTGCCAGCCTTCAAGATACTGACGAAGTCGAGCCCGCCCCCTCCAACCGCGACGCGCGCGGGATGCTGGGCGACGCGCTCCCCGACACCTTGGACGAACCCTTCGCCAAAGTCAACAGCGTTGTTGCGGAAAGCCCGGCTGCCACAGCTGGCTTGAAGGCCGGCGACGAGATTAGAAACTTTGGCTATGTCAACAAGACGAACCACGACGGACTCAAGAAGGTGGCCGAATGCGTGCAGGGAAGCGAAGGGGTAAGCAACGCCTCTGGAAGCCCGGTAATGTGGCCGGGTATTCTTCGACCACCGGCGCCTCGGGCTTCCATCCATATCAATACGAGGCCAAGATACTGACTTTGGTACAGCAAAGAATCCTCGTCAAAGTGTCGCGCCGCAGTGAGGCAGCGCAGAGGAGACAGGAGCTACAGCTCAACTTGACGCCCCGCAGAGATTGGGGCGGGCGTGGTCTGTTGGGATGCCACATTTTGCCCCTATGATGTCGCCGCAGTGGTCCAGTTGGCAAGAGAAAGAAATCCGGCCCGCCCCAGTCGAGAGGATCACGTTCGAATTGATTGGAGCAGACGGGTCGACAGGTCTGCGTTGCGTCGAGCTCCAGTGGCATCACCGAAGGGCGGCGCCTAGCTGAACGGACGGCACCTACACCAACATGGTGGGCAGCAAATGCTCCATTTGTCATCCTGGGGTGCCGTGGACCAGTGGCGCCAGCCCGCAATGGCGTTACTATGGCTCGTACGATGACGCTGCATTAAGGACTGGCTGGCATGTGCTTTGAGCAGGCGCAGTAACGCCTCATTGTGAAATGGGTGCCCAGGACGACACGCCGGCCGAAGGGCTGGACGCGGGTACGCGCACACGCACTGCCACGCCCCCTTGGGCCAAGCATTCTATCCTGTCTGCCGTCATATCAGGCAGAAACGTGGAGGCTGGCCTTGGTGAATTAGTCACACGGGCTCAAGGCAGAGGCCCGCACAATATTTGACCGCCCGTGTCAGCGCCGCCCCCCTGGTAGGGTTGCCCATTGGGATACTTGTGTAACTTCCCAGGGAGTCAGTTTTCAGCAGTTGCAATACATGGATCCGGGACCAGACGATGAAGATGCGTACTCGTACTGGGGTGGCTTTTCCTTTGGGATACGAGTACATGCGGATATGTAGGTGTATGTATTGGAATGCGCAACCCCTGCGCGTGTGCCCTTTGCGGATACGACGCTTTCTATAACATGGACCGAGCCATTGGTGCCCCGCGCCTTGTGCCCCGCGCCCAGCCGAGCGGACCTGGCATACGATGCTGTCCCTGTTCGTCCATCACTGCATCTGAATACGAGAGACACCTGGGGAGTCTCAGGCACCTTGGGATTCTACTTATTCACTTACATAATCCATGTCTCGACGTGATAGGATGCCTTGGGTAAAGGGGTGGGAATCTACAGGCTCCGTGGCGCACGCGCCGCGGAGAACGTCATACGTCGAGGGGGCGTGCGACTGAGCCGCCACTTGACGCAGGCCCATCATCGGATTGCCAGCGAACGAGTAGGTTCGAGTCAGCGCAGCTCTGCTGGGCCGGGAGGAGGCGAGACCTGGTCCACGAAATGAGCAGCAAAGGGCAGACAGGGCTGTCCATCTCGGTTGCTACAAGATAGGTTACGGGTCGAATTTGGAAGGGATGTCAGTTCTTTCTCGCAGACGGGAGAGTTGACCTAGCTCCTTGGATCGCGGCCGGCTGAGTCACGTGGTCTGGCTACGAGTAATAAATGCTTTGGAAATCCCCGTCATCCATCGCCGGAGTGACGTGGGACGTGGGACAGGAGAAGGCGTGGTGGTGGTGGGCTGCCACATGAGGACTCATCAAGCCCGGCCGGATGGATTCCATGCAAAAAACGCGGTCCTCGTACTGTACCGGGCGGTACCTTGCCCGCCACCCACCTGGAGCAATATTTTTCATCGCCGAGCCCACCCGCCCCCGCTCTGAATTCCAATGGTGACCCTGCCCGCTGAGTTGTCCGACGGGCGTCTTCGAGTATGGGTCAATGGAGCACATCCATGGCGACCTCAATTCCGGCCCAACTCGGGCCATTGCTCCCAACCTCTGTGCATACACTTTCTGGCACGGCTTCGGTTTATCGCCTTAGGCGTGCTGTTGGCTTCCGTAGTCTTCCTCTTTCTCCTTGTGTCGGGCCTCTCCGAGGCGCCCGCCCAAGGCATCGCGGCCATGTACGAGCACGTTGGGCTCGGTTGGACATTGCTCGGCTACCCAGTAGGGACCCTCTCGTTGTATCGATCATCAGGCATGCTCCTCTCCAGGGCTGGACACCCATCGGGTACTTCAGGTACTCGTACTTACAGGATGGTCGTCTGGAGGTGCGGCTTCCGAGGTCTACGGCGCGCTGAACGGAGGAGGGGAGCTGTCTTTACGTTCGAGCATTCAGGTGCCCTCCCTAGGTACCACAGTATCATCCAGTATCCAAAAGTACTGGATGTGTGTTTTCGACCTGGTTTCGTGCAATGAAGTGCACACAGCTACATAGTAAGAAGCGCAACATGAGTTAAGGTGTACGAGTACGCCGGCGATTGCTGGACCGGCACTGGGGCTTCCATCCATCCCGCCTCCGACCGCCAATTAAGCCTGATGGTATGTTGTACCTTTAGGTATGTAGGCACTTCCAATCCAGGCATCCGATGTAATCCATTGCGGGCTAAAAGCCCCAGCCTGTATGATGATGTACAGTACATTGGGCCCAGCTTCATGTACGAGTACCTCACTCGCACCTGCACCAGCCAGCCCCTCCTCTGGGCGAGCCAGCCCATCCACCAATTGCCCGCCCACTTGCTCCCTCCTTGGGCGCACCCGATCCTCCACTACCCGCCTCCAGCAGCACGCCAAAACCAGCAGCCCGTGCCAGTGTGGCCCAGCCCAGCCCAGCCCAACCCAAGTTAGCAGTACTGAGGTATTGGTACCCCCCGATAACAATCAAACGGCTCACACACCACGCTCCCCTCCTTCTGCGGCGGCGGGGAAAAGCAAGCTTTGCTCTGCTCTGCACCCAGACTGAAAACCCCCCCACTAACCACCCTTCGGACACACAGTCTTCCCGCCCGTCTGTTGACTTTCCCTCCACTCCCATCACCACCACTCTCACCAGCATCACCACCGCACTCTCTCACCATGGCTGAGCAACAGACCCCCACCTTCAAGCTCGTCCTTGTCGGCGATGGCGGCACTGGAAAGGTAAGCACTCTCACCATCGCCGCTCCGTTGCGGCCCCTCTCGCCGCTTCTCCCCCGCCGACCGCCCGGCGTCTCCTCTGGGCCCTGGCTTCGACTTTGGTCTTTGCCCTTGCGACCGCCCACTCTATCCGGGGAAAAGCCACCGTCATCCCACGGCGCTCGCCAGTCTCGACCACATCACAGCCCTCGCGTCCCCTTTCGCCGCGCCGACTTTCGGGCTCCCGCCACGCCCTCGCTCGCTCCGTCTCTGCCTGCTACCCCGCGATCGCCTGCTGACCGAGATTAAATCATGTAGACCACCTTCGTCAAGCGCCACTTGACTGGTGAGTTCGAGAAGAAGTATATGGCCACCCTCGGTGTCGAGGTTCACCCTTTGGGCTTCACCACGGTAAGTCTCCCCAACGCACCGCGTGTCTCCCCTCTCTCGATCGAGAGGGCGCAGGCTCGATCCCCCCCCCCCCCCGGGGGTATCTCCATGTCTGCGTCTCGCCTGGCTCACACCCGTCCCATCCAGAACTACGGCCAAATCACCTTCGACGTCTGGGACACTGCTGGTCAGGAGAAGTTCGGCGGTCTCCGCGACGGCTACTACATCAACGGCCAGTGTGGAATCATCATGTTCGATGTTACCTCGCGTATCACCTACAAGAACGTCCCCAACTGGCACCGTAAGTCATGCTCTCCTTCCAAGGCGGCTTCTGCGGCTCCCTTGCCGAATCGTCAATCTGATGTTGACCATCCCCAGGTGACCTGGTCCGTGTCTGCGAGAACATTCCCATCGTTCTCTGCGGTAACAAGGTCGACGTGAAGGAGCGCAAGGTCAAGGCCAAGACCATCACTTTCCACCGCAAGAAGAACCTCCAGTACTACGACATCTCTGCCAAGTCGAACTACAACTTCGAGAAGCCCTTCCTGTGGCTGGGCCGCAAGCTCGTCGGCAACCCCCAGCTGGTAAGCCCGCACATGCATCATGTTCACACTCTCGTAGTGCTCGGACATGACCCACACGCCGTGACGTTCCGATCTAGCAACAGAATCTGACGCTCTCTGCAGGAATTCGTTGCTGCCCCCGCCCTTGCTCCCCCTACTGCCCAGGTCGACGAGACGCTCCTGGAGCAGTACAAGCAGGAGATGGCCGAGGCCGCCAACCAGCCCCTTCCTAACGAGGAGGACGATGACGACTTGTAAGCTAGCCATGGCAACAGGAGGAGCCATGCGAACGGCACGGGCCCGATGAGACCTCGGGTCTGACGGCAATGATTGCCCTTGGCGTGGTAACGATTACTGGCATGCATGGCCACGGGAGGCAACACGGATAATACCTTGATTTTTGGCGTGGACGAGGATCATGAAGTGACGCGGGTAAAAGGGCGTAAGTCCCAGCGACGTGACGACGATGTTGTGAACTGAGGGGCGGTTATGACGCGAGACTGCGTCTTGCGCGCAGCAATTAGATAGCACTACCCCATAGATCACACGACGGAAAGGATAAGCGTTTTGCTTTCCCAACTACCGCGAAGCGTACTGCCATGACGCCAAAAGATTGTGGAGGGTGTGACATTGTGTAATAAGCGGACGACTCGACAACGTGTCCGTCACAGCAGCAACAGTAAAGGCAGCAATGTAAACATCCGAGACTGAGACAAACTACTCGATCCTAGCGGCGCTCCGCCTGCATGGTCTCGCTCATCGTCGCGGAAAACGACGTTAGTATTTGGAGACTCAAAAAAGGCAATAGTTGGGACCAAGCACGCCGTGCAAGGAGAGGCTACAGCGGGCCATGTGCCAGAAACGAGGTGCCATGGAAACCCGCTGCCCTTCATGCCTCGGGAGACCCGCGAAGACGCTACTGCAGCGCACGTCGAGCGGGCTATAGCAGATGGGCATCACCTGCAGAAGTACGCGTAAAGCGCGGCGCGGAATACACTTGCAGAATACCCACGCCTGGGTGTTCTGGAATCTCAGCGAGCAGGTTACTTTGGCTGAGACAAGTAAAATCGAGGTCGAAGCAGAGCTGCAGTGTCATGCAACCCCCCTCCCCCTGAAAGAATACTGGTCGTCGATGATGATGATGGTGGTGCATCAAAATCCTCGGGGGAAATGGGTAGAAGGGGAAGGATGATCTCAAACATAGTGCTCCCGATCTAGGTCTGAGACTCGCATGTGTTAAACAGATGTCTGTGGCATTCGGGCGCTTGCGTACTACTTCTTGTTACTCTGTTTGGTCACAGCGTGGCGCAAGTCTTCCCGGGTTGGGACAAGAGTCACCTTACGCCCTCGCAGACTTCACCCGCGGCTCCGCTTGTGCTGTCTTCTCAGAGCGAAGGGTCGCGGCGTATGAGCTGCAGACGTGGCCACTTTCTTACTTGTGTGATTGTGGAAGAGACCGACAGGTCTGAGAAAATCTTCGGGGCGACGCCCCTCCGCGGAGACCGGGACGGGGCCGGGAACTGCTCCGCTCCGGCGCGGGGGCTGTTTAACTTCCCGCGCCCTTTGGTCAAAACTGTGGTTGAGAGGCCCCATCATCCCCGCCAATTTTCGGGCGCTGTTTCTTGATGCATAGGTGAATGGCAAGATTCACGTGCCAGATGTCACTTATTCCATTACCCCCGCAACGTCATCCAGGAACCTGCAAAGGGACTCGCTCGGTAGTCGCCGCCAAAGAGCTGCGGGCCGTGCTAACGTGAGACAAGCGGCGCGAGGGGCGGGAGTCTTGCTCCATACCTAGGTAGTCCTTTCTGCGTGATGACTCTACAACTCGCAGCCGCGCTGCCGCTTGCAGCTGGGGGACCACTGGCGAGTATAGAGCGGATTGGACAGAGCAAAGACTGCATGGTATTGAGATGGTGGCAGTGGTGTCTTGAAAGCCCCGTCCCCACAACCCCGCCCCGCCGCTCTGCCCCTCTCTGAACACGGGTTTCTTACTCAAAGACAGAGACGGGCGGGAAAGGGTGAGGGTGAGAGTGATGCCCTCCTGCCAAGACCGACGAAGCCGCCGCTCCCGCCAGCCCCCGCCGCGGCCGCGGCCGCGGCTGCGGAGACCGGGGCGGGGAGCAGAGGGGCTCACTACGGCGCGGAGACTGAAGACGAGTGGCAGAGGCCCTCCCGGCTCCGCGAGACAAGCGCGAGCATGAAGCGGGACGTGCCGCAGGTGGCCCTCTGTGACGACGCGGTCGCTGTGCAGGGCCGGCGGGGCGGCGGGGAGCTCGTCGACGGTGGCGAGCAGGGCAGGCAGGTGTGTGAGGTATGTAGGTAGGTTTCAGAAGAGAGCATCACAGCCAGCCACCCAGGTTCCTTTGTGCGAGATCTATGGTCGTGGTGCTGGACTGGGGCTGGCATTACGGAGAGCATTGCTTCGTCGATAGCTGCCCGTTTGCGGCTGAGGTGTCTGTATTAGCGGCAGTTTATACTGTTGAAGAGGTTATTTGTTGCAGCTGCGGCGGACATTCCTGTGGGCTGGCGTGTTGTAGGGTTCTCGTATGCGCGTGATAGCTGATCATCCATGCAGACGAGAGACCCTGACGCGCAGGTGAGGGACTCAAGCGAGCTACTCGTATGCAAGTTCGCTGTCGTCGCTGCGTCACGGGAGGGGAAGCAAGCTGGAAGAGACAAACGTGGGCAACAGCCAATGCGCAGTGGTGTGCAGGTCTGGGCAGCCGGATCGGGTAATGGACGATGCCTGCCTCTCAGATAAGCACTTCGCAGCTGACTGATAAAAGCACTGTTCTGAGCCGTATCTAGGTATGCGCTTATATGCACTGTATGATGGGCGGATTAGGTACCTACCTAAGGCACGAGCGCCAGGGCAGACACGTGTGCCGGCACGCGGGCGCGCGAGTACCAGGCGGCCGCGCTGGCTGCATGCACGGTAGGCGCTGCACATGTGGCGAGACATTCGCACCCTTGTACAGCCCGGCCGCCTCGCCGCTTATGGGATGTTTCGAGTAGGCCAGGAAAAATAAAGTGGGGTCATAGAGGACAGATATCGTCGCCTCAGGCAAAACGGCTCGCTAGGCCCACTCTTGCTTGGCGCAGAAGCTTCGCTATGGCTGCGTCTCTTCCGCGTCGGGCGTCCGAGCCAACGATGATGAGTCTTACGGGGGAACGGGCAAAAGCAGCCTCGGGCTTTTCTCGCCCTCTTTCTTGGCCATCCGGAGGCTAGGCCCGGTACGAGTGGAAGCACTCGGCATCGTGGTGTACGAGTACTCGCTCGTACCATGTAGCGAGTGAGTTCCGTCTGGGCTCTCGTTGCCCTCGTTGTCGCCGCTTCGCGCGGGACCTCGCCTTGACGATCGTCCCGCGTTTTGGCTGTTCAATAGCTGGCTTGTGCACGATACACTCGAGTGCATTTCACCATGCACTTACGAGTAGGCACATATAGTTCCTTTTTTTTTTTTTCACCCTTGGAAACCGATTGGTTGCATGCCGGAGAATCCAAGACGGCCCAGAGCCTCAGTCCCTGACTTATAAATCATCCACCCCCGGGATCCGCTGTCACGAACAGGCCGAGCTAGGCAGGCTTCTTCCAGGCCTATGTGGCATCTTCCCTCTGCTGCTCGCCACCCACTCAAACTTCTGATCGCATCCTCCCGTCAATATCCCCTGCTGTCCTGTTCTCGCACCCGTTTTGCTGTCTACTTGTCGCCCCTTCAAGACCGGTACCAGCTGACTCGCAAAGTAGGTACCTACGTAAGGTTAGGTAGGTGTAGGTAGTCGTACGTGTTCTGCTTGCCTCCTTCGCGCCTTCCCTCTTACATCACCTCTGTGCACACACATACGAGTACCCCATATCCCTAAGCAGGTACCTACCCGGACTAGGCGTGGGCCTGCATCTACAAGTACCCACCCTCCAACCTACGAGTTCCTCTAACAGTACATTGCCAGCCTACACTACCTCACCTCACCCACCTCTTTACAATCTCGTCTTTTCTCTACCTCATTCCCCTCGTCCCTCGTTGGCATACTCCTCTGCCTCCTCCTCCTCCCCTTCTCTTTTCATTTTTGCCCATCTCCCTCCCCTACTGACCCCCAATTGCCGCTCCCAGCCGCCGTCGAAGCAAGCCCGCCCTGCCCTGCCGTCATCACTCGGCTCTCCCGCGCCCACCGGGCCTCCACACCCTTCCACCATGGACAACGCCTTCGCAAAGTCCTCCGCCGACGTCCTCGCGCACTTCGGCGTCGACTACAAGGCCGGTCTCTCCGACGCCCAGGTCAAGAGCCTCAGGGCCAAGCACGGAAAGAATGGTGCGCATCCTCGACCTCGGCCGCCCTTGCGCCCCGGGCGCTTTCGCTTTGCGGCTCCCCCCCCCAAATCAACCGTCACTGACACGTAGCCCGCAGCCATCCCCGAGGAGCCTCCCACGCCCATCTGGGAACTCATTCTCGAGCAGTTCAAGGACCAGCTCGTCTTGATCTTGCTTGGATCCGCCGCCGTCTCATTCGTTCTGGCCCTCTTTGAGGAGGAGGGTGGCTGGAGCGCCTTTGTCGACCCTGCCGTTGTAAGTCGCTTACCCTCGTCAAGGCCCTCCCCCGTCTTCTTGCGCCGCTCAGTCCTGGCCAGCGCCCGCGCACTTGGACCAGCCTGCTGACAAGCCCTCGCGCTCTTCTCTCTTAGATCCTGACCATCCTTATCCTCAATGCCGTCGTTGGTGTCTCCCAGGAAAGCAGCGCCGAGAAGGCCATCGCCGCCCTCCAGGAATACTCCGCCAATGTCGCCAGCGTCATCCGAAACGGCCATGTCACCCGCATCAAGGCTGAGGAGCTCGTGCCTGGAGACGTCATCTCCATCGCTGTGGGTGACCGAATCCCCGCCGATTGCCGCCTCGTCTCCATCGACAGCAACTCGTTCGCCGTCGACCAGGCCGTCCTGACCGGAGAGAGCGAGAGTGTCGGCAAGGACTTGTCCGCCGTCACCCAGGACAAGGCGGTTCTCCAGGACCAGACCAACATCCTCTTCTCCGGCACCACTGTGGTAACTGGCCGCGCTCGTGCCGTCGTCGTTCTGACTGGCTCCAACACGGCCATCGGCGACATCCACGAGAGCATCACCGCCCAGATCTCCGAGCCCACCCCCCTTAAGCAGAAGCTCAACGACTTTGGTGACTCGCTTGCCAAGGTCATCACCGTCATTTGCATCCTCGTCTGGCTCATCAACATCCCTCACTTTGCCGACCCCAGCCACGGAAACTGGACCAAGGGCGCCATCTACTACCTCAAAATTGCCGTCTCGCTCGGTGTTGCTGCCATCCCCGAGGGTCTCGCCGTTGTCATCACTACCTGCCTGGCTCTCGGTACCCGCAAGATGGCCGCCAAGAATGCCGTTGTCCGCAGTCTACCCTCCGTCGAAACTCTGGGCAGCTGCAGCGTCATCTGCTCTGACAAGACCGGAACCTTGACCACGAACCAGATGAGCGTCAGCAAGGTCGTGTACCTCGCCGGAAATGGCGCCGAGCTCGAGGAGCTCGACGTGGAGGGTACTACTTTCACCCCCGAAGGCAACGTTACTCGCAATGGCAAGATCGTCGACAACCTGCACGCCTCTTCGAGCACCGTCCGGCAAATCAACGAGGTCGCCGCCCTGTGCAACGATGCCCGCCTGTCCTACGACTCGAAGACCGGTGTATACTCCAACGTTGGTGAACCCACCGAAGGCGCTCTCCGCGTTCTGGCCGAGAAGGTCGGTCCCCGTGGCCCTGCCAAGACCGACCCGGAAGACGCCGGCCACTACGCCAGCAGCAGCTACGAGCAGAAGTTCCCCCGCCTTGCCACCTTTGAGTTCTCGAGAGATCGCAAGAGCATGTCGGTCGTCGTCCAGGATGGTCAGAAGCAAAAGCTCCTGGTCAAGGGTGCCCCTGAGTCCATCATCGAGCGCTGCTCGCATGTTCTCACCGGTTCTGACGGTCAGCGCGTCGCCATCAACAGCCAGACCCAGGACCGTCTGCTGAAGGAAGTCGTTGCTTACGGTAACCGCGGTCTGCGTGTCATGGCTCTCGCCAGCATCGACGATGTCAGCTCAAACCCCTGGTCAAGTCTGCCAAGTCTACCGCCCAGTACGCCCAGTTGGAACAGAACATGACGCTGCTCGGCCTCGTTGGCATGCTGGATCCTCCTCGCCCCGAAGTCTCCACGGCCATTAAGCAGTGCCAGCGGGCTGGGATTAGAGTCATTGTCATCACCGGTGATAACCGCAACACTGCCGAGAGCATCTGTCGCCACATTGGTGTCTTTGGTGCCAACGAGGATCTCAAGGGCAAGAGCTTCACTGGCCGCGAATTCGACAACCTGAGCGCCAGTGAGCAGCTTGAGGCCGCCCGTAAAGCATCTCTGTTTTCCCGCGTCGAGCCCAGCCACAAGTCTAAACTTGTCGACCTTCTGCAGTCTCTTGGTGAGGTCGTTGCCATGACTGGCGACGGTGTCAATGATGCGCCTGCGCTCAAGAAGGCCGACATTGGTGTCGCTATGGGTTCTGGCACTGACGTTTCCAAGCTGGCTGCCGACATGGTTCTGGCCGACGACAACTTCGCCACGATCGAGGTCGCCATTGAGGAGGGCCGTTCCATCTACAACAACACCCAGCAGTTCATCCGCTACTTGATCTCGTCCAACATTGGTGAGGTCGTGTCGATTTTCCTGACCGCTGCCCTCGGCATGCCTGAAGCTCTCATTCCTGTTCAGCTTCTGTGGGTCAACCTGGTTACCGACGGTCTTCCTGCCACTGCTCTGTCTTTCAACCCCCCGGACCATGACATTATGAAGCGTGCGCCCCGCAAGCGTGACGAGGCTCTGATTGGTGGCTGGCTCTTCTTCCGCTACATGGTCATCGGCATCTACGTCGGTCTTGCCACTGTCGCCGGTTACGCTTGGTGGTTCATGTACAACCCCGAGGGGCCCCAGATCAGCTTCTGGCAGCTTTCGCACTTCCACCGTTGCTCCTCCGACTTTTCCGAGATTGGGTGCCAGATGTTTGGCAACGACATGGCCAAGTCCGCGTCCACCGTTTCGCTGTCGATTCTCGTCGTCATCGAGATGCTCAACGCCATGAACGCCCTTTCGTCGAGCGAGTCCCTCCTCACTCTGCCGCTATGGGACAACATGATGTTGGTTTACGCCATCGCTCTGTCGATGGCTCTGCACTTTGCCCTGCTCTACACCCCCTTCCTCCAGACCCTCTTCTCCATTCTGCCTTTGAACTGGAACGAGTGGAAGGCCGTTTTGTACATCAGTGCCCCTGTCATGTAAGTTTCAGAAGCTCTCTTTTGACCGTGCATATAAAGTGAAGCAATCGCTAACGTGAAATCAGTGCCCTCGATGAAATCCTGAAGGTGCTGGAGCGCCAATTTTTCATGCAGACGACGAGCAACGAGGCTCTCAAGACCAAAAAGAACGCGTAAGACTTGACGCGGATGTGTCTAGAGTCGCTAGTTTCCCAGATGAAAGTGAGATACAATCATATCATCTTACAGGCATGCTTTCCGGTCTTGATTTAGCTCATCCAACGCTTATCATGTGCCCTTGTCTCTACATGGCTGCATGCTACGGAATCATGTACTTTGCACGACATAGAACACCAGGCTGCCGAAGCATGTGCAGCATGAAAACAGACATTTCGACCTGGTTGTTGATTAAACAGATGACAGGTGCCGTTGAAAAAGGAGCAGCCGATCTGAAGTGGAGCGAATCTACTGAAGATACTGATCAACCTTCAAGGGTTGTGGGAAAAGACCGTATGGGAAGGACTGGGCCGCCCCAATGCTAGACAGCCTGCAAGACTACGATATTGTAAGAAATAGAGCAAACCTCGATATACTAGGCGACCAATACATCGAATAGTAGACATGGATTACCTTTGCAACGAACTGTGAAATACACTCTAGTCGGGTCTGTGGCAGCAGTGAATTAGCTAAAGTGGCTTATCAGTCTTGATCACGATTGGAAGAAGGAGGAAGATGCTACATGAGATCGTTTGGGGAACATCGATTCAACGACGCATGTCCTTCCAAAATGTCATTTACAGTTTTTTTGCTTGTTTCATTGATTCTTCTATGGGTGCAGACACATCAAGATGACTAGGCGCAGACGATAGACGAAGAAAGCACTCCTTCCGAGTCTGCCGTGGTGCTGGCGCCTCGGCAATTTGGAGAGATATTGGGAAGCCGCATCGCTCATGCCACCGCTTTTGATAAGCTTGGGGACGAGGTGCATTGCTGCCGCCTCTTTCGAGTATATTTTCCCCTCAAGGCATCGGCGAATGAGAGTCCCCGGCTCTGTTGTCTAGGTTTGGCAAAGACCCCGTGTAACTGGTGTATCGACCAATCGTTGGGCGTGCAGTGCAGGTTGTTCTCATGGACATCAAGTCGCCCCTCCAGATTAATTGTCTAGTCATCTGCCCGACGCCCGTTGATTTCGTCAAGTCATGACATATCCTGTTCCGAATATCGAATAAGGGGTGCCTTAATCCTGGCGACCCTTGAGAAGACGCTTGGTGACCTTGTCCTTCTCGACAATGTAGACGTGGGCGCCCCATCCAGAAAGCGCATCACGGTCGACTGCGTTAAGTAGAGCTTGAGAAATGGTCTCGAATAGATCTTCGGGGCCCTGGAAGAGAAGTTGTCAGAAAGGCCACACAACTGGGGAGAAGAAAAGCTAGCTACTTACCAAATCAGGCTCCCACAAGCTCTCACACATTCCGAATAGCTGCTCTGACGCGGTTCCGGCCACGATAAAGTCCTTGGCAAAGTCGATGCAGCCGATGCTGTCAAAGCCGCAGATGAAGGGCTGGGAGGTTTTGGGGTCGAGACCGGCAACAACCGGGCTCACGAACCAGGGGCCGAAGCGACGCTCGTAGAGCGAAGAGGAGACGAGGTTGGCGAAGGTCTTGGGCGCGATGTGGCGCTCCTCCCGCAGCCGGTACATGTTGGCCTTGAAGCGGAAGACGTCGGAGACGGTGCTGACGTCGGTGGCGAGGCCGGTAAGGCCGAGGAAGACGTCGCCGTACTGGAAGATCTTGGGGAAGTTGTTGGAGACGGTCAGGGCCTGCAGACCGAGGCGCAGGTCGCAGGCGATGGCGACACAGTCCTTGCCAACCATGGCAACGCAGGCGCCGCCATCTATGGGGGCGTGGTCAGTTTGGGGTCGTTCGCGGGGAATGGGGATATGTGAGGCACGGTCCGGAAATGAGGAAGGGTATCGGAGCGGACTGACTTATATCGAATGGAGAAGACTGCAATAAGGAGAGTTAGCAGGGGCACCAACGATGGCGGGCAAGGTGGGACACGGAGGTTGGAGGGCGAACGGCGGGGGATGGGGGAGGGGGCGCATCTCTGTTCTTACCATGATGGAAGGATAAACGAGGAGCACCCAGCAGTCGGCCTGGTATACAGGCAGAGAAGGGAGAGAGATGAGGAGGGATGGCCACCGACCTGAGCAGGTGTCAAGGCGAGGCTGTGAGTGATGAAGGTGGTGATGGACGAGCTGGACGAGCTCAAGGCGGATTGAGGATGGGGTGCCGTCTAGGCGGCGGTTACGAGTGCTTGCGGTCGGTACAGCACGAGTACAGCAGGTACGAGCACGTACGGGTACTCGTAGCTTGCTGGCTGGGATGAGGCGTCGTCGTAGCTGCCTCCGGGCGCTGCTCCATGTGAGTAGCGGTACTTGGCTCTTGACGCCGGGGCGACGCTCATGCTGGAGAGTAACGCTGTAGCTGGGCTGCAGGGCCGAGAGGGCGCAGGCAAACACGCATGGCGCGGCTACCAGATAAGTAGTGATACTTATGTACTTTTATACGCGGCCCCATTGCCTGGCAAGCAAGCTCCCCGTCCGGGGCAGATAGAGCTAACTCTATTCGGCTTATCTGGAGACTCAGCGTGTCTGTGTCCCGCATTCTCGTGGCTAACAGTGCTGACCAGAAGCACTGGTCGGGGTTAAGATAGCAGGAGACCCCACCTCGCTGAGCAGTACTTGGGTACTTGCACGAGCCTGCTGGGAGGAGCTCACTGGGGAGGGTGCTCTTGAATCAGAAGAGTGACGGCATACGGAACGCCAGGTAGGCTACCTAAGGTACCCGATCCGCAGGCCTGCCCCTCCAAGCAGGAGGGACGTCCTACGAAGTACCTACCTACGCAGTAGTCACATACCACCTCAGGTAAGTCAGGTTACCCAAAGCCAACAACTTCTGCGACAGGGCACCCAATGTGCCGCTTCCACAAATCGGAGACGATAAAGCTCAATACAACCTGAAGGAACCCAGCGGACGGTGGACGAGCCACTTCTGGAAGATCATCGTGTATCGGCAGGCACGGCTGGTTTTCATGAGCCCTGAAGGCAGGCGCATCCGACTGCTGCTCTGGGCAGTGCCGGGCTTTGCTTCCATCAAGTTCCCTGGCTTGCCCTTTCTATGTCGACCTGAGTGATAGCATACCTAAGCATACTCGTACCTCTTCGCCTCGACTCCCCCATTGTTCTCGACTCTCATAGTGCAACCACCACAGCATCCCCTGGGAATAGACGGAGGCCCCTCAACCACTTACTCTCCTGGCCCTTGGCGCCTCAACCTCGTTCCCCCGCCTCCAGGTCTAGGTCCACGACACACCCCTCTGCGCTGCCGCGCCTCGACATAACGGCGCCATCACCAACGGCCGGCACTCTGTTCATTCCAACAAACACCCTCTTCTCCCGCCTCTCGCCATGGCTGCCCGCGTCAAGGTCGTCAGCACCGACTTTCGTCAAACCGAGGTCAAGGTCACTCCTATGACCCAGCTGACCGAGGTTCTCGAGCAAGCCTGCACAAAGCTCAAGGTCGATCCGACCCGCTACCTGCTCAAACACAAGCAGCGCCAGCTCGACCTGTCCAATACTTTCCGTACCTCTGGACTCGTCCAGGGCGCCAAGCTTGAGCTCGTCCTCCGATCAAACACCCCCACCGCCATCAACGTCGCCCTCCAACTGCCTGGCCCCGAGGCCTCCGCTTTCCCTCCGCATGGGCGACTGACCCAAAAGCTCTCCAGCGACACCACATTGTGGAAAGTTTTGCGATATTTCGAGTCCACCGCCGCCTCGACTGCCAATGTAAATCTCAACATCACCGCGCGCGGCGTCGCCCGCCTCGACAACGGCCCTGCTGCCGCCGCGGGCGGCGGGCAGCTTTACTACGAAACCCCAGTGCTGCATTTCGCTGCTTCTAACCGCCATTATTCCACATTCCTCGACTTCCAGAAGACTCTATCCCAGCTCGGCTACAACTCCTCTGGCGTCCTCATCCGTCTGTCTTTCCAGCAGACCGAACAGACTTTCGTTGATGCTGTCGCCGACATCGACCGGTATTTCAAGGAAGAGGAGGCCAGCGCGCAGTCACAGCAAGAGGCACCTCCATCCTCCTCAGATCCAGCGACGCTCGCGCAGTCTGCAACTGATGCACAGCCCGAAACGAGTCTTGCCCCGCCCCCTCCCGTCGAAACTCCGATCGATACGACAGCCCTCGCCCAGACGCAGACAGATGCGCCGTCAGAGATAAATGCGTCAGCAACAAGCGCAGAAGCTTCTGCTTGTGGTGGCGGGGAAGATGCTATGGATATTGACGCTGACGGCCACTCAGTGCGCGTGTTTGCGCCGCCGAGCGCAGACCGGCCGGCTGCAGCGTCTAGGACTGACGCCGAAGACGCTTTCAATCCTTCCACAGAGCATGCGAGGGCCCATCAGCGACTACTTATGACAGCAGGGCAGAACCGCCGCCTTCCCTCAGACCGCGAGCTTGCCGACCGTGCAGCCGAGCAGCAACGCCGGCTCCTCGACACAGACAAGATTCGCGTCCGCCTCCGCCTGCCGGACAACTCCATGCTCGAGACGACGGCCGGCCAGCAAGACACGGGCGCCACCCTTTACGCCATCGTCCGTGGTGCCATGGCGCACCCTGAAGCTCCTTTCCGTATCACCACATCGCCAGCACGCGAGGTTATCGAGGATGCCGACAACACCCATACCACCACAGAACCCTCACCGGCAGGAAAAGACCACCGCCTCATATTAGGCTACGGATTCCGCGGAAACGTACTGCTGAGCCTCACATGGGCTGACGCAGCGAGCTCAGAGGCCCGTCAGCCCCCCTTCCTCAAACAAAGCGCGGCTGCCCGTGCTCGCCAGGTTGACGTACCTCAAATCCCCGAGGCGCCCGATGACGTTCCAGAACCCACGGCAACTGATGCGGGCCCCAAGTCCGGCGCCTCGTCGTCTAGTGGCGCAGGCACAGGCAGTGGCGTTATGAAAAAGCCCAAGTGGTTAAAAGGGTTTGGCAAGAAGTGAAGTAAAGCCTGGACGGGGTAAATGGCTAACCGGCAGGAGACAGGCGTATATATATCAGATAGGAGCAAGGGGTCAAAGCATTGGCACGATGAAAACCCCGGAGCGATAGAATACATGGTCATCTCGAGTCGCTAGCACTGTGCAATATCCAAGCCAATTGGGTACTCGAGAGGTCATCAAGAACAGTGGCGGGATTGTCTTTCGGTCACCCGGCAAGACTCGAAGTGATTGATCGGGGTTTAGATGCCATCAACCCGGGATGGGCCGGGTAGATGGTGCCATCTTGCAAGAATGGCCTCGGGACGTTGGGACATTCAGGCGCAGCCCGCTGAGTCTCATGGGTGACCAGCATCACGTTGTAGGCAGCAGGAAGTACACTGCTCTACTCCTATGTCAGACATTCGAAACTGTCACCAGAGATTTGCAGCGTACGTCTCATATTTTGAATTTTGGGGTCTTGATCCATGGGATAGACAGCAGAAACCCCCTTCGCGCGGGTCATGATTGGAACGCGCCTTAACGAAGCAGAAATACCATTGTGATTTCCTCATGCTCATGATGGAGAAAGGATACAATGGTCGATGATCAGGTGAACGCCGTTGGTTTTGTCATTCCTGTAATCATCCCATCCGTAAAGCCGTGTGAACCCCGAAATCGTACTTGTTCCCTTTTTAGTGATGTGCTTGTCCGATCCATGCCCTCCTATGCCCTCCACAAATCGTTGATTTTTGATACACCACGCTTCCCCGAGGAGGACGTGGAGCGGGTGCAACTCATTGCGGCCCGCGAAGGGACATTTTTGCGGGGGAGAAAGGGTGGCCGAAGCAACTGCCTTGTCTATTGAATCATTCTTGTCGTGAGGTCGCGAGAAAGTCACGCTTGGCTTAGTGGCCAGCACGGCGAGACTCGGCGATGACGCCCTGGAGCTCGTCGACCTTAGCCTTGGCACGGCCGAAAGTGCCGAGCTGCGAGATTCGTTAGCGAGGGCTCCGAGGCTGTATAGGTGGCGAGCGCCAGGGAAGGATAACGTACTCTCTTCTTGGCGAGCTTACGCGCGCGCTTGTCCTTGCTGTTGCGCAGCAGCTCAATGATGCGGCGCTCGTAGGGGGCGAGGCTGATGGAGGAGGACTCGTTAGCGGGGCTTCCAATGCACAATGAGCAGAGCGTTTGGACTTACCCAGCAACCTCCTTGACAACGTCACGAACGAACGCAGTGCGCTTGCTCAGGTGGCCCTTGGTGCGGGAGACACGGGGCTTGGTGACGCGGGCGGTGGTCTTCTATAATCGGGGCAAACGGGTTTCTCAAGTCAGCCAGCGTCCATCGTCTGCATTTTACTGGAAGGAGTGGGTGTTGTAGCAGAGATCCTCCACGAGGTGAGACGGTGACGATGAGCGAGGCGGAGAGAGAAGGCGTTGGTGGCCGCGAGGCCCTCCCGACACGCTCATTCAGTCAGCAGACATTGCCCGGGATGGGTGGCTGTCGCTTGAAGTCTGTCATGTCATTGGGGGGTTCGGGCCGGGCGGCGATGAACGTCCTTCTTCTCCGCCCCAGTCGGTCCTTGGCCCCGCCGTCAGATGCTTTCCCATGCGCGCCCTCCGCAGTCTTCGCCTGGATGACCAAGTATGTTTGATATCACGGGATTCCGACTGAGAAGGGTACGTCGGCAGGTACAGGATCGGGCAGGCGTGGGCATCCTCGTGTGGTGGCGTGCGATGCAGTGGGTTGGATTGGTTGCAGGTTTTTGCAACGGGAAGGAGGCTGGCTCATCTTACAAATCCGCGGTTGAGACCGACAGTGAGCCCAGTACGGGCGGGCGCTTCCGAGGCCATCTTTGTCGAGGGGTGGTGCTAGATGGGCGAGGTTGTCGGGGTTAGTAGAGTCGTCGGCGGGATGGGAGAAGATCGAAGCCGGTCGAGATAACGCCGAGGTCTGCCAGACGTGGTAGGGGAAATTTGGTGGAGGCGGTTTTTTTTTTCCATTTCGACAAATTGGGGGATCTGGTGGGACGATGCTTGGGTGCGTGAATTGGGTCACGTGCACGTGAGCTCGCTTAACGAGTGTCTTATCGATAGCCTTCGGCCAATGGACTAACTGTGGCTCGTACTGTTGTGGCTGATAGAAGTGGCTGGAGCTGGCCCCTGTCCCGTCGGGGTCAGAGACTGCCCATGGCTGGGCGCTCACCTCGCAGACTAATCTGGAATAGAACTAGCCTTATCCATGCATTCCAGACCTCAGTTGAGCCCGATCCGGAAAGGCCTAATCCGGACGGTATGTACGGTCCTGACCTGCACAATTCCCAGTGGGGCGCTTAGTGATTATCGACGGGGCCGGACTCCATCGTGGTATCCACGCCGCGACAGTTCTGCTCGCGTCGAGATCTGTACCAAAGTCTGGATGGTCCAGAAGGACAGGCCCACGAGGCCCTGCGGGGGTTAGCACGAGCGGTTGATGATACCCATCCATGCTATCCAGGTGTGCCAGGCACGTCAGGGCAGCACGAGGAGGTGAGGAGCTCTCGGGTCTGCTGGCCATTTGTCTGATCAGTGACGATCGCACCGTTAGCAGGACCATCGCCTCATCAGGGTCCTCGGACTACATGTACGAGTAGATACGCGTACACACGTACATAAGTCGGACTACGAGTATAAAGTAGAGCAGCGCAAGCCAAGCCCCAGGTCTATTGTTTTTTAGCCGTTCCGCTCTCCAGGGGCCATGTGCTGTGTAGTCGTAGTGCCACCGGAAGTCTCGCACCGAGACGGATACTGGTGACTCCGCACGAGACGTCGTAAGCGAGAGGCAGATGACCCAGACGACATCCTCATAATAAGGGAGTGCTCTTGTCACCGTAATCGCACAACATTCATGGGTGGCACATTGGCTCTCTTCGCGCGGATCATTACGAATAGGTAGGTAGGTGTAGGTACATATAGTGATGTTAAGTGCACGAAAGCGTCAACTCTCGTACGAACGAATGGCAGACACCGTACAGAGTGGGGACAACGAGTACCTTACGCACTCGCAGTGGAACACAGTCGCGATGAACGCGGTGCAGTGTGTGGGCAAGCCAGCTGGGCTGAGACGAATGCGATGTAGCATTCGAGGAGGTGTTTCTGCGAATAGAAGAGTCCGCGCAGGAATCCTGTTTTCAACTCGCCGGCTGAGACAGGAACAAGGCATCACTCTGGTGACCCTGCTGGCCTAGCAAGCCGGCATCGTCGACGGTGTACATCCAATGCGAGTTCATCGCTCACCAGAAGCACTCCGTCCGCAGCTTTTATTACATGAGGCACTTACTCCAGTCGTAGTCGCACGGCGAGGCGCACCCGTGCATTCGGAGTCCCGAGGCCAGAGGCCCCACCGCCAATGCAGATGCAGATTATTCACGCGTACCGGCCTGAGAGTACCTCGATATATCAACAAATTGATGGGTCTGGGTCTGGGTCTCCGGTATCTAGGTACCTTGCTCCGTATCCGATTTGCATGGGAAAATGCCTTGCGGATCCCCATCTCGCTCGCCGCAATGCCATCATCCCGCCCACTCTATCAGATCGCTTGGCTGCAAGGCACACGGGCTATCGCGCCTCCCGTCAATAGCGAGCCACACGATTGCACCGAGGGCGCAGAGCAACAAGTGCCCGAGATGACTACTCGCACGGGGTAATAAAAGGAAAATAAGGTGACGAGTGCCCACCTACGTATACCCTGCCGGCTCTGACGTGATGGGCATGCACCCACCAGCCTACGAGTACTGGACATCCGTTCTTGGAAGCCAGTACGAGTACCTAACCCGTAGGCTGGCTCCCACGGAAGGGAGGTGAGTTAGGTATTCGTACGTGAGGTGCGCCGACACCTCGCCGTGATACAGTCTCCTGTGGTGCATCAATGTAAGAAGTAGGTTGGTTCAATGATTTGACTGCGCGCCCTCTGGGTCCTAGTTTCATTACACGTACCTGTTGTCATGGCCGTCGTCGTACCTACGACTGGAGTACTGCCGAAACCGTGTCCTGGGTCGGGTCATCCACTACGAGTGCGGGTTACGGAGCACTCGTACGGAGTAGGCACAGTACCGGTATGATGTACCTCTCCATGATGTCTGGACCTTGGGGTGGCCGACGACGCCTCGAGTATTGACCCGGCCGATCGTCCTGATCATTACTGTTTGCTCGTCAGCCCAGGCCCTGTTGCCCTGCCGTGCCTGTCGCCTAGCCCAGCTCGCCGGGGTCAGCAGCGAACGAAAACGTCGACAACAAGATTATCTGCATACCAGCCGGCGTGGCTTACGGAGAAAACTCCAGTCGCATGTTGTGTCAGTACCTAGGTACTCACTTGAATGACCTACATACCTTTGGATGGAAAGGTCCGTTATCTGATTATTTCGGGTTCCTTTTTTTATTATTACTCGTGTTCCTCTCTTGGTCCCAAGGATCTGGTCGTCCCGAACCTCAACTGTCGCCGGTTGCTTCGCCTCGTCTTTTACTTCGCGTGGACGACAGGCAGCCGATAAGGAGACCCTTTTTCTTGACCGGGCCAGACGTTCGTTCATTCACACTGTCGACTTGTCGCCCGCCTCCGCCTCTGCTCGCACCCCCAGACGCTTCGTTCCGCGCTGCTTTCTTTTGTGCATTATTAGTTGCCTCTCGCGCCTCTCCCCAGTCGCCTTCGCCCCCCGTGCCCGCTGCTAAGGCCCAGAGCGGCTTAGGGAGGGCGACGCACGGCGCTTCAATATCCCAACCAGCCGCCATCGCGGGAAATCAGGGTCCAACCGACATCCCGCCCACCAGACCCCCGAATGGTGCTGCGACGAACACCTACGAGAACACCCAGCAAAAACTCTTGAGTGGACTGTGAGCTGCGCTGCTGCGCCGCCTCGAAACAGGCATCGGGCTGGTGCACGACCTTCTCGTACATACCTGCCTTGCCTTCCCTTGCCTCAGGTACGGACGCAGCTGTTCGGGTCGCTCCACGCTCTCGTACCCGACCCGGCGAGGGGTTGATCCCATCTTTGCTTTCCCTCGAACGAATATCCAATATCCGATCCAAGGCTGGATATACGAGCACCTACCTGTATCTGCCCGTGAGGTACTTGCCTACACCTACAGTACTTCCAACACGAGCCAACACGAGCCATCTGGGTCGTACCTGCCCTCCCGACGCTCCCACCTCCGCGCCTGCTTCGACGCTTCTCATCCTTGACTCGCGGCAGGACCGTCCGCGGCAGCTTCCAAGTTCCGGCCTTCTC
The DNA here is from genome assembly GCA_006538405.1 of Hansfordia pulvinata. Classification (NCBI taxonomy): domain Eukaryota; kingdom Fungi; phylum Ascomycota; class Sordariomycetes; order Xylariales; genus Hansfordia; species Hansfordia pulvinata. Next base: position 1,638,431 of record BJKQ01000008.1, on the reverse strand, counting down.
CCATTCCGAGCCGGCCTCCCGCCTCGACGTCGCTCTTTCTCTCTCTCTCTCTCTCCCACCTCTCTTTCCCAACCTCTAGCCAGGTATTCCATTGTTGTTCTTGTTATTGTTGCTGTTCTTCGTTGTTGTTATTGCCTGCCCTCGAGGGGCCTTGCTCGTCGACCCGGTCTCGACCTGCCCTTCCCCTGCTGCCGTGCAGCTTGCCATGCCGGCCATCCCACAGCGCTCCGTCAACTCAACACCTTGCTCGCGCCTCGCCGTCTGTCCTTCACCCAGCGCTTCATATTCCTCTTGATCATCATGTTTTGAATTCTCCCCTGTGGCCCCCAACTTTTGGCTGTTTTGGAACCGTCGCCGACTTGCAATTGGCCCGCGGCTATCTCTCTCTTCGCTTGCTTCCACTCCGGCCCGACAACCTCCCACGGTCGCCCTGCACAGCAGCCGCCACATTGCGCTGAGCCTCGCCAGACAAAAGCGCCCGGTAACGCAGTAAATATGGCGCTGGCTGCCCCCAACCCAAGCAACCAGAACCCTCGGGTGCGAAGCTATTTAGACCGCTTGGACATCCAATTACCCTTCTTGGATACTGCCTTGCCCAAATTCGCTTCAGCCACACGCAGTCAGTCGCTTCACTTCTCCGGTTCAAGATCCAGCTGGGATACCCCGGCCCCCACTCCCCCGGCCCTGGAGCCATCTCGATCCAACCCCAGTATATCCTGCGACGATATCGACGCCGACGCCAACTCCATAAACCACGATGACGAGGGCTCTTGGAAAAACTTGGATAACATTGCCGCCTTGGGCTTGACCTTGGAAAATGTTGAGGATCGAATGCAGTTGGCACCTCCCGAGGTGCATATCACGCCCTCCGATGACGCCCCCGAGACCGAGCAGAGTGCAGTCGAGTCGCAGAACATGACCAGTCCTTTCCACAAATGGGTGAAGAGCCTACACAAGCGGGCCCACCGGCCCCAGCCCATGGAAGGACAGCAACTGGAAGCGCCATTTCCCGAATACGCCGCAAGAAAAGCATTTGTCGGTGGTTCAGGGCACAGGAAGTCCTTCTCGGGCTCGTCCATGGGTCTGGTCACCGCTGTCAAAAGCGCCAGCGTCAGTCTTGCTGGAACCAGTGTCGTTGGCCGCTCCAGGAGACATACCGCTAGGTCGTCTACCTATGCCCGAACTGAACGCAGCAGCCGAGCCTCCATGTCCGGCCCCAGGTTCTCGGAGGATAGCACGTGTTTTGAGCCTTCTCCAGTAGAGGACCCCGCCGTCACAGAAAGATTACTACAGAGGCGCAGGATCCTCGAGGAACTGATCAGTACAGAGGAGAGTTACATTGGCGATATCAGGTTTCTGATGAATGTAGGTCGACTGGACGAACGCCGAGGCTTGTGCGCCTGCTGACAGAATGACTTCAGGTTTATGTCACGATTCTGGCCTCCCTGCCAACTCCGCATGCGGGACTAAGATCCTCAATCAATCGCAACTTGACGGATGTGATTGAGTTGCACGAAGAGATTCTTGGCGAGCTTCATCGGCTGGTGCCCAATTCGGAATATGCGCAGACAGAAGGGCCCCCGCTCAGCCGACATGTCAATGGCAAGGGCCATGGACGCTGGCACAGTCTTGACTCCGTCCCTAAGAATGATGGAGGCATGTCCTGGCCGCAAAACATGTCAAAGATGGTGGCGGAGCCGAATGTTGCTGCCGAAGTGGCTCACGTCTTTGGCAAACGTGTAAGTGATGAGCTTATCGCAAGACCTCGGTCTTACTGAGATTGGCCAACCATGTCGTACCTTGCTGACACGTTCCCAGATGCATCGGTTCTTCATCTATGAGGAGTACGGCGCGAAGTACGAGTTGATGATCAAAGACGTGGCCACCGCCCATCGCACATTACCCCAGTGGGAGATGTACCAGAAAGGGCTTGAAGCGTTGGCCGCCTCGCTAGGCTCCGCACACCAGCACCTGGACTATGCAAGGAAGTCGCTCACTATTGGTGATCTCCTTGTGAAAGTGAGTGGCTATTTCGTGGACCGACGGATGCTTACAACTTGAGCTAACACCTTGAAGCCCATCCAAAGGATATGCCGGTACCCGCTCCTCTTTGGAGAACTTCTCAAGTTTACGCCCGTGTGCGATTGCCCGAATTCGCATATGGAAGTCGAAGATGTCCTGATTCGACTGCGTGAAGCAACCGCGGAGATCAACAAGGCTACAGATGATCCAGGTGTGAAAGCCAGAATGGAAAAGACGTGGCTTTTGCAGGACAGGCTCGCATTGCCAGGCCAGGTATGTTACACGATCATCATCAAGGCTGGCCATTATTGACCGACAAGCAGAAGCTTGACGCGGCCTCGAAATCAACAATCCGATCTTTTGGTCAGATCCAACTGTGTGGCGCCTTGCACGTCTGTTGGCAGACTAGGGACAGTGCAAACGGCCAGTACATGGTCGCCCTTCTATACAAGGATTATTTGGTCCTCGCCTCGGCCGCCAAGGTGGAACCAGTGTACACTATACAGGTCTGTGTCAGTCTCGACAGCATCAGACTCGAAGAGGTCGACAACGGTCGAGGTGAGTTTCCTGCTCATGGCAGCAACAAGAGACCGCGCGCTGACAATTGTCAGGGCTCCAATGCCATACGGCTCCCTTCTCCTGGAAGTTGGTGTTTGAGTGCGACCACCAGCTTTATGAAATTATCATGAGCGGCTGTTCTGCCAAGGAGGAGGTGGAATGGCGCAGCCGTCTTGCCCATCAAGATTCTAGCGACCCGCTCGAGATGTCCGAGTCGGCTGTGCACAGTTCGATCTCGCTCAATATCAAAAGCTTAGGCACTGTCTTCGGCAAGCCTGGCACCGTTGCCCGACGTGTCTCGATCCACAGAGCCACAACAGTCGGGCCCAAATCACCCCTATGCCAGGTCATCATCAAAAACACCAGTTCAATGAAGGATATTCCGCCTCCCGGGACAAGCCCGTCAATCAATCGATCACAATCGCTGTTGACAACAAACACAAGAATACCGATCTTGACACCTTCACGAAACGAGCGGGCTCGTTTGGAAGCTTCGCTCGCTGACGTGTGGAGCCGGAAAGTGCTTCCATTCCCGGGCATGGGCTCACGAACACGAAGCGAGCATCTTGTCCGCAGCGGAACATCGGCCATGATGCGGAAGCTCAGCGTCGCGAGCATTACAAATTCTCTGTCAAAGCGATCTTCTGGGAATCTAGGTGGAGCAGCCAGGTGCTACGATGAGGACGCCCTGCCGGAGATCAATGTCGACGCCCTCATTGAGCCCGACTCGGACATGATGGGACTGGCATCTGCTAATGGGCCAGTCGCGAAAGAGAAGCCGCCGCTACCGGTCATTCACGACGAGCCGACGCGGGGAAATAGTTCGCACTCGAGTCTAGTGGCAGGCGATTTCATCACACTGGCTGGGACGGTCAGGAAATTAGACCCTTCCAAGTTGGACCCTGATTGGAGAGCAGACAACGATGGGCTCAGTACGCCGGCGCTGCGGTCGACGTCGTCCAACAGCAGCCTGGCGCCTCGTAACCCTTCGCCATCGACCAAGTCGACCAAGTCCACATCATCGCCAGCATCGGAGAAGGAGAACATGTCGCGCCGACCGCATTCACACCAAGTGCCGACCAGATCATCCAGCAAATGGTCCAAGGTTAGCGCCATCAACAAGGGCTTCATGGCCTCAGGTCTACGCAGCTTATTCCGATGAAAGAAAGAGCATGCATGAGAGATATTGATACCACGTGTTGGGTAGCAAGCGAGCGATCACCTGATCGCAAGGATATTTGTTTTTGACGGTTTTTTGGCATTATACCCCCTTCTGCTTTTTTTTCTATGTCACCGAATCGACCGACGCACACAATGGTCCACCGGTATGATACCAGTCTTATACACAAGACACAAACGAGTCTGTCTTTTCATTACTTGAAGTAATTGGTCTTGCTGCGATTAAGGATTTCCGCGAGGCGATACGCAAAACGCGCTGGGTGCCTAGGAGGAGCGGGTATATTATAGATAGACAGGCTCGTGCAACACGGAGCAAGGTTGGCCGAGTCGGTAGACGAAAGGCCTCAGAGCTCACGCACGCCGGACAATAAAGATTCAGCCTATAAGCGAAAGCGCCACGTTTTGTCCGAGTCGTAAGAGGGGGGGGGGGGGGGGGGAATCCGCAACTCTGAGAGCTGCCAGGCTTGGCCTTGGCCGGCCGTGGGAGCTGCCGAATTCACCAAAATTCTCCGTGATTGGCGTTGCCCACCTACCTATGTGACTAAAAATGGGGTGGGTTGCAATGGGCACGATTCACATGTCTACCTGGTCTGCCGTGTCTAGATACCTACCATTGAGACAATTATTCACACTCGCCCACTCGCCTCACCTACAGCAGCAGGAAGCATGAGGAAGGGGAGAAGGGCAATGGATGGGCCAATCCCCAACCCAGATCGGGTAATGGCGGTTAGGGGCAGAATCGTAGAAGCAGCTGGATGATACCTGTCCGTCCATGCCTTGTGGATGCCAGCTGGCGAAGACTCGCATGGATGGTCGATGCATGCGTGACGGGATCGTGGCCCGGCCCCTCAGGTTGGGCGACATCTCAGAAAACGATACGTACTTGATGCCGAACCCAGCCATGGCACAGTAATAAGAGGAAATTGGTTGATGGCTGTTGCCAAGCCTGCTTCCTTGTTGATGCAAGGTTGCGAGGGAGGAAGACTCCCGTTGTAGGCACGTAGGCGTGGTAGGTAGGGCGAGGGACTTGTGACGTAGTTGGACCCAGAGTGGCGGGGTTGGCATGGCCGGGTAAAGGAATTATTCGCTCCTGTAGGTAGGCGTCCTCGTACGAGTGGCACTGCGAGTACCTGACAGCTTGAGCTGAAATTGCATCGTGTCAAGGTATCTTCTATTTCGAGGAAGTGGTGAAAGGTGGCCTGAGAGTACCTAACGAGACGAATACCAGGTGACATACCTGTCGAGGAGAAGAGGCTGACGCAGGAACACGAAACGGCACAGCTCCACCACGGCTGTCGCGTGCGTGCACGCACGTTGAGACGCAGCGGGCGGGTTGATCTGCCGTGACGTCATTCATTTCTCCCAGAGCGGGCACCTGTCCAAGAACGGCCCTGGGTAGATCGGGAAATCGCAGCCTCCTCCACTTGCTTGGGCAGCAGCTTCTCTGGCCGTCCCCGCCGTTGCCATGGCGGGCAGTGCCCATTACGAAATGCCCCCAGAGGACAGACGTCAATTCCGGGCGCCCAATTGATGCCTCGGGCGTTGCGCGCGTGGACTGGTCCCCGTGCCTGGCGATCGAGGGGCAAACGCATCCCTGACTTCCCGTCTGTACTTCAGGTTTCCCGGTGTTGTGCCCTGACGCCAGCTGCAGGCCGAGTACCTGGAGCATCCACGTCTATTGCAAGTGACCAGATCGTCACACGATGGTGACTTGATGAATGAGAGGAGACGAGTTACAGTTTATACCTATGTATACGTATTTCCGGCAAGTGGACGGGACGGTACATCGATGGACTGCGCGAGGACTGAGAGGTGGAAGCTACCTCCAGGCTATGTACTTGAAACAGCTCTACTGGTGGTATCCAGACTGGAGGTAACCGCGCATGAGACGCATACAGCAGGACACCTACCGTACCTAGTAGTAGCTTTCGCATCCCTCCCAGCGGAGTGGCGTCGAGTGGGAGGGGAAGGGCAGTACATCCAATGTAGTGCGAGTACGGGGCACTGCCCAGGACCTAGGCTGGTGGTACATCCTGCACGTCTTCGTTGCGACCTCTGGAGATGTAGCTTGGCGGTGGCGGGGTGGGCTAGCACCCGACCCGTCTGGGCCTGACGATACTCGTAGAAGCTCCTGCTTCCCCTCCTTCCGACCTGGCCAGCTTGCTTAAATACCACCGCCCCTCCATCCAGACTTCTGACGCGAGCCATCTTCTTCACACTACCTCTCCATCACAGGATAATCACCGAATCTCTCTTACCACTCCTCACTCAGTAAAGCTCTTCCTCCCAAGGCTTTACTTGCCCCTCTAAGATCAACAACTCGTCCACCTCCACACCACACTCCCACATCCCACCGTCACCATGAAGGGAAAGGCCCAGACGACCAAGATCCACTACAAGGGTCAGGAAGACGACTTCCTCATCTTCGTCGAGGACCTAGAGGCCTACAGGAGCTGGAAGGGCGGTGACAAGACCATCCCCATGTCCCACTTCATCTCTGTCTTCAAGGTCTACTGCACGCACAAGTAAGCTCCCCTCGCCTCTTCTCCATCGAATCCCGCCGCGACACGCGCTGACTCGCTTCCGCAACCACAGGCAAGGTGTGCAGGGCCAGTACGACTCTGCCGCCAAGGGTACTCTGGAGAGCGAGTTCGGAACCAAGAACGAGGAGGATGTCATCAAGATCATCCTCGACAAGGGCGAGGCCCAGGAGTCTACGGTTCGTTGCCATTCTGCCGATGCGATGTGGCTTGGGCGCCGCGCCGCAGACATGACATCATCGCCCCCCATCGTTGAGGACCCACGGCTAACATCGGTCTTCCCCACTCTAGTTCCCTGAGCACCAAGCCCCCAAGAACGACAGCATGACCGGCTCCATCGTCACTGGCCAGCCCGGCACCAGATAAATGGAAATATCAGAAATGCAGTCACGACCAGAAGCTCGTTGAACGCCGACTACCCCCCACAGGCGTGCAAGGGCCTTGCACGCCGCAGTCGCGACCTGCGCGCTCGCGCCAGTCGCACCTCCTTCCCCCTGCCGACCCTGCCTTGTGTCCTGGCACGGTATGACTGCAGGGCAATGTGGCCCAGGAGGATGCGTGGAGCGGCTGAAATTCATGTATCTCTATTACGACTCAGCGAATGGGATTTCAAGGTCATGTCGCGGCATGTACCTAATGCAGATGCACCAGAAGTGCTCTAGCTAGCTGTCTCACGAATGAAGCCATGATCAATTCCAACTGTACGAGATGTATGTGACTCGCACAAACGAATAGACGACAACCTGTATTGTAACGCCTCAGTACACGCGTATTGGCAGATTATTGCCCCTGGAAAGCGACGACAGATTGTTGCCTCTGGAAAGCGACAACTGGCAACCTGGACCACCGCGAAGGGCCGCAAGTACGGCGGTGGGAGGTTTTAAGCCTGTAGCCGAGGTCATTCTTCATACATAAGTCAGTCAGAGCGGACTCGTGCTTTAGCCACTGCTATTTGGCCGTGCATGGCGTGAAACAACGTTGCAATCGGCTGCGATAATCATCGGTATCAACCAGCTGACGGGCGCGTGTGGCGCAAGTCGAAAACACTTGACAGCTCGCTGAGGTGACAAGCAACTACAAACATTCCGAGTTGCCGCTGCGAGGATTCGATCAGGAGCCTGGCTGGGTACGTATTGCCTCACCCTCGAGTTTAGGTAAGCAGCGCGTCCGACTGAGAGCGATGCCGCACAATCGGATGAAGTCATCACAGGACTCGTCTACACCAGGAGGGCGCGCAGCCCGAGTCCGGCCATGGCCCGCGGGCACTTCAAAGGTATCCATACATACACGCGCGCGTATGCCATGTACAAAATTGTATATCTGGTCAGACCCAGCTTCATCCGGGAGAAACCCCCCCCCCCCCTCCCCCTCCCCAATATTTGTCGTCAGCCCGTCTTCAGACCCTTGTTCTCGACCGGAGTCTGGAAACGGGCCGGTCGGTGAGGAAGCGCGCGGCACCTTGCGACGGAGGATGGGTAGAAACCTCAGTCGTCTCTCCGCTTTCGGAGTTCGGGCAGCAACCACAGGCTGTGGAAAGCACGGAGAGAAGAGAAGAAGAAGAAGACGGGGTCCGAGGGTGGTCAGAAGACGCGCGGCTCTGCGCGCTTACGTTTGAGAGCCCTCATCTCAGACGGCCGTATCTTCAGCAGGAGGCTGAGAACGTGTGTCTTGAGGGGGAGGAGGGGGTGTGGCTTGGGCAGGTTCCGAGACGGAAGCGCGCGGCTGGCGCGGCAGAGTTGTGTCGGCGTGTATTCGCGGCTGTATGGAAGTCTTTTCTTTTCTCTCTCGTTCTTGGGGGGGGGTGGGTTGGTTTCCCCGAGGCCGGTCCCAGGACACTGTGTAGCAGGAAGGAAGACCGCAATCCCCGAGGAGGTCGCATTGTCGGCCGCCGCATGGGCGGCGCGCTTAAGGCTGAAGCCGCTCGGAAGTAATGATGGTGGTCATGACCAGGGTGCAGTGAGGAGTGTCGCGATAGGTCGCCTCGGCCGCCAGCCCGCATGCCTTCCTTGGACGACAGCCCTCAAGGCGGTGCTCTTGATTGTTGGACCGCGAGATCTTACGGTAAGTTATCTGGAGCCGCCTTGCTATGTGTCTGCTTTGGGAGCACGCCTCGGCCCGTTGTTCCGATGTTGCGATGCTCGCGGGAGCCTTGACGCGTGGTAGGTTCTCACGCGACCTCCCCGGCTAGTCGTCTTGTTTCTTTTCCGGTGATTTCGGTTGGGGGCGGTCCCTTCTCCGTCTCGTGGCTGACACCTCGAAACTTGCCCGCTGGTCTCAAAAGTCACCATCTCTTGGCCCGGGTCAGTTCTTGGCTCTGCCGACCAGAGCGGCGTGTGCTGTTACCTAGCGAGCAGGATGTCCGCGTCGGAAGCGGGAGGAAGAAAGAAAGAAGGCCTTGGTTGTTGGTATCCCGGCCAGTCCAGCCTATCCGTGTAGCCACCTGGTGGTCCATGGTGGATGTTGACTCGAGGGGCGTGTATGTATGTGTGTGTGTGTTTCGCTCGCAATCACAAACGCCCCCCCCCTCCCCCCCCCCCCCCTCGTGACCCCGTCTTCCGCGCGGGATGTTTGCTGTTCCCAAGTTCGGGCACCGGATCCCGAACCCGCAGCGTCGGTTTGGGCACATTCCGATAAGCACACAAACACACGCATACACACGCCCCCCCGTCCTTGCCATACGCACGCACGCACGACGCGCACGTGTGCGTCTGTGCGTCTGTGTTACCAGCTGCTCGGTAAGCCTACCTACTCGTACCTCCTTGCGAGTTCATTACCCTACCGCGAGGGTCAGCCGACTGCGCGGTGCCGTGCTGGGTAAGAACAGCCAACGTCGGCGCGGGGCTTGCGCGCAAGGAAAATATTCCTTGTATTTGGGTACGAGATTTGCACAATCACCAGGCAGCTTGTTCGGGTCGGGTAAGCGGTGGGATGACGGGAACGGTGTTTGGATGATCGGATCGGAACACTTTTGTGCCGGGAGCATCATATCCGCGAGGATAGTCTAGTCCGATGCAGGCTCCAGGCGGCGGAAGACGCAGCTATGTGTGATGGGATATTATATACAAGATGCCGCCAAGACTGCGAGCAAGGACTGAAGAAAAACAAAGAAGGGGGAAAAGGCGCGGCAGAGCATCCATCTCGCCGCCCTTGAAAACGCCAATACTCCATGACATGATTGTCGCTTGCCCACATTCGTGCCCGGCATCGCAATCACGAAGGGCAGAGAAGAGAAGAGCAGAAAAGAGGACCAAAGGCCCAGACAATACATACAAGTGGCTGCACGGGCCCGAGGGCGCGCATAAACAACAAGAGGTCTGGTATATAGGGGACACAGGAAATATCGCGAGGCGCTAAAACAATAATGCTGAGTGCGGATGGATGCAATGCGAAGAGCACGTATCGCTGACGTAGCAAGATAAAAGACGAAAACGGCTAGGACGACCCTTGGAGAATTGTCCCGCAAGAAAGGGGGCCCGGCGAAATAAATGCAGGCAGCCTATGGTTTGGGCATGGCAGCGGAAGGGGTGCGAGGACCGCGCTGCGGCAGGGTCCATGGCCGGGCACAGATGATCTGGACAACAGAGTTAGCACCCCAGAGAACTCGGCAGTGAAATCTTGCATAGCTGGCTCATAACGCACCTCGCCCTCGCTGTAGGCCCAGAAATAGACTGCCATGGCTACCAGGTAGTAGATGGCCGAGTTGGTGGCTTGGTACAGCAGCACCGCAGCCAGCGACATGAGGGGCAGCAGCGCCAGGCGCGCCTCGAGGCTGCGGTGGATGTTCGACCCGGCCAGCCAGCACAGCGGCCATTCCCACGCCAACATCCATATGCCCATGAGCAGGTTGATCGTCTGCAGTACTGGTACCGGCTTGACCGCCGGGTCCAGGGTCTTTGTCAAGAAGTCAAAGAATATCTTCGGCCAGAAGAACGCCTCGAGCGCGGCGGCAATCTGGTCTGCAGGCCTTGTTAGTCGGGGGCATCAGGAGAAGAAAGGCGAGCCCGGAGAGAGCGCAGTGGGGCGGAACGCACAGATTGCTGCCGTGAGCGTGATGAGCCTCGCCCAGTGGTTCTTGATGAGTCTTCCCATCTCGTAAAATATCTCGGCGTGGTCGACGTGTAATAATTATCTCCTCCCGGTCCCAAAACTCTCGTGAAGCGTGTTCCTCTTCTCTGCAGGCGTGACCTCTCTTCGTCTTGCTCTCTTGCCGTTTCTTTCTTTGTCTCGTGAGACTCGCGGGCCAGAAGCGAAAGTCGGTGTTCTCGTGCCAGGTAACCGGACCGGCAACGGATGTCGAATCGAGGGCACCGACGCGAATGAGTGTTATCGGCAACGCGGCGATGGACGAGGAGAAGCTGAGTGTGGGCGTCGACCGGCGGTGCTGCTGAGCCGACGACCAGACGGGTAGGCCGGAGAGCTGAATATCAATACGGGGCGTGCTTGACTTCCGGCCCTTCTCGGGGAGCGGCGCTCCCGGTGAGGGAAGCCCTGTGTCAGATGGGCCGGATCTCCCCCAGGGTAGAGTTTCCGGCCTAGCAAAGATGAGACGGGCTGATGGTCTCTAGAAATCCAAGTTCTCGACTTCTGTTCTATGACGGCGGCCGGCATATGTGCGGTGTCTGACTCATCCGGAATCGGAGTTCTGGGTCCCCTGGTCAGGGACGACAACAAGCCTGCTGCCCGGGCTCTTTTGGAATCTTCCCTCAAGGACTTGGTCAAAGAGATGTCTTTCTTTTTTCCCCTAGGGGGCGACGTCGGGCAGGCGGCGATCCGAGTAGCTCCTGTTTCCAGTGTGAGGTGTTCAAGAGCTTCCCGAGGTGAGGGTGTGGCAGTCGACGAAATGGCTGGCGATGCTGGAGCCTCGAGGTATGGAATTCGAGATACCCGATACGATGATGCCACTCGAAGTGTGTCAGAGTACGTTGTGAGGCAGCATCAAGTTCCACGTTGGACGGAAGCATGTGGGCGTATGCAGAGTTTAAGAGAAGAGTGACACAGACGACGGGGGGGTTTGTCATGCGGGACATGGCCCAAAGTCAAGTGCCCAGGCCCGCACAGCCGTGTCAAGCAGACCGGGGCCGAGACTGCCCAGCAAGCCCGCATTTGCCGTCGAGGACCAATGCCGTCGGCGCGTGAGCGAGGCGACATGGGGAGGGGCGGGGGGAGGGGGTGAGCAGCCAGCCAGCTCTGGGGCTGGTGGGCTGGTGGGCTGGGGGACGGGTAGCGCAGCGGTTCTCATGATGTGCAGAGAGGGATATTGGCCCGAGCCGGACCACGAGTTGAGTGGCGCCTATCCACCGCCAGCAGCGTCTTGCCCAACAGAGCAAGCCTCACGGACAGAGGAGACAGGCCGTGACCACCGTGAAGCCTGTCTCCAACGACCAAGCCCGGATGGATACGACGGCACGGCGGAGGGAGGGCCCGCCGTCGATTGGGCGGCCGTCTGCTTACGCAGCTTTAGCGCGCAGGGCCGGGGATGGAGAAGGGCTTGGTGGGTGCTTGGGGGGTTCCACTGTCCGTCCAGTGTCCCAGGGCGGTAACTCTTGCAGGGTGGGCAAGCAGATCAGACCGAGTCCCTCGCTCGCTGTGGCTGTTCTGTTGCTGTTGCTGTCCCAGTCGCTTGCGGCTCGTGGGCGTGGAGCGGGCCGTGCAAGCGAGAAGCCAGCCAGCCAGCCAGCCCGCCCGCCCGCCCGCCCGTCTTTCCGCTCTGTGCACCGCTGTGCCCGCCTGGGGGTGGGAACGGGGGGTGGATCGGGGGGGCGTGGATGGGGACTACTCGTATGTCGGCGGCAGCCAATGGAGGCCAGAGGCGAGCAAGAATAGATCAGATGCGAGGGCGCCGTGTGACTGGCCAAGCCGGGCGGTTAGAAGAGAGCCAAGAGGCCAATGGCGAGCCGTCGTCCCAGCCCGCTAATGCATAGAACGTGACAGGGTGACCGAAGCGCCTCGGCGCCGACTCGACTGGGCCAATCGTGAGGGAGCTCTGGTCTCCGCGTGCCCGCCTCGTCTTTTTTTTTCTTCTCTCCCTCTTGCCGGCCGGCACGCACCAGACAATGGGCCTTCCCCAGGCCTTCGTGGATACATCTCGTGCGTTCATCTCGCGTCGTACCAATCGATGCTCAGGCGCGGAACGGCCTCCTTCAAGTCGCTTGAGGGAAAGAGGTTGCTCATCTGCGTTGTCCCGACTTATCTGCGCTGTCGCCGCCATGATTCGCGACTTGGATAGATTGCCCGAGATTGTGGGCTCGGCTCGCCATGTGCGAGTACTGACTGGCAGGGCGGTCGGTATGTGAAGGGTTGTTCCATTGGTAGTAGTCATGTGGTCTGCGTCCTCGAGACCAGTCCGAGAATCCGCGCCCGTGGCCGAATCAGTATCGTAACTCGCATTCTTCGGCTTCAGCAGCACTCCTGTTCACGATATGAGCTTGCTTCAAGTCACGAGACAGCTGCGGGCTTTGCAGGCGTACCTGGCGTTGATACTCGCCTAGTTTCACAATGCCCTGTGCCGAGTGCCGACTTTCAATCTGCCCTGCCCTGCGCCAGCCCAGACTTGCGGCGTAGCGAGTTTGACGCTCAACACGACGCAACCTCGGCCCCTCTTCAGAGACCTTTAAGGGTGGTTTCCCTCGCCAACCAAAGTATTCACCAAAGTATTCAACCTTCGCTCTAGGTTAGGTACTCAGCCACCAGCCAGCTCCAGTCCAGATACGAGTAAGGGGAAGACGCAGACGAGCGGGGAGTGAGTGACTGTGTATTCGCCAGCAAGGAGTCGATCGATCACCTCTAAACTGCAAGCATGCGAGTGGCATGCAGCCAAGTGCTTACCTAGGTATCCAAACTCTGCGGGCTGGCCGGCCGGGATTGGAACATGCGTTCACACGCATCTCTCAAGGTAGGTGATGATCGCCTCGAGTACGAGTGGGCATCAACTTCGCGCCGTAGTTCTCACCTCACTGCGCTATGTCGCAGCCAGCTAGCTGATTACCGACCTGATAATGAGTTATTAGTACAAACATATCGAAAAGGTATCGCGCAAACTCACCGTCTTCGTCGCCTATCCTCCAAAGTCCCCCCTTCCCCGCCATTCCTGGTGCCATATCAGATATCTGTTACGGAAAACTCGTCACTTGGGTCGGGGCTGTAAGCTAAGCGAGCGTGGAGAGTAGCACCGTCTTGGGCAGCATCAATGCCGCCGGCGACATGTCGAGGTCGTATTGCTGGGGGCCTGCCGGGGTTGCCTCCAGTAGGAAACCCCAACCTCTCTCAGTACGAGCATTCGTACTTGGAAACGGAGCAATAGCCGACCCCTGCATCGTGAACGATAAAAGCCGGGGATATGACCTGCGAGCACTCGTGCGAGTACTCGCACGTGTATTCTGGCGCGCAAGGCGCCGGACTCTTCAGATGCTGCAAGCCCGATCTCCTTGCCCGCGCAGAATGTGGCTTACAAGCAGGCCCATCTGCATCTTCCCGCCAGGCCCAGGTTCCCGAAGCGGGGAGGTCCCGGTGGCACCCTTCTGGCGAACTCGGGAGCGAGGGCCTCGCCGGCGGCTACCATTCGTCGCATGCCATTGCTCTGGCCAGTGGGTGGTATAATACACCTTCTGGCCTCCAGATGCATTCTGGGCATCGAGCATACTCGCACTGGCCGACTTGTCTGGAGCTGGGCACTTCCGGCCGGCGTCAATCCAGAGCTCCCTGATCGACGCGCTAGCCTGCAAGAGGTATGGAGATGTGATGAATCTGACCTGCGGTGTGTAAAATGCAAAGTGACGGGCTAAAAAGAGCGAGAGCCACATGCGGCGGGGCACGCCACCAGCCTTCCTCGTCGTGTCGGCAGCAGCTCGTCTTTTTCCACTCGAAAACGGCACAACGCTGAAGACTCGTATGAGTAAAGCCGAGTGGACCCAAGCCAGGAAAAGCACCATTTGCGGCGTGTTCGAAGGCCTGTAGGTATGTGAGCTGCCGGCCGTAGAGCCATGATTTCTGGCACTGATGGTAAGTAAATATGTGTTTCCTCATCAAACCGAATGTGCGATTGTAGCTCTTCTGCATTTGACACGAACTTTGCTTTCTGCCGACACCCCTCGCGATGGAGAGGAACTAAGGCCAGTAACCCCAGTCTTGCTGGAAGCTTCGTCTGCTACCACGAGCCCGTGGAGAGAAACCAAGCCGCGCCAACCGCCCCGAGCAAGCCCAGACCTTGTTGAACGGCCGCATGGACGTCGTCGCATACGTTGGCTCTTGGCTAGGTCCAGAAGGCCGCCTGATGTGTTGGCTCGCGAGGAACACGCCGGATCTCGTGTGCCGGCCGCCTCGTCTTCCAAAAATAGACGATCGCGTTTCTCATGTGACACCACCCTACTCGACAAGATGTTCTTGTTCCCAAAATGCCACGAACTCGTCCGACTCGTCGCCGAGGTATCCTCCAACTTCCGCGCGGCCGCTTGGCGAGCTCATTTTGCTTGCCAAGTCGGAGAAGCTCCTGCTGAGATCCGTGAGTACGTGGACTCCATGTTCAGAAAGCCTCGGCGCCACGGTGCAGTAAGTAAGAAGGGCCTGGACTGGATCTGGCGCTTTCTGGGCCCTGCCAGACGTGAAGAGCTCGCGGTGGAAGTCCAAGACGCTGGATTGTATCACATTGATCGAAGGGACGATGATGACTGGCATTTCAAAGCTGCCCATAAGGCCTTTGTCTCTGCCCCATTAGCGCATGCAGAGTTGAGAAGAGGGATGGTGACGTGAAGTGACATCAAGCTATAATCTAGGTACTTACTTGAGTTGAAATCTCATCAGGGCGTTCGTTGACGTCTCCCCGGCGGGTGTCTCTCTGTGCAGAAGCACAATAGCGACGTCCCTGCCGCCATTCACGTGATGGAGCCGCTCGACTCTGGACCGAGTCATCTCTGTGCCAATTTGCTCCGACGTCAAGAATATGATACGCAGCGTGCGCAGGGCTGTGCCGTGGGGTTGAGGTAAAGGGAGCGCGGCGTCATGGGTGACCAGATCAGCTGCTAAATGGGCCAGTTAGCTTTGCCTTCGGTCAGTTCAAGTTATCCAGTGTCGTGGTCACCTTTCCACTGAGACTGCTTGCTGTTCAACAGCAGTGGGACCAGAGGAGCCCAGTCAGGTCGCTCGCGGAGTGACGAGCAGACGTGATATGTGGGCATGCTTCGCGTTTTTTCGAGAGGCCGGATCTCGAAGACTTGTTGTCGGGTGCCACCACCAATGGTTGAGGTTTTTGTGGGATGTCGTCGAGGTAAAGTGCTTCATGTGGTGAGGGAAAAGTGATGGACGTGCCCTATTCAATTTGGCGGTAAAAGTTGTGCGCATGCCTCAAAGGGCAGTCGATGAAGGCTTGCACCTTCCCTGCGACCCTGGCCCAACGCTCTTGCCCAAGGCACTCCAGTTCCCACTTGGAGGCGCGCATGAACCAAGAATCAGGCGGCAGACCAGATAAAGCGGCGGAAAAGAAGGCCTACCTGTGCCGCGAATACATGTATACAAGGAGGTAGGTAGGTAACTTGGTGGACTGCTCTATTCAGTCGGGTATCACTTCAATTTCAGCCTGGTATCGGGGCCAGCTTGCCTGGGGTGGTTTGAACATAGGTAGGTGTAGGTACGTGTACCTTACCGAGTCTAATTCTGATCCGACCAACTCTCAATTTACATGACCCTGCTTATTAAGGGCAACTGAGAGTTTTGCCAATAACCCTCCTACCTGCGTGCTAGGTGCGCTCTACGAGTTCAGAGTTCCAGGTGGCAGGCGTGCAGTCACTTGGAAACGGGCGTCAAATCCTCTTCGTCAACGGTGGAGGCTGAGGGCGCTGGAGATGAGCTGCTCATATATAGGTACACTTCTTACTCAAGAAATCTATGGGGTACACCCGGTGCGTACGACACGGTGATCTGTCCACACAAAAAAGCCCATCGCCTTGCCTGACAACCCCTGGGTCAAGCATCCTCCATGGTATCTATCAAAGAAACGCCAAACACCCCAGTCGCTATATGGAACCAATGTACATCCGAAATATCGAGGGCCCATGCCTGCAGAGTGAGTAAACTGAACGGCCCAGATGCCCGGTACCTTTCTTACACGGCCCCGCGCCGACTCTTTTCCAGGTCATCACGCTAGGGGAGAGGCAACAGGGGCAGCGAGCTCCTCGGGAGAGGCAGGAGGCAGAACGGACTGCTTGGTCTTGGGGTCTTTCAAAGCCCTCAAAGCCTCCTCGATAACTGCGACACGAGTCTGGTAGTCTTGCTCCGACTTAGCCAGTCGCCTCTCCCTCTGATCGAGCTCTTCCAGACGGCGGCTCAGGTCCTTGATCTTGTCGGCATTGACGTCGGGTTTCTGTGACGATTTCCAGGATTCGTAGATGATGATGGCGCCCGCGACCCCGAGAATAAAGGCATCGCCAATGACGTCGGCAAATAGGTCGACGGCCTTGGCCTCGGGCAGGGGGCGAAACTTGCGTTTCCAGACACTGACGAGGGGGATCTGGCGGCGGGCGCGGTGTTCCTTGGCCGTCCCTCCATGCTTCTGACGCACGGCTTCTTGCTTGTCGACTTGCTCTTTGGTAGGGACAGTCGGGGTTTCGGCCTTTTCGCGGGCCTTGGATTCGGCATCGGCATTGCGCATCGAGACGACGGACAGACGCATGTTGATCTGGTGCATGTACTGGCCATACTTGGCGGCGAAGGCGCGGAAGGAGGGGTGCTCGTGGGCTTGGTGCTTGATACGATTCTGCGGGACAGTCAGCAAGACAAGAGGGGTGCGGTGGAGGGGAAGGCAGGGCAGTGTGGTAGTCATACGGCGCCGTATTTGGATATGTGGCGAACGAAGAGCGTCGCCAACTTGAAAAGAGGTAGCGCGACCATTGTGTAAAGTCGGCAGCCGCGCGAGGAGAAGAGTCGAGTTGAGCGGAGGGGACTGGGCGGTTGTCGAGGCTCAGTGTCGAAAGCGCGAAATGTTGAGGTGCGATGACGTGAGGGGCTGCGCAGGTGGCGACCAGGAAAATGGCAATTGAAGTGCAGCGAAGCGGGCAACCATAAATATAACAGAGGAGCCTAATAGGAGGCCGTTCTGGCTTAACAAAGAGTGGACATATGGGGACAATGCCTCAGTTGGTGGGAGGGAGGCTCTGGGGCTTGTTCCGTGCGTCCCGCGAGGGTTGAGGCACCAAGAGGAAAACGAGGGACAGAGCTGACGGCATTCGCGATGCTGAGTCACGGCCCACCCGGGCTTTGAGGCAGGTGGCGTATCCCAGTCGTACTGCTGAACATGAAAGCTACCGTTCCTACACCTACCTAAATGCTCGTACCTGAAGTACCGGAACTTAAATCTCTGCACACTGGATGGTACGGCCCGGGCACGGTTTCGTGATCTCTGTCTCCGTAACTTGCGTACTCGTACGAGAGCTCTTATCGATTGAGTTGACCAAAGGCCCATACGAGTGTGGTGGTCGCAGCCAACCTCGAAAGGTGAAATCAAGTAGTCTCCTTTGCAGAGAGTAGTCGGTACTTGTACGAAGCGTGGCCAGTAGCGCAGCAATCAAGTTCCTCCATTGAAAGCGGTAGGAAGGCGTGGAGGGGTGCGCTAGATAGGGGCGATCGCTCCCGAGGCTGCTCAGCTAGGACGAGATATGGGGCTTGTGGCAAGAATGGTTAAGCGCAAAGGGGGAAGTAGTGGTTGCCCAGCGAACGCGAGAAGCAACACAGACAACAGCTGATTGGCCCCAGCAATTTCCACCCATACCGGGATCGGTACCTGTGTATTGACGAGATGTCAACGGAGCACACCCACTCATCTGCGTCCCCCAGAGTACCCCCCGCGTACAACGCGCGGCTTTTCAAGACGGCGTGATACTTCGGTGTACACCCAAGCTTCTGCATGCCCACTTCGCAAGTACATGCATTTGTACGGAGAAGTTCCAATAGCTTGACAAAGAGGAAAGCACGGCTCTCGAGGACGCGTGACGACCCATCCAAAGTCCTGGGGCAGGCACGCATACAACCCGACATTCTCCAAAGCTTTGTTGCCTGCTTCACCTTCCTACACCATCAACCGCCGTCTCTGGTTCTCTGCCTTTTGCGTTGCTCATCCACTCGAGCCTCAGCCCAGCGTCTGTCTCTGCCTCTGCCTCTGATGCTGCTGCTGACAAGTCTGTAAGTTCTTCCAGTTCTTGTTGTTGAGTGTGCTCCATTCCCAGCAGCGACCCTCCATTGCCGCTACGCAGCTCTTTGTAACAGCTCGCTGCGACTCTCGCGATGGCAACCTCTACAGCCTAAACGACCAGGCATAAACAGACCTGCCTGGGTACCTGCACCGGGCGCATTCCGCCGCGCTGTCTATCTGGCCGCCCCTTCTCGTGGCCTGGAAACTGACGAGCATTGCTGACCATTTCTTGCAGCGGTCACCCACGGCACTACTCCGTCATTCGCCACAGCTTCTAATATACGGAACCACACACGACATCCAGCCCAGCCGACCAGCCGATCTCATGGCGGACCGAATGGCCGCTGCCACCGCCAAGCAGAGCGTCGACTCGGACGCTCTAACTCCTCGAGATGTTAACGCCCAGCTGCCGAATCGCGCTCCTCCACCCAATGCCGCCAAGGTAAAGGCTGCTCTCGCCTCCAAGGTCTCTCAGAAGGACAAGGACCATCCCCCTCCGCCACCACCCGTGGTCACGGAGCCTTGCAGCGCCGATCGGCCGGATGGCGCGTCCTACCAGGTTGGCAAGCTGCTCGGCAAGGGCGGTTTTGCCATTTGCTATGAAGCACTCATGCCTGGTGCTCGCAGGAAAAACGCCCTGAAGATCGTGAAGAGCAAGATGCCTCCTAAGATGGAGCAGAAGGTTCGTTCTCTCATGCCATACCCCGTCGATCTCCTCACTCCTACCTAGGCCTTTGTACTAAGAACCTCCTTGCAGTTTCAAACTGAGCTCCAAATCCACTCCAAGATGAGGCAGCAGAACATCGTTCAGTTCCAAAGAGCATTCGCCTTTGAGGAGGCCACATACCTGGTCCTGGAGCTGTGCCCCAATGGGTCGCTGATGGACATGGTCAAGCGCCGGAAAGGCCTGACTGAGCCCGAGGCGCGATTCTACTCGGTCCAAATAGCCGGTGCCATCAAGTACATGCATGCGAAGGGGATCATCCACCGTGATCTGAAGATGGGAAATATCTTCCTCGACCGCCACATGAACGCGAAAATTGGCGATTTCGGCCTAGCCGCCCTGCTTGTCACCGGAAAGGACATGCAGACAATTCGCCGGACAACACTCTGCGGCACCCCCAACTACATTGCTCCCGAGATTCTCGAGAAGGGAAAGAAAGGACACGACCATATGGTGGACATTTGGAGCTTGGGCATTATACTGTAAGCGGGACCCCGGTGCTGTCCGCACCCCTCTGCACAAGTAACCAGGCTGACCACGTCATGACAGGTTTGCCATGCTCACCTCGAAACCCCCTTTCCAATCTTCGACCACAGACGAAATCTACCGCCGAGCCCGCAACCGCGACTACGAGTGGCCCACCAGTGAAACATCGAGCAAATACATCTCCCAGGAGGCGAAAGAGCTTGTTGCGACGATGCTTCAGGATGCCGACCAGAGACCGGACCCTGATGATATTGTGCAACACGACTTCTTCGTTTCCGGGCATGTTCCTCTGCAGGAGGAGATGACCTCGAAGCTGCGGGACTGCCCACCGGATGCCGACCAGTTTTACGCCGTCGACTTGACGCCACAAATGGTGTCGCAAAACTCGCGGAATCTGAAGGAACTCTGCAAAGCTTGCGAGGTCGGCCCGTGGAGCCAGAACAGGAGGGTGTGCAAGAGCACCTGGCGAGAAGTTGCCCTGGAAGAAAAGGCTGGACTTACGCCTGCCATCCCTCTAGCCGAAGGGGTTGTATACCGCCCCTTCGAAGAAGTCAGCAAAGAGCAAAGTCTGCTACAAGGACCGCTACTCCCAGCTGCCCACTCAGCATCCCAGAAGAGTGAGCAGACCCAAAGTCAACAACCAGCTACGTCGACAGGTCTTCTCCGTGCCCCGCCCCAAAGCTTTGCCGCCCAACAACGCGCCCAAGGCAAGCCTGCCAGGCCTGCTACCACAACCCGGTCCCGAACAGCGGACGAGTTGGGTGCCCCGTGCGCGAGTGGAACTTTGCGATCTCGTACCAAGCGAGAGCTCCCGCAGACATCCACCGCAGCCGATGTGGCTTCCAAGCTTGTGGTCAGGCCGGCCATCAAACCCACTCGGCCTATTGAGAAAGCAGCCACTGTACAGCCAATTGTCACCCAACCAAGCCCACCGAAGCCCAACGGAGAGCCCAAACCTGCAGCCTTTGAGAAGCCGCGCGACACCCACGCACGATCCCAGTCACTCACAGAAGCGCCCACGAGCAGCCTCTTCTCGTCTACTGAGCGAAAGATGGCTGTGCCTGACTCGAAGCCCGATATTATCCTTGAGCGTCTGAGACGCTTACAAGCGGAACTTGAGCGCTCCTTAAACTCCAAGTCAATGGCTACTGTCAGCAGCAGAACCCAGACACCAGCGCCGCCGCATATTGTGGTCAAGTGGGTTGACTATTCCAACAAGTTTGGACTGGGCTACATTCTCAACGACGGCAGCATTGGCTGTGTCCTTCGCAGCATACTGGGCAGTGGAAGGGGCGGAAAGTCAGTCTCGCTGCCACCCTCGTGCATCCTGGTCCGGGATGCGGAGAGGCACTGCTCCCGAAAGGAAGACCGACAGTACGAAGACCGCCACCAGATTGTCCCGATGAGCCAATCGGTCCAGTTCTATGAGAACAATGGCGAGAGTGGCGTGACCACAGTCTTTGTCCATCCCAATCAGTTCAAAATCGACAAGAACGCGGATGGGTCCTTGGGCAAGGTTCCCGTCGGACAAGACATTTACGACTACCGAAAGAGGGAACACTTGGTCCTCTGGAAGAAATTTGCTAATTATATGATGGCTTATGGACGGGACCAAGACGCTACTGATGACGGTCTCGTCCAGCGCGCCGAGGACACCAAGCAGACGATGCCGCCTAGCGACGTCGTCACCTTCTACCAACGCATTGGCGATGTTGGCTGCTGGGTTTTTGCAGATGGCCACCTGCAGTTCAACTTCCCAGATCACACCAAGGTTGTGCTCGATGGCACTGGAACGTGGTGCCACTTCTGGCATCTCCCACAAGAGGCGGCTGAGAAACTCGCCCGCACAGGCGAGCTTGACGAGACTGCGCTGGACGAAAGGGCCGTTCTCTCTTACCCCCTGCAGACGCTTCTCAACTTCTCCATCAAGCCCGCCATTCGCACAGCCACGCGCACGACTACACGGAAGAAGCCTGACATCAACCCCATGCTGCAGGGAATTCCCGCGGCCAATGACTTCCGTCGCAAGGTCGAGTTCATCAGGACCATTGTGAAGGAATGGGTTGGAAACGGCGGCTTGGGCAACAGCCGCATGGGCCGCGAGGAGAGGCTCATGTGGACGGGCCACCGCGAAATCATTCATAGCGGACCCTCTAAGCACGTCTGGGTCACCATTGGGGCTCGTTGGGGTGACAAGCGCCACTCCGCTGTCGTCGATCCCCGGAAGCCTGGAGAGCTTGGGGAAGAGATTGAAGGCAAGAAAAGCTCCTGAGAAGCACTTCCCTCGGTATTCGGGATAGAGGGAGGTGGTGGTAGGCTTGGGTGAAGCTCAGCTCGACAAAAGCTCTTGCTCTGCGCCCTGGGCGTTGGTTGTTTTTATTCCACGGCTGATGTTGCGCGCCTTGCCGGTTGCTTAGAAGCGCGCGCGCGTTGCTTGTGTTTTCCCGCTTACGACATGACATGAGGCGTTCTTGCTTTTTGGCACATACCACTTATCATTGAGCTCGAAGGCCTGAAGGCCTTTGGTTTTCCACCAACATCTTGTCACGGCATGGCGTAGCGTGTATGGGTTATTACATTTTGACATTCTTTTCTTGGACGATGCACGCGTTTAATATCGACACGGTTTTCATCATGTGTATGGCACGATCTTGGCAGTATCAAATCCCATCCATATTTTGTCCACGGAGAACACGAGCGAACACTGGGCGTACTTGACCGTTGTGACAGGCCATAACGAAGGCCTCGCTCTGTCTTTACGTCCATCAATCGCCGTCGCGAACCAGTCCACTCGACACGACTCGAAGCCGCCTTGCCGCTCGGCCACTCAAAGGCTTTTGCTGTGACGCTCCATTTGAAGACAACATAGTGAACTCCAAAGGCCTTTGGCCACAGTCGGCCGGGCAACTATGTGGACTCCGGCGGTACGATACGAGAAGCCCTATGAGACAACGCCCACACAGCCGTATCTCTGCATCTCATGTCCATCACATCGTCTCGGCCTGCACATCTTACTCTGACGTGGAGTCCTAGCCTGTCTGCTGTCCGACCGGATTCGAACCATCGAAGCGAGAGCAAAGCATGTGCTACTAGATACCTGCTTCACACCCGCCCCCCCCCCCCCCCCCCCTTCCCCCCCTCGCGGATTAATGTTTCTGAGGGGGCCAGGAGGTGATCCACCGCAGCACGAAGCAGCTATCTACCCGGCTGCCCTCGTATCCCTGCCAATACCCCGAGACCGGCGAACGGCGAGTGTCTCGCCACCTTCCTCCTCCCTTGTCTCGCCCACCCAACGAGGCTGGTGCGGATTGACGTGAAGCCGCTGGTGGCTCGCGGTCACGCCGTCCCGGGCGGAATGGCCCGCGGTGGCGATCACGGCACTGGCAGTAACACAGAGAGGACACGGGGGGGGGCCACAAGACTCGATCTCTGTTTCGTTGCTTCGTGCACCGATATGCCTGTCTGGGCGCATGCAGTGAACCTTGCCGTGCATGGTTGCTGGCGCATAGGCAAGCCTTAGGTAGCTCACACGAGCTTGAAAGGTGCGCGTCTAGGAAGAAGAGAAGGGAGCGGGGGGAGGGGGGGCAGTTTAATTTGCCGCTCGGAATCAAGTCACGGTCGTGCTAATATGGCGTTGAAGGCTGACTGTGCTCGAGCCCCTAGCCGAACCCGAGCGATGCGGTGGTCACCGTGGACAAACAAGCCCAGCATCTCGAGGATATCATTACCAAGTTGATGAGAAATACTTGACTGACACTGGTTTGGCGGCGTCTCGTGGGGTTGGTGGGTTCCTCCAAGGATGCTGAAGAATCGGTGGACAGGAGAGCCCAGCAAGACCCCGGAAACGAAGGGACAGGGCAGCATGGCACCAGCCAGGCGTCCTGGTCACCCCTGCTCTCGTGCATGCCACGCTGTGCCACGCCATGCGCGATGACCGCCTCGCGCTTATCATGTTGTTCTTATTCCGCCTCCTGAAGCTCAGCCATTCACCAGCTGGGCGAGGAAGGGAAAATCTTGAAGCCAAGCACAGTGTAAAGCTGCGGGACTGTCCATCGTAAGTAAATGCTTGGGTTCCTATTGTGCAGAGACCATCAAAGCAAAGAAGAAAAAACTTTCTGGGATCATTCCTGTTTTCGGGCACCCCAGAAGCGAGCCGATGTAGAGCAGAGGAAAAACGCCTTCTAGGAGCAGGACATCGCTATATGAGCTGTGACTGCCGTCTAGGTTGGTCGTGTATTATTAGCCTTCAGAGGTTCTTCGCAGGGGACTGGCCGGAACCCAAACTGAGGAAATGGTGTGGAGGGGCTATGTACATATATATCCTATGCCACGCAGAGAGGTCGGAGAGAGACAGAGACGCGTGAGAGGGAAAGTCTTTTGGAAACGAACGCGCGCAATGCCATGCAATCATCAAACTGCCCCAAATAAAAATGTGAGATATGAGATATCGTGGGCCCGGCGGTGGAACTGGAGCCGGAACCACAGGCGCACATGCTCACGCCCGTCGAGAAAGCAAAGTGACCAAAGGAAAAGGTGTACCCATGCCGTTTCTTGTATGCAGCGATGCATTCTGTCGTCCTCTTAGTCTCTCCGTCTTGATCTTTTCAAACTTGCAAATGGTATTGCTCTCGTGTTTCCAAAAGCGCGTTCAAAAAGCAGCAACGCGAGCAAGACAAAGACATCCTACCATATAACCCCTCTCAACAATCTGGCACCGCCGCTCTCGTCCATGCGTGGCTGATGTCGTGCTGTCGATCGTCACGGGCTCCCGAGCCGCGTCTTCACATTACCAAGCAGTCCTTGTCGTCCTTGGACTGGCTCTTCCTCATCTTGGCGTTGCGGGGCGGGGCAACGTCCATAGGCACCCCGCCTCCACTGACAGCTGCACGGATGGCGGCAAGCCTCTGCTTGGCACGTTCGTCGCCAGAATCGGCGGCCTTGACGTACCAGACATTGGCCTCCAGAACATCTCTTCGGCAGCCAATACCCATCTCGGTGAAGTAACCCACTGCATACTCTGCCTTGACGAAGCCTGTGGAGCGTTTCTGGTTAGCAACGGATCTTGCGCATTCGCCGTGGAAAGAACCGACTCACCTTGCTCGGCTGATCGCCGCGCCCATTCGTAGGCCTCCTCCTCATCCTTCTCCATGATGGGGTCCGCTCCGACCATGTACCAAGCACAAAGACCCATCATGGCAGCGGCGTGGCCTGCCTCGGCAGCGCCCGTGTAGAAATGAACACTCAGGGCAGGATCGCGCGGGCAGTTGAGCTTGCCGTGCTCGTAGGCATCGCCCATGCGGAAGCTGGCTTCGGCGTGGCCCAGCTCGGCAGCCTGGGTGAACAGCTCGGCCGCATAGCTCTCGTCCTTGAACACGTCTTCTCCATAGCCCGTCTCATACATGCAGCCCAGGTGGTAAGGTGCTGCGTTGTACATGGCATCCGCCGACTCGGTTGCGCGTGTCAGCCACTTGAGGCCCTCTCGATACCTCTTCTCCCCCAAGTCTCCCGACAAGCACGCCTTGCCCAATCGCGTCATGGCGCCCGGATGGTTCTTGGAAGCGGCTGTCCTGAGGTATTGAACTGCTTTAGCGGGGTCCTTGCGGCAGCCCCAGCCGAACTCGTAGCACAATCCCGCGCGGAAGGCAGATTCGGCGTGTCCGTGCTTGGCGGCGAGGATGAAGAGAGGGAAAGCAGCGTTGTAATCCTCCTTGCCCTTGTTAAATATGCCCGACGCATAGCCATCGGCCAGGTAGTATTGTGCGAAAGGATAACCACCATTGGCCAGCTTGGTCAATATGACTTTGGCTTCGCGCACCAACTCTATCGGCGAGGACTCCCCTTCTTCCTTATTGGCTGGCTTGGGGCTGTTCTTGCCTCGGGAAGGTTCGTGGAAGGTTAAACCTTGCTCCTGCGCCGAGGATATGAGGAAAATCGCGAACGAGTATTGGATGGAAAAGTCGTTCGTCTTCTTGACATTCTGTCTGTACATCTCCAGGGTCTTCTGCGCGCTGAGGAGAGAGGCGTTCACGCCGATGCTGTTGCGCAAATGCGAGTTGTCGAGCGTTATGGGGGCCGGGGCGGGCTGGGGATACGGCACGTTGAGCAGTTCCACATAAGACTGCGGCCTATTGTCGGGTGACTTGCGGGCTTGCGCAGAGGCGGCGCGCACGTGGCCGCTGGGAGACAACCCGCGCTCCGAGTAGACCGAGTAGGACGACGCGGGTCGTTGCATCGAGGTTCTACGCACATAAGGGTTGTTGTTGGGCGTCAAGTGGCGGTTGATAGCCATGCCCTGCTCGGCAATGTCTGTGCTCGACGACTTTCTGGACTGTGATTCTAGCGGCACGCTGTTCGTCCGCGGCAGTAGAGACTGGTGATGATACTGCAGCTGGGGCACCGGTGACGCCTCGCGCCCGGGTTCCTCAATGACTGACTCCCCGCGGCTGTCGCAGGCATCGTTGGGGCCGCCGGACACCGAACTGGCGCTGGTATCGGCTGAGGATTCGGTCGATGCCTGCTGCCGGGTGCTGGAGGTCGTATCGGATTCGCGGCTGTGGCGGTTGGGGTCTTGTAGGCGGGAGTCCTCGCTAACGCTGCGGCTGTCATTCTCAGACTGGGATCGCGACTGGCCACCGGCAGGGCTCAAGTGTTGGGCTGCGACAGGCCTGCGGGGGAGGTCGAAATCGAAATCTTTGATTTGCCCTCCCGAGTAAGGGTTCATGGTGGACTTTGGCGTTGTCGCCTGATCGTAGGCGTGGGCATGGGGCGGGGGTGTGGGCGGGCCACCCGGCGATTTTGGCAGCTCCTTCTCGCGGGAGAAAGAAGACGTGGTGGTCGAATACCGCGACTCATCGTCATCATATTGGGAGCCCTCGATCGTAGCATTGGAGGGCTGAGCCCAGTTCTCCGGGTGGAAGCTCATCCTGACGGGAGAGATTGGCGCAGCGCCGTACTTTGGGGATTCCGCGGTTGGCCCCCTGGGCGGTTGAAGGTCGGTGCGATCATGCTGGCCTTGTGTGGAAAGCCGGGAGACGGGTTTGCGCGGGAGGGACGTCGGTGGGGAGGACTGGGAAGGTGGCGGTGGAGTCGTGGCCATGGTGGCCATTGCTCAGGAGGTGGGCTAGCTTGCTGAGAGGTGGAGCGTTCCGGTCCCTTGAGCGAGCTCTGTGGGGGCCGGGCGAGGCGGGACGAGTGTCGTGTTGAGTAACGATGCACGGGCGGGCTCGACTCAACGACAAGTCGCAACGATTGGCGATGCCGCGGGAGGGTTGTGGCCTGGCTATGTGCGCATGGGGTTTGCCAACGCTCTCGACAACCGGCCTTTCTTTGCTCTACACCTGGTTAGTGGGGCGGTGCTGGCAAGACTCGCGAGCAGCGCAGAGAGAGGTGTGCGGGAAGGCAGGATGGTAAAAGGCGACGGGAAATGGGCCGGGGGTGTGCGGAGCCCGAGACCGGTCTGGCGAAGCAAGGCGGCCACAGGAGGGGCGGCGGGGCGGCGAGGCAACACACAGGTAAGAAGCTGAGCAAGCAAGGGCCGGCCCAGCCAAGATGGCACGCAATAATGGCAAATTTGGGGCGCGCGAGAGAATGCACAAAAGAAGGATGATGGAGCGCCCCGTGGGCAGAGGGCGAAGACTGGTTGGATGATTGGGGAGTGGGAAATAGCAGCGAGGAAGGCAGAAGACGGGCGCCCAAGGGGAAAAGAGGGCAAAGCAAGACCAGGACGAGACAGTCCCGCAGCAATGTTCCTGTCGCCTCTGCTGCCGCCGGCCGTGTTTGAGCCGGCAGGCGGCGATGACCAGTGCGGTTTAGCCGGGTGGCTGGGTGGTTTGGGCTGGGCTGCGCTGCGCACAGCTGGGTAGGGGTCGGTCGGTCGGGCTGGACTGAATGGGACTGGTTTTGGCCTGCTCTGTCGGTGGGAGTATATGAGAAATGGACGGCGATTGGACCTACCTCTCTCTCTGCAGAGTGCGACTAAAGACGATTGGCGATGGCTCACTCGGCTCGGCTCACCTCAGCTCGGGGGGCGGGCACGGCGTGCGTCGGTGGGTGCGAGGCTTGATGAGTCGGGCCTGGCTGGTAAATGGACTGCTTTGGGGACCGTGCCAGATTGTGTCGTCTGGGGTCGGGCGGTGCAGCGGGTCTTGAGCCCAGCGAAACGCCGGTCGTCTTCTTGATCGCTTCGTGGCCGACGTTGCCGTAGCGGTGCGGCGGCGCGGCACGGCAGGGTCCGGGCGGCGAAAGGCTGCTGCTGTCGATTCGACAACCGGAAGCTCGACGACTACCAAGCCCGCCTGGTCAGAATATCTCTATTGTGTTGCGGCGTCGGCGTTGGCGGGTGGCGGGTGGCGTTACAGCAGAAAAGCAGGGCAACTGGTGGATGGTGGCTGGGGCGATTGAGAGGCAGCTGGAGGTCAGATTGGGCCGAGCAGGTGACTGACTGATTGACCGACTGGCTGGCTGTGACTGCTGACGGCAAGGCAACATCCAAACCTCAGTGAGCCAACGTAATAGCAGAGCAGAGGTAAAATGGAAGCAGGCAAGCAGCACTGGCAGACAGACAGGCAGGTAAGGTGGGTGGTAGGTAGGTATGCAAGTACCTTGCTGGTATGTAGTGAGGTAAGGAAATTTAGGTAGGTAGTAGGTGTCAGTATGGTTACCTAGGTAGGTGTACAGCTTGGACTAGCTGCGTGATCACTCCAGTCGTAGCCCGGACAGGCAGAGATACGGAGTATGCCAGTAGAAGACCGGCGTCGGAACCAAGAAA
Source organism: Hansfordia pulvinata (assembly GCA_006538405.1). Lineage (NCBI taxonomy): Eukaryota > Fungi > Ascomycota > Sordariomycetes > Xylariales > Hansfordia > Hansfordia pulvinata. Next base: position 1,609,980 of record BJKQ01000008.1, on the reverse strand, counting down.
GGTGTCGAGCCAGCTAGCAAGTCAGATTGTAGGAACCGAAACACGTGGTAGTCAGGTCCTTGGTGGAAACAGCTTGGGAACAACGCGAGAGATCGGAGTAGGTGTCGATGAATGTGCAGAAGCAAAGGCAGAGAGAAAGGGAAAGGGAGGCAGTGGAGGGCGATCCGGAACAGAGGCGGGCAGGCACCTGTGCAGCGCTCTCATCACGGGCAAGCTGCAGGTGGGCTACGAGTACAGCAACGATACCTGGAGTGGTAGAGGCGGTACAAGGTACCTACATACGGTAGCCCTCCAGCTGGTAAGGTGCGTGCAGGCTTGGAATGGTCGCAAAAATACCCCGTACCTGCGAGACGGAGTTAAGGTACCTCGTCGTGGTCGCCATCCATATCGGCTGCAGCGGACTGGGGGACTCTTGGAGCAGCCGGAGAATCCGCACCTAGAGCAGGTACATCTCAAGGGTCTCATACTCGAACGCAGCAGGGAGGAGTAGACCCAGTCTTGAGGATACGAGCTTTTCAAGGTTGCAGGCTGGCGCGATGGTTACCTACCTTACCTACCATACCTAATGGACGGATCGAGTCCGCGTACCTTAGGTAGTCCAGGAGTCCAGCTAATAGATGCGCCGCATCTCGCTGCCGCACACTGATACGAGTAACTTACCTACCTACCTACCCTCCTCGTGGCCGTCGACATGCAGACACGGAGACAGACAGACAGACAGACAGACAGATGTCATCGTCAGACAGACCCAACAACCGCCGCCCCCCCTTCGTACAAGCAAGCTGGTTAAACGGATAGCAGAGCAGGGCAGAATGTCCAGACAAGCAACAAAAAGCAGGCGGGGCCTCGTGTGGGATGATCCATTTGATCTCTTCTCGAGCTGCCGTGCGGGTGCCGGGGCATGAAGCGTCATGATGGAATAATAAGGGTCGATGCCGCGGGTGGCTAGGATCGAAAACCCCACACGATGGACCCGGCGCATGCTCGCCCACGGGCTCCACCCTTGGCGCCCTTTGTGGTCCGTCCAGATGTGTGCAGCTCCAAGCCAACAGCCCAGGAGCTTGAACAACACTTTGAGATGGAAGGCCACGATCGCTCCGGCTACGAGTGATGTAGTTTGGACCCCGGCTGTCATGAGAGAGTGAGCACGAGAGAGGCAAAGCGCACTGGAAGGTATGAAAGGTTGTCCGCGGCAGCCCGGCATGGAGCAGCTCGCAACTTCCATGGGTGTAAGTAAGTACCTAGGTAGGTACCTCTTGCGCGGGGTGGTTGGAGCGGAATCCCCCTCATCCATAGGAGGTACCTACCTACCTACCACTGGGGCATGCCCGATACATGGAAGTACGAGTACATTCTAGGAGTGGAGCATGGCTGCCCCAGATACAGGGTCCTCAGGTCTTTGCCACCAGACATCCATGGATTCAATGCCGTCTCCCTGCCCTTCTCGCCTCCAGCCCCAAGGGACACTCGCTGTGAGCACCCCACGATATTCCAGGCCGTGGAGCTGGCTCAAGCTGGCCGACGGCATTCCCACCTTATACCTGGGTAAATTAGGTACCTAGGTGGCGTGTGGGCGCGGTCTACGAGTACTCGTACGAGAGGTGTCAATCAACCGGGGCGAAGATTGCTGCAGCCGCCTCACGGCGCGCTCAGCCCCACATCGCCCTGCCTCACTTGACTGTACGGATACTGCTGGGCTCATGCCGCGCGGCATGGGTTCGTGAACGAGTACTCGTACGCACCAGCAGACAGATTGATAACATTGAACCGTCCCTGCCTCCACCACTCTGCAGTCGTTGCTCTGATGAATACGAGTACCTTATATCCTGCTTCTTTGGCTCAAACAGGAGAATAAGTCCCGGATATGCTCGCGAGTAGGTGCTTCCCAGTATTGAAGCTGATCATGACGGCCCAACATCTCCTAAAAAGCCATCGTCAGATACGGCGCTACCGAGAGAGCTGTCATTGCTTCGTCAGGTTGGCGGTGTGTGACCGTTATTCTGCTCGTACCTGGCCGTGGTGATGCCTTTCTGTTAGTTCGCAGGATATCGATCTGCGGTGCATTGTCTCTGCTAATAACTTGGGCCTCGCGCTGCGCACTCGTCCCCTGAACCCGCCAGAGGCCACATGGACTCCGTACGAGGGGAAAAGCCGACTGGAGAGGCCCGAAGTGGCCGCATCGACCCCTGTTCAAACACACGCGCAGCCGCCCCCCCACCAACCCACCCACCCACACAGGATGTCGTCAGCCGTCACGACGGTTTCGAGATGCCGTCAAAAAAGGGCGGCGGACCCCGGAGGACCCGATAACTGACCTTATGAGATGTACGGGTGTCTGCCACGTACACGCGCGGCTTGGGAACTACAGTGGCGCGTTGTACTATCTGCTGAGATGGAAGGGAGGAGATCAAGATCAGGCTTGTGCAGCTTTCAACTCGAGTTCGTGGAGGTGCGTGTGCGTGCGTCCACAGCCGCCCCCCGAGCCGCCTGTATACCTTACTTGTACGTACCTTACCTGCCTACATGTATGTACCTACACATTTCTATCCGTACATCTGTCTGCTTGTGAAAGTGCACTTTACTAGCGACACGATAGCGAACGCTGACGGGGAACAAAACATACCTCGGAAGAAAAGGAAAAAGAAGAAGAAGAAGAAGAAGAAGCAGGAAAACTCGCAATGAGGTAAAGAGGAAGTGAAGCACTCGAAACCGACTCAGCCACCTTTTGACATCCCCCTCCCTCCAGCTCTCTCTGTGCCGGGTTGCACGTGCTGAAGCCGCCCCGCGCCGCGTTTCGGATTGCCCAAGAGGCCCCGGAGGAACATTCCTCGTCTTCGTGCTCGGCGCATCTGTCCTCTGTCCACGGGTTGGTTATTCACCGGCACTCAGGCACATGAAGGTATAGTGGAGGTTCCTTGTAGGTGGTGTCCTGTACATGTACCTACGGTACATGCAGGTCGTTGCCTCCAGACCTCCGTCCGCCTGCAACATGGGCGGCCCATCGCCCACCATCAGTGCTCATGCCATGGATGGATCCGATCCAATGGACCCCAGCTTACTCGTAGAACGTAGTCGTCCGCACGCACGATGCGGTATCCTGGATGGATCCCAATCCGGCCAGGCTGGCTCTCACCTCGCGCCCACACAATGCTGGCGGTTGGTTCCTTTTTCAGTCGGTTTACTCGGCCGCCAATGCTGATTTGGGTACGATATAAATTCCAATGCTGTCAGGTCGATGTACATGAGGTATTTCCTCGACGCCTACCTAGGCACATGTACCTCACTTACCAATAGCTCAAGGGACGCCAGCGCTGGCGTCCCTCCAGACTGTCACTCTGTCGGCCTGGACAAGCGAAACCTTTGGCGCTGAAATCACCGCTCCGCCAAAAGGCGCCGCGGGGGGGCGCCACGACTGCGAGCTATTATTAACTCGGAGAATACGTTGCCAAGGAACCGTCGGAGTTTTCACCGTTGTGCAAGGCCCGCCAGTCTCGCAGATGGCCGCACAGATTGACCCAATTGATGCGCGATGTCCCAAGAGCATCCAATACGAGTATCAGCTACTAGTTACGCGTACTCGTACCACTACGGAGTGCCAACCAGAAACGGGGGCAGGCTTGGCTTGTCAATCAAGCATCATCGCTTCGTGCGCCCGCCGGAGAGAGCTGACACGGCCCAATGTCTCGAGACTATCGACGCCGCGTCTGACGGAGACAAAGGATCCCCTGCCGCGTCTACGAGTGCCGCCTCCTGGGCACAGGCACAGCCTTGCCCGTCAGTTGATGTGATGTCTGGCCCAGTCACTACGAGTATGCTCGCCACCGCCTTCATATGAGGGACACTGTCATGTGAAGCTGTCGGAACGCCATGTACGTACGTGCTGGCGCGAACCACTCCGTCTTCTTTCTCCTCACCCAGATCCGTGAGGGACTGGCGCGGACGAGGGGAAATTGGGCCCAGCCGGCGCGATCCCAGCATTTCCACAAGGGTAGCAGCCGTGATCCTCCCGCAGCATCCCACCGCCCACGTACGAGTATTGGAGCTGCTTGTTACTCGTATTTCACAGGCTGGGGTTTCGGGCATGCTACCTTGTCCCCTGGACGGGCGTGGCGGGCTTTGAGGACCTCAAGTTGCAGTTCAGTCGGCTTCGAGTCCTCGCACCTACATAACTGGACTTTAAAAAGGAGTAGAAGGCGCGGGGCATGCCCTGTAGAACTGAAGCACTTTCCAGCTCAGAGTCACTACGGCTGCGAGTAGATACATACGAGTACCTTACTAGTGCTCCCAACGTGGATTCTACACTACCTATGTACTAGGTACGGTAAGCCCGACCCAATGTAGACGTGCATTAACGTACTTTACTCGTACTCGTGTGCCCCTCAGAAAGACCCTGCCGTACCTGCGCAGCCCACATCACCCACTCTACTTTAGGTACTCGTACCTAGATTCCACTGTTCGCTTGCAGGGCAAAAACCGCTACGAGTATTCCGTGCTCATACCCGACAACGCGAACGCCGGCCAGCCTAGAACGATACCCGGGATGAGGGCACCACGTGACTGCCGCAGCTCGTTTGCCCACTTTACGCGCCGCTCTCCAACGCGGATGCGGACGAGAGCCCTGCGTGTCCTGCCGGCCGGCCACCTAGCGGCGCCAGACACGAGCTGAATGGCCTCCAGGGCCGCCTTAGCCTGCAGTACAGCTCGTGTTGTGCCGTCCGGTGGACATGGAGGGGTGGGCTGTTCACATCATTCTCTTCGACCGAGTCTGACCGAGAGCCTCGTGCTCAAGCAAGTCCGGCCGCCGCAGCGGCGGGGTACTCACACAGGCGCCGGAGCCGCCGCCTCCTCCTCTGCCCGGGATCTGGACCGGCCCTCTTCGCTTCTCGACTCTTTTTGGGCGGGGTTTCGCACCCTCTTTTCCCTTGGTACCGGCCATTTGCTCCCTGCTCGAAATCGAGGTGCGTTCAGGTGACTGCCCGAGGGAACACGCGGGATTGATAGCACCAGAACAGTACGATTCAGCAGGGCAAGAGAAGAAGAGAAGAAGAAAAACACAACCATGATCGCCGCAGAACTCATTACTATGGCCAAGGCTGGAAGACATGGCAACAAAGTGACAAGACACCAGCGCTGCAACGAATTTCATCACCACACGAGTTTTTGTGCAGACTCACGTAAGATACCTAATGTGTGCAGCGGCAAGGCTCGGTCCGTCTCTGGCACCCGCGCCCTCCGGTGCGACCGGACGCGTAATAAGAGGCACTGCACATACAGGTGTATTCGTACGGATACACGTGAGAAAATCAGAAAAGCATCAGAGTTGCACACCATGATTTGTGGGAGTCCGTGAGAAGAAAAAGAGAAAGAGATACAAGCAAGTACGAGTAGAACCCTGAATTGCGCCAGTGCAGATCCAAATATCGCCCGCTCATCAAATGAGTGGGCGTCGCCGTTGGATGGAATTGAATGCGACGCCCAGGGGACTCAGCAGGGAACATCGCACTATACGAGTAGCCACGTCCCCATGGTAAACCCCCCTCTCGGAACTTTGCTCATCCCATACTCCGTAAATGCCTGTGCCGCCTCGTGTCGTACAACGAAACCGTCTCACGAGGCTGTCAGGTCGGACAGACAGAGCCGCGGAGCATCTTGCAGAGGCTCCGGTAGTCAGACCCGCCCGCCCGCGGGCAGGGAAACAATGATATGACGACGGACCCATACAAGCCCCATCCTTGGTGGTCTGGTCTGTCGAGACCCGGTCGCTGGCTCACTGTCTTGGTCCCACGAGGAGTCATGTTTTGTGAGACCAAGGACGAGCCCGTGGAGCAGAGGCTAGGTCACTAGATTCCTCTCCGCGGCGGCGACGAGGCTCGCCGGTGCTGAAGAAGTGGACTCAGACAGCATCATGGTGTTGGTAGGTAGTGGATTGCGGCTGGCGAGGCTGGAGAACCGGCAGTCTGCAGAACCCTACGCCCCGTACATCAATCTACGACTCGTGAAATACATAACGCGATATCCTGCGAAGCGGAGCATCTGGCGAAAATTTGAAGGCCTCTAGTGGTGATGATGATGATGATGATAATGATGGTGATGATGGTGGTGGAAAGGGGCAGGCCGAACTCTTGAGCGACTTCAGGTGGCCACGCCTACGCCCACTTGCGTCCCTCGACCGGGACCGGGCGCCGGCACGAACATGGTTGGCCTGGTATTCGGGACCGGCGCGACTTCGCGCCCCCGACAGGAATGTGCCTGCTGCATGCCGTGGCTCTCCTGTCTCAACCGTCGCCCAGCACCGATGATGCCATTGTGTTGGTGCTTGGAATGCCGGCGGGCGCACGGCCAGGCAGAAAGAGCCACCACCTGCCCCTCTCGGCCCAGCGCCCGCCTCGCCCGAGCGCTGCGAGCCAGTCACGACGAGCATTGGGTGGCTGACGAATGGTGGGGTGGGGGCGCGACGACGAGGCTGGGTGGATGGCCTCGATATCGTATCCCACTCCTGTCAGACGGCTGCGTTGCTAGGGAACCACCTTCACCTCCCGCCCCTCTGTGCCCCCCCTCCGACGTCACCGCGTGCTCAGATCTCGTTTTTGATACTGGCCCAGCATCAAGGTTCTTCCCGCCAGTCTTGACAAGATAGCCCGAGGAATCATAAGAGAAGAAGCTTCGATCGCAAAGTGGGACCCGACCAGTCTGATCGAGATTTTTTTGGGTTTCGGGCTGAGAAGGCCCTTGTCTGGCGCAGAAAGATCCAGGGTGCGGAGAGGGGGATTGCTGGCCGACTTTTTCTTTTCTCCTTGCCAGGGACTCGGGGATTCTGTCCAATGGAGTCCGTCTCCTGCTCTTCCCGCGCGGCGATGCGATGCCCTCGTCGTCTCGGCGGGGGCCGCCGTCCGAGGCGCCTAAACAGACACCCGTCGGCGGGCCAACGCAGACGGATCTGGGTTTCTCCCCCCTAAGGCCAGAACGGTCGATCGCGCGACAAGGGATCCGTGCTCGCGCATGCCGTTACCGTCCGTACGAGTCTCCGTACTCATCTACGAGTGCTCCGTAATCCACGGCACAAAAATGGCAATACGGTGCCCGCATCAGGTACGGAAACTCGCGAAAGCCAGATCAGCCACTCATCCGTTTGTGAGCATTTGGCGCACTGTACATCTACCTATCAACTTGCTCAGCGCCAGGGGCAGGCTTCATCATTCTGCTGATGGCGTTTCGGTTCAGACAAGCGTCGCGCCCGCAATGGATCCAGCGATGGGAGTGCCGCGTGAGGTGAGGCTGCCTGACCGCCCGCAAACCCACGATGCTGCCACAAGCGAACAACGGGGCTGTCGAACCGAGCACGGCCGCTCACTCGCACACGTACTCATACTCCATACTTGTAGTCCAAGTACACTGCACAGGCACGACAGGGTCCGGGCCTCGAGGGGAAACCCGTGATCGGGGCTGGGTTCAGGGTTTCGGGTGTGTCCCAGATGCTGCTTCGTCGTCACCAGCAACAGCAGCAGAGCTCACATGGCCAGCGTTTGTTCCTCGCCACCGTGCTGGCGCTGTCCATATCGCACCTCGAGACGGGCAAGGAGCCAGAAGGGAGAGAGATCTTGGCAGGCTCAGAAGGGTTGAGGTGGTACGACAAGCGAGCATCCACCACGATGGGATATATTCGTAGCACCCAGACAGACAGACAGACAAAGCACTCGCAGACACGGGTCCAGCTGGCAGATGACGAGAAGAATCGGGAGATCGGACCCCGGGCGAGACGGGAAGGTAGGTCAGGTACGACTACTCGTACCCGCAAGAGATCGTGCATGTCTGTCCGCCTGTCGAGGATTCACGGAGGGCCGAAGGCAAAAGAGAAACAATTCCTTGCGGTGGTTCAGACGGGGCTGCATTCCGCCCCGCCGACGAGCAGGCGACAGGCAGCCCAGCCCAGTCGTGCCAGCCAGCCTGTCGACGGAGTTGCGGCATCCACTCACAGCATTCCGGCCTGTATCTCGCAGCTTGGGGCTGGAGGTGGTCGGCCATGTCGTATTATTGCTTCTTCGTGTCCGCTTGAAAGAAACAAGCCAGGCCACCGAGCTGCCGCCGTTCTGCCGCCATGCCTTGTTGCTTGTTGTTCGTCCATTCATTCTTCCTGATTGATTCTGCTTTCTGCCGTCTCGTGTAGTCTGCTTTCTTCATCGCTCGTTTTGCATGCTGCGAAGAGACACGCAGAACCGACGCTTGCCCTGCGCATCCATCCATCCATCCACCCATCCATCCATCTATCGATCCATTCGTTTTTTCCCTCTCATCGCCGGGCGCCCGCAGATCCCCACAGAGTGTGTGAGAGTCTACGGAGTACAGAAGAAAGACTGCTCTGCTGTGGCCCTACCGCCACCGACTAGTGTGTCTCGTTCTTGGGCGTTGCCCTTCGAGACGGCACTCTGCGACGTGCAACGGCCTGTAAAGTGCCTCCTACACTAATATACTGCGACGGCGCCTCTCGCGCGATACAGTGCAGATTGCCGCCGGCGGACGGAGCAGCCAACGGCGCATGGAACCTTGCAGTGCAGTTTCAAACCTCCAGTATTTGACGGCTGTTGGAACTGGCCCGTTCCGTCGCGATCCCAAGCAGAAAGCGATACGATACGGAGTACAGTACGAATTCTCGTACTGCTCCTGATCCTGCAGATCATACACCCACGGCAACCACCACCACCACCACCACCACCACCACGAGTACGAGTACCTACCGTAAGGTACCCACACACACCTGCCCCCTCGATTGACACACACACACAGCCTGGCATCCATCCATACCGAGTACGAGCACCTTGGTTACCTGGAGTACTCGTACCTACCTACCTAACATACCTCTGCTGTACCTACAACCTGCAGGTGGGCAGTAACCTGACCCGTCTGCACCCCCGTGGGAACGCCCTGGTACGCCTGGCCCAGCCCAGCCCAGCCCAGTCGTGCGGCCTGCCGCCACCGCGCACCGCGCCCCCCACCATCACCACCATCACGTTGGTCGCCGCCTCGTATTTCTATTCTTTGCTGCATCCAGTTCGCTCACTCGCTCATCGGCATACACGTACGGACTGTTCCAGATACGGCACGGCAGGCCTCTTCTGCATCCGCCTGCCACCCCCGTCGCGTCGTCGACGTCTGCCTGCCAAGTTAGGTCTCGTTATCGACCCCGGGGCCTCGCCGACTGCTCCAGAGCTGCTCGGTCGATCTTGACTTCGGTTGCTCTGCGGTTCACAAGTTCATCCCTCGGCTTTCTGTCTCTGCAGTTGCTTCCGCTCATGTTGGCCGCGACCACCTGATCCGTTCAACCGCCTGTCTTCCTTTGTCTGGCCAGCCTTTGCTGCATTCGGGCACTGTCTGTTCCAGTGCAGGACTGGCCTCACTTACCTGCATCCTTCTCTGGGGGAGGCACGGGAACATTCGTACAGCAACATTCATTCACTCACGGCCCTGGTCATTCTCCCGCCTGTCAGTCCGCAGTGACAGGTCAGCAGCGCACCCACCATCGCCAATCCGCCTCCCGGTATTGGGGGGCCCGGTGCACTTGAACCTGCGGGTACCTCGTCGAGACCAGAGGTCGTGCAACCCGCAAGCCGTCCTCAAGCAACCGCCGTCCGCTGCTGCAAGTCCGTGCCTGGCAGAGACAGTAATCAAACCCACGCAAGGAGCGCCGGCCGCAGCGACGGACAGTGAGCGACCGAGTAGCTGCACGGCCAACAAGCCAAGACGCCCAACGCCGGTGGAGGCGCCGCTCCATCCATAATCGAAATCAAGCAGAAACCAGCAGGGATCCCCCCGGCAGTGCAGCTGAACTGTGTCTGGGGCCAATCTCACAGTCGACGACGACCGCTGGCGCCAGAGAGCCCCCCCGAGCCCGAGTCCATCTCGTCCTGCCCCGGGCGACCAGCTACGAGACGAGCCACTACTCCCACTGCCACTAAACCGCCCTCGTTGCGCTCCAAAACAACAAACCGCTACTAGCTGCAGCCCGTGGTGCGTACTTCCAATACCGTCCGCCTATTCCTCATTCCTCCTAATTACCGTGCTTCATTACATTACCCTGCCTTATCCTGCCTGGCTGGCTCTAGCCACTTTGTGTACCAACCCACCCATCCACGCCTCCATCTCTGCTTGGCTCCGAGGCACTCGCTACCGCGTGCTCTCTCCCTCACCCTTCCTCGGTGCCTCACCTTTCGTTCGGCGTGTAGTGCGCGCGGTTCCTGTGCTTTCCTGGCCGCCATCGTTTTCACCAGGTTTTCTGTCAATTCTTTCTCATCGTCGCTCTTTGCGTCTGGTCCCGCCAACGCGTTTGTTCGGGCTGCGGCGGCCTGCGAGAAGACCTTCCCGTTCGTGTACCCCCAAACCTCGATTCTGACGCCCGTATCCGTGTTTGCCACGCGCCGGCGGCAACCGTCACATCCCATCTGACTCGCTCCATCCAAACCCTCGCTCCCAACTGACGCGTTCTCTCCCCTTCTCGCAGATCATGTCGCTCCCAGAAAGACCTGGGGCGCGGGCATCGTACGAGCAGCGCACGTCGTACCGCAATTCACCATCGCGGCGCAACCGACCGGTCGACGTCGAAACGGGCCACGCCTACTCCCCGTCTCATCAACGTGCGCCCTCAGCAACCTCCTTCGCTGACACCATCCGGGGATCTAATCATGGCCATACAGACCGAGCACCGCTTTCGCCTCTGTCTCCCACCCACGAGCGCGATGGCGCCGGCAACATTACACGCAAGAGGAGTCTGATCCGCCCAGAGAGGAACCGCATCGACAAAGACCATCCCAACTATCACTACCGCAAGCATGCCGCTAGGATGGCTACTATGCCGTCAGCCACCGGCAACGACCCTGTCTATGAGGATGAGGGCACCACGGACATCTCTGGGTCCAGGACCAACGACGGCGCTTCTGATTCTTCTCCTCCCCGCAGGCACCGCAGCGAAGAGTCGGAGAAGGCCGCCAAGCAGCCAAAGGTCACCACAAAGAGACGCAAGTCCAGCGGCGGGAAGATCTCCAAGGGCCACGGCAAGAAGTCTAAGCAGAAGCCTCAGGAGAACATCCGCCCTCCGAGCGTATGGAACGTTTACTGTGCCATCGTCACTTTCTGGTGTCCCGACTTTATTCTCAGCTGCTGTGGCTTCAAATCCAAGATGCAGCGGCGTGCGTGGAGAGAGAAGATGGGTCTGATCAGTATCATTCTGTACATCATGGCCTTTGTCGGTTTCCTCACCTTCGGTTTCACCGTCACTGTATGCGCACAGCCCAGCATCCGCCTTCACGCGGGCGAGGTCGGCGAGGGTTACATGATTTTCCATGGTACCGCAGTCGACCTGACCAAATCCGGTCACCCTCCTGCTGATGGTATCCCGCTCAAGTCGGACGGCACATTCGCCAATGTGCTGTACAACCTCCCAGAGCCCTATGGCGGAAAAGACGGCAGTTTCATGTTCCAAAACGTCAATGGAAAGTGCAAGGGTCTGATTACTCTGGCCGATGGCTCAACAATCCCGCACGACGACAACGACCCCGACGAGTTGGCATGGTACTTCCCTTGCAACGCCTTCGACCAGGACGGCTCGACGAAGCCCAACAACTCGAGTCCTTACTACGAAGGCTATGCTTGCCACACCAGCAGGAACGCGCGCGACACCTTCTACCTGGAACTCAAGGGCACTGCCGATGTATTCTACACATGGGACGACATCAAAAACAGCACTCGCAACCTCGTCGTCTACTCCGGCAACGTCCTTGACCTCGACCTTCTTTACTGGCTCGATGACAAACAAGTCTCCATCCCGCAGCGCTTCAAGGATCTTCGGGACAAGAAGAACGCGGCAAACAGGGCCATCCGCGGTCGTGACATTACGCGCGCCTTCCAGGGCAGCGCCGATAAGCAAATTGCGCAGTGCTTCGAAGAGACGATCAAGGTTGGAACGGTTGACACGGACACTGTTGGCTGCATTGCCTCCAAGGTCGTGCTCTACGTGTCTCTGATCCTGATTCTTGGTATTGTTGCGGCCAGATTCGGCCTGGCTCTCCTCTTCCAATGGTTCCTCAGCCGCAAGTACGCTGCGAACAAAACGTCGCAGACGGCCGACAAGAAGAAGCGCAACCGCCAGATCGAGGATTGGAGTGAGGACATCTACCGCGCGCCCCCTCGTCTGCCTGGGGACCCCTCCAGCAGTGTGGGCATGTCTGATAGAACCAGCAAGCGTGCTAGCACCTTCTTGCCCACCACCTCCCGGTTCTCCACCGTCTATGCCACCGACACTTCCGTCAACAAGCGTACGCAGCCCACCACCATGTCAAGTCAGGCAGCCACTGGCCCATTGCTTCACCCTGGGTCCATGTACCGCAACGGCAACGAGAGTCGCTCCAGCATGATCCAGTCCAGCCCCTACGGCAGTGGCGCCAGCCCCATGGACGGATACGGCCCCGCGGGCTTCATTCACGACGCTGTCGTTCCCCAGCCGCCTTCTGACTACCAGCCTTTTGGTTTCCCTCTGATTCACGGTATTTGCTTGGTCACTGCTTACTCGGAGGGCGAGCATGGCTTGCGGACAACGCTGGACTCGATCGCCATGACCGACTACCCCAACAGCCACAAGGTCATTCTCGTTATTTGCGATGGTCTGATCAAGGGAGCTGGCGAGACCATGACCACCCCCGACATTGTTCTTGGCATGATGAAAGACCTCACGATCCCTGTCGAAGAGGTTGAGCCGCACTCTTATGTCGCCGTGGCCAGCGGCTCCAAGCGGCACAACATGGCCAAGATCTATTCTGGATTCTATGACTACGGCGCCAACTCCATGATTCCCGCTGATAAGCAGCAGCGGGTCCCGATGATGCTGGTCAACAAATGCGGTACACCAGCCGAGGCGCAGGTGTCCAAGCCTGGAAACCGTGGCAAGCGTGACAGCCAGATCATCCTCATGTCTTTCTTGCAGAAGGTCATGTTCGACGAGCGCATGACGGAGCTCGAGTACGAAATGTTCAACGGTCTCTGGAAGGTCACTGGTATCTCGCCAGACTACTACGAAGCCGTCCTGATGGTCGACGCCGATACCAAGGTTTTCCCTGACAGTTTGACGCACATGCTATGCACCCTTGTCGGCGACCCCGATATCATGGGTCTCTGCGGTGAGACCAAGATCGCCAACAAGCGAGATAGCTGGGTCACTGCCATCCAGGTCTTCGAGTACTTCATCTCTCATCACCAAGCCAAGTCGTTTGAGTCTTGCTTCGGTGGTGTCACTTGCCTCCCCGGTTGTTTCTGCATGTACCGCATCAAGGCTCCCAAGGGCGCCCAGAACTATTGGGTCCCGATTCTCGCCAATCCCGACGTGGTCGAGCACTATTCCGAGAACGTGGTCGAGACGCTCCACGACAAGAACTTGCTGCTCCTCGGAGAAGACCGTTACCTATCCACTCTCATGCTCAGAACGTTCCCTAAGAGAAAACAGGTCTTCGTTCCACAGGCCGTCTGCAAAACGACTGTTCCCGACGAGTTCATGGTTCTTTTGTCTCAGAGACGTCGCTGGATTAACTCGACCATTCACAACCTCATGGAGCTCGTCCTGGTCAAGGATCTCTGCGGCACCTTTTGCTTCAGCATGCAGTTTGTTGTCTTCATTGATCTGATCGGTACTCTTGTTCTTCCTGCCGCTATTGCCTTCACTTTCTACGTCGGTACGTATCTCCGTCGCCTCCCCACCCTCGCTACCTACATTCTGACGTGGACCTTCAGTTATCGATTCTGCCGTTGGGCCAGAGGTCCAAATCATTCCGCTCGTGCTTTTGGCACTCATCTTGGGTCTGCCAGCCATCCTCATTGTTGTGACTGCGCACTCGTGGTCCTACGTACTCTGGATGATCATTTACCTCATCTCTCTCCCAATCTGGAACTTTGTTTTACCTTCGTACGCCTTCTGGAAGTTCGATGACTTCTCTTGGGGCGACACGAGAAAGACGAGTGGCGATGCCAAGAAGGGAGGTGGCCATGGCGAAACCGAGGGCGAGTTCGACAGCAGCAAGATCACCATGAAACGCTGGGCCGAGTTTGAGCGAGAACGTCGGGTGAGGGATCCCAGCAATTTCTGGGCATCGAGGGAGAACCTCCAGGGAGGTGTCTGGTCTCCAGGCCAAGGCGCGCCTTTGGCTCAACATCCCTACGACGACCACCATTATTACTCTGATGCATAGGTGCAGGGAATAAGAAGGCGATAAGGCCTCCCAACAAGAGGTGGCAGCTTTCGGTTGCGTGTGCAGTTCTTATGTGGTGGCGCTCCAGTTGAGCTTGTGAGTCTGATTTCGAATTGGAGCGTGTAATGTTCAAGGCTTTCCCCGCTGGCAGGAGGGGACGCATTGTTCCCTTGCAGTATAGAAAAAGCAGGCGGGCATTGGAACTTGGCGTCGTGATATGGTTTGCTTTCTTTTTCTATTGTCCTCCCCCATTCACCTATGCCTCTTTGGTATGTACATAGCTTTCACGACCAGGGAGACTGTTCCTCTGCGACCCTTTTCCTGCAGACAGACGCCTGCAGATAATCTCCATGCCAGATATCAAACAACCAAGCATTGATAATAATACAAAGACAACGGCGATCTCGTCTGCGACGAGCAATCGAAATGAAATCTCCAAACTCATTTTCCGCGTCCTAAAAGTACGTGTGATGCCTGATTCGTACCATTGTTCTGCATATCGTAGCGCGGGGTCGGCGATCCAGCTGTTTTCCCCACCAAGCGAGAGTCTTTGTGCGCACATTTCATCAGTTGAATCGCGCGGCAGTCCATGTCTTCGCTCTTTGGGGATTGGTAGTTGCCCATATTCTCAATTCAATACTGACTCCTTTTCTCCCTCTCTCTTTCCAAGGGGCCTTGCTACAAGGACCGCGTTCCTGGGTCGCCTCTCTCTCTCTCTCTCCTCACCGCCATCGTACCGCGCCGGCACGGAGTGCGGCACAGCGCGGCACGGCAGAGTGCGGTGCAGTCGCTGAGCGGGACGGCATGATGTGAGAGATGGGGCGGCCCTCGGCCACGCTGATGTCTTGAGGGAGGTTTTTTTTTCTTCACTCTGTAGTGTCTCCAATACAGTTGCAGCAATCTATCCATGAGGATGAGGGGAAAGAAAGCTCCTTTCCCACGAGCCCGGGAGGTGGAAGAGACCAACAGGCAAATCAGGGCTAAGCGGAGAGCAAAGAAAAGAAAAGAAAACGCCCATCCCGTTCTTTGACCGGCAGACTCTTAAGACACGCCACATCTTCACTGGCGTGTAAAGTTCCGGGGGCCTGGGATCCCGACTCGACCGCCGAGGTCCTTCGTATCAGCTGGCCCGCCAGCCCGTTCCGACCTCATTGAGTCGGCGGCGGCGAATGGCAGAGCTGCGAGAGACCGGAGAGCGATGGTAGAGAAGGGTTTCGGGGCCGTGGTTCGGCCGTGGTCGTTGCTGCGAGCCGGCAGTGTGGCCACGCGGGCAGTGATGCATGCCCTCTGCTCGTACCTGTCTAAATCGCAAACAAGTACTCAAGTGACGTGAATTTCCGTCTGCTTCAACCCCGAGAACGTGAACACGGAACAAGCGCGGCCGGGGCTGGTGGGCGGGATTGCTCGCAGTGTATCTATGTATGGTCAGTATCGGATTGCGCTTCGAGAAACCCACGAGTACGTCGCGCCGGCCCCGTCGGTCGTGCTCGCAGGCCCGCCGGAGCGGCTCTACGTGGCTGGCCAATATACCTACTCTGTCTGCCCTTCCTCTCCTGCATCTCGCGAGCAAGGCGGATGGATGGGTGAGGGGCGCCCACGCACCCAGGGGCGTCGTCACTTGTCACATGCGACCCCCTACCTGCAGAGAATGTGACAGCTGTGGACTCTGTAAAAATGTGACAAGAAAAATCCATTCTGGGACATGAGGAACTGGAATTCGGCATGTCCGCAGAGGAGCGAAGTAGAAAAGAAAAGAAAAGAAAAAAATTGGCGTTCGGAACATCCCGAATGCAAAAGTCGAGGCACCCTTCGTGATCGAAGGGGCATCGGGAATTGAGCCCGATGCGGGGGTCGAACCCGCAACCTTGAGATTAAGAGTCTCACGCTCTACCGATTGAGCTAACCAGGCAGGCTTGTTGGGGTTGTTGTTGAAAGCTGTTGATTTATGTCTGTATATAATCCTTAATCCACTACCGAATGGCTCCCATTCCAGTCCACCACTCGCCCCTGCTCTTGGTTCGCATTGAGCATGGCGACTTGCCGCTTCGGACCTCGCTGGGGTCATAGCCATGGAAAACAGCTCGCCACGGAGGCTACGTCTTCAACGGCTGCCGAGGTTTGGCGACTAATGCTCATCGTGGCTCGTTACTTGCGGATGCGCGTTTGGCATCTTGGCGGGTTCGGAAACCCGCCCGGTCGTCCCACGGAAAGGGGGGTTCCACGAACGTCTGTTGAGCTATCGCTCCGCCGCAGCATGCGAGCCTAAGGGCCTTGCAGACATATCAAGGCAGGGGGAAAGCGTTCGGTCAAGCCAGACTCCCACACCTGGCTGCCAACCCTTCCCGGGGCTCAAGGCGGGTAAACGTCCCTGGGATCGCCATCAAGTTGGTTGCTTGTGGGCCGGTCACGCCCACCACCAGCCTTGCTCTTGGCGATATCTGCATCGCCCTGCACCAGTGGGGGAAGGTAAAGCAAGAGACAGCGAGGAAGAGAGAGAGAGAGAGAGAGAGAGAGATGGCCAACCGTTCCAACCAACACTACCCAGGCTGCTCTAGCTCCGATGATCAAGACCGCACAGATGTCCTAACCCGTCAACGGCGGCAACCCGAGTCGACGGCGCTAGTGACAAACTGCGCCAGGTGTGGCCGGGCATCCCCCCCCCACGATACCCTCCACCACTCCAGTCCAAACCCGTTACTAGCCTGCCGCGACGGGAAGAGGATACGAGTACTCCGTAAGCCAGACGGCAGCAGCAGCAGCAGCAGCAGCAGCAGGTGTGCCCGCATCAGCTTCCCATCAGGCGTCCCAGCCTGGGCGCGGGGCAACTCGTGCTGCACGGGCCGGCGGCGCGGCGCTTCCCCATCTCGAATCTCGGATGGGTAACCTGGTCGTGGGCAGGCGGGCGGGCGGGCGTGCCGTTCTTGCGTCCTGCGCCCGCCGTCTCCACCCGCCCACGGTGGGCGTCGCGTTGCCCGTGCCTGTAATCGTACTGCACTCGCATCCCGCATCCCGCGTTCGTGCGTGCGCCGGGAAAACCTCCGGCCACCGTGGGGCGAATCAGCAACGGCGTAGCCCCCCCTCCCTTTTAGCTTGGAAAGGCCTTTGAACACGGCGGGTATACTTCGTGTACCTTCTGAGTGATAGGTCCAGAGGTTGACCTTACCAGTATCTCAGACCGGCAAGAGGGATGCCGGCTATCTTCTGGCTGCTAGCAAGCTACGATTCCTCTACCCGTATAGAGTATCGTTAGGTAGAGACCAGCTTGGGGCGGCTTGCATGAAATCCCAGAGCTGGTCGGCGGCACTCATGGGTAGACTCTGCGGGGTTTGCCCATTTATTCAGTGGATAGGGATAGACGGACGAGCAGTATCGTGATCTTCGATCTACAAGTGGGCACTTAATGGATGCAGTCAGCTACTGGCGAGTACTCATACTACTGCTCGACGCGAACCAATGTGGGCTGTTGACAAGGACAGGGACAGGAACAGGACCAGGCAAGGAATCGCGAACCTCTATCGGCCATGATTGCATCACATAGAAGAAGAAAAGAAAAGTGTACGCTTTTGGCAAGGCACCTGCCCAGTGTACGAGTATGAGTCAATAGAGCTGCACCAAGGAGTGCAAACCCGGCATGTTGGGTCTATGGTTTGTTGGAGTGTGCAGAGGGTTCATATCTCATGCACCGAGTACTCGTATGACAGCAGACCAGTTGCGGGCGTCACGAGCTTTTCTTGGTGAAAGCCAAGCTACCTATCGCGTTTGCTTTTTCTTCCCCTAGTGCTGGCTTCGATCCGGCACGGCTGGAGGGCGGCTGTGTGTCGGGGGTGTCTTCTGAAGCATGATGGGCCCCTTTCATCCCACCCCCAAATCAGCAGACAGGGGTGTCCACGCCAGCTCGGCATGGTCTGACACAATTGTATTATCAGGCCGTCTCGTCGCTCCTCATTCTCGACTGCGAGCTCTGGGATCTGGGCTCTCAAGAGCTCACATTGCAGTCGTCAGCCCCAGCTCGCGGAACAGCACCTGCTTGACCTGTTCTTGCCAGGCGTCGACGTCGGCCTGTCCCCAGAAGGCCGAGTTATACGAGACTGTCTGCACCAGTCGTCCATCAAACGTGAATATGTTTGCGCCGTATGCTGCTGACAGGACGTGGCCAGAAACCCATAGGTCCGA
Organism: Hansfordia pulvinata; assembly: GCA_006538405.1. Classification (NCBI taxonomy): domain Eukaryota; kingdom Fungi; phylum Ascomycota; class Sordariomycetes; order Xylariales; genus Hansfordia; species Hansfordia pulvinata. Next base: position 1,591,585 of record BJKQ01000008.1, on the reverse strand, counting down.
GATGAAGAATTTCGCCGTAGGGCCCTCGTGCTCTCTGCTCAGCATGGCATCCGCGACGCCTATACTCACGGGCCAAGGCTGTGTAGTCTGTGGTGGCCCTCCAACCCAGATCTGCTCCATCATTTCGACGAGCTTCATAGCAGAACGCACTTTGGTAACTCCCACCTTGTACTGGGACTCCAGAGCAGCGCACAAGTCGTCAAACGTGGCCGGAAGCGTGGCCGTCGACACAAAGGCCGCGTGGTAGCACCCGATAGACTGGCGGGGGTCGAAATCGGCTGGGAAGAACCGGCGGAGATCCATGTTGGGTGGGCACACGTAAACGTCCCCAACTCGACCATGCTCGGATGCCTCCTGCAAGTGCGCCGTCGCGAGCACGACTGCAGCGTGCCAAGCCAGGGTCACAGACACACCTCGCGCTTTGCATGCTGCGACGAGGGCTGTCGTCTCGGCGGCAGTAGACTTCAGAGTGCTGCGGCCGAAGTTTGCTGGCTGGCGACGCAGCACGGATTCCGATCTATGCAGGGTGATTGGGTTCCTCTGAGCGGCACTGATAAATTCGTTCACATCACGCGAGGCGGTCTCCTCTTCAATAGCAGCCTCCTCCGCCGTCTGGGGGCGGGGCAGCCGTGTCATTAGGTCTTCGTTGACCAGCGGAAGCCTCTCGAGCTCCTCTCCCCAGACCAGCGAGCCAATCGGATCTTGAGCCTGGGATGCCAGCCTGTAGAACGTGTCCCAGAAGAAGAAACATCCCCTGCCATCAACCAGGTGGTGCTCCGTCTGAAACAACAGCTCGCCGGTTGCCGGGAAGTAGTGCAATGACATGAGCCTGCGCTTGGTTGCGTTCTCGAAGAACAGACTCGCCGAGTCGTGTGGGCCCTCGTGGACCTCAAAGGTCTCGTCAGCCCATGCAGTCACATCGGCCGCTGTGGGAACGTTGTAGACCTTGGCACCGGGTATATCCTCGGTGGCGATCATGGGGATCAGGTGGCGCGCGCGCACCCATGTGCGTTTGAAAAGAGCCGGGAGCTCTGCCGCATCGATGCCGTGCGATGAGAAGGTGGTGGTGCTGAGCAGGGTAAAATGGGCCCGCTGGCCGATGGGCTGAAATTGGGTGCTGTAGCAGCGTTCCATGAAGCCGTGTTTCTGCTGCCATTTTCCAGGTGCGATCTCGACCCAGGGGAAAAGTAGCCTATCCGAGTTTCGAGGGTCCGTGCTCTTCATTTCGTCGCAGGTCGTTCTTGTGACATGCGCTCGCTATATTCTGTGATGCAACTCACGATTCTTGCCCCTCTCTCGCGCGGGACGCAGAGGACTGATGAGTCTTTATGTACGTTCCTTGCCTCGCTAGTGGGCAGCTAACAGAGCAGAGCTGTCAGCAGCGGAGGATCAGCTACCAGCAGTACAAGCGGAGCTGACGAAGCGGCCGCCAATTCCCTCGTGAGTCGCGGTGCCTCTCGTAACGGTCATGTCAAGCGAAGACGGGACGCGTTAGCCAGCTGGCATCGGGCCTGTCTCGTGTACGCGTATTGAGGCCCGGCGCTTCGTGGGCTCCGAGTACGCGGAGGGCTTGGTTCCTCAGTGTTCAGCGACGCTCCACGGTGAATTCGAGAAGCGCAAGGGCCAGGTGCCATATGAGAGACACAAATCCACTCTGCCAGGTGATTTGTGACGTATCGCATTGGCATTTGCTATGGAATTGCCTGCGTATGAGTACCACATGCCTCACAGCATTCAGTACAGGGCATCTGTTCTGAAAGGGCCAGACGCCACCATCAGTCTCCGTGAGTTGGTACGAGCGAGGAGAGCACCCAGGTCATGGGCGGACAGCTAACACTCGTACTAAGCACGGGTCCTGATGTGCGGCATTGGAGTTCAAGTTCTGGCCGCGAAGAACCGTTGCTGGGTATTGGCAGCTGTGCCCGTCTCTGGCCCGCCTGCAGCAATACCGTGTGGTGGGCAGCGATGGGCGACAGAGGAGGGTGGTAAGTGGCTGGCTGCCTTTGGGTGTACTCGTGGGATTCGCTGCTTTGTGTCAGAGCTGAAGAAAGCTGGATACGCCGGGCTTGTCGTACCGTATCGTGTCGTGTCGCGCCGTCACATGACGATGCTGGATGACGGAGTGGGGGGCCAGCCGTCGTAAATGGAACTTTGTGCATATGCATGGCACCTGTTGAGGAGGATCGGGGCGGGACAGGTCGCAGTGGCCAGGATGAGGCACCTTTCTGGCCGAGAGCGTGTAGAGCATGACGACGGTGCATCTGGAAGACATAGAGCCTGCTGGCGGGGGGACAGAGGTTGGACAAAGTCGTACGTGCCAGGATGACTCGACACGCAGACCTCCAATGCCCGGCAGAGCTGTCCCTCAAAGCTTGGAGGAATATGAGCATGCAATCAGTGTAACCTATGGCCAGGCAGCCGTCAGCAAGCGAAGGCGTCAAGTCGAGACGGAGGGGTAAGCTTACCTACCTATTGATGAGGTTAGAGAAAGAAGACAGATGGCACATGGCCCACCACATCGAAGAGGAGGAAGTCGAGTTGGCTCTCGCGATGCACAGACAAGCAAGCGCCCGGATCCAAGTCGCTCCTGCCTCATGAGACTATATGTTCAACCGGTGCCTTACCTTATCTGACATTATCGCAGTGGAAGTGTACCACACATGCCCGACTATGTATGACCAGGATCTCGAGGGCTACATTGGGTAGATATCTACGGATACCTAGGTATATACCAGATTAATCACATGGTGCCTCAGTCAGAGTGGCACGCAAGATACGTATGTACATGTAGCTGGATACCCGACAGTTGGGTACCGGTGCGGACGGGCGGGCAGGCAGAGGAGACTACATGTACCACAAAGCAGGCCGGGGGACCATGGGGCTGCCGTGGCTGCCACGCCTCCGCCCGTAAGTGGAAGACTTAAGGGCAGCCCGGAGGGTGGAAACATGGGAGGAGTGGAAGAGTGGGTGGAATAGACGACGATCAGGGCCCATCCAAGGCTTGCTGCTGTCTTTCCCTGGCGGATGTGGGTTTCCCCGCCGCCCTGTGCTCCGTCATCAGCGGCGGGCGCCCATACATGCCCGGTACGGGACGAAAACCCACCTTCAGTCCCAATCTTTCGAAGGCAAGGAGCACTGCTTCCAGCCCGAGACGTGAACGCCCGTGTATGTACCTGCAACCGGAACGGAAATGGGAGTGCTTCAGTACCTACCTATTGTCCGTACTACCTCTAAAGGTGCCCGACGTCAGTTGACTCTGGAAGCAGTGGAGGAGGCGTATTCGAAACCTGTACAGGTAGGTGCCTACGGGAGTCCCTGAAAGATATCTACATAGGTACATCTGAATCGGAACCCAGCGCGCCCCAATCATCACCTCTTAGGCACCAAGGTACATCGCACTACTCGTGGGCGTGCGTTTACCACGGGCTATGTGTCGACTGATATCACGCGAGGTGTCTGGGTAGGCTTCGAACGTACCTTCAAGGTTGTGATCATCATTTCGTTACTCCAGTCCGAAGTGAGGAACTCATACAAGTACACGGGCCAGAGATATTGAGGGCAGCGGGTAGCAGGGTGACAGGGTCGGAAGCACGAAGGGTACCGTGGGCACCTGAGCACCTGAGGTCCTCTCAACTGCACCCTTCAATTGAGAAAAATGACTACCTTGAATGGCGATAGTAGGGGGTACCCGTAAATACCCGCTCTCCCTTGATCGAATCCATCCATGGGTCCATCCATGGGTCCATCCATGGGTCCATCCATGGACCTCATCGAATGGTGGTCAGTACGAGTACTCGCAACAGGCCCTCGTATATGTATCTAGCCGCGTGGTCAGCCGCTCTCCTACTGAGGTCGTCCATAGGTACTGCCTCTATGATGAGGTACTGTAGGTGGTATTGGAAGGCAGCGTGGGCAAGTATGAGTAGGTACGTACCGTAGTACCTCGGGGACAATTGAAGGATGGACGGAAACGACAGCCCGAGCTGGAGGGAGAGAGACAGCCCAAATGGCGCGGGGAGGGCAGTTGCTGCGGTGGATCCTGACCCCAACTTGAACCCGCCCACGCCGTCGAGGTGCCCGCTTAGACTCTACTCGTACGCCCGCCTGCGCCCGCCTGCGCCCACCTGCGGGAGCGCCGTTTCTGGTCTTCGACCCAAACCGACCCGAGTCGCCCTGCCTTGCCGCCAATCAACCTCCTCCTCGACCTACCCGATGAGTCCCCTTCAATATCAACTGCCCACTTGGCCATCTATCTATCGCACGGCCTGACCGACCGACCTGCTTCTTGCACCTGTCCCCTCCTCATCAACGCCCGTTGCCGCCAGCATCACGAGTACTAGTTCAACTTGCACCCGACGAGTAGACGACAGACACCGCGGGCTGGCCTTCCTCACAGGAGTCCTAGCTAACCTACCTACCTACCTACCTACCCGCCGGCCGCCCTCGGCCTCGCCTTGCCATCACTCCCAGCCCTTGCCATCTCTCTCGATATCGCTCACCCGTACTTTGGCTCCCGGCAGATCAGCGCCAGGGCCACCACGGCTTTGGCTTCGGTACGAGACGCACCGCAGACGGTACGAGCCACGCCTTCTCCATAGGGCCGCCACTCTTGCTCAGCGGCTGCATGCGATGTGGTAGCTGAAGCTTGTCTTGCCGTCTTGCGCCCCAGCCAGACGCCCGCCACCCACTCGTCTTCCTCTACCGTCGCGCCGTCTTCAATGAACCAGTCCGCGCCCTCGTCTCCTTCTTTCGCAACCACCGCGGCGGCCGTCGCCACCACTACCTCGTCCCCTCATTACGACGCCCACTCATCCGGCCTATCTCACCCGGCCTCCTCGCCGCCGGCCACCATTGCCGCCCCCAACGCCAGCGATGGTGCTTCGTATCCCACATTCCATCCCTCCAACGATTCTCTCCAGCACCACGCCCACCACAACGACTCCATGAGCACCCACGATGTCTCTTGGCCTTACGCCCCTTCATCCCCACCCGAAATCCCGCCGCCATTAGCTTCATCACTTCCACAACCCATGATGCATGTCGCGACTCCTCCACCGCCCGGCACTGACATGGACTTGGACTCCGATTCTGAATACGAACAGCCACAATACGGCGCCCACTATCAGCTGCCGCCACTACATACACTGCAAACACTACATAACAACCCTTCGGAAACGCAAGTCGGCGCGGTGCACGCTCTGCCGGTGCACTCGTGGTCCCCCACCCCCGCCGCCGCACCCATAACAGAAACTCTCAGCGAACAGGTCGATACGGCGCCCCTGTGGTCACCCGACCCCGCCACCACATCCATAGCAGAGGATCCCGACGAACCCTTCGCTCCGGTCATGTCAGTACACCACGTGATGAATGGCCCGATAGCCACTCTACCGCCACCGCAACTCATCGTCCCCGGGGCGGATGATCCCGTAACCGAGCCATACCATATTGTCGGTAATGCGCCACAGCCCATGTCGCTTGGGCCTGACAACATGGGACTCGGCGACTTCATCCACGCCTGGGCCGTGCAGAGCGGGCCCTCCGTCTCCCGAGGCTATTACCCGGATGCTCTGGAATGGGACAGACAAGCTGCAAAAGGGCCACGCCGAATTGAGTGCAGGGACTTGAAAGGTGACGCGTGCGACTTGCAAGGGATCAACTGGGCCGCCATCGGTGTTACACGCAATTCGGCAAAGAGGCGCCGAGCCAGTACATACCACAACTACGTTAACCTTAGCGATTCCGACAAGGACTTGGTACGTATCTTTTGCGCTCCTAACATGGATCAATATCTGCCCCCAGATCGCTCCCGTATGCTGACAGCTCCACAGGGTCCTCTTCATTATACCAAGCCAGCCGTGGTCGAGGACTTTTTCCGCTTTCGAAACATGGACATCAAGCGCAAAGTGTCTCTGTTGCACTTTCAGCTGCGAAATCTTGTTGGGTGTGGGTCGAAAAATCGCATCTTCTATCCCGCCGGGGGAGTGATACAGCAGCTCAACCCCATCACCGGCAAACACAGGTCCGCCATGCTCTTCGAAAACGATTCCGACGCACATGTGTCCACCCTAGCCGTAACCGACGACGTCTTGCTGGTTGGTGGGTTTTATGGAGACTATCATTATCGCCATCTACATTCGTCGCAACTGGAGCCCAACGAGGGTCGCCTGACGACACACATAAGCGGCATCACCAATCACGTGCAGCTTCATTCTGCTCGACAGTCCAGTACTCCGCTGGCGGCTTTCGCTTCAAACGACAGCGGCTTCCGCGTGGTGGATTTGGACAGAAATGAACTTATTCAGGAGAATATGTTCCCTTACGCTCTCAACTGCTCTGCTCTGAGTGCCGACCGGAGATTACGGGTCATGGTGGGCGACTGTCAAGAGGTCCTCATTACTGATGCTGAGAGAGGCGAGGTTCTTCAACGGCTTTCAGGGCACCTCGACTATGGCTTTGCCTGCGACTGGGCGCCGGACGGATGGACAGTCGCCACAGGTAACCAGGACCAGACGGTGAGGATTTGGGATGCTCGCAAATGGACACGAAGTGATGGATCCGGTTGCCCCATTACCGTCATACGCTCCAACATGTCCGGTCCTCGAAGTCTGCACTTCTCGCCCCTTGGATCTGGCAAGCGAGTTTTGGTGGCAGCAGAGGAAGCAGATATGATCGACATCATCGACGCGAGTACCTTCGAAACGGCCCAGACTTTTGACTTTTTTGGCGAGATCGGTGGCGTTTGCTTCACCGACGGCGGCCAAGGTGTTGCTGCACTATCGTGCGATCACGACGTGGGCGGCATTCTGCAACTCGACCGTTCCGACCCAGGTGCAGAAAACATGTATGACTTTGGTCATGATGGCGTGTCTGCTGGAGGGAGGGAGATGCCTCCGAGGCTGGGTTACGACTGGCTGCCCAGCCCAGAGGAGATCCTTCAGCTGCCTGGGTCCCAGGAAACCCTGACACAACGAAAGAGACGGGCTGCAATGCGTCAGCTGACCATGGCACCACTATGAAAGGCGACTCCGATACAGCAACACGTATATACAGGGCGACGAGACGCGACAAATGAGCACATGTGGGAAAACTGGCGTTTATTGGGTTCCTCTACTTTCATCCAGCTCACGCTACTCTTTCTTTGGTGACTGCGGCGGTGGGACTCTGCCTCATGATTTCACCCTCCCAAGTTTGATGGCAATGGCGCACACGACGAGCTGGAAGCGGATCTTCGTATTTTAGCTTTTTTTGACCTGTAATGATAGCGGCAGTTTTTGGCATGGTAAGGCGCGACAGGTACAGGAGGCCATTCTTCAATGTTTTTCCATCATTCTTTGCCCATTTCCCGGGGCGCTCTTCCACTTACGTTAAAGGATGGTAAGACTACCTGGTCATTGGGTCATATCATTATGGCTCAAGTGCGCGCACGGGGCGACCCAGCGTGCTGGCACACTGTGCTAATGAGGAGCCAGCGGATACTTTATATATTCATTGATAATCGCCCTCACTCCGTCCACTTCGCTCACGAGTAAACAAAGAAAGGAGAGGCTGGCCGCCTTGTTCAATCTGGGCCACCAACGCTGAGACTACTGCTTCATGTGGCTACTCGCCTCTAGTCGTTCTCCGGTCAGATATGTGCCAATTGCTGGTCGGCTCTGGTGCCGCAACCTGTTTCCACTGATGGGAAGTATATGTTGGTGGCGCAGGAACGCGGCATCGTCACCTCTGCAAGTGGAATTAAGTATGTTCTCTGGCGTGAAGGGGGTATAATGAGAAAGGAAGACGCGGCTGCGTTTTGAAGCGCCGTACGCCACATAACTCGCCGGGCTATACGCAATGCGGCCTGCAGTGACGGAACGACGGCATTTCTCAACATCTAGGTACATTCACATGTGCACCATGTGTAGAGCTGATGCAGAGTGTACATGGCTGCGGCCTTGCGGTGCGTAACAGCCACCTCTCCTGGCTCCCAACTCGCTTTTGGCGACCCGGGCTTTGTAAAGCTGCCACGACGCAAGAGGCAGGGCGGCTTTCAAGTAATTGAGGACCCCCCCCCTCTTCTTGGGGCTGAGGCATTGTACCATCCCCCGGCCTGGCGGTCGAGCCGAGGCTGGGGTGGGGTTCTGGAACTATCTATGACGGCGATTCAAGAGGAAAATGAGGCACCTGTTGCGGCCGGCAAGCGCGAGACGATCAGGAAGATGGAACGAGTGAGGAGGAGGCCGGGCTGAAGAAGCTGTATACACCATAAGGGTCGACTCGAGGTGCTGCTGCGAATGCGGGTTGATGAGTCAGATTAGGCACAGAGACATGTACTTTATCCCCGCTGCCACTACTAAGACACGTCGCCCCGATGTCCGAGATTGTGTCTTAGATAGTTAACGGACACGAACAGCCGGGCTGGCCAGTGTGTGAGGATGTTTCTGTCGGCCCACCTCGTCGGGGAGGCAGACAGACAGAGAGACTTGATACTCGGGTTTAGATTCGCGTAGATCCGCCGCGCAATGGCGTGGTTGTTGGCAAGAGAAATAGATGTTTGGCTTGCATTATGAACAAATAAATAAATACATTAGAAGTCGTAAAGGCCGACGCCCCGGGGCGGGTGAAGAATAGCGACACGTATTACCACGACGAACCCAAGCTCCTCGCTAAGAATCTACTCGCGGCTCTACCCCAATGAGAAAAGTATCCAAGACCGTGACCAGAGGGCCTCCCCCGGAGCGGCCGGCGTTGCGCAGCTCAGCAATGCAATGGCGCGGCGCTTAGATCGTGATGCCGAAGACGTGGGCAATGCCGAAGGAGCACTCGGAGGCGCCAGTCTTCCACTTGTCGTTGTGGTAGGAGAACAGAGTCGCCTTCTCACCAATAGCCTTCACAATTGATGAGTGGATGGCAATCGCCTGCTCCGCCAGGCCCGTGATCGCGAGGCCGTTTTGTCGCCCTCAGAAGGCCAGCCAGTCTCGCCAATCAGGCCGGGCTTGCCGCAGATGTCCTCGACAATCTCGAGCTGGCCCTTGACGAAGGGACCGGCCTCATTGCAGCTGGTTCCGGCGTTGAAGTAGGCATGGGCGTTGACGACAGGGGGTGTCGATGACAGAGCACAGGGCGGCCTTGGACTCGGGCTTCTGCCAGCTGGCGGTGGTGTCAGCGGTGCCGAACTTGCCGTTGTAGCCGGCAAACTCGGTCTTGCAGGTGTTGATGATGTTGGCGATTTGCTGGGGGGTGCAGTAGTTGTTGTGGACGGCCTCGTTACCGACAATGACGAGCGGCACAATGTCCCACTGGGCCCAGTTCTTGAGAGCGGTGATCTGCTCGCCAATGTGGCCAGCGGAGGCAGTCGTTGTTGTTGATGAAGATGCCGACAATCATCTGGATGCCGTGCTCCTTGCAGGCCTCACGACGAACTCGAGGGTGTTGCAGTCGGTGGAGTAGGTGCGGACGGCCTTGACACCAATCTTGCCGAGGGCGGCAATCTCCTGGTTGACACGCTCCTTGGACATGCAGTCGCCATTCTCGGGGTTGTAGGGGGTGAAGGTGATACCGTAGGGAGAACCGGGGGGCCCGCTGAGATCGCCAGTGGGGCAGGCTTGGAGGGCTTGGACGACGAGGGCTTGGGGGCGGGCGACTCGACGTAGCTGGGCGTGGCGACGGGGGCCGGGTCGGCTTGACGGGGGCGGCGGTGGGGGTACTCGGGAGCAGGGGCAGGCGCCTTGGGGGTCGAGGTGGGGCCACGGGGGAGAAGGGGCAGTAGAAGACGGTGTTGGTCTCCTTGATGGTGGTGGTGATCTCGGGCTGGGTGTAGGTGCCGGGAGCGTAGGTGGTGACCGAGGGGACGTTGACGGTGGTGGGGGCCGAGACGGTGGTGGTGATGGGAGCAATGGTGTAGACGCCGCTGGAGGGGCAGACGTACTCGGTGGTCTTGACGGTGCTGGTCGTGACATCACCCGAGGTCTCGATCGTCGCGTAGGGGCAGGTCACGGTGGTGGCGGTAGTGACACTGGTGGTGACGCCGCCGATGACGTGGGTGCCGGAGGGCAGGGCGGTCGTGGAGGGGACAGCGACGGTGGTGGACTGGCTCAAGGTGAGCGTGGTCGGGGCGAAGGTGTAGACGCCGGAGCTGGTCAGGCTGTGGCCGACAGGAGTCGGGACAACGGCCGGGGTCTCAGAGGTGGTGGCGGGACCGAGGGCGCCGGAGGGAAGATGAGGGTCGGGGCGCCGGTGACGGTGGTGTAGATGGTCTTGCAGCCGCACTCCTCAGAGCCGTTGCTGGGGGCGCTGCTGGGGCGGGCGCAACGGGGGTAGTTCTTCTTCTCGTGGCCGTGGAGGCCGGCGTGGCGGTGGTGGATGCTGCCGGCGCTGACAGATCCGACCAGCGCCGCGGTGGCGGCAACAGCAAAAGTGGCCTTCATCGTGACGTTCGTTTTCCGTTTCGAGGTATTATACACCAAGGGTGAGGTGAGGTATTAGATATCGCGTGGACTTGACGTCGTAACTTCGTGGGGTGGAAGAGTGCCCGCTGAAAGAGTGAAGCGGTGGGTAGAGGGTTGGCAAAAACGAAAGGCGAAAGCCTCGGAGGTGCTTTCAGGTCAACCACGTCGACGTTGAAGATCGTTTCGTGAAGAGCAGAGGGAAAGGGGGGCTCGGCGGTGGTGACGGCGGACATGGTGGTTTTATTCTTATCGCCTGCAGGCGCCCGCCTTGCGCGGTCTCGGAAAGGAACGCCAATGCCGCGGCCCGCCCTTCTCGGCCTCTACCTCTGCTTCTACGATTTCTCGTACCTCTCTGCTTGGTGCTGGTCTGCCCTGTTTTGCGGCGCGGTTGCCGTCACTGGGGCTGGCCGGCGCGCCAAGTCAGGCATCTCTTCCAAGGACCGGTGATGGATCCGGCCGGGGTGGAACAGCTGGACTGCATGTGCGTGGGTAGTCAAGTGAGGTACCCGTTTGTACGAGTAGGGGCAGCGCCGGGGCCCCCTGCTGGCCAAATTAACGCCGGTTGCCGCTCTCAAGCCGCGGCCTGGTTGGCTGCTTTGTTCGGTCGAGCTTTGTCTCCTTTGCGCGATCCTAGTTGCGATGGTTCTGGAGCCATTAAAAGGGGCTTAGCGGATCGGCAACCCAGCACAGAGCGAGAGCTTCTTTACGCGCATGGAGGAGTGGGCCCGGGCAGCGAAAGGCTCGTGGCCCAGTCGCTGCTGAAAATCCCGCCAGATGAGCTTTCCCTGGAGCAGACAAGTGAGCCGAGGGGGCAGGGCCATGCTGTCCATTCATTGTGGTATCCGGCTGTTCTGCAGAAGCGTTCTTTCATGCGCGGGTAATCCTGCTGTGCGAGCCAGGCGTGCGAGTGGCCGAGTCCGTGGTGATTTGTTCCCGCGTGAGCGCTACTCTCCTGCCGCGGGCCCAACAAGAGAGTCAACCTCATTAAAGCCGGAGCCAATGCCAGTGCTCGTACTGCCACGGCGACAAACCGGTACAGGCGGTTGTGCGGGCAACCCAAGGCTGAGGGACAGGTTGTCCATCCTTAATAGAGGAACACCGAAGAAAGAGGAAAACCCCTCACAGCTGTGGTCCGGTAAGGAGGTCGCCAGGGGGGGGGGGGGGGGCGTTCTCCGTTGCCTACCGAGGAGCTTGCGGCTTGTACCGTGGTGTGCCCGAGGCGAGGAGAGACACGAGCGGGATCGAGGGCAGGGCAGACCAGACGCGATGAGGAGGAAGCAGACGACACGATGAGAGGTATGTACGGGTACTCGCACCCTGGCCGTTGAAAGGGGGGCTTCGGCTGGGGCTTGCTTGTCACAAAGCAGCAAGGTGGCTGGTCCAGAGACGGGGCACAGTGGCGAGGACGTGCCGCGGTGAAAGAACGAGGACTCGTGTCCGCGCCTGTCTATGGGTGTGGAAGTATGTACATTCGTGACTCGTGCCTGGCGAGTGTCGTGAGCCAACCGGGGGTTTGGTCGATTGGGTGGTGGAGGGTGGTGGATGGTATGATCCGAGCTACTCGTACGGGGGGCACGCGGGGCTGTTGGGTATGAGAGGATGAGCGGATGGATGTGGGTGTGAATGGGATGGGATGGGGTGGGATGGGCGACTGGATCCAATGGAGCTAGGTACATGTACTCGTACCTGGGAGATTCTTCAGTGGAACCTTGGGACCGTTGTGCCGTTGCAGCAGCTTCTTGTCGGGGACGAGACGAGCCCGAGTCTTCCATGTCGGGTACCCGTGTGGACATCCATGGCTCCGAGTACGAGTACTTCCACTCCCACGACCTCAGCACCAGTCGCCGGGGTCGGGCCCGCAACTGGCTGTCTGGGAAATTGCTGACCCGCAAGCGAGATTGCTGTCGGTCACCCCCGGGCTCCTGCCGCCAGTAGGGCTGTAAGGTAGGTACTCTTTCACACGTGGAAAGCGGGAGAGTACTTCCTTCCCTCTATCCCACCCAGCCGCGCCCATCTTGAGGCGCTGGCTTCACTCGTACGAGTGCTCATCATTTCATCAACACGACCAGAAACCAGAACACGGACAGGTACCAGACGTCCTCGCCACGCCGCCTTGGTCTCGCCGTTCGATTGCTCATATCTTCAGACGTCAAAGGGCCACCCAATGAGCCCTCACGGCCAATCGGCTCGCGGCCAATCTGTGATCCGGCATCCAACAAAGGCAACAACGAGAGGCAGGGCTCGAAATCCAAATCACCAAGTGAAAGTCACGACAGCCACACGACGGCGACCAGGTTTGTTCTGCACCTCGCCCAGGTACTCCATTCTCGTTCACCACTTGTTCCTGGCCCTTGCTCCGATTCTGTCTCTTGATTCGCCCTGCCCGGGCCCGGCTGGGCAAGATGAGCCGACCACTCATCACACCCACACAACCGATACCACGTCCCCCCGGCCAATCGTCAGCCTCTACCCACGTCAATGTCGGCGGACCTCATAACAACCCCCCGGCAAATCCGTTGACGAGCGGTGCTGGCCTTCTTCATCACCTTCCCGACCGGGCCGTCACCCAATTCCGCAAGAGAACAGAACCGCCAGCCGTTCACGAAAGCGACTAACTTAGCAACTATCCGTGCGTGTACTTGTCCGAGTACGATAACAAGCAAGACGATCAGCAAGACCCAAGCGCGAGTCTCCGTTTATCGGATAGAAATAGAAACCTACGAGTAGAACCGGACCGCAAGGACCCAGTTGCAACGGTCTTCACCCAGGATACGAGTACTACGTACTCCATCCGCAGTTACGCTACGAGAAGAAGTGCATGCCCCGGTGCCCCGGCAAGCCCGCTAACAATAGCAGGTCTTGAAAATCGCCCACGATCGCAGCCAAGGGGAACCATCCTTTATTACTCGGACGAGTGCACTGCTGCGCAAAAGGGGCACGCTGGAATCGGAACTCTGGCTGACCAGCACCCACCCAGCTTCATGGCTACGATCTTTTCTGGCCCAGTGCGTCAGTGTTCCTGCATTAGGGCCAGCTAGCACATCTGCCACAGCAGCAGTCATCTGCATCTCTGGACATCGAGTAGCAATGGTGTGTTGACGTGGGGGCAGTACGAGTATCACAACCACGAGTACGAGTGCTCTCGACAGCCTCTCGCGAACGAGTATATTGCATTCAGGCTGCTGTGAATAGGTAAGATCGCCAGCCAGCGCGGGGCAGGCAGTCAGTGGCTTGGCCAGAAGCATACTCTCGTCTGAGAGAACACGAATGCCGTTACCACGTATCAACCAAGCTGGACAGGTGGCCCTGGCTTGGCTTCATGCGTATACGGATACTCATCGCCAGGGGTTGTCCCCCGACGCAGTGATGAACAGCAGTCTGTTGACTGGCTGGCACGTCTTCCTGCTGTCTCGGCGAAGGCCAGTACGGTTACTCTTCACATTCTCCCCCGCAAGCCGCGGCCGAGATTAGCATCTCGTGCCCGCCACGTTACCCTACTCGTATGGATAATGAGGGGTCGGGTCTTGCTCACGATGGGCGCGCTTCCAGAAATGATCGTCTGGGCACCCAGGTTCGAGACCCAAGGGCCCTGGCATGGCGCTACCGCCGCACCATGCCCCGGATCTTACAAGGACTGTGAGTGACCCCATCACGAACGGGGCGTAATTTGGGGCGTGCTGCGGCTAGCTTGGTTCTGTTCCGCGCCGGCAGCCGGACACGCGCATGCAGCATCTTTCTACTCGTTTTTACTAATGATGGAGATCAATCTCGTCTTCTTCTTCGCTGCAGTCTCTCTTGGGCGCGAACATGACTGCGATCATGCTGACAGGTCAAAACAGGGACTACTTATTTCATATACGAGTACAGAGCATTCACACTCTGCATGCGGCAGAGAAGCAAGGGATAGGGGCACCACACAAGCGTGTGTGCAGCTGCCTGGATTGACAGTCACGCAGATTTCATTTACCCCAAGTCGCCCATTGCGCAAGCCACCCCAATAGCTCCCCTGCTTTGGCGCACCTCATCCCGGGCATCTGACTAACTAGCTCAAAGGAGCCTCGTTCGAACAGACGCAAGTTTAATTGTCGCGTCCCCGGGTTGCGTAGGGAACCACCAGCTCTGGGCAGCCGTTCGTGTGAAGGACCCCAGAAACGCATCGAGAAGCTGTTTCGATATCAGCTGCCTGATTGGTAACAGCAATCACAATCGAGGGGGCGGCCAAATTTGACAAGATATTGACCACCTCACATAACAGAGCTATTGGATGGGTGTTTACCCCTGGGAGTGTCATACTACCAAGAAGAGATTAATTAATACGCGTTCATGTTGGAGACAAAACACGTTTACAGTGCTCGCTCAACGACAGTCCCCAAGTTCCATTACTTCCCATGGTCCCAACGAGCGAAAACACCCAAAGTTTGTACCGGATTCCGAATCGTATGCTGTGCATTGAACCCCAGGCGACTTGAAAACGCCTAACCAAAAACTATCCGAACATGCATTCCCCCCCTTGAGCTCTGCATGGGCCTTGTGCCGAGCCATCAAAGCTGCAACACGGCGCCGATAGCCACGACAGCAGCCAGCATGCCGGTGATCTGGGGGTTTCAAACGTCAGCTCTGGGGCTCTACCATTCGGCCTACGCCTCTGGTATGTGGGGTGACGACTTACGGAGGCTCTGCTGAGGTGTCCCTCGGAGACCGGCATCGTCATGCCGGTCGAGCTCGAGTTCATACCGCCAGCGCCGTGGCCCATGCCCGCCATGGGGGCGGCCATGGACGACATGGGCGGCATCGGGGCCATAGAGCTGCTGCCCATGGACGGGGCCATGGACGGCATGGAGGACATGGAGGACATGCCTGGCATCATGTAGGGCACGCGGGACGCCGCCGAGCTGCTACTGCTGCTGGTCTGGACCTTGACGTCAGCCGGGGCCGACATGGCCGGCATCGAGGCCGACGACGGGACCGCGGACATGACGGGGTCGCCCTCGCTCCAGACAGAGGACGTCGGCGTCGAGGCGGCGACCGGGGAGTCCATAGACATGTCGGTGGAGGGTCTCGCGGCCGGCGTCGTGGCCGGCGAGTCCATGCCCATGCTGGGCATGTCCTGCCCGTCCATGCCCGACATCTGCGCCAGGGCGGAGGTGGACAGGGCAAGGGTCATGATCTTCTTGATGGCCATGGTGAGTTTTCCGAGGCAGATTGCGTGAGAGATCAAGTAAGCAGGTCTTGCCGCTTGGTTTCAAGTCAGACAGGAAGTTTAGAGACGGGAAGACGGAGGAACCGCAGAGCTATGGGAAGGGGAGAGAACGTGCGAAAGGGGGGGAGAAAGAGAGGGAGCGACGGGGCGGGCTTAAAGAAGCCCACGCGGGGACAAAGACGACATCTCGGTCACCTTTGAGCGCCGAGGGTGATGGCTTGGGCGTGGTGAATGCGTGTAAAGTGAGAGGCGCCGGCATTCCGGAGCTCTTGGTAGTGGAAGCCCTAGTGACGTCTATGGCTGCTGGGAATGTCCAGGAGCGGCGGCGGACACGCGGCAGAGAAAGAGAAGCCGCCCTGGCGAGGCCGGAGCCGCGGAATTGAGGTTGATGCTTTCAAATATGCTGTGGGCTCTTCGCAACGGGAGGATGCGCCGAGTCATGATCGATCGTCTGGTTGTGTGGAATAATGACGATGCTGGGCTACCTTCATTACGCGGCCGTGGCGCTACGCACCCACTCGCCCCCCCTTGATACTTAGACTACACGGGCGTCTTTGTTAGGAGATGTATGCTGCAAATTCTGTACAGAGAAAAGGAGGAATGGCACATGATGCGAAATGCCATAATTTGCAGAGCGTGAGGTTGGCATGGTTCAAGAATGATATCACGGCAGGAGGCCGGCCAGAGCGGAAACGTTCAGCCCCGGAGAAACGGTTGAGGAGTATGGAGCGGAAGACGGGAGACGGTCGTACTCGTGCTCCTCACTCGTATCGAAAACGGTACTAATCGATTTGAGAAATCTTAGGTTGCACGCCACGTCCACTGCACGCGCGTGCACTGCACGCTTCCATGCTCCGTCGACAAGACGGTCCCGTAGCGCGAGAACCGTAGAGTACTCGTAACGTACGGATCGTACATATCGACAGTTGATACGGTACTGTCAAGGCTGCAGTCACGTGAGCTGGTGATTCTCCACCGCGGTCTCTGGGCCGTTCGTCGCGTCAGGTGGAAAAATTGTTGGCCTACTCGTCCACCACGTCATGATCGCGGCGTCCCCGTAAGGCGAGGCGTAACACACACACTCCTTTTGCAACCCCCTCACCACCTGCACCAGACGCGCCTCCAAGATGCAGCAGGCGTCGCGCAGAGGCTTTGTGTGCTGGCGCTGCAGCCTGGCGCAGCCCAGCGCCCATCTGCGCGCCATCGGCTCCAGGCCCGCCTCGGTCTCGCCGGCCGCCCTGGCATCGGCCCTTCAACGCACAAAGGTACGTCGTCGTCCCACCCACTACGCCACGCCTGGCCACGGCCCCGTGTCTCTCGCGCGCCTTCTGGCTTACGTTTCCGGACACTGACTTGCTGCTCAGGACTATGGCACCGTCGCCCGCAGCGGCTCTGCCGCGGCTCGAAAGCCGGACATCTGGGACAGCAGCCGGCTGGCGCGAGTCCACAGCAAGAAGGGCAGCATCCGGGACGAGCTGCGCGCCTGGGAGCTCGCGAACCCCGGAGAGGCCCACGAGATGCTCAACGACGCCCCTGCCGAGGGCATGCCGAGCAACTCGGGCACGCGGCCCAGCAGCCAGTCGTGGGTCGAGGTCGACCTGTCCGCCCCGTTGTTCGAGGGAGACGAGCTCGGCGACTTGCGCGGCGAGAACCCCGTGCTGCACCCCGGCACCCTCGTCGAGCTGAGCTCGCCCGGCTCCCGGCGGCCCCTGGTGGCCATCAGCCTCGGCACGTTCCAGGGCGTCGACAGCTTCTACACCAGCTCCGGCCAGTGGCTCGTCGGCCCCGGGGCCCGCACCCTCTTTGTACTCAACGACTTTGTGAAGCCCAAGGACCTCGAGCCCGTGCTCGCCGAGCTGCCTCCCCGCGACGTCCCCGCCGAGCAGCTGAGTGCGCTCCGGGAGCTCGGCCACGGCCCGAGCCGGAAGACGGGCGCCTTCCTCCTCAAGAAGATGATGAATTTCATCGCGGACGCCGAAGAGGTCTACAAGAAGCACGCCAGCACCTTTGATGACGCCTCCAAGTTCGTTAAAACGCCCGAGTTTGCCCCTGGGAAGGAAGGCCAGCCGACTACGCCCAACTGGATGCCCAGCCACACCCACCAGTATCTCACACTGCACGAGATCGCTCTTCTCCTCTTTCCTCCGGCCTTCGAGAATGGGCCGGAGGCTTCGAGAAAAGCCGGCAAGAAAAGTGAGAGCCCGTTCTCCCCAGTGACCTACTATGCCATCCACAGGTCTCTGATGCAGAACTACACGTTCTTCCGCCCCGCCAAGCAGATAGGCCATGCGAGGTCTTACCTGTTTGAAGTGAGCCCCCTGTCCGACTACTACAACATCACCTATGTCGAGGCTTGCCTACACAAATACCAGTTCGGGCTCCCCACCGACCAGCACCACGCCACCATGCGAGGCTTCATCGACAAGGCCCGCCGGGCAGTCGATAGCAGCCGCGCTGTCCGCGATTGCACCCCCAACGGTACCCTTGGCCCCCAAAGAGGCGCGCTCCCAACCTCACCCGAATGGACACGTGACGAGGCCAGGATATTGAACTTCATGATGTCCTGGGCCGGCTATCAGAAATTTCCTCTGCATTCCAGGTACAACTCACTGGGCTCGGCCATCTTGCGCCTGATCGGCCGGTACGGTGAAGAATACATGCTTTCCACCACGACAGGCTGGACGTTCCTCCAGGAGGTGTCTTGGATCCCGGCGTGGGAGAACGCGGCCCGTTACACCAACCGGCTTCCCGGGGTTGAGGTGTTGTGCGGCGGCGGGTACTACCGCAACATTAAAGAACACATCCGCCAGCAGCAGATCAAGGGCGTTCCTATGACCGACTCCCTCGCTCTGCTTCCAGATGTCTTCGAGCCTTCTGGGCCGGAAGATGTCCCCGGTGCGAATGTTTTGCCCAGGAAAACCTGGGAGGGCCTCACTGCGTGGGCCATAGACTCGGCATCGACCGAGGACATTGACGATGCAGTCTCGATCGAGCCGACCTCGGCGCCCGACCAACACTGGGTTCACATCCACGTTGCCGATCCCGCGTCGCGGATCAAGCCCGACTCTGGCATCGCTGCCTGGGCCGAACTCGTCCCCTCGACCCTCTACCTGTCCGGCAGCTACGAACGCATGATGCCTGGGTTTGTCGGGAGCAAAGAGTTCTCTCTCGGGCCTGGCCGCCCCTGCCTTACCTTCAGCGCCCTGGTTGACAAGGATGGCCTCGTCCTGGAGAACAAGATCACCCCTGCGCGCCTCTCCGACACCGTCTTCATGACTCCCGAAGATGCTGCCTCCGCCACAGGGGAATCCAAAGGCGACGAATCCCCCGCGGGCGCGGGCAGAAGCAGCCTGTCTGTTGGGTCCATGCCCGAGCCTGCTCCTCCCACGAGGCAGATGACTGGCCCGCAAGACCTGACGGAGAAGCAACGGCAAGAGCTATCGTTGCTGAGGGAGGTCGTAAAGCGAGTCCAAGCCCACCGGGCGGAAAAGGCCATCATCCCCTATTTCGAGCCGCGCCCCGGCTCCAAGACGTCTCTCGACCACGACGAGTCGCACAAGAGCTACGTCGACGCCACGCAGGCTTGGTCCGCTGAGGCCTGGGCCGGTCCCCGAGCCCAACCGTCGCTTGGCGAGCAATCCGGCACGCAGCCGGACCACTGGCATCGGCAGCCCGCCATCGAGGTGGGCTACGAGCAGCGGGTCGGCACCGACCTGGTGGAGAACGCAATGAAGCTGGCGGGCGAGGTGGCCGCGAAATGGTGCCACGACCGCGGGATCCCCATCCCGTACCGGACGCAGCGCCACGGGGCCCAGAACGCCGACGCGCTGCTCCAGTACTCGCGCGAGGTCATCAAGCCGCTGCTCCAGGCCGGGGAGAAGCCCACGGACGGCCAGTGGCGCATCCTGCAGTCGCTCATCGGCCCGGACGAGCTGACCACCAAGCCCGGCCCGCACCTCTGGATCGGCACCGACATGTACACCAAGGCCACGTCGCCGCTGCGCCGCTTCTCCGACCTGCTGGTCCACTGGCAGGTCGAGGCCGCCCTCCTCGAGGAGGCGCGCACGGGCAGGTCGCTCGTCGGCAGCGACAAGAACAGCAACGCGGGCTTCCTGCCCTTCACCCGCGAGGCCCTGGACCGCAAGCTGCCCATGCTGCGCGTGCGCGAGCGCCAGGCCCGCGCCCTGACCGCGGGCGACGGCACCGACCACTGGATCCTGCTCGCGATGCTGCGCGCCTGGCGCTTCGGCGAGGGCTCCCTGCCCGAGACGTTCGAGTTCACCGTCGGCGCGGTCCGCAAGGGCATGTCCCTCTCGCTCGCCGGCCGCATCGACTGGTTCAACCGCCCCGCCGTCGTCCGCATCGAGGACCAGCCCGAGGGCGGCGACGGCAACGCCGCCGCCGTGCCCCTGCGCAGCCTGGCCCCCGGCGCCGTCCTGCGCGTCAAGATTGTCGACATCAACGTCCACTCGAGGCAGATTTTCCTCCAGATCATCGAGAAGATCCGCGACGCCCCCGAGCCCGCCGCTGCCGCTGCACCAACGCCAAGCGCCTGAGCTTGCACACAGCGACGTAACGACGGGCACGACTCGCCGGCTGGTCGTCCCCCCCCCCCCCCCCCGAAAAGAAGATTCCTTTGATTCACCTGAGAACAAAGTAGAGAGATCGGAGCGAGCATATATACACCTACAAGCAGACGAGTGCAAATGTACCATAGACAGCCACCTTCCTGTACCATACCTGTTGCTATACCCTGTACCAACAAACGTCGCTTCGGACATGATGTACAATAAGAAAAGAAGACCAACACACCATGCGTCTCATCGGCAGCTAATTGAGCCGCCTGGATTAAGACATGATGTGCCTAGCAAATAGGTGTTACGAACCATGCGCTGTTGCACTGCCTTCCTTGCCTTCAAATCTAGACCCCTGATGGAGGCCAAAGAGAGCCCCGCCTCATCTTTATGATTTTGAGCACTCACTCGTTCCCAACAGAGCCCCAAAATGAGCATGATACTGTCATTCCGGTCCTAAGGGATTCGCATAAATGTCCGAAACTCAACCTCGCTCTCAGTCGTAGTGCGTCAGTCCATTTCACTCCGCTATCACGGGCATTACGTTGCGAACATGCTGGTAATCTTGTTTTTGCTTTATGTCCCAGTGACATCTGGGGTTTCTACGTCTGCTCTACCACACAGGCAACACAGCGTGGTTACCTTGAGCCAAACGCATCCAGCCGGTCCACAATCATCAGCCCCTTTTCAACGCCTCATGTAATGGTCGTGTGAAACACAAACGCGAAGACCATCCAGAACAGAATCGAATATATCGTGTGGTCTGATCGTCATTCCTCAGGCGACAACTTGACCAAATGCACGTCAGCTTCAGGTGTCATCAGGCTTGAGTGTGCCTCAAACGCCGCCTGTCCTGACAAAACAAAACGGAGCAAAACCATGAAACGCCGATCATCCCGAACCTGCGAGGACTGTCCTCCGTCGACCGTGTCGCAATGCCACCAAAAACGCCGCGTATGTTACAAATCCACCTGGGCGTCGTATGCGAATACCGCGGAATCCAGGGATGCCGCTATTAGAACCGAGAGGTTTCGGTATGGTAATAATCAGTTCACAAACTGATTGCGGCATAACGCACTGCCGTCAACCAATTGAAACTCTTCCCAAGAAATAATGTCGACTCAGCCACGAATGCAATGCATGCAAGCTGGAGACATAGGTGCTCACTCCCTAGACTCTAGGAGGCCCCCATGCTGAGAGAAAAGAGAATGCCGTTTCATCTTTTCCAACCCACATTCCAGATGACATGGACGATATCTCGAGCCGTATTGACCGTGTCCACAACGCGGCCAACCAAACCGCCGTTGGTTTGAGCCTCAACATCGTCTGCCGGCATGAACATGCCCGACTCCGTGCGACGCATACCCTCAGGCTCGGTGGCCCCAGTACCGCCGGAACTGCCGACTTGCTTCGTCTGTGAGCTAGGGCGAGCCGTAGGCTCGTCGTTCATACCATTCTGGTCCTCCCCGGTTGCCAGCAGCGATCCTGATTTCCGCGATGGTCGTAGGGTCTCCTGAGACGAGGAAGGGGAAAGAG
Source organism: Hansfordia pulvinata (assembly GCA_006538405.1). Taxonomy (NCBI): domain Eukaryota; kingdom Fungi; phylum Ascomycota; class Sordariomycetes; order Xylariales; genus Hansfordia; species Hansfordia pulvinata. The sequence continues at coordinate 1,569,848 of BJKQ01000008.1, read as the reverse complement.
TTGGGCTCTTGAGCGTGTGTCCAGCAGCCCTGAGAATGGCCTCGCTCGGCTCGGGCGACTCCGTCCTATATTTCAAGGTCGTCGACGGGAGCATCGCAATGGTCTTGCTTTCGTTGCAGGCGCTGGGCTGAGGCTTCCTCCTCGTGTAGAGCGGGTTCTTTCTGAACCGTGTCGTTTTCATCATCACAGCTCCGTCGTCCGAGTCACTGTCATATTCGTCGGGTGGCCAGCGGGGGTCGAGATCGTAGTCCTCTTCTTCGTCAACGGCAATGCATTGCTTAACCTGCTCGTCAAAATGGATATGCTTGCGCTCGATGGACGGTGACACAACGCCTGAGGTGTCCGTAGACGGATCGACGCTGGTATTCCTGCAACTGCGTGCTGTAGACGCCAGCGGAAAAGCGATGTAGTCGGTTGCGGCGCGCTGGAAGGCCGGGCGAGACGCGCCAGACACGCCATCCGTTTGCTGCGCCTGGACAACAGCAGCCGCCTGTTTCAGCAGTGAGGACGAAGAAAGAGACTTCTGCAGCATAATTTCCGACATGCTTCTCTTCTTCAGGATCGGCTTCTTCACGAAAGAGTCACATCGTGAGAGGGACGAGCTTCCGGGTTCCGTAGCCGCGGCGGTCAAAGACCGCTTTTGTTGGGTTTGCAACGGACCGTAGAGCCAAGTGACGTCGCAGTCCTTGAGCCTGGAGCCTGGGGTCAGCATTTGAAATGTCAGATATTGGTGAGTGAGCTCTCTTACCAGTTCAAAGTCTCAGGCGACACAGTCCTGAGCCTATACTTGGCTTTCATCCACGTCCTCCAGGATGCGTTTTCAAGACGAGGCCCATTGCTATAATCTCCCCGCTTGGAGACAATGTAGCGCCATGACGACCAAATGTCTTCCTCCTTCCAGTTGTGAGACAGATAGTCAACGTGCTGCGTTGGGTGCTGCTTCACGGCAGTATCGTCTTCGGCGTGCTCGTTAGTCTCCGGGGAGACAGGCCGCGATGTATCGACCGACGTATGTGGTTCCGTGGGGGTCGCATCGGGTGATTCGAGAGGCTGAGGGGTCTCCGACTCCTGATGGTTCATTTCATCCAGAGTGGCGAAATATGGGTTGTGGTCGTCAATGTCCATGGCATCGTCGGCCTTGGTGTAGTGGTCGTCGTCGTAATGCCCATCCAAAGACAGGTTAGTAGCGGGCGTTGAAGTGGACGAGTACGACATGTCGGTCGAATCGGCGTCGACGTCGGTGTCGGCATCGGGGTGTAGCGCACGAGGTGAGGATGGTGTTGAAGAGGATGGGCTAGAGTCGGAGGCGGCCTGAAAGGGCTGGTGATAGGCATCGCGAAAAGACGGCGAGGCAGCGTTGCACAGACTGGAGGGTTGCTGAGGGTTGAACCTGGGCTGCGAGTGGGATCGGCGGAGAGGCGAAGACGAGAAAAGGTCGCCGTCATCGACCTGGAGTACAACAGCCATGTTCAAACGCGCGTCCAGGTAAGACCCGGAGATCGCAAGTCTTTTCTCCCGGGCTGGTGCTGCTATATCCGACGTACGATTTGCGAAAAAGTTGGCTTTGAAGTCGATCCGGACAGAGCGGCGTTGAAAAACATGGGAACGAAACCAGACCAGATGGGAGACCAGCGATAAGGGGGGTATCTCGGAGGTGGCTGAGGTGAAGGGCACCACGCGACAGTCGGGTTGCCGCACAAGCAGATCCAAAGACAATACGGGACTGGGCGAGCTTGAGCTCGGTCGAATAGGATCGCAGCGCACGCGCACCGGCCGCAGTGGGAGAGAGACTGAGGGGAGAAGTTTACGGACAACCCAGGGTTTTGGTTGGAGGTGATGTCAGAGGCAGGGGGCGATAGAGTCTTGGAGTTGGCGGATGGGGTGTGCAGGGTCCAGCTATTGTTGTACTTGGAAGGAGCGCGCGCGAAAACAGCTGCGATGGCGGCGATGGGCGGTGCTGGGGGAAGTCATGCGGCGATGCTTGGGTGCATGCGTAAACCAGATCGAGGCGAAGCTGAAGCAAACAACGTGGTCGTGCGCATGTGCGAGACGCGAATGCCAAACAGGATGGAAGGCGGATGGAAATTGAACAAGTAGGCAAGGTTGTGAATTACTTGGGCGAGAAACCGGGTCCCCGTGGGGAATGAATGGGTCGCGGCGCAGGGGAAAAGCGCGGGATGAATGTGACTGGTGAAAGACGGGCGTTGCAGAGAAGGCGGCGCTGGGCACGGGACGGCACAGACTGGTCAGTGCCCGGGTTCCAGATCCAACGAGTGCAGGCCCAGGTCCCAGGTTCAGAATCAGGGGCAGACGTGAGGGTAGGGCGAGGCAGGCCCAAGGGAAGGTGGGTTTAAGTGGTAGGGCCTGTTTGCTGGCTGATGATCCTCGTAGTCGTCGTACCTTTATGAGGAGCCCGTGCGGATCGATGCGGCTGGCCTTGTGCAAAGTGGGCTTTGTGAGTTTCGATGCGGTGCGGTGCGGTGCGGACGCCGCTGCTGCTGCCGCTGCTGCTGCTGCTACTGGAGCAGTACGAGTAGGTCGTGTGCGATGAAATGCCGAATTCAGGGATGGGGGATGGCCTTTTTACACGAAATGAGGATTGGTGTATGGGGCGCCGGGGCACCGGGCTGCATGCAAGTACTTTAAGATGCCGGCTGGGTCTGTGTAGTGTATGTATACGAGTATCGTGGGGAGAGGGTGTGGCTTGTGGGTGTGTGAGGGAGAGAACCGCGGGGGGGGAGCAGACGGGACGGTGTGGAGAACTGATGAATGTGTCCGGACCGGAATTATATCCCGTCTGGTCGGTGGCAAAGATGTGAGGAGACAAGAAAAGGTCGGCGCGATGTTCACTCGCGCTCGTTATCAGGAGCCACAGGCAGAGGCAGGCACGCAAAGACGTGAGCCCGGTGCAAGTCGGCAGGTGCAACCTGACGAGAATCCAACCCTCGATGCGGTTGCAGGAAACATGGCCTGCAAGTCTGGAAGGGTGTGCAGGGAGGGGAGCAGGGAGCAGGGAGCAGGGCGCGCCTCCACTAGGTACGGTAGGTAAGATACCCAAGGTACATGCACGTACTTACCTAGCCATGTAAACTACGCGTGTCTACGCGTGCCTCTCATACCTTTGGCGCTCGCAGGCAGGTGGTACGAGTAGAGTGAGGTACTTAGGAAGTAAGGTAGGGGGGGGAAGGCTCCAGCCTAATCAATTCCGTGCTGGTGCTGGCGCCAGCGCCGGCGCCGGTGCCCACCTGGTTGGCGCTGGTGCTGGAGTGGCGTACCGTGCGTGGGTGGGCGCTGGCGGGGGTGGAGGTGCCCGGCCATGGATAGCCACGAACCCGCCCGGCCTCACTGTGCATGGAAGCCCCCGGTACTCTGTCAGGAGGTATCTTTATTCTTGTCATCCGTGGGTATCTGGGTATCTTGGATGGATGATTTACCACATGAGATAGGTGTATGTACTCGTATTCTGTGTCTGTACCTAAGTACGTCCACTGCATCCATTGCCTGTCGCACCCAGAGCCGGCAATGCGACAGAGGCGCACGCAGGCTCCGAAGCGAACTTCAAGGCGCCTACTCCCCATCCATGAATGGACTCCCTGACGTACTCGTGCGACCTGAGCAGAACGACCGGGAGTGGGGACTGGCCAGGTAGACCTTGGGTTCCATGCTCGACTGCAGAGGCAAAAAGACTGGAGTGACGAGGGTGTAATGGCATGGATGCTGGGTGCAGATAGCTGGAGGCCGCGACCGTAGTCGCGCCGCCGAAGGACGATACATTCACGTGATGTATCTCAGATAGATCTGTACATGTACACATCCACTTAGGTTGGAAGGTTCATACGTGCCCGAGGTACCTAACTCGCCGTGCCTCGAATAGCACCGACTGCTCGGATGGACCAAGCGGGGGGTTCTTCTCGGCGTACCCCGCCGCAGCACTGAACTCGCCGCCGCCGCAGCAAGCACGGAAGGTTTTTGGAACGTACAAGAGACACTCTGGTGGATGAGAGATAGGCAATGGATCTCCGGCCATGTTGGAGTCAGGTACTCGCACAAAAACGTTGATCAGTGGCTTCGGCGTGGTGGTGTCAGAGTTGCCGTCGTCCACGCAATCGCTCGAGGCAAAACCCAGTGCACGCGTCAATCAATCTGGATGCGGCACCGGGCCTTGGTGAGGAACGGTACTCGTAGATCGGTACCCAGGGTACAGGCACGTCCGTATCGCAAGGGCTAAGGTTAGGAACCCGGGAGACGTCAAATGCTGGTAACCTTGGAGTCTAAGACGCACGTAGTAAGAGATCGGCGGGCTGCGAACCCCGTCGAGTCTGGAACGCAGGCCCTGTCCGTCGAGATCTTTCCCTCGGAGCCACCAGGGCCTAGGCGCGCGTTCGTTCGTTTACGCGTTCGGTCTCTGTCCGCGCACGTTCTATCGTACACCGGTGCCGCCTGTACTCCCCATTTACGGCGCACCCTACAGGGCCCCCGCGGCGGTCCTGGTCAGCACCAGCCAAGGTGGCGCGGCTGGAGCGAGAATCCCGGCAGACCGGAAAGCCGCCTACCTGTCTGTGTGTCTGGCCACCTACGAGTAGGTATCTTGCCACTGGGGACCGGCACTGGGGGTGGGTGTCTGGCCGCACCCAGACTGACATTATATGCCTTAGGTAGGTACCTGCGAGTATGTACCTTGGTGGAAGAAGGGCAGCCTGCAATATCACGAGACCATCAGGTCCACCGCCCCTGGAACCAACCGTCATCCGGATGCACGCCCGTCGAGCAGAGCAAGCCTGACTAGATATGTACGAATACCTACCTTACCTATGACCGCCTGCTGGGGCTGATGAGTACCCAGTAGCAAGGCTCGTCTGTGCCTGACGCCGTCGAAGAGACGCCGGCAGGACCAAGGCGAAGCGGGCCGGCTGCTGACCGACGGGCATGGGGTTGCTTGCTTGCTTGTCTTGCTTGTCTTGCTTGTCTTGCTTGTCTTGCTTGTCTTGCTTGTCTTGCTCGACGCCTGTCGTCAACACGGGTCCAATGCCGACTAATGATCATGGTATGGTCATAGACGGGGTAACGGATTCCGACTGGGCTCTCTAGTTACAGGGCTGGTGGGCTGGCCGCCGACCTGTCTATCGTCTCGTATTGGACCCGCCCACGCAGCGCCTCCCAGAGGTAGGTACCTGAACCTACACAAGTTCAAGTAAGAAGCTGTCAATTGTCGCCTTACCTAGGTGTGCACGATTATGCAGCTTAACTTTTAGCTACAGATGCGGGCGTGATGGCACCAGGCTCCAGTGTTCTGTTTACATCAGGCCATCGTCCTGTTTGGCTACTCGTGCCAGGTATCGAGGTTGCCCTACTCGTACATGCACGCCATCGTGGGTACCAGCTATCGCCCACCCGCCACGCAACGTTCACGCTTGGTTGGTCGGCCCTGCGGGCTTGATATCTAACCGCCACACGCCGACAGCTGCAGCCGAACCTTGCTCGGACGGACGCTGTGTTGCGTCGGGTCGGGACGTCCAGTAGCGATGCCATCATGTGCCATGGGGTGCTGTGCGACACTGCCAAAAAGACATCACGAGGGCTACTCAAAGCAGATTGCGGAGGAGCGTGGCACCGCAACTGGGAGGGGGTATGTCGACCGGCCGGCCTCGGATCGGGCGTGCACCGCTATTGCAATGCTCGAACCTACCCTCTGAAAACCTGCCATCGTCGCCTTCCTGTGTGTACGAGTACAATGTGTGAGCATTGGCGCTGCATTACATGACATTGCATCAAGGCATTGCTCAGCCGAGCCTTGGGGGCTACAGACCTCTACGGGTACTCGTACTCGACTCGCCAGTCGGTCTGCGTCTGGAACGACGATGGGCAGCCGCTCGCTAGGAACGCTGGTCCCGGATCGGACAGATAGATAGCTCTCGCACAAGCGTGGATGCCAGCCAGGGACAAGCCGGGTTGAGTCAAGTCAGGGCATTCCGTGGGATTCCAAGCTTCGCCGCGAATTAGCATACCAAATGTGAATGCTTGTACCTGCTATCAATACATACCGTAGCCGTACTGCCACGAGCCATCCTGCTTGCCATCCAAGGGGTGCCCGCTGCCCGTACGAGTACGTTGCCTGCTCACCGGAAATATTCGTTGAAACCACAGCAGACAGGCCGCTACTGAGGTGGGCGAGACGAGAAGGCGAGAGCCCCAGGTAATGGCGCCTTCAAGTACGGACGACGAACATTGATTAACCCGAGACGGGATTAGTGCGCGATACGTCCCAGAGACCCGGGGCAAACGGGGAATGGAAGAGCGTACCAGTATTTCGGTCTGTAGGTACCTGGCTCTACCACACACATGCAGAATACGAGTAGATGGGAGGACGGGGTTGGATCGTGCGAATTTTACTGACAAACGGGAAGTATATTCAAATGGCAGCTGTTCAGCTGTCGCTACAGAAAAACTCGCCGGTGCCTGGCTAACAGCAGAGATGAGAATCCGGTTTCGTGTCAGAGCAGGAAAACGTTGAAAGACCAAGAGACCCCCCTCTGTAAGTACGTACTCGCACAAACCATCAAAGGGCGGGCTCACCGTGGCATCGGATTGAATGGGCATCCAGACTGAGGGGAGAGCGGAGGAGACTCTGCACGAACCGCGTCCTGAAGTCTGTAAAATCAACAAGGACCCCAGACCGGACACTTCAAGCTGTGCAGGGGCTGCGAGGCACTGGAGGCTTTCTCGTGGAAGAGATAACAGCTCTGAGTACATCTACATGTACATGCACATATCCATTACATGTACTAGAAGCGCCCCCCGCCGTCTCGTTCAGGATTAGGTACAAAAAGTACCTGACAACTCGTACGAGTAGTCGCAGTGGAAGGGGCCTCCCAGGGCTGCAAGTGGGGGTTTGCCATCAGCCCGGGCGGTCGCGACCTCGACCTCAGAAAGTGGAAGCCGCCGCCTTCGCCCCGGCAAAGGCAATTCGAGGCTGCCCCCGGTTGCCCCCAGTTGCCCCCCCCCTCCCCCCTTCCCCTGTTTATGTGTATGCTTTTGGTCTTCGATTTTTTCTTCTAGCTTCTCCGCTCTCGCCCCCGCCACCAGCCCGCTCACCACCGGTGGCAAACCTCGCACACCTCGCAGCGAAGCCAGCACCAGCAACGAGGCCGACGACACCCTGGCTGACCCTGGGCCATCTGTGTGTTTTACCGCAGTCTGCTCGACAACTGTCACGACTGTCTGACACGAACCTCCGGCCTCTCTCTCATCTACCCAGAGCCACCCCGCCATTTCCTGCGAAATCTTACCTGGCCTGCTCGTAAGGCACGAGAGCCACTCGAAGTCTTGGCAGGGAGAATAACGCGACCACAGGGGAGTGGATGCAATTTGCCCGTTCTCCCTCATGACGGCCCAATTCCCATCGGGCTGGGGGACGCAACGCCCCCTCTCCCCCGCTGACACCCGTCTTAGGCGACCAGTCTGGTTTGACAAGAGCGTTTGGCCACTCTCTACCCACACCCCAAAACTCGTCAACCGGCTTCCTGGCGGGCCCTGAAGGGTCCAAGGCCCATGTCTGACTTCACTTTGCCTGGTGCATCCTGGCTTTGCCAGCTCTGGAGGCGCATCCAGTAGCAGGCTAAGAAGCGGCCCGGACAACTCGCAACCAATCTGCGTGATCGCAACTCTGATGTGTCGACTAAGGGAATCCTCGGAACTCAAACCTGTTCATTTTGAGGGTCGACCGGCGCTGTGCCGTTACGCGGCTCTGCACAGGCCCTTGTTCGTCCCTTGCTACTCGAGTCAGCCGGCGCCAGTCCCGTCCTCGGCCTCTCTTATCACGGAACAGCGTGACGTGGCCAGCCACCTCCGTGCTTCAGTCCGGAGAGACACGGTGGGCGAGGTTAGATCGGCGCCTCGTCGCCGAGATTCCCCGCCCCTTTCTCTTCTTATCTCCACTCACGATTACGCGCTCACGTCGACACGAGATAGATGACTGCGTGGCTACTGCATCAATCGGCAGCTTAACAAATGGACCTGCAATGAGCGCTAACGCTATCAACTACTTCTCCCGCGCCTTCTCAAGAAAAGGCAAAGGCAGGATCACCACGTCTCTACGGATGTATGGTTGACAAGCATGATGGGGGCGTGAGCGAGCCACTGCGCCGCGCCAACGGTCCTCGTTCATCAGTCTTTGGGTCATGGCGTGGCGTACGAGTACGTGGGTATTCGTACCTCTGGGTCCACCCCCGCACCAACTCCACCTTGTGGCTTTTCACTCTCGCCTCTATCAGAACAGTGACGATGAGACACCTCCACAAAACCTCAAAGGACCCCTTGAAGAGGCTTCCCAGAGCCATCATGCGGTGACTAGCGAAACTATGCGTCTCCGTACCAGCTTGAATTCTTCCAGGAGACGACTTGGTGCGACTACAAGTACTTTAATTGATTGGCCTGCCCGGAAAGCTAATGCCAGTCTTGACGGTGAGTGCCAACCCGATACTCGACGGCAGTCCATTCAAGCACACGTTCACGTCATTTACGGGCGTTCGAGTGAGCATGAAGGTGCGGATACACACACAGACACACAGACACACGACACACACAACGAAATGTGGCGGCGGGGAACCCAGCACACCGGACGGCCAAGCGCCAAGGTCTCCCTGAGGGGGGTTTCCAGATCGCACTCCACCACCCTGCTGTTAGTCACAGCGAGTGTCACTTTGGAAGTTGCTGCACATCGTGTCTGTATTTGGAACGTATGGCAATCCGGACAGCCGTCCGCGCTGCTGACGCTGACGGGGAGGGGTCGGTGGCGCTGTCAGACCCTTGGAGCCTTGTCAATGCGTCCCGAGACCACTCGAGACGATCAACACCCAATGAGCGTTTTCCCCTCCCCCACAGTCCGCTCCGATTGGCCGTAGAAGCATCCAGGTCACCTCCGCCAGAATGCCTGGTCCAAGCACCAGGTGCCGGATGACCACAGTCCGGGGCTCGTGGACCAGAAACTGTCTGTACTACCAGGCATACCAGACTCAAACCCAGGCCTGAGCGCCCTTTAGAGTGCGAGACCTGTTGGGTCGAAGGCCCTGGGCGCTTCCACGAATGCCCTGCTCCTCTCGGGGGCACCGTCCGCAGCCTTTCGAACAGACAAATCCTAGGAGGTGTTTGCTTGCAGCCACGTCACAGAGCGTTGCGCTCGGCTAGCACAACACAGCTATAGCGAACAATCAAAGCAGCACACACAACAGACTGGACGAGCGGCAGGATCGCCGAGAATGGCTCATTGAAGCACCAGGGTCGCGTTTGAAGGGTGCGTCTGGCAGAGACGCTCGGGTGCGCGACCCGGGGCAGATGACGTCGTCGCGAACTCATTGCCGATTCGTACCGTGGGGCGCGGCCGAGCAAGCACGGCCGTGCGGCTTGGAGCCATACGATGTAGCCATCAGGAGACTGGCCACAGCACTCTTGTCGTTCTTTCGCTCGACGATGATTCGACCACGTCCCAGGGCTGATCTCCTGGTGGTTCATTGTTCCCTCCACCCTCCCTCGATGGAGGGTTCACAACACCATCATGTCAGACGGGTGCACCCTCATCATTGCTCCGCATGGCCTGACAGCAGCCATGCAGGTGCGCCCCGGCCAAGGGGCATGTTGGCAAGGGTGGAGGGAGCCAGCGACGTTTCTGTGCAACACACCGGACCAGCGACAGGATAAACTCGAGGTCCAATGAATGTGGCTCGGCTTGTCGACCGGTCAAGGTCGATCCCACCAACCTCCCCCCTCCTAAGAAAAAAAGAAAAACAGAATAAAGCGAGATGACCGAGGCCCAGCGAGGGGGCTCGACACAACAGACCGCGTCTGGGTCAAATTCGCGGAGTAGCGCAAAGCTTGCCGTCTGGTGTAGCCACGCGACGCTGGCTATTTTCACGCTCGATACAAGCCCCAATCGCAACGATCCAGCCAGACCCAGTCCTGCCCGTTAGCCGCCCCCCGGTTCCTTTCGGGCTGACCGCGGACACCACCAAAGGGCCGATGCGTAAGTAGCCCAGCAGCGAAGGGGTGGAAGGGCCGGATACCCAGGCGTCTTGCCGGGAGCGGGGAATGCCGGCGGAGACCGGCAAGTTGCGGGCGTCGTTACGTTCGGACGGCTGGTTTCATCGAAGAGACTATGCTGCGAACCAATGCGACGCTCCCGAGAATGGCGAACCCCCCCCTTTGGGGAATATGATCAATGAATGGGCCCTTGTCGGCTGGGACATATCCGCGCGGCGACTGTGAAGCGACGATATGCGCGACGGGTCCAGACGCCTGGAGTCGAGACAAGACACTGGTCTCCAGAACATGTCGAGAGCGATCGCGCCGCCAGAAGGTGCCAGGGCCGGTTATAGATGTAGCGGCCGGCGGACGTTGTTCGGAGCCCGACGCCAGCTGCCTCTTCTGGGACCTGACCAAGCAGACGCAATAGATGCAGCCAAACAGGGACCAGAAGCAGAGATTATCCACCCACTGGCCGTCAAAGTCACTCGACGGGCGAAGTGAGGCGAATACGCTTGACGTGCTTTATTCCCCAATAGCAAGATGCTCGGGGCGGCCAGCTTCCCACTCGTGCTCGCTATCATGGCTGGACCAGGACTATCGATGGACGAAACGCCTGGCTCGGGCCAGCTACATACAGCAACCGACCTCCCTACCTTACCTACCTACTTGCGGAGTGAGACATGGCCATTTGGTCACCGCTTCCGCGTCCGCCTCGATCGGGACGTTGCCTGGGAGCCGAGCTAAAGCCCAGATGAAACTTAATCTGGGAGCATTGACAAATGCTGGTGCGAAAACAATAGATCCCCAGAGCGCGAGAAGGGCCCAGTGCTCGTATGTGCTCACCATGCAAGTCTGCGCCGCACCGGGCCCTGTACAAACACAAATAGATGTCAACAGGCGCTTGGCGCAAGGCCGCGGGGATCAGATCCACGAGTCTGAGACTAGACCAGCATAAGGGTCCGCGCTGGTGAGTCGCCAATACGCAGCTAGAAACCGTAAACGGACAGCGCGAAAACAAGGGGAGGAGAAGGAAGAATGGCGAAAAGGAGGCTCAAAGGGGGAAGATGCAAAGCCACCATTGCCAGCCCTGCCGTCTTACGAGTACCTGCCCTTGGCCCCGGGTTCCCCACGATGGTCCCATTCGCCTGGCCAGTTGATTTCTTCAGTCGAAGCCGAGAAAGATCTCTGGCGATCGTGTCATGTCGCACAGTGCCGTATAGCCATGCCGACCGTCTCTCGCTACCATCTCGCCAGCTGCCATCTCGTTGTTCACCAGACCGCGCACGACAGATTTCCCGGGCCTCGCTGCCGGATGCCGCGGAGCGCTGACTTGGTCTCCTTTTGGTAGACTACCTGAGTCTGTCGGCTTGACCACGGTCGACGCACAGGCACGCCAGCAAAAAGTACGAGAAGTCGAGTCGGTCTCGCTCTGAAACAGGAAAACGAGTCCAAAGGGACCCAAAGGTCCATTTCTGCGAGTACGCCCAAAGCGTTTCGAGCCGCATAGGCTCCGCATGCGGTGCATGTGCAAGGGCAAGGGCATGGGGCATGGTGTATATGCCAATGTGCGTACTCGTACGAGTATCTGTGTGTGTGGGTAGGGGGTGGGAAGGGCGTCTGCGGGTCTGCTTGCAGGACGCTGGAAGATATGCAGGAATACGTGCGTTGGCCTGGGTATGGTATCTGGATGGTATGCCACGACCACGCTAGGGACAAGTCGAACAACCCTCCCGACGACATCGACGACATCGACGACATCGAGAAGACCTATCTCACGGACACGAATACCTGCGGAGTGCGAGTACGTACGATAGAGGGCACAAGCAGCTTATTAGTTGGGAAAGAGATTCGAAGACACAACAACGACCACCCACTACGACGGAGCGGGTCCTGCGTGCGCCCGCTCTCTCGAACCCGCACTCCCGTACGCCCTTGGGGCCTTTGCCTCCCCCTGGTCCACAGAGTTGGGATCCCGTCCTCATACTCGTACCCTTCAGCCCCCCAACCCCCCACTTTCGAGGCGCGTCTGCTCGTAGTGCTCGATCATCGACGAGCTCGGTGAGGCCGCGGGGAGATACACTACCATACGGATAGATATTGGGAAACGGGGAATGTGCGCGGTGAAGAGCACGGAGTGATCGAAATCGGCGCGGTCTATCCGTACTCGTACGACATCGTACCTTGGCAACCCCGCGGGGCCACAACCAGCCGGCGAACGGGGCCTGGACCTGGCCTGGCGATCGAAGACGCGCGCCCTCCCGCGGAGACCTTGATACGAGTAGAGGCCTGTGTTGTATGCCTACGAATGCCCCTGGCTCCAAAGACGGGACGGGCGGAAGCGGAGGGACTCGACAGGGACAGACGAGGTGCTGGAACCCCCCCCGAGAAGAACAACAAAAGGTGCCCCGTCGATCGCCGCACGCTCGTATCGCCTCATCGGACGGGAGTCAACCCCTGTGTATGTTTGTATGCGTGCCGTTGATCCGGGTGGGGAGAGGAAGTGATAGAGAGCGAGACCGAGAAGAAGAGAGGTGCAGGCCAAGGGGCAAAACAAGAACATCGCCTTCTACTGTCTCGTGAACCTTTCTCTCCAGCCAACCACACGAAGCCCGGGATCGGAAAGTGCGAAGCGTCGGCGGCGGCGGCAGCATGGCGTGAGAGGGCCATGACGGAATAGATAGGCAATCTCGGGGTGTTTGCCTCACCCGTCATCATCACCACCACCATCAGAAGCCCCGCCGCACCTAGTTGTGCATCTCTGTTATCCGAGCCAATTGACGTACCTCTCAACGACATCATCATCATCATCATCATCGACATCGACATTGGAATATACGAGTGCTCCCCTCGCCTTTGTAGCTGGTAAGCGACAGCAACCCGGTAAGCTTGCCGGGGTTCGGATTCCCGGTGTACAATATACAAGTCGAAAAACAACAACACCATCGCCACTATCAAATGATTCAAAACACCAGTGAGCCTTTGCGACATGATGAGAGCAAGACCGGGCTGCGTCCGAAAAAAGCATGTGCGTCGGCCCCGCGGCACCAGCGTTGATGCGGCTGCTGCAGACGCCACATGACAGGGATCACCCGCAGCAGCAACCACAATGGTAAGAAAAAGACCACCCCTCCCTCTCTCTCACACACACACTCTCACTCTCTGCCCGACACCCTTGTAGCCAGCCCTTCGAGGCCCTCTCGCCCCCCCAGCGTCACATCTCTGCAAGCATGCATGCACAAGCTGCAGGACGCAGAAAGCCTCAGGGCGACGCGGCAACCAGGGAGGCCCTGGCCCTGGCCCTGGCGGCGGCCAGCACGAGCAGAGCGTGCTTGCGCGAAGGCGACAGGGGCGAGAGGCCGGGAAAGAACCAAGATACGATACCAGCCCTCTGCTGTGGGGATCGTGCAGGGCTGCTGCCGGGCGCCGTCCTTTGGTGTCATTGTGTTCAGAAATCCCCCGAGCATGCCGCCATGCTCGGGGATTTCTGAACAACAAAGATGCTCGCCTGTCCCCACCATCTAGACCGTGGCATGGTTTTTGACGGCCTTCGCCCCGGTGCTTGACGTGACTGGGCCTCGCTCACGGGCCAGGCCGTTGCTGTTGCTGTTACTTTCCCTTCGGCCCCCCCCCCCCCCCCCCCCCCCCCCCCGTCCGTCTCCTCCACTTATCTGCAGTTCCTCACCTTTCGGGGAGCAGGGCGCGAACCGAGCCACACCGGGCTGGGGCCTGGCCTCTGCAACGCAACCGTTGGTAGCGGCTTCGTGGCTCCTCAGGGTCTGGAAGGGATGGAGTGGGGGGGGGGGGGTAGAGGCCAGACGTTGCCTTCTTGACAGGGAGAGTGATCGGCACTGGCTGCAAGCCCCGGGTTCGCCGAGCTGAGGACATGCGTGTGTGTGCGGGCGTGCGCCTTCTCGTGGCTCTTGCCGCCTGCCGTGGCTATCCTCTCACGAATGATGATAGACGCCGTAGCTTGCCTGTTGCTCATCGCAGGGTTCAAGGGCTGCTTCACCTGCTACCTTGCCTGGCGTGCCTGGCTTGACCTGCTGAACTTCTCTTCTCTTCGTGCGCCGCAGACAGGGGCCCTTGGAGCCCGGGTTCCGAGATGCGTGCGTCGTATCTGTTAAACCGACAGGCAGCCTCTGCTGCTGCTGCCCCTCCTGCAGCTCCTCCTCCTTCCAACCCTTTCCCCCTCCTCACGCGTACGAGTATCTGCCATGTCCTTCCCCAAATGACGATGGCGGTTACAGTGACGAGGCAATTTTCCGGGACGACGAGCTGAGTCGTCCCGAGTTGACCCGCGGCCGTCGATGAATGCCAGTGTCACAGTGGCCTGATCGTCTGCCAACCCCTGCGCCGGCCGTCAGTATCCGTGGCGTGGATAAGCCTTCTCCCTGTCGAGAAACCATCTCTGCGTCTCCATGTGCTGCCCTCACATGTCATATTGGTCCGCGGTGGCTCGACCATCTGCCCCGCTCTGCTACCGATCCCTCGCAGAGGCGATTCAGACACCCTGCGAGTATGCGAGTGTTGTATGCGAGATTGCCCCCCTTCAAGGTCCTGGTTTACGTAGTCTGGCGGAGACGAGCCAACCGCAACGCAGAGGCAGGCGACACAAAGAAGGCACGCCGGCGGGGAGGTGGGGAGCCAGGAGAGGAGCACACCTGGACAAGTCGGTCAGTCAAGTCAAGAGATAGCAGCAATCAGCACCCTTGCTTCTTGCTTGAGCGTTCATTTGATATTGATAGGCCGCGACGGAGCTGCTACGTAGGGCGGACAGTGCTGCTGTTTGATTGGGCGAGCCGGGGCGTGGCGTGGCGTGGCGTGGCTTATGCTGTTCGGGGAGCGAAGGCAACGTCGGCCGGCAACCGGAACGATGCGCAGAACATGTCCTTGTTCGGAGCCACGGTCCGGACGTTGTGGACGGCGGCGACGCCGGGGGTCGACTCGGGCTTGTCGCCGAGCGTCAGCCTGGAGCCCAGCTCGGCCGATACGCGCTCGCAGACCTCGTGCGAAGGTCCGTCGCCGTCGGCCTTGGGCGCAAAGCAGTGGACGTGGACCATGGGAAGCTGGGTCTCGGTATGCGGCGCAAATAGTTCCTCGCGGCCGGCGTAGACCCCGCGGAAGTGAGTGAGAAACTCGATCGCCGAGGCGGGGAGGTTCATGACAAAGTGAGAGATGGTCGGTGGGAGCGGGATGAGTTCGGGGGCAGACGCCGGCTGCGTTGCCGTGCCGTGTTTGGCATCGTGACGCCGGGCTCGTTGCTCGGCGCGCGTGGGTGCCCGTACGCCGTGGCCGCCATTGAGCGACTCGTGATGTACCGAGTCGGCGGCTTCCTTGATGAAGTCACGGCCGTCGCGGTTGAAGGCGCGCACAAAAGACGATACCTGAATCGCTCGCTTTTGTCAGTCACCAATCGCGCAACCCGGAGGCCTCAGGCTGGGAGCACCTACTTTATTGCGCTTCAGGCCGTCGTCAAGGTATCTGTAGCTTTCTGGGTTGTAGTCGTTGGCCCAGACGAAGACGCCCTTCTTGCCCGCGGGGATGGCAAAGGGCCCAATGCCGGCCATCACGTCACACACCACCTCGCCGGGCCGGAACAGATCGATGAGGCGCGAGTGTTCCCCGTGGAGCTTGCTGTTCCAGTAGACCTTGGAGTAGTCGAAGCGGAAGAGACACTCGTTCTCGCGAACCTCGACGTTGAGATCGTCTTCCCCAGCAAGAACCTCGTAAGCAAAGGTCCGGAACTCGTCGCCGTCGCCGACGTTGGCAACCTTGTTGATGACGGTGCGCACGGCAATGTTCTTGTCGATCAGGACCTGGGCAATGATGCGCTTGTAGGGCAAGTACGCGTCGCGCAAGTTGAGATGGGCGACATGACCGGCCATGTTGAAGCCGGTAGGGATCTGGTCGTGCTCGTCATATGCTTCGGGCGGGATTACAGAGTACATGATATCCTCTGCGTTCATGTTAGGGACAGAGATCTTGCCAAGGAGCGAGAGGCAGCACGCCTCGAGCCGTGGGTGCAAGCGGGACCGCAGCTCAACGTACCGTAATCCCAGAAGTTGTAGTCAAGTTCCAGAGGAAAAGGGACTATCCCAAGCTCTTTCTGATCGACGGCGGCCCTCAAAACGTCACTCCATGTCTCAGGGGCTGGAAGAGTCATTGTCAGCGAGGCTGCTGTACACACCAGGGCGTGCAAGGCGACGCGGCGTGCGCGGGCCCGTCATCTCGAAACGCATCGCTTTCTCTCCACGACGATCCATTTCTCCTATAGAACAGAAAACACACCTTCTGCCCGCACTTTGGGGTCCAGCAGCAGACATTTGGCGCCGGCCGCCTCGGGTAGCGACGCGACCGCGGCCTCGGGCACAGGCTGGATGATGTCCAGGCGGGCCTGGTTCAGCAGGTCACGGGCGCCCCGCAGCTTCTGGCGCCACTCGGAAATGCGGCGGCGGTCGGGGCAGGCGGCAGCAGCCAGCGGAATGGTCTTGCTGAAGAGGGAGCGATCGAGCAGGGCGGCGGTGCTGGCGGCGGAGGAGGCGGCCGCCGCCGCGGCGGCAGAGGTGATGCGCACCACGGGAGGAGTGAAGGGGTTCTTCATGGTCGTCGGATCGGCGGGGTCCGTGCCGGGTTGGGCATGCGCAGGCGCCCCGGCTGCTGTCGCGAAGGGGCCGGCGGCGGCGGCGGTGCTGTCGGGGCTGACGTTGGCGGCCGTCGCGACGGCAGGGTTCTGAGGAGTCGAGCGCGTTGTCAGCCTCGGCTCGGGGTCTCAGCGTGTGGACGATCGAGGCCGACAGCTTGGAGCTATGGTGAAAGCGTGAGATGGCAGGGGCTCTACACTGAGCGCGTGCCGGAGGCCAAAGTCGGGATTGGGGGGTGGGACGGCGACGGCGACGGCGATGAGGCCCGGCCGGCCGGGGCCGCTGGAGCGCCAGCTTTTGGGATAGGAGCACGTACCACCGCCATATTTCTTTTATGCAGCCGACAGGCGTTATGAATGTCGCGCGAGGCCGACGCGGGTTGGCGACGTACAGGGTCTCTTCACCAATCCTCGTCCACTCACTAGAAGACGGCGCTTGTGCTTCCTCTTGGAACGTGTAGTCGCGTGGTCAATGCTGCTGCGCTGGTTGTTCCGTCTTTTCCAGAGTTTGCTGGCGTGAGGTTGAATTTGAAAGATGCGTGTTGATTTTTGCCGTGTGTCGAGGCTGCGGGGGGAGAGGGGCAGCAACCGCCCTGCATAAAAAGCGGGATGAATTGAAGAATACCTCGGTATATGCCTAAGGTAGTGTTCCTACGTATCGTATGTACCTACGGTGCATTTGCACTGGAGGCCTGCATTCGTAGCTTCCATCGCGCTGCATGGCATGACGCGCGCGCCTACCGCGTACGGTGATCCAGGGTCCAACGCGGAAGGAGCAGCCTCGGCCACGCCTACCTTAGGTACCTTTTACTTACTTACCTACCTAACCTAAGATATTCGCACACCAGCGAATCTGTTTCCGATCGCATCTCCCAGCAACTCTGCGAGTATAACTCCCAGGGATTCCCCAGCAGATATGTCAGTAATACAGTCATGTCAGGAACATAATGTACTGGTCGCGACACGGGCTGCTGCATCGGGGCGTCGGCGTCAAACATTGGCCTGCATCGATTCTCGAATCTGTCAAGCAATGTGATCGACGCCAGCGATCGCGCTATTGGCGTCATGGACGCGGCGATCGTAGCTTACTGGTACGAGTATACCGGCTTCACCTTGATCCCATACCCATCGCGAGGCCGTCTACGCGTCACCACAATCACACCCAGCTTCACTATTGCACAGTACTCGTACCCATCTCCTAGCTGTCAACATTGGTTCTTCCTACTACATCCAAAGGATTGACATTTCGGTTCGCGCTGTCGCAGAACTTGCCTCATTGCGCGCAACACCTCACCCGCCACTTGACTCATCGCATTACGCATGTGGTGTACATGCGGCCGTATCTATCACAAGACCCAATAGCACACACACACACACACGCATAGGCGCGAGCATCGGCACAAGGTAGGGGCCGCTGGAGCGTCATGTCGGCCAAGAAGCGAACCATTGATGCCTTCTTCGGATCCGCTGCCCCCGTTGCCGCCCCTGGGCCCAAGACCGACAAGAGGCCGCGCGTCGAAGCACCCGGTCACGCTCCGGCGCGTTCAACTCCGCCGCTATGGCCTCAGGCGCAGCGACAAAAGCAGCAGCAGGAAAAGGAGCAAGAGAGACGCCACGGCGCCACGCACCACGCGACGTATCCTTTCCCGATACCTCACTTGCCGCCGGACCTGGCGGCCGATATCGCAGCTCTACCCGGGGTCGGCACTACCGCCGATGGTAAGGATTGCGGCGGAGGAGGCATGCGACTCTCCTCCTCCTCCCCCTCCTCCTCGGCAGCCCCTATCGTCATAGCGGACCAACCCGACCTGGATCTGTTGTACTACGCGCCGCTGGTACCGAGGGCCACGGCGCGGCAGCTCTTCGAGTTCCTCCGCGCCGAACTGCCTTTCTACCGGGTCGAGTACGACATCCGCCGGCGGGGCCCGGCCGGCAGCGGCAAGGGCGGGACGGCCGCCGCCGCCGCCACCGCGCCGCAGATGACCGAGACCCAGCACATCCGCACGCCCCGCTGGACGACCGTCTTCGGCATCGACGAGACGTCACGCTTCACGCCGCTGATTCCGAGCCCACCGCCGGAAACGACCCCGCCTCCCCAAGGAGGAGAAGACTGCGGCCAGCACGGGGGCGGCGAGGTCGTCGACGCGGCGACGCGCTCCGTCGTGCCCCGCCCCGCCACAACAACCGCGGCCGACCAGGGCGGCCAGCAGCAGCACCCGGCGTACGCGAGGTACGCGCCGCGGCCGATCCCGGCCTGCCTCGAGGCGCTGCGGCGGGCAGCGGAGCGCGCTACCGGTGCCACGTACAACTTCTGCCTCGTCAACTACTACGCCGACGGGCGCGACAGCATCTCGTACCACAGCGACGACGAGCGCTTCCTCGGCGACCGCCCGGCCATCGCCTCGCTGTCGCTAGGCGCCCCGCGCGACTTCCTCATGAAGCACAAACGGCTGCCCGCGGGCCCGGGCCCGGGGAACAAGGGCGGAAGCGGCGGCGGCGGCAAGCTGACTTCGTTCTTGTCGCCCTCGCCGCGCGCTGCTGCCAGCGAGCAAGAGAAGAAAAGCGACGACGGTAGCAGCAGCGTCGCCAGGGACAGCAACCCGGCAGCGGCACCCGCCGCGACGACGACGGCCAAACCGCTCAAGTTCCCGCTGGGCAGCGGCGACATGGTGCTCATGCGCGGCGCGACGCAGGCCAACTGGCTGCACTCGGTGCCCAAACGCGGCGAGAACGCGGCGGGCGGGTCCGCCAGCGGCAGCGGCGGGCGCATCAACATCACCTTCCGCCGTGCCATGGTCAAGGCCGGCACCGACAACTACTACAACTACAACGTCGGCAACGGCCCCGTCCACAAGTGGGACCCGGTCTGCCGCGAGATGAGGCCGTGGGCGCCGCCGCCCAAGAGCAGCGCCGCGTCGGGGGTTTGAAGGCGGGTGATTGTGAGGAGCTCGCCTGCCGGGTGGTATATAGCACGCTGAGGGTGCCCCAAAGCATCTCTGACACCACGGCTGCCACTTTCCTCCTTCGTGAGGTACCGGCACGTAGTACTTCGGGTAGTTCAGATGCCTAGTTAGGTAACTTGGGAACTCGACTTTGTATTCTGACCGCTGCCAGCGGTTGTAAATGCAAAAGAGAAAAGACAGCGACAAACGAAAGGCGAATCCCGCGAAGCGCTCCCAAGGCTCCACGTAAATTACAAGAATGTTGTATGCTACCGAGCCGCTGCCAAGTACGCACGGTCAATTTCTATATCCAGTCCACGGCGTGTGGGCAGGCTCATTTGCCGAGCTTGAAGGTGGCCTCGGAGTATTTCCGCAGCGCCCGCAGGAAGACCTGGTACCCAACTCCCTGGTTGTCCGGGGCACAAAAGATCTCGGTCAGGCGAATGTGCCAAGGCGGGTAGCCCTGCAGGTCGACGTAGGGCTCGAAGGAGATGAGCAGGTCGGGATCGGACATGACGGCGTTGGACAGCTCGTTGTCAATGACCTTGGTCGTGATGTCGTCCACCGAAAGCTTATTGCGCTGGGCCATCTCGGCAAAGACCTTGGTGAGGTCGACCATGGCCTCGCGGCCGTCATCGGCCGAGAGGAAGAGGATGCCGAGCCGCGGGTCGCAGTTGGGAGTCTGGATGGGCTCGGCGCCGCGGCTATGGATCGAGGTCGCGGGGGCTTGGTGCTTGCCAAACCACGTGCGCAGTTTCTGAGAGACGGCATTATGGGCCTGCGGCATGTACTGCTTCAGGCGGCCTGTGAAGAAGGGGGGGCAAGAGTGGTTAGCGGGCAGATCTGGTGAGGTGAGGGGGCACGGTCGCGATGGAACGATGGAGAGAGGCGCTGCATACCGGTCCTTTCGTAAACCGACAGGTTGGGGATGCCGGCCGAGGCGCACCAGGCGGCGACCTCGGCGACTTCGCTGATCAGCTTCTCCATGGCATCGCCCCTTCTGCCGCCATCTTCCAGAGTCAGGATGACGCTCAGGTGGGAGGGCAGCCTGGGGAGGGCGGCGACGTCCTTCTGGACATAATCGGGGGTGTTGTGGTGGTATTTGAGGATGGAGAGAATCTGGTCGTAGACGGCGTGGTAGGCTATGCGGAAGCGAATGTAGACCGAGAAGAGGGCATGTATGAAGACGTATGAGAAGGTGTAGAACTGGGCGGTGACGATGCTGCGGACGCCGAAGCGCGACGGGGCCTTGGCTGGACGGTGTTCCTCGCGTACGAATTTCTGGGAAGGGTGCGGCGTGTTAGCCTAGAGGTGAGCCTTCACCTCAGGACAGGCGGTGGCGTCGGGGAAAAGGGGGTCGCGAGGAGGCTTGGGGAGGGGGGTCTGGAGCTGACCTGGATCAAGTGTTCTCTGAGGTCGTTGTCGAGCTTCTTGTAGCCGGACTGCTCATCCTCACGGAGGAGAGCCTTGTCCTTGTAGTTGAGGGACATGACGGGCGAACCGGGGCTCTCAGAAGGGAGGAGAAGCGAGGGGTGACGGTGGCGGTGGCGGTGGCAGCAGACAGTGGTGTCAAAGGCGGATATCGAGGCGGCGGAACGATGGACGTGATGTCCTGGTGGTGGTGGTGGCCGAGGCGATGGTGTTGGTGTTGGTGTTGGGCGGACTATGCGAGACTCAAGTCATGATTCCGATTATTCTTATTCGACAGAGGACACGACCGAGGGGTGCATCGCCACGCCGAGAGTGCGCGGGTCAGGAATCAAGTCGAGAGCCGAGGGGTGAGGGCTGCTGAAAGAGCAAGGCGATCAGCGACTGGGGAACTCCTGAAGCCTGGACGTGGCAGAGCGCGGCATACTCGTAGAAGCAGTGGAGGCGTACTCGTACAAGTATCGCAGCAGCAGCTCAGGGCTGCCAGCCCATCCAGGTCCCTTGGAGAGATCCGATATCCGCGAGGTAGATACCCGCGCTTGGGTACCGGATACTTTGGTGGGTACCTAACTCAGTACGTGCCTCCCGTCTGGGAGAGACGGGATGGGCTCCAGGGCTTCTGGCTGGGCCTTGCCCGTGGGCGTCGTCCGCGCATCCATATTTAGGTAGGTACAGAGTACCCAACGAGAGGTAGGGAGCGTGTCAGCCCATCCAATACAAGGTTGTGATGGATCTGCAAGCTCGCTGCTTTACGCTTCCGCCCTGGTGTTCAGACCCCGTTCATCAGCACTGCTGTGAGATAGACCCCGTGAGTGCTGACATACGGAATACGTGCCTGGCTGAAGGCTGGGCTGCATCGCGAGCCTGTCAATGAAAGCATTCGTAGCTGCGCATCTCGTCTGCTTAGCCACGATATTACGTAGGTACTCATACGAATCGCGCGGCGCAGGCCTTGGCACTCCACGGCAAAGATGAAGAAGGTCTACGAGATGGGGCATACATTGGATGTGGACTAGTCGTACGAGTATGCCACGCGCCAGATTCAGTTCCATCACAAGCATGTAGGCAATACCTCTGACTCCGTACCTACCAGGAACACCTGGCCGGCCACGCTGGCGAACCGAGCCTTTGAAACGTCACCGCGCTTCAGTTTTGAGGTCTGTCCGCAGCCATTCATCGTCCGGCTGCGAGTATTCGCAACCTGGCGCAGGGCGCCAGGACTGGAGTACTGTACGAGTACGAGTACATCTCATGCTGAATGTGGGCAGTCAGCCCAGAAGTACCTTCCTCTCAGCGTGCGGGTACTTGTACGAGTACCCGTGCATTAAGATACCTTGGGTGCTTGCCCGCAGCCCCTGTACTTCGCAGGATAGCGCGAAACTCCAATGACTGCCGCCGACTTCTGGCATCCCCACCATCCATCCACCTTGTCGCCGCCCCTTTCGACGTCGCCGTCGGCACGCACGCACGCCGACTCGTCCCCACATGACACCCAGCCTCGCTCCGCACAAGGCACACACACCACCGCGACCCGGCGAAACGAAACGGCACGCGCCTCCTCCGTCTCGCTCCCTCGCTGCCGCACACATGAGCTTGCGCCTTTCCATGGCCATCTGATCCAATGGAGCGGGCCGCATCCGGATCGCGAGCCCTGTTCCCCAAGGGGCATAACTTCACCCTCGACGACTTCTCCAACAAGGACTTCATTGTCCGCGACTTTGTCGACTCCCTCGCCGAGAGCGCCGTCCCCGTCAACCGCCGCTCCGGCCCCGCCAACCAGCAGCCCTTCGACCCCAAGCCCCTCATCCGCCACTTCGAAAATGCCCTCCAGGGCCTGGGCAACCTGTCCGAGGAGCTCCAGGAGAAGGAGTCCGACCTCCTGTCCCAGGTCCGTCGCGCCGAGGTCCACCACGACCAGACCCTCGACACCCTCGGCCGCAAGCTCGAGCAGTCCATCCACCAGTTCGAAGAGCTCGATGTCCGCCTCAACAACCCCGACGGGCTCGAGCGCAGCAACCGTCCCGAGGAGGACGGCAACGCCGCCCTCCAGATAGGCGAGAAGCTCGAAGAACTCGACCGGAAGCGCAGGCGGGCCCAGGACGCCAACTTCCTCATCCAGTGCTGGCTCGAGGTCAGCGAGACCGGCCAGCTCTCTGCGCTCCAGGACATCCAGCGCCAGGGCGGCGCCGACAACAAGGTCCGATGCGCCGTCATCGCCCACCAGCTCATGCGCATCAGCCAGCGCCTCGACTCGACCTCCTGGGGCACCGCTAACGGCGTCCATCGCAACGGGCTGGCCAATGGCGCCACCTCTTCCGCCGCCCCCAAAGCCCACAACACCCGCGAGGTCCTCGAGAAGTTCTGCGAGACCCTCGAGCAGGACCTGCTCAAGCAGTTCAACAACAGCTACCGCAGGCAGAACTTTGACGACATGATGGAGTGCGCCAAGGTCCTCCACGACTTCAACGGCGGCGCGAGTGTCATCGCCGTCTTCGTCAACCAGCACCAGTTTTTCATCAACCGCGACCAGCTCATCACCGAGGAGGTCACCACGGATGGCGAGACCTGGGACCAGTTGGCAGATCCCGACGCCGATCCCCCGGGTGTCGAGCCAAGTCTGCAGTCCCTCATTGACGAGGTCCGAATCGTCATGCAGGAGGAGTCCTTCATCATCAAGCGAGCCTTTCCGTACTACGAGACCGTCCTCATCAAATTCATCCAGCGAGTCTTCCAGCAGTCCATACAACAACGGCTGGAGATGGTCCTCGAGAAGGCGGACACCGTCTCGTCGCTCGCGTTTCTCCGCTCTCTGCACACCTCCAGGAGCTACATCAGTTCTCTGATAGAGGACCTGAAGGCGCACGGTCTTACCGAGAACCCTGAGCCCTGCTCGGCCCAGATAGCGCAGACCCTGGACCAGCAGCTTGAGGAACTGTTCGTCCCCTACATCATGGGAAACTCCTACATCGACCGCGAGAAGAAGAGCTTGGAGGAGCTGTACAACTCGCTGCTCTTCAAATACAACATATTCCATTCTCGAAAGAAGAAGGCGCCGACCGGCTTCATGGCCTCGCTCGCGCAGAAGGGCGACCAGCTCCTGGCGAGCGCCAAAGACGCGTACCTCGAAAGGCTCGAGTCGGCGGATCTCAAGCCAACGCAGAAAGCCATGATGTTGCGGGTTGCCGGTGTTAGAGACACGGACAAGAACAAGGACGAGATCGAGGTCTCGGAGCTCGATGGCATCCTCAGCGTGGCCAACGCCAAGAGGATGATGACCTGGCTTGCCGAGAGCGTGCGCCGGACGCTGGAGCTGGGCAGCCAGAGTGACACCCCCAAGGATGTCTCTTCGCTCTTGAACCTGCTCATGACCAGCATGGGTCACGTCTACGTCGAGACCGCCCTCAACAGGGCCCTCGGCCAGGCAACCTCGCAGGAGAACTCAAAGACGGAGCCCGACCTCTCCTACATACCGAGCATCAGGCCAGCTGTCACCATCACGAGCATCATGTCGAGGTTCATCACCACGGTCCTCATCCGCCTAGCCGAGTCCAACACGACCGTGCGGCGCGCCATGGAGGCGCAGTCCAAGATGGGCATCGAGGCCATTGAGAAGAAGTCGAACAGCGTGATGAAGAGCACCGTCGACGTCATTGTCAACTGGGTCAACAAGTCGCTCCAGCAGCAAAAGAAGACCGACTTCCTGCCCAAGGACGAGCTGGGCGTCGTCGAGTCGCTGCAGACGCAGACGTGCACGTCCATCTCGCTGTTCCTGTCCAAGGCGGCCACGCTCGTGTCGCAGGCCATCGACGGCCAGAACCTCGAGGTCTTCAGCAGCGAGCTGGCCCTGGCAGTCCAGCGGCTGCTCTTCGAGCACTTCAAGAAGTTCAAGGTCAACGCCACGGGGGGGCTCATGGTGACCAAGGACATTGCAAAGTACGTCGCCACGCTCAAGGAGTGGCCGCTGGCAGGGGGCTCGTCGGCCTCGTCGTCCTCCTCGGCCGCTGCCGGCACAACCGCCGCCACGGGCGGCCGCGACGCCGCCGCCGCCGTCGAGCTGCTGACCGAGATCGGGTACCTCTTCATCATCGGGCCCGAGGCCCTGCGCGAGCGCTCCCGCAACCTCGCCGCCGGCCCCAGCGGCTCCACCCGCCGCCTCGTCAAGGCGGACTTCAAGGCCTTTGTCCAGGCCCGCGAGGACGCCCGCAGCGTCGGTGTCCAGAGTGTCTTGGCTGGCTTGTAGTCGTCGGGCTGCGACTTGAGATATACATATATATGTTACTATTTCCTCTTCGCCGCTTTCAAGTCGCGACGAGTTTCCCCGCCCCGCATTCCCGTCCCCGAGGATCCCAGCGGTGTGCGAGGGCCAGAGCGGCAGCGGGGTTTCGGGGCCAATCCAGGCAGCTTGGCTAGTGAGCAGAGCAGAGTGTGGCCTCCGAAAGACATGCACAGAATCAACCGTGAACGCGGGCGTCCAAACTTTTGCACATTGACCCATATCCACTGCGTACTTGTGCGCGCTGTGCATTCTATGTACGCCGCCATGCATGTCAAATGACACGCGGCTAAACGGGTCGACGAGTACAGCGCAGCATTATTCGCTCCCGGTGTGCGCCGGATGTAGTTCGGTCAACGCTAAGTCTTCGAGTCATGGCACAAATACTCTTCGAAGGACGTCCTGATGGTATAGCAACTCGAGGTCACATTTGGTATTGGTGGGCGCAAAGCAGCTACGCAACTTCACTTGCTGCTACGAAATGTGGCTGACGGGGCATGCATCTGTAAATATATGTGCAAGAGAACCAGGGGGTACTCCTTTCCCCCGTGACTTTTAACATTGAATAATCCTCATATCTTGTCCCTGGCATCCGTGGCCTCGAAAAGCACAAAACCCGCATCTTACACTTTCACCCCATTTATACATATATGCATCCATGTAGGCAACAAAAGCGAAATGACAACCACCCCAGGTCATCGGGTCTCGTATTCAACACCGAACAAGGAGACAGGGTATTGTATAGCGCGTCCAAGAAACCCATTCTCCCTCAGTGTTTCCGCACACTCGAAATTCCCCATCCTTTCCCAAACGTTGCTTAATAAGTCATTATAGAAGAGACGACATGACTTGCGAGCTCTTCAGTCATTAAATATCCATTTTGTCATGTTCCAGATCCCAAGCTGTCTCCCCGAGGTGCCTCGGATCTTCCTTTTTGTTGTGTGTTAGTGATCCAGCCTGGAGGGGTATAATGATACAATTCGTCCCAGAAACGAGTTGCCCAGTCTCTGATCCGCTCCGATCATGTCATGTATAGTCGAAGACAATTTCGCGAAAAAGTGAAATGCGTGGTGTATCAGCGCCAGTTGCCTTGGCTCAGTGACAAAAGACCAGCGATGCAGTCCATGTCGGGTCGCTTACTGGGGCTGACATCGGCCCCGCGCATGAACCGATCCACCTCAACTTCACGCTTGCGAGTGCCGCCTGGCTCTCTGCGCTGCTGCTCTCCGTGGTTTTCCTTGTTGTCGTCGCCCATTTGGCCCTCGCCCCGGGTTTCGCCGTCCTCGAAAATGCTTAAAGAGGGGGCGTCGTTGAGGAGAGCTTTGCCACTACGGCGCTGCGATACGCCGTTGGGCGCTGTGTTGGCCCTGCTGCCAAGCAGAAGGGAAGACCGCTTCGAGTTGGCATTCTGCTCGCCCAGAATGCGGCCAGTGCGTCGGAAATTCGTCTTCCCAGCGGCAAGAACTGGGGAGCCCGTCTTCTTTGGGGTGCCGGCAGCTGAAGGAGGGTTGGTGCGCCTTCTGGCCGGGTTTCCATCCTCGTCAGGGCTCCAGTTCTCCTTGTCCGAGTCTCCGCACGACGGGCTCAGGATGGTGGAGAGGCTGGCCTTGCCCGCCGGCTTCTTGTTCTCCGGCTCGAGAACCCTTTCGACCTGTTCATCATTCTCCGCCGACAAGCTTTGTAGCCGGCCAATGCTGCTCTGGGCGCGACCCAGACGGGGCTTCTTGGCCGAGTCGCTGCGGGCGGCATTCTTGGCGGCGTGGGCGTTACGTTTGCTCAAGTTGGACCGCAGTATACCGCCATTACCAGACATCGCGCTTGGGCTAGCTTCATCAGCGGACTGGCTGTGCGCGAGGCTGTTCAGGCTTGCGGAGCTGCTGCTGGACCTCAGAAGGCTGATGGCGGCAACGGCAGAGCCGGAGGACTCATTCTCGGCAAGCTTGGTCAAGTCATCCCTGAAGTCGGCCTGGCAGCACGACTCCCAAGCGTGAGGGTCCCGAGAGCGACCGCGAGCCAGTTGCGGGGGCAGATGAGCAGTCAAGGTAGATATCGGTGGAAGAGTGATGCCCGGCAGAGCACTCTTGCTGCGCTGGAGGCTGCGGTCTCTTCGAACGGGTGGTAGCGTCTCGGCTTCCACAGGCGAGCGGTTCTGAGCAGGGCGCGGGGGAGATGGCTGGGCGGAGACAAGTTCGGCCTTGCCTTCCATCGAAAGGGACAGGCGAACCTGAGAAGAGCTTCTGGACAGCGCGCGAGAGGGCGGGGGCAAGATGGAAGCGGGAGAGCTGTTGGCAGTCGACTCGTTCCTGGATCTGC
Source organism: Hansfordia pulvinata (assembly GCA_006538405.1). Lineage (NCBI taxonomy): Eukaryota > Fungi > Ascomycota > Sordariomycetes > Xylariales > Hansfordia > Hansfordia pulvinata. The sequence goes on along the minus strand of BJKQ01000008.1, from coordinate 1,542,235 downwards.
ATTAGCACAAAGCATCTCGGATGGATGCGTGGTTCTTACTTAGTCGGATCTTCGACAGGACGCTCCGCATTGGAGGGTGATGAGAAGGAGTGCCCAGAGTGCCATCTGTTGGATAAGTAACCAATCGAGCTGGGAAAAGATTGAGAGAACATGTGAGAGTCGCTCTCTGCCTCGAATCTGCGGGGCTCCTCCGCCGGGTGCGCAGCGACAGAGGTGGGAAAGGTGCTTGATGTCATGGCCCGGGGCGAGCATTGAGACGAGTGCTGAGAGTGTGCTTCTTCCGGCGTGGGAGGGCCCCTCTCGGAGCCGGGGCCGTCGAAGGAACGCGCCTCCAGGGCTCGGACAGCAGCATTGGACATGTTGAAAGGAATGGGCTCCGACAGAGACTGAACACCGCCTCCGTAGCGGAGGGCGGCTATCTCCTGCGGGGAGAGTGGGCGGGATTTCCGGCGATCATTCTGGCGGCGGTTTTGGAACCAGATCTGCGCGGGGAGGACATGACGTGTTAGCCTGTGCACAGCGCGGACACGGACGCGTTCTCTGGTTCCACAAGAGAGTGTACAAACCTGAACCTCCTTCTCGTTGAGGGAGACGCGTTTGACAATGTCGAGACGCGCAGCCTTGTCAGGCTTGGGGTTGGCATTGTAAGCGGATTCAAGGATGGACTTGTCCTGAGCACTGTTGGGGGGTGTGGGGGTCAGCTTTGGTCGCGTCGATTGGCCCTGTGGGGCTTCTATGAAGTGGACGAAATAGATGGACATACGTGGTGCGTTTCCGCTTGCCCTTGGGGTGCTTCTCGCTGTCGGGGGCCTGGCTCGGGTGGCCTGATTCGAGGCGGAAGGAAGACTCGAGAGACAGCGTGGACGAGTCGTGATAGGTGCTGGAGATGCTATCCCTCCTGGAACCGGCAGAGTCGTGGGTGGGCGTGTCCATTGCGTGGGGGAGGGTTCGTGACGGGCAACGCGAGGGGCGGTGTCGAGCCAGACGGATGGAAGATGGGCGACGGAGGAGCGAGTGGCGGACGCGGCGTCGTTGGTGGCTAGAGCATTCCCTGATTGCGAGGGATTGGGGCAGCAAGCAACGCGAGTATCAGCGGGCGAGGGACAGGGTCGGCTGCTGCGGAGAGCCAGTCGCGTCGTGTCCTCGTTGTGACGTCGAGGATGGAGGGCCGAGGCGCCGGCGAAGGAGCGTCTGCTGGTGGAAGAGAGCGTAAGAGTTGGACGGGAGCAGACGCAGCGTGGACGCACGTGAGGGAACGGGAGGCTGGACAGGACGGGGGAGAGAGGAAGAGAGACGCAGAACTCGGGGGGGGAGACGAGGGTTGAAGCAGTTTGTAAATACTTCCCAAGGCGGAAGACGGGGCTGGAAGACGAGGGGATGGAACACGACCTGACCTAATGGATCTGCCAGAGGTACAACCTGCGTTACTCGTAACTGCTGGCACTGCAATAGGGCCAACCGGCATGCAGCTAAGTGGTTCGGATGGGATCAGGTTTAAAGTGGGCAGGCACGTCCAGGTAAATGAGAGCGGGACATATCTGCGAGTTGCGTCAGGTACGGTCACGTCCCTCCATCTGGGCTACAAGGCCCTGGATGTATATGGGGCACGAGTCCCTAACCCAGGTAAGTACTTGTGCAAGTACCGCACATATCTACCGCGCATTGGGCAATCCACCAGATCCATTGGATCTACAGGTACTGCGAGTACTGAGGTCGCGATTGCCTTCCAATGGGTACGTTTCTACCGAACGCATAGGTACCTACTCGTACGAGTACCTCTTGATTAGGTATTCTCATTATAATTACCACTCTATTTATCTACAGGTATACAGAGCATGACGAGTATACCTAGGGGCAGGTACGAGCGCTCCATTCGCGCTGCACGACGGGAGCATGTATATTACTTATGTAAGGTACGAACAGGCAGATAATATCCGTATCTTGCCTGCATACGGATACATCCAGACTTTAAGCGAATGATGAGGGTCGCCTGCTCTCTGTTTATCTCTCTCTCTCTCTCTCTTGCCACCTTGTAAGGGGTCGCAGAAGCGTGGCGCGTCTCCACGAGATCCAGTCAGATACTCGCACGCTCATGCATGTGGGCAATGATACCTACCAAAACAGCAACCGGACCCTGTCAAATTGGATTTGCACCGCAGGCACTTTATGTCTGGTATCCACGGTGGTTTCTACATGTAGTTGGTGTCGGCAAATGCTCACGCGGCAAGCAATGTGCGTCGTCCAATCCCTCTACCCTTCGTCAAACAGCGCCGGCCTCCTCTCTGTCTGATTCGGAGCCGCCGCCTCCCGCCAGCAAGCCCAACCGGTTATTAGCTGGCTGCACGTCTCCCGACTGCGGAGCACCGTTCGCGAACGCCCCCTCGGTGGTGAAATCAAAGGGCCAGCGCCAGCACTGCCGCTGCCCACTGCACGGCGGAAGAGCCAGCGCTAACACGGCCGACACGCGCCCACGCGCCCGCACGCACCTCCTCTTCTGGGAGGCTGAAAACCCAACGAGACGTTATAAGCTGCTCCCTGGATGGCTGGCCGGCCGAAAACACACACGCCCTTTCTCGTTTGGGCCTACGCGTACTCGCGCTGCGAGTACCTGGACTGATCAGATGGGTACTCGTACGCGTCTAGGCTTCCTGGGCACGGGGCTGGGGGGTTGGAGGGACGCCCAGCCCGCCACCTCTTACAATACTGTACTCTTGCTCCATACGAGACCCAATCCATCCATGTGTACGAGACGAGCAATCGTCCGGTCGAGTGCTGGGCTGTGGCTCCGTCTCGCAAGCGCAAAAAGGCGCGTTCAGGCCCGCCATCCCCCTCCCCTGGGCGACTACGAATACGATGCTTTGCTGTGGGTGGGCTTCTGCTCGGCCCCACAGCGTGTCGTGTCGGGCTTGCGCCAATCACAGCCGCCCGTCGCGTCAAAAGCCGCCCGAAACGGAAGGATGTTTTCTTTCGCGCGCGCCCCGTCTCCAGGTTGACGGCCGCCGATTCCTGTTAATTGCATCTCCCGCGCGTGCAGAAGAAGGTGGGGGGTCCCGGAACTACGGGGTACATGACGCGACGGAGGGTACCTTCACGAGAACCCGCGCGCCCATCTCCGTTGGTCAGGGCCTTGAGGCAGTACCTGCGGTCGCGAAGACTACCTGCCTCAGGTACCTGCCTACGAGCAGACCCAAAACACGGTTGCACCACGAGATGCGACTTGGCCCATATAGCCAAAGTGCCTCCACCGAGGAATCTGCAAGTCATTAATCAAAACCACGAACCCTTGTTGAGAGGCCAACTTGCGCTATGGGACCTGCTCGGCCTGTTCGTACCACGAGTGCGTGCCGGCGCCAGATTGCCTGCACACCGCCGTCTCGTCCTGTCTCCAGTCTCGTCTCGCCATGGATGTCGGTCCCGTCTGCTCCGGCCTTGTCGTCGCCAACCCGGCCCTGCGTTGCCTTGCGAGGGTACGAGACGAGCGAGGCATCTCCGGCGCGCGTGCGCCCCAGACGTACGAGTACACGCCTATTCTGGTCATGTTCGCGGTGCATACCTATGTAGCTGGAGAGATGATGAAGAGGTAATCTAGGTACTTAGGTGGTTCAGGTATATTATGTAGGTGGCCAGAGGGTCCCCAGGTCCTACGAGTATACTCTGTACCACATCTATGGATATGTCTGGAAGTCAATTGTGGCAAGCCCCATGAGCACGAGCAATGATGGCCAAGAAAGCACCGCCGTTGTTATGGCCCCGTAATAATGTTGTTATTGTTGTGATGCCTGGATCTTCTCTCTATTTGTTGTTGTTATTTACGTACTCCAAAGGGTGGGGCCCACTTCTTGTCGTTTTTTTTTTCCTCTTCCTTACTTTCTTTCTTAGATCGTGACGGAGTACCGGTATCGGTGAGGATAAGCCGGCGCGGTGTGTCCCAACGGCGCCAGTTTGGGTCAGATGAGATCTTCACACGGGCATTCATCACTTAATGACTCTGATGATCGGCCAGTACTCGTAACTTGATTAATGAGCCACGAGGATTCTGATTTGTTCCACAGCCAGGCCAGACCTGGGCTACCAACCCCCGCGTCTTCCCTACCTATACATCCAGAGCAGCAGAGATGTACCCTTGGCAGACGCGTCTGTGGGTGAAAGTGGGCGCACGAGTACGAGTACGCATGGCACTGGAAGAAGACGGGATCTTGATGGATGTCAACACTCAGGATAGGATCTTTAGGTCTGCACATTCATACCTACCTTGATTACTCGTACTCATCGCCACCATCGTAACGATACATGTACCTAACGTACGGAACACTGCCCTCACCGCGTTTGTCCAGCAATCTCGCCCGCGCATCCGGGGACGCCCGTGGCCATCCGTCGCGTCATGCACGAGGGCGACCGTCTGAGGTCCCCGTGCCCGCTCCCTCCCAAGCATTGCATTCCCCAATCTCGGCTTGGCCCCGAAGCTGCAGGTCCACGGGGGGGGGGGGGGGAGGGATTGATCGGATCTGTACGAGTTGGGTACTTGACCCTGGATCGCGACTTGGAGAGTCAGGTACGGACGAGCGTGGGTACGGCGACGACCAGAGACGCGGGAGCTGCCCACCGAAGGTACCTAAGTACTCGTACGCGCCCCGCCCACGCGTCGCGGTTTTGACCAATGTACCCCATGCTGAGGGACCCAGGGCGCGGCACCTCCGGACAAGTACCTTTCTCCACAAGTCGTTGAGCCTCACGTTTCAGGGTGAGAGAGGAGGTATGGGGCAGCTCGATGCACTACCGGACCACAAGTTACCTCCTCACGAGATACCTACCAGGTTACGATCTAGAGGTGCTAGATGCACTGGCTGTCTGTCATCAAGACGCGTCTCCGCCCGCCTCGTTCAATTCAACCTGCAGGCGCGTCAACAGCACGGCGTTTAGAAGGTACCAGAGGTAACCTCATTTGATGTCGATGTCACGAACCTTCAGGTTGCTCGTGGGGAGGTTAACGGAGCACCTACCGCAGCGCAGGTCGACTGTTGCAGTGTATGTATCGTCACGATCTTTGCTTGCTGTCCTGACTGTTGACCACAACCGCGACTTGATGCGACTGTCTTTCATCGCTAACCTACATGCAATCAATCAATTGAGTCATCTAGCATACATCTATCCGTCCCTGACATGCAACGAACGTCTGCTTCGAATCCAGCCAAACCGAGACGTGGGGCTCGAGAGGCAGACTAGCCGGTGGTATCCCATCATGGGCCTGCCATGCCCATTATCTCACAACATCCAAGAGGTTGCCTTTCACCTTTCCACAGATAGGTACCAACTAACAGTCACGCCAAGCTTGGAATGTGCCTCTCTCCGCCCCTCGTACGACCTCTCTGCCAGCCCGTCCCAATTCCAGCTATCGCGCGCAGAGATGAGATGCCCGCGCCGGCCATGTCACAATCAACATTGTCGTCTAAAACTTGTCTTGGTCCCTGCTGGCCTCGGATCAGTTTCCAATGGTCCACACGTAGCATGAGGCTGACGGCCTAACTGCCCTCCCTCTGTCTCTCTCTCTCTCTCTCTCTCTCGCGCGCGCGCGCCCTTGCTTCTTACCAAGTCCGCCCTGCCTCGAGCCCTCAACGATTGTGCATCTTGTCCTGCACACCCTCCCGGGCGTCTTCGGGAAGGAAAAGATGCAGATATGGGTGCAGTCTTGAAAAGGAAAAAGGACCGGCCTCCCGTAGGTTGTTGCGCACAGTGCCCACCACCAGAGACGGCTCCGGCGCCCAAGAGTCGTTTTCGTGATATTCCTCGCGTGTTCAAGCCCAGACATGACATGACTGGCGCCCCTCCCCGTGGGGTCTGATTAGTAGTGAGCATCACAGAGCGTGGCAGATGATCACATGACCATCGGGCGGGTCCCTCCTGTCATATGTGCGTGGCTTGCCGGGTCTCGTCTAGGACAAGAAGTTCAAGGCCGGCCGGCCAGCCGGTAGCCCTCCAAACTGCGCTCTGTGGTCTCATCTTCGCGATACACCGCAGCTGGGGGTATATTCTGGTGCATCCCCGGAGACAACTACCCGATGAGGGTGCCGGTCAGCCGAGGCTCGGAATACCGATATGTCGGTCAGGCCACGGCGGAGGAGGGGCTGGCATGCTTCCGACTGGGATTACCGGCGGGCACGCTTGCCTGGGGATGTCGTCCTATTCAGCATGTGAGCGCGCGCGCACGATTTTTCCCCATGCTGTGCGAATGCAGTTCTTCTCCGGTGCCGCGCATCTGGCCGTCTTTCCCATCGTGGGCTTTGTCTTCTCTTTACCGGGAACGTTGCTCGTGGTATGGAGAGGGTGATTGCGCGGGGGCGGACGCTGTGTTGTCGGCCTACATTCCTGACCCTGGCGAATTTTGGCTGGTAGACGGATCCGCTATGTGACGGCATTGAGATCAGCGCCGGACTCGCACATCGTGGGAGAGCCGCCTCCGGAAGGTCCGTGACATATTCTTGACGACGACTGCGGGAGTCGGGGTTGGCTATCTCGGGACAATGTGCACAATGGTGAATACAGGCCTGAACTCATGTGAGCAAAAGTCAGTTCAATGGCAGTCATTGCAAGGGGACGCTCCGTGGCATTATCTTCCAATCGGCGTCCACTCAACCCTCCAAGACGACCCCAGCCGCCCACTGCCCGTGTCGGTAACCACAAAATAGGTTCACGATACATTGTCCTTGGCTGAGCATCGCACGGGCATGCGATTGCTCTCTCTGCATGCCCCCGTCGTTTCCGGCAGAGATAAGAAATGTGGGCGGGACGCGAGCTTCGAAGAGGGTTACTTGGAGAATGTGTGTAGATATCGGCCAATTTGAAGATCGGAGAGTATCACGGGAAGAGCCAGTCAACATGATCTTGGACGATAAGAGGTCTGTGCCTGAGAAGGCCCATCGGGCAGCGTGGACACGTTACCCCTTGAGATGCTCGCCCGTTAAGAGGCGGTAGAGACATTGCAGTGCTAATGTCGCCAGCTCGAAGCGAGTCTGCGAAGGCGAGCCGAGGCCATGGTCGAGCGGCCGTTTGATATTCGTCCTGATCCTGGAAGGCGCACTGGGTTTGTGTCGATTCACTCCCCGACCCTCTCGAGAGATCTCATTCCTTCTCGCCATCCTCATACTGTCAGGGCCTCCTCCCTGGGTGTAGACTCGTATATTTTCGCAGGGGCTGAGAAGCGACGCAGGCAGCGTCCGCATGCGTGCCCCCAAACTCGTGTAAGAGGCTGACCACGGTCTATCGGCCTTCTTCTTGAAGCCTCCTTTCTTCTGCCACGACGAAGACGCAATACAACTCGTCGCCCTCCACCCCTCACACAATAGGTACGTAGCTAAGATGATTGACAAGCCGTGATGTAGGGTGGGCAGGCGCGAGGGTGAAGGATTCGACAGAGAGAGAGAGGGGTGGGGGGGGGGGCAATGTCGGAGCTTGCCCCAGCAGGATGACATCCTCAGCCTTGCAGTCAGCCATGGAACATCGATGGTGGCCTTGTCCCCAAGAATCCGTATCATCCCATAGTGAAGCAGGCGCGGCCCGCGCGGGGTCTGCCTTTACTGCACCTACCTCACAGCATGTTCTGGCTCGAGCAGACGACGTCAAGAGATACTAAAACACAGCATCGGCCATTTTTTCAGAAGAAGGAGGGTACGGGGTCGAACGGCGAAGGTACTTTGAATATGTATTCAAACTTCAATGGGCTGCGCACCTCTACGCTGGGTGGGAAATCTTGCCATCAAGTGTTCCAACGGTGATGAGGCTCAAGTACGCTTAGGTGTCATGTCGGACCAAATAGGCCGTCGAGTCGCAGACGTATCGACCCGAAGAGGGACTGGAGATAGGACGAGGCTGGCCAAGAGGTCCTGCCGAATCTCCCCACCACTCCGCCTACCTACTGATGAAGGAACCGGTACCGCATACAGCCTGTAAGCAGGGAGGCACGAAAGGTAAGTAGGTATGTACCTGGCACTCGGATCTGGACGGGGGAGCCATCAAAGGACAGTAATACCCGCGTGCTCTATAGGCCCGAAGACCGTCTGTAAGTTCCATACTTTTTTGCCGACGTCGTCCTAGGCGCCCTTCAATATGTAGGGAGGCATAGCATGTACGAGCCATGGCCTGCATATCGCGATGGCTAGCTGCACGGAACCAGCCTTGTTTTCTCTGTTAACGTGGGCAGTCCAAAGTGACGGCGGCTCGTGTGCATTACTCTGGCAACTGTGCATGGCAGGCGGCGCTTTCTGGCCGCTGATGATATTTTACCATATATATTCTACCGCCGAAGTGAGATTGCCCGGCGTCACGGGTTGCCCGTTGCAGTCGGCAGTCTGACAGGCTCGTGTAATTGGGGGTTGCGATATGCTTGAGAGCTTGATATTTACTTGGTCCTGCTTGGCCTGTGCCTGGACTTTGATCTTGTGAACGGCGGCTCAAGAAGACTGCAGTAAGCAAAGGCTGCGACGCCATGGCTTTCCCCCTATGCGCTCCTGAATCTCTGCTGATCTCTGCCAAGTCGAGCGACCAGGGGTAATAAGCGGCCACTGTTGAGCGGTACCAACTAGATGCGGGAGGTTGCTCAGAATTGATACCGCGAGAGAGCTGGGGAACAGGCCGGCCGACTGCAACGTGCGTGTTCTTGCGAGCTGTAGCATCAACCACGAACGGCATTAACACGCGGTGCTCACTACATCAAATCATCTAAGCATCATCTCCATTCGTCATCTCGTCAATAGAGAAGTCTAACCTCTGTACGCCAAAACATGGAGAGCAAGTCGGTGAAAAATGAATCAACATGAAGTCGCAAAGCAAAAGACTCCCCTCCAATGCAGCTCTCTAGGATCTAAGATCAACATAGCGTCCCGGATGTAGGTATAAACGTGGAAGTGATCATGGTGGTGAGGGGTGTGTGTGTGTGTGTGTGTGTGTGTGTGTGTGTGTGTGTGTGTGTGTGTGTGTGTGTGTGTGTGTGTGTGTGTGTGTGATGCTGCCAGAAGACGTTTTCGTAGACGACCAAGACAGGAGAATCTACATAGCCAAGAGACTCATCTGCCTCCGCAAAGGGCTTGCGGCAATGCTGCCGTCCTCGCTGGCGTAGTAGGCTGAATCGGTGTCAATGTCCCACTCAGGCTCCGCGTTGGCGCCGCCGTTCTGGCCCTGTCCATCACTGCCTTCGAAGCCCTTCTGCGTCGCCGCTCGCGTGTTCCACTGCAGTGTCCGCGACACACTGTTGAACCACTCCGTATCGGTGCGTGTGACGGTCGGGAACGGATATTGCGACGCAGTAATGGTCACGTGGTCCCCATGCTTGAGCTCGATCCGGCCCTTGCCGTCAAAGGCACAGTAAGCGGTTGCTCGCGATCCTCGGGGTATCGACACGCGTAGGAGCATGGTGTCGCTGAGAACCATGGGTCGAAAAGAAAGCGTGTGCGGGCAGATAGGCGTCAGTAATATGGCGGGGATGTCGGGATGGACAAGAGAGCCCCCTGCTGACAAAGAATACGCCGTCGACCCCGTCGGCGTGGAGAATATGCAGCCATCGGCCTGGACCACAGTCAAGAGCTCGTCGTCCCCATAAAGTTCGAGGTTGGAGACGTAGGGGGAAGGTCCGCGGTCAATCAACAGTTCATTGAGCACCTCGAATTGCTCGCCTTCTTCTATACCCTGACCGGACGCATCGTGCCGGAAAACGGTGCACGTGAAGCGCATGCGCAGATTGACGCGCATCCCGTCGTCACCCATAACACGGTTCAGGTGCTCCTTGTACTTCTCGAATTCGAAACTGGTTAGGAAACCAAGGCTCCCAAGGCTGAAAGAGAGAACGGGCGGGACGATCCTCTGGAAAAGCCAGGAGGTGAAGAGCACGGTGCCATCACCCCCCAGGGTGCAGACCAGGTCGAATTTCTCGGGCTGACTCCAACACAAGTCCGGGGACCAGTACCGCAACATTGACTGGAATCTGGGATCTTCGTCCACGATGCTGCTCGCCCCGAATCGCTTCGAGTTGCGCAGTTTTGCGTCGACGTAAACGTTGACTCCAATGTCCAATCCGTACCTCGGGGTTCTGAGCAGCCATATTGCCAGTTCTCGCGTGAGATAGACAAGGTCGTTGTCGCGGGCCTTTGTCACGATCATAACGTTCTTGACAGCGCGGCGGATTGGCCTGCGCTGCAATTGTTTTGATACCTCGCGAACGCCGGTGGCAGTCTGTGCCAAGCGTGAATGCGACATGAACTCGTCGTTCTTGATCTCGTCGAGGACCTTGTGTATGTCGACAGCGTCGTCGAAGCGGTTGTGGTAGAAGCAGGGCGACTCCATGGCCGGCAAGGGAGTCAGAGGCGTTAGGCCGCGGTGAGAGAGGCCGGAGAGGGCCTCGCAGAGACGTTGGGACGATGTGGAGGTCGAGGGCGGCTCGCCGTCGGCGGCTGAGTGGGCGGACATGATGGATTGCAAGGCAAGGGCCTGGGGTCGGTGGGCTCTTGAACCAGAGGCCAAAGCCTTGAGCAGAGTCTGTCTTGGGACAGTGTCGGGGCTAAGGGCGGCGTTGCGGTGGCCAGCGGGCGCACGTGAAGGATCGTCGAGTGGGCGGCGGCTGTCCTGGGTGCCGAGGGGCAGCGATTGCGAGACAGGAAGCGAACCTGTCACATCTGTCGCGAGCGCAGGGAGACATTCATGTTGCGCAACGTCGTGGACCGGACAGGCAGGGCCGCCAGATGGGGACTTGGGGAGATCGGGCGCAACTGAACAAGCGCGGGAGGGGGAGTGAGGATCGGGTCGAGTATGGCGAGCAGCGGCAGGTTGATCTACCTGGCAGCGTCCAGCTGGCTCGGGCGCGAGACATGACGCCGAATCGAGTTCCACAGATCCGCCAGGTTGGGCTCTGCCGTCACTAGCGGGATTATTTCCAGTGCCTGCAAGCGAAGAGCCTGCGTCAGAGGTACTCGTAATACTCGTAGACGCGGAGCCAGGAGTGCCTGGGCTGGCAGGGCTCTGGCTCCGGCCCAGGTTCTGGCTTGGGCTCGGGGTAATTGGCGACTCCATGCTTGTCAGACCCCGTAATTAGTAAATCCGAGTAACCCGTCCTATCCGTCGGCTCACGCTAGAATCGCGGATAGGTAGAGGGACCCGATGGAGCCGGGCCGGGCCAATGACAGCAGCGGGGTGAGTCCGAAGACGACGAGCCAGCGGCGAGACCAGCGAAATGGAGATAAGCCCGGAGAAGCGTCGCGGAGACGACCTTGGAAGGGAGACGCCTGCGGACGCAGATGCTTGTCTAAGAGGCGCAAGATGATACTCGTATGCGAGTGCTCTGCCCAGGCGCTTCTCAGTATCGTGATGCGAGTCGATATTCGAAGAGTATTGGTCTCGGCAAGTGCGGTCAGCTTGGCGCAATGAGCCCAAGAATAGAACACAAGGTTCCGGCCTCCAGCCTGCCAGCACTTGGGTTCCGCTTTGCCTGGATCTCCACGACAAAGCCCGTGAGACCTGCCAATGGCGCGTGGCTGCGACCTTGTTACGGTCCGATTGGAGGAAAGGGGCGCGTGTAGCTGATGCGGGCATGCAGCCTGGGGGCCTGAGAGAGATGGGGCTGACGGGTGAAAGAACTTGGGACGATAGATCTCATGCTGTGTGTGCCACCTTCAAGAGAGCGGCGCGGCCTGGCTTTATTCACCGGAAGCAGATGTGAGCGCAGTCTCTCGTAGAGACCACTTCGGGCCGCAGGTTCGCGACCCGGGCATCGGCCGGCTTGTGATTGCGCTTCATATCAGGATCTCGGAGCATGACGAGGCAAACAAGCGACAGGGGCCGTCGACAAGACGAGCTTGTATCGAACCAAGCCCGGGGTGCAATCAAGGCAGGCGCTTACCACGGGTAGACGGGGTAATCAGGGCGCCCGCCCGCCTGTTGTCGCAAGCTGGTGGGCCGCCACGTTTGCCAAGTATGAGATCCGTTGCAGCTTAGCCGTGGCCGTTGGCTGTCGTCGTCGGGAGCACGTCGAAATCCAGGTGAAATCGCTTACGCTCCCACACTCCCACTCCCATACTCCGCAAGGCCTCCCTGTCGTACACGTGCAGGTGCTCGTAGAAGCACGAGTACTCGTACATATGTCGGGTGCATGTGGGTGGTCATCGCCGGCGCTAGCCCGGCAGGCCCTTGCAGCGCAGTTCGGGGTGAATGCGACGTCGGCTGAGGTGCTCGGTGGTCGTCACATTATGCGTCTGCGTCGTCGCACTTGCTGTTAATCACTCGTACGCCGAGGACTCTGTGGCCTGTCCTACCAGTTCGACCCGTACTGTCAGACCAGATGCCTGCTCCTTCACGGCTGGATTAGGAAGCCCGCGGGTTGGGGCGCCGCCAAGACTTCTGGAACTGGTCGAGGTTTTGCAGCAGACCTGAAGCGCCAGACAAGGCCCGACCAAGCACCCTGCAGCGCCGACTTTGCCGAGCAACCCAGCTCCTCGTTGGGGTGCCAGATTGGCCCGTCTTTGCATCGTCGCTGGGGCGGCTGCAGCCTGCCTCGCAGCCACAAATGCACAGCGACGAGACCAGCGGAGAGCGTGGCTGATGCAGGAGGCGGCGTTGGTAGACGTACCAGTACTCATAATCCGGGTCAGAGACTCTGCCCACCCAGGGTTGCAGCGGCAGGCCTGAGTACCCGTACTCGTGCTGGTGCGAGGGCAATCCTGCGCGTGGGCGGCTGCCATACGGATAGAGGAGAGGTCGGCGGGGACGGAGAAAATGTGGCACCCCTGTTGTTCATGGAGCTTTCTCTTGGGGCTGGCGCAAGACATGGCTGCTGCCGCTATTGCGTGCGGCTGCCCTGTCCGAGTGATGCATGAGATCGCGTGTCGTGCTCGCGTTGATGGCGACCGAGGCGAGAAGCGAGGTGGAGCAGGATGGAGCAGCGGTCAACAGCTCTGATGAGACGGGACGAGGCGAGACTAGACGAGGTTGTGAGTTATGAGGTGAGAGAGACTAGTACATAGAGGCGGTTCTCGTTGGAAGCTGACACCCGACGCGGGCCCGGGCTGCGTCTCAAGAGGTACTTGCCAACTCACTCCCGTAGGTAGGTCCCAATGGTGGAAGGTCGTGTTCTTGATGTGCCGAGTTGGGAAGTCGCCAGCTCCAAGCACATGGATGCATGTTGTGGTAGCTCTTTCCTGGGCTCCGAGTTGAACAGTCCAATCAGCGGGCATCTACAAGCAAGGCGGGTGTTCGAGTAATACAGTGGTACCTGCCTGCCTACCTGTACATCCATGCAATGTAAATATGCCTCTTATTGATCCACGGGGGCCGTAACTACTCCGTACACAGGACAATACGTGCCAACCTAGCGGGCCCCCTCAATTTGTTGGACACTGCAGGTGGTGGGGCTGAATGAGCATACGAGTATACACTTGGAAAGGCACATGCGGTGGATCTCTCTACATGACCAGTCGATTCTTGTAGGTGCGTTACGCAGACTCTCCTGCTGTCGTTCGAGGCTGGACGCACGCATACCGAGGACGCCACCCATGGGCACTGTATGACCTCTTCGCGATGACGCTCTGCAGACATGCGTTGCCACTGTAGGTAGAGCCAGGTCGTAATCATTGCCAATCATACCGTGTCGAGTGCCTGTGTTTATTTTCATCAGCAGAGCAGTGCTCAACTATATATAAGGTCAATGTTATAAGCAGGTAGACAGGCTCTGGACGCAACAAATAACCGGCGCCGCGTGCTTGCCTGTTCCACTCCTCCTGACTGCTTAAACCGCTTCTCGAAAAGACGGGCCGCATCGGATCGGGACTTCGCTGCAGATCTTGCGCACGCGTCAGGATCATGTCTGCTCTCGCCACGGCGTGGCATCTCTTTCGACCCCAAATCTGCCCTTGAGATGCGACCTGGTGATGTTGCCTTGTTTTCCCTCATGGTCTTGCTGCTTTGGGTGGTATGCGCAAACGGCGGTTGGGAGAGGGAGATCCCAGAGCGGGGTGCGGCCGCCAAAACCGTGCAAACTGGTTGCTGCCTTCGCGGCGCGCAACAAGGAATGGGGACTTGGAGCGTAGCCCGCGTCGTCGCCAGTATACTAGGCATTGGGCGATCAGGGACATATCATGAGAGCATCGTCCCGTCTCAACTTGCCCGCCGCCGCCGTTGAGAGACTGTGCTCGCAGAACGGAGTCCTGAGGCATGCTCCCCGAAAATCCCTGCAGTCGCCACGAGGCTGCTATGCATGCATGCTGATTTAGGTACTTTTGAGTGACATAGCTTGCAGAATGCAGAATTTACATCACTTCCAATGTAAATCTGCCGCGATCTTGTCCTGCATCAAAGAGCGAGTAAAGTTGCGCATGTCGGCCGCTTCACGGCTATCGTCGTCCATTACCGCATCGCCGTCGGAACCTGACACGGCGGGACAGCACTGCTGCAAGGCTTTGTCATGTATCGTGTTCCACTCATCCATGGTGAAGGAGCCCTCGCTCTCGGCGAGGATGAGCTCGTCGCGCGAAGTGAAGGCGAAGACGTGGATGGATATGCTCTTCTCAATCTGACGAGCCGTGGGGTTGACGACGATTTGCCGGGCATCGTCTTGGTCAACGACGGCGTAGGATGTGGCAGTCAGGGTGGCAGACAATGGGATCGCGGCGGAGAGCAGGGACAGGACGGCCGTGTGGAGTAGAGCAGGAAGGATGGGCAGGTTCTGTGGGATGGTTAGAAAGCGTTGTTCAACGTAGCAAGACGCAAGAGAGAAATAAAGGAGACAGCTTACGGATCCGGCTTGCGACACCTTGGGGTTGACATAGTCATTTTCTGGGGCGACGGTGACCTGGAGGATGACCTGAATAAGAGTGCGAGGGTAGCTGTCGAGCAGGAGAAGCTGGCGCAGTGTCGAGTAGATCAAGGATTCGAGATGCCTCTCGCGGGTAGCCCCGACGCCGGCAGCAGGACGGACGAGGATGTCGAGGGCAGCTTCTTCGGGGATTTCGTCCCTCCTCTGGACCTCGATGGGCCCGTTGACCGCGCCAACGATGGTGTAGCCGGCGTAGGAGAAGGTGGCAGAGCCGTCGGCCTTGGCGAGGTGGGACAAGACCGCCTCTGGGTCGCGCGAGATGGCCATGATAGACTGAGAGCGGTCGATACGGGGCCGGGTGTCGGAATGGTGATGTCCTAGGCGGCGAGGAGAAGTGAAGCTAGGAATGACGTTAGTTGCGATGGATGCGGATTTTTCTAATCGCGTTTAATGCTGGATGCCCGCCCGAGGAGCGCGCCTGTTTCCAGTGCAGCTAGTGGGGATATACTTCCAGGTTGTACCGGTACTGCAGCGTGTGCAGGTGGACGTGGCTAAGCTTCAATGGTAGTGCACTGCGCTAGGTACAGCACAATCGAAAGACGGCCCGCGCAAGGGGGAACCCCAAGCAGGCCAGCTTCAGTGCGGCTTGTACTCCCTACTGAGAACACTGCTTCAGGCTCGCTTCATTTGAGGCCGGCCGTGCTTGTACACTGCTATGTGGCTCCTGCAGCTATGGATGTTGTAGTCATCAAGGTGCCCAATTCAACGTATCGGCTGCCGTGCTTCAACCAAAGTCCCGATACCAGCTTTGCCCCGCGGGCTGGGAACGTCTGAGTTGAAGGTACCTAACATAATACATGTAGGTCTGGTACATGTAGCGCGGGGTTGACGAAACAAGTGGAGGGTACCGGACTACCTACCTCAGCATCCAGCTGCCCACCACTTCCAAGTGCCAAGTGGAGGGGCAGCTGCGTCTTCAACGGGGACATTGCAGCCTCACAAGTCACAGTCCCAACACCTCACTTATTACCCTCACAACATTCATACTTCATCATTAACAGTTCTCGCAGCTGCATCCCACATCCGAGAAACGCCAAAGACTTTGGGTCCATCCTTTTCGGTCTGTGAGATCCATATCTCAGACAGAGGGAGACCCCCCAGTCTTAGAGAGGTGCATCACGTCGCCGATAAGGCTCGGATTAATCAGCACTGAGAAACGCCGTCCTTGCCTCCATTCACCTGGCTGCCCATCTACCCATACACACACCATAGCCGCCATGTCTACCCAAGCGCCTCAATCTGCCTCCATCCCCAATCTGAAGGACAGGATTCCCAGGCTCGAGCCCCGCCGCCGGAGACCGGCGCCTGGCAATCCCACTCCGACGCCCGAGACGCCGGCCCTTCCATCTCCGCCGGACTCGGCAACTCTCAAGTACCAGCTGCCCTCACGCCGCATTTTGTCTCCCAAAGATCATGATTTATTTCTGGCTTCCCCCACCCACGATCTCGTCCTCGCCTTCATCTTTGGTCTCTCTGATGCCGTCCGGGATATCCCCATCTCGGCCGTCCAGGAGTCCGATTGCAGCCCTGCGGTCCAGTCCGTTCTTTCTATCCTAGACGAGGCCGAGAACCTCGTCCTCGACAGCCCGCCCGAAGATGCCGAGGGCTCCCGTTTCGGTAACAAGGTCTTCCGAGCGTTCCTTGACAAGACCAAGGCCTCGAGTACCTCGTGGCACGGCAAGCTTGGCTTAACCAACCCCGACGCTGTGGGCGAGGTCGAGACCTACCTGCTACAGTCCTTTGGCAACAAGACCCGAATCGATTATGGCTCCGGTCACGAGCTTAACTTCCTGATTTGGCTCCTGTGCCTCTACCAGCTCAAGATCCTTCAGCAGTCCGATTTCAAGCCGTTGGTCCTCAGGGTCTTCACTCGCTATCTCAGTCTCATGCGTTCCATTCAGCTATCGTACTACCTTGAACCTGCAGGGTCCCATGGCGTATGGGGTCTGGACGACTACCAGTTCCTCCCCTTCCTTTTCGGAGCCAGTCAGCTCTTGCACCACCCCTTCATCACCCCTCTTGCTATCCATCAGCAACTCACCATCGAAGAGTTCGGCCATGACTTCATGTATCTGGGGCAAGTCAACTTCGTCAATACCACCAAGACTGTTCAGGGCCTCCGGTGGCACAGCCCCATGCTGGATGACATATCCTCTGCCAAGAACTGGTCCAAGATTGAAGGTGGCATGCGCAAGATGTTTGTTGCCGAGGTTCTGCGCAAGCTACCCGTAATGCAGCACTTCCTCTTTGGGTCCCTCGTCCCCGCCGTCGACGGCATGAGCACCGAAGCAGAGGCTGGTGTCGACCACGAGGAAGACGAAGCCGAAGGCGGCGCTGTCGTCGTCGAGCACGACGGGGTCAGACACGTGCATCAAGCCAACAGCTGGGGTGACTGTTGCGGTATCAAGGTACCCAGTGCTGTAGCAGCGTCCCAAGCCATGAAGAAAAATGGCGCTGGCGGTGGCTTGCGGAGGATTCCCTTCGACTAGAACTCTATATGTGCAGGAAACCACGGCGTCAACAAGACGTTGCTTGAAAAATGAATAAATTTAATCAACTAAATCGACGCCAAAAGACCCAAGGTATCAACCCAACAGACTCCAAAACGACCTTTTTTTCTTTTCCCCTGTTTTCACTGTTCACATTACAAGGAGATTATCTCCATCCGCCAAGAAAGGTAATTATTTGGAAAGAGGCATGGGCAACTCGAGAAGAGTGAAAGGCTGATTTGCAAATCACAAACAACCATGATCTTAGAAACGAAAGGGTAATAATGATCGACCCAGAGGCTGTAGAGGCGCTCACCAACAAGTCGCCATCAGCTCATCCACGGATACGAGTCGAAGGGGCTAGGCACAGAACGGAACGGCCACCGTCACCCGAAAACAGCCCTCCGCACAGCTGCCGCTTGCGGGCTTGGCCTCGCACTCGCTACCGCCGCGACGCTGGACATGGCGTCTGGAGCAGCTCCGCTGGCAGCAGCCTGAGCCCACTGTGCGAATTCGTTCTGCGGCGGCGGAACGGCGGCTGCGACCTCTTGCGTCGGGGCTGCGGTGGCGATGTTCGGGGGCGGCGAAGGTGACGAAACCGCTGCCGGGGACGAAGACGAGGCCGTCGCTGGCCGTGCTGCCGCAGAGGACGAGCTGGGCGGGGAATAGGAAGAGGAAGTGGCAGGCGACGGCGATGGGGAGACGGTAGGAAACGTTGTTCGCGGCGCTGGGACTACACTGCTGCTTGGTGACAGTGCTGGCGGAGGAGCAGACGACACGGGAGTGGACAGAGACGGTGCGACGGAGGTACTGAACGACGGGGCGGACGAAGACGCCGGCCGCGACACGGGCGCGAAGGCTGCGACAGCCGGATACGACTGCGCCGTCAGGGGGACGGCCGCGGAGGACTGTGCGTGCGGAACAACCGACGAGGCTGATGGCCTCGGCGTCGTCGCGGCGACCCCAATGTAGTGGACCCTGTCGGGCGTCGTCGAAGCAGACGCAGTCGTCGCCGCTGCTGACGAGGTGGAGGAGACGGCGGCGCTGGTGGTCGCGTCCTCCCGTACCGGCGCAGGCTCCTGTCCCACCGTGACGGGGGTGTACTGCGTGTCCCCCGTGGAAGTGGCGCGGGTCGTCTGTTTGGCCGTCGTACGTGTGCTCGGCTCGTCGGTGTGGTGGTCGTTGTTGCCTCCAGGCCCGTCGCCGTCGCCGTTGGTGTCGCCATTGGTGATACCCCCGGGGCCGTCGCCGTCTCCGTTGGTGTCGCCGCCCCGTCCTCCCCCGGCGGTTGGATGAGCCGAGACCGGGCCGCCATACGCTGCCGTCGACTGCGGCGCCCAGTGTGGCGCGTATGCGCCGCCCCTGCTACCGTTGTCGCCGGAACCACCGAAGAAGCCGCTGTCCGACGCCGCGGTCGGGTATACTTCGGCCGCAGCGGGCTGTTGTGGCTGCTGCTGGGTGGTTGTCGATGCTGGGTACGGCGACACGGCCACCGTCACCGTCTGGGTCACCACGAGGGTCGTATGCTGCGTGTGCTGCTCCTTGGCAGCGGCGGCGGCGGCTACGGGATAGGCCTGGGCACCACAATCGTCGGAGCTGCCCCTGCGGCGGTGGTGGCGGTAGTGGTGCGGGACGTCGCCCTCCTCGTCCGCGGCCCATCCGAACTCGCCCTCTTCCTCGTCATAATCCGCCTCCCCTTCGTCTCCGTCTTCTCCATCCGCGGCCCGGTCTTGGACCGTCTCGAGACCACGTCGGTGGAACCGATGTCCGTGCCGGTGGTGGAGGTGGTTGTGGCGGTGGTGGTGGGCGCGGGCATGGGCGGGCGAAGATCGGCCGCTGCCGTGGGGCTTCTTGGCCGCAGCAGCAGTCCTCCCACCAGCCAGGCCGTGCTTCTGCCTCTCGCTGCTGCTGCTGCTGCTGCTGCTGTCACCGCCGCGGCCGCTATTGTTGGTGCCAAACGAGGACGCGAGGCTGTGCGGGACCACCACGGGCCGGAGTGGCGGGGCCGCCGAAACGAGGGAGTGCTGGTGCTGGTGCTGCGCCGGAAGCGAGAGCAGAGCCGCCAGCAGGGCAGCGAGACGGGTGCAGCGCGCCATGTCGATGTCTTCTTAGTAGACAGGGGGTGGGGTCGTTGATTCGAGTTGTTCGTGATGACGGGGCCGGGGCAATCAAAAGGGGGGGGGGGGCAGCTCAATAAGTACTCGTAATCTGACGTCGTTTGTGGTCTAATAACACACTGGTTTGCTTGACATTGGCTCTGATGTAGGTCTCTCTTCTGATGCTGCTTACTTCCGCCGAGAGAGGAAGCTTGGGACGCTGTCTGCCTCCTATTCCAGTGTTGAGTGAGTGAGCAAGTGAGTGAGTGAGTGAGTGAGTGTGTGTGTGTGTGTGTGAGAGTGTGTGTGATGGCCGAGCCGCTGTTGGTGACCAATAGAGTAGCAGTGGAAAAGACCTCGTCCATCGAGGAGAAGCAGGGACTATTCCCAGGCCGGCACCCATGTTCGATATATACTCGGGCGCTCTCTTGCGCGCTCTCTCTCTATCTCTCTCCTCCTGGCGATATGCCTATCATCTCTTTCACCTGGCCTCCGGGCTTGGTCTGCATACTTTCCCACCCTTGGAACGGGATATACCAAAGTAGGCGGGAAAGGGACGCAATGTGTGCTTCCTAGCCGGGCCCAAGGGCGCAGAAACAACCAGAAGCCCTGGTTCCTGACGCCCCGGGGATTTCCATCTGAGCGGCTATCCTCTTGCCTTCTCCGTGCCTGGCAGGGCCAGACAGCTGGGTGCGCTGGCTCGTCGCAGCGTCCGCGGGGCCCACGCACCACGCCGCAGGGAAGGGGGTGGATGCCCTTGGCGGGAGAAAGGGGGGAAGACGAATCTCCAGGGCGGTAGGGAGTACGCAGGAACGGGCAGCCACGGTGGCGACAGCAGCGTGTCGCCCTCGCGCCCTTTGCTGGCCCGAGTCCTATGCTCGGGGGCCCATCTACCACGAAGTCCACCTGCAGGGCTGCTTCATTGGATCCGCAGAACCAGGCAGCCGGACCTGGGCGAGGGGAAAGAACCCGGCAGTGCCCTGGCCCAGACGGACAGAGCCTGGCCAGATTGCGTACAAACGCGAAGTTGGATGTCTCAGAATGCAGAATATTGCGGGCTGTTCTTCAGCGATCCTTTAGCAGGAAAACGACAGCTGGACGTTACGCGCCCCGCCTTTCTTCTCCCTCGACAAGGGAGGTCTATGAGATGCCAATGACAACAACGAACCAGGTCTCGTAATGATGACTTTGAGTGTATTGGTTTCTTCACGCAGCCAATATCTGCTACAGGGAGACATGAGACCATCGCCACCTATGTACAACAAAAAGAGGTGACTTCGAGCCAACACCACAAGCATTGGTTCTATTCATCCCTGATCCGGAAATATCGAAACCCTTGAGCTCGATGCGCTGCCGATACAACATTGTGTGTACTCGTGATCCATCGTACCTCGCTTCCGTCAAGATGCAAATGCAACAGGGTATCAAGGCAAAAATCCGTAACGCCGTTGCCACTGCCATAACACCCAATCAAAACCAGATAACCCACCTGCTGCCAAAACCATACGTTGCCAAACCCACAGGACCAATTCGTGAGACATGCCGTTGAGCGGCTCCTCCGCGGTCTCCTCAATATCACTCATGAAATGCAGAGCAGCATGCACGCCGGAAAATGACGTCCCTGGAATGATTCGAACGCCTTAGTCTTCCCAAATCGTCTCAAGATCGAGGTCCCCTCGTCTTTCTGCGCCACAGACACTCCAACGCTTGCGCTTATCCCGGGAGCCCATGCCACCCAAGGTTCTGCCTCGAGTGGGCATGTCGAGGCTGCCCCGTCCTTTGGGATCTCCAGAGGAATCGTTTCCCTCAGCTGCGTCGGCGTCGGCCTTCAATTGAGATATCCTGTCGGCCTCAATGGCGGCCTCTTCGGCATCGGGGGTGTCGGGGATCGTTTCAAGACTGGAGATGCTGGGGCTTCGAGACCGCATCGAGCTTGGTGTCGAAGGCATAGACGAGGGCGGGGCGTAAGCGGGGAAGTTGTACCCAGAGGAAGAGCCTTCGAAGCGGTAGGACGGGGAGCTGGCGACGCTGGAGGGTGTAGCGGGCAAGGATGGAGAAGAGGAAGACGTGGGGAGGGTAGCGTAGCGGAGAGGGGACGAGGTGCGTCGAGGCATGCCTGTGGCAGGTGTCGGAGGAAGCCCGAAACTGGGAGAGACGCTGCGGTCGGGGGGCTGAGGCTTCCGGTCGCTGTCGAGGACGGAGGAGCGGACTGGAGATGTCGGGAAGCTTTCGTCGGCAGGTTTGCGAGGGAGGCGTTGTCGACTCGGGGAGCCAGACCCAGAGGGGCTGGAGGGGCGGACGAGAGGCGGGGAAAGAATGCGGCCAGCGCCATCGACACCGGGCATGGACCGGGTGCGGCCAATGCCGGGCAAAGAGGGAATGACGGCCGATTTGGAGCGTGTGTGGGCGCCGGAGAGTGGTGAGGCGGTTCGGGGACGGTAGGGCAGAGGAGCGCCGGAGGACCAGGTGGGCGAGTTTGGCGACGTGGGTTCGGTGGAGCGACGCAGGTAGTGAGATTTCTTGGTGAGGTCGGCGGTGCTTGTGAGGATGGGGGCGGGTTGGTGCAGACGAAGCTCGGGATGGGAGAAGAGCGGAACTCCTCCATCCTCTCCGTCTCGGGCACAGGTTCCATGGCGAGTGGATTGTGGGCGAATGGCTCCTCCACCGTTATGGGAAATTCATGGAAAGGCGAGTCAAGAGGCAGCTGGGGCCGCGGTTGGTTTGAGACGGACAGCTACAGGAGAGGGAGAGTGCCGGATAGCAGTACCCTATGGGTTGATGGGGTGCCGTTGTGTTCCAAAGACGGAACGATGGAGAGGACAGCGTGCGGGCGCTGGTTAAAAGAGATGGCGGCGGCAGTGGTGGCGGCGGCGGTGGTGGTGGTGGTGGTGGTGGTGGTGGTGGTGGTGGTGGTGGTGGTGGTGGTGTGGTGGTGGTGGTGGTGGTGGTGGTGGTGGTGGTGGTGGTGGTGGTTGTTGTTCGTTAACTGAGGTTGATCGTCGGGCATGTGGGTACAGTAGTACTGGGGTATCTGCTCGTTTTGGGGGCGGCGGTGGTGGTGGCGTTCACGTGGCGGAAAGGGTCGCGTCAGACCGCGGACGAGGCCGATAGGTGGGTGGGAAGCCGAGTGCAGATGTGCAGGCACCGGCCAACTCGGGCAAGCGACTCAAGAGTGGAATCTTCGAGCGAGCGGATGGATGCTGCGTTGTACGAGTTCGCGGGCTACACGGTATTTGTACTGGAGGCGACGTCGAGCAGGAGGGGGGGCCCAAGTTCGCGTCGGGGGGATGGTCTCGGTTGGAGGTGGAGGCGAAAGCGGTGGTGGTTGAGAGGGATCGAGTCGAGCCTAGCATGCATGCATGAATCGAGGTTGACGTTCGGTGCAAGGCGCTGGGCAGGAAGCGAGTGCCTATGTAGGTACTCTCGGTGTCTGCGGGCACGGTTCCGTGGAAGTGGCTGAAGCTGATGTGGTAAACACCGACGTCCGGACACCTTGCGAAAGTCGGGAAAAGCGATTGATGACTGGGAGGCGGGCACAACCTAGCACATGAGTGAAGTCGATGCAGTGGAGGTGACGCAGCACGCAGGTGCTGCAGGAGGTAGGTACTCGTAATAGGTACCTGGGTTGGTGTAGAGGTTGTGGACTGAAGTGGATGGAATAGATAGGTAGGATCTCCGTGCCTGCCCGTGACTAACAGACCAGCGAGCCAAAGCCAACTCGGGACTAACTTGATTGTGAGTCGGAGGTGAGCAGGTGCATTGGGTATTGAGCGAGATAATAAATGGAAGTAAGGGAAGAAGGAAAGAGCGGCAGCGTCAGTGACGAAAGCATCAACCAGATAGGGTCGAGGTGGAAGGTGCCAGCCGACCCGGAACAGAACATACAACCAGTCCCGATCCAATCCATCCGTGTAGGTAGGTACCTACGAGTAGGCAGGTAGATAGGTGGGTATGTAGGTATCTGGACAGGTCGAGTCTGGCTGGGGTGATTGGTCAGGTGGCGTACCTGGAGGATTGGCAGCCCAGGCGATACTCTAGGTGTACATGTGCATGTAAGTCAGGAAGGTATTCGCGCGTACAAGTCGCTGCTGTCGGGTACAGACTCTCGCCGACCTACATGTCCCACACCGAGATGTCAGGGCCTGGCCTTCATTCTTCCGTGGGACGAAACGCCATCATCCACCTCCACAAGGAGGGTACTCGCACCTTCGTTATTACTCACCTTCTGGGCTCGGATGGATTCAATGGATCCCACAAACCCGATGCTATCTACATATCCCGGTCTCCCAAGCCATCTACGAGTGCACCAGCCACTGGATTCGTTCTTTTTCTTTTGGCGGTCGCGGGCAGGGAGCACGTCGCGGCTGTGACAGCTCTTCCAACTCAGCTGGGTTGGGTTCCAACGACGGGCAAGTCGATGCCTGGCATCCATGAATCCACCCATCGTCAATGCGCAGTTCCAGATCGGGCCGTGGACCGGCTCGTTGAGGCCTTACCCAATGCCATACGTGACAGGGGACCCCTTTTTTACTTCTGACCGCTGGCTGGCTGGCTGGTCGGCTCCAGTGGCTGGGCAAAGTAAGGAGAGTCACATTGATGCATCCGACAGGAACGCGGCCATTCTCGATTGCCATGCCATGCCATGCATGTCACGTACGAGTATCCGTACGGGGGTACCTACATGTAGACAGGGCTCGGGCCTCGAGTGCTTGTACGAGTACTCGCGCAGCGTCGCTGCCACGAGCGTGTCGTCTCTCTTGCCCACATGAGGTACCTGGGTTAAGTGGTTTGTCTCTCTGCGAGTGTGCTGAGACGGGGGGCTCGCGAGGCATTCCATCAGTCGTTTGTATGGAGTGCCTAGCCAGACACGGGCTTCAGGGCATCCAGCAAACGCACATTCGAGGAATGCCGCACACATGAACCCCTCTTCTAGCTACCACCTGTCCACGCGTACCTAGATATCTACATGTAGTTATCGTACAAGCACGCTAGGCAATGCCCATATTTCTCGTGCTGCGCTTCGACCGATGAGTCGAGTCGAGTCGAGTCGAGTCGAGTCGAGTCGGCCCCGCGTGGCCCCCTCTCATCCTCGATGCCCCGTTGCCCGCCCCAGTTTCCCCGGCTCGCGTGGCCCCACGTCTTGATTGGACGCTCGAGATGCACGACTACGGTACCGTGGGTACGTGGGTACCTGTACGGACGCGCATCTCCCCCGCTGACATGCAGTCCCGCCACAGGTCCCGCTACCTACCCGTAAACGCGCCGGCAGCGTCCATGGATGGATGCTTCGACCCTGCAGCCGGGCCACCCACAACTGGAGCCCCCTCTGCTGGCCAGCTGCCCGCCTCCAGCACTCTCCACTTTCTCAGTGCTCTAAGGTACCTACCTGCCTAACACATGCTTGTGTGTACCTACATGTACATACCTACCTAAGATACCGATACGAGCACAACCACCTCCTGTGGACAGATCCAATGGAAGTCTTGCTGCTGCTCTTCTTTCAACAAGTCGCCTATGCCTTCACTCTTTGACCGACGACGACGTTCCCGCCTGTCTGGGCAAGACAGCCGCATTCCATCTCAACCTCAGCTACGCCACCATTCAGAGTCATCGACACCCCCTCGCTAATACGCGTACGATTATGGTGCCCCTCCACCTGCCACTAGGCTGCCAACAGCAGTCCACCTCATCACCAAGTCGGTAGCAGTAGCGACATACGAGAGGTAGACATCCACGGCTGCCGGCCAGAAACGACACTGCCGACTGCCATGGGGGGGGCCACCCCCGAGCCCGAGCAACATCGGGGCTGCTCTGCGTGAACTAGCCCCTTGGCCGGCTCGTGAGGCATTTCACTTCCGGTTGCCACCCGTCCGCGCTTCGCGCCGCGTATGGATACGGGGTAAACAACAAGTCGACGAATGGGCACGCGCATCAGGGTCCGTGGCTTCCGCCCGGCCCCTCATCCACGCCGTGCTTACGGAGTACCCCTTCTTCCCCTTCCCCTTTTCCGCCCCGTCGCCCACCGCCTCCCCCCGCAAATCCCTGCCCGCGCGTACGGAGTACTCGTACTTTGGCTTCTCTCTACTCGTAGGTGTGTCCACACCTCACGAATTCCAGTCTTGGACCGATGGGCACGAGTTCTCTCTCACACAGTCTCATCTCACAGCCTTCAGGTTGCGTTTACCCGGTCGTCTGTCAGTGGGTGCCCTTGTCTGTCCTGTGCGGCGAATCCGACTGCCCTGATCCCGACCGCCTCCCCGGCCCTCGCCCCACACACGACCCGCCCGTCTACGAGCACAGAGGCCGACGCTCTACGAGTATCCGGACTTGCGCCGAGCATCCGTACCCAGCCAGTCATCCATGTCCACCGGACTCGGCGTGACCGTCCCTACCCTACGAGCACGGGCGCTGCGCATGATGGCTGTCGCCCCCGGCGCCCGTCCGTCCGGGTCTGGATGCTTGTCTGCCCATCTCAGCACTGCAATCATGCTCCCTTGTGGCTTGCCTGGAGCTTTCAGCAGTCCGCTTTACGCCTCCCGCCTCAGGCTGATTCCCCGCCACCGCGATGCAATGATGGACGACCTTGGATTGTGAACCTGGACCCAACCTGGCGGGGGGTTCGCAGCCCGGGCCAAGCTGCTCCAGCCCACCGTACAGGCAGCTCCACGATCAGGCCGGCCCATTTTCCAAACGTGCGCAGGATTCGGCCGGCTTCGATTGTCCATGTCAGGGTTACTGCCGTTGCATTGCCTGTAACAGGTCCATCTCGGCGCAGGATGCTTCTTGCCGCACACGGTACGAGTACACGTATCATGATCACCTTTGTGTATGTGCTTCCAGGCGCAGGCACTGGCTTGGGCGCGTGCCTGGCACGAGTATGCGTGCTGGGTGGCAGGTTTGCCAGTAATAACCTGGGGGCAACCTTGCCGCGGTCGCATATGCAGCTCCCCGAACGGTCCTCTCAACGACTCTTCAACGCCCTCCACCACTACTCGTACCTCCCGGCTGCAGGAAAAGGGGCCCCGGCTCGCGTCAAGATCTAGGCCTATCTGCATGTTTCAGCCCATGCAATCGACGTGGTGTTCAGGCCTTGGACATTGTCTGTCTTCCGAGGCTACTGGTCGAGATTACGGAACCGGACTGCCAGCCACGACCTCACACAGCCATGCTCCTCGGGAGGAGTTGTGAAGAGAGTTGATCGCTGGTAAGGTCAGCTCCAAACCGTCCGAAGAGCGGGTGGCAGGTATGACGTAGCTCTGGACTGTCGGGTTTGAAGTTTTCAGCCCGCCGGGCATCAACGAGCTGCCGCGCCCGGGATATCCCAACTTTCAACGCATCTCCATCCGGCAGGGGTCCGCTGGCCGCCCGCTATCGCCCAAACAGCCGCCGCGGTATCTCGGGCGAGTACTCGTAGAGCCATGAAAGCACATGATCCCTATGCTATGCAACCTTGTCACTCTCACTTGCCGGGCTCCCACCTCTCGGCGTTGACCGCTGCGGTCATGGTGGAGAAACATCCAACGCTCGTGGGCCTCGCAGCCTCCACCGGCGATCGATTGTAACCATGTGCTCCCTCCTCATCGCCGTGTCTGCACCACTCCTCCCAAACATGCATGGCTTTGGGATCGTCACGGAGGTTCTCCGGGATGCGAGAAAAGATGACCCGATACCATCCAAAATGTCTGCCAGTACGAGTCTGCGACGCTATTCGCACAAGGAACGTTAGGCAATGCTACCGCCAACATATCGCCACATGTGCGTTCATGGTCCAGAGGCGTGACGTTGTTGGGCACTTTCACGAAGAGTAACAAGCTTGAAGCATTGCCACGGTCGTCCTACGCTTCGCGACTTTGGCAACATACAAGCCGCAAGCAACGTGGCACGATATCACAGACCGGTCCGCCGATAGGCGTACCATGCCACAGTGCTGGCTGGGTGGACAGGCGATCCTTGTGTGTGTGAAGACGAGACGGAGAATGGCTCTTCTGTTGGGCAGAAATATCCCATCACCCAGCCGCAGGTTGATGGGGGCGCAGGCAGGCCTGCTGCCATGTATGCTTCGACTTGTATGGAGCAGTGAGCAGTGGAGGGGCGCCTCGCGGGGCGCCAGCCAACCCATGTCCCACTCGTGCGCATCTTCCTGACTTGCATCAGGCCGCAACCCGCCGGTCGCCTCCGCTTCGGGGTAAACGAAATATTTGCACGCGAGAGACTCTCCTGCTCGCGAGGACATTCTCTTCCCAAGGTCTTTCGGGTTGAATCTGGGAGTAAGAAGTCGCCCATCATGCGGTGTCTGCGATGTGCCGACCGACAGGCCAGCGCAGGCAGCTCGGGCAGCCTCAGATACGGGACTGGGGATTATTGCTTAACTCCTTTCTGCCTTGAAGTGAGCCGTGTTCTTCAGTTGCCACCTTCGTCTAAGGCATATTGTAATCGCGCCGTTGCTCCAGTCGTGGCGTCACGGATGCAGTCGAGTGCGTCCATTGACTTGACTACTGCTTATTGCGCAACGTATTTGGTCAGGAACACGCCGAGGCACCTGCAGTGCTTACCTAGGTGACCGCTCGATACAGGCGTGCTGCGGTCGACTGACGCAGGTGGTCTATTCTTTGATTCTTCTTGAGCAGGCGCCCCATGTGGTTGACGGCCTCATGCAAGAGGGGGACACACTCAGCCCTCATTCATTGGTCTGCAGGCCAGCCCCCTTCTTGTCCTTGTCCCCGCACGCCCATCAAGTACCGTCATGGCCAATCCGACTCTGGCTGAACCTAGAATCCATGACCTTCTCACAGGCTGTCTCTCTTCGCCGTGATCGTGGACCCTGCGAAGACGTTCGTTAGGTGAAACTTCGCTGTCCATGGGAAAACTCTACATAATGAATTAGGACACTTCACTTTGTCCATCATTATAAAACCCCCGAATGGTCATGACAACTGATCATAACATGGTCATACTGTTTACGGGATACCCAAAGGGTTTCAGAAGGACACCTTGAATCACACGCCTCGCTTTGTATACCTTAATCAAATAGATCAGCTACTTTATTAGGATCTGAGCATTATTGATATCTCTCTCCTTGCTCGATATGTATCACACTCGCGCACCTCATTCTGCTGACGTTCAGCAGCCACGCAGTCACACAAATCGAATTCGACCTTCATTCAATAGAAGACCATGCTCACGTAATGAGATCTGACCTCAAATATCGAACGTCCAACGTAGGGATGAGACCAAAAGAGAAACAACAGGCTTTCAACATTAATAATGCCAGGCATCGAGAACTTTTCTCGCATCGGAGGACGACTAGTCAAGCAATCAGCACAGCAGAGACAACAGTCCCGGACGTGTTTGTCACAGTAGATCAATCTCCGATTCGCAAAACTCCATAGTCCGATACTTCAAAAAAGATGTTGTTGACTAGCAACCGATCCTCTTCTCCCCTCCATGCCCATATTCTGAGGGCGTTTACTGAAAGGGAGCTGTGCTGAAACATCACCTCGCAATACATCCACTCCTGATTTTCAAGCGATACCGCGATGGCGCTCAGCTCCCTGCGCCATCCTGGCTCGAAACGACTGCAGGGGGCATGAATCTGGATACCTCGCAATAAACCAAACGAAAGACCGACATACTTTACACAGAACCGGGAATTCGCCTCGATCGACTCAAACCACTCAGATTCTAACAGCAAGCCGGTCAATTGTGCTGTGGCTGGTTTGACCTTGTCAAACGTCTTCGCGAAACAGCCTTTCCCATGAACGCCCCTTGCAATCCGTCGAGCCATTAAAAACCGCTCCATTTTCCACCTAGCGCTGTTCGATTGAGACTCTTGTTCCGAGTCACTATCTAAGCGGTAGACTCAGCAGCAGGCGCTGCGTCCTTCTCCGTCGTCGCCTCCTGTGCCGCTGTCAGCTGAGCTCAATCCAAATGACATTGGTCGGAACTTACCTCCTTGGACTTGGTCTTCTCGTCCTTCTCTGGCGTCTTCTTCGACTCAGTCTCCTTCTCTCCCTCAGTCTTCTCAGCCTTTTCCTCAGAAGCATCCTTCTGGGCTTTGTCTCCAGAAGTCTCTTTCGGGGCCTTGTCTGTCTCGGATTTCGGCTCAGCCTCTTTAGTGCCGTTAGAGGTCTCTTTAGCCTTGGCTGGCTCCGATGTTTGGCCATTGATGCCGTTGGCGGGTGCAGCCGTGCTGATGGCCGAGGCCGGGGCGCCCTCGTCGGCGGCAAGAACCGCGTTCCACTTGTCAAGCAGTGTTTGCGAGCGGGGCTTGAACTTGAGCTCAGTCTCCTTGGGAATGTTGTTGAGCTTGATTATAGCCTTGAGGACCTTGTTGATCTTGGTCGCGCGGATGATGCTGGCCTCCAGATCGGGGAACTGCTCGAGTTTGCCGAGGAACTCTGACATGGAGGACATCTCCTCCTCCTTTGGGGGGCCGTCTTTGCTGATAAGGCCACGCTGCAGGCGGTGTCGCAGGAAGAGAATCTCCTTCTCCTTGCGCTGCCGGCGTTCTTCAGGGGTGAGCTCGGGCTCCTTGGGCACTGGTGTGTTCTTGTCCGACTTCTTGCCATCTCCATTCTTGGCCTTGGGCTTCGACTTGGCCGACTTGGTAACCGAATCCTTGGCCAGAGGAGACTTGGTGCCATTGGCGGCCTTGGGCGTGGAGGATCCCGTCAGCTTGATCTTTGGTTTCTTGACCGAGTCGGACCGCGCGGGAGTCTGTTCGCAAACTGTTAGCATCCAATCTAATTCAAATGAGCCAGCCAAATAGGGCTGGCTGCCAACCAAAACAAGCTCAACATACGGCAGCTTCGTCTTCAGCCTTGCGCTTCTTTGTCTTGGGCTTCTTCTCAGAGCGCTCGACGTCGTCCTCCATGTCGACCATCTCGAGGTCGCCATCCTGGTCAGGCGAGCCAACAGCCTTGGACTTGCGCGGCGTCTTCGCGACCTTGGCGGCGGCCTTGGCCTCGGCCTTCTCCAGCTTGGCTGTGCGGGCCTCTTCAAACTCGCGAAGAACGTTTTTGAAGTAGTCGAGATCGTTGTTCTCGGCAGCAAGGTGGTGGGCGGCCTGCAGGTCCTTGCGCATCTTGTCGGTGATCTCTGACTCGACGACAGCGGTATCGAGGGGTCTCAGGTCTGTGTTGGGTACCCACGAGCTGCGCAGAATCAGGTCAGCATGTGTCATCAGAGTGAGGTGGAGGGACGTACAATTCATTGGTGTGAAGGAACATGACGGCAAAAGAGCGGTCGCCGACGCGCTTGCCGCCATCGGCGAAATCCTCGCGGTAGGTACCGTCAGGGCTCGCTGCAGATACAGGGCGCTTGTTGAGCAGCTCGCGGGACAGCATATCCTCGTCGCAGACAATTGTTGGCCACCAGGGGTAACCCTTCAGCTTGGTGTAGAAGTAGTCACCAGGTTTGGCGTCGACATTCAAAATCTTAGCCTTGGAAGCCTTCTTGTTGAGCTTCTTGCCGTTCTTGGCTACGGCACCAGCGCCCGACTTGCGTCGGCCCTTTGCGCCCTTATCCTCTGCCGGCTCAGTCGCCATCTCAACATCGTCATCGGCTGCTTTCTCCTTGGTGGACTCTGAGAGACAAATGGTTAATTCACAATTCGATGTGAGATTGCGGGTGAGTGATTGTGGATGATCGGGGTTGCCTAAGGCGGTGTAGAGCATGATAGGCAAAGCAGCGCAGATTACCGCCAATCCGGCGCGGTTGGGCTGGGGCTGTGCAACATGAAGAATGGGCTGGGGTGTGGGCAGTAATGTCGCGTTGCCACGCGCCGCGCTGTTATGCTTCCGCGTCATGTTGTATCGGAAGGCGTCACGCGAGCCACTGCATCTCGACGGACTCAACATTGACGCGCCGCAGACGTTGAGGAGCGGCTTATCGCGAGCGCGGATGGAGGTCATGGGATACCAGTATCGGGCTGTAGGTATCGGATGCAGGAATGGAGGCGGGATCGTGTGTGTGCAACGTGGCGCGCTCGGCCGGCAAAGGTTGACTTACCTTCGTCTTTGGCAACAGCCGGCTTCTCCCCATCGGCCTCGTCCTTCTTGGCGTCAGCCTCGGCGGGCTTCTCCTGGTCCTTGTCGGCCTCGTCGCCCTTCTTGTCAGCGCTATCCGTCCCCGCCGGGGCAGACTTGGTCTCGTCCTCGGTGGAAGCGGCAGGCTTGTCGGCGTCTTCCTTCTTTTCGACGTCTGCCTTCTGGTCGGCATCGGCAGTGCTGGAGTTGGGGGCGGCAGTTGCTTCAGACGTCTTGGTGTCTTCGGCGGGCTGCGCGGCAGGGTTCGTCTCGTCGGCCATGGTGGGCTGTGATGGACTGACGACGGAAACTTGTTTGTTCGAGACGTGGGTGCGCTGCTAGTGATCCCACCACTCAGCAGACGGGCAGTGTGCTTAGCACAAATGCGCCAGGTAGAGGGGCGTTGAATTGGCGAAGCGCAAAGGACGCGTCACAAAGAGCGCGATGGCTACTGGGAGGACGATGACTCGTTAGCTTGAGTTTGAAGAAGCGGAGAGACGCGCCGAGAGAAAAGGGCGCCGCAGGACGTGTTGCTGGTCGCATGGGGCTGGTGCAGATGCAAGAGGGCTGGCGCGAAGAGGTTGCAGGGGGAAAACAACGCGTTCTGGAGAGCCAGTCGAGCTGAGTCGCAAGAGCGATAGATGACAACAGGCGACGGGGAAGAGACTGCGGGAGAAAAAAAAAACGGGGACCAGACGCGACGGGGTGGCAGGGTGGCAGGGTACGACATACGCAATTGACGCGGGTGGAGATAATGTTGATGATGATGAAGACGTCGGCGTCGGCAGCAGAGATAGCGGCGGCGACGAGGGTGATGGCGAAAGGATGGAGAGGGTGGTAAGAAGAAAGAGGGATGATGGCGGTGTTGTGGTGTGGTGTTGGCAAGTGGGCGGGTCGCGCGCCTTGCAGAGAGCTACTCGTAGAGAAGACGGGAGGAAGCTAACCTAACCGGGGCGGGTAAAGGCAGAACGAGACAGACAAGGCGACGTCCGGGATGGGACTGGGGATGTAAGGCAAGGCAAGGTAGGTACGCCGTGGCACGGTAGGGTAGGTAATAATAAGGTCGGGTCGGTGCGACCAGAACGGGTACGAGAGAGAGTATGGGGTCAGTCAGGTCCGTTCGGGGGGGGGGGGGGGGCGGCGGCGGCGGCGGTGGCAGGCGTGGCGTGGCGTGGCAGGATGTAATGATCGAAGCGTACCTTACGTACCTACTTGACTTGCCTACTGTGCCTACCTACCTACCTGTCTCTCGCGTACTACGAGTTATGGGTGTATGCACGGTATGTAGCAAGCAAGCATTGATGAGGCAAGCAGGCCGGCTCGATGAGGAAGACGAAAAAGAGTGGGCGGGTATGACGGACAGGATGGGGACGCCGACGTGACGGATGGATCCGTGGAGACGAGTACCCATCACCTTACCGCCAGGCCTACGAGTACTCACCCTAAACAGGTTCCCCAGCTACCTACCTACCTTGCTGGGGCGTTTCGGCGGCGGGTACGGTTCGGGTTCGGGGACGGGCCTCCATCACCACCCTCGCCAGCCAATAATGTCTGGCATCTCATCTTCTTCACAATCAATTGAAAGGCGCTGGGTCAGACGTCCTCCCTCTGTTAGGTCATGCATGCGGGTATGCCCGGCACAGTATTGGTACCACCGAGATCTGATACGGATCGAGACGGATCTGCAATTACGGACCAGAGAAACAGCAGCTTGAAGAGGAAAGAGCCCGTGGGTGAGGACAGACAAGAGTGGAGGGAAGCAGGCCCCGATGGAGCGGGTTGTAGGTACGGGTACTGCCTGTTCGCACTTACCCTTCACTCAGGTGTGTGCGACCAGGGCGGGCGGCGGCCAGCCAGCCAGCAACGGGCCACGGCTCGGGCGCAGCTTCCCAGCGCGAGTTCGAGGCAGGCAAGTCCGATACTTCCAGCTTTGATCCATTCAAGGTACGGTAGGTCGGGTATGAGGTGACGATGTCGGGTGTACATCATGAGGAGGAAAAGTCGCCCCCAGGTCTGGCCTATTCTTAGCCCTTGCCTCCCGTCTTCCGCTTACCGGACAGCAGTTCCACTCCATCTCGAAGACTTCACCCCCGCTAGGTCTCAGCTTGCTTCCTCGTCGTCGATTGCCCTCGGCTCCAACTCGAGGCCGACGGGAGTAGCAAGAACTCAGGTTCTGTTGCCGTCCAAGAGAGGCCCCGAAGCCAGCCCCCGAGCCGCCCTGCTCCGACATGGGGAACCATCGTCATAAGCAACGTGACGACAACTTCGGGGCGGCATTCGGGTGTTCCAGCGCCGCGGTGGTGTCGCGCGCCTCGAGGACTCCTCGCCCCCAAGCCAGTTCGCCAGGGAGGAACGGGCCTCCGAACCACGACGAGCACGCGTTTCGCCCGCCCTGTCAGACAAGGCCACCGCCCAGACCCGGCTTGCAAACACTCAACCGCCTCTGAACAGGGCAAGGGACTGCAACCTGTCCTCGGGTCTGGAAGGCAGAAAGGCCTCCATCTCTTCCATACTGATGGCTCTTGAAGCGCGCGGCCCTGTTGAGGGCAGTTTGCTCGGGCGTTTAGCTGGCCAGTACTTTTGGCCGAGGGCGCTTCTTGAGACAACTCCCGTCGGTGTGCCCACTCGCTGGCGGGTTGGCTGGTTGCGAGCAACGAGGTGGCGGGTCTGGCTGGCCGATCGACGCGCGGGCGCCTACCCCGACTCCAAACCAAGGCCAGCACATCGGCAGATTACATCCACTAAACCCCCTGACACTGAGCCACCATGGCTGGCCGCTCTAGAGATGTCCCACATGGTAGCGATTCTCCAGCCGCTGAGAGGCCCAGGTCTTCCCGAATCAAGTGTCACCATATCGCCATCAATGCCTGGAATTCGATGTCAAGGCCTCAATCAAGCTCTAAGATCAGTCTCACGGTGAAATACTCGGTATCATCGATGTCTGTATGAGCACGTACTCTGAATACGAAAGTGATGCCTCGCCGAAGGGACGCTCAGAGCATAGAGTTGAAGATGGCTGCTTCATCGGTGCAGCCTCTGGTGCAACGGGCCCATAAACTGTCCTGGCCGCTACCGAAACCTCGAAGTTGACACACAAGAAATCATGTTGACGAGCGTAGGAGCCAAACCATGCCAGTCGTCACAGAGCCGGACACGTTGACTTCGTCGAATAACCCGTGACGGGACACAACGTTTTGATGGTCGTCGGCGACGCAGACTCTCTTCCTTACGCATAAGCCAGATTGTAAACCCCATGCATCGCTTTGGATACGGTCACGTGCTTCTCGGCAAAACCACGTCGCTTGTGTATGGAACGTTTGGATCTGTGCCAATATTCCTGTAAGGGCAGCCTTGAGCTCCTGGACCCATTATGTAGATGGAATCCCGTACGACAGCCGGCGCAGGGGTTTCGACAAGGTCCTCATCTCGTTGGGTATGCAGGATTGGTTGGAATCATGTCTTTCGGAAGAGGGAGAGCTGTGAGAGTACACGGTGAGCCCACCCTGATTCAAGATGTCTCGATGGGCTGCAGTTGAGCGCATAACGAGCACCGAATCCACTGCTTGTGTGCTGGCCGGGACGAGAGTCGGCCTACTTTGTGTGTGTGCTGCCAAGAGGCCCCTACTTAGTGAATGGATGACCTCGTCGGTTTTCAGGCACGACGATGCCGGAGTGTTTGACATGCCGGAGTACTGCCTAGTAACGGAAAGCCGACTACCTTCGGGGCAGAAGGGTGCCGTCGCTTGTCGCCAGATGGCCCGTGTCAGCCGCGCGTCGTACCGTGAATGAAAGGGCATGCACGTATCTGTGTAGTTCGTCCGTACGTGGAAGTCTTCGGTGAGAGCAGGCCAACCGTCACGTCGAGTCCGTGTACGCGTACGGCTCAGGGGGCTAGAAAGTGGCTTGCGTAGGATGACGGATAACATAGCTACGTATCCCAGTGAGATTAGATTAGCCGAGGAGGGGGTAGTCTTCAAATGAGCGCTCGAGGGTTATTCAATGAGATCGCAAACGTGGTCGGAGCAATCCAGATTATACCAGATACAAGGAAGCCAAATGGCCAGCTATATGTACCTTATGCAGAAAAAGCGAGTAGGTGTGTAGTCCGAGCACCGAGCCCAGGGCCATGACCATTGTGAACCCTGAAGATGAGCTTCAAAGACACACATCGTAGTGATGGATCTGGGTCACTGGACTTACTTTACTAGACCAAGTTAATCAGTGGTCCAGCGAAAGCTTGTTGGTGCTTGTATTGAGTAATTGCATTGGTGTGTTGGAACACGGAATGTCGTTGTCTGTACTGTTGAACGCGGCCCGCAGGTTCACATGAGGCAGGTGAAGAGGTATGCTCTTGTCTAACTCTGGTAAAAGTGCCCGTCATGCCACTGGGCATATGCTCGCGCGGACGCAGTGGTGTCTGTCTCGAAAGCCCTCAATGGCCAGATGCGGCGCCTTGGGTTGCGCGGCTACTTGTTTTCTCGTCCGGATAACATGTGTAACTAGCAACGACTGTTCTTCCTGGGTGTGAAAGATGGCCAAAACTTGGCATGATCAGATACTGAAGGATTTTCGGCCCATCCGGGTGACGAAAGCCAACTATCAACAGCAAGCTGTGTGGGCTGCTCATCCGACCAGCTGCCTGGTCCTCGAGGAACTATGTCACTCCTGCTCCCATGGCAAGAAATGTAGAAAGCACAATGATTCATTGGATTCTATTTTCCAAAACTATCTAGCATGCGACCCAAGTGGGCAGCGTTCTGCGGCCTCTCGGGCACGAAATCTAAACTCGAATGACACGATGGAAACGCATGAGAGGAGTTGAACAGAAACAATATCCCTTTCCTTAACTACAAACGCCTACTGCCAACCTAAGCAAGCCCTGCACCAATCGTGCGGGTTCTCTCAACTTACTCTCCCACGCCCAGAGTCAGAAGACCCGGGTTGGCGGGCGGGTGATAGATGCATGGATATCGAAGGGTATCTTGCGCCGGGAAATGTGACAGGAGCGCCAAAACTGACTATCACCTATTCAAAACCCCGGTGCGCTTATCAACTTTTCATCCCCTTTTTGACCTCGCTTCCAGATTGATGACCTTCAAGCCAGAACACGAGTACGAGCCGAACACTCGACTTCCTTCAGCCGGTGCTGGGTTGCTACATCTACAAAGGCTTACCGCCAATGAAGTCAGACCACCGACGGACCTCAGAGGGGATGCCCTCCTTGCGGGGCAGCTTCTCGTTCATGCATTGAGCAAACAGCATGGCGGTCTACGTTTTGTTAGTCAGGCCAATGGGAAGCCGAAAACTTGAGAACTTACCTGAGGCTCCATGAACAGAGGGACGCCGAAGTCGACGGCGTTTCGGCGCATGACGTAGTCGGTGTCGAGGGTGGTCTTGCCACGGGCAAGAGCCAGGTTGAAGACACCACGGATATCGTTCTTCTCAAAGACTTCACGAAGAGCGCTCTTGTTGTCCTTGGGGAACTCAATGACCTCCACCTTGACCTTGTTCTCGGTCTTGTTCTGGAGGAACTGCGCGACGTGCTCATCGGCGGCGTAGAACTTGTAGCCCAGAGGAGAGAGGTAGTCGGCGATCTTGCTGAGCCAGTCGCGAGAGATCTCGCCACCGAAGAGAATGCCCTCACCAGGTTCGGGCATGCGGAAGTTCATGGCAGACTGCATGGAGGTCCAGTAGGCCTCGACCAGGTCCTTGCCGAAGCAAGCCATCTCGCCGGTGCTGGACATCTCGACGCCCAGGAACGGGTCGGCGCCAGCCAGACGGGTCCAGGAGAACTGGGGAACCTTGGTGGCAACGTAGTCGCGCTTGACGGCCATCAGGTCGGTCGGGTCGGGGACATCCTGGCCAACAAGGGCCTTGGTGGCAACGTCAATGAAGTTGGTGCCGAGGACCTTGCTGACGAAGGGGAAGGATCGAGAGGCACGCAGGTTACACTCGATGACCTTCAAGGCAGGCTCACCGCCTTCGGGGTTGTCGGCCTTGATGATCTGCATGTTGAAGGGGCCGGTGATGGACCAGGCCTTGGCGACCTTCTGGGCAATCTCCTTGCAGCGGTCCATGGTCGTCTGGTCCAGGCTGGCAGGGGGCAGGACCAGGGTGGCGTCACCGGAGTGAACACCGGCCTGCTCGACGTGCTCACTGACAGCGTGCAGAACCAGGTTGCCCTCGGAAGCGACACCGTCGACGTCGATCTCCTGGGCACCCTCGATGAACTTGGTGATGACGACGGGGTGGTCGGGGGAGACGTTGCTGGCAGCCTCGAGCTTCTCCTTGAGGTCTTCCTGGCTGCGGATGACAGTCATGGCGGCACCAGAGAGAACGTAGCTGGGACGGACGAGGACGGGGTAGCCGACGTCCTCAGCAAACTTCTCGGCCTCGGCGACCGAGGTGAGCTCCTTCCAGGCCGGCTGGTCCACCCCGATGCTGTCCAGGATCTCGGAGAACTTTTGTCTGTCTTCGGCCTTGTCGATATCACGAGGGTCGGTGCCCAGAACGTTGGCCTTGCCAGTCTCCTGCAAACGGAGGGCGATGTTCTGGGGAAGCTGGCCACCTACAGAAACGACAACGCCGGCGGCCTGCTCGAGCTCGTAGATGTCCATGACACGCTCGTAGCTGAGCTCCTCGAAGTACAGCTTGTCGACAGCGTCGCTGTCAGTGGACCGGGTCTCGGGTTGTACTGGTTCTGTTAGCGGCGATCAAAAGAACCCGGCAGGCCGCAATGGTCAGGTTCGCACGTCTTCGTGGAACCGGGAGGAGCACCCATGTGACTTACGTTGATCATGACCGTCTGCTTGCCCATCTCCCTCAGAGCCGAAACGGCACTGACGGCACACCAATCGAACTCGACAGAGCTACCAATGCGGTAGACACCGCTGCCAAGAACAATCGTTCCGTTGTCGTTGAACGTGACGTCGTGGGTGCTGGCGTTGTAGGTGGTGTACAGGTAGTTCTGCAACAGTTAGACCTCCATCCCAATCACTCTGAGGAGACGCGCAACTCACAGTAGAGGCGCTGAACTCGGCCGCAACCGTGTCAATACGCTTGACCCACGGGTGGATGTCCATGCTCTTGCGCAGAGCGCGCACAGAGTCCTCGTCGCTCTTAACGGCGTTGGCAATCTGCTTGTCACAGAACCCCAGCTTCTTGGCCTTCAGCACCAGGTCGCGCTTCAAACCATCGATGCTGCCCGCCGCTTCCATCTCGCGCATGCAGTTGACCAGGTTCTGCAGCTTGTACAGGAACCACTTGTCGATCCTGCTGAGCTCGTGGATGCGCTCAATTGTGTATCCCTCATGGATCATGGCCTGCCCAACAGCCAACCAGCGGCGGTCCGTCGGGTTCGCAAGTTCAAAGTCCAGGTCCTCAAACTTGTCGCCCTGGAAGCCCAGGAACTTGGGGTCCACCTGTCGGATCGCCTTCTGGAACGACTCCTCAAATGTCCGGCCTATCGCCATGACCTATAATCACGAATCTGTTAGTGGAGAACGTCTGCCAGGGAGCGGCCGGAAGCACTTTCCTCTCCGACGCTCTTCATTGCACTGCCGATGTCGCGTTTGACGTGCTGGAACTTGGACAGATCCCATCGGGGCATCTTGGTGACGATGTAGTCAAGCGAGGGCTCGAAGTTGGCGGTGGTGGTCTTGGTGACTGCGTTGGGCAGCTCGGGCAGGCTGTGGCCCAGACCAATCTTGGCAGCGGTGTAAGCCAGCGGGTAGCCGGTGGCCTTGGACGCTAGGGCAGACGAGCGAGACAGACGGGCGTTGACCTCGATGACACGGTAGTCGAGGCCGTCGGGCTGCAGGGCGTACTGCACGTTACACTCGCCGACAACTCCCAGGTGTCGCACGATCTTGATGGCCGCGGAGCGCAGCATGTGGTACTCCTCGTCGCTGAGCGTTTGGCTAGGGGCCACCACTATCGAGTCGCCGGTGTGCGTTCCCAGGGGGTCGAAGTTCTCCATGTTGCAGACCGTGATGCCTGAGAAGAAGAGTTAGTGTCTAGGAAGTCGCTTCCGTCCGCTGCCACAACGCGGCAGTCTTGCTCCACTTACAGTTGTTGTTGGCGTCTCGGACGACCTCGTACTCAAGCTCCTTCCATCCCTTCAGGGACTTCTCGACGAGGATCTG
The DNA here is from genome assembly GCA_006538405.1 of Hansfordia pulvinata. Lineage (NCBI taxonomy): Eukaryota > Fungi > Ascomycota > Sordariomycetes > Xylariales > Hansfordia > Hansfordia pulvinata. The sequence continues at coordinate 1,502,635 of BJKQ01000008.1, read as the reverse complement.
GGGGGAGAGGGTGAGGGAGCGGGCGGCCATGTTGCGGAGCTCCTCCTCGTTGTTGGCGAAGCCGGAGCCGAGACCGCCGAGGGCGTAGGCGGCACGGACGATGATGGGGTAGCCGACCTTGTTGGCGGCGTCCACGGCCTCGTCGACGGTGTTGACGGCAATGGACTTGGCGATGGGGATGTCGATCTCGTTGAGGGCCTTGGCGAAGAGGTCGCGGTCCTCCGACAGCTCGAGCGTGTGCACGCTGGTGCCGAGGACCTTGACGCCGTACCGCTCAAAGAGACCCATGCGCTGCATCTGGACTCCCAGATTGAGGGCGGTCTGCCCGCCGAACGACAAGAAGATGCCGTCGGGCTGCTCGCGCTCGATCACGTACGACACGTACTCGGGCGTCACGGGCAGGTAGTAGACCTCATCGGCCATCGAGTGGTTCGTTTGGATCGTGGCGATGTTGGGGTTGATCAACACGGAGGCAACACCGGCCTCCTTGAGGGCCTTGAGGGCCTGTGAGCCAGAGTAGTCGAACTCGCCGGCCTGGCCAATGGCGAGACCGCCGGAGCCGATGACGAGGACCTTCTTGACGTCGACAATGTCCTTGGGCTTAATGACGCCGCTCTCGAGGTAGGCCTTGGGGCTGGGAGCTTCGTTGAAGGCGGCGGCGGCGGCAACGCAGCGGGCGGCGGTGACGTGAAAGTTGCGGCGGGAGGAGAGGACGGAGGCGCGGTCGGCGGCCAGGAGCTGGGAGGGGCCCCGGGCGGCAGCGGCGACGGTGAGGTGACGGCGGGGGATGGTGGAGGTGAGGCGGCGGCCGTGCTGAAGCAGAGCCGGGGCGCGGCCGGCCATCTTGGTAGAGAGGGCCATGATGGCGGTCGACGGTCGAGGGTCGAGTCGGTCAGAGAGGGTTGTGCCGGGGGACGGGAGGGCGTGAAGGCCGGCAGCAAGGCTCGCTCGGGGCAGAGAGGCAGAGGAAGAGACCAACAACGCTCTGCTCTCCCAATTGAGGTCAATTGCCTTCGGGCAGGACTGGGCTTCGCGAGGCTTCGAGGCAGAGACAAAAGAAAACCAATTGCCGCCGACGAAGAGAGCAGGTTGGAGGGGGGGGAGGTGGATGGAATAAGAGGGCCGGCGGCCGGTGTAGGAGACGGAGCCCGAGCCTGGACCTCACTGGGCAGCCTGGCCACTGCCCATTGGCAACTGGCACGCCTTGTACCTCTAGTCCGGTTCCGGGGTACGGCGCGGCCGGGTACTGTGGTGAGGCACGAGTGCGCTGGCGCCGCGCTAGGGGCCGCGAGGGGGAACTTGCCGCGCAAGTACTCGTGCTGGGGTGATGGCAGATACGGCGAGATAAGATAAGCCGGCGACTGGGCGAAAATCAATTTTTTTTTTCTTCTGCTCCCGCGGTCGCTCGCCGCCGCTGGAGACAGCCGGGGCAGGAGCACGCCGCCGGGGGTCTGGCACAGATCCCAGATCCGCCCGCGGGTGCTATTATTGGAGCCCACCGCCGTTCCTCGCACCGCCCACGGCTTTTTTTTGCTACCCCAAAGCCGAGAGTACCCATCCCGCCAGTCCGTTTGGGGAGTGGTTCTCACCAAATTTGCTGTGACGTGGTGAGCGATGCCGGCGCCGAGGACTCATCGCCCTCAACAGACGATCATTGTCTGCGTCTGCAATTTCGCTGCCATTGTCTGTTCCGCGTTCGAGCACAGCACCTCGGGTACGAGCACGAGCACACGGAGTACTCGTACGAGTACTGGACATTGCGCGGACATCGCACCAATCTGCCATGGACTCAGTTGGTGTTGACGACTCGCAGACCGCAACTCGGGCCCGTTGAGATCAGGTACGTGAATTGGCCAAGATGGCCCCTGCCTGCAGCTTTAGCGGGGTAGCGACAGCGCTATTTTGTGCCTGCATTTGTCTACAGATCACCTGCACACGCGACAAGTCCCGGCAGAACATGCTGCGTACTCGTAGAGCGGTTGGTTGTTCCTCTGATGACGAGCCGGCCCACCGCCTCACCCAGTAGAGAAATCACTGTGCAGATACGCACATTCGAAGGTAATTTTGTGCATCATTCAGAGATGCGAGAGCTCAGTCGGCTGCACCCGACTGGTTGTAGAGTATGCACGGTCAAGTCGAATCTGGGAGCTCTCGCAAGCAAACAAGACTCACCGAGTAGTATTGGTGTAAGCCGCTGAGGATCTCACGAACAACATCACATGTTGCTCAGTTAATTGGCCGGTTGGCCCAATGGTAAGGCGTCTGACTACGACGGCACACGGACAACGTGAGCTTCTCAGCTATCAGGAGATTCTGGGTTCGAGCCCCAGGCTGGTCAACCAATTCTTTTGCCTCTCAGCCCGATGAATAAGGCTGGTGTCGGCCGTGGCTCTTTTTTTTTCCGCCACCGTGGGGCGGTATCCGCACTTGGATGCGATAAGGTTCACCAGAGAGTGGTGGGTTGATAAAGCCGTCCATGTGACCCAGCCTTTGGTATCCACTGCCAGGCCATGGCAAGCTGGAACTTGGACGGCATGCCTGTAGTGGGAGTGGCGATGAAGCTCGAATGGACGGTACTTTTTCGTATATTACTACCTTGACACCGGAGTTTGGCATCGACTGCTTGTGATCGACGTATTGCATGTGGTATCCTTGGTTTCCAGCATCAACATGCATCACGGCGAGCGGCTATAATGAATACAGAGAGTATATGTATCGAGTAGCCTCTAGCCAGAACCCGCCTTCCCAATGCTTGAACGCACCTTGAACGCCGGACGTTGAAAAACGCCTTGCCCCCAGCCCACATGAAAGCTGGTGGAGCAAGGTAACAAAAAAATGCTAGAGTACAGTGCGACCGGCCTTGCCCGTGATCGGTCAGAATCAGAGTCCACATAGCTCTTCTTCTGGCGTGGGCTGGCTTGGGTGGTTTGGCTTATTTCTTGCCTCCCTTCTTCTTCTTCATCGAGCCGGTGGCCGAGGCAGATCCCGCCGTCTCCGAGTCGACTAGGACGGCATCATCGTCGCTGCCCGCCTTGGAGGACGCGGCAGCTGGGGCGGCAGCTGAGACGGACTCCTCCTCGCCCAGTTCCTTCATAAAGCCCTGCTGAATGGTGTCCTTGCGCTTGGCCCACCACTCCTTCTCCGAGTCGGCCTTGGCCTCGATGGCTTCGAGCTTCTTGCGCAGGATGGTGTTGGCGTAGATCTCGTTGGCAGACTGGAAGATGGTGGAGCCCCAGCCAGGAGCAAGGGCGTTGGCCTGTCGGCGCATGCTAGTTAGTCATTTGTGCCAAAGCGTACAGGACAGTCGGCGACGCACCTCGGAAACGACGTCCTTGAGCTCCTCCTCAATCTCCTTTTCGGCGCGCTCGAAGCGCTGGTTCAGGTCATCGCCAACACTTCCCCGCTGCAGCAGGGTGTTCAGGGCCTGTTTGGAAGTTCGGATTTGGATGATACGCGAGATGTCCTCGACGGCGCGGCGCAGGAGGGCGGCGCGAATGACACTGTCAGGGATCTTGGGTGCCTTCTCCTGACCGGCTTCGGGCTCGAGATGCAGTAGAGACAAATAAATGTTGCGCTGGACGTGGGGGCCGAACCAAGGCTCGAGGTTGACGCTCTCAACTATCATTATTGTCAGTAACGCCGCTCGAAGCAAGGATGCGCTCAAGCAATGGACAAGTTACTCACTGGCCTTGCGCTTTCTGTAGACGGAAGAAAAGGTGTAGAGAGAGCCAAAGAGGACGCTAACGTAGGCGAGCGGGAGCGCGAGGCTCATCCAGTCTATTTCGAAGCCGAACATGATGCGTGTGATGTGTTCGCCAGACCTCAAGCACCGAGATGATCCTGCCTTCTGTCCTCCAGCGTAATCAGATCAGCGCGTATGCTGAGGCTCTGCGGAGGCGGCGGCGGCGGCGGCGGCGACAGCGATGGAGTCGAGGACACGAGAGCGTTTGGCGTTGTGGGCTGAGCGAGAGGATGAAAGAAGGGATGAGGAACAGCGGCAAGTGCGCGTGATGTTTCGTTGTTTCTGGCACGCGGTGGTGTGACGAGGCGAGGAGGGAGCGGACTGAACACAGTGGTTGGGAAATGGGTGCGCAATGCGGCCGTGGAGTCGAAGCGATTCCTACATGTAGAGATCCAGATACGTGTAGCATTAGCTGCCGCCGCCTCAAGCACTGCTAATAATAAAATACAGTGGAATACCCATCCCAGCCGATCATGACAGATGTTCCCTTTACGGTCGGTGGGCTAAGGCTATTTCGGGTACCGTCCACGCGTGTCCCGCGCTGACCTGCAAGGTAACGAACGGGGTGGTGCTTGCTGACTGTACTTGTTCTCCTTTACAGTTTAAAACGGCAATTCAGTCGCAAGATTCGGTTGCCCATACGGATCTTCGAGCCGTCCGGCTCCCAGTGTACGAATACGATTTCTAGTGCAAGCAACGTGCAGCCTCAGCTAAAAAGACTGTACCCGGCGTTGTCGCATGTGTCGATCTTATCCGAGAAGAGCTGCCCGCCTAAATTTTCATATTCTGCCGTTCGCATCCCTCGTCGACCCTCGTTCAGACGACACACCGTCCCGCCACCTCGAGAGTGCTTCGCGACATCACATACTCTGCTGCACATTGGACATTCTGCAAGGCATTGAAAAATTGCCGGCCTCGCGACACAAATCCAGGCTTATCGCCCACCATAAGCGACAGTCCAATCATCTGGCACCTGCCCTCCGACAAGCTGCGCCCAAACCACTGATCTTACACGATCGAGGCCACCCCTCCGCCAACACCAATCCCACCGACGGGACTGCGCGCGCCCTCCCACCCGAATTCAGGTACCGCCAGGCCTCGGCCTCGGCCCCGATTCATCGCCAGTCATGTCGGAACAGCGCCCCGAGTTTGTCCGCCTGACGGGCCACAAGTCCTTCACACATCGGCTCGTCCTATCGACGCTGACCGGCAACCCCGTCCATATCTCCAAGATTCGCTCCTCCTCCCCGACGAATCCAGGCCTCGCGCCCCACGAGGTCTCCTTCCTGCGCCTGCTTGAGGCTGTCACCAACGGCTCTGCCACTCAGATCTCCTACACCGGTACTACCATCACCTACCAGCCTGGCCTCATCACCGGCGCCGCCCCAGGCCATGGTGCCTCCTCCGAGTCCGGCGACTGCATCGAGCACCACCTCCCCCCGGCCTGCACCCGCGGCATAACCTACTTCCTTCTGCCACTGTGCCTGCTGGCGCCCTTCTCCAAGGCGCATATGAACGTGCGCTTCTCCGGGCCCGGCGTCATCACCAGCTCCACGCCGGCGGGGGACCTGTCGGTCGACTCGTTCCGCACCGCCATCCTGCCGCTCTACGACCTGTTCGGGGTCCCCGCGGCCCGCATCGAGCTGCGCGTTCTGCAGCGGTCCTGCCCGGGACCGCGAGGCCAGGGCGGCGCGGGCGCCGTCGAGCTTCGCTTCGCCTCCCAGGTCCGCCTGCCGCGCACCTTGCACCTGAATCGCAGCCCGGGCCGCATCCGCCGCATCCGCGGCGTCGCCTTCGCTACGGGCGTCGCCGCCTCCAACAACGCCCGCATCATCCACTCGGCCCGCGAGGTCCTCAACGCCCTCGTGTCCGACATCCACATCGCCGCCCAGTACGACCAGGCTCCCCTAGTACCCGACGACAGCGCCAAGGCCGGCACGGGCGCCAAGCGGAGGATGGGCATCGGTTTCGGGCTCAGCCTAGTGGCTGAGTCAAGCTCGGCGGGCGTGCTGTACTCGGCCGACGCCACGGCGCCGCCCGAAGGGCGCGTCGTTCCCGAGGACGTGGGGAAGCGCTGCGCATACCAGCTTCTCGAGGCTATAAGTCGAGGCGGGTGCTGTGCCCCGGCCGCGGCCCCTTCAGTCCTGACCCTCATGGCCATGGGCGCCGAGGATGTTGGCCGTCTACGCCTGGGTCGCGACGTCGTTGGCTCCGAGGAAGCTGTCCGCCTCGCCCGCGACTTGCGCAGCTTCGGCGCTAGCACCTGGGGCCTGCGAGACATTGACGAGGACGACGGCGCCACGAACGACATACTCGTCTCGGTGAAGGGGACGGGCGTTGGCAACGTGGGTAGGAAGATAGCATAGCGTTTTGTTTTACCGATGAATCACAACCAAGTCCAAAAAGTTGGCCAACTCTGGATGCCAGTGCCACATTTCACATTCGCAGTAGCAGTGCGAATGTCTCGATGCTCTGATTGCAATCCTCTCTCAAATGGATTCTTCTGTTAAGATTACCTCCCGGACTGCATCTACGTCGGATCAGGGTCAAGCCGTCATTTCAGTCATCAAGGTTGCTGCTCGCCGTTCGTGGTCTCCCGCCCCGCCAGCCTGGCGCGCCGGTGGGCTGCCAGAGCTGCGAGGGTGGCATTATAGCCCACGCGCTGAATTGCGCGTGCCGTTGCGCCGTCGGGGATTCTACCGGTTCTGCCGATAGTGCTGACGCTTGCGCTTGAGCTGGATCCCGACCCCTGTTCCCGCCAGGCGGCACGCAGGGTGCGTCTCATATGGAACGTCGATAGGACCGCATTGCCAGATCTCAACACGTCTACTAGGCGCTCCAGCTCGCCCGACGCTCTTCCGGCCCGATCTCTATCGTCCTGTCTGCGGTTACTGCTCCTGAGCATTGGCTGCATCTCAATATCGCCATTCTCGTCGACTGTGGGGGCGTGGCGTAATACGCCCCTTTCCTCAGCATCGTGGTTCTGGCCGTTATTGTAGCCCTCGGTAAGGTCGTCGCCGCTGTCGCCAATGTCACTATCTCTTCCGAAGTCGTCGTTTTCTCGTGCCGGAACCGCTGGACCGTCTTCTGCGACGCGCGCAGTCGCGGCGAAACCAGCCGCAGCCGAGGCCGATAGCGGGGGTTTCAGTATCTTGCGTATGCGCTCCTTTTCGGTATTGACGGTAAACATGAGGGCTTGGAGTACGAAGACAAGCAGGTCAAGGAGCAGCAGTGTGAAGCGGGAAGAAGGAGGAGTTTGGCCGATGAAGTCGACAATGACACCACCATGCAAGTAGCCGCGCGACGCCTCACCGGCGAAAGGCGGGACATAGAGAAGATGCAAGAGGATACACAAAAAGTTGGGTACGAAAATCGCGGGAACGTGATAATTCGGGACGAGGATGAGCGAGTCGTCAGAACGGGGGCTGATGAAGAGTTGCTGGGCGACCCATCGGAGAAAGAGGCGGAAGAAGGAGCAGCTGTGAGAGCCGAAGAGTCAGCAACATGCAACAGACGAGCAGATATTCATTCACTGCTGAGTGCATACTCCATATAGTACAGAACACACAGTTCGGCAAAAACGAGACTATCCAGGCGAGAGGAGAGGTGGCTCAAGAATTGCAGCTTCTTAGCCAGACCGTCTCTGGCGGCTTGGGAAAGACGCGGGCGACGTTGCCGTCGCTTTCGTCTCCTCCTCGTTCTAATGTCGATGCCTTCATGGTTAGAGGCAATCCGCTGCAGGGGTGTCGCGGGGGCGTGCGACGGCGAGGGGGGCGAGGGCTGTGCGCTGGCGGCGCGTCCGTTCGGCAAGTCGAGATCAGTGTCAGAGCCGGTGTCGCTATCGTTTTCGTGGAGGGCAGCCGTGTTGGAGAGGGAGAGAGGCGGCGGCCGCGTCGAGTGAGGAGCATGGCTCATATCTTCGCCTCATCTGTGGATGGATGGAGAGGGCGTGATCGGGGGTGCCAGGATGCAAGGCGATTCGGCTGTAGCCTCACATGCTGTGCAGCACTGTCGTGTGGGAGGCGTCAGGCGTCGAGATACAGGCAGCTCGAGCACAGGCCAAGAAGGCGAGAAGGGCGGGGGGCGGAAGACGACAGCGAACGGGGCAACTGTCAAAGTGTTGATGACCGCGGGAATTGATGAGCAGCTTCTATGAAAGCCTGTGAGGTAGTAGATGCAGCCCCAGACTGCTGGAATCCAGGCGCGAGGTGCGATCGCAAGTATGAGTACATGTGATGGCTCATGCGACGTCGGAGACTTGGTCTGGGTGTAAGTACCCATACAGGCTACGGCGCACGCTGGGTTGGTGCGGTTGTCGGCATGGATCTCGGATGATATGACGTGGGGGATAGGTACATCCATTGTCGGTAAATACCTATATACGGTTTTCGATGACGAGACCGTTACCCGGACGGCAAAACACAGTTTTCAGGTATTCCCCCGTATGCGAAAAACGGCGGGCAGAAACAGCCCACCCCCACCTGCAGGCTGCCCCTACCCTTCCCAAAATTTGGAGGGGCAACTGCTGGCTGGCGTACGAGTAGCAGCTGGGCCAGCCGTAGCCGAACCTCCGCCCACCGCCGACTTTGTCCCTCTGACTCAACCCGCGCCGACGACCAGCACACGACCAGAGACTGGCGAGTTGAATCGCCGCATTCTCGGGCACGTCTCCCACTAATCCATTTGTCACGGACAAGAAGCGCCGACAACCTACCCAACGGATCGTGAACAGACACAAACCGGGTCCCGCTCCCCCGCCTGCCCCTCACCAACGCTGCCGCCCGCCGCTGCAAAAATGGGCGACCTCGCCTCCGAGATTCTCGTCGCTCTCGACAAGGCCAGTCCCCTCGCCTCCAACGATGCCTTTCCTCAAGCCAAGTTCGCCGATCTCAAGGCCGCCCTTGACCGCCTGAGCTCGCGCTCCATGGTCGAGTACAAGCAGATCGACAACGACGAGGCAGTCCTCGAGCCTGAGGGCCTGCAGATCGCCCAGAACGGTAGTCACGAGGCCCGCGTCTTTGATGCCCTTTCCAAGGCCGTTGACGGCCTGACCGTCGCCGATCTCGAGCAAGCGGTTGGCGACAAGAATGTCACGAAGCTGGGCCAGGGCAAGGCTTTCAAGGAGAAATGGATTTCCAAGAGCAAAGATGGCAAGCTCGTCGCTTCTGTATGTCGTCGCGCGGCACAAGAACAACATTTAGGGTACACTCTGACAGACATTGTAGGCCGAATCGATCAAGGACGTCACTCGCGAACAGCTCCAGACTATTCAGGACACCCGCACCTACCCCGACTCCAAGGTCATCGCCGATCTCAAGAAACGCAAGCTCATCAAGATGCAGAAGGTGATCAGCTTCAAGATTGAGAAGGGCCCAAAGTTTGCTCTCGAAATTGTCAAGGAAGAGACCGATCTGACTGAGGAAATGCTCATTTCGGGCGCCTGGAAGACGGCCACCTTCAAGCCCTACAACTTCAACGCTCGTGGTCAGGACCAGAATGCCGGTGCTCTTCACCCCCTGATGAAGGTTCGTCAAGAGTTCCGCCAGATCTTCTTCGAAATGGGCTTCGAGGAGATGCCCACCAGCAGCTTTGTTGAGTCCGGTTTCTGGAACTTCGACGCCCTCTACGTCCCGCAGCAGCACCCGGCGCGTGACCTGCAGGACACTTTCTACATCTCCGACCCCAAAGTTGCGGATCGCCCGCACGCAGAGAACGCCGACGACAAGAAGGACTACAATACCTACTGGGAAAATGTTCGAGAAGTTCACGAGCAAGGAAAGTTCGGCTCCATTGGATACAGGTACCCCTGGGCCGAAGATGAGTCTCTGAGGCTAGTCCTGCGCACCCACACAACCGCCAACTCGACCGCCATGCTGCACAAGCTGGCGGCTAAGCAGGGCCCCGACGGCCGCCCGCCTCCAGCTCGCTACTTCTCCATTGACCGGGTCTTCCGCAATGAGACTGTCGATGCCACGCATCTTGCCGAGTTCCACCAAGTCGAAGGTGTCATTGCCGATTACAACCTGACCCTTGGTGGTCTTATGGAGTTCATGAAGATCTTCTTCACAAAGATGGGCATCGAAGATCTGCGTTTCAAGCCTGCTTACAACCCTTACACCGAGCCCAGCATGGAGATCTTCAGCTTCCACAAGGGTCTGAACAAGCTGGTCGAGATTGGCAACAGTGGCATGTTCCGGCCTGAAATGCTGGAGTCCATGGGTCTTCCCAGTGACATGAGGGTTTACGGATGGGGCCTCAGTCTGGAGCGTCCGACGATGATCAAGTACGGCATTTCCAACATTCGTGAGCTGCTGGGCCACAAGGTAGACCTGAACTTCATAGAGAAAAACCCGGCGGTGCGGCTAGACAAGGAATAGACGAGGAACAAGAGCAAGATAAAACTGTTGCGATAGAATCTGCTTCGCAAGCTACGAAGAGAACAAGATTACGACTTGTTCTATGGCGCCTTTCCACGCTGAGACATGCTTCGTTGGAGATGTATTCGCGTGCTTGTCATTTGTGAGTCAGGCATGGCGATTTCAGCCTTGCATCTTATTTACTGCCGTAGCTGCAGAAGCTTGAGCCCACTCAACTCATCAGCCATCCTTGACCGTCTGCAATAATCCTCTAGCAATGGTGAAATGAGAAAGATCCCGAACTCCTATAGTGGCTTGCCAGCCTAGCAATACCAGAGACATCCAGCGTTCCTGTGAGGAAGCGCGCTTTTGTACAAAACATGGGCTTTTCTCCCCTCAAGCAGCATATATACGGACTGGCAATTTCCATACCAGTCAACGAAAGCCTCAGTACCATTGAAACTTACGCCTCCACACCTCTTCCTCATCCTCGATCATGCGCGCGCGTCGCGCCTCGTCAAGGATCTCCTCCTCCGTCTGGACGACCATCATGTCGACAGAGCCGTCGTCGTCGAGCATTGCTTCGATGGCACCGTCGCCGTCGACCGCCATGACGTCTTCCCCAGCCGCAGTTCCCTCTGCAGCAACTTCCGCAGCAGCGGCAGCCACGGCATGAGCCCCCGGGTGACTGCCGCTTCCGCCGGCTCCGCCATCACCTCTCCAGGTGGCGCCGCGGGGGATTGACGTCGGCAGCGGGCCGGCAGAAGAAGCGGCGGGGGCGGGGGCGGGGGCAGGGGCGGGGGCAGCCTCGACGACGGGCGACTCGCACCCGCGGAGGCCGATGAAGCGGCCGATGCGCCTCCGCTTGGCCTCGAGGGGCGCGTCGGAGCGCCAGGACCGCAGCACGGGGCAGGGGTACGCGCGGCTCCAGGGGCCCGGGGTGCGCTGGCCGTAAAAGTGCGCCAGCGCCTCGCAGTCGGCGTCGGTGAGCAGCCAGAACGCCAGCAGGCTGGTGGGGAACTGGGCCGGGGCGCCGCCCGAGGGCATGCGCACCAGCGGCATCAGGGGCAGGGCCATGTGCGCCAGCTTGGCCGCGAAGGACGGGTCCGCGGCGGCACGCCGCGCCGTCAGCGCCGGGGCCGGGGCCTGGAAGGCGGCCGGGGAGTGGTTCGGGGGAGTCAGGGGTGTTCTGGTGCTGGTGCTGGTGCTGGTGCTGGTGCTCTTGGAGGCTCGGTCGGTGAGGCTGGGCTTTGTGTCCGCGGGGGCGGCGATGATGGGTGCCGGCGGCAGTGGAAGCTGCTTCTGCTGCTGTTGGTGCTGCTGCTGCTGGACCTGGGCTTGCTGCCCCTTCTGCAGCTGCTGGGTGTTCTTTACCGTCATGTTGTGCACCCGGCGGCCGCCGCGGCGCGGCCGGCGTGTGCGGTTTTGGTTTCTCTCCATTGGATGAGCGTGCCCGTGTTGTACTGGGGCCTGTAAAGAGTGCTTGTATGTTTCTCCTCTGGCCGTGCTTTAGGTCGAGTGGGACCACGAAGCGAGCAGTACTGAGAGATGACGGAGAGGTGTGGTGTCTCTATGACTATAGTATATATTATCGTGCTTGTCGGCCGGGAAAAGAGTCTTGGAAGATCTCGGGAACGTGTCGTTGTCGACCGAGAGGGCGAGGGGATTCTCGTGATATATGGTTCAGCTTGGCCTTTGTCAACTCTTAATATGATGGAAAAAGGGCTTCTTTCCCGCGAGCGCGAGGGCTCTGTGGGACAAGGAGACTCGAGCCGAGGGAGCCTTTGAGGGCCTGTCGTGTTCACTGAACAGGTCTCCTTGCCTGAACAGTGATGCTGCTCGCGTGTTGTCCGGAGGCTTTATTGTTCGCCGTTCTACGGACGTGCTGGGCCACGATGTGGCCGTGAAGAGCCGGCTTCGAGGCGAGCTCGCCGTATTCGTGTGCGGAACCTTTGGGGCCTGCTTTCGAGACTCTGGACCAAGTTGGGTGGGGATAGTCACATGAAGCTGCTCTCGTCTCTTTCGAAGGCCAGGTGACGACGACGGGGTCGGAGAAGTTTGGAGCAACAGGCCGTGGGGACTGAAAGCTTGGGACACGAGAAGGAATGAAGAAATTGAAGAAGATGATAGAATGCACTGCCTCTGTCCCCAGATGGCCTGATGACACAAAATCCGAAGCTTGTTGTCTAAAGAGACTAGGTAAGTTTGAACAATGTTGCGGCGTCGCCATTTATGAATCCCGTCGGCGATCGTGTGCCTCTGAGAGACTAAGTTAGAGTGACCGAAGCGCCTCTTTGTTGCATCGAGTCTGCGCAACTTCTTGTCGCGGCGAATAGACCATTCTTTTTGCCGAGTCGAGTCCAACTCTATTGTGTTGCCATTCTCTTTGCTGCTTCTTGTCCCGCATCGACGGTTTTGTGAATGCGAGCGGCGAATCCAGCCGGATGCGCCAGTCTGTCGCCAGTCTGTTGGGCGGCCCCGGGCTCCATACAGCCTCTTGTCTCTTTCACCCTTCCCTTTCTCGCAGACATCAACAAGCCCCGGGGTGTCGTCCCCTCCTTTGTAGTGGCTTCCGTTTTCAAAGTGTCGCGAGCGGTCTGGAGCCGCCCCACTCGCCTTTGTGCTATATTCTACAACCCCGCTACCAACAAACGACTCTGTATATTATCCGCTCTGCCGTCAAAGAATTCTCCTTCGCTGGAAAAATGCTCAGAGTATCGACTCCACAGATGCAAAAGGACTGCAGCTCGAAACAGCGCGCGATGCACCGCGAATGGCCAGTAACCTCCAATTGTATCTCATGATCATGACCCAGTCTCTGCTGGCGCTGCTGCTGCTTGCATGTCGGATGTCGGGCGTACGTGGCCCGGAACAGCCTGACAGCTCCGGGCACAGCGCCAGGCGTACGAGTTCGGTACGGAAAAGGCGACCGCGATCCGCTCAAAGACCTTTCCAAGCAAGCTTGGCGATGTGATCTGCCTTCTTTCTAGTTGGTTTCACAAAGCCCATGCTTCTCAGCTCTGCCATTGCTCGATAGAACAAGACTAACGCAGTTCTTTCACGGGAGTCGTCGCCCTCCTCGGCGTCGTCGCCCCCCAGGGTCGCGTAGAATGCCGACCACAAATCGGCCACATTGATTAGGGATCCAGTCTCGAGGTAGAGCTGGTACAAGATGGCCGTCGCGGGGAACGTTGGCATGATAGTATCCTCGGCCGTCTTGCAGCAGGCGCAGCCGAGATAGTCGTGGGACGCGAGAGAGCTCGTTCTAGGACTGGCCGCGGTCGTGGGGTAAAGACATCCCTCGAGGGCGATCGCGAGTCATAGAGCCAGATCTCGTGCAACGGAATCTCCTCTACACTTTGGCAATGTAGAATGAGTCTCAGATGATCGACAAACTTATCGACCAGCCCTGTATACGTCTTGTCTGCATCGGTCAAAGCAGCCGTGTCGTGGCTGAGTTGGACTTTCTGGGCAATTATGGTGGTTCTGAGCACCCTGTTCTTTCCGCTGTACTTGCTGCGCAGAGTGTGGCCGTCTTCGTCGGCTTGGGACTGCAGCTGCTTCATGTCCGCGAGAATCCCAGAGAGAACTGTGAGAGACTCGACACCGTCCTCAGCCCAATCATCAACCCCGAGGCTTGTGTTGCCACCCTCGATGATGTCCAGAATGGCCTTGAGAAGTGAAATGGTTTCACTCGGCCCCTTCTGCTGAATCGTCGTGACAAGCTCTTTGTTGTGCGAGTCCAGGTCAACACCGGTTGATAGGGCTTCCAAGTAGAGGTCCGTGAGACCGGGTTTTAGCGAATCCACGATGCTCGAAACACGAAGCAGGTTGGTCTTCCAGTGACGTGCACTCGCCAACTGTTCTCGGACAAACCCGGCCAAGGTACCGTCATCTTGGAGCAATTGTTGCGCTTGCTGGTGGTCCTCAGCTTCAATAGCCTCCTCGATGAATTTGCGGAACGACGGCAAAGACCGGACCATCTCGACGGACTCGGGCTGCTGCATCGTGTGATCGACACTCTCCGACAGAAGTACTGAGAGAGGATTGGCGTAGAAGTGGCACATATAGGCATACTGTCATCTGTTAGTGGTGGCTGCAGAAATAGGAAGTGCAGCGAATCAAACCTTTAACGAGCTCACGAATAGCGGAATGCTGCTGACTTGATCCTCTTGGCGCTCGAGGAGGCTGTTTAAGAGAGTCGCACCAAGCTGAAGGGGTGTGTCGTTGTGCATGACGGCGGTCTTGAAGATCTTCTTGATTATAGAAGTCGACTGCTCGACGTCAAACTGGTCACCATAGAGAAGCTGGCATGTCGATTTGAGCATGCGCGCCTGGAACAGGTCCACCGAGGTGGCCACGCCAAAGAGCAAAGTGAAGGGAATACGGTCGAGCCAGTGGCTGAACACCTGTTAGCCTAGGGAAGCAGCCCATCGGGGGCCAACGTTTTTGGAAATGCTTGCCTTATCAGGGAGATCAACTCGGAGAGCAGACCGCTGTCAAAGGCCTCGCTATCCTGGAAAGCGATGACTATCTGACGATGGGAACGATCAGCCCCACCGGTGGACTGAAGATAGGCATGCAAGGCCTCGAGATCGTATTTCAGGAATTTCCGTCCCTGGGGGAGGTCAGCTGGGCACACAGTGGCGACGGGCAGGGTATCGCACATCTTTGCGCACTATCATCTCCTGGTCGCCCTCGTCCTCGGAGCCCTTTGAGGTGACGTGGTGGATGATCTTGCGGAGGGTGGTTTTCAGGTTGGAAGCCTCAGCGGATCGGATCCTGACCGTGATGGCGTTGGCTCCGTGCAAAAGGGCATCCGACAGCTGGCCAAAGAGGAGGTCTTGCGAAGCGATGTTGGGGCCGTTAATCACAAAGGCAGACGGTATCCTGCCGACAGGGGCATCCTGCCAGGCAGATTTGACGAAAGCAGTGACCTCATCGAGGGTGCCTTGGTTGGTCTCGCGCAGAACTTGCTAGATTTCCGCTGTCAGTAGCTCACTTGCATGAGCCGGACTGGTCTCGGGCTTACCTGGATGCGTTCATGTATCTGGGACCAGCAACTTGCGAACAGTTGCTGCCGTGATTTCGCAGCAGCTTGAGCGCCAGCCCCGTCGAGCAGCGGCGGGAAGTCCGGGGCTGCAAATCCCGAAGCCGACGGGACACGGGCAGCCGGCTTCTCATGCTTCTTGGAGACGCGCCTGCGTTTGGCAGGCCTGCTTTCCCGTTCAACATCATCGCGGGGGTCAAATATGTAGGCAGCCTGGGGCAAGTCAGCTTGATAGCTTGATGGGCCCCGTTGAAGCCAGGGGGGCCATTCTTACCTGATGTTCCTTTTCCTGCAGAAACTCCGCCGTAGTATCGTGATCCGTGTCCATGATGCAGCAAGAGAGTCCACACAGAGCAGTACTGTCACGAATGGCTGCGAGAGTGGGTTGAAAGTGACGGGGCGGATGGTGGTGATAGTGGCAGTCAGCCCAGAGTGCCAGCGCGTCGTGTCGTCGCCAATTGATGCACAGAGTACCGTGGGTAGTGAAGTACCGAGACGCGCAGACGGAACAGCTCCCACCATTCGACGGGGGGCCCGAATGGACTGCAAGGTACATGAACCTACACATCCGTGACATCCCAAGGTAGCTGGTTTCCGCCTGTGTCGGAGTGCTACTCAGGGGACGCGGCGCGACGGCTCCACCGAAAGGAACCTGTTCTGTGGCGTCGTCTTTCCAGGGGACGGTGGAGACCCCTTAAGCTCGCCTCCAGTGCAACCGCGTGGCACTGGTGGTCCCTGTACGAGTACTCGGGCGCGCCTGCGCGCCTATCGAGGGTACGGTACTTCCATTGCTGCGAGGTACAGCCAGACGTCATCTCACTCGCGTTCACGGGGGAAAAAAAAGTCGTCAACCATCGCAGCCATCCACCAGCAGCTTCACAGCATCGACGACCCGACCCCTTCCGATCTTTACAACGCTTCAAGCCCACGCCAAGCGCCTCCCACATTCCTTTCACTTCAATTCGACCCTCCGAGACCTCCCAAGCGCATTTTTCACCTCCTGCCGCCTCGCCTCAGCAAGCACACTCATCAGTCTCAGCCCATGCCTCCACGATCCCTACCCTTCGCGCCGACCTCTCGCGACTTCATATGCCGATCTTGCCGCGCCGCTCTCCACAAGCAGGCGCCCAGCCGGCCTGGACCGTCGATTCCCGCTCGCCACTCTTCTTCTCAGGCGCCGCAGCCTCGAGATGAAACCCAATCCCCTGCCCGTCAAAATGGCGGCCAGGTCACCGTCGCCAGTCAGGCCGAACGCCAGAGGACCCTCAGGGCCCTTGGTCTCGACACAGAACTGAGCAAAGGGAGAGACCGCAACAAGGTGAAGCCCAAGAAAACAAACCCCGGCGCCACGATCAACTTCTTTGAACAGGGTAAGGGCGGCAAGATCCGCCGCGTCGATGGCCGCAAGGGCTTCGAAGACTCGGTCAACGCCCCTCGCGATAAGATGGTAGCAGATATGGGAGCCCTTGAAAAGAGGATGGAGCTGGCCGAGAATCTTGTCCGGCAGCTTGAAGATCTCGGCGCCGATGACAGCGAGCACGGCCGCGCACTCGATCCCTCCCAGCTCAAGTTGGCGCCCCACGAAGATCGCACGCAGGCCGAAGCAGCCCTCATCATTCCCAGCGAGCCTTTCAAGCGGCGTGACGTTGTGTACATCGATAAACTGAACCACGCCATGATCGTCGCCGAACGCCAGCTTTCCCGATCCAACAAGGTCGAGCTTGAGACCCTCTCCGTCCTCTGGAGACAGTATTCCTCGGCCCGCAAACTCTACACCCGCGATGCAAACCTCGGCTGCATCCCCCAGCCGGCTTGGGATCTGCTGTGGCGCGTCTTCGCTGAAGAGCGGGACGACAACCCCAACCGCATGTCTCGCCTCGTCATACTCTCAAAGGACATGCTGCGCAATGATGTCGTCTTCACCGACGCTCAACATCTTCTCTCGACCGAGGCTCTTTACATCGACGGCTGGAAAGACGAGGCTCTGCAGCACCACAAGCGGCTTGCCGGCACCCTGGGCGCGAAGCCGGACACGTTCATGGACTACTGGACCCTGGGCCTGCGCATGAACTGCCTCCAGGGTGACTTTGTCCGCGCCGAGAGGATCATGGACATCATCTCCGAGTCGTCACACTCCAAGGATCCCAGGTTCCGCCTCCCTTATATACGTGCGTGTGCCGCCCGCCCCGGGTCGGCGGAGACCGCGTACAAGGCTTTCCGTGGTCTACGCAGCGACCTGGGCTCCTCAATCACCATCGAAGACTACGACTCGGTCATCTCCAACTTCCTCAGCGCGAACCAGACCGAGTACGCCCTCTACGTATTCGTTGATATGATGACCCAAGGAGCCGTCGACCTATCCAAGGGCGCCAAGCTTTCCTCCACGATTGGAAACACCTTCTTTTTCGGCAAGTGGCTGAAGCGCCTCATTGGCGGAGGCGACTTGAAGGGTGCCTACAATGTCCTGCTCTTGATGCAACAGAAGGCCATCACGCCACGGCCGATCCATGTCAACGGCCTCATTGGCGCTTGGATCAGATCCGACTCAGGCGCCAACATCCAGCTCGCCGAAACGGTCGCTTGGGCCATGATCAACGCCCGTGTGCAGTTTGTGCAGAACCGGAGAAGCGCCGCCAACACCCAGAGTGTCGTCAGTATTCGACCTACATCCGGTTGGCCTCGGGCTACTCTGGAGACCTTTTCCCTATTGGCCGAATCATATACGAAGCGCGGTCTGCACTCCAAGTTCAATGAATTCTGGAAGGCTTTCCAAGACGCCGAGATGGCGCCAGATGCCTTCCTGATCAACCAGCTCCTCTTTTCCCTTCTGCACGCGGGTGAGGGCAAGTCGGTTCTCAAGGTTTTCCGCGAGGTGTCTGCGGCCCACCGCGTGCAGCCCGACTCGCGGACCTTCTTTGCTCTATGGTCAGCAGTCAGCCCCAACCGTCTTTACACGATCGACCAGAATGATCTCGAGCCGCACATAGCTGAAGTGCGAGCCATGTTCGGCCAGACAGTCCGCGCAGTCCAGGTGTTCAACAAGGACAAGATGGACGATTTCCTGGGCCCCAAGATCATACACTCTTTCCGCAAGGTCCGAGACTGGGCCGGCATGCTGCTTGCCATGCGCGCCATGAAGCACGTGTTCGGCTACGTGCCCATGGAGTCGGTGGTCTTCGAGGTCCTGACCAACACGATGGACCTGGAGAAGCTGGCGAAGAACCCCCGGGCGCGCCGCAAGCTCACTCAGCAGGTCCAGCGGGTCGACCACTTCCTCGGGGCGAAGCGCAAGGCTCTCGTGCAGGGGGGCGAGCTCGCCGAGGCGGACGAACTCCCCGAGGAGCGCAAGCGCGAAGAGATTGCCAGCTTCTTGGAGTTTGAGCTCGAGTCGTACTGCGCGGACCGCCAGCTGTACCCTGGCGGCTTCGACGAAGCCGTCCAGCGCGCAGCCGTCGAGATGTCCTTAGCCCCCAGAAGCGGCGGCGGCGGCGCCTGAGCGTTGGAAGACGGACACCATTCACCACTCTGCTGTAGATAACGCACCTCACATATACATATCATCGTGTAGCATAATGGCCTAGATACCCCACGACTTTGGCGGTCAAAACGTGCTTTGTCCACGTGTGTCCGAATACATGTACTCATTATCTAACGTTTTGTCTATTGTTATGTGCTTCTTGAACCATGCAAACCCTCGGAGAGTTGAGCCTTTACGCCATCTGGATCAACGACTGGTTGCAGAGATCCATGTCCGCCCGTGCCGAGATCGCCATCCTTCGCTGCCCCAGAGAACCTCGCCCTTTCCATCTCCCATCTTACACATGCGCAGGTCGAGAGGCTACCTGTACATCTGGACCTCCGGGGCCCCGGGCGGCGGCCTGATGACGAGCGTCAGGTTGCCCATGGGCTGGTCCGCGGCGCGGGTGAACTCGTCCCCGGCGTTGGTCATCTGGTTCCACAGCAGGTCGACGACGAAGCGCCCCGGGCTGCCCCACTGGCGGCGGTAGGCCATGAGCACGTCCAGGACGTGGCGGCGCGTCGGCTGGTCCGGGCTCGAGAAGAAGTCACTGACGTGGAAGCCGCCCTCGGCGTAGTACGACACGGAGTACGGCGGCGGCGGCGGCGACGAGGACGAAGACGACGACGCGCCCTGGTGCGGCTGCGGCTGCGGCTGCGGCTGGCCCGCGCTCGCCCTCCTCGACTTTCGGCCCCGGTTGTCGCTCCGGAGCTCTCCCGGCGGCGGTCGGCCGCCGCTACCCGTGCCGGGCGATGGCGCCGGCGACGACGACGACGACGACGACGACGACGACGACGTCGCAGCGCCGGCACGCACCTCGAACTCGTCGGCGTGCTTGTCGACCGCCGCCCACTTGGCCCGGATACGCTCCACGATGGCCTCCTCGGTGGCCTCGTCCAGCACGACGCCGTAGTCGGACGACTCGAGCCGCTGCAGCCAGAACTCGTGGCCCGGCACGCGCGTGTACGGCTCGCCGGTGGACGTCGGCGTGTGCGCAGGCGGCTGGAGCGAAGACGGGAACGACGTCGTGGCCGTGGAGTTGGCGGGCGGCTGCTGCTGCTGCTGCTGCTGCTGCTGCTGCTGCTGCTGCTGCTGCTGCTGCTGCTGCGACGACGCGACCGGCACCACTGCCGCGGTTGACGAGGGAGGCGAGACGTGCGCCGCCGTCGCGTATCCTGCCGTGCCGGCTTCGTATGGGTTGGGCGTGGCGATGGGCGTCGTGGTAGTGGTGGTGCTTGGTGAATCGTCCGCAGCGGCCTTCTCGTGCGGCGCCACTACTGGCGGCTGGTTCTGCTCTTGGAGGATCCGGGGCGCCGCCAGCAGCCTCGTCGTGAAGAACTGCGCCGTGACGATCAGCATGACGGCGAGCCCGAGGCCGAGGGCGAAAGACCGCGTTGTTACTGGCATCGTCGGCCGGATGCTTGTTCGCAGGGGTGTGGAAGAGTCTTTTTGAGAGCGACCGCCCAGCTAGATCCTAGGGGTGCAGCTTGCTGCTTTGATTGCTGGGTCCGACGATCGTTGTGATCGTCGTCGCGCTCGTCGTCGCAGTCGTTGTCGTCGTCGTCGTCGTCACACTCGTCGTCGTCGTGATGATCGGCCGTGGTGTTGAGTGCCGCAGAGGCGTTGTCCGTTCAGGAATCAGGTCTCGCGCCCCGCCCAGCTTGGCCACCCTTCACGGATAGAAAAGGCCGCGGCATGATATCTGTGCTGCTGCCGGCACCGCGGCCCTGAGCCGGGGTGTCAGGGTCTGACGCGGGTGGCGATATGCCGAGCGTCCCACCAGGATCCTCCCGGCCTCTCGTCCTCCTGTGACAAGCGAGGCAGGCTGGTGCCCATTTTTCCTGCGCCAGGCTCTGGCTGCCTGTTCCTCTTTTAGCAGGGGCCACGACAGATCCCTCCCCGAAAGATGCATGGGTTGGTATCCTGCCGCGCGCGAGGCTGGTCTGCCGTGTCTGTGATCATCGCAAAGGGGCGTTGAGGCGTGCAAAAATAGCCTCCCAGCTATCCACTGGTTCGCCACCTACCGAGCGATTGCACTGTCGCGCAGCCATTCCAATCGCGTGCACGAATTGTTGAATTGAATTGAGTTCCTGTCATTTCGATAATTGAATAAAGCCATCTGGATCATTCAATTGCATACCAGCAGCATTTGAAAGCAGCCATTCTCAAATGCACACGTGCACTAAATGTACTTGATGTCATAGTTGACATATACAGAAGTCTGGTGTTGCTGGATAAGGTACATAGAAGCCATCACATATGTCTGGTGGAAGGTGCGATCGTGAAACGTGAACACGAGAATACTCGTATTATAGGTACCAGGTAGGTAGGTCCATGCATGTGGTACATGTATGTATTCAAGGCAGAACTTGCATGTATCCAGTACGGAGTAAAGGTGATGAGATATTGAGTCTTGTCGATGGCAGACTCAAAGCTGTACCGTCTGCTCCCCTTTCCATGCCGCGTTCAATGGGTCTATTCACTGGCATTCAAGCACTAGTAAAGCTCGTCTTACATCTTCCAACGAGCTCTCACGAGACACTCACCAACTGCCATCGTCGGCGGCTCGGTACACGACTCGCACCCAGCCTTTGTCCTGCGTCCGCAGCTCGTGGATTCTGTCATACTGGGCAGCCCGTCTTAGTCAGAATTTCGCAACGATGAATGCAGTCAACATCGGTCTACCGGGCCATTCAAGCCTTTCTGGAAGGCTGCGCTGCGCCGCAATCCCGGGGCTTGAGAGTGGGTGATTCAAACACCATCAAAATGAATCATCCGCGCTAAACTGGCTGCAAATGGCTGTGCACCGCCAACATGGTGATTCTCTGCCCCTCCCGTCCACCGCATCTATAAATGACGGGCTGTCTCAACTGCAAACTCACTGCCGTACTCCTTGTACCCGATTCAATCAGGATATCCAGTCAACGTCCTCAGATGCTCCACGAAACAACCGCATCAACCCAACAAATCACCAACATAACAGCCACCAGCTCGGCCCAGATGGACGACTACGACTACCCGCTGGTCCCAGGGACCAAGCTGCTGCCCTACATTGACACAGCCGTGCCCACCGACGTGGACGATGCCGCGGCGCTCCCAGCCTCCCTCATATGCCCTCCGCCCCCGGTCCAGGGCGGTAAGAACCTGTTCGCCTTCTGGAACACAGGGCTGCCCGGCCTGCCGCCCTACATGCGGCGGTGTGTGCTTGAGTGGCACCGGCGCCTGTCGCCGCTGGGCTGGAGCGTGTACGTGGTGGACACCGTCCCGGGCTCGGCGCTGCACGTGTCGCATTTCGTGGACACGTCGGACCCCGAGGTCGTCCCCGAGGCCTTCATCAACAGCGAGCTGTCCGGCCGGTACGCCGCGCAGCACACGTCCGACCTGATGCGCTTCCCGCTGCTGCTGCGCTGGGGCGGCGCCTACATGGACACGGGAATCCTGCTGTTCGGCGACCTGGACCACGTGTGGTCCCAGCTCACGGACCCGGCGAGCCCGCTCGAGTTTCTCGGCTTCACCATGGGGGCGCCGCCGCCGGACCCCCAGTCCGCCGACGGCAAGGACGACGATGGCAGCTGGACGTCGATCGTCAACTTCGCCATGGCCGCGACGCCCGACAACCCGCTGGTGCGCCGGGCGCACGCGATCCTGCTGCGGCTATGGCGCGGGCGCACCGGCACGGAGGGCATGCACAGGGAGGCGGTGGTGGCCAAGACACCGCTGATGCGCGTGTCCGGGGAGGTGACGGTGACGCCAGACAAGGCCGGCGGCGAGCAGGTGGTCGTCAACGACGGGACCATGACGGACTACGCGATCCAGATCCAGGCGCTGGGCACGGCGGCGCGGTGGCGGGACCCGGAGGACGGATGGGACGGCCCGCGGTACATGCGCGAGCAGGCGTGGCTGATGAGCTTCCTGGACGCGGCCATGGTTGGGCCGCAGCTGACGGCGTGGAACGGGCAGCGCGAGTGGGAGCTCATGGCGCTCGATATGCCACCACCGGCCAGGGCGGAGGCCGACAAGGAGACGGAGACGGGCATGGAGACGGAGACGGAAGACCAGAGGGCGGCGCGGGAGGTGGTGGAGAAGGTCGTCGGCGGCAGCTGGTGCATGAAGCTGGGCCACGGCTTCTCGGCGGCGCTGTTCGGCGACACGCTGGGCATGATCTGGCGCCGCAACCCGGGTTCCGACTGCAAGCCCGGCACGTACGCGGCCTGGATGCGCTGGGCCGCGGCCAACTGCACGCACGAGGCGCCTCTGCCGCCCATGAAGGTGCCCGAGTTTGCGCCGACCCGCGTCGCGAGGCTGCAGGATTTTTTGTCACGGTGAAGGGGGCCATGGGGAATGCTACACTGGAAGTGCTAGAGACGTTTATACACTGATGGTTATTTGCCAGGGGGATAGAACCGGTCCCGTCTCTTGCGAGTGTGGTCTGCTTGAGGATCTGTGCGTGTGGGAGGACGCTCCAGACACATTGACCTCACCCACTACATACAAATACAGACCGCGAAATGAGTTCATAGAAATGAAAGAAAAAAAAACTGTTCAACAGTCGAGGCTTGCAGGACATGGGCTGCTGTGCGTGGAGCAGGTCGTATCTGGAACCGGACAGGTCAGAATTTGGCTCTGCAGAGAAGGGCTGTCCGAAACCTGCTTGGGTGAACCTCAAATGTTGATGATTATTGGGCGGATGCTCACGGAAGGTCAGTGATATGATGGTGGTGGTGGCGGTGGTCTTTCGGGCCGGCCTGCGGAGCTCATCATATCAGTTGACGCTGGTCACACTTTCAGAGCGAAGAGAGACAATGCCTTAGGTATTATCACCTGTCCCGTCGAGATCCTGGGCTTACCCTACCTCTCTGTCACCTGTCTCGACTGGGCGGGCGTCGGCGACCTTATTAGGTACCTCTTCGGCGCAATTGTTCTTAGGGACTTCTCTCACACACGGAATTCATGCCTTTCATTGTCGAGCCAGCCAGATCATTCTCATCGTCACAGCGACTTCATACCACCTACCCGGTACCGAGGGCTCTGGGCGTTTGTCAGAGAGGTACGAGTACAGCGCCAAAGTTGCGTGGTGGTGCCTGCCTCTCGGGTCCGATACCCGCATCGCACCGAGTGGAGAGAGAGAGGTGCGCAGATGCCGCTTTGGGGATGGTCTTCCCCGCAAGAAGCGAGTGTCTCAGGAGCGAGTACCGGGGACTGTGACTCTGTTCTCGACCAGCCCCACACAGACCCGAGCAAGACTGCCGTCTCTGTGCCGATACACTCACTGCCTGTCTCATTCACGAGGTACTCAGCACGCCCCGGCTTCGTCGCCTAGGTCCCGAGCACAGCGTCTGTTTTCATGCGGAACCTTAGTATCCGTCTCTAATTGTGGTGTCGATAAGCCCCCGTGTCCGGCGTGGTCTGGGTGTCTGGGTCTCGCAGTCCCGACCCCTCAGGTACCGTCTACCGGCACTGGCGCCCCCGCGGCACCAGAGCCCGGCGGTGGGGTCGCCCGATCGCCCTCCAGCTTACCTTGCACACAGCTCCACTGCAGCTTCCACCACACCTACTAACCTACATGTACATCAAGTAGACGTCAGACGCCGAGAAAGCTCAGGTCCCGTGTCTGCTCTTAACCGAAGCTACGGTTGCATGCGCCTTGGCTCGAGCTGCGCCTGCACTTCTTCCGTGTTTCGTCCAGCTTCCTCATCCTGCCCAACCTTTTTCCTAACTTCTTCCTCCTTCTACGTCTTCGTCTTTCTTTTCCCCTACCACCTGCAGCCCCAACCAAGCCCCAACCTGCTGCATGAACCGTCTCCCGACCACTACACCCGGCCATCGCCGCTGTGAGCTCCCGGACAGCTAACTCGTCGCAACCCACCTCAGCTGCCAACTACTGCAGTTGCCATCGCTATCGTCATCACATCACCACCACCTCGGCCCCTCTGCGGCTCGCATCTATACCCTCATTCCATCCACCATGGGCGGTCAACGCTTCGGCGGGCCAACGGTCCCTATCCCCACATCCAACTATCCGCAACAGGCTCCCGGGCCTGTCGGAAAACGCATCAGCCAGATCTACAAGGACCGCATCGTCCAGTTTTACGCCGGCGGTCAGTATGCAAACAATAACCTGCGCGCCATGATGTTCGACGGCGTCGCCTCGGGCTCTCCTCACGTCAAACTCTCCACCTGGGCCGCGCCTGGGTTGTCTCGCCCCACGTTCCACGACGCCGTCAAGGCCGAATACCACCCAACTTCGGTCGGCCAGACCTTCGGTCCCTCGTGGTCCACCCACTGGTTCCGCGTCGATCTTACCATTCCCGAGAATCTCCGTGAGCAGGAACACCTCGAGTTCCAGTGGGACTCGAATAGCGAGGCCATGGTCTGGTCGGACGACGGCAAGCCACTCCAGGGCCTGACGGGAGGTGGCGAGCGCGTGGAATGGATCCTGCCCGATTCGTTCAGAGACGGCAAGAAGCACACTTTCTACATCGAGATGGCCTGCAATGGCATGTTCGGCGTCCCAACCGGTGGTGACACCATCCAGCCTCCCGACCCCAATAAACACTTCCTTCTTTCCAAGGCAGACATATGCGCCGTCAACCTCGACGCACGACAGCTCTGGATCGACACGTGGATCATTGGCGATGCCGCCCGCGAGTTCCCCGAGAACTCCTGGGAACAGCACAAGGCTCTTAACGTTGCCATGAATCTCATTGACTCTTTTGTGCTTGGGGACAAGGGATCGCTCAAGAAGTGCCGCAAGATCGCCCAAGAATATATTGGCGACAGTGTCGACTCCTCCAAAGTCTACGAGAGCGGCACCGAGCCCCAGGTGTTCGGCATTGGCCATTGCCACATCGATACGTGCTGGCTGTGGCCATGGGCTGAAACCAAACGCAAAGTCGTCCGCTCTTGGTCCAACCAATGCAACCTCATGGAGCGCTACCCCGAACACAAATTCGCCTGTTCCCAGGCCCAACAGTTCAAGTGGCTCAAAGCTTACTATCCCTACGCTTTCGACCGAGTGAAGTCCAAGGTTAAGGAGGGACAATTCAACCCGATTGGAGGCAGCTGGGTGGAACACGACACCAACATGCCCAGCGGAGAATCCTTGGTCCGCCAGTTTCTCTACGGGCAGAGATTCTTCGAGAGCAACTTTGGCGAGCGCTGCAGGACTTTCTGGCTGCCCGATACCTTTGGGTACTCAAGCCAGCTCCCCCAGATCTGTCGCCTGGCCGGCATGGAACGATTCTTGACCCAGAAACTCAGCTGGAACAACATCAACAACTTCCCCCACACCACCTTCAACTGGGTCGCTCTTGATGGGAGCCAGGTCATCTGCCATATGCCTCCATCTGAGACTTACACCGCCGAGGCCCACTTTGGAGACGTTAAACGGAGCATCGAGAAGCACAAGTCGATGGACCAAGACCATACCTCGCTTCTGGTATTCGGCAAGGGTGACGGAGGAGGTGGCCCCACGTGGCAGCACATCGAGAAGCTCCGTCGATGCCGCGGACTGAGCGATCAAGTCGGTCGCCTGCCCAGAGTGCACATGGGCCCTACGGTCGATGACTTCTTCGACAAGCTTCAAGAGAAGGCCGGAAGCCTCGTTACCTGGTATGGGGAGCTCTATCTCGAGCTGCACCGTGGCACGTACACCACCCAGGCCAACAACAAACTGAACAACAGAAAGTCCGAGTTCCTGATGCGTGATCTTGAGTTGCTGGCGACGATTGCTTCCCTCAAGTTCAGCTCGTACAAGTACCCCAAGGCCGAGTTTGACCAGATGTGGGAAGGCATTCTCCTGTGTCAGTTCCATGACTGCTTGCCTGGTAGTGCAATTGAAATGTGCTACGATGATTCTGACGTTGTGAGTCTTCTCCTTTCCCAACCTCGTCTGACACTAGCTAACCGACAACAAGCTGTACGCCGAGATCTTCAAAACTGGCGATAGAATTTTCAAGGAAATCCTCAAGTTGTTCGGTATTTCAGACGTCCAGGCCCCTGAAACCATGCCTGTCGCCCTCAACACCCTTCCGTGGCATAGGAAGGAGATTGTTGATATCTCCGACAGCCAGTGTGGCGTTGCATGCGGTGGTGGCAATCTGGTAAACATCAAGCCTCTCAAGACGACCGCTTCCAAGGCCGTCACTGTGAAAGAAGTGAACAAGGGTGTCTTCGTCATGGAGAATGACCAGCTCACGGTCCAGGTCGAGCGTGGCTGCATCACGTCCCTCGTGGACCGCTTGGGCGACCGCGAGGTGATCAGCAAGGGAGGAAAGGCAAACCAGTTGGTCTTGTTTGACGACAAGCCCCTGTACTGGCAGGCCTGGGATGTCGAAGTCTTCCACCTTGACAGTCGAAAGGAACTCGTCAGCAGCGAGACAACGATTCTCGAGGACAAGGAGCATCGCGTCAGTGTCGTGACGGAGACGAAGATAAGCGACAAGAGCTCTGTGAGGACTGTTCTCACTCTGCACGCCGCGCACAAGCACGGCCAGTCATACGTGGAGTCGACGGCATATGTCGATTGGCACGAGACGATGAAGTTCCTCAAAGTGGAATTCCCTATCGACATCAGGAACACCGAGGCCTCGTATGAGACCCAGTATGGAATTGTCAAAAGGCCAACGCATTACAACACCACCTGGGACATGGCCAAGTTTGAAGTCTGCTGCCACAAGTTTGCAGACCTATCAGAGAATGGCTACGGTGTTTCGATCCTGAACGACAGCAAGTACGGGTTCGCCACCTGTGGCAGTCTGATGCGGCTTTCTCTCCTCCGCGCCCCGAAGGCGCCCGATGCGCACGCCGATATGGGCAAACACACGATCCGCTGGGCTATCTTGCCTCACCAGGGTAGCTTGGGGTACAGGACGGTTCGTGCCGGGTATGATTTCAACAACCCACTCAAGGTGGTCCACGCACCCCAAACCATGGATATCGAGGCTCTCAAGACATACCCAGTCAAATTGGAAGGGGACGAGTCCTTGGTGATAGACTGGGTCAAGCGTTGTGAGGACGATGAGGATGTCTCGGTGGACGCGGGCATCAGGGCCAAGAAAGGCAAGAACGTTATTGTGCGCATATTTGACAGCCTTGGTGGTCGCAGCCGAGGCAAGGTCTCTACCTCGTGGGACATCCAGAAGGCTTTCAAGACCAACGTTCTGGAGGATGATTTGGAGGAGATCAAAATCAGCGAAGATGGTTCCTTCGGAATCACGTTAAGGCCGTTTGAGGTTGCCACGTTCCGGCTGCAGTTGTGATTTCAACTGCAGTTGCTCGATGGTGCGGCATGGAGTACGCGCCTTTTCTGTCTTTGCTTTCTTACCTGTCTTAGGCGCACCGAACGAGATGAAGAAATTGAACAAATGAGGACGCTACTCGGACTATTTCCCAGATGAAGAAAGCCCTAGTCCGGTCGGCGAGGTCATCCCATGGGCATCAGCCATCTTGAGATGTACCGAGAAAGCGCCTCGAATGATACAATCGCCACACGATGTACTGCAATGAAACCAGTCGCATGTCGCCAGAACATGGTTGAAGCAAAGGCGAGTCAGATGGTTTTCGTGGATTGGGCGGCCGCTGGCGTATTTGGGTGCGGCCGCGCCGAGCACGGGACAAGCCCAAATGGGGCGGCGCGGGAGGTCTGAGAAACCCCAGCCCGGGGGCAAAGGCGACAATGGAATGTGAGGCCCTTCAGCCATCTCTGCGCCAGAGACCTTGCTTACCTGAACTGGGATCGTTTTTTTTTTGTCAGGCCTCTCTGTTTCTGCGGCTTCAATATGAAAGCACCGCAGTGGCGTCTGCCAGCTGGCGGGATGTGAAGCACCTTGAGGGATCCGCTTCGTCGCTGTACGATGTATGTCGGCCGCCGGCCGATGGGATGAGCCAGGGTTTGCCTCTCGTCAGAGAGTTTTATAAGGGCTACGGATGGGTTGAAAAGAGCCCAGAAGCTCGTTATTTAAAGACCTCTTCCTCGATCACTTGGCGTTTTCGGTTGAACCTCCCTCGACATAAAATCATCAGCAGCACCGCAACCCCTCACCACCACCACCACCACCAAGGCCGGAACAAGAACCGAAAACAAAATATACACACAATGTTTCCCACCGGTACGCTCAAGCTGGCGGCCCTGGCCATGGCCCTGGCCGCGTCGTGCGCCGAGGCCGCGGTGCGGATCGAGTGGACGAGGTCGCCGGCGTTCGGGGGGGCGCAGTCGGTGAAGACGGCGCTCTACCACGAGCCGATGTGGGCGGTGTCTGCCTTGGAAGGCGTGGAAGGCGCGAGCCACGTCGACATTACCCATGTCGGGCGCAACCGCGGGGGCGTCGTGCACATGTTCACCGACCGGGCCGGCGCCGAGGCGTGGGTCAAGTACCAAGACGAGGGGCTCGGCGTCCAGAGTGGCAAAGAGGTGGTCTACAACGTCCCCACGTTCCAAGGCGTGTATGATCCCGCGTACAAGTACATCGTCGTGTCCGTCATCTAAGAGAAGGCGGAAGGGGGGGGGTACAAGATCCGAGCCCAGTCTGATTCCTACTAGTGAATACACATGCGCGATCTTGGTTGTGGGCGCATAGTTTTGGAGGTTGTAGGCGAAGAAGGTTGCCTACAAGGTTGGAGACATTATGCGATTTCCAGTCGTACCAAAGATAGCTCTCAATGCCTACCTGACTTGGGGATCACACCCGGTCCCTCCCCCTCTGCCTCTGGAAATGCCTGGCGACCTAGATGTATACATATATCTACACGCACACACTAGCATACTGCGAGGTGTCAGCAGCAGATTACGCGTGGTCCGCGTCTTACATCATCCGTCGCGTTCGCCCGTGGCAGGTTTGCCGCTTCCGTCGAACACACGCAGCGCCGGCGCTGAGGAATCACAGGCAGCATGGAATCGACGATCGGCGCCAGGTGTCTATGCCGATACACCTGCGGCAGAACCCTCGTCCCAGAGCTATCTATCTCCCTGTGTGGGCTCCTGGCACCCTGCTTGCCTTTCGCAAGTCGTCGCTGGCAGCAGGGATGGGTCTTGTCCCGTTTATTCAGTTACTAATGTGACGGGTCTGACTGAGATGTGTCCAACCAGAGCATCTGCACTTCTATGCAGTACGCTTATGAGCCAGTCTGACATACTTCACAACCATGGGTGTGAAGCATGGATTCTCATTTATTAATAAAAAAGAAACTCTATTGAATGCGATAGGCTTCAGGGCAGCTTCCGCATTCAGGCCGTGTCGCCGTGACTACTACAAGGAGACTGCCCTTTGCCATTCGCGCTAAAGTCACCAACAGGGCCCGCCCGCAATCGGCCTGAACCTCCCGGCGTGGATATCAACTAGCAGCATAATAAAGTACAGGAATTTCCCTCTCTTAAAGACCTTAAGCGCCGCGGCTCTCCCGAATCTAGTGACAGTTCCTCAATGAAACCAAGCAACCCGTGACGCCTCCTATCCTTTCCTATTCCCGTCCCAACCGTCCGTCTCTTTGCCCCTTGAGAAAGAGACAAAATCGATAACAATGGATCATTAGCGTCGTCGTGCTATTGATGACCGAGCAGAAAACAAATAAAGTGGAGGATGGCAGTTGTGCGAGTGTTTTTTAATCGCTCCTTCACCGTGGCCGAGCCGTTTTGAGTAGCTACTAGAATGGGCCGTGGCGTATGGCCCAAATCAGCACGTTGGAGCTGATAATAGATCCCAGTCAGACCCCAGGCCTGATTGCTGTGTGTGTGTGTGTGTGCGCGCGCGCGCGCGCAAAATCCCTAGGATGTCTCTCTTGGTGACATGACTATGGGCTCGTCGTCGTCGTCGTCCTGGCCCCGCTGCGACTGGGGATTCTTTGGCGTAAACGGCTCTTGGGCAGTGGAAGCCGCAACAAGCTGGGGGTCCAGCAAGGCGTCCAGTGGTGAGGCAGGCGACTTGAATGGGCTCTCCTTGTGCTCTAGGCCCTGCTGCTGCTGCTGTTGATCCTGCTTCTGCTGCTCTTTCTCTTGCTGCCGCCGCCGCCGCCGGTAGTAGGCCTTCATCTGCTGGTTGTGGTAGTTGTGGCTGGAAAGGCGCAGTAGCAGACCCTTGTACCGGGCTTGCAGCTCGTCGT
The DNA here is from genome assembly GCA_006538405.1 of Hansfordia pulvinata. NCBI lineage: Eukaryota > Fungi > Ascomycota > Sordariomycetes > Xylariales > Hansfordia > Hansfordia pulvinata. Next base: position 1,471,874 of record BJKQ01000008.1, on the reverse strand, counting down.
AGAGCTCCTCCAGGGGGTAGTTTGTGGGCGAAAGCGGTTCGGTTGGCGACCATCGCTGCGGGGATGTCCGACCGGAAGATGACGCGCCTGAGTTGGCGGACGCGGACAGAGCGGAGCGTGACACGCTGCTGGCCAGCGCAGTGTCAACTGTTGGCCTCCTCCTGGGGGAGGCTCTCCTGGGAAGGCTCCGGGTTGGGCTTGAGACCGATGGCCTGGACATGGTGGTGTCGTGGACGGCAGTGATGTTGCCGACGTCGGCTGGGCTGCCCCTGTATACGTGTTTTGCGAGGCGGCGGGATGTCATATAAAGAAAGGGCGAGCAAAAGCAAGACTGACGTCAACGTCCACGAGGATCGGAGGAGAGGCGACGGGCAAAACACGTGGGAGAAAGAGAGGGGGGAGTACCCGCAGTCTTATTGTGATTGGGAGGGCCGGTGATAACGGGCTCGGGCTTCTGGACGCAGGAGTCGGGCCTTTGCGGCGGTGGCCCCAGATTTAGGTCGGCAGCACTGGACGACTGCAGGCCTTGGCGGGAATCTCGCAGAGTAGATCAGGCGGGTTTTGCAAGATGACCGGAAGGGCTCCCTTGCTGGTGCTGGGTATACCCGGTCTCGTAAAGGAGGGTGATTCCAAATCCGAGAGCAAGGGGCAACACGGGTGGCCAGGGAGTATAAAACAGAAACCGAGGACAGAAATAGGCAGGATCTGGACAACAGGCTGATTTGACACGGAACGAACAGGCCAGCTACTGCTGCTGCTGCTGCTGCTGCTGCTGCCTCAGGTGCCGTGGGCCAGATTTGGAACCAGTCGTCGAGGTCTGCTTGATAGTAACGGGGCTATCGTGTACTCGTATGTGGAATTTGGAAGCCGGGGTCGTCGGGCGGGCCGCAAAGAGGGTAACGGGGCTGCCGATTTGAGTGCGCAAGTGGTGTGCCAGGCGCCGCAGAGGCTGCTGGTTGCCCACCTAGGCTTCGGCAACCGCGCACGCCACGAGATGTTTCATAATGAGAACTGTAATCATTCATTCCGGCCCCAGCTCTGCGTGGGCTGCTTCCCCGAAGGCTGGCCTGGGGTATCAAATCGTCGTGATGATCGGTGGACGGCGGGTCAGTGGGCAGAGATTTCAAAGATGAGCAGGTGTAACCATCCGTGTGTTGGGAGCAGCAGGTACGAGATGACTCGGGGCCCGCCCGGGGGAGAGGAATCATCGTGATACTCTCACGTCGGGGCAGGCAGCCCGGCGCCTGACCATGACGAGATGGGTTTCCACTTGAGCACGCAGCACGCCGGGGCCAAAAGCCACGAGCATGGGACTCCGATGGCGCGCCCGCCTTGGCACACAATCATGGTTCTTCGTGAGCCTGGCCTCCTCCCCCTCTGCCATCCCATCAAGAGCTCGCATTCGGAAGGGGGTGGAGGCGAGAACGGTGCGGTGGTGGAGTGCCGGGGGCGGTTGATCGCGCATGACAAAAAGCGGCCCACTGCGGGATGATTCCAAATCCAACCCACCAGCCCAGCATGCCGGGCAAGACAGCTTCCGCCGAGAGCCCATCCTGCGGCGTTTGCAGCCACTTCGGTCGCTTCTGGCGTGCGCTTCGGGCAACCTGATAGGGTGACTGGAAATCGAGGCTATTGCGGACAGGGCCAAGTGCGGATCGATGACCCCGTCCAAAGACGTCTCTGCCGTGGGGTGAGGTGAGTTGAGGTGAGGTAAGGTAATGTAAGGTGATGTCTGTTAACCTGGAGACAACAACATTGACAGTCAGCACGTCTCCCCATGAAAACGCTTCAACAGAGGTACCTAACCCATGGCTGGCAGAGGCCAGGGCAGTGGCTGGCACGGCCTGCACTGGTAGAGAGGTCTCATAGATACAAAATGCGCTTTATGCGGATATCCGATCTTGCGACAGAGATGGATGCACTTGCCTCATCAGTTGCGTGGGCTGTTCACAACTCACATCCATGGATGTACGTGTACGTAGTGGCTACTCCCGTCGTACCTACCTACTTGATCCTACTTACCTCCTTACCTAAACCTTGCCTTCAGTGAACGTCCGTCGCACCTGCCGACGAGGTCGGGGAGTGGAAAGGCAAGCACAGTGCGCCAGTACAGTCTGGGCAGAGTCGTCGACCCACAGACGCGCTCAGATCCCCATGTTGTGTCGCGACTGCCCGTGGAGCCGCAGCCGCGTGCCTACCTCGTCACAGACCGGGGCCGGTGCCGCACTGTGCTCAACTGCCGGGCTCCGGAGAGCCTGGTCCAGTCTGGTTAGGCCACACACATGAAAGTCCGACGCTTCCAAATCAACTTTGCTTGTTGGTTACCCAGGTACTTACTTATATTTATCACATTGATGATTTGCATGCATTCGCAGAGACTTCAACGCGGCCGCCACTACGACGCCGTTTCCAGCCGTGCTCCGCAAATCTCGACAGACGCCACTACGAGTACTCGCACCGCCGTCAGCACACGACCCCGTCCATCGTCCGACGGTGTCTCTGCTTATTGAACTCTGTGCCTCTGTTGCGTCACGTCACCTCTCCCATTGCGTGGCCTCGCCTCGCCTTGGTCGTCCACCTACCTTTAGGTACCTGGTAGCTGCTCGGAGCTCCCGCGCCACGCACGCACGCCCGCCCACCTGCAGCCACACGCACTTCCACGCCCTCATCGTCCACACCGACGCCCGAGTCGCCTCCCTCCAGCTCCGGCTCCCACTCCAGCTCCAGACCTGATGCATGGCAGCTCCCATCGGCGACTGGCGGCGCCCTTGTTAGCTCAGCAGCGCTGGCGCGGGCGCCCCCACCCCGGACCTCGCCCTGCCCATGGTCTCGTCTCTGCCTGCGCGCGCCGGCCCCTGTCGGCCTGGCCCTCGCGCGGCGCCGTGGCCGCGGCCCCAGTCCGGCTCACCCGCGCAGCCGTCCTCCCCAGCCCGCTCTCTTCTGGCTGCCCCGTGCGAGGTAAGAAGACAAAGTCGTCTGTCAGCCTGGACGAGCTGCCACAGGGTCTCGGCGCAAGCTTGGCCAGCCCGGATCTGGCACAGAGCCTCACCTCGGACTCGGCCTCGAGCCCCACTGCCACCGCTACTCCCAAGCGAACAAGGAAGACCAAGTCGTCCTCAAGTCTCGCCGACCTCCCTCAAGGCCCCCTCCAACCGGACGAGCCTCCCCGGACCAAGAGCAAGAACAAGAAGATGAGGGCCCCGCCTACCCCACGGTCGTGCTGCAGGCCCGCCGCAACATGCAAAAGTTCGAGAACTGCGTCTTGCTGACCCGTGTCGGCGGCTTCTACGAGCTATACTTCGAGCATGCCGACCAGTATGGCCCCGTGCTTAACCTCAAGGTCGCCCAGAAGAAGACCAGCGCCGGCCCCGTCTCCATGGTACCGTCACCCAGCCCTTGCCTGCCAGGCTCCCAGTCTGCTGCCCCGAAAGACGTTTCTGTTTTCTGATCTTCCGTAGGCCGGCTTCCCCTTCTTCCAGCTGGACAGGTTCCTCAAGGCTCTCGTCGTCGACTTCAACTGCTATGTAGCCGTGGCCGAGGAATTCCCCAATGACCCTGGTGACAAGATCAAGTCGGGCGGACTGATGCATGATCGCCGCGTGACCCGCATCATCACCCCAGGGACTCTGATAGATGAGAATTTCATCGATCCCTACGCCAACAACTACGTAATGGCCATCCATGTGGCCCCGTCCGAGTCACCTGACGAGGCGTTAGACGAGTCGCCGCCCTGTGACCTGTCCGCGGAGGCTGCGAAACCCCCCTTTTCCAAGCAAACCGAGGCCGACTCGGCCATCGGGCTGGCGTGGCTTGACGTCTCGACTGGGCAGTTCTACACGCAGTCCACTACAGTCTCGGCCCTTTCGTCTATCCTCTCCCGTGTCGCCCCTCGCGAGATCGTGGTAGACGAAATTCTCGAGTCACAGAAAGACCACAGTCTCTTTTCCGTGCTGGCTGAAGACAAGCATCTGATAACATTTGCGCCCCAGGGTGAGCACCTGCCTATAGCCCAGTGGACGCCCATGCTGGAGTCTGGCGTTCCCCGGCTCACTGCGGAGAGTTTCACCCAGCATGAGGTCTGCGCAGGCAGCTTGATACTCCAATATGTGAAGAACCGCTTGCAAGGTCTGAGCATGAAGCTGCAGCCCCCGCAACGCCACGAAGCCCTCTCGGTCATGACCATTGACAAGAACAGTATGCGGTCGCTGGAGGTGAAGCAGACCATCAGGGACGGGGCCTTCCGTGGCAGCCTGCTGCACGCCATCCGTAGGACCGTCACCAAGGGCGGCGCTAGACTGCTGAACACTTGGATCAGCGCCCCGTCTACTTCCCTCGAGACTATACAGGCGAGGCTCGACCTGGTCGAGAGCTTCATCAAAGATCCGGATCTGGGCGATGAGATAACTCAATTGCTGAGGAGAAGCCACGATTCGCAGCGGCTAGTGCAGAAGTTCGCCTTTGGCCGCGGCGATCCAGACGACATGCTCGCCCTGGCCAACACAATCCACGCTACGCGGGACATCGTGGACCTGCTGCAAGACAGGGAATCGTCAAAGACGCCAAGTACGGGGGGCCCGAACGCTGCGCAGAGCCCCTTTGCCGCCTTGCTTGCGCGCATCAAGCTCGAGGACCCGATCAGGCTGGCAACCCGCATTGGCAACTCCATTGACGAGGACGGCCTGGATCAGCAGCACCAGGCCGAGGAGGGCGAGGCGAGCCAGCTTGCGGCTCTGGCCGAGGAGGTTGTTGCCACCGAAGGCCCCCTAGAGGGCGATGCGGCCGCACTGCCCAAGGGCGTCGCGGCCGCAGCCAAGAAGAAGCGGCCGTTATCGATCCGCGACCACTACGCCGACGACAACATGTCGTTCGTGATGAAGCCGGGGGCCAGCGAGGGCTTGACAGAACTGCACGAGCGGCTTCAGGCCTTGTTGCGCGAGAAGGAGGAGCTCGGCGAAGCCTTGCGGACGCGGCACGGCACGGCGAGCCTGACTCTACGCTGGACGCCCAACCTGGGCCACATCTGCCACGTCCGGGGCGTGCGGGACACGCGCGCGCTGGCGGTCGAAGGTGTCAGTGCCGTGGGCTCGAGCCGGTCGACGTGCGCCTTCCACGCGGCCGACTGGACCGAGCTGGGCCAGCGGTTGCACCAGACGCGCTTTCAGGTGTCGGCCGCCGAGCAGGCTCTCTTCGCTGACCTGCGCGCCGCCGTCGTCGTGTGCCTTGTCAAGCTACGCCGTAACGCCGCCGTGCTCGACGAGCTCGACGTCGCCACCTCGTTCGCCCGTCTGGCCGCCGAGCAGGACTTGGTGAGACCCGTTCTGTCGGACGGCGACAGCGGGGGTGACGGCGCAACCAACAGCGGCTCTGAAGCAGCTACAGCAGCCGCAACATCATCACCGCCACCGTCAGCGACAGCAGTAACGGCAGACGCGGCGCACACCATCATCGGCGGCCGGCACCCGACGGTGGAGGGCGGGCTGCGAACCCAGGGGCGTAGCTTCACCAAGAATGACTGCCTGGTGGGCACGCCGGGCCAGGGCCGACTGTGGCTCATCACGGGGCCCAACATGGCGGGCAAGAGCACGTACCTGCGTCAGGTGGCTCTCATCACCATCCTGGCGCAAGCTGGCTCCTACGTCCCCGCCGACCACGCCGCCGTCTGCGGGCTGGTCGACGCCATCTTCAGCCGCGTCGGCTCTGCGGACAACCTCTATGCCGACCAGAGCACCTTCATGGTCGAGATGCTCGAGACCTCGCACATCCTCCGACACGCCACCCCTCGCTCGCTGGTCATCATGGACGAGGTGGGCAGGGGCACCACGCCCGAAGACGGCGCCGCGGTGGCCTATGCGGCGCTCGACCACCTTGCGCGCACGACGCGCTGCCGCGCCCTTTTCGCCACGCACTTCCACGCCCTGGCCGACCTGGCCTCCCGCAAGGGGCTGATGGTGGCCGACGGCGGGCCCGTCGAGGCCTACTGTACCGACGTTGCCGAGGACGGCGGCGGCGGCGGCGGGTTCGTGTACGTCCACCGCCTGCGCAAGGGCGTCAACCGCCGCAGCCACGCGCTCAAGGTCGCCCGGCTCGCCGACATGCCGGCCTCGGTCGTCGCCGTCGCGCGCGAGGTGCTGGCCGAGCTAGGTGCTGATGACGAGTAGGGGTCCAACTGAGTGTTCACGGGATTCCAACCCGCCACAGTAAGAGAGGAAGCAAGAAGGCATGGGTCTGATGGCCTGAGTTCAGGGGAAGCGGTTGCGAGGATAATGTTGTATATCATGGTTAATTGTATATTCATGTAGATCTACTTGTAAACAAATGGCGTGTACACAATACGGACCTGCCGTGTCGGGAAGCATGTGGCGGCTACGATGCATCATACACAATCTGACAGGAAGACAGGCACATCGAGGCAAGGCGCGTACAGCCACTACGGATGCAGACTACGAGTAAGGATAGCGGGATCCATGGCAGAGGAATGTTCACTCCAACCCAGTAATATCTAGTTCTTGTTGAATCCGAGTCAGCGCTCTGCTTTCATGGCAAACATGTTGGTGGGTGTGAGGGAAGTATGGGCCAGTAGCGAAGATGAAACGTGCTCTCATAAGGTGTTGTTGTGAAAATTGAGTCATCAATGAAGATCAGGGTTAAAAAGCTCTTGTATTTTTATTCAAATCATTGAGCACGTTTCCTTCTTCGCAAGAACGTCTTCTCACTCTCCGCTTGGATCATGGAGACGGGGAGAGGTGGGGGATTTTTGAATGACGGTAAATGGAGTGGTGGCTTACCTCTTCGCCGAAAAGTTGAGGACCAGGGTCGGTGACGCTGGAGCATGCTTCACACATTGTCAAGGTGCCTCGGAGCAGACTCTGGATCACGCAGAAAGGCAACACGACTTGGGAGCCAGGTGATCTTGACACAGGGACATAACCGAGGTTTTCCATTCATCAGTCGGAGACGAGCTATTTAGCCGTCGTTCATCACGTTCGTCTAACCGCCGTAACGCCAACCATGACGGAAATGCAGAATGACCCCCCGGGGGCAGTTTCATTTTTTCATCGTATTTAGTCGCTGGAGGGTAATCGTTAGCAGACGGGCAGCGGCGGCGGGGCGCAATGGCCCGGGGAAAGTGGGGAGAGACGTACAAGAGACCACCGAAGCCCTCGTCACCAGACTCCTCCTCGGACTCCTCCTTCTTCTCCTCCTTCTTCTCCTCGGCGGCGCCACCGGCAGCGGCGACGGGGGCGGCGGAGGCGTAAGCGTCGGGGTTGGCGATGCGGTCCTTGAGCTCGTCGATGGCCTCCCAGCTGTACTCGGTCTCGAGGGCGACGGAGACGACCTTCTTGTAGCCGTTGACGAAAGAGTGCATGACGGAAGGCAGGGTGGGGAAGTTGACGGCCAGCGAGATGGAGGCAACGGTGGTGATGGCGGAGCTGAAGGTCTTCAGCAGCTGCTCCTCACCAATGTCCAGGACCTCGGGGCGAAGGTCTGGCCCTGGTCGTAGACCTGCGCGATGCCCAGACCGTAGGTGAAGGGGGAGATGTTGAGCAGGTTGAGCAGGGTGGCCTCGGAGGGGCCGACCTTGTTGCCGGTCTCGACGAGCTTGAGGTCCGTGGTGATTTCAATGGTACCACGGGCAATCTTGGTGGGGACACCGAGGGCCTGGAAGAAAGAGGTCTTGCCGGGCTCCATGCCGGTGTTTCCGGCGGGAATCCACACGTCGGCGGGAGCGACGGCACCGGCACGGGCGGGGGCGGCGACCTTGTTGGCAAGGATCTTGTCACGGATGTCCTTCAGGTCCTTGTTGGTGAAGACGAAACCGATGTTGCCCTTGATGTGGGGGAGGAGGCGCTCGTACTCGGGGGTGTCGGGGATGAGGCCCTTGAGGGCACGGCGAACCTGGGAGGCGCAGGCGTGTCAGCTGTGCGATCGGATCGCGAGGGCGCGCGAGAAAGAATGCTTGCCAACTTACCATGGTGTTCTTGCCCATAAGGATGACGGCCTCGCCACGGAGCGAAACGCGCACCTCGTGCATCTGTTGGGAGCTGACATTGTCGACTTCGACGATGAAGACGGAGTTGTACTCCTCCAGAAGCTCCTGGAGCTTCTGGAAGTACGCTCCCTTGTCGGACTTGAGGCCTCCCATATCTTCTTATGTTATGAAGTTAGGATGTTTAAAGGCACTCGTTATGTTGAGTGATTCTTGGTGTGTGGTGTCTTGGTTGGTGATGTGACAGGAGCAACTTTTCCGGCGACATTGCCCGCTTGCGAATTGTTTTTGCTGCTTGCCTTCCGCCCGCTGCTGGCCCCCCCTGTAGTCGGCGTCTAACGCCCCGTAGCGCCTCGTACTGGGCGCCTTACAGCGATTCCGCGCCCTATTCCCAGACTCACCTTGTGCTAGTCCACAGCCGCCCCGCAATTTTCCGCCATCAATCCCTTTTTGTGTGCGTAGGGTTTTTGTGCCTTGCAAGATAAGCACCGATAAGAAGCCTCGTTACATGAATTGCACACGTATATGCATGCGACGGTAACAACGTGCAGACTTCTGGAGAAACATCGTGGCTGGAGAGGACCTCATTGAACGAATTCACTTGTAGTTGTAGTTCCGACTGATCTCTAGAAAGGGGTTGTAGGCAGTGTGCTTCCCGGTATCGATTGTCTTCTTGCGAAGCGCAATCACTGAAAAGTATGACAAGAGGCAACCAAACGGCGTGCGTCACTTGGCCTGTCGAACATGGCCTGTGTCAGAGAGGATTATGATTATCGTCATTGAAAGAAGTAGTTTTGCTGGCACAGAAACCTCATGTATGACACTTCGCTTTTCCCAGATTAAAGCAGAACTCAGACCAAGGCCATTCATTATACAGTCCTGCTCCGAAAAACATTGTTTACGCTTCCTCCAATGCGATCCTAGTCCAACGCCGCAATGCGGAAACTGGGATGCTGGGTTTACGAAGTGTATGATGAGAAAGAGTTCAAACATGAAATGAAACTTGATACAACAGTCCCCGTTCGGCTGCAGATCACCCCCTTGGCCTCCTCTCGTTAAACAAATGAACATGACATCATACAGAGTATTATCGTAGAGAACACACATGCCTTCAATTCATGTCGTCCAATCATGGCAAAAGAAAGGGAAAATCCATCACTCAAGGGTATCATCAAAAGGCGTCTTCGAGGGGGCAGTCAATGCTGTCATGGCCATCTCGTTCGCAAAGGGCACACCACTTCTCCGGGTCAACAGCCCCACTCTCTTTCCCGGGAAGGGGACCATCGCCCGGTGGCGGGAGAATTTGAATGTCCGAGGAAAGCGCTTCGGTGGGAGCGGGCTTTTTCGCTGGAGAAAGCGGCCTGACCTTTGTGTCTTCCGGTGCGTCGTCCGGGACGCCGAGCTTGGGAGTGCTGATGGCGGATGTGTCCTCAACGTTCTTGCTGGGCTCCCCCTGGCCTGAACCGAACATGTTGCTGCATGTGAGGATGTCGTGCCCGCCCGTCTCGCAAATCTCGCACCAGAGTCCACTACTCTCAGTTGCTGAGGACTGGTTGTCCATTTCGGGCATCGAGTCCAATGTTTGGTTGCGTTGATGCATGCTCTTGCCAGGAGACTGTGGGTCGCGTGCCAGAATGACCGTGCCCTTCGAGTCGCGGTAGGAGGATCGCTCATTGCTGCCTGTCGTCATTGAGCTGCCACGGTACGTGGACGCGCTACCCCGGCGCAGCGTTTCGACCTCCCTCTCCAGCTCCTCTTCACGAGCGTTCTTGTTCTCCACCAAGCTTCGCAGCTCATGGACCTCGCGCTCGAGTTTCTCTTTCACAAGACGGTTGTCAATCGAGTCGGGGCGTCCGTTGCGGGTTGGCTGGGTCGGCGTCCTCTCCAGGGACTCCGCGCCAGCAGGCACGGAGTCGCGGCTGAGCGAGTGGATGATGGCTTTCAGACCTCTAATCTCATCATCCTTCTGCTCCAATTCCTTGGACATTGATGACCTGTCTTCGATGCTCTCGCCGCCGTTGATGACAGCAGAAGCCTTCTCGCGCTCCTTGCGCAGCTCAGCCCGTGTTCGCTCAACTTCGCCGCGAAGAAACTCAACCTCGCCACGGGCTTCGGCCTCGCCTCTGCGGGCATCCTCCAGGCCCTCCTCAAGCTCTTGAACAAGTTCTTCGAGCTGCTTCAACTGCCGAGCGACGCTGTCCACGTCGTCGGTGCGGTCCTGCGCATCATGCAAGTCTTGTTCCAGCTCTTTGATTTTGGCGTCATAAACCCGCTGCGTCTCAGTGCTTGCCATCTCGAGGGTGTCGATGGTGCTTCGGAAGTCGGCGCGATGCGCATCGAACTCGGCCGTGAGAAGTGCGATCTTTTCGTTCTTCTCCCGGAGCAGAGCGCGCAGCTGAGATGTGTTCTTGTCCTTGTCTGGATCATCGGGGTGCCCGGCGCCTTCTGTTTGTTCGATGAGGCCAGTGAGCTCAACCAAGCTACTTTCCATCTCGGCGAGGGTGGAGGCCTGATCCTTCAGTTGGCGATCGCGCTCCTCGAGCTGTGACCTGAGCCGTTCGACCTCCTGCTCGTTCGGAGAGTGTGTTGCGCGAGAGGGCGGGCGCTTGAAAGTCATGGACGACGTCGACCCGATGCTTCCGTTGGCTTTGCCACGGGGGTTCATGCGCGTGGACTCATCATCGTCGAGGCCCGAATTGGAAATCTGGCCGAGAGCCGATGCGCTCCGGGGCGCTATGCTGGGCTTCCTATCGAGTCGGGGCGGCTTGTTGGGGTCGCCGGCAGTACCGCGCACACTCGAGGAAAACCGCGAAATCGACGGGCTGCCATAGCGAGGAGGCGCCTTGGAGGCAGGGGTGGCAATGGACGAGCCGCCGCCAATCGATGGTCGCGGGCCGGGGGTGAGTTGCAGTTTGCGAACGGGCGAGTCAGGCCGCGGAAGAGAAGTTCTCGGGGCGCGTTTGCCTTGGGGGCTGGGAGCTCGACCGGGCCCGACCGACTGGCTGAATTTGGGCAGCGACGGTGTTGGAGGGGTGTGGTTGGTGGTGTTTTGGCTGGCAAGGCGAAGGGCAGACATGCCGGTCGGCGTGAGGGGGTGGGAGCTGGATGCAGAAGGGGGAGGTGTTTCGCGCTTGATGGCTTTGGTGACGGGCACAAAGATGCCAGCGCCGGGCTCGTCGGTGGTGAAATAGGAAACACTGCAGGCGAGAATCAGCAAGTGGCCAGGGGTTTGTTTTGTTTCGTGTCAAGAGGCATCAAGTTGTTTGTCAGACAAGTAAACAAGCGAATGTCGCATGCCCTCCCTGGCGATTCGGGCCTGGCGCGGGGGGCCTGAACGGCCACGGGCATGGGCGTGCGTGTCTCAGATGAGCAAGGGCCCCGCGGCAACACTCGTGCGGGTAGTGTTTGGGCATCGAAGAAAGCAACGTGCCGGGACGGGACAGGCCGCAGCGGGAAACATATTGGACAGGAAGAAGAGGGGCAAAAGGAGAGCAAGCAACATACCCATCAACGTCGCCGCTGTTCTTGCCGCGGACTGAATACTCGGGGTGTAACTCGACGCCGGCAAAGGTGCCCTTGCGACCAGCAACAGAGCCGACGAATCGCACAACGCCGCTCATGTCGCCTGGGACATCAACGACGTCGCCGGCGGCCAGGTTGCTGGCTGAGCCCCGACCGGGGGTGACGGAGCCCATGGTGCGGGGCGTGTAGAGGCTGTAGTCGTGGCAGTCGGGGTCCTGGTGAATCAGAGGGTCCTGGTTGTCATAGACGTAGGCAGCGTTGTCATCGGGGATGGCGGCAAGCGAAGGCCTGCGGCGACTGGGAGTTTTGGGGCGCGGGAGCGAATGCGACGAGTAAAGCGAGTTGAGGTTGGGGGTGGAGGCGGTAGATATGCCGGATCTCCGGGTGGCCCGCGACAGCGTTTTTGACTGTTGCCGCAGCTGCCTCGAACTCTTGTGGGACAGCAACGGCGGCGGTGGGGGTTGGTTGTAAGGATGATGGTTGTATTGGGAGGGCAACGGAGGGACCGGAGGAGCGTTTTGGCGTTGGTGGTGCTGGTGGTGGTGCTGCTGCTGCTGCGGCTGCTGCTGCTCGCGGTACTGCTGGTGCAGGGAGAGGCTCGACATGGTGGGCGGCTTTCTGGGGGGGGTCTCCTTCTTTCAATCTTCTTGTTCTTTTCCGCTTTCGACAAGCTGTTCTCTGTTTATTTCCTTCTTCTTTTTTCTTTCTTTCCCTCTCTTCTCGCCTTCAGTCGCTCTTAATTAATTAAGCAGGCGTCTAACGTCATTTACTCAGGCGTTGAAGTGCGCCTAATCTGCTGTACCTGCTGGGCGTGGAGCTCGGGAAATCCACCAGATACCCGTTGGCGCTGGAATGGGCTGTCCACTGCGGGTGAGCTCTGCTGGTTCTCCACTGTCACACTGCGTTTCGTGGCGCCTGAGTGGTTGCAGTTGCGTCAAAGCAAATGCTGCTGCTGCTGCTGCTGCTGCTGCTGTGACGTGAGTGCTGGTTGCTTCCTGCGCGTACGAGTACACGGCCGTCTCCGGGCTACCGCGCAGCAACGCGGCTCGAGGCGACAGGGAACACGCTGCGACACGCTGGCAGGCCTTTGCTGGATGAGGAGCACCTGGTACGAGTCTGTATCTGTATGGGTGCACTCGTACAAATCGTGAGGTGGTAGCTGGAGATGGCCTGTGCCGAGTCCGGGACGGCGCTACCGCTGGTTGCCGGCCAATAGCGCGTGCACCTGGACGAGATCGCGTCGCACCCCTGACCTGAGCTTCCCACTTGGAGAGCCGTCGACTGGATCTGCTGCGTTGCTGCTATTCCCAACTCGTCCTGCACCGGGCACATGTACTCGCGACGAGTCTGCCGCGGTGTATTGGCGGTTGCGCAGGGTACCCGTACAGCGGTCTGCCGTGTCGTGTCTGGTCAGTCAGCCAGCCAGAGATTGACAATCACCAATCCGCCGTCATGCACCGCCGAATGGGGGGTGAGGGAGGGGCTCTCGATGACGGCAGCTTCCTGCGCGAGTGGCTTTCCGCTGACCGCCAATCGCTGCTGGCGAGTGCAGTGCTGCTGAAGCCGCTGCTGTTGTCGCTCCTGAATGGGACCGGTCCAGTCACGGCGTTACAGCCTGTGCCCCGGGCGGGGAGGGGGCGCACTTGGCTCTCTGTCTTCTCGTTAATAAAATTGCATCTGCAGCCGGCCCAGTCGTCGTCCCTGACCGGGAGATAGGGCACTCGTGAACCCCTGAGAGGTGCTGCTCTGGCGCCCGCCCCAAATCTGCAGCTGCGCGCGCGGGCGGGCGAAATCCTCGCGCGTCTGCTCGGGAAAGGTTGGGACGCACTAACCTCGTAGGTGAAGAACCGTTCCCAGCGGGGAGCAGGGGGAACCCAGTCAAGCGTTCCCGTTCGCTAGTCAACCCTGAAATCTGCCAGTGGGACGGCGCACGAGTAGCGCAGTCCGGGACGGCACCGTGGCTCGAACGGGCGGGCTGTTCTGGCTAGGTAGGCTGCACAATCGGCTGGGTTTGCGGTCGTATCCGGTAGGTGCCGCACAATTCCAAGGCGGCCGGGCGGGCGGCTGGTTTCGTGGTAGGTTGAGATGGGATGATGAGATGACAAGCCGATGAGTGGCCGAGGCAGAGTTTCGTCCCAACTTAGGCCGTTGCCGTGCCGTGAAGTTCTTCAGCCTAGTCGTGGAAGTCCTTTCGCGGCGGGAGATTGACTGTCGCGATGAAAATTGCTCCGGCAGAAGAAATATGGCGGCGGCTTTCCTCGAGGGCTCTAGCGTGCACCAATGACGAGATCGGAGGCCGATGGGAAAAAAGAAAGTGTTGATCCCGAGGAAGCCGTTGCTCGGACAGAGCAAGAGGAGAAGAAGAAAAGAAAACTTCGAAAAAGGAAAGAACAAAAAAAGACCGGAGGACTACGCGTGCTCGTAGACAAGCGTAACGATCAGGAGAGTTGCGAGGGAAGATGGACGGGGAAAGAAAAAAGATCGTCAAGCGTCGGTTTGCGTCGTAAAATTCGTACGAGATCAGGCCGTAATTCTAACTCATAAAGTAGCGGGAGCACTCGTCGTAATAGTCGTCAAGACACGTCAGAGAAAGAACATCGAGAGGAGGAGAGAAAAGGCCGGTGCCGATGAGTGCGTGGGTGCGCGGGCGGGCGGGCGGGGGAGTGAATGCTCGCAGGTGAGGGCAAGACAGCCCGCCTTGATGAGACAAGATCACGACGTCAGCCACAAATGCCCTCGTCGGCGGGTGGGCGGCGGGGCGGGCGGTTGCGAATCGAAGAGAGAATCTTCCGGGAAATGCCAGGCAGCGGACGGCACTCATTTTCTACTCGTACCCTTGGACGGCAGCGGCGGCGGCGGCGGCGGGCGCACGAGTCCATTGCCATCCATCCAATGCTTGTTTACTTTGTGTTGCCGTGCTCGCCGGCGCCTGGCGAAGCGGTTGCTGGCCATCCTACATGTACGAGAGCTGCCGCTGGCGCTGCCGGCGCGTCGTCATGCGGGTTGGATGCATTGCATGTGCAGGCGTCGCCACAAAAGCTGGGGCTGGGCTCGTTCACGATCCATTCACTCGCTGAAACGGCCAGCTTCTTCAGCCAGCCCCTCTGCACCGCGCCAGTCGGGGGCCCTGCTGCGAGTGCCTGTACTCACACAGGTTGCGTGGACTTGCGTCTGCACCCCCATAGCCGCTGAGTCGCCGGTCACCTCGACCGCCCACGCGCGAGTCCGGGTTCCCAGATGGAGCCGCTACCGTTACTTCCCTGGTCGGCGCAGACTGCTTAACGGGCTTCCAGGTCTCGTCGAGATACATGAGGCATGTGGTATGAGAGGCAAGTCTGTCCGGCAGGAGCAGCACGAGCACTCGTACAAGTACACCCGGTAGCCACTACCTGCACAAGTACTCGTACCTGCCGAAAAGTCCAGCAGCTGGTGCCTGCAATCGAACTGTGCTCGTTCTCCAAAGCACTGGTAATTCGATCCCACCCACTGGTAACTACTAATTCTCGTCGGCCCGCATGAACGCAGCAACTCGCTAGGGTTTCAATCCCATCATTAGCAGCAGCCTTTTTCCAATCACACGCCAGATCAGGCGGCTGCGGCAGTGGCTGGTCTGCCTCAGACACGGTCACACTCGCAGGGTCGTCGGCGCGGCGACGGCGGTTCGGCCTCCGTCCAGCCTGGCCTATGTCTCACGACGGTGGTGGCGGCTGCGAGGCGAGGCGAGGCGATGTGTCGATCGATGTCAACCCAACCGACGAGTCTTCCACATTCGGCAAGCTACATCCATACTCGTCTGCTCGAGAGTGTACTCGTACGAGTAACGCCCCCTCTCCAAAGCCCAATCTGTATCTAGGCTGTACCCGACATGGGCAAGCACGCGGTCCGGGAAAGGATGCACTGGGATTGCAATTTTGGGGCACCGAACAGACGCAGCTAAAGGGGAGCTGCAGCGACACGTCGGTGTCGACTTTTCTGATTGGTGCCCTGCTCGGCCCCGCGCTGCATGCAGAGGCGGCCGGCCGGCCCTGTTCGTCACGGAACAGAGGCAGCAGCTGTGCTCCGCTACGAGTGAGGCAGTACGAGTGTTTGTTTACTCGCGTGCGCTGTCTCCCCCGTCAGCCAATTGGACGTGTCATCGTTGTTGATATCTGTCGCCGGCGACAACGACGAGAACAACAATAACAGCAACGACAGGCCTGTCTTCCCGTCGATGCGGGGGCTGTCGGGCTATCGGACCACGCTCGGCACCAATCCTCCCCGCTGCGCCGGGCTCGAATGCACACCGCCATTCGACCAGGTGCCCATCGAAAACCCCGGCATCGCTCCTTGCAATGGCCCATGTCGTCTTCTCCGTGGAGCTTCATCATTCTGGTGACTAGCAGTCGTAAGACGGCCCCTCCTCCCCGCGGAGGATCGCGAAACAGGTCGCGAGGTTAGCCCCGCGTCGCGCTCCGAGCATTCCTCGCCGTCTCACCGCTGCCCGCCTGGATGGCTCACGAGGCAGGGGCCCATGCGTCCCTGCGCCTTAGCTGCAGATCAAACCATGGCGCAGTTGGGACGAAGCCAGGGGCCAGATCTCGACGACTGCGTACGAGTCCTCGGTTGGGACATCTAAACAGATGCCTCGGACAACGTGGCTCGTTTCGCCAGCACACTCATGCGAGATCTATGATGTAAGACCAGACAGCACGGGCAATGAAATTCTGCTTTGGGATTCTGGGTATTATTGTGGTCTCTTGCCCCAGACATGCAGAAAGTGCCAGCAGCTACCTTTATCATCTCGACAGCTCGGGAAAACGTGCATTGTAGTGGGATTGTCTTCGGCCTCAAAGCTCAGTCAACCTACCGGCTGACTCTGCCTTGGAGCTTGGGCGGTAGGCATGCCAGAAAGCCGTGGCCGGCTCTCGGCTTCAACCTCGATGCCGATATGCCTTGAAAAGTTGCGCGTACAGATTCCGAGTTGGCAGTGTCGAAAAGAGTCACCATAACGGCGAGCAGCTGGGCCAACCCATTACACGCTGATGCTCGTGGCTAATCCGTAATGCTTCGTGAGTGACCATCAAGAGGCGCGCTGGCGGACTCCAAGCTGGCGTCTGCCGTGGCCAAGGTAGACTCCCGGCATGCAAACCCCCCTTGCGGACGCCACACTGTCGCTTCGACTGAAACTGGCAGGGTGGTTGGGTGGGCGGGTGCCCCAAACGCCTGGCTGTTGACGGCCAATAGCTACGGAGTACGGCTAGACCCTCGAGACCCGCGAGTACGTCTGTTTGGAATACTACTGACTTCTTCTTTCAGCCTTGAGAATCGTGTTCCCGCTCGATAATGTCACTTCGCCCAAGAGAATGGGTCCCATCGTTGAGAACCATAGCCTCACGATGCCTTCTTCGCAGACGCTGCTCCTCATCGCTTTGTTCCCTAAGACGTGGCACGGGTTCGGCTCTCGAAGAAACCAGGTGCACCGAGTCTGTATCATTTTCCTCTGCCATGCTGATTTCGAGAATGACTCGAATATGGTCTCCCCGATCAGCCCTCCACCGTTTCGACTTGCTGAGAAGCCGGGCCCGATGCAGGGCACGGCGCCCCGACTTGGTTTCCCTCATTTCGCTGCAAATTCTTGCAATCTTGTTGTTTTTACGGTGGATATAATCGAAGAAGTTGTTGCGTCGCTCATCCTCGGCATCACCCCAGGGCTGCTTGACGAGCCATCTGTCGACGAAGCCGGCGTCGATCAGGGACTGGACGCCATATTTTGAGACTAGCATGGCAATCAGTTGTATGCAGCGGCGCTCACATACGTCGCGCAAGTAGTATTCGTCGTAAAGGGGGTCGTCGAGCTTGCTGGGTTGCGAGTCGGCGAGGCCGATTTCGAGGGAGCGGACGAGGGCATCGAATCCGCCCTGGGATTCGAGGGTGCCAATGGAATCGTGGTACGCGTCTGCTCACAGCCAGAGCCGTTAGTATCGCAAGAAGAAAGAGGAGGGCAAGCAAGACTCTGCTCGTGTGGCTGGCACGTACGCTGATCCTCCACAAGCAGACACAGCGCTTTCAGGCACTTGAAGCGCTCATCGTAGCTCGATCGGGTGATGCCACTAAGGAGGTGAGAGACGGTAACGGAGCTATTCGCAGCACGGCCCGCGACAATCTTGAGGGCGATCTCGCGGATAGAGTAGTTGTAGTGGCTGGTGAGACTCTGCAGTGTGGACTGGTCGAGCGAGTCCTCTGTGGCCTGAGTGATGTACTGCGGTTTGGGCGGCTGGGGTTTGATCTCGACGGCATCACGGTAGTGCTCTAGGATGGTCCAGATCGAGGCGACAGTGGTGAAGAGAGTTACTCCAAGCCCGAGGAGAACAACGCGCTCGTCCTTAAAGAAGGAGAGCAAAGCCATGTTGATGCGATTGTCGGTGCCAGTCACGCTGTCGGCGTATTCAAGAACAGCTGTCGAGACTGTGTGGGCGCGCGCATGTCCGGGATGGATCCGGGTCCAGAGACTTTGTCGGTGTCAAGACGCAGGTCAAACCATTGTCGCCATGCGTGCGGCGGTTTGCAGGCCCGGCGGTCATGCGTTGGTGGTGATAGGGCCGTCCGCGATGGTGTGGTCGGGGGAAGTTAAGGTACGGCACAAGCATGGATGGACAGCGCAGATGTCATAGGTGCCTGCCAGCTTTCCAATTCCACTGGCCTACTCGTATCCGCCCGTGCGCTGAGGCGTTTGGCGTAACGGCACATCCATGGATGGATCCATCTGTTCGGTTTGGAGGGGCTCATGAGTGTACTCGGTACTAATGCTTCCTGGTTGATGGGCGCATGCACGACCCATGCTCAAGTACCCATACAGCAGAAGTCGTCCTGGACTCAAATTGGGTGGGAATATACAACGGTCTCTTGGTCGATTAGATAGACCCTCGCAGCCGATAAGATAAAGAATTTCGGGGCCTCGCGGCGCTGCTAGTGCAGGTGAGGGCCGCCGCTGCAGACAGTGGAAAAAAAGTTACGATCTGCTACTGTCGACTGTCTGCCACTGCAAGATACCGAAGGCTTCGCTGCCAACACCAATCCCATTGATGCAACGCGGGACTATGGCGACTCCTTGATATTTGCCTCTCATTTTTTCTTTCGATACCACCGCTTCAGACACACAGTATGCCCGGATCCCAGCTCAAGAGGCTCAAGGCCTCTCTCCGCGAGAGCGGTGTAATCGGGCCACAGCAATCCAAGAAGCAGAGAAAAACCAACAACGCCGACGCCAAGGCCAAGAACAACTCCCGACTACAGAAGGCAGCCAAGCTCGACAGTATCCGCGACCAGTTCAACCCTTTCGACCTCAAGCACAATGTCCGCGGACCCAAGTTCGATGTCACCACCAACAGGCCGAATGCCTCCAAGGCCGTGCAAGGCCGCCCAAGCGAGGCCAAGGCCCTGGGCGAGGAGAGGGTCAGTCTCCGTGTACCTCTCATGCTTCCCCCGCAGTTTTGCTAACCTGTGGTACCAGCGTCGACAAACTCTCCTGGTCGAAGCGAACCGTCGCAACAAAGTAGGCGGCATCCTCGATCGCCGATTCGGTGAAGACGACCCCTCGATGGCGCCTGAAGATAAAATGATGGAGCGATACGCCAGAGAGAAGCAGCAGGCTCACAAGAAAGGCTCCATGTTCGACCTGGAAGAGGACGATGAGGATGGCGTGGGACTCACTCACATGGGCAAATCGCTGGCTTTCGACGGACCTGGCATCGTGGACGACTTTGACGAGGACATGGAATCCGGTTCAGACGATGAGCACGACGACGCTGCTCTCGAGGCACGTCAAGCACTCAAGCGCATGAGGTCCGAGAACGACGGGGACGAAGAGAACGACGCGGATGGCCAGCCCGAGAAGAAGAAGACGAAACAGGAGGTGTACAAAGAAATCATGGCCAAGTCGAAGCTTCACAAACTCGAGCGCCAGCAGGCCAAGGACGCGGATGAGGACCTGCGAGAAGAACTTGACATGGAGCTTCCTGAGCTCCACTCCTTGCTCTTCAATCGAACCAAGGCCGCGGCTATTGCGGAGGGCGCGGACCCCCAATCTGCTGCCTCGCAGGCGGCCGCACAGAGGGAGAAGCTGGAGCGCGATTACGACCTCCGTCTTCGCCAGCTCGCGCAGGACCGCAGGGCGCAACCCAGCGAAAAGACCAAGACGGACGAAGAAAAGGCCGCGGAGGAATCCAGGCGCCTGAAGGAGCTCGAGGAGAAGAGAGTCAGGCGCATGCAAGGAATTGAAGACAGTGACAGCGAGGAGGAGGACAAGGGCCCTGAAAACCCCAACGCAATTGCCGTTGACGGCCAAGCCATGTTCATCGAACGTGACGAGGAAGACCAGTTTGGCTTGGGCAAGGGTATCAAGACGAAACCCACGGCTGCGGAGCTGGGCTTTGACGATGAAGACGATTTCGAGCTGGACGACGACCTCATAGCCAGTGGGTCAGACTTGGAGCTTGTCAGCGAGGATGAGGGGGACGACAGCGACGAGGACCAAGACGCATCAGAAGCACAGGATGATGACGACGACTTCACAAAGGGCCTCCTGAACGAAGAGGAGACGTCCAACCCTGTCTTCAGCAGCAAGCTGAAGGGGGCTGAGCAGCCGGCTGGCGCGAGGGACGACGACAACGGGATTCCCTTCACGTTTCCATGCCCTCAAACACTGGACGAGTTCAACGACATCACATCCACGCTGCCGCTGGAGAAGATCCCCGTCGCCGTTCAGAGGATCAGGGCGCTGTACCACCCGAAGCTCGACAGCGAGAACAAGGCCAAGATGGCGGTCTTCTCCAGGGTTCTTGTGCAATATCTGTCGCATCTACCAGAGATTGCCGAGCCTGTCTATCTGCCCCCGTCCTTCGTCGTCCTCGAGAACCTGACCCGTCACGTTCACTCCCTGGCCAAGACATTCCCCGTTGAGATCTCCAACGAGTTCCGTTTACGACTGGAGGACTTTGGCAAGACACGTCCACTTTCTCCCAGCCTGGGAGACCTGGTCTGCCTGACGGCGATCGGGACTACGTTCCCGACATCTGACCACTTCCACCAGGTGGTGACGCCGGCTATGATGGTTCTTTCCCGCTATCTCGGCCAGAAGGTTCCCAAGAAGACGGTGGACTTCGCCCAGGGCGTCTACCTCTCGACCCTGGCGCTGCAGTACCAGCAGGCTGCGAAGCGATATGTACCAGAGGTGATGAACTTCTCTCTCAATACGATGTGCGCGCTTGCGCCGGTGCGATCCAAGGAGAGCTTGGGCAGCGTTCCCGTGCACGAGCCCGCCGCCGGTGTGCGCATCTCCGGGGCGGCTTCGTCCCAAGTGCGGAAGCTCGCTCCCCTGGACTGCGCCAAGGACGACGTTACTGGAGACGAGGGAACGGCGACGAGGCTAGCGGTCCTCGGCACCACGATGCAGATACTGGATGCTGCAGCGGATCTCTGGGCCGGAAAGGCATCGTTCCCCGAGACGTTCACGCCTGCTGTCAAGGTCCTGTCTCATCTGTCTGGTAAGGGGTGCCAGGCGGAGCTGCCTCCCGCGCTCAACGAGCAGATCAGCAAGCTGTCGAGCAAGCTGCAGCGGATGCTGCAAGTGGCGCAGCTGGCGCGCCGCACAGTCGAGCTTCACCACCACAAGCCGCTCGCCATCAAGACGGCGATCCCCAAGTTCGAGGATTCGTTCGACCCGGCGAAGCACTACGACCCGGACCGCGACCGCGCCGAGCTGGCCAAGCTCAAGGTGCAGCACAAGCAGGAGAAGAAGGGGGCCCTGCGGGAGCTGCGCAAGGACGCCAACTTCATGGCGCGCGAGAAGCTCAAGTCGAAGAAGGCCAAGGACGCGGCGTACGAGAAGAAGTACAAGAAGCTGGTGTCGGAGATCCAGAGCGAAGAGGGAAGGGAGGCCAACGCCTACGAGCGGGAGAAGGACCAGAGGAAGCGCGCGGCCAAGAGGAGATAGAGACAGACCGACATCAATCGTTCGAGGACCCAGCATATACCCTACATACTACCTTAACTACGAGTACTACCGATGTTAGCCTGGTCGAGGCCAGCGTGCGAGGAGCAGCACCTCACCTGGTAGAAGCCCCCAATGAGACCAAAAACGTCCCACCCATCCACACACCCGCCCGCGGGGATGCAACGACTCGTGCAGGTTGTCGGCGGGCCCCCCGTTCCCCTCCCACCTCCCTACTCGCGTACCTAAGGTAGCGTGTCGAACGTCCGGCGCCTTTTAGTCTGGCCGAATGGCGCGAAACGCGCCTGGCTTTTATTCCACCCGCAGGCTAACTACGTCATCCTGGTGGGTATCCGGGGTCCCCTCCTCAGACTACCTAAATTTAGGATGTGTCTTTCTCAATGCGGGCAGAGATTGGCCCTCCCGGGACTTCACGGGCTGACTTTTGAGGGTTTTTTCCCATTCCAAATTTTCGGCTTTGTTGATTCGAAAACTGAGGACGGTAAACATGGTATATAGAGGGGATCCCCCCCTTCCCCCCGCGTTGATCCGCAGAGGTGGCGTGTTATTACCGGGACCCTGAGAGCCTGATGAGTGGTGCTGTTCCGCTCGGGTTGTGCAGACGACGTACTCGTTTTTAGAATTCAAGATGCAGTTTTCCGACCTCCCCCCCGAACTGGTGGATCACATCCTCTTCTACTGTGTCCATGGACGAACGTTTAGCAGGGCAATGAGGCTGCGGCTTGTCAGCTGTAGGTCCACCGTCCCTTACCTTTTTTTCCTTTTCCTTTTTTCGCCTTCCTCGTGGTGGATCATCCGCTGACAGTGTGCTTGCAGGGCAGTTCTCGTCCCTCGTGATCGACATTGTCTACCGCTGCAACATGCTCGATCCCCTCATCCTGGCCAACGACTTCCACCCGCTGCTGATGGTCGACTGCCCCGAGTCCTCGTGGAAGCCCCTGATCCGAAACTACCTGACGAGGCGGGTGCTCCTCGAGAAGAACCCCCGGTCGCCGCGCGGGCAGCTGCGGGCGCTGGGGAAGCAGCTGTGCGCGCTGGTGGGCGCGGGAGACGACGAGGGGCCCTCGCTGGCGGCGGCGGTCGGCGAGCTGTGCTCCCTGACGTGGTACGACGGGACCAAGGTGCTGGTCGACGACAGGTGCGTCAAGGCCATGGAGCTGGAGCCGTTCCGGACGTACCTGATGGACGCCACGGTGAGCCTCGGCTCGCAGCCCCTGGTGCGGTACCTGCTGGGCGCGGGCACCGCCGCCGCCCACTCGCCGAGGACGCCCTGGAACGGCGGCTTGCTGGAGCGGCGGCTGCAGATCGCCGCGAGCCGCGGGGACGTGGGCATGATGGCGCTGCTGCTGGACGCGCAGCCCAAGCTGCTGAGGGGCAACCGGGCGCGCCTGACGGCGGTGGTGGGCACCGTGCTGGTGCGGTACGCGGCGGCGGGGGGCCACCACGAGGCGTTTGACTACATCCTGGACAACACGGACCCGCTGGACCTGGTCAGCAACAAGCGCAAGGTGCACGTCGGGTTCCTGGACAGCGCGATCAAGTGGACGGCGTTCCCCGAGGACTACGAGCGGGGGCGGGCCCTGTTCGGGGCGGGCCACGACGTGTTCGGGGCGGGCGACGAGGGCGACGCGTCGGCTCGGCTGTTCCTCAGCGTCAAGGCGGGCCGGCACGAGATGGCGAGGCACCTGCTGGGGGCGGGCGAGGCGCGGCTCAACCACCCGTATGCGCGCGTGCACCGGCCGGCGCTGGCGTGGCACGAGCGGACGTGGCGGCGGCGCGGGGAGCGGTACCGGCCGCTGCTGCCCGCCGTGGAGCGCGGGGACCTGGCGATGCTGGAGCTGCTGCTGCGCGCCGGCGCCGACCCGAACTGGTACCCGGCCGAGGACACGCCGCTGCAGCTGGCGGCGTACCGCAGCGACGTGGAGGCGGCGGCGCTGCTGCTGGACGCGGGCGCGCGGCCGGGCGAGGGCAGGCCGCCGCCGCTGGCCATCGCCGCGCGCCAGGAGTGCCCGGCGATGGTGCGCCTGCTGTGCGAGCGCGGGGGGCCCTCGGTGGTCTTTGGCGGCGGCGGCGGCGGCGGTGCTGGGAACGGAGATGGAGACGGGGAAGCAGTGGAGGAGAGGGAGCCGGCGGGCGCGTGGGGCATGGCGTTTGCGCGGGCGTTCGGCCTCGAGTCGATGGTCGACTTGCTGGCGCAGCTCGGCGTGGCCCGCGATTCGGTGCTGCACCGGGCGGAAACGCGCGACGAGTCGGCGCGGTACTCGTTCACGAGCAGGAACTACGTGAGCGGCGCGGCGTCGTGACTTCCCTTTCGCCTACGAGCGAGCTACTACGAGCACCTGCCCTTTCGGTCCGTAACGACGTCTGCGACACGGAGCAGGAGCGGCTGCTTTCTTTTGCGTCTCGCCCTTCTCTCCCTCTCCCTCTCCCTTCTCTCCCTCTTTCTGTCTGTCCTCCTCTTTCGCTCTCGCTTATCCAGGCTGTCTTTTTCTTCTTCCTCTTCAACTTCCCTTTTTTCACTACTCGGCGTTCAGAGCGGTTGGTTCATCTACAGGCGTTTTCTTTTGCAAACCACGATTACCACGATCATACCTACCAACCTACCTCCTAAACTAGACTGCTCGTTCCAGACATTGCTTTTAGACTGGCTCGCCCATTAGATATCCATACAACCAACCCACCAAGTGCGGCAAGACAGATGAGTCGACCTTCTTCACCCACTCGCTTCCGCCCATTTCCCCGCAATCGTGAGCCCCGCGTGCCCCCACCGGCCCTGAAGCCGCAGCCACCACTTCCCTCGAGCCAACGCGCCGTGACGTCGTAAGGATGCGCCCCAAGACGCAGACCACACGCCTGTCAGCCAGCCAGGAGGCGCGGCGCGACACGCTTCATGCGCCGGTCGTGCATGACTGGATAGCAGCAAACGACGCATTCTCCTTCGATCGCCGCTTTGGCCCTAGAGAATGGCACGGGAGGCATTGTCCTCCGTAGCATTCCGCCCCTCCCGCACACACCACGCACCGAGCGACACGGCAAGATCCCAGCTCAGCTCCTCCGGATGGTGGAGCGGCCCCTGCGTCCGGCCTGCCTGCTCACAGCCGCCTGTCTTTGGCTACCGGCTGCCCCCTTGCTCGTGCGCCACGGCCGTCGCTGAAGGTTTCGGTGTTGCCTGG
Organism: Hansfordia pulvinata; assembly: GCA_006538405.1. NCBI lineage: Eukaryota > Fungi > Ascomycota > Sordariomycetes > Xylariales > Hansfordia > Hansfordia pulvinata. The sequence continues at coordinate 1,447,204 of BJKQ01000008.1, read as the reverse complement.
CGTGTTACCCCGTTCATATCCCTGCCAGCGGCGCAGGGGACCGGCAGGGGACCTGTCGCTGTGTGTCTCACGGGGGTTCGGGTTCGAACCGGCACTGGAAGCGGGCTCCTCACAATGGTCGTTTGATGATTGGCGAGGCGGTGGCCCGTACGAGTGGTCGTGAGCAGAAAAAAGCTGACGAGTGCCTGCCACGCCAGCGGTCAAGCCGCAAGAGGTTCGGTCTCCCACTCACAGCCCGCCAAAATGCCTGTTTTACGAGCGCTGTCAATTCCAATCAGTATCTCCTCACATGCCAGTGCTGCCAACGCAGCACGAGTGAGCGTCTGCTTTGCTGTGTGGGCGGGAGATGCAATGCCCAGCTTCTGTTACTCGCACATTACGAAGAAACACACCAAATGCGGCGTCCGCAGGCTACCTACTCGTATATATATGGCTAGGAACCTAGGAAGTATGCAAGAGGGGCACCTGAGTGCGCTGATCAAACCTTGAGCTTCCAAAGACATCCTAAAAACTCGAGTGGATTGCGACGGCGGCGGCGGCGGCGATTGTGGCGTTGGTCGTCGCAGTCCGACTTTCGGAATTCTTGACTTACTCGTACGCGTCCGAGTGCGAGTACTCGTACGGCTGGTTCAGCTTCCTCCACAATCGGCTGCTAAATCGGGCGTCACAACTGGTACGGGCAAGTCAGTAAGGGAAATAATTGCCACAGGCAGGACGAAGAAAAGATGTCGCGTCTGCTGATTCCAGTGTGCCCAATTTCGGATCAACCCTCATGCTCTGCCTTCATCGCGGGGATCTCGTGAGAGCAAGAGCCAGCCCATGGCGCAACCTGTACCCGCTTTGAACGCGGCCTCGGCTATTCAGGATCATGCTTGATTTTAATGTTTAGCACCCTCGGGGTCTGCATTCCGCAACAATCGTGTACGGCAATCATCCGGGGTCCACAAGACTCATCAATCGTGTACGACGATCGCCTTTCGTTGGCGGGTATATTCAAGCGGCAGTTCGCCGTCGTGCTCATGAGGCTTGGGATCGGTTCACGGACTCCACTCGCCATGACAACAACTCACACCTATCGCTGTTCGACATGCTTCACCTGCTGTTCAAACTCTGTGGCTAGCCACCTACTCGTACTGATTACCAGGCTCGGACAGTGATGACTTGGCGAGGATACAGTTCAAAAAAGGGAAGGGTTGCCGTTCATGGATCCAAGATGTGTCCGGGCGTTTCGCGAACATCTGGGGAGAAACTTCTCAGCCGGGGACACAGAGCAAAGCTGATTCATTACCCGACCACTGAGCCAACACAGCTCGGGCGAGGGTAGGGCTTCAGGATTCGCCAGCGATGGGTACCACTTGCCTCCGGTTCGCCACGCCGCCGTTCCGCCGTTGGCTGAAAAGTCCCGATTCCTTCGAGAACGTACAAGGCGAGGGCCCCGCGATGCGTACTCTTGAGTTGTCACAACCCTACAGGGAATGACTAACGCAGCAGACAGCTTGCTGACCAGCCCACCAGTCTTGTTGCTGCGTGGTTCCCTATTGGCCATCCCATGTCGAGCCAGCGGCGTCATCGCCAAGTACCGCGTGAGTCGAAGCAGGCGTCCACTCTGTACCGGACCAGCCCAGTCGCCCGGCGCTGTATCCTCACACGAAGGGCTGCTCTCCTCAACGAGCCGGGCCAGCTTCTTTGGGGCGGGCGTCAGGGCTGCCGCCCAACTTCAAAAGTAGAAGCCGCTGGCGGGATCTTGGTGGCGGTAAGACCTCACTTGACACCAACTCGCTCTAGGCAGAGTATGATGCTCGAGCCCCATGCGGACGGCAGCCGCCGGCCGGAGGCTGGTGTCTCCGTCTGGGTTTCCGGAGCGACAGTGGTAAAAACGGGCCTGCTTCCATGTTTCAACGGTGGTTCCCGGTGCGGCGTACGAGGAAGAGATTGGAGGGACTGGGGGGGGAGACAAATCAGGAATCCATGACTCTCTTGTCTCGTGGTTTTCGCCAGTACCGTCTTGTGTCAGTTCATGTCCTGAATACCTTACGATACTTATCCAGGCAGCTCTCTGTTCTTTTTATTTCCATCATCATTGGCGCGCCACCACCCCCGAGGTGGCTGAACATGCCCAATCTCGGCGGGCTCGGCTCATGTCACGGGCTTGGCCCTGGCATGTGTTGATGATTATTAGAGTAAGTCCTGGTTAAGCTGCCACTTGTTGAAGTGTCAATCCTGTATCTTTTGACTGTGCAGCCCAGCCAGTCTGGTTCAGTGGTATTTACCAGTGCCTTGACCCTCCCTCCCAGGGCCAGTAACCCTTGCAGCTGATTTCACTGCTGACTTACAGTGGCGGCGCGAAGGATTCTCCCGGGTGGCTGTTCAGTCAGAGCTAGCGCTGCTCTGCTCGGATGACTTCTTCCTGGCACGCCACGAGTAGATTGACTGGGGATTCCGCGCCTGGCTTGAACGAGGTGGGGCTTGCCACTCAGCGTGTTGCTCACGGCGTTGGCTGGAAGGTGGCGTGGGCGGCAAGGCCTATTCGAGCCTCCCCGTCAAGGCAACGACCGCATCTATTTCTGAACAAGTCTGCTTGCCTCGTCGCCCGGAACCTACCATACTCCGCGCAGAGTCGAGGTGTGACACTCAGCTTCTTGCGCTGGGTGGCGCGGTTCCTGCGGCAGTCTCCTGGGCGCCGTGTTCATAAGAAAGAGACGCACGCCCCCCCTCGCCGGCCCGTGGCGCCGCTCACGCGCACCCGCGGTCAGCCTGCTGCCTTACTTCCCAGACAGAAACACCCAGCGTGAGCCCTGCCTCGCCATCAGGCCGGCCAGGACACAGCACGCCGACCAAGACTGGGACGGAACCGACGTCAATACTCGGATGAGAGAAAAGGACAACCTTGAAGCTCGAAACCCCCTCGCCCGGGTTGATCAGACGCCATGCGGCTCCCCGACGGTGCTTCGGCTCTCTGGGGGCTCTTTGTCGTGCTCAACCTGTGCTTCAGCTTCTCGCGTGTCTCGGCATTGCCCACGAACCCCAACAAGGACAAGGAGGAAAGGGACTTCAAGCTGCCGTCAGGCATGACAATGAAGAGAGAAGCGGTATACATCGTGTTCAGGAATACAGTAGAGGCGGAGAAGGGCCCCAGGGAGATTCCCAAGGGCAAACCCATCCAGATAACCAAGCTGGCGGAGAGGCTGACGCGGGAAAAGGCGCAGATTGTGAAAGGGCCGAAGTGGGATAAAACGCCCGAATTCATGTTGGTTACTGCTAACAAAGGCGCCTATACCTGGTTCTTCCCCGGAGAGACTGCCCATACAAAGTGGCTCAAGTGGCGCGAGTACAGACAAACGATTCTTGGTATGGACAAGAAGGAGGCAGATCAGGTCAAGAAGCCCAAGGACATGAAGGACGATGAGTCATGGATGTTCGAACTGTCCACGCCACGCCGTGGTAGTTACAAATTGCTCGACACCGGCTCGCGAGAGGACATATTCTGGAGCTTGAACTCATGGATGCCGTGGTCCGGCAAGCTTGACGAGAATGACGCCTTCACGGGCAGCAGATACATAAGGGCGCTATACGCCGACCCTCTTCGACTCCGGTAGGGCGGATGGAATTCGTCTCCAGAGAGAGCTTCTGTTTCTGTGTCATGTATAAATCAGTCCGAATAATACCTGCTTGTCATGCGATTGCCAAATCACCCCCATCCGAATCGAATTATCCAACACGCTTGGCTTTGCAAGCATACATGGAACGACGCGTGTCCACGCGCACCAGATCGCGTCTCGACTAAGTACTGCGTCGGTAGCCCTGCATGCCGTGACAGCATCTTGATCAGGTGGCTCACGACTTGATACACGCACATACGCGGGTCATGGAGCTCCAAACGCGTATGAACGCAGGCAGCGCCGAGTCTTCTTTTCATTAACCCGTGTCGAGATGGAAAGTCAAATGACAAAAGTGCTTTAAAGTACAAGCCAGGCCTGCCCGCCCCAACGAACGTCCTCGCAGTGGAGACACATCAGCTGCGGATCGAGGAATCAATCGTCCACATCATGCAATTGGATGACCGCCCCAGATCCTCCACGTCTCTGCTAATGCGGGTTCAGTTGCAATTTTCCTTTTCATTGTTTTCAACTCCTGGCCCCTCGGAACGAACCTCTCCCAACCTTCCAACTCGAGATTTATTACCACGCGCTCACGTCGAAGTTCTCCTACATCTGGCGTTAGCAAAGTGTGTGGTGTGGGCCGCTCCCGCGTCGCCGGGATCCTTCTTACCTCGGGGAAAAAGGTTGTGACCACGGTGCGATCAGCGAATTTCCGACCTGCCAGTGCCTGCAGGGCCTTCTTGGCAGAGGCCGGCGTGTCGAACTTGACAAAGATCTTGCCAACGCCCGCGGACTGGCGACTGCCACCAGAGGGTCTCGGTACCTTGAGGTCGAGCACCTGGCCGAACTTGGCGCACTCCTCTTGGACATCCTCACAGATTTCTACGTACATTAGTCAGTGACCACAAAAAAGGGAAGCGACTGTGGGGAAATACTCACCCTCGTAGTCTTCGCTGTCCATGAGCTCCTCGGCCGTCACCATGTTCAGCAGTTGGAGGACTCGGCCCTCTTCCGAGTTCGGGCCCGCGGTGGTGCCGGCAAGCATCGACATGGCGTTGACCCCCATCTCGCCAGAGACCTGCGTGATGCCGATGCTGGCCTTCCTGACTTTGAGGCTCTTGTCGCCGATCGGCATGCTGTTGAGGCCTTGGATGGCAACCTCGGTGACGCCCGGGTCCGTAAACTCGCAAAAGGCGATTCCCTGGATGGCCGTTAGTGTATCATGGTTGGGTTACGGCATTCCGTGGACACTTTGCACTTACGCGTGACTCCTCCGTGTGCCTATCCCGCACCACAACCAGTGCCTTCAGCTCGCCAAACGCCACCAGCAGCTCCGTAACCTGCTCGTCGCCCAGATACGGGGGCAGGTTCGCAATGCTGATCTTGTTGGGCGTGTCCAGCACGACTCTGGAAACAACACCAGGCTCATACCCCGTCTCGTCGGCAATCGCGGGCACGATGTAGTCTTTGGGCCGGGAGATTTCGAGGCCGGCGCTGCTGCCATTGGCCGCGCCATTCGCTGCGTCGTCCGCCTCCATGGAGATGCCGTCGAACGCAAGGGCGACAGTGGCTTCCGAGGCATGCCTGAACTCGACAATCGCGAAAGACACGTCCTTGGAGACCTGGCACAAGACGCAGGGGTCGGTACTCTCGATGACGTTGAGGCCGTTGAGCTGCAGGTTGAAGAAGCCCATGATGGCGTCCTCGGTGGCGTCGCGGGGAATGTTGTGCAGGATCAGGCGCTTGGACTGCCGCGAGTTGGTGGGCTTCAGGGTGGCGCTGTTGACAGCTCCCCCGGGCTGGGTCATGAAAGCCTGGAGCTTGGAAGGATCCATGGGCTGCTGCCGCGGCGCGCCTGGCAGGGGGAACATGCCGGAGAGTTTGGCCTGCTCGGCGGTGACGTTCTCGTACCCGGGAGGCTTGATATCCCACTGGGTCATGCGGCGCTTGCGCTCGAGGACGGGGACAATGTCGGTCAGGTCGGGGGTCGGCTCCCTCCTCTTGGGAGGGGTGGCGCTGCGGCCGCGGCGGTTCTGGGCAAACAGGTCTTCGTCACGGTCTCGTTGGTCGCGGGCGGCGCGGTCGCCACGGTCGCCGCCTCTGTCAGGTCGGTCTCCACCACGTCGGTCGCCGCGTCGGTCGTCGAAGAGGTCGCGGTCGCGCCGGGGAGGGCGGTCGTCGCGGCGGTTGTCTCTGCGGGAGGGTCTTTCGCGGTCCCATTCGCGGTCACGACGGTCTCGGCCTCCACCGCCGCCGCCGCCGCCTCCGCCGCCTCCGCCGTAGCGGTCCTCACGCTCGCGATCGCGATGGCTGCGACTCGAGGCGTAAGCATCCTCATCTCTGGCGCCGTCGCGGTGGGATCTCCTGGGGGACCGGCTGCGTCTGCGGTCGCGGCGGTCGCCTCGGTCTCCACCACGGTCACCTCTGTCGCCTCTGTCGCCCCTGTCACGGCGGTCGTAGTCACGGGAGGAGCCATGGCGGCCGTCTTCATAGAATTGAGGTTAGTTGGACGAGTCTGGGTCTGAAGTGGGTGGTGGTGGTGGCGGCGGCAGTGAGATTGACGCCTATTGATGAGGATAAGACACAAGATCTGAACTTACCCCGGGACGAGTAGCTGTCGCCGTTCATTCTGAGATGGATAATGAGAAAAACACGATGGGGGAATCGGCCAACAAAGGGCGATGTTGATGGTGAATTGGGGGATCACGTCGGATAAGGTCCGGGGCGCGGAAGACGGCCACGCGCTCGAAGAGGAAGAGGTGCGCGTGTGGTTCGCCCGATATGGTGATGCAGCTGGGAAAAGCCGCACCGACGTGAGGAGTAGCAAGCTGATGGGGGAGGATCGGGAGGGCGATGGGCGGGATCGAAGCTGTCGACGAGCAACGAGCAACCTGGTCGAAGCAAGATTGAAGCCGGCAAGCCAGCATCGACACAGCGGAGCGCAAAGCAACGGGTTCGAGTACCTGACCGGGCCAACCCAACGCTGTGGCAAGGCTGGGCAGCACGTTACAGCAGACCTGACCCACGGCCTCCAGGCTACTGGGGGCCTGTAAATAAAAGCGGGTCTGTGCGAGGCTGGACGGATCAGAAGAAAAAAATAACCCAGGCAATCATTACGAGAAAACTTGGGAATTGATAGGTGTACGAGTACCTGTAGCCCACCTGTACCCGACATGCTTAGAAGAAGACGCGACGCGACAACGACACTTGGGATTTCTCTCGACTGGTTGTCGAGGATTAATCAAGTATAGCAGTGTTCAAGAGTGGTCACGATTTGATAAAGACATCTGTCTGAGTTTCCAAATAGATATATCGTAGTATGTAGGTAGGCAAGTATCTGCAGATTTACTGTACATTTAGGATGGAAGCAGGTTACATCCGTATTCGTTCGTCGGCTAGCGCACTCGTCTCTTCGAACGTTAGGGGTAGGTAGGTACTTATTAGGTGCCCAGGCATCTGCCGCAAACGTCCGCAGCCCAGGTCTCACGAATAGGTACTTGCAATCCAATGCTGCGTACATGTATGCCAAAGATACTTCAATTTCATGCCCAGCTCGTTTTACCACCATGGCTTGAAAGTACCCCGCGTTGTAATGCAGGTGTCACATCTTGAGTTGCCTGGAGGTCTGGTGATTGTGCAGACGGCATCAAACTTGAGATGAATTCGGCGCGATATCTGTAGTACTCGATACGGATACCCGTACTCGTACTATGTACTCGTACAGATAAGTTTACCTGGCTAAGGTACACTTACCTATGCACCTAAGGCAGTTTAAGCGTGAGAATAGGTACATGTTCCTATGTAGATTAGCCCACGGATGCGAGACGCCCGTCCGTACCGAAGTAGCTTCGCCCTGTGAGCCAATCAGAGCAGAGCTGGCCTTGCACTCCATGGCCAGGTACCGGGGTCTGTCATCATCGTCAGATTCCAGACGTTTGCTTCATCCAAGATACCCGATGCATACAACTTTGAACAACTTCCCTACTTAACCCTGCCAGGCCGAGATTCGCCATTGAGTCATTGAAAGAGAGAAGGAGAAGAACCCCGCGCTTCAGTCATATCTTGACAACGCATCGGCTGCCTGCTCTGGTCACCTCGCTTGTCGAGACACGCCCCCAGCCCTGCCAATTCATGGCCCCCTTAAACGTGACAGAGTGGCGCAAGCTACCCTTGAGCCTGGCCGAGCTGTGCATCGACACCACTCTCCGGTGCGGGCAGTCTTTCCGCTGGCGCAGGGTGGACGATGAATGGTACGCCGCCTCTACCGCCTTCGACTGCTTCCCGCTCGACTCACACCTCGCCCAGGACCTGTGTGCTTCACGGGCGCTTGCTGTCTCTTAAGCAGGACTCGCACAACCTGCACTACAGGGTCGCATGGCCTCGATCGGCCGCTGCTGCTCCCAAAGCGTCCCCGTCGCGATTTTCTAAAGACGTAGACGACACCGAGGACCTACTGAGACACTACTTTAGCCTGAGGCATGACTTGACTGCTCTCTACGATCAGTGGTCCGAGTCGGACGCCAACTTCCGGAAAAAAGCCCCCAAGTTTGCCGGCATCCGGATCCTCAGCCAGGATGCCTGGGAGGCTCTGATCGCCTTCATCTGCAGCAGCAACAACAACATCTCGCGTATCTCTCAGATGGTACGTGTTCTCTTTTTCCTTTTCTTTCTCACGTTCCTCACTGTTCTCTCGTCCTTTCACCATGCGGGGCTGACCGCGAGCAGGTTCACAAGCTGTGTCTAAACTACGGCCCGTTGATCGCCCACGTAGGCGACGACCCCTTCCATGACTTTCCACAGCCCAAGGACCTGAGCGGCAAGGGCGTCGAGACCCATCTTAGAACCTTGGGCTTCGGGTACCGGGCCAAGTACATTGCCCAGACGGCACGTCTGCTTTGCGAGGAGAAACCCGACGGCTGGCTCAACAGTCTCACCAATCCAGAAAACCCGCCCTGGGGCGGCTGCGAGCCGACAGTCAAGCCGGAGGAGCCGCCGTCCTACAGGCGAGCCCACGAAGAGCTGCTGTCTCTCTCCGGGGTCGGCCCCAAGGTGGCGGACTGCGTGTGTCTCATGGGGCTGGGCTGGGGGAGTCGGTCCCCGTCGACACGCACGTCTGGCAGATTGCGCAGCGCGACTACAAGTTCGGCAAGACCAAGACCAAGACCTTCTCCAAGGCCATGTACGACGCGGTGGGCGACCACTTCCGCGGCATCTGGGGCCCGCAGGCCGGCTGGGCGCAGTCCGTCCTCTTCACGGCGAACCTCAAGTCGTTCTCCGAGCAAGCCAAAGCCCAGCTCGAAGCCGGAGCCGGGGCCAAGCCCGAAGGCTCGGGATTGCATGTCAAGCTCGAGGTCGAGGTCGAAGAGAAGGTCCAGGTCGCCGTGCCGCCTGAGATCCAACCAACGCAGACGCCTACGCCCAAGAAGCGGCGGGTCAGTGTGGTGCAACAGGTCAAGGTCGAAGAAGAGACGCCATCGTCGCGGACCAGGGCAAGTAAACGACGGCGAGCGCAGCAATGAAGCTGCTCCTCTGTCCAGTCTGTCTGGATTGGACAGTGCGTGTACTATGTATGCCAAGCAATGTATAAGCCCATGTTTGTCTGTCCTAGAGAGGCCGACTTCGAGCCTACCTTACCTACTGCACCCAGCTGCGGCCCACTCTGCGCATTCCAGTGCTTCCACTATCTCGAATATCGCGACATGGCCACCATAGGGGTTCGCGCAACATCAGGGCTCTTTCTAGGTGCCCATGGCCCTGGTATTTGGACTGGTAAATGCAGGTATTTGTCATTTCGTCGGGTAGAGCCGGCGCTCTAGGTTGCGTCAAGCCAAACTACCTACTTTGGTGGTAGTCACTACCTACCTTACTTGACTTGAGGCTTTTGTGGTCCTGGACTACCTAGGTAAATAAGCACGGCGCTGGTTGGACCAGCTTGCAGCTGAATCCTCGCCTCGCTTTCCAGCAAATCATGACGTCGCGTGTCGCTGCTGTCTCTCTCCCTCTCTCTCTCCTCCACGTCCGAAGCTCGTCGCACACATTTACGCCAGCCCCCCTACCCAAACCTCCAGCAATCGAAACGAGGGCACCAGAGGACGTAAAAGAAGACGAACTAGACCCCCACCCCGCCCTCTCCCCTCCACCCAGCAGAAACATGGCATCTCTGACGCAGTCGCTGCTGGCCAGCCCGGACACGGCGGGCCTGTATCTTCGGGCGACGCGGAGCCCGTTCCTGCGCCTGGCCGGCGAAGGCCGCCTAGGCCGCCGCGACCTCGCCGCCTGGCTGTCGCAGGACCGCTTGTACTGCCAGGCGCTGGCGCGCTTCCTGGGCGGCCTGGCCTCGCGCGTCCGCCTGCCGCTGCGCGTCGACAGCGGAAGCGGCAGCGGGAACGGCACCCTCGACACCCTCGAGTGGCGCATTCTCAAGCTGCTGCAGGGCGCCCTGGGCGGCATGACCACCGAGCTGCAGTTCTTCGAGGAGACGGCGCGCGACCACGAGCTCGACCTGGCCGCCCCGGTCCGCCCCGGCGCCGGCGCCGGCGCCGAGTCCTTCGGGCCCAACCCCACCACCCAGGCCTTCATCGACCTGTTCGACTCGTTCGGCGGTCTCGCTGCCCACTCCTCCACCGCCGCCGCCGGCGCGGCCCCGGCCCCGGCCAGGACCCTGCTGGAGGGGCTCGTCGTCCTGTGGACCACTGAGCGCGTGTATCTGGACGCGTGGAGCTACGCGCGGGGCCAAGAGGCGCCGGCGGGCGCCGACCCCGCGGCCGACCCGGACGGGGGCGCGCTGCGCGGCAAGTTCATCCCCAACTGGACCTCGGACGGCTTCAAGGCCTTTGTGCGCGAGATTGAGGAGTGCCTGGACGCGCTGGCCGCCAGGGAGGATGGGGAGGGGGGAGTGGACGAGGCGGGCCACGCGGGTGTCGCGGCGGCCGCGCACCGGCAGGTCCTGGAGCTGGAGGAGGCGTTCTGGCCGGTCGTTGAAGAGTGACTGCGGCGTACGGATCTGTGCAGGGGAACGGTGGTACGCGTCGTATGGGATGTGAGGCTGGTTGACTTGGGCTTGGCCATACCTTTCGGGCACCCGTCGTTTACGCTGGTTCGATCATTGTGCTGTGCAAGCAGATGGAGTCGTCCCGTGGTTTGTACAAGTTAAGCCTAAGGATAACCCGAGATCTGGTCAAGGAGCCATCTGCGCGTTTCCTCGTCGCCTTGCCCAAAACCCAGCATCATGCGTATCAAGCCTGCGGCCGTGACAACCCCCGTGGAGACTGATTTCTGGTTTTGTTGAATCTCAAGAAGACTCTCATCGTCCATATTGAATCCCTTGCTAACCGCGGCTCTCAATGCTGGTACTCTGTTCGGGTTTATGATGCCAGCTTCATATCGTATCCATGTATAAAAACGGAAGCGCAGGGAGAGATTTTCGTGGTGATGTCCAGCCACGTATTTGAAAGCGACCATTCCATCCTCGTCGTTATCGTTCCAGTACCCCGCCTCCGGTTGGTGTGTGGCTGAAATATCGTCGTCGGAGACTTTGGATGTGGCGGAGCTGCAACCTGAGACTGGCAGGAGACTCGGCTGCATGCTGGATACCGAGCCAAACAGCATGTAAAACTCCGTGTAGATTTTCGAGAGCAAGAAGTCACCAATGCAAGCGCCCGATTCGTGGGCCGTGCTGGAAGGTGGCTCGGAAGGCCGTCAGCTCTCGGCTCGCAACGCAGACCTTGACGTTGTCCCACTCGGCAACAGTGTTGACAAGAGCTGCTATGTCGTAGTGCCCTTTGGTGATAGACCGGTGTCGGTAGTTGGACCAAGCTTCTCCGTTTTCATCGGAGGGCTCGTCGTCCGAGCCGTACTCGTCGTCCATACCCTCGCGACTGTTATCCTCTGTGCTGCGGTACTCGTCGAGGCCATCGATCAATATGATGAAGCGAAGACCAGCTTGATGTATAGCGGAGAGAACCACATGGAAAGCTTGCTGCAGAACTTCAATATTGGCGACGTTCGCGCTGGTGATCGCTGACAAAGGCGCCGACGGTACTGGGCCCTGCTCAACTGCTTGACTGATGAGGTTGCGAAGCAGGCCCTCGCGAGTCGTTTGCAGCTTCTCTCCGAGCTCGTAGAATGTGTGGAACGTCACGAGTGCCTGCCGGGGGCTTTGCCTTTTTAATTGCTTGTATATATATCGCATCAGGGTGCTCTTGCCGCATCCAGCTTTGCCGCTGATCCAGAACGGGCTCTGACTGGGTGATTCTAACCATGCCGAAAAGGTCGAGACACCGTGGTCGTCACTTGCGTCGACACTGGCATCGCAGATTCACTGACATGTCGCTGGATCCGCGTCTCGGCCCCCGGGCTCTTCCGTCTTGTACTGAAGGATGTTGGCAAGTGCTCGAGAGGTTTGTTGCTCTACCAGAAACACTACCGAGTCAATAGAAGATCAAGGGGAAGCCGCTCAGATGCTCGATGGCGGGGTGTCGCAAGGAAAGGGCTCACAGTTAGTTACCTTGAACCTTTCGCTGCCCTTGAGTCTTCTTGTGGAGAGATCTCAGATGGTACAGCGTCCGCTTGTAACCAACGGCGCCCCTCGTGAACTTTACCATATCTATGTGGTCCCCATCGGCCGATTCAGTCTCCACGCGAAAGCCGGTGTATGTAGAGGACTCTTTTGGGGGTCCTTGGTGCCTTGCTGATGAGGCCAAGATGCACTCGTATCGGCGTTGAAGAATGACATGGCTCACTGCCAGATGCTGAGAGACTTTCCAGTGCCCCCTCCTTCTCGTTGCCCATCGCCATCCAAGGACGGTGATTCTGCACCTCACAAATGTAAAAGGGATGGACGGAAACTGGGGCCTGCGCGCGGGTGTGGGTGAGGATTGATTCATGCAACCAAATGAGTACGGATTTCAACTTGTGAAAAGTCTTCAATTATATAGGCCCCATGCCGCAATGTCCACTTGCGATCGCCCTTTGTAATAATGCTTGCCCCCCTGACAGCCCAGCCTCCTATTACGAGTACTCATCATCTGATAGAGTTGAGCGAGATGGTTCGCAGAAGCGATACCCGCACTGGAAGTGCTCGCATTCATGGCTTTCCCAGTGACTATAGTGCTGACTGGCGCGGGGGGGGGGTTTTAGGTACGCGTAGTGGGTCTGGGCCCGTTGCCGAGCAACAGCACGGTATTATGTCAACAAGCCCCTGTCCGCCAGTGCGAGTACTCGTACGGAGTGCTCGTACCGCGACGCATCAACACGCCTGCTCCACATCTCTTTAATGACGACTGCCGCTTTCTCGCCTGGCCTCCTTCCCTTGATGACTCCCGCCCCCCCAACTAACGACACAGGTCTCCCGCCATTGCTCCCCGCGTCCTCCACGATGGCTGCAGGCGACCTCATCGACATCGACGTGATCGAGGGCCAGAAAGAAAATATCCAAGCACTACCCGGCGGTCGCTCCGCCAAGAAGCTGGCCCAGGCCTTGTCGCCCAAGAACACCAAAGACCGCCACCGGGCCGAGTACGAGGCCGAGATCGACAACATCTCCCAGTACGACGACCCCCTCGACGTCTACTATCGCTACGTCAACTGGATCCTCGAGGAATACCCCGCCGCCCAGGACACGCCGCAGTCGCAGCTGCGCCGGGTGCTCGAAGACGCCACCAAGACCTTCATCGGCGCGGACCAGTACAAGAACGACCCGCGATACCTCAAGCTGTGGCTTCACTACGTCGGACTGCTCTCCGACGCGCCGCGCGAGACGTTTGTCTTCCTGTCCCGCCACGGCATCGGCGAGAAGCTCGCCCCGTTCTACGAGAAGTACGCCGAGTGGCTCGAACAGGCCGGCCGCTGGAGCCAGTCCGAGGAGGTCTACAAGCTCGGCATCGCGCGCGAGGCCCAGCCCGCCACGACCCTCGCCAGCAGGTTCCGCGAGTTTGAGGCGAGGCACGCCAAACACCGCGACGACAACGCCGCACAAGACGAGCCCTCCTCGCCCGCCCTGCCGAGCGTCCGCCCGGCCCTCGCCGCCAAGATCGACCCCTACGCCGCCGCCGCCCGCGACGCCGACCCGCAGGCCCCGCGGCCCAACATGGGAGTAGGAGGAGGCCCGTCCTCCAAGCCGGGGGGCAAGGCCAAGCTGGCCATCTTCTCCGACGCCGACGCTGATGCCGCCGCACCGGCCATGTCGTCGGCAGGCCCCGGCGCCCGCGGCTGGGACTCGATAGGGTCGCTGGTCGAGCGCAAGAAGGAGAACGTGATGGAGCCCAAGCCGTGGGTGGGAGAGACGCTGGAGACGGGCGTCAAGAAGAGCAACGGGCCCAAGATGGCTGTCTTCCGGGATCCCGTAAGTTAACGCACACCCCACCTCGTCCCGTTTCCCGGCTATGTCCGATTGTTGATGATCCTAGGACTAATGGTATGGTGGGCGCTGCGCCCCTCTTTGTGTATTTTCAGTCCCTGTCGAGAAGAATAGCTCAGTCCCATATTGTCATCTCCCCTGCCCAGCACCAAGTGATTCCCAACAAGGCCAACGGCAAGTGGGAGCGAGTCTTTGTGAACCTCGAGGCCGTCTATCCGACCCCGGAAGAGCCCGGCACTGAGCGTAGTTTCGAGGAGCTGTGGGCTGCCAGCCGCGGCTGGCTGGATATTAACTGGGACGATGAGAGCATCATCTCCGAGCAGCAGCCGGAGCAGCATTATGAGGTGTACAGAGAAAACGACGAAAACGACGAAAACGACGAGAATGTGAACCGTCTCGGCAAGAAGGTGGCCGAGAAGCTGGTGATACACCAGGATCCAGCCATGTTTGACGAAAACGGCGCCGTCAGGGAGGAGCCGAAGCCAACTAAAAGCAAGAAGAAGAAGGTCATGGAGGTCAATGCGACCCAAGTCAGTACGTGCCATACCCTCATCACACCTCCCCCCCCCCCCTCCCCCCCCCCTCTCCCTCTCTATAACTTGTGTGTGTCCTGCCCGCAGGCAGTCTGACCCGTTCTACAGTCAAAGCAAATCTCGACTCGCCGTCGAAGCCCAAAATGAAGAAAAAGAAGAAGCACTCGTCCGAGCCGACCATGACGATGCACACGAAAGCAGCCACTGACGACATATACGATATCTTCAACGCGCCTCTGAAGCCTGCCGGCGAGGAGGAGCAGAGCGACGAGGGCGACTACCTCTCGGACGGAGACTACACCAGCGGAGGCGAGAGCACCTGCACGACCAAGCAGATCGCACTCAGCGAGGCGGGGGACGATGACGAGGACGTCGACGAGCGGGACGCCACACACGTCTCGAACCTCATGGACGACCACACCGAAGCCGACTTTGGCCCTGGCGAGGACGTGGACGGCGTCGAGGTCGATGAGGACGAGCAGATGTCGGAAGAGGAGATGGACGACGAGCCTAGGACGCGCTTCATCCCCATCCCGCCCGAGGACTGGGAGCCCCCGACGCGCCCGTATAGGGACCCGGTCGAGATGGCTAACAACCGCCTGCCCTTCATGACGCCCATCACGGAGCGCACCGAATCCTCCATCGGCGGGCTGACGGACGCCAGGCCGCGCTACAGCGCAAAGACGCCCAGCAGAGGCCAGAGCCTGTCGACGCCGACGGAGGAGGACGAAGAGGATGTCGACGACGATGACGACGAAGACGACGAGGAGTTTGAACCCATGAGCAGCCCGCTGTGCGAGGTCGCGCCGGACCGCCGCTCGCCCATCAAGATCGCGCAGCCCCTTCTGCAGAGGACCAACAAAATGGCGGCGGCCCTCTCGCCGGCGAAGCCCATTCACAAGGGGCCCATCATCACGGACATGCAGTGCAACCCGGTCGACTCGGCGGTGCGCGAGGAGATCCTGGCCAAGATGCACCCGCCGCTGAGCTCGTACAGGGGCTTCTACGACCACCGCGACGAGCGCTGCGGCTACGGCGCCGACATCCGCCGCTTCATCCGCTCGCAAGCCAAGGGCGGCGGCAAGAGCGGCGGCGGCGGAGGCGGGGGCGGGGGCGACAACAGCCCCGTCGTGCTCGAGTTCCCCGAGCTCATGGGAGAGTACACCCTCAAGCGGGAGCTGGGCGCCGGGGCGTTTGCGCCCGTCTACCTGGTGGAGAACTCGTCGCCCGAGTCGGCCGGCGACGTGGACCACGGACCGGGCCCCGGCGACGAGAACGCGCCGCCGCCCGCGGCCATCATGGGCAGGGGCGCGTTCGCGACGAGCCTCCGGGCGCCGCTCGAGGCGCTCAAGATGGAGCAGCCGCCGACCGCGTGGGAGTTCCACATGATGCGGCTGGCGGCGACGCGTTTGGGGCCGCAGCACCGCGCGACGTTTTCCATCTCGAGCGCGCACGAGCTGCACCTGTACCAGGACGAGGGCTTCCTGCTGCTGCCGTACCACCCGCACGGCACGCTGCTCGACGTCGTCAACACGTGCCGCAACGGCAGCGACGGCGTCGGGCTCGACGAGCCGCTCGCCATGTTTTTCGCCGTCGAGCTGCTGCGCACCGTCGAGGCCCTCCACAGCAAGCACATCCTGCACGGCGACCTCAAGCCCGACAACTGCCTCCTGCGCGTCGATCCCCTCGGCCCGCCCGCGTCCGCGTCCACCTCCTCCTCGTCCGGCCGCGACTCGTCCGGCGGCAGCCTGCTGTCCTCGCAGTGGCACGCCGACGGCTCGGGCGGCTGGGCGTCGCGCGGCGTCGTGCTCATTGACTTTGGCCGCGGCATCGACATGCGCGCGTTCGCCCCCGGCGCCCAGTTCGTCGCCGACTGGAAGACGACGGCCCAGGACTGCGCCGAGATGCGCGAGGGCCGCCCCTGGACCTGGCAGATCGACTACCACGGCCTGGCCGGCGTCTTCCACTGCCTGCTGTTCGGCCGGTACATGGAGACGGTGCGCGCGGACCAGGGCGGCCTGACGGGCGTCGCCGCCGCGGCAGGAGGTGGCGGCGCCGGCGGGCGCCGCTACCGCGTCCGCGAGCCCCTCAAGCGCTACTGGCAGACGGACATCTGGACCGACGCCTTCGACCTGCTGCTCAACCCGGCCGCCTTTGCCGCCGCCGGCGAGGGCGACCCCATGGGCTCGACCCCCGGAGGCAGCATGCCCGTCACCCGGGGCCTCCGCCGCGTCCGCGAGGGCATGGAGCGCTGGCTGGAGGCTAACGCCGAGCGCGGCGTCGGGCTGCGCGGCCTGATGGCCCGTGTCGAGGCGGCCGTCAAGCCGCCGCGCAAGTAGAGAAATATCCGTGGTTGTGCATTGCGTTTGGGTTGTCGGTGGTCAGGGGCAACAGATAAAACCATGATGCCCGCCTTTTTTTCCTCCCCCGTTCTGTTCATACTCCTTTTTCAAGACTATACCCGGCGATAGCTAGAGGTTGACCGCTTCTTCTGTTGCTCTCAGCCGTGCCATGGGTACAGGTGTTGGGCTGGTTGGTGCGAGGTTGTCTGCTTTCAGCTGCGGTGGATAATGACGGAAGGGAGAGATACCATTTTCTTTTTTGTATTCTGTTCTTGCGTTCTGACGATAGTGCTTATGTTGCGTTCCGTTCTTGATTTGCTTACCTGCCCCTTCTTACTAGAAAGCGTATCGCCCTTCGTGGTTCGCGGCATCGTCGTCGTCGTCGCGAGGGTGGGGAGTCAAGTGGAATGGATTGGATTGGAATGCATTTGCATGGGTATAGAGCAACTCGTACATATCTCCCTCTTTTGTTTAATTTTTCATGAAACAATCACGACCCTTAATGCTTTGCTCCCCTGCCGCAATCTCTGAATGCTACCATGGGAGGCGAACAATCTTTCGCGCTGCCTTGTACGCCCCCTTACCACTTTTCGTCGCTTTACCACAACGCCCCGTGCCTCGTTCGTCCAGTGGAACCCACAACGCTCTCCCTCCTCGAGCTCAGTCCTCCTTCGACTCGGCGGCGGCCTTTTTCTTGCCGCGCTTCGGCGCCGCGCCCTTCTTGGCGTCCTTGGCCGACTTGCGGTCGACCTGGTCCTGGATCTTGCTGCGCTCGGCGGCGCCGTCGGCGCACAGGCGCTTCTCGAGGGCGGCGAACTCGGCCGAGCCCGCGTCCATGCCGATCAGGCTCTCGAGCAGCTTGATCTCGTCGGCCCAGACCTGCTTGTCCTCGGCGCTCTTGCCGTCGGCGCCCTTGCGGTCGATGGGCGTCTCGAGCACCATGGGCATGCCCGCGAACCCGGCGTGGTTCATGACGCTGTGGAACGCCCGCAGGCCCAGGAAGCCCGTGCCGATGTTGGCGTGCAGGTCGCGGTTCGAGCCGAAGGGCGCCTTGCTGTCGTTGAGGTGCAGCGCTCGCAGGTACCCGCCGCCCACGACCCCCTCGAAGCGCGCCATCGTCTCCGCAAAGGCCTCGGGCGTCCGCATGTCGTAGCCCGCCGCGAACGCGTGGCACGTGTCGATGCACACGCCGACGCGGCCCTTGTCGTCCACGCGCGCGATGATGTCGCGCAGGTCCTCGAACGTCGAGCCCACCACGTTCCCCTGCCCGGCCATGTTCTCCAGCACCGTGACCACCGTGCTCGTGGCCCGGTGCGCCCTGTTGAGCTGGTCCGCGATCCGCGCGATCGCCGCCTCCTTCGTGTCGGCGCCGCTGTTGCCCGGGTGGAAGTTGTACAGCCGGATGCCCAGGGCCTCGCAGCGCCGCAGGTCGTCCACGAACGCCTCGTACGCCTGGTCCGCCTTGTCCTTCTCCGGCTGCGCCAGGTTCACCAGGTACGAGCCGTGCGGCAGGCAGTGCTTGTGCGCCTCGAACGAGTGCTGCTTGGCCAGGCTGAGGAACCCCTCGCGCGCCTCGTCCGCCATCGGCGGGTTCGCCCACTTGCGCTGCGACTTGAGGAAGAGCGCGAACGAGTTGGCCCCGATCTGCAGCGCGTTCTGCACCGTGTTCTGCACCCCGCCCGCGCTACTGACGTGCGCCCCGATGTACATGGGCTTCTTCAGCGACGAGACCGCGGTGCGCTCGGCGAGCGGCGCCGCGTCGTTGGCCTTGTCTTTCTTGGTGTTGCGCTTCTTCGCGGGCTGGGCGTCCGCCTCTGGCTTGCCTTTCCCCTTGGAGTCGGCGCCGGGGATGTCGTCTTCGTCGACGCCCTTGCGCTTGGTGGGCTTCTTGTTCTGGGCGGCGGCATTCTTCTCCTTCGTCGGGGCCGCCGCGTTGTTGTGATTGGCCGCGCCAGCGGTCTTGGTGTCCTGCGAGGCCTCCGCCGCCGCGGCTTGACGCGTGCGACGAGGCGGCATCGTGCTGAGATGCGCAAAGCGGCCGCTGCTGCTTGGGAGGGGCTCGGCAAGGCGTGCTTGGCTGGGCACCGGGGTCCGGATCCGACCTGATGAAGGAGACGTCAGGTGAGGGTGAGTGGCTGGATGGAGTCGCCCTGAAAGAAGTGCGAGGCTTTTGACGAATCTCGAGCAACTAGACATCCATGCGAGCTGTCGGTGCCGGCGACGCGTGTCGAGTGCAAGCAGTTTGTCCTTGGGCACTGCAGGGCGGTTACGACTGGGACTTGCATGTTCAACGCGATGACATAATTCCGCCCGACGCGGGCTTGGCGTGTCTGGGTCTTCGATAGTCGCATAACCGACCCTGTAGTTGCATGAATCTGTCACACCCTCCGCGCGGCCACTCATTCAATGTTCTCCCCGACGCGCTGTCACGTGCCAGCCGACTTGGCTCGGCTTTCTGGGGTTGCGACGCCCCCCCGCCCTCTCTCTCTCCTTTTCCTATCCCCAATGAAACCTCACCCACGACTGCTCGATCGCTCACGAGTTGACCCGCTGGGTTCTTTGTACAAGAGAGAGCCCTTGCCTCTGAACGAGCACGAATCCGGCGTAGTTCGGTGAGGTCTTGACGCAGGTGTTACGTTTTCAGTCGCAGCGCCTGCCAATGCCAAGACTGCCGACTATCGGAAACTAATTATAAAGTTGTTCCAAGACGCATCTGTGACTACAGAAATCGCGGGCTGACGTCTGCCACGGCTTGCCCCTGCGGGCCTACGGGGACCTCGACTTGCTTACAAACTTGGGTAATTATGTGAATATCTGAGGGATGCGTGGATTCTTGACTCCGAAACTTCCAACGGTCGCTTTTCCTCGCGAACCGAGTGGCTTGGTAGGCGCCAACGGGGATTCGAGCAGAGACAGACGAGGGAGATGACTAGCGACGAGACGACGCAGCCATACTGTTCGCCACCCCCCGTACAGGCTCACAGCCCTCGTCGACCATTCAGCTCTCACACGTGCCTATGAAGCTGTCGGCATATCCTATTCCGTGCAATGCGTCCTGGGTTGTCGCAGTTGTGCCTGGCCGATTCTCACCCCTTGTAGTTTTGCATGCTTTGCGCTTACCCAAGTTATTGTCCACCTCACCTTTGAGGTACAGGCCTTGGGAATCGCCACATGAGGGGCGGCATCGCCGCAGTCGTGCTGCTGCTGGGCTCTCTGATTGACTGGATCGACCAAACGGCGTGGCTGGCATGCGTGTCGCCTCTCGGTGGCGATTCATAGACTCTTGAGTGCCGGAAGAGCCAAAGCTTTTGCGGAGCTTGTGAAGGGTTTGAGAGGCCGGGGCGGCTGCTAAATACGTTTCGCCACAAGGCCTTCGGTGAGGCAAATTGTCCAGCAGCCATTCGAGGCTGGCCAGCGCTTCCAACAGCCACGTCCTATTAAAGCTGTCCTCCCACACACGTGCGCCTGCACACGTGCTTGCGCGCTTGTCGGTGCGCATGTCGCCCGTGCAGGCCGTCGGTTGGCTGCCCCAACGAAGCCACCAGCTATCCTTGCTGAGAGGTTTGCATTGCGGTCGTTGGAGATGACGGACCGGCTCGCATCATACGACGACACGAGCGACCGCGCGTCGCGCCCAAATACGCGCAGCTCGCTCGATTGGGAGACGCCCGCAATGTCGATGTCGCGCGCCTCGCCAGGACGCGAGGCTAGATCGCCAAGGCAGATCCCGCGGCGGGCAAGGCGGGTGTGGCTTGCGTTGCGTGCGACAAGAGCCGGCTTTGCAACGTTGGCACACGCGACCACTTGCTTCATTGACGCAGCAGCATGATGCCCTGCTTGGCGCCGACGGCAGATCGCTGCGTGGAATGGGCGACCGGAGAGCAAAACGCGACGACATATTACGTCGAATGTCTGGGCACTGTCTGGGCATGTCGGCACTGGAAAATGTCGCCCCAAGCTAGCCAAGACGTCTCCGCCAATGCCACGCCTTGGCTGGGCCACGCTGTCAGGGCTTGGCCTCCTGGCTGGGCAACGTCTTCAACGCCCATCAAGAAACCATGCAAAACCTCGGCTCCCGAGGACAATTCGAGGGCCCCTTTCGAGTGTTTCTTCCGAGCCGGCTTCCCGTTTCTTTTGCGCATGCTGCACCTCTCAATCCGCCCGGCAACTTCATCTCGGTGAAATGCTGTGTAGTCGTGAGAGGCTCTAGCCCAGTCGATCACACACGTGGTTGAATGACAGTGCTTGATTGGCTGCAAATTTAAGGTCGTTGCCCGCTTTTCCAGCTTCCACCCCGGGGGCGACGAACCCGGTTTCCCCACTAGTGAAGCGGGACTCTGCATCTGCGCCGGCAGTGTGCGGGTCTTGGCTTACGGGGATGTGCGATGAAGCCCTCTGAATGGCCCAGATTTGCCTAGATCTCTGCCTCTCAGCTGGACCCTTGCGTGCGGGCAGGCGTCAGCAGTTTGGCTGTCGTGTGCGCTTTCGTGTGTGCTCGCGTGCCTGCAAAAGCAGATATCGGATGAGACGACCCATTGTACCTGAATGCGCGGTGGCGCAGTCATTCTGCTTTCATGGAGCATCGCCCTTTGCACGTGCTAGGTCGAGACACCGAGCTGCTGCGCTTCCCGCAAGGCCAGACGCAACAGGCGTTCTAGCACTCGCCAAGCCCGGCGGGGAGGTTTAGCAGGTGCAGATCCAAAACACAGGGCCAGCGGAGAATGACGCTGACCCCCATGCTAGGGCTACTGCGAGGTGTTGTTGCGTTGTGTGCCCGTTTGAGTATCGGGTCGCGGTTGCGCTTCGAGCGGCTACTGTCTCCCATATGAGAATCTCGTAGAGATCTGCCGTCGGACGCGTGCGAGACCCATCGCGGTGGACGAGCCGGGTCGAGTGCGATCAATTGGAGGTATGAGCCCACACACGCCAGTGCTGTGAATGGCAAAGGGCTCAGTCGGGCGGCGGTGGCAAGGCGAGAGGGAGCGTCGACCCAGCAAGTCAGCAGCGCCCCGAGCTGCGCACGTTTTCGATCTGCTGGGTTCCGTTGGGCGGGTGTCGTTGTCCGAATCCTTGGGTGGCCACTGGGAGAAGCGGGAGGCCGAGCAGGCGGCGGGCAGCCCAAGGGCTTCTGGAAATCTTGCCGCCGCGTGCTGTACGGAAGGAGCCAGTTGTTATGGATCGCGGTGGCCGGTGCTGCCGCCCCGCCCAATGGATCGCACCTGCGTAGCCCGTACTTCCAGTATTGTCAGACGCCAGCTTGTAGGTATGGTACAGTTACCCGTGCAGAAACGAACATGATGCAAGGTCTAGGCAAGAAGGGCTCCCTGTCTGCTGTCTCTTGGCCGGCGTAGCTTCCGTGGTGGTCCTTGCAAGGCAGCGCCAGAGTGGGTTTCGCCCCAGTCGCGCCGACTGCCCGCTCGCCTGGTGTTGGCGGGGCACAACGAAACAACCTGGAAAATCTTGCGTGCGTGCGTGCATGAGGGCTACTCCAGTCATAAGGTTGCCTTGCTGGTTGGTACCTGCCTTCCTACGGAGTATACCAGACGCTTGCAACAAACCTGCGCCGCGGAGGTGTGTGGGCAGGTCCAGCACGAGAGGTACTCGAACCAGAGGCCGCATCTGGCGCAAGCCTGGCCTGCTATCTGTCCCGCCCCCAGGTCCTGTCCTTTCCCATCCCATCCCATCCCTTCCTGGGACTGGAAGCATCCCATCCTCTTTGGCCACCGAGCCCGAGCCCACGCCAGACATCTCCAATCGCCCGTCCCGAGTCCCCACGCACTCTTTTTGCGGGTTCGGCCCAGCTCACGTTCAACCCGCCGTTGCAAGGGGGGCGCCAGATCCACTCAGAGCACTCGCTCGTGGGTTGCCGTGTGCGCTTGCAAAGTCGCATTTATATATCGCCCGCTCAACCCCCTCTCAAGGCCCTCCGATCGCTTCTGGTCCCGCAGGTCCAGCAACTTCCCCAGACTCCCCTCGACCCCCCCCCCCCACCTGGTCCTCGACCTCCCATTGCAGGTCTTCCACCATCTTTTTGCAGGCCCTCGACCATGTCCAACATGATCCGTCGCCATCAGGAACACGACCCTCCCATTGGGGAGGTCCCCGTCCCCCACGGCCCCGAGACCGGCGCCGAACATGGACACCTCCCTGCCCGCAATTCGGGCGAGTACGCTACCGACTACGAAAGGCGCATCTTCAGCCATCTGACGCACCCGGATGACCTCTACACGCCTGACGGCACCTACTGGGCCGACCTGCCTCTCATGAAGCGTCTGGCTTTCGCCAACAAGAGCAGCAACGACGAGGCTAAGAAGGAGGCCGCCACTGTTTGGGCCATGTTCAAGAACGACCCCCTTAGTCCCATCTCGTGGTACTTTAGAAACGCCGTTCTCCCAGGTGCTGGTCTCGGTCTCGAGGGTTACGTTCTCTTCTCCATTGGTAACCTTGAGCCTCTGTTCAAGGCTGTGTGGCCGACGTGCTGGGGCTCGCATGCCACGGAGTGCACCAAGAACTGGACGGCCTCCGTCACCTATCTCGAGATGATCGGCATCATGTTTGGTCAAGTCACAGTCGGAGTAAGTTCTCTTCGTCTTCTTTCCCACAGAAAGAGAGAGAGATCAAGTCGGTCGTCGCAACATTGCCTTGCTAACAGAACTTCAGATTATCGGTGACTGGCTTGGCCGACGATGGGGTCTCATCCAGGACGCTGGAATCATGTTTTTCGGTCTTCTGCTGCTGACGGCCATGTGGGGCGGCCACCTGGAGGGCTGGGTCATCATGTACGCCTGGTCTTTGTTCATCTACGGCTTCGGAGTCGGTGGTGAATACCCTATCACGGCGACCTCTTCCATGGAAAATGCCGTCAGCGCCGGAAGAACCTCTACACGCGAGGACCGTCTGCACCGTGGCCGCAAGGTCACCACCGCCTTCTTGATGCAGGGATGGGGTCAAGTCTTCAACCAGGTCATTCTGATGCTTCTGCTGGTCATCTTCAACCGCGGCAGCGGTGAACCTCCTTACTCAATGACCGGCGCTCAGTACACTTTCCGTCTGTCCTTCGCCATTCCTGCCATCGGCACTCTCTGGCTCGTCTACTACCGTACCTTCAAGATGAAGGCTGCCAACAAGCACATTGAAAAGGCTAAGAAGAAGTCGAACGTCACTGGCTACGATGTCAAGTCCATGAAGATGTGCTGCAACCACTTTGGCGGCCGTCTCTTCGCCACTGCTCTCGGCTGGTTCTGCAACGACGTCTTCTTCTACGGCAACAAGCTGTTCCAGAGTAAGCAGCCATCTCCGCTCGTCTAGCGAGCCCCGCTAACCTTGCGCAGGTCAATTCATCAGCGTCATTGCGAGCAACCCTGACTCCATTATGACTGTCTGGTCGTGGAACTTGCTCAACTCGGCTGTCTCTCTCGCTGGTTACTACATGGCCTCATTCCTCATCGACCACAAGGCGTATGGTAGAAAGAACATGCAGCAGGTGAGTCGATTCTGCTGTAAAACCACATGCCATTTTCCTGGCTAACTCAGCTCAGATTGGTTTCTTCGTCTGCTTCATCACTTTCGTCGTCCCGGCTTTCAACTTCAAGTACTACACTAGCCCTGCGGGCGTCCACTCCTTCCAGGCCATGTACTTCCTCTCGTCCTTCTTCAACCAGTTCGGCCCCAACTCGGTCACTTTCCTCGTTGCCGGTGAGGTTTACCCCACCCAGGTCCGAGCCAGCGCCCACGGTTTCTCTGCCATGATCGGCAAGTCCGGTGCGCTCCTCGCATCGGTCCTCTACAACTACATCGACACCCAAACCAAGTTCCTCGTCGTCCCCTGGTTCGGCCTTGCTGGCATGCTCGTCACCCTCATCTGGCTCCCTGACACCACTGGTCTCGACCTTAAGGAGCAAGAGCGCAGATGGTCCTACATCCTCAAGGGGCGCCCTGAGCAGTACCACGGCATTGCTATCCACCCGAACCATTTGTCACTGTGGGAACGTTGGACCGGCGTCGGCAAGAGCTACCACCCGACTTGGACCTGAAGGACCAGATCCGCGACATGCGCGCCGAATGGGAGGAGGCCGAGGCCGAGCGCATCAACAATTCGGAGGACACCACCATTGACGACAGCGAGTGGTCCCATGAGATTCACGAGTACTTCCGTGGAAGAGATCCCCGTACGCTTGTTGGTGAAAAGGGAACCGACACATACGGCAAGGGTCAGGACCGCAAGAGCGAGACTACGGCTGTGAGCTAGAACATCGATAGCTGCGATTCGCCCGGCCCTAGCAGGGGCTCTTCAGAGTTCCCGCGAGCAAGCTGAAGCTAAAAGTTCCATGGTCGTCTTTTTGAAGCATGTTTGAAGCGTTGGACACGTCTTGTCTTATTGGTCCTTTTACTCTTTTTTCTTTTTCTTCTTGGCTTTTGTGGATAGAATCGTTGGACCGGCCTGGCGTTATTATCGGAGTTCTATCCCTACTGTATATTGTTACACAATATCAACACCCCACATGTGGATGTCATTTTGGTCCTCGTCTTCCTGTGCGTGACGAAACGCAAGTTACTGTCTGACCCCCTGCAGTGGTGAGGTGCACTTGCGACTTGGGTAAGACCGTCAGTGCATCAAGAACATTGCAACCAGCCGCCGTTGTCGGGGCTCAGGGGTTTGCGGTGGAAAATTTCCAAGAATAGAGACACGGGTGTCTTATTAGGTAAACGCTCTCACATTGAAACCCAACCAGCCTGTCGGACCGTTGTGGTGTGACTGGAAATAGACCGCCCTTAAACACTGCGCACCTCAAGTTTGCAGTGCGTGGTGCCGTGGGGCCGTGAAACCGCTGCAAAGGGCGATTTGGCGTGCTTTCCCAGCAACCACACTCGTGCCCTTGGATACTCTGCCAGTAGGAGTCCACTTCCGTCTCCCAGCAGCTCTCTACTCCATCCGAAATCACTGGGTGCACTTTCTGCCACTCATTCGGACTTGGCGTGAAGGGGGGAATATAACAATTGCCAAGGACTGTGACTATAACTCTGGCCATGGCAATGCAACCTCGAGGGGGGTGACATTCGATGTGCCTCTGTTGAACGAAGTTGAATGCTCCATCGAAAGTGGCACGACTATGTAGGATCATAGCCCGAGTTCGAGATATGCATCTATCGAGAAGACTTTGAGCACTTCCAGTCAATTGGAAAGAGGAAAGAGCCGAGTGGGTAACGTGACTGCGCGTCTCCTTTTGTCGCGCCTGCGCGTCCAGTACGTCACTGATTTAGCCCCTGATGGTCCACATGCAACTTGTCGGCGCCTGCGGGGCTCCAAAACCACTCCTGCACAACATCGGACCTCAACCTTGATCCTACCAGCGACTGGATCGCTCACTCCACGCCGTATCAACACCGTTGTCGGTCCCGGCGCGCCATCACATTAAACGCCACACATCCTTACACATCACGGGAATCAATGCACCACCGGTGCGCAGCCACACCGACAGGGACGATCCCCCGGCCGAACACGCAACACTGAATGTACCTCCGATCGGGACAAGATGCCGCCCAAGACCCATAACACCAAACCAATGACGCCCCGAGCACAGTCCAAGCTGAATTTTGGGCCTGCGAGTTCGAAATCAGGCGGCAGTGCGAAGAAGAAACCTAGCCAGCCTTTGAACGGCAACATCCTGAATTTCTTCAAGAAAGTCGAGGTTGAGGAGCAGTTGTTCTGCGGGGACCCTTCGTTTGCGCCAGCAGCCCAGAAAGACTCGACTGGCATCAAATCGGAGAATACAAGAACGGAGTCACTTGTCGCCCATAATGACCACTTTCCGACCCATGATGGAGGCCCCAGCGCATCCAAACGGAGAAAGCTCAGCCACGACGCCGACGAAAACAAAGACCAAGAGAGACAAGACCGCGGCGAACAGTCAAACACCGTGCCAACGAAGACTGAAACGATACCGGCAGTCTCCTCGCCTACAACCGCACCTTCACGGGGAAAGCTGAAGCGGACAAAGCGGAAGGGACCTTTTTTGGACGATTCAGACTCTGAGGACGATGCGACGAGTCCTGTTTCGGCCGAGAAGAAGCCGACAGAACCACTTGATGTGCCGCTGCCTCCAATGGCAATCCCGTCCTCGACGATAGCAAACACCGCCGAAGCCGAAGTGTCGCTGCCGACTGACGACGAAGGTGGGAACCCCACCTTGGAGACACCTCAGGTCGCCGTTCTCAAGCACGATGACTCCATTTCTAACAGCTTTAAGGAATTGGACGACATGGAAGGTATATTCGATGATGATGAGTACGACGAAGGAGAGGAATTTCGAGAACGCCGCTTTATGGAAGAACAGGCTAGACTTGAGGTCGAGGAAGCAGCAGGTCAAGGTGAAATCACGGAGAGCTGCCCAATATGCTGCGGAAGTTTAGCGGGTATCAGTCCCGATCAAGCTTCGGTTCATGTCAATTCGTGCCTGGATGGAAAGCCAACGCCGCTGCCGACACCCACCCCCGAGAAACCACCTGAAGCGACTATGGATGCGCCAGAACTGGGGAAGCGCTTTGCACGTGCAGCTGTGCCAAGACCTGGCCAGGCAAACCCTATCAGCATTGGCAATACAGCCAGTAAACCTAAGTCAGCGTTCAGCAAGCTGATGTCAGGCCATGCTGAAGACTCTGCTTGGGCAACTGCAGCGGCTACAGAACAAGCTTCCAGGGGCAAGCCCGCTTACCAACGGACATGTCCCTTTTACAAGATTATGCCAGGGTTCTTCATCTGTGTCGATGCCTTTCGCTATGGCGCTGTCGAGGGGTGCAGCGCTTACTTCCTCAGCCACTTCCACAGCGATCATTACATAGGGCTGACAGCAAATTGGTCACATGGGCCAATCTATTGCAGCAAAGTCACGGCAAGTCTCATCAAGAACCAGCTGAAGACTGATGCCAAGTGGTTGAAGCCACTGGAGTTTGAGGAGACGATAGAGATCCCAGGGACCGAGGGTGTCAAAGTCACCATGATACCAGCCAACCACTGCCCTGGCAGCTCCTTGTTCCTTTTTGAGAAGACCATGGGCAGAGGTCCTAGCCCACGGACACAGAGAATTCTTCATTGCGGCGATTTCAGAGCCTGCCCGGCCCATGTGGATCATTCTCTGCTTAAGCCAGAAACGACCGACAGCATCTCAGGAAAGATCAAAGAACAGAAAATTGATGTCTGCTACCTGGACACAACCTACCTCAACCCTCGCTATGCCTTTCCCTCTCAGAACGATGTCATCCAAGCATGCGCCCACTTCTGCAAGTCCATTTCAGGGGACCCTGAAGCCGCCGATGAAGCTTTTGATGCTCTCAGACGAGAGAAGGGCAGCACTGCAGTCAACAAATATTTCCACAAGGAGCCAGACGCCAAGACAAACAACAGGTCTGCCGAGCAGCGGCCGACACACCCCAAAAACCGCCTCCTGGTCATCTGCGGCACGTATTCGATAGGCAAGGAGCGCATATGCAAGGCCATCGCTCAAGCCTTAGGGACCAAAATCTTTGCGTCGGCGGCCAAAATCCGCATCTGCAAACAGCTAGGCGACCCAGAGCTGTCGGCGCTGATGACGTCGGACCCCCGCGAGGCGCAGGTGCACATGCAGATGCTCATGGAGATCCGAGCTGAGACGCTACAGGATTATCTAGACGGCTACAAGCCGCACTTCACGCGTATCGTGGGGTTCCGACCGTCGGGTTGGAACCACCGGGCGGGCGCGGGCGGGGCTCCGGCCAGCGCGTCGCCGGGCACCGTGGCGACGACGCAGATCCTGCACGGGCCGGCGTGGCGGCCAAGGTTCGGTAGCGGCGACTTTGTTGCGCAGCGCGGCAGCACACGCGAGGCCATGTGCTTCGGGGTGCCGTACTCGGAGCACTCGAGCTTCCGCGAGTTGGCCTTATTCCTCATGGCGCTGCGCGTCGAGAAGGTTGTCCCGACCGTCAACGTCGGCAGCGAGCAGAGCCGCCGCCGTATGAAGGGCTGGACCGACCGCTGGTTGTCGGAGCGGCGCAAGGGTGGCATCGTCCGGCCGTTGCCAGTAGGGGACGATGAGGCTACGGGGAAAGAGCAGGCCCTATGGGACGGCAAGGATGGGAGAGGCGGCAGTGTGCGGTGGTAAAGATCGAGCTAAATCGAACGCCTCGAGCCAGCAGCCTTTTATTCATGCAGCATCAGCCAGTGAATAGGTTTCTAATCTTGACGGGGTACATTGTTCTTATCCTCGTTCCTGTCTATGATTATGTGTGGGATTAGAGGGCCCGAGGGGCGCGAGAGCCGTCCCAGCAGAGGACAGTGCTCTGGCGAAAGGCCTCTTTCATCTTTCCCACCATTGTCCCCACTGGTGGTGTCTAGTGGAGTGCTGTAATGTACGGCAGAAGAGTCATGATGTCCCAAGCCAGCCTGTCCTGATGTTTGAGCTTGGTCCACGACGGGCAATTGAGTGCCCCAGTCTGCGCTCTGTTTGGAGAGGCCTCAGATTGACATTGTCGTATCTCCGGGCTTCTGCTTTCGATGTTCGCCTTGGGCAGCCTAGGCCCCCGTGCCCGCTTTTGCGATCGCAGGCCAGACGTTTGAGCTGGACGGCGTCGGCTAGATCTTGTGCTTATCTGGCCTTGGCAGACTGGTTTGCGGCTTCTGCTCAGTATCAGTAAGGTGTCTATTTCGAGGAAGCGACGCGAGTGCCATAATAGAAGGGCAGGTTCAGGGGGAGGGGGGGCTCTCAAGCCAAGGAGGGGAAAGGGCCCTCAAGTAGAAAAGAAACGAATCAAACGCACCTCTCCTGGTGGCGTCCTCAAGCAGGGCTATGTCAACAGCGCCAGCGGGCAGGTGGACGTAGCGGACAACAGAGCCGCGGATGAAGACGTTCTTGACTGAGCTGAGGTGGGGGTGGCGCAGCTCCTCAACAACCGAGATGTCGTCAAGCTTGATGTTGAGGTACTGGTCGACGCTCTTGAGCGTCCCGCGCACCCGGATATCGTTCTTGAGCTCCACCGTCACCTCGTGGTCGATGAGCGTCTTGAAGAAGCTGCAAGAAAAGAATGGGCTATGGTCAGCTTCTATTTCCCTCACATTATATTCACCCGACCAAAGCACAGGGACGTCGCGATTCGTGTTGTTTTGGTACCCAGCCAAAGACCCCCCCGATCCACCATGGCCCCCGGCAGGCTCGCGTCACGTGCTGGCGGCGCCGTTAAGGAAATGTCGTCAAGTCTTCTCGGATCAAGCGCTGCTGGCGCAGTTGAGCCTGGCAGCTACCCTCAAGAGGCGCTCATATGATATGGTACTTTGCACGAGGGGCACAGCGTTACATCGAGATGGGTTCGAGGCAGCCAAAGGTGGTGGCATGGGGCCTGCGTGCGGCCCCAGGGAGCAGAAGGCGGGGCAGGAGAGAACCGGTGGGAAGAGGAAATGAGGGAGCATAGAGCTAGACGGACCTGAAGAAGAGCATTTTGGGCAACTGCAAGAAGCGGCGAGTCTGGCGAGATAAAGATAATGGGGTGCGGCGATCGAAGAGCAGTGCGACACCTCGATTGTGGCAGTCGTGGTGATGGTGGGCTTGATGGACGAGGGCGTGGGCGAACAGCCGCGCTGGAGGTGGGATGGGTTGTTGCAGCCTCGCAATTGGCTGGTAGCAGGGGTGAGGCTGCAAAAAGTGGGACGTATCGACCATGGTTGTCAGGTCGCGTCACGTGACTGGGCTGGCTGCTAAGTGGTCCAGCCACGATGAGGCAGATTTGCGGTCGATTAGTGGCACGAAGAAACGTGCGTCATGTGCTGTTGGCGACGGTGACATCTAGAATCAACATGTGATGTACTCCCATTCATTCGACCGTCGCACACGCAGTGGCATCTTGGCTTGCGTCCATCTACGTGTGTGGTGCCCTACGACTAAATGGATACCTACGGTAAGAACCTCTATTACATGTAAGTAGGTACCTACATAGGTACCTGCCTCAAGTTCCAATACCTTCAATACTTTTAGGTGTAGCCTGGCACCTGGGAATTGGCTCGTCAGGTACCTTAGGTAGCGTTCCGGCATCACACGCAGGTTGAATGGCTTCAGAACACATGGGGTACGTCGAGCGGCCTGTGGCTTCGAAGTCGGCAGGAGGACATCCGGGAATGGCCCAGAAAGCTCTTTCCGCCCACCGCACAGTTTGAATCCCAGCAATGCGAAATCGCCCGTCATTGACCGTTGAAACGCTTCTCAAATAATGCACAGATGCTTTCTTGCACATCCCCACCGCCACTTCCCGACCCTTTCATCGGCGAATTGGGCCTCCGACCGGCACTGGTCAGTTCATAGGGCGCACGGCCGCGCCGCAGTCATGGTGGGTCGGTTACGTCTAGCAATGGCCGACAACGGTCGGCTTCCTTGCACCACCCGCCGAATCGAGTCGGCCTCTCGCGTTCTTTCGCCGAACACTACAACCGCCCCAACGAGCGACCCAGTCACCCCTATTGGAAGGGCTCATTCCGACAACGCATCGCGTTTCGAAACTACCGGGTTCTGCCACCGGCTATGCCAAGCCAGCCGCAGAGCCGCATGCCGCGGAAGCGCCCCTCTCCCGCGCCCGACTCGGGTGACGACACGCCCGCCAAGAGGCGCAAGAAGCCCGTAGCGTGAGTGCTCCAAAGCCGAATCTCTGAAGCCAACGGGATGATTGACATATAATTCGCGAGAAACAGCTGCCGACCGTGTCATTCACGAAAGGTGAGTCGCTTCAGGCCAACTGCTTGGTGCCCAGGAGTCCGTTGGCACTTACGAAAACATCAGGTCAAATGCTCAGGAGGCTTGCCCTGCTCGAATTGCGAACAAGCGAAATGCCCCGACGACTGCAGCTATCCAGTGCGCGACCAGAAAGTCACCGTCTCCAATAGGTCTGTCCGGCATTGTACAGGTCTCTAGTTGCCTTGCTAATTCTGCCGCAGCTATATCGAACAGCTCGTGAGCGAAAACGAGCGCCTACGGACACAGAGTCTCAGCAGACAAGCTTCGGAGCCTCGCGGCGCGCCGAGAGACGGCGGGGACACCCAGGATAGCCCTGCAGAGAAGAGCGACTCTGCCCTCAACCCTCTCCTCGCCGAGAAGGGATGGTTCCATCCATTGGCCACTTCTGGCAACATCCAACCAGTGCATATCGGAGAAGCGGCTGATACAGCCTTCGCAACTCGCTGCCGCCAGGCGCTCTCGGACGACGACAACCTCAAGCATATTCCACGCATGCACTACATTTCCGATGACCGCCTGGCTGTCTTGGCTTCCCGCGAATGCCCCTGGCCGCCGATGCCGAGGGCAAGGCTGCTGATCAGGTTTGCTATGGACACGGTTGGCTCCTGTTATCATTGCATCAGAAAAAGTGCTGTTTACAGCGGCTTGAAGCAGCATTACCGCAACCTGCCGGCTACGAATAGCAGCACATACGCCTACAAGCTTTGGGCACTGTTTGCTATCGGTGAGGTCTATTCGTGCAGAACACCCTCACCCTCCGATGACAATTTCCCTGGCATCGTCTACTTCGCTCAAGCCAATCGTATCAAACGTGAATTCAGCGAAAGGCCCAGTGTTGACATGATCGAGGTGCTGCTTCTTCTGGTAAGAGGTGCCTTCCACCCTTTAAACGAGGTCACTGACAAACAACCAGTCCCTGTATTCGCTGCTCCTCAATCGCCGATACGATGCCTACTCGATGGCCGGAAACGCTGTTCGTGACGCAGTCATCATGGGGCTGAATCACGATATGGCCGAGTATCACTTCCCCGACCGTGCAGCTCGGGAGCATCGTAGGTCATCACTGTAGCCACTTTGGGATCACATTGCTGACCTTTGCGTCTCAAGGTATCCGCGTATGGTGGACCGCTTACATCCTGGATCGCCTATGGGCCTCGAAGATGGGCCACGCTGTGTCAATCCAAGATGACGACATCACTGTCCAACTTCCGTCTGATGATGGCTTGACAGCAGCTGATGCGGATGACTTCCAGAATGCCGATCACATGGTAGCTTGCATCAAACTCGCTCGTATCTCCCGGGACATCATCGTTTCTCTGTACAATCGCAAAGCCACACACCCATTTTCGCAACGAGTTCAGAAGGCCCTGGGGGACCTCAGGGTTTGGGTCGGTGCGCTGCCGAACCATCTGCAGATCGATTCTCGCGATCACGGCAGACCTTTGCAAAGGCACGTCAAGTGGCTACATCTCTCTTTCAACCAGGTGAGTTCATGCGCAAACAAAGTGCTATATAGGTGTCTGATCCTGGCCAAACCAAAGTATGTGATTCTAGCGACACGCCCTATACTCCTGCACGTGTTCAGAACACACAAGGACCTTTGGACGGCGCCGGCCAACAACCGAAATCTCAAAGAGGAGATTGGGGAGACTGCCATGGCCCTGGCTGAAGCATGCATCCGCTGCGCTCGACATTCCCACCATCTGTTAACAGACTCGTGGATCGACGGCTCATTTGCTATTTTTGATTTTGTCCTTGTCCAGTACCTATTCTCATCGACTACCATCTTGGCCATATCAAGTTTGTCACTGGGTCGTGCCGACCAGGAAGACAAGGACACTTTCGAGTATGCCTCTCAATTCGTGGAACAGCTGCGGAGGAACGGGAATCTTGGAGCACGCGAGTTCCATGGACATCTAGAAGCCCTGCGCCTCACCATGACCAAATTCCTGGCCGAGTCTGGACAGCAAGGAGAAAATCAGCTGGAAGTGACAGACACAGCGGGCCTTCCAATCGAGGCCATGGCCCCACCCGATCTCGCCTTGTCCAACTCGAACACCCCAGGCTACTTCCCGACAATGACAACTGAGATGGCTCTCGCCGAGCCATCGTTGCAACAGTTCTTGTCCCAAGCTGAGATTGACCTTGGTTTCCTGGACATGCAGATGCAAGACAGCGCCTTCCAAAGCCTCTATGTGCCAGGTGGCGTTCAGAGCCGGTCCTGGAATCCGGATGGGCAAGTGTGAGCATGCAGAACACCAATCTATATTTGCGGTGCGGGTTCCATAGGAGAACATCTCTCAATCTAATTATCCGATCAAGCGGGAATCTCTGGGGTATCAGTTCTTTGTCCTCCCGTCCTCCGGTAAACTCAGCTTTCTCTCAATCCACCTCTGCATCGTCAGGCCGTTCTTCGCCGTGACCAGTGCCAGAACACCGGCCATGAGTGCAAACACGACACCTAGCAAAGGTTAGCACTTTGTCCTCTTCTTCGCTGTCAGAGAGAGCCACTCACCAACTGTCGTAGCGGGGCCCAGGCCTATGGCATCGATCATGGGCACAATTCCAGCGCTGCCGCAGGAAGAAAAGATGTACTGCACGAGGTACTTGCTGGCGATGACTTCGGTCCGGCGACGTGGCAGGACTTCGGCGCAGTACGTGTTAAGGCTTGCGAAAGCCATCAATAGCCCAAAGGCACACATCGCTGCGAAGACTATGGGCAGCGCCAAGCCTCCTTTGTCGAAGTGCAGACCCCAGCCGTAGACGAGCGATGCGGCTGGAACAATGCCGAAGAAACATATCATGCCGCTATTGAGTCGATCCTGCGGAAGCCGTAGGCCACCGCGCCGCTTGATCCATCGAATCACCGTCATGTCGGAATATCGCCCGCCTATCACTGTGCCCACCAAGAAGCCGACACCGGGGGCGATGTAGAAGAGACCTGAGACCAGCGGCGTTGTAAGGTGAAATCGAGGGTTGAGAATATGCCGGGGAGCCGCCAGCAATGTATACTGCGACCAGGCGAGAAGGCCACACGCGAGATCCTGGCCAAGCCTCACACGTCAGCATCAATGTTTATCTTGTCACCAAACCATGCTAATTTGACAGCAGGATGACACTCCGGATCGCCAGGCGTGGACATTGTCACAACTTACCGTCAGGAGGACGTTGGGATAAATGTAGACTCGCAAGATGCGGAGCGGGTTGAACTCCTTGAGAACCGAAGTGATCCTGTGCTCAGGGTCCTTCTGGTGCGTCTCATTGGCCTTTCTGATGTCGGGAAGAAAGAGGGCCGAGGCCACCAGCCCTGCGCCCATCATGGCGGTCTGGAGCCAGATGACAGCCCGCCATGATGTGTACGTCACCATGATCCCAGCAATACACGGCCCTATGCGGCAGAGCGAAGTCAGCAACAGATTTCGGCGCAAAGTATGCAGCTTTGCCATAGGAAACTCACCAAAGGCAGGACCGAAAACCGTCCCCACGAGAAAGAAACCCGTTGCGGTGCCCCTCTGGGTCTGGACGTCGCGAAAATCAGGTCAGCGTCATGGATTCCCTTTCGCCGCCGGAAACTCCCACTCTCTTTGGCTCACTTACCGGCTCAAAGATGTCAGCCAGGTATGTCTGTCCGGCGACATGAAAAAAAGTGCCTTGAACTCCCGAAACAATGCGCATGGCAAAGAACACGGGCATTCCGTGGCCGTTGGGCGCCAGACCCGTGCCAGCCATTGACAGAATGAAGATGGTGCAGGCGCCCAGCCAGGCCTGCTTGCGCCCAAAAAGTCGACCCACGGGGCCCCAGAAGAAAGATGAGCATCCCATGGTGAAGACAAACAGGGCGTTGGAGATCTGGATCATCTGGGCCGTGGTGTCGAGCGAATTGGCGATCTCGCTTGTCAACGGGAACAGGCTGGTGGAGGAGAAGGTGACCGCTAAAGCTGTGAAGGACGTGATGGCCACGATCAAGCATTTTCTCCACAGAGGAAGTTGGTACCAGGGGTTCGGCGCCGTCGTTGTTCGTTGAAGCTGCAACTCAGGCCCGGGCCCTGGTCCTGAAGCGGCCCCGTCCCCGGCCTCGAGATCGGATTGCGATAGTCTCGGGGACGTCTCGGCATCAGGCAGCACAGACGGGATCTGCGTGATCGGGATGGCCAGTCTTGTCTCGCAGCCGGCTTCAGAAGCCGCAGTCTTCTTCGGAGGCGCCAAGTCCTTCTCCTCCGGCTCGACGTGTGTGATGGATGACCGAGAGCTCTCCATGGCGAGTACACTTTCGTGGACGTGACTGTCCCGGTCTTCCAAAGGTTCTCATTGACAAAGGCCGGTCACAGAGGCGACGGCCAGGGGGTATGAACATGCGAGAGGATCAATATGAGAATCGCCGACGCTATTGCTTCTGCAACAAAAGCTTGATTTCCATGCTTCAAGGCAATGCAGAATTTATACCATCTGGCGAAATACTCATCGCTCTCCCCAGACGGTGCCCCGGTTCTTATGTACGGCACATCGGGTGGGTCACCGAAGGCGCTGTGGTCGGCGAAGACTATCGACAAGCCGTCGGCAGCTCACGAACCTTGGCCGACGCCAATTAATCGTCGCGCGCTCTGCAGCAGAAACAAGCCCGCTTCCTGCATTACGATCCAGCCGATTGTCATTGGTGCGAAGGCGGGGCATATGTCTGCCGGCTCCCGTGGTCAGCGGGAGATGATCGTCGCTCTGCCGCAGCGACCCCGGCTGCAGGCCCGAGTCGTCGCATCCACACAGAGCGAGCGCTGTCAGCAACTTCCGCATGCTGCTTGCCCAGTCACGAACGATAATGCAGGCATGTCTGCTCGTCCGATGCCGCAGAGCCAGCAAGGAATAGGATATGAAGATTTATCTGCAAGAAGCATTCGCCAAAGCGGGCAGCCAACATGACGCGGATTCTCCTCCAAGCCTCGCTGTCGCCTTGAGTGAATGCTCGACACGGCTGGGCATCCCCCCTCTTTGGCCGCTTGCTACCACTCTCAATACGCATACGATACTCGTACGAGTTACATACAAGGCGTGGGCGACCTATTGCAGCACTCCCAACCGCTGCGTGCGCTGCGGCCCCTACCGATGCCGGTGCCCGGTGGCTGGCGGCGCACGTCCTCGGCGAACTGCCGACGTAGCCCGAGCCGGGTCCGCAATTTATCCTTCCCTGCAGGGGCAAATCCCTTCCAGTCACTTATTATCTTCGCCATAGTAACAAGACTGCCCGACCCAGCGGCCGAGAACGGGGCGGTCGGGCACCGGAGCCCCATTTTCGCCGGGTGAAGGATGACACGCAGAAGAAGTCGTACCAACCCATCGCCCAAATCGGGCAGCGTGGCACGAGAACCCGAATGCGCAGACACACGACACAGACAGCAGGCAGGCGACCTGAGAAGAGGAACCCTGAGGTTTCCTACCCGTCTGCCAGTCCTAGTACGTCCGATGACGTCTGATCACCCAAGCCGCGGGCAACTAAGAAGCCAATGACGCCGGTTGGGGAAGATTGCCCGCCAGCCCGACCGCCTGCTAAGCAACTAGAGCCAGATACACTTCCGGACTTCGGGGGTGCTGTCGCGAGCGCCCAACGCTGCGCACGCGGCCGGCCGTCGCATTTATTACATAAGTTCCCTATGGATGTTCGTCCACATTTTCCCAGATTCTAGTTTAGGAACCCTCCGGATCTGGAGTCTAGCGCTCTCAAGGCTCGAGGTGGGAAAAACGCGAGTAATGACTCCCCGCCATCAGGGCGGCCTCGCGCCCCGCCACTCCCATCGAGACTCGCTCCTTCAGCCACAGGTACACGGGACAGCCCTGACGCCCAGGGGACATTCAAGAGCGACCATGTTGCAGAAATGAACACTCTCTCCGCATCAACAGGGCTTCGAGTGAGAAGGGGAGGTACGGAGGGAGATGCCACAACAAACTACCCGGCCTGGCCTCGGGTACTAGTACGCGTATTGCCCGGGCTGGAGCCGGAGCAGCCTCTCTGCCCCTGAAGCCAGCCACCACGATCTCCATTGATAGACAGGGAACTACATGAAATATGAGCCGTCACATCGTTTTGCAAGTAGGTATATTCTTTGTGGTTAATCGGATTCTGTATTTACTCTCGAAAAAATGTCTGTTGCTGATTTTTTCCTGGCTCTAGGCGACAGAGAACAACGCAACCGCTGGTAACCGGACCGGTCCTTCGCGTATACACAACTGGGGGTGGAAGAAGCCTCGTCCTGAACTGGTCGTGAAATGAAGTGAAGTGGCGTCAAGCGGGAAACTTGATCCAAAAGATTTGGGTATCCTTCCGTGCGGCTCCGTCCTGTTCCAATGCAATCTTCCCTCAGTAAGCCCATTCCACCCAGCCAACCGTCGCCCTTCCCAAGTTCCATCCTGTGGACTGTGACCGACATGCTAAAGAAATCAAATTAAACCGCATTGAAGAGAGAAGAATATCGCGTGGGCGATAGGGGCATAAGTGTAGGGAAGCCTCCGAGAACGAGTGTCCTACCATCTCGTACCGTCTCGGCATGCCGCCGAGGAAAGAGAACAAAGACAGATATGCGTGAAACAGAACCAATTTGAGCTCGCTGGTCCCTCAAACGGCAATACAAATCATGGCGCTCCCATCTGCCCAGATTGAGCCTATATCCAAGCCTCCCCACTGCCACGTGGGGCGAGGGCCCATATTCGGACAAGGCGAGTCTGGGTCGTCGTAACGTCGTGATAGTTGACAAAGAAAATTCGGTGGATGGGAGCGTCGGGTTTTAGCTGTCACCCTCGGCATCCTCGTCCTCGTCCTCGTCAGGTGTCGTCGCGCTCGCTTTCGACTTCTTATTTGATGAGCTGTCGAGAGCTTCCGATTTCCGCTTCGTGCCACCAGACTTGACCTGTACTGGTTCTGGGACGCCGTCTGACTTGTCCTCATCCGGTCCCTTGGCCCGGTCCATCTCCGCAACCTCCTCGGCGGTCAAGAAGCGACCACCGGGGCCACGGGGCCGGCGCATGGCGTGGTTGTGCCTGGACTCGTGCAGGTATGGCTTGCGACCCTTGTTCGTCAGGCGTAGTGCTTCCTCCAGTCTCTGTCGTGCAACGCGTCTTTTCAATATCCGATGGAATTGTTTCGCGTTAACGTACAAGGGCGATTCTTCGGCGCCGGTGGCGACTTCTGGCGATTGGGGCTGCGGAATGTTCTGGTGAGACGGGGGCATCGTCGGAGGTGCGACGCCAGGCCTTCCGCCGTTGTGGCCCATCATGGGCGCATTGGGGACCCCCCCAGGGCTTGTGACCTGGCTCAGCCGCCTCCCGGGTATTTGATTCATCTGCTGCGGCGAACGAGGATCCCGTCCGTCTTTCTTGCCCTGGGCCATTCTTGGGGATGTTTGCTGGAGAGATGGGTCTTGGGGCATGTACCCGTTGTATTGGCTACCGCCAGCGGCGGCAGCCGTCGCGGCCATGGCCGCAGCCTGGATGCCGGGCACCCCGTAGGGCATCCCCTGCTGGGGGACGTAGTGTGGCTGATACATATTATGGCTCTGATTCGGTGTGGAAGATGCGTGTTGAGAAGGCAGAATGGGGGACGTCTGTACGTGCTGGTGAATGCTGTGGCTTGTCGGCGACGTAATCTGGCTTCCTGCCCCTGAGCTTGCGTAGCCAGTCTGGATGTGTCCTTGCGCGTGAGTCGATTGCGGAGGCTGTTGATATTGTGCGTACTCCATCATATTCGTCTAGACAGGAAAGCGGGGCAGTGATGTAGTCGATCTGCCCAGAGAGAGAGGGAGAGAGATTCTGCCTCTATTTTCCGAGTTGGATCAGAGACAGCCGGCGCGCGAATGACCTAGAACAGGTCGGCTTCGACGCGAAGGCTGTTTTGTCTCAAAGAGATATCCCGAAGCGTCGCCTCTGACGTCTTGGTCGCAACCCTCACAAATGTCGGCGGTTGGGCTGGTGCGTCGATGTAGGGCGCCGGTCACCTTGGGCAGCCGCGTGCAGGCTGAGCGTGAGCCGGAGTGATTGGATATGCGTCGATGAGCTGGCACTTGCTGATGTGGTAGGTGCACGAAAGCGGTCGACAGCACTACGGCATATGCAGGGCGAACCTAGTGCGCGGGCCGGGTCGAGGCGGGTTCTGGCAAGGGGACTGACGCGGGGACAGGACGACCACGTGAGAGGGCCGACTGGGAAATGCGAGGCAATGGCAGTGTTGCGGCGAGAGTGGGAAAGCCCTGTTGTCAGAACTCTACAGCAGCTGGCGACTTGATCAGACGATTTGTTGGTGGTTGACTAGTTGCCGCAAAGGAATTGAGCCAAACGGGCTGTTGCGTGCGATTGTGGGGTCCTATCCAACCAAAAATCATTAGATGGACCGTTTTAGATATAAGAATCAGAGGTCAGACGGCGTGAAGGGAGGGAGGGAGGGAGGGGCCGGGGGCCGCCCATCTTGCGCCGCCTCAGAGTCACCACTTGATGCGTTGGCATGCATGACGGAATATGCACGAGCAGGGCCCCCACCTTGTCCAGCTCAGCAGCACACACTCGACTTGTTGCGGTGGCGCAAGGCAGCCATACCCAGTCTCCAGCCCCTAAATGCAGCGAAGAGTGCGCCTGACAGGCACATGCAGCCGACGATGGGTACAGAGGCTGTGCGGCCTGAGACCTTGGGCCGCAACCTGCGCTCATTGCGAGACTTGGGGTAAAGACATACGCGCTGCGCATGTGCCCATACACAAGACGAGCAGGTCGGGCGATGTAAGGGCGATCCCCCCAGATGCGAGGGCGGACAGGTAAGCTGCTCTCTCCAGAGTCGGCAAAGACAATGGTGCAAGGCCGCTTGGCAATTTGACCGAAAGGGGGCCGGCGATTCGATTCGATCCGACGGGGGGAAAGCCCGCGGTCGGCCGAAGAAGCGACAAGAGGGAGGGAGGGGTAAGGCTGGCCCGGCCGGCCGTCTCCAAGACCGTAGAGACAGGCATTCTAGATCATGACAAGGAAAGGACGGCGATGAATACATACCAGTGGAAGTGGTCTCAGGGAAATGGGTAAGGGTTTACTCTGCGTACGTTGTGCGAATGGAAGTGCGTTTTGCTGTAAAGGTGGTAAGGTGGTGTGTTAGCCAGTAGCGCCGGCGGGAGTACCTGGCGCGCCAGACAGGGAAGAAGAAATGGGAAAAGAAAGTCGGACGAGACGCGTTCTTCAATGAAGTCTTCTGCAGGCGCCCGAGGCAAACGCAGGCAGCTGCGAGACCCGCTCCGCGGGCCTGCAGAAGAGCCTCAGAGCGGCCTCGAGTGCTCGCTGCAGCGACTAGGGGTGAATCACGAAGCACAGGTTCGCTCACAGGGCTTACGGGGCCCCTCAGGGGCAGTCAATGGAGATGGCCACTTACCAGAAAGCAATACGGCGCGAGGCTCAGGCGCCCGAGAACAACTGCGCTTTGATTGAGCGGCGAGGGATTCAGAATAATTGCCTTCCGCAGACGAGGTTTATCACCTGATCAAGGTGCCGAACCAATTGCGACGGCGAAGGGGGCTCTAGAGGAGATGATAGGCCTCGAGCGCGTCGCGAAATCCCTCGAGAGTGGGCAAATGGAAGAAGGGGTGATGATTTGCTGGGTTGAAGTGGGTTTTCTTTAGATGCTTCTTTGCGCGTGGCTTCTGGTTGGCTGGTTAGTCTACCTGGGGTCCGTGGGCTGTCTTGGTCGAGTCATCAATGAAGGGACTAGGCGCAGGCGACAAGGTTAAGGGACTGGGAACGCTTTGAGGCGGGACTGGCGCCGTCGATATCGTCGTCGTCGTCGTTGCGGACGGCGGTGCGGGCAAGGCTCTCTACCAGGCCGGATGTGTATCGAGACGCGCAACAAACGAGGCTTGGAGAATGAGAGGTAAAGGGTTTGGGTGGAAGACAGCAAGAACAAAGGTTGGATGGAGGCCCTGGTGCATGCGACGAGGCGAGTCACCCAATGGATGCGCCAGTGGCGTGGTACTATGCGCGCAAGGATTGAATAGCAACAGCGAGGGGCAAGAGGGAGAGGCCGTAAAGCTTCAAGACGAGTGTTGACGGGGTACAACGGCGCAGAAGGACGTGGCGCGTACAAGCGAGGATAAAGAGGTGGGTTTTTGGGGAGGTAGGATGGGACCGGGACCAGACCACGAAGCCGGTGGAGAGAGGGGGGGCGGATACGAGTACATGGGATGCGCACAGCATATAATCAAGCGCGGTGGGGTTTGGAAGTGGTAGTGGCAGGGTGGGCGACTCACATTTCGGGGCTGACGCAACCTGCTAGCACTCGAGACACTCGGCGCAGCTCGGGGCGTGGGATGGGTAGCTACCCGGCTGGAGCTGTACTTGGAGAGCTGGAAGCTGTGAGGCAGTGGCTTGAGTTGCGCACGGGAGGAGGTTGTGATGGTGAGGCAGAGAGTCAGAGACCGGATAGGTACTCGCAGAAGGAATTGCCCTCGTCGGCTGGCCGCTCGAGGACCGGTAGATGGTGGTGATCTGCTTGTGATGTCCCAAGGGCGATGATGCGCGCCAATAAGAGGGCCGGATTTGCCGTCCGTCGGTCGCGCGCGCAACGACGACTACAATGTCGGTGGTGAGCCCCCGCGTCCGTGACCCTCGCTCGGCCTGTGTGGGATGCAGGCAACGGATGCAATACTATGCGGCGCGATGCAGTGCAGTGCAATGCGATGTGGTGCAGTGCGATGCAGACCCGATGCCGCCTCGTGCTGGAAGGGTTGAGTAAGACAAGACAGGCGCTTGCGGTGCTGCTCTCGCCTCGGAATCCCCTCTCCCTGGCGGTGTCTACTTGACTCTAATCGCGGGTACTCGCTCGCGTGGGCGAACGGGGAAGACCTCGTGGCAGGCTGATGGGACGGGTCGGGCAGTCCAAGCTCTGGCGAGCGGCCGTGTACGCGTACTCGTACTCGAGCGTGAACGTATTCTCTGTTAGGGTGTTGGCCGGCACTCTCGTGAGGTGCTTGATCATTGGTCGCGTCCTGGCAGTTTGCGTGTCCTGACTGGTTGAGATCGGAAGCTCGCGACCTGATTTGACGCCCTGGAGGGTTTCAGACAGGAAAGGCAACCCTTCTTGGGGGGCGGGCGCCGGGGGGGTGTCAGGGAGGCGGGCGCTGGCACACGCTCCGGCTCCGGCTGGGGCTCTGGCTGTGTGTGTGCTGGCACGGGTGCGTGCGGGCGCGGCGGGAGTGACTTCTTGGATAGGTCCCTCCGGGCGCGGCGTTTGGGGAGAGGATCGGTTGGATGGATGGGAAAATAGGCCGGGGCAAAGGCAAATGATTCGATAATATCTGAAGCTTGGTGGAGCGAGGGGAAATGATTGGTGAGAAAGGGCAGAAGCGAGTAAAAGTCGAGCGAAGGGGTCAGAGGTTTTAATGGGGCGGTCCCAGTGACTAATCAGCTGGCCTGCTCGAGCCCGCAAAAGTGGAGAGGCTTCCTGTATCAGGGCTTTCCCCCGATCTTTCCTTTTTCTCTCTCTCTTTCGATTTCTTTTGCTCGCACAGCCCCGTCGAGCGAGGTCCGGCCTGGGAACGGAACGGACGGGGTGCGGCCTGCCGCCGCCCTCGCCCGTGACGACACCAATGCCACCCAAACCGCCACAGCCTTGCGACGCAAATGCAATTCAAACATCACTCACCTGGCGGATCTCTCAGGTTAGTAGCCCTGATGAGAACCATGGGATGGACGTCCACGGGTGCGGGCGTGTTAGAGACTTAGGTACATGTAGGCACCTAATGTAAGCGCCGAGCTACCTAGGCGCAGGTCTCCGATCGCAGCCAGTACCTGCAAGTCTCGTACACTCATGGAAGGCATGGCCGCGTGGGGTTGCGCGACGTGGGATTGGCTACCTTAGGGGTACCTGGATACGAGTACCCAAAATACAGGATACGAGTACTTGCTCCCGCAACCGCACCCTCCCGTCGGAAGTACTTGTTCGGCAAGTAATCGTACGCGAATACAAGGCAATGGAAGCAGGAGGGGGCTGGAAGTCTCTGGGGACGCGATGGGCCCAGGTGCCTGACCTTTGCAAATGTCCTGATGTATGTAGGTACCTAGGTATGTACATACCTGGCTTTGCATCATCGGCACAGGAACCCTTCAAGAACGATCAGGCTTACTAAAACAGTGAGAAGCGCAAGTACAGTGCTCCTCGCTTGCCCGTGAATACGAGTACGTCCTATCCTGTTTGTACTTTCTAATGTTCGAAGAAATTCAAA
Source organism: Hansfordia pulvinata (assembly GCA_006538405.1). Classification (NCBI taxonomy): domain Eukaryota; kingdom Fungi; phylum Ascomycota; class Sordariomycetes; order Xylariales; genus Hansfordia; species Hansfordia pulvinata. The sequence goes on along the minus strand of BJKQ01000008.1, from coordinate 1,403,396 downwards.
AATTGCAACCGAATCTGTATCGCATTCAAAACACTTACCTCATTCGTACCTAAGATATGTATCGTTCCATACTCGTAATGATGAATGCTACCTTACCTTGGGTTCGCCAGGCACTTATCGGGCTCCGAGGGCTCGCTCTCATTACCATTCGTCGGTAGCCGTCACGGACGCCGGGCGCTCGACTTCACGAGTAATGACGGGGTTATATCTTAGTTCTCTTCCCGCCGCCACCGACGGGGATCATTCAACGCGCGCGCGTCTGCTTGCTCGCTCGCCCGCTTGACGAGTGTTGGGTTTGTCTTACATCTAATAATAATGATATGCCTACAAAGCCAACTGCCTCCTCGTGCCCTACGCACTGGCGCACTGACTTACGTGCTTACTACTCTTATGAGTACTTGTAGATGTAGTTGGCTTGGTCCCTGGCCAGCGTCAGATGGACCTCGCCCCCACGTGCAGAAACACCTGCACGCCAACCCAGGGGATGCGATAGGAAGCTCGGGCGTATTCGTAGAGGGGGAACTCCTCCAAACGGACGGTGGACGGCGAGGACGCTGTAAGAATCGCCAACTGCATAATCACAAGCCTGCACAGGTGCGTCCATACGAATGCGTGCAGTCTACATGTACTCGTACTCGGTATACATCCAATGCCTACTCGTGCGAGTGGTGTAATGAGTACACCAACGGGACTGGTGAGATCTATCAAATGTACTCGCACTAACACGCACGCGCATACGTACCGAATGGCTCGCGGGGTCTGCGCGTGGATAATAACAATGACAAAGTGTGAGCTGTTGGGGCGTGCCGCCTTGCCCCGGACAATATGTCCTAATACAGCCAGCCGGTGTGATGTGACGGACCATCCGCCTGCTAACACGCCGCTGGCGCCGGCGCGCCACAGCGATCCCGTGTTAAAAGATCCCTTCCCCTGCAATCAACGATGAAGGCTCTGTGCTGGCACGAGCATCCATCCCCCATCATACCCGTATGGGCTGCCCGTGGCCTGGCCGTGTGAAGAAACCACCGTTCTTCCGTGCTGGAAGGTGTGCTTAGACGGTTGTGAGCACGGATCTGCACGGTAAGCCGACTGACGCGGCAGCAGTATCGATCGAGAGCACATGGCACGAGGCACGAAATTCGACTTCTCCAATCCCTCCGACGGGCTACTACTACTAATCACCATCGAGACCTAAGGGCCGAGGATACGGAAATCCGCAGTCCCCGCGTACCCCCGTCGCGTGCCGAGTCCCCTGTACGAGTACTCGTACTCACGCAAGCCCCCCAGGCCCCATCACAGTACTCGTAATGATATCACTGCCGCTTTGCCTGTTGAGACTAGTAGATGCTTGGGCCGGATCCCTGCCGTGATAATGACTTTCCATCTCCGCTCGTTTGCTCCGTGGCCTGCTATTATCATTATCATTGTTGTTGTTGTCACCATTATATATCTGCCTGGGCAAAATTGGCGTCCGCTAATTCCGTGCCCTCACGAATTGCTAGCCGTCCTAGTCCGGGCCAGGCTGCTGAGTGGATTGGGTCGGTCGTCGTGGGGGAAGAAGCTGCAAACCAAAGGAAGACCCCGATCGGTCTGTTCAACCTGGGCATACCCAGCCATCATGCACTGAAGGTGACGGGATGCTGACAAGTTTGAATGCGGCATCAATCTTAGAAGAACTCTAGTCTCAAGGGACGCCCAGTCGCCGACGCGGCACTAATAATACATACTCGTACGTCGATTCAAGTCTCGTACGAGTAGCTGAAAATAACACAAACACGCACTGCATCGCCACCCACTCGACGCGGGTAAGGGGAGTAATGAGCAAGGGCTTGGCGTAGTGAAGAAAAGGTCACCGATCTGCCGTGGTCTCGCGCCATATGTTCTCGTACGAGTACATTGATTTCTTCATGCATGTAGGATACTCGCAGATACCTACTCGTGCGCACAGATCTCTGAGTATGTACGAGTACTCGGTACGTCCATATCTGAGGTAGGGTCGTCCGTAGGTACCTACCAGGCAGTCTCCCACATCCCTTGCCACCACGACGATCATGTGCCATGTACTCACTATCTCAATTACGAGCAGACTCGCATCCAACAGCGCAGGAAGCTACCTGGTTTGTGAACTCCTTGTTATAGATGGACTCGTACGGGTACCGGTACTCGCATTCGGCGCCTTAAAAGCCATCGGAAAGAGGGGCCGGTTTTCGCATCGGGACGCGTTCGAGTAGAAAACTGCTGCTGCCGCTGCCGTCGCCGCCGACTCCACGTCCATTTTGGTAGATGACGAGTGCTTTTCTTCATTGCTCTAGTGGTTGGTGGTGCACCGAATGGCACGGGAAGGATTGGGAGATTCAGCCAGATACAACAACCTTCCCAATCTGACATATTGCCATATGGTGTTCGTGTTGCTCCCAGCCGAGTGCGGAAGCGCGCTCCGTGGCCCATCTTTTACGCGCATTGACACATTGTATTCAGGTAGGTGCCAGACTCTGGATACGGGTACGGTCGGACACCATGGGCATACGTAACCATCCGGCGACAACGTACGAGTACTCATAAACGGACTTCGAGGCCTGGCGCTAATGAGTCTGATGTCCGTACGGGTATACTCGTAGCGCGGCGGCGTTCGGCCCCTTGCAGTCGCAGGCACATTCTACAGATACTCCGTAGTGTGGAGGATACCTTTGCGAGGCGAGGACGCAGGGCCCCTGCTCAGCCAGGCGCTTCCATGGTAGAGCCCCGGCCGTCACAGCGAAAGCTTGCCAACTAATTTCAGACCGCCTCACCCGCCGGCCGCGCTGAGGGTGTTTGTCACGCTGCTTGCCTGCCCGGTGATCTGATCTGTCGACTGTCTGCGCATGCTGGCGCTCGCGCGCATAACAAAGCCGTCGCCCTTGGTCTTTTTGCCCGTCCCTTTGCTGCCGAGAGGTTGGGGTCGGCCGTGATGTACCAGTGCTCGTGCGCCTGGCATTGGCGTTGACGGGCTGACTCCCGCATATCGGCCCTTACGTGGACGAGACATGTCCCCCTCCTCAAGTTGGGGTAGGATTCACGTCTACGAGTCCTCGTACGTCCAAGGTGTGCCCGTGCCAGGACTTGGAGCTGACCTACGCGTAATTGCCACCGAGAGACGTAAAACGCCATACGCTTGTCAGGTTCGGGATGGGACGGCAGACGGTGATCGACGCTGCCCGAGTGATCAAAGCCTGCCAGCTGAGGTCCGGTCGGCGCCGACTGCTTGTGTTCATCCACGGCCAGGGCCCAGCGGTCGAAGGAGGGGCATGCACCTGACCTGACCTTATGGCGTCGGACGGTGAGTTTACCGCTCATCGGCGTCGCCCGTGCCGATGTGGCGAGACGAGTCTCCAAGGCCTCCCAAGCTGGATCGGGCTGGCGAAGGGAGCAGAAAAGCGGACGGACATGCAAAAGTCGGTGTGAACGTCGAGCCTGTTGCGGCCCCTCCGAATCTGCCTTGCCTCGGGACAGCCACAATTGTGAGGGCGTCTGCGTTGACCTTGCCTGCTTGCAGCTTCCGAGAAAGCAATGTTGGACCTTTTGGCGTTGCCATCCCCCGCGAAGCGTCTTGCGCACAATGGAAACGCCTGGGCGGCCATGAGCCAGGGCCTGTCGCGGAATTTCGCAGTCGGCTTGTAAGTGGCTGGCATTTCAGGGCGGTCTCGCGGGCGGCGTTCAATGCCTCGGGGCTATGGATGGGGAGCGCGGTACTTGGCTGGTGAGTGACTCGTTTCCATGCCGCTTGGCGCTGGACCGGGGCACCGCGCAGCACCATTGGAAGGAGGGGGGAGGGGGGGTCAGGCTATCGGAGTCGGGGTCGGGGTCCGTGCCAGGGAGATCCATGGGTCGGTTGTACCAGGACGAGCGCGATTCCGAGGACTCGTGATTCCAAGGACTCGTGGTCGTTGCGGTGGTATTCTCGGAGGAGCGGGGTTGGTTTGGCAGGGTCTTTTGCCAGCGGAGGACTGCGAGCGCGAGTAACTCACTCTCGGTTGATGTACAAAGATGGAAGAAATAGCGGTGGCGCTGATGAGGGCAACAACAACAACAACAACAACAACAAGAGGTGAATTCGGCATCTGTGTAAGTGAATCACCTTCCCGTCGCCCATTGAAAGGAGCGCTGGAGTGCTGGCCGGATGCGTACAATCACCGCTCTGCACCGGAGCACACACGGGTGCACGACCTGCTTCATGTAATGAATGGGATGAATGGACATGAGAACATGAAGAACCCGGAAGGGCTGGAGATGGTGGTTCGACTGGGTAAGGTAGGTAGGTACCCGTACCTTCCGGGATACAATGTAGAGGCATCTTGTCCACGAGTAGGTCCCGGGCACGAATCAGCGGCGGCCACCTCTTGGCGTAACATTGAGGGGGGGGCGCCGGCACCTTCTCTGACAATTGGGCCGAATAGGCTGCCAACTTGGCCGGTTTCCAGATCCCTCGGTAGCACGCCTGGTGGCCGACGACGTAAGCATCCACACTCGGAAGTATGTTGATACGTATGCGGTCCGTACAAGTAACGATCGCCTGGCCGGCCTGCCTCTGGCGGCGGAGGGTGAGAGGGGCGAATTGCCGCCACTGACTTACTGCCCACGCTGCCCGGCATACGAGTACTCGTACGGAGTAAGGGTGTGAGTCGGCACGTTGGGTATCAACGCCCTGCCCACCCGAGTCCTCGCCGCTGCTGGGTGTGCAGGGCCGCCTGTCCGGCGTTCCTTCTTTTGATGTAGCCGTACGAGCAGGTCAGATACATGTACTTACCTGCATGTACCTTGACAGGCCAGATCGTTGAAGGCACCAGGGCTGTCCGTACATCTCACCTCACGCGGTGTCGTCAATAGATCTCCAGACGTGCAAAGCAATGCAGTGCGCCATCGAGGGCGGGCAGGTGCAGTAGGGGAAGCAGGGGCAGCACGAGTATATGTACGAGTACTCGAACGAGTAGGAGTACCTGGCTCAACTTACCGTACCTACTCGTACATGTATCCAGCTTCGGGCCTCCACCTTCCCAGTCTTGGCCAGGCTGGGCGACCTGCAGCTCTCACATTCCGGTGTACGAAACCCTCCGTTCTGCCCACGCCGTGCCACGGTACAGGAACGGAGCTTGCAATACGGCCATCACCGCACACCCACTGGATGATGAAACTCCAGCTCGGCCGGCGCGCCTTGGATCCAAGAGGCTCCCGACCGGGCCGGCCTGTCCTTCGTCGCCTCCACGATCTGGGATGCTCGCTCAGCCCGCCCATCTCCAGATCGCCCGCGTCCGGCCGGCCAATGACATCGACCAGCCCGCTCTCAGGATCACTAACCTCGCACGCTGCCGCCTTGATCTCCTTCCTCCCGTCTGCCGAGTCCCCACGAATCAGACTACCTGCCCTGTCGGGGTTTTAGAGGACCCTTGACCCTGATCTTAGGAGTCGGACGTTTCCTCGACCACGACATGATGCATCATACCTGCACCAGGCCATCGTTCTGGAATCACGCAGAGCCTGGGCGCACCTGGCTGTACAGTCCAGGTCCAAGTTCAAGCTCAAGCTCAGTGATCGTGTCCCAAGTCGTGCCTACAGACACGCGATCGGAACGTTCTCCTCTGAATCCCGTGCAATCGATCGCGTATCCACCATATCTCACTTAGATCTACAATAAGCTCATCCTAAGCCGACCGTCGTCCTAGTTCGAGGTGTTGGGCGAATGAGAGGCCGGGGTTCAAAGGCCATTACATTGGCATTCGTGCCTCTCATCCAATCGCCCCGAATCCATCACCCACCAGGATCTCCTTGGACTCTCCCGGGCCTGAAAAGCGCCACAACCCATGGAAAAACCGTTAGCTACCCGCGTTAGTACTCAACTGGCTCGTCCCGCTCTGTTTCAAGACCTCCGCTAGATTGTATCTAGGGTCCGGGTTTCGCGAGGCGGATTGTTCGATGATATGCAGTCATGTGCCCAGGGGCAAAGCTTCTTCAGCTCCCCACGCCCCCAGATTCAGAGGCGGCGCGGTCCGATAGCCAAGTGGCGCTGTAGATCATATCGGTCAGCCGTCATGGCAGCGCGATCTACTCGTACCTCTCTCTTGCTACTGGGCAAGGCAGGCTTGACAGGCCCTCACACAGATCCCGCGCGGCTGCTGCTCGCCAAGTGATGAGCTGAATGTGACTTTCGAGTGCTTCCGTCCGTCACATTGCGGGTCTCGATTAGTCTCTATCCGTACGAGAAGCAGCAGACCGGCGCTTGGAGCGGCTGCCTGTCCGGGTCTGGCACTCGCGCGCGTACGAGTAGGCTTTCTCACTGGACTTTGCAGGTCGAGGCGCCTGGCATTCTTTCCTCGAGCTCGCCCTCATCTCCTCGGCGAGATGGGAGGGGGGGGTTTGCGTCATAAGGGACCTTGTCGGTCTGGGGCATCGCCATTCAGTACGCTGTATCTCTACTGCGGTGGCAGGAAATGAGGACGAAGGGTGCGTCTTTTGCGTTCTCCGGGCATTATGTTTGTCCGAGAGCGCCGCTGGAGAGACGGCGGGATCGCCTCGATCGCGGCGGCCTTGCAGGGTCAGTCTGCTACTCGTAAACCTAGCAATTGTCCAGGGATCTCTGACTTTGAGGTAGCCAATTTGGTTGCTAGTAAGTCGCTGTAGGGGCAATTCCGACTTCCATTGCGTCCTCGCCCGGTAATGTCTTTCTGGGGCGGGCAGTGTTCACGCCGCGGACACGAGGGAAGCGGGGAGCGAGTCTCTGCGTCAGGGTACCTCGAACTCTTTACAAGGGGGCTTCTAAAGCAAGAAGACGGGCAGCCTTACCTGTCCATCAGTCATCTGTGGCTACGAATAAGGGGAGAGGGGCTTGGGAACGGCACGGGGAGTATGACAGTTCACTCTATCCCGTCGCAAATATGATAATCAAGCAGGACAAGATTTGTATATCTTACTATTGTGGTGTGACTACAGCGTCGTCACTAACACCATGTCCCTGTATCGCCCGACATATCATGGCTGTCTCGATCACCAGGTGCCCTACTTGTTCGAACGAACAGTCGGGTTCGATGCACCAGCAACTCCCTTCTATTCGACGTTTTAGCAAGCCGTCCGAGGCCTCTTGCATGACTATAATAGATCGAGCATTCTGTGTTTCTACATACACCCGCAGGGAGTTCTCGACCTTGGCATCCATTGATAGAACTGCAATATACAATGGGAATAGAAACAAACTTGAGGTCAGCATTTGAACCACTTTCGGGTTCTCTCAGCTGATATCTGCTTGGGATCCGCTACGTACGTATTCAGACCGAGCTCAATTGAGTAGTATGGCGCCGTGGCTTCCTGAGTTCTGACAGAGAAGCTGCCGAAGAGATGATAGAGGGTGGCGTACAGAATTCAATAGAACCATCATCATTTGTAACTTGAATGAGCAGGAAGCAAAACAAATGTTTCCTGTCACCTGGCCTTAGCCTGCGCCACTCGACAGTCTTGTGGCCTGGTGGTGTTCCCATGAGAACCGAAAACCAACCTCACTCGGCCTGACCACCTCATTGACCATGATAGTAGACCTATTAAGCTGTACTCGTAACTTCGCTTGGTTGCAAGCAGGCATTGGCCAGGTCGTGACGGAGCACATCGTGTAACAATACACCGGCAGAGGCTAACACGACTGAGCCTGCGAGACACCACACTTCATATATGGCCTCGCTTGGGTCTAGTGCTTGTACCTACCTAACATCAACCAGTGGAAGGCCCCCGCTCAACGCGAAGAGGAGCCAGAGAGGCATACCAAGGTGCTTGGGAACACCACTGGGAAATTGTGATTCGCGAGATGCGCATGTTTGATTCCCTAAAGCTCGAGCCTCAAGGGCTGATCCCAACAGGTTCGGAACATCCCCGACCCATCTGGCACAGTATGCACTCACGTGAAACAAGGATGACCGCGAAGAGCAAGCCCAATGTTAGAGGCCAATATCGGAGGCCAAACCTGAGCCAAGGTCAGCTCCATGACAACCCCGTGCCTCGTGCGGGCTGGACGCAACGAAGCTCTTCCCATGAAGGCGATATTCGCTAAGCTGCCCGCCTAGATGACGACCATGCAGCCAGTTTCGAGCAACTTCGAGACTCGCCTTCATGGATGACTCACAATGGATGCGGTTTGCCATCATATTCTTGCGGATTGTTCCACTGGCAGTCGAGTCGTCTTTGAGGGGCATGATGCACATTCCAATAAGTCGAACCACTCCGCCCGACACGAGTCGTTGGCCGGACTGTGGCCACTGGATCGGGAGATACTCTCGAGTTGCTGCTTGCTCACGTATCAGCCCCTAGTTGAGACTTTACGTTTGGGTCCCATTGGTAAAGGTTGGCTGGTGATGGACAACGAGCGGCATGTCTTCCCTTCCTCCAGTATCCGAGCCAGCGCCTGCCGGCGCGCCCTGGTAGACGCGTCGTATAGATACAGCATATTGCACACGACCTCATACGTAGAATGAGCAACTCTTACAACTTCACATACCTGGATTATTGGTGCCGTGCCATCTAGTAGCATCCCTAGGTCTCGTGGTCCGAGTTCAATCCTCATTTTTCAATCCTCCCAGCCTCTCTCATTTAGTAAAGGCGTCTACGGCCCTCCGACCCCCGGGCCTGCCCCGCTCCGCGCGCCGCATCGGCAGCCGACCTAGGGCAGCCGAACCGGCACGCCGATCCCGTTCTGTACGGCATCACCACTATTGTCAGAACTACCAGCTGTCTAGGTATGGACAGCGAAGCCCAATCGTACTTTGTCACAAGTCAGCAGAACTGCAAGGCAGTCGTCGCTTTTATCGATGCCTGCCCCGATCTGCCGCACTCCAGGACAGCTTTACAGAACCCCGGCTACACCCTCGTTAAACAATACATCCAGGGAGCTGGCCCTGTCCCCTAGCCCCCACGCCCTCAGTAGATAGGCCGGTAGATATGTCGTTGAAGGCAGATCACTCTGTCCGATTACCCAGCCGATTGGGCGTGTGGCCCCTGGGAATTCAAACAAGCCCTTCTCCGAGCTGTCCGCTTCGTGGAGATTGAAGTTAGGTCACCATGCCGATATATGTCTCGACGGCGGTTAGGGTTGTTGGCATATTGAGTTTAGTTGGTTTGACTGGGCCAGGACGTGGAAAGCGCGAGTTTGGCGCCCATCCTCGAGAAGAGAGTTTGCCAGAACTTGGGGATGAATTCGCGGTCCCTGTCTGAGATGAACTTTCGGGAGATACCCCAGTCTGACAGCATGAGTGTACGCAGAATCACATCTGCCTAGATTTCGGCGCAATCACCACCAGACGTGTGGCGCCAGAGTATCGCCAGAATCAACGCACGAGTCCAAGCAGGAGAAGAGACACACCGCGAAACGGACACAGCCCCCTCACCATTTCGATCACCCACAGCCCAGGCCGATTCTGCCCTCCCCTCCCTTCCCCGTCTGCAGCATCAGCCGCTTCCCCTCTGGTCCTGTACCGATAACGCAGCGGGAAGCGCCTCTACCTGGCAGGAACATAGCACGGAACAACCGCCTTCTGTACCTGCCTCGGCAGACGCAGCTGCCACCGAAGCAGAAGCGAGGGAAGGAGACATCCCAATAGAGCAGGAACCAGAGTCCCAACAGGACATCTGGAATCACCAGCCCCGAACCCACCAGCTGGCCACCTCCAGTGTCCATTTACTCAGACGAGGTCCTCTTCCCTCGTTGCCTCCCCCTCTCCACCGCAGGAGGAGAACCGTTGCTCACAAGCCCTCTCCCCGGCTTCACAACCACCCCAACAACAATTTCGGCCGAGTTTTGGCCCCGCACCTGGCACTGTTATTTGAAGCGCATTCCTACGGCCTCAGCATCTTCTCCGGCCATCAATGTGAAATCGCGAATCTCTGCACGGGCAGCTGTTTGCTGCCTCGCAGTATGGCTGGATATTCAACACGGTCCTCCACCCAGGGCAGCCACTACTAGTCCTGATTCCCACGTGTTCATTTACCGCTACCCTGCCTGGTCGCATCATTACCGTGGAATCGAACGAGGTACGTCTCTCAATGCAGTTCCAAGAGACTGCCCACTGACGGCGGGTATAACTAAAGCTACAAACAGACGTCGAATGGTGGCAGAGTGTGATTGGGTTTCACGCCACTTACACACTTGATATTCAGTCAGCGGGCATGGCATAAACTGGGTTCAGCCCCCCTGTCCGAATGTGACATACCGTGGCTGGATATGCCAGCCTACGAGTACACATCAGCGGAAGGAGGTTTCCCTACACCGCGCTAATCAAGCCGTACGTTGCCCCAAGCATGCCCGAGTTCGTATCAGCACACCACGGCGTGCAGAATGAAGTATGCGTAGTCTTGCGGGATTTTCTTTGCTGCTGCGGCCCGTTGCGCACATGGCGCTTCGGATCACGACCGAAAAGAAGACCCAGACTGCCGCGCGGCCCACGCAGCGCAGCAGCGCAGGCGACTATCGATTCATGCGTTCGTGGAGCAAGTGGCTGGATGGTCAAGCGCATAAGTACGGAAGATGTCTCCGGGTCCTCGAGTCGTTCCGGCTCATGGTTGGCCAGTTAAGCGCAGGGGGCGTCCGCATCTCGCAGGGGCGCGGCTGACGGATGCTCAGCTGAAGGGCATGGCGACGTGCTGGCGCGAATGGGAGGATAGAGGGAGTTCTGGCCAAGATAAGCGCGCTCTGGCATTAGTGTTCCCCGAGTAGACGCGAAGCTTAGCGGGACCAGAAATGGAGCATCGAGGCTCGAGCTGTTGGCAAACTCATCTCAGCGCTCCAAGCTGTGGAATGTTGGGTTGTTCCGACAATATTGTGAGCTCTTGAGCGCTGCTTCGCCACTTGTACCAGAGGCCCGGGTCCGTCAGCGTAGTCAGACCCGCGCCAACAACAGAGCAAGTATTTGACTGGGGCTTTGGCGCCATCTGTGTGTAACCCGAAAGTCCAGAGGGCAGAATCCACACGCTGAATGAAGCCAAGAACGCCTTGAGTTGGGCTTCAGACGATCCACAACGCAAGGCCCCTGCCAGCTAGTTTGAGCGCCGGGGCGATGTGCTCGTAGAGCGGCAGAGCCAGACGGAACTACTCGTAGAAGTCTGGGAAAGATAGGGGGTACGCGTTGACGATGGTTCTATAACGGAGGCTGTAGGCGCCGCCCGTCAACCCCCTTCAGCCGAGTTGTGACGGAAGCAAGATCCCGACAGTCGACTGATTGCCGCATTATACACCCGCCCAGTCTCGGCCGGCGAACCGTGTGGTGGACGCCTAATGCACGCCGTGGATGAATTGATGTCAACGCAGAGTTGTCTTCAACTCTCAGCAGCGAAGCGAGTGAAGGAGAAAAGGGTCATCAGCCAATGAGAGGTGGGCGTTTATCCTTTCAGTACTCGTAGGCGCGCCCTGGTCGAGAAGCCCGGGTACGTCCGCGACCCCCGGCCAATTCTGTGTGTGGTAAAGCAGACAGGTGCGACAAAGCGCTTGAGAGAGACTGGGCGGCTGCGCCCAGCCATTCCGGCGTGGACCAGGCAAAGCAGAACCTCTCTATCTCTCTATGGGAGCCGAGGGAGGAGCCGCCGGCAGTCTCCGTGGGGCGTGGAATACGACGCTCTGGGGCTGGCAGCGGCGGGTGGCTGGCGAGTCGTGGTGTCACAGCTGGGACGTGCAGGCGCGCGCTTTCGGCTTGGGACGAAATTTGTTTGATTGAGGGTCGCACAGTAGGGTACGCACCCCGGGCCGCGGGCGCAGACTCGATCTATTTGCTGACGGCGGCCGTCTGGCCTACCGTGCTTCACGTGGCGCGCGCTCCGTTGATCGGACAACCTGGGTGCCGGCTGGGGAGGAGAAGTGGAAGAAGTGCGTTGCGTGGTATCCAGAAGAGCGGCGAGAGCTTGGTCCACTGGTTCGAGTGGTCGACGGGGCGCATTCGCAGAGCCGCGCGCTGTGTGAGGCACGACGTGGAGCAAGACGGATGGGTTCGAGCATCAATGAGATGGACGGCGGCGGCAAGAGACGGAGCATAAAATGGCGTGTAGGTCCATGGGGCTTTCAGAAATGTTGGATGGTAGAAGCCGAGCACAGCCAACACCAAAATCATCACCATCGTCATCATCATTGTCGTCTTCCCATCTTGTCGGCAGCCGCACCACCGCTATCTGGCTGGGGATCTGGTTCATCGTCAGCACAGGCGGACTGCAGTTCTCTTCTTACACTTTTGTTGTAACACGCACCCGTGCGTCGTTCTAATCCAGGATAGGGCGACATCCTGCCGGCGATCGGCCAAAGAACAGACCAAGCCGAAGAGCGCCTGGAGAGGTGCAGCCAACAGGTTACCGGGCAGACGGTTCCGCTTAGCAGGGATCGTGCTGTACGCGTCTTTTGGCCGTGTCGTGGTTGGGTACGAGTACTCCAAAGGTCCCAACGTCGCTGTTGCCTGACACGTGCTGTGTGCGGTACACTTGAACGAGGTGAGTTAAGAGCGGTTCCGTCGTTGTTCGTGATGGAGGGGCGTCCCCGACACCGAGGCGAGAGTGAAGCCAGCCAGTCATCGGGACGGCGGTGCTGCAGCTGGAGGCGAATGAAGCTGGAGCCTGATGAGGGCACCGGCTACGAGTCCCACCACCGGTGCAGGTAGTCCCGATGAGCCGGAGACTGGAGTTGGAGGGGTCCAGTGCAGCCGGGGGGGTGCTGAAGGCCCCTAAACAGCTCCAGCTGAGACCCGACAGCTGCTGGAGCTCCATGGAGGGGACCCAGGTGTGCCCGGGCAGGCATGGATCCAGTGGCCGTGCTCGTAGTGGGATCCAATGGATGGATCGGGGCGGGCGGCAGCGGCCGGGGCGAATCACAGCGAGGCACCCCCCGGGGGAGGCCAATATGCGAGTGCTAACAGCGCAACAGGAATAGCGGCAGCGCTTGCACCAGACCCCCTGGGCGCGCCCCCCGGGCCAATCAGACACGCCACCACGGCGCCCTCCAGCAAGCACCCTCTGCCAGCACCGCCGGCACCGCCAGCAACGTCCACAATAAGGTTGACTGAGGTGGTGACGGACTCTGAGCGTACTGGCTGTACTGGACAGAACGAACGTTCCCCACGTCGCTCTCCCGGTCCCGCCCAGTGACGGCACTTCCAATACGAGTAACCTCAATCCACTCATCACACGCCCTCGACACTTGAGGTGACCCTGACGACGCCGCTGTTACTTTGCACGAGCACCGAGCACAGCAACAGCACTTGGCGAGCACGCACGCGCGAGCATACTCGTGCCACCACCACCATCACCGCCGGCGGCAACAGCTGGCCAGGAATCATCTCGTCGACCAACCTTGCAGAATCACGCCGGCCACCGAGATCCGACCAATCCGTCCGTCTGCCTGCCCGCCTGCCCGGCTCGCCTTCCAGAAGCGACCGGGTTCCCGCCGTCACCCCCGTGCTCGCCCGCACAGCCGCCGTCTGGTCACCCACCCTGAACGTCGTCAAGGCAAGCGCCTCCTCCACTGACAGCTAGCATTCGGGACTCGTCTGCCGCCGCCACAGCCAATCCGGCCTCTCGCCAGCGCCGCCGTCCTTCACACCGACCCTTCACCGGTGCGTGTGCTTTTGCCGGCTTGCTTTTTCTGCTGTTTGTCCCCCGGGTACGCCAGCAGATTGGTACCGTCGTTGGCTGGGTCGACCCGTCGAATACGAGCGCCTCCGGACTTGTAGGCAGGCCAAGCAACCGACGAGCCTGTACCCTGCACCTTATAGCAGACCAAGCCCACGGCGCCGCTACCACCAACGGACCGCCGTCGCCACCACTGCGCCGGGACGCCCCTCTCCAGCTCTGTCTCTTTTCTCTGTCTACCTACATCCTACATCCTACATCCTACGTAAGGTACCTTATACTCTCTACCTAACCTACCTACATAGGTACGAGTTAGGTCCTCTCGTGTGTCACAGCCACCCTTCCCCGTCACGACCACCGTGACGTGACAGACAAGCCTTCTCTGCCCCTGACTACCCCTTCTCCTTACTTGGTACTCTCCTGCTGGCCAGGACCAGCCGCCCGGCGCAGACACCTCCCCCTTCATCCCCGCCTCCGTCCGTTTCTTCCGGTTGACTGGCTCGCGATCTCGCAGAGCGGATCTAATAACTTGAAATCCGGCACCTGGCATCACACCAGACCTCGAAACGCCCCCATCCCTGTGGCCGGCCCCCCCCTGTCACTCGGCACACCCTGGAGCGGCGCCCACGCGCCTGGGATCCATCATCACACCTGGGGCCTTGTGCTACTAGGCTCCTAGCGGCGCTAGTCTTAGCAGCCTCTCGGGCGCTTCTGTCTCATCATCTGCACGCCCAGGAGTGGCCCTTGCCCGCCCGCCCACCTACCGGCTTGGTTAGACTCCGTACACGCCTGCGCTTACAGGCATTGGCTGCTATTGCTGGCCGGCCGGCTAGTGAGCCCAACGTGCCAGTCTTTCTGGAGCACCGCACTGCACCACACCTGAGCGCGGCAGCATCCAACATACTGCTATTGCTATTTCTTATATTATACCCTCTTCGCCCGCACACCCAAGTCCCTTTCTGGCCCCCCCCTCCCCTCTTCCCCACGGCAATTCTGCCCGAGAAGCTAGTTGTTGGGTCCTGGTCATCCGTCTTGCCTACCCTCCTCGAGTCATTCGCTTGACTTGGCCCGCGATTAACAGGGGAATATACTCGCCTTCGTCCAGACGGCACCAGACAAACCCAACGCTACCCCCTCGGCCTCGTTTCCCTCTGCCTCCCCGGTCCAGAGAAGCAAGACAACCCCGACTCCTGACCATCATGTCGACCACCACCAAGCCCAAGCTCTCGCAGCTCAAGACGCCAGTCACGGCAACATTCCCGTCGGAGCTCTCCGCCCTGTCCGCAAAGACGCCGCGGTCAGCCGTCCCCGACTTCGTCAAGGAGGAGTTCCCCGGAAGCCAGAAGACCCCCATAAGCCCGCCGCTAGCTTACATGGACTTCTTGAGGAATATGGCCTCTCCCATCGCTCAGGACAAGACCCCTGACAGCGCGTCCCCCGATGACGACGGCGCGCTCGAGTCCGCACCCTCCACGGCTAGCAGCGAGCAGACCGACTGTTCCTGCAAGTGTGGCGGTCACAAATCGCCCACAACTGCACCCACGTCCTATCCTACACAGCCCATGTCCGCCCCACCATCCGGAGCGTACTCTTTCACCGGCCTTCATGTCCCGGCATCACCCTCAGCCTCCCATCTCGACTCACCTCTCAGCGCCACCGCGCGGTCCCCTTTCAGCGCACGATCTGTCCGATCGCCCTTTGACTGGGAGACGGCCCTGAAAGGGAGGTACTCTGCCGACTGCAGAGCCAACAAGCCCAGCAGCAGCAGCAAAAGCGTCCGGCAGATTCGAGAGGTCGTCACGAGGACTGTTACCTATACGCCAAGAATGGAGCCAGCACCTCGGGGGAAGAGGAAGAGGACGCACTCCAACTGCTCCAAGGTGCCCCAAGGGCCAGCAGCAGGCACCCGCGCGAACTCGGCGTAGACGGTCGTGCCGACAACGAAGTGGGCGCTTTCCTGCTTCGCACGAGCGTGCCATAACATTCGCACCACTGCCATTCTGGTGCACCAACCAACCCGGCGTTCCTCTGATTTCTTTTGTTTCCACAGAATAGGGGGGCATATCTTTTTTGTCTCGCGTCACATCGTCTGCATAGCGCATATCGAGGCGAATACGGCGTTTCTCACGACTCTTGCATCGACCCGGAGCAGAGGAGAGCCTCTGGCTGTCGAGACTCGAAGACGATAACGACACGGCCTTTGCAGGCGGGTGGCGCCCAGCTCGAGGCGACGCTCCCTTGCTGCCACGAAGACATACGACCAACAAACAACATTGGCGACTAGCGGCTGATCACTTTCATGGAGTTTTTTTACCAGGCGTTGCTGGCGGCGTCCGTGCCCATTTGAGGGCTAATGAAGCAATACCCTCGATATCAGAGACGGGGATGTGGTGGTGTGGAAGTGGGGTCGGATCTGGGGTCAGTGAGGACAGCCTCAGTGCACCGGTGTCGGGACTTTGTGCTTCTCATCCAATACCAATCGAGTTTACCTTACTTTGACTTGCCAAATGAGTGGAAATCAACATGTGAAATGTACATCACCTACTGTCATTCCACGGTAGTAAGATACCTGACTTTGGTTCCGTGCTGCCAACGTCTACTCCGCACCCAGAGCACGTTTGGGCATGTTTGGTTTTGGGCCGACTTACAGCTTCCCTGCCGGTCTCTGGAAACAGCGCGGGCTCATCGAGCCGTTAATAACGGCGCTTGGCCTCTTGTTCGCTTGTTTATTTGTTTATTTACCTATTGCTGTGACCTGCTGCAAGCAAGCGTCGGTCGGTCTGATGTCGTTTTCAGCGCGCCCCTCCCCCCCGTTTGGCTGCGGCGGCCTCTTATGCGGCCAGGCCCCCATTCGGAGGCGGATCCGCGTTTGTAGCCGGCGGGAGGGCCGGGCTGGATTGGAACGGAGGATTGCTACCTATATGCCTCATGTGCCCAGGTAACTGGGCGTGTATGCTGATATGATGAGGTGGCCAGCCAGGGCCAAGCCTCACCCCGGCGACCATGTCGCACACGATGAGAGCAGACAGCGGCGGTGATGATCCGGTCTACTCGTACATAGTCCATCCCGCCGGCGCCGTTTGTAGAAGAGGTATGGGACTGGGCTCTTGTTCGCTCGTGCCGGGCAGTCGAGGACCGCAGAGGTGATATGCGCCTGCCGCCTGCCGGCGAATGACCAGACGCACCTTCCCCCTCGTCGGCCGAGGTCGTTGCTGAACCGGCAGTAGCGCGTGCAGGCAAGCGCCACCCACTCGCTGGCTGACGCGCAGCTGCCCCGTCACGCCCTCCTCCTCCTCCTCCTCCTGGCTGCTGCTGCTGCTTCCGCTGCGGTTGGACTGAGCTCATCAGACCAGGAGAAGGAGCAGCCCAACCGACTATTGATTTCCTGCTCGGGTGCGTGCGACTCGGCGGCGGATGCACAAGGCTCTGCAGAGTCAGAGCGAATGCTACCCCATACGACCCTCGGCTTTTTGCTCGAGTCCCCAGCTCAGCCAGGCCGACCTCTCGCACAACCCTCCCTCACACCCTATTTGCCAGCCTGTTTCATGCGCACTCGTTCGGACACGCCCATCTCGCTCGCACGTGCACCCACCCACACGAACAAGCTCCGCAACGCAACAACAACAACGCAACGCCGGCGCGCGCAGCGACCACAACCCCCCTCCGGCGATGCTGCCCCGTCGACCTCGACAAGACCCGTCAGCCCGCCCGCGTACGACCTTGCGAGATGGTATGGCGCGTGGCACCCGCACGAGTAGTCCAGGACTTCGAAAGGGACAAGCTACACGGCCGTTGCCCGCCAGCATTTGCGAGTTGCCTGTCCACGGTTAGCCGCCAGATAGGTGGCGCCAACGCGCCGCTGACGTGTGCCACTCGAACGAGCAGGCATTCTCTGTCCTCCCCATCCCGTTCATGCCGTTTCGTCCCGCCCATGCGGACGGCCGGCCATCACGCCTCCCACGCGGCTTCCATTTCTTCTTCCTTTGCCGTCTCGAAGCTTTTCATCTCCGCTGCCAATACATCGTTTCCCCCTGTGGTGGATGTTGGTGGATGGCGCCAGCCGCTCTCACTAGCTCACCGTCTGTCGCCAATAACACGCCCGGATTTAGCTTCCCGGCCCCCTTCCCCACGGGCAAACGATAGCAAAGCTTCCCCGTCCCGCGTCTCGTGTCTCTCAAGAGCAACTGTGAGATGCCTGCCAGGCAAAATCACCTATTACCTTGGGTCATACTCTCGGATACTCGTAGCTAACCTAACTTAGCGCCTAGCTTTTATTGCGGATACTCGTCTTCTGACTGGCCCCGTAACCACGGGCACTTGCTCGACCCGTCCACGCCGTCCGTCCTCGACAATAGCAAGAGCCAGCTAGTTACGAGTAGCTGATTTAGCGACCCAACACCCTGGAAGCTGCATGGGGCCAAGTGGGAACTCGCCTTGCAGGGGCTAGAGAACCTTCGGCGCTGCCAGGGTGTCGAGCGCTTAAATCTGCTGGCTCTGAACCAATCATGGCACGCAATGCCTTGTCTTGACAGCCCGGATGCGTGGTTGTCTTGCGTGCATCAGCGCCCGTCTAGGCCACTTGCGCCGTGTGATTGGTCTTCGTCCAACCGCCCTTAAGCGCCCGCGACTTTGGTCCCGTTACTCTGAGTGGGCGAACAGGGGCACGAATAAGAGGTGCCGAGAGGGAGGGGCACGTCGCCTGGCCTGGTCTGGTCTGGACAGAACTGGGCTCAAGACAACGCACGCTCACATGTTTCTTGGACAAGAGAGGTCGCCCACTTGCCTCGATCACAAGGCTCACTCCGAACCCCCAGCTCAGCCTCTGTGCCCGTTTCCCCTCGCTCCTCAGGATTCATCTCTCCACATCGTTTCGCTTCGCCGGGACTACAGTCGGCAAATGAAGGGGAAGCCGCAGTGGGCACAGCAAGGTGCAGGGCTCTGTGTATCTGGCCCTCTGTGTCGAGTTTTCCGACTGGTTGGTAACTGACCATGCTTACGAAGCGGTGAAGGAAGAGCATGGCACGCTATATGTGTGGCCGGTATAACAAGCACCCAGTACGGGTACTCGTACACAAGCCCAGCGCCTGCTGGTGATGCCGCCCGGTAGTGGCGGGCTCGGGTGCGGGGGTCCTTTCCCAGCCAGACGGCCCTCTAGGACGGCGCCGGCTCCCCAGAGGCGCTTAGAATAGAAACCAACCCAGCCAACCAACTCGACGGCTTACACCGAAAATAGAACGGCCGCGAGGTGATGGAATGGAGCCGACAGACCAGTCAAAGGGCACAAAATTTCGGAAGTGTGAAAGTAGGAGGCTGGGCTGACCTGGCCTGACTCTGATCACATTGACATCACGGAGCGCCATGCGAAGAGTCACACATGCCACATGCACAAGTCCCACTGGCATGGACAGATACTCGTACGCACACCCTTTCGGAGTAGGCAACAAGCCTCTTGACCCCTCTCTCGCTGGGGCCGGCTCCCAGCGGTGATTCCTGCCACAGTCTTCGCGTGTGATGAGCTGCACAGCATTGGGTCTAAACGGGCCCCGTGCGTCGTCCGCTGCCCTCTTGTTTGGACACTGAAGAGAGAGTCAGAATCAGGCGTCACTTACCTGGGCTGCCAAACGCACCACGGCCCGCGCGCTGGTCCGATGTGACCCGGCGGCAGTAGCTTTTCGCTAACAAGCACCACAACCACCCTAAGAACTTCTGGAATGCAGTGCTGGCGCGTGATGGAGTGATGTCCGGTACATGGCGGCTGGCGGATCCAGGTGCACGCACCTCCCTCAGCCCTCAGGCCGCGGCGAAGCATAACTTTCGCAGTCGCTCAGTCGTAGAAATATATCGCGATGGTCTGGCCCTGTCATATCCTTCGCGATCTCCGCACCGCGGAAGATCTGAAGTTGAGCGCGGGCTTCCCGGGGGGGGGGCGCCGGCAAGTAAGAAGCGAGGCAAGTATTCTTGGAGCTCGTCCTCCATTTAGACCTCCTGGCCACCATATCCCCTGAAACATGCCGGGCCCTATCACACTGTTTCAGAAGTCTTACACGATGCACCCTCTCTCCTCTCTCTCTCTCTGTGCTTGTGTTCTATTGGAAGATCGGACAAAACATTGCTTCGAATGACGTCCTGTGCCGGCACTTCTGAGCCTGGCCGGATGGTGCCGAAGAAGAGAAACGCTGCTTGCGGCAAACGCATGTCGGGGGTTTGGATCGAGTTCTACGATCGGTTGTGTGAGGAAAGGAGTCATGAGGGGGAAGGTTGGGAGGGGGAAGGGGACTTCGAGAAAGCAACCCGCCCACCACAACTACTTGCCCTCAAGCGCGTAGCCCGGGATGGGGCCACGAGTACACTGCTTTACCCCCCCCCCCCCCCCCCCTCCAGAGGCGCTCTCGCCGTGACGTGCGTGCCCCGTTTCGAGCCGCTTCCCTCTCTCTCTCACCCCTCCCGCCCCCCCGGGGCTACCCCCTGTCTTTTTCGGACCGACGGTCCCGATAGAAGACGAAGGGGGGGCGCGGCATGGCCGCCGGCCGCGGCGTCTCTCCGCTCAACGATGTGACGGATCGGGGCTACCTGTCCAACGGCTGCTGATTTTGCTGTTGCTGTTGGCGCCGCCGCTGCGTCGTCGTAGACGGCGACGAGCTCAAGCGGCGTTGCATACAACGCCCAAGATTCAAACAGAAGACATTTGGGGGAAATCGGCTGGCCGCGTCATACACCGTCGAGAGTGGCGCCCCGTTTTCAAGTAGGCAGGCAAGCCATGGAACGGCCGGAGCCCGGGTAGAGTCGTTCTGTTCTGGTCATCATGCGATCACAAAAGGGGTGATCAACCGGTCATACTATTTTGGCGGCTGCCCGAGACCGAAGAGGCATGCCAGTATCCTCCTCACGTCTGCCGCGCTCACGAAGTGGGTTGCAGAGAAGTGATTGAATTGCTGACATTAATGAAAACTTGATCTATCGCGAAAGGGGGAGGGGGGTCTATACATGATGCGTGACTTTCATAGCAAGGCCAAATAATGAACCCACGCCAGCGAGGTCAGTATTCCTCCTCATACAATACAAGAAACTGCCTTGACCAACAAGCCTCGAAGGCTGCACAAACTCTCCACTCGCCATACAATAACAGCCAACAGATAAGCTGACACCACAAGAAACGGAGAAGATTTGACGCATTTCACCTGATTCCAAGCCGGCCATCAACGTTGAGACCAGGCATGTAAGCCGGCCTCGTGAGCACTACGCTTTGAAAAGCTCAGGTGTCGTCTATGTCGGGCAGATCTCCGGCATCCTCCACCTGTCCGATGCCCGGACTGTCGGGCGGGACAGCTTGGCTTGCAACCGCACCGGTTTGCAAACTGAGGTCATCGCCCTGCCATGGCTTCACAAGACTTTGTGTAAAGACGTGATGCCACTGCGCGATGATGGATCCGTACATGGACCGGTCTTCCTGGCTCAGTTGTTGAACGAGCTTCTTCTTAGTCTCAAGAGTGGTATCGGCCAGAAGGTCGATATCGCGCTTTGGCCCCTGCTTCTCGACTGTATTGTGCTCACAACCTCTGCCATCTCCCGTCCAAATGCAGTTTGCGCAACCGTTGTACTGCCCCTTGACCTTGTCTTTGCTGTCTTTAGGCATGACGATGCAGTGTTGGAATGGGCCTCGGTGGCTCATGCATTGGCGGCAGGCTTGTCTATCGCCTGCATGTAAGCCTGACACGTACATCAGAACCCCGTTAAGATCTACCACGAAGTTAGTGATCCAAGCCATATTCCCATGCTTTGAACCCGACGATAGAAAGAGCGGCCTGCGCTTTTAACAGTGGGGGGGGGGCGGACAGGACCTACGTTGCGTGTTTATAACGTTAGGTTTGCCTCTGAAAGATTTGTTCCACACCTCGACGCGCACTGCCGGGGCGTCTTTGAGCACCAAGAACAGACTCGACGCCACTGGTGGACTGCTTGCATACTGCGTGGAAATATTGGCGATGACATATTCCCAAGCTGTCTTTCGTCTGCCATTTCGGTGAAGAAGTCTTTTGTCTGCCAAAGACACTTTGGAGCCTTCTCCAGCTCTTGCTTCGTGTAAGCTCGCTTGTTGACCGTGCCGTGTACTTGTCACGCCCCCAGTCTTCGCTTCGCTCGGTTTCCCGGGCTTGATCTGCCTCTCGGGTTTTCTGAGCTGGCTCTGCTCCTTGGACGCTTTGGGATGCTCTGCCTCCTTGGTCTCAGGGAAGTTGCTGTGTCTGTGAGCGGCACCACGAGCAACATCCGCTTTTGACGGCGATGTTCCTGTATTGTCCACGTCCGCAAGCTTCTTCGGAAATGTTCTCTGGGCGGATTTCTGGCCGACGTGAAGTCCCTTTGCTCGTAGGGGTGAGAAGACAGAAGAGGGATCTTTCGCGGAAGTTGAGTGTTTTGAGGGTTGAGGCCGGACCTCGTTGCTCGCGCGATTGGCTTCGATCACGTGTTCTTCACGTGGAGCAGGGGCCGCAGACGGAAGGAATGGATGATGTATACCAGTCATCCCTCGTGGTGCATCCTGAGTCGGTCCAGGCCGGGTCGGGAGTCCGACACCTGTGTGTTGAGAGGTGCGGGCGTCGTTGACACCATGGAAGTACGGGGCTGACGTTGGTTGCTTCGAATCCCCGCCCAAGCTAGCGGTGAGGTCACAGTGAGTCTTGGCCCTTGATTCACCTGTGAGTTTGCCGTCATTATGTGCTGCGAATGCCGTCTTCTTGATTGCCGGAGGTTGGGCCATCGTGGGTTTGCCAAATTTCTCAACGAGAGAGCCCGCGGCCAAATATTCACGGTCCAGGAAGGCTTTCTGGTTAGCTGCCACAGTATTCTACGCTTTGTCAGCTTTGCCTTCCCTCGCAGCGTCATTGGGGCCGAGTGGGATAACATACCTTCACTGGGCTGCGTTTCGGGATCGTGAAGCTCTTGGAGTCATCTGCTAAAGCTGACTGCTTGGTCTTCCGCTTCGGACTGCTATCAGGTGAGCCGGTGGGAGGGCGCTTGATTGAGGCGGCGATGGACAGTTCCGACATGGGAGCAGCAGGAACGCAGGTGTCTTTCGGGGGTTCATGGCTGTCGGCGGCCTTGAAACCATGCTCTGGGCTTGCCCGCCGATCAGGGCCCAAGCCAGAGGGTCTTGCAATTTGCGGGAGAGCGTCTTGCCCAGGTGGATAGGCAGTGACGGCGGTCCTTGATTTGCTTTGGCAGCTGTCGTCCAGCCCGCTCCTGCCCCCCTTGGTCCCGCAGTCGTCTTGGCTGTCCGGGGAGGAACGTGGTCCTTGCCTTCCGGGACGATAGCTATCGTACGCGGGCACAGAAGGAGAGTCATCGGTTGCAGAGCGGCGTCTGTCCTCCTCGCCTGGTCGGTAACTGTCGTACAGCTGAGTACTTCTATATAGCGACGCCGACTGTGGATGATCGAGGAGGCGACTTTGATGAATGCTGTGCCTGCCGTTTTCCACATGCGGGGCCTCGAGACTGGACTCTCGACTTCCAGTCCGCCCACTGGCGGCAGGGTCATTGAAAGATGCTCCGATATCCGCGCGCGGCTCAGCGCGCTGGTTTGGTGTGAAGGGCCGGGAGGGGCGATCACGGAATGAGTCTGGACCCCACCAGTCAGACCGAGGACCTCGTCTGTGGCGTCCCATGACGACAACTTAGACGAGGGCCTTATTAGAAAGAGCGGCCTGGCTGTGGTAGACGGAGGGAGATTGCCTAGGAATAGCTGTTGTCAGTGAGAACAAGACTTGCCGTTGCCCAGACAGTCAACAGGCCCGTTCCAGCCAGGTTTGGGATGGATTTCAGACAAAAGGAAAGGGATGCTTGAGGTGTGATGTGACAATGGAAGAGACAAGGAGGCTTACTGGTAGTGGCAATGACGAAGGAGATAGAGATAGAGGACCTGAAAGCAGAGGGGGGTCGAAAAGAGACTTATTTATATATGTTGGCTTGCGGGGTAGGTTCGCGTGATGGCGCAAAGTAAACACGACACACTTGGCGCGAAGAAGCTCGATCATGTTGCTTGCCTGCGTGACTGACCCAGGTTAGCGCTCTCGGGTTGAATGGGAACTTGCCCAGTAGTGAATGCTTCCTGTCAACGACCTTTGAGTGACGTTGCTAGGGAGACTTCTCCACTGGTCTTCTGGGTTCTTTGAGGCCTGCTTACAGACAAGCTACTGGTAGGAGCCTGGGCAGAACCCAGTGTGTGTTGCTTGAGCGGATAGTCCCTCTAAGAAGCTAGCGTACTGCCGAGGCGATATAGGCTTCCAGGCAGCAGGGCAAGATCTTGTGCTGTATCGCATCTACAATGAAGGAAATGACGTTGACTTCGGGCACGGCAGACGGGGGGGCCGTGGAAGGGGGTGCGAGGTGGATAAGAAGAGAGCGCGAAGAGTGCGGGAGGTTCTGACGAACCGTGGGTGGCACCGACTCCATCTATGGAAGTGGAAGTAGCTTCCGTTGATGTGGTGTGCTTACAGACATAGGTTGTTGAAGATACTTGGAAGTCGCGACCCAGGATCATCCACAGGGAAGGCACGACCCGACACCTAAACCATTCACCTGAGCCGGTAACGCCAAATAGCTTCTGCAGCCAGACTTTACATCCTCAACCCAGGTGCACTCACGCGTGGCTGATCCTGTATCCATATTTACCTGAGTTACTATCTTAAGAATGAAGGTAAGTAAAGACTTCACTGGCGAAGACTGACAGCGCGTGTACTGGGAAGCTTGTGTTACAACACCGCCGCGCCGTGTTACCCTGAACGCTACTCGACCCTTCCCACACCGTACATTAACCCAAGGCTCTGGGGGATCGAGGATGGTATTCATGTAAGACAACCGTCCCATTCAAAGCGTTGTGTCTTGAGAGAAACAGATCCCGATAGTTGCTTTGTGTGCATTTCGGATGGCAGACAAGTACGGGGTATGCATCCACTCCAAGCCCCGTAGACCTAACTGCGACGCGTCGTACGACTCGGGATAAAAGCGACAACATTAACATCAAGCAGCTACTGTCCCTAAGTCAGAAAGTAAGGCTTCGAAGCGGCGGCAAAGTCTTCTAGAGTTTTCTGGATGAGGGCCACAATGTATATGCCGAGAGCTCGCCTGGGGAACGTGCGTATCCGTGGCAACAAGCGGACCTGCCGCAGCGGGTGACCGTGGTCAACAATCTCGTGTCATTGTTGAAAAGTTGAAGAGGCTGTATCTGCTCTTCTCAACGGTCTTCGTACAGAAGCATACAGGGCGAGCCAGGTTCCATATATCACCATCTTCGGTGGTCTTCGCGCCGAAATCACACACAGAGACCGGCCGCTTTCATCATGAGAGGGACATGAACAAAGCCGAGCCCATGACCAGCCGACAGCCCACCGCTCTCTGGGCTATCTAGCTTCTTGCACACACGCGTGATAGGAGAGGCTGTTGGCAGAGGAGATGGGTCAAGTTGGGATGCAAACGCGGCCATCCATGGGCCGTTGTACGGACTGGAGTGATGGAGTGACGCAGTGGGCACGCCCCCTTACCTTTCAAGACACGGACCCAGCGTTCCGCCCATCAGAGCCGTCAGGTCGAGACAAGTAAAGAACGCGGACCAGCACCTGCCATAATTTAGTCACACGGAAAAGCGCTGATCGCCAGGCTCGCCGCCGCGAAAGCAGCACGGCAAGACACGGTTTGGGGATCGGCTGGTCCATGAGGTGCTGGAGGAGTCTCACTGCAGCCTGCCGCGCCGGTCATTTCCCTGATCTCCTATAGGCAGCCGAGAGCTCTGCTGCTTTGAGAACATCCTCGAGCAGTGCATTTTCCCTCGCTTTCACCAGAGGCAGGAAGGAGTATTGCCATGTTGGAGAACGTCGTTTGGCCCCCCACCCATCTTTTTGACGAGGGTTTTGCATCGAAATGGCATCCCTCCCCTGACTAGCTCCAAGCAGCAGGTGGGCTGCCGTTACGCAGGGCTGAGAGCCGAGCAAGTCCCGGTGCCCGTGTTGGCCCATCGCGTTGCCGATCTGGCTCGATGAGGCTGGAGCCAACGGCGGCGAAAAATTTGGGGAATCGAGTGGCCAATGGCACATCACAGAGCCCGCGGGAGATTGCACAGAAGCACCAAATCCCAGCGCGGGCACTCGCATATTCGCAGACTCGGAAGCCGGAGCGTCAAGATGAAGCTTGCAGTCGATCCTGCATCTGTCGTGTGACCCTGGCGACGGAACCAGCCGTCCTGCCCTGCACTGCACTGGCCGGGCTCGCTGTCTCCATCCGCACCTGCAGACACCGCCGTGACACCGTCACCACCCCGTCCGGCACGGAGTAGGTATGTCTGATTTGCCTCCCAAGCCAGAGCTGCCCGATTAGGCGGCGACAGTGGCGATGACGGGCGACGAGCAGCGGGCGACGAGCAGCGGATAGCTGGCAGTGAGCAGCGGGCGGCGGCCTATCTGCGCCCGCCACACGAGTACCTGCCACCATCGCCACCACGCCCGCCCGTGCGCCCTTGTCATGAGTTGCGTCTGTTTCACCTGATGGGCAGGGCGAGTCGGCCCATTAGTATCGCAGCACCTGCGACGTTGGCCCGGGCTCTCATCTCACTCGCGAGGAAGGTGTTGGGGGAGCCCTGTAACACAAGGCAGATAGGTAGGTCTGTTTCCTTGAGGTATAAAGCAGGCGAGCGTTGTCCTTGGGTAAACCCAGGAAGACACACAGACAAACACTCGAAGACAGGCCATCCCAAGCTCCCCTGTTCCATTCCCACTGCCCAAAGCCACCAGGAGGCACAAATAGCATCCGTTCCCAGTGCTCAGACAGCTGCTACTCGATCGACCAGCCCAAGCCCACCAGCCCTCCCGTCTCCTTGAGAGTCAAGCCTCACCTACCGTTGGGACCCTTTCACAGTTCACTCTCCAGCCAAGATGATGTTTCTGTCCTACGTCGCTCTCGCCATCCCGGCTCTCACACTCGCCGCCGCGCAGCAGACCTGCTGGTCGGGCATGATCCACTCGTCTTGCAACGGCGCGCAGAAGGGCTGCACAGATGATGGCATTATGGTAACCTCTCTCCATCGTTAGCGATCGCCAAGGCCGCGAGAGGTTCGGACGGAATGGCTGACAGCTGACATGTGTTGCAATGGACCAGGTTTCCTGCCAAGGCGAGCAGATGGTCTTTGCGGACATGTGCGACTCGACCGGTAACGGCACCGGCGACTTTACCTGCCACTACGAAAGCGAGTGCATTGCGACATGCTAGACGGCAGCAGATGTGCGGCTCGACGACAGCCAGTCGCCAAGGGAGAAAAAGATGAAGGGATCTCTGCTTGGGCGGTGTTGGGATAAGCTGTGACGGATGGGTGTTCCGACTTCTCTTCGATGTCCATATTAGCGCCAGCTTCAGATGAACGATCAATTGATACGATACGACTATCTCAGCAGAGACAGAGCACTCAAGACAGCCAGACTGGCGTCTCACAAAGCGTCGGGCCCAGTGGCTGCCCAGTCAGAACGATGTTTGCAGGACATCTCCAGGTGCCGCGTGGCTGGCTTGCTCGGTGCGAGTAGATAAAAACTGGACCAAGCTCGCGCGAAAGATACTCGTACATTTGCGCACAAGAGATAGTGTTTGAAGAGTCTGTAGGTTGTCAGCCGCTATGGGTTTTGGCGACCAAGAATCGGCCCCAGCTATGAGGGAAACCTGGCTGGCGTCCCCGGTGTGGCTGACTCGATTCTACCCGCTGAGCCGAATCGACCTTGGGTACGAGTACGCCTCACCTACGGAGCTGCGGAGGGCCTGTAGACTGAAAAATGGGCAATGGCATTGCTAAGGG
The DNA here is from genome assembly GCA_006538405.1 of Hansfordia pulvinata. Classification (NCBI taxonomy): domain Eukaryota; kingdom Fungi; phylum Ascomycota; class Sordariomycetes; order Xylariales; genus Hansfordia; species Hansfordia pulvinata. The sequence continues at coordinate 1,375,963 of BJKQ01000008.1, read as the reverse complement.
GATTTACGAGTTCGGGGTATTGCAATCTGCATAATGAAAAGAGGAGACGCCAGGGAAAAAAAGTCGATGGATGATATAGACTACCTCTACACATGATGCAAGATAACGTGTCGATGTTCACTGCGTTCAGAAGTGGAAGCGTTTCGTGGCGCTCGGCTGACAGGTGGACAGATCAGATTGCTGTCTGTCACATGTGAAAAATCGTAAGGTAGCCGGCCAAGTGCGTCATAGCTCTCGTGCGAATCTCGAAAGGAGACACCGCCTTACCTGGGATACTTAGGTACCTACCTACCTATCTAGCGACACAGTAGGTACCCGACCCAAACACTGCCATTGGGGAATATCCGAGCCTGTATCACGACGATGCTTCAGGTACGGAGTAGTGCCCATGCCAAGTAGAAGAATGGTTCGAAGGTACCCAGGCATTAGGACCTCGCGAGCCCGCGTCAGTATAACCGGCGGCACGGCAAACCGGACCTCGACGCGAGTCGGCAGCGTGAATAGCGCGCAGAGGGCGGGTGGCCGGTCTGACTGTGACACTTTCCCCCTGAATGGATGTATCGTACTCGCGGCTACCGGTAGACATGGAAGGGAGCGATTGATCCATGTACGAGTACCCCAGCTTTCACAAAGCCGAGAGCCAGCGCCCTCTTTTCCCATGTGCCGAGGCCGAACGGCTCAAGACAGCCACCCAGACCCACCACCGCCCGTCTCTGCCCGCAATGGATGCACCGCAGCACCGCAGCACCGCAGCACCGCAGCTCACCCACGGCCCGACACATCCAATCCCATTTCCGTGTACCTACCTACTGACATTGCCGCGTCTTGACTGTCGCTTTCGTTTCTAACCCCTTCCTCAACCCCCCCTTCTCTCTTGTACGTTCCTGCGCCTTTGATATACGCTCGCATCCGGCACGGTTCTGTCCAGGCCCAACCGACGCAACACCACGCGACGCGCCGACGGTCACCCCACCGCCCGATTCCAACCGCCCGACCTGCTCCCATAGCTCCCAGACCCCGTCACGCATGCCCAAGACGCACACGGAAAGAAAGGAAGGAAGGCCCGACAACGGCTGTACCCTGAGAGCCAGTAAGGGGCACAATCAGAGGAATAGGAGGGAGGCGCGCGGAAATAAAAAGACGAAGGAGAAGAACAGGGACCAGATTGAAAAAGAAAGAAAAAAGAAAAGAGAGGAAGAAATGTCGGAGGCAACAACAATCGTGGACCGCCTGCGCGCGTCGCTGGAGCGCGTCGTCAACGAGCCGGCGTACCACGATGCCCTGGCCGTCGTCAAGGGCGCGCGCAACGGCGCCGTCTACGGCGCAAAGGTCCGCTTCCCCCACGCCCTCGTCATGGTCTTCCTCTTCCGCCAGGGCTCGCTGCGCGACAAGGCCGGGCTCGTCCTGCGCGCCACCCGCACCCACGCCCGCAACCTGGCCAAGTTCGCCGCCATCTACAAGGCCGCCTGCTTCGTCCTCAAGCACTACGGCGCCACCCCCGGGAAGGAGGGTGAGTTTTTTTTTTTTTTTTCTCCCCTGTTCCATCTCCCACACGCTCTCTGGGTCGAAAAGAGGACGGAAACTAGGAGCAAGCACAAGGCACTGACCAAAACCCACCCGCTCCCCCACAGGAAAATACGACACCTTCCTCGCCGGCCTGCTAGGCGGCTACGCTGTCTTCGGCGGGCGCTCGCCGCGCACCGGCAAGATCCCCTCCGTCAACCAGCAGATTGTCGTCTACGTCTTCGCCCGCGTCGTCCTGGCCCTGGCCAAGCTGGCCGTCAAGCCCACATCATCATCCTCAGATCTTATCGGCGGCGGCAGCAGCGGCGGCGGCGGCAATGGGAGCAGAAGCATCGGCGGCCTCTTCCCCCTGCCATTCCTGTCCGAGCCCGCCACCTCGGCCACCGTCTCCCACTACGCCTGGCCCGTCTTTGCCGCCGCCTCCTGGGCCGCCGTCATGCACCTCTTCCGCTGGCACCCCGACGAGCTGCAGTCCAGCCTGCGCTCCTCTATGAACTACATCTACACCCAGGCCGACGAGTGGGACGGGCTGCGCAACTTCATCTGGCACAACCGGTGATTCCTCCCGCGAGAGGGGCGGTAGGCAGGAACGACGTGGGGGAGAAGGGGTAGGGGGCGTTCCTTACTCTCTTCGATGGTGGGTAGGCGTTGGGAGGCGGCAGACTCGACTTGAGCAATCGCCGCGCGGCGTCCAGGTAGGATGAATGAGCAGGCGTTCCGGTTTGGTAAGGGCGTATAAGCCCGGGGGTTCCTTTTCTTGGATCCCACCCACGTGTGAGAGCGAACAAAGACGTTTGTGATATAGTTCCTCATATACATATGAATGTACACATTTTCAAGCCCGGGGTCGATATGAGTTACTACGTGTCTGTCACTTGATGCCAATCCAAGCGAAAGAACCCGTCCTGCTAATAAAGGACTTTTTACCATAATGGTTGTTATATATGTAGTATATGAGTTTTTGCTTCTAGAGGTGCTTCCACCCGTTGGACCACATGATCTGCATTTCGTTGATAAGACACGAGTCTCCTGGTTCATACCGCTCCGGCCCGCCTGACGGGCGCTCTGCAACCCACTGCTCCAACCTGCGCTTCACAACTCGTTCCTCAAGGGAGCTCTGGACCCCGACGTGCCAAGATGAAAAGCGATTGACCCATGCGCCAGCCACCGTCCAGAAGGGACTGGGCCAGCGATCCCTGTGCACCTTGTTGTATGCGCTCAAATCATAGCCAACCCGGACATTGGGGTTCAGCCAGACACCTTTGGTCGACGACAAGGAGTTGTCGGCATGGATGAGGCAGCACTCAGACCCTTCCAGATGCAAGTCCGCCAGAGAGTCGTCAATTCCTCGGAACATCAGACGCTGCGTAGCATAGAATGGCGCGGCGTCGAACACGACGATCCCGTTCCAGCACGACATGACCTGGATGGGCTCGTTGCGGAGGGCAGATTCGCGTGCCATGGGTGACTGGAACCAGGGCCAATGGGCGGACATGGTCTTCATCCCCAAGTCATCGCGCAAAGCAAAGGTGTCGTAGTAATGCGGAGGGCGTTTGTAATCCATGGAGCAAGCCGCTGCGTAATCGCCGTTTCGCGTCTCGAAGAGTGTCATAATGTCCTGAGTCTGGAGACGATCAGCCCGGGTGTTCCCGCTATTCTCGTCATTGCGGGGGTTGCTTACATCAAATACAACATCGTTGATCCAGAGAACTTTATCAAACGTCCTTCCGTGCCTCTCCATGTCCTCGAGTGGCCACATGGCCTGATTGCGAACGCGAGAAAGATAGGGGATGCGGCGCATCTCGTACTGCTTCTCGGCGGTGTTCCATATCCAGCCGGGCTGTCGCGGGGCGTCGGGGTCTGGGCGGGTTTCGATCTCTTCGAGCTGTTCCCAGACGGTCTGTCCAAGGTATATCGAATTGGAAATGCCGTGCTTATCCAGCTCAATCTTCAGGTCGGTCAGGGCTTCTTTTGTGGCATCCTGCGAGCCGGACTCGATAGCGGTGAAATGGACATTTTCGCGACCAAGGTAGTCGGCAAGGTTGAGAATGGCGTCGTTCCACGATTCTCGAAGGGTAGGCTCGGTGTTGCGATGGACCGAGGCAATGTAGACGGAGGGCTTCTTATCGGCACCCGAGGACGAAGAGCGCTGGGTCTTGACAGTAGATCGATAGGTGTCGGGGCGGTGGCGGACGAGCAACGTGGCGTCGATGAAGAAGACTAAAGCCAGAAAATATAGCAAAGGTCGCAAGTAAGTGCGCCTGAGGCGACGATAGCTAAGGAGCATCTAGGCGGAGGTCGTGGGCGCGCAGAGCTCCCACACCAGCAGACGGCGGAGGGGAACGCATAGGCAATAGGGGATGATCTGAGCACGGCGCATCACATCAGGGGCAGCTTGAAGTGCCGCGAGTGCGTGTGCTGCGTCCTGCGTGGTGAGTGTGCAAGCCGTGGAGGACGTGATGATGTTGCGAAGGACCGTACTGTCCAAAAGGAAAAGCAAAAGCTAAAGGCACTGGCAGCTATTGGGCGGAGGCCGAGGCCGTTGATGGCACGATGCGCGGGGCGGTGTTGAAGATTGGATCGCCGGGCCCGGGCAGGAAGCTCCAGGTGTGGCGACGCCCTCCGGATTATGCAGGGGAGCATACGTGTACCAGACTCGTACCGTGCAGATGCCAGAGCGAGCTGAGCCCAGGGCAAGCACCAACATCCAATGGGGGTGTCCAGGGGTTCATCAGGTGCAGTCCTACAGCATTGAGGTACTACATGTACTCGTACCCGTGGACACCCGCGTGAACACGTTAGTTACCTCTGGCCGTACTGGCGTCTGGACAGGTCACAAAGATGAGCTGGTGGTTGATCTCCAGCAGCTCCAGTTCCAGCTCGAACTCGTACCCTCTACTGGTTGGCAGGTGCGGCGGGACGACATCACGTCACCGCTGCCAGGGGAGCTCCTACCACTACAATTCGCAAGCTCCTACGCCGATTAGCCCCGCCGTTCGGCAGCTATGACGACGTGCCTGATCGGACGGCAGGCCCGAGCTCCTGGTTCCTCATGGTGATTTCGGAGCTGTCAATACCTATCTTTCCTACCTACCTGCCCGTTCACGATCCTGAGCCCGAACCCTGCCGAGTCCTTATTCGATAAGGTGCGACAGTTATTTCCGCTGCCGCGATATTCGACTGCCATCGCAATCCCAAAGACCATCCACCCTCTGACAACAATTCGCCATCGCCATCTCAGCCTCCTCGTAAAAACACACTCGATCCCAAACACCAACCCGACAATCTATCCGGCATGGCCGCCTCAACAGAGACCCCCTTGCCAAGCGTGGCACAGCAGGGTTTCGGTGATGTAGCCGCCTATGACACGCACCGGCCTTCGTACCCGACGGCAGCGGTCGACGCTCTCGTCAAGCGCCTGCGCCTGGATGAGGGGGCACGCGTGGTCGAGGTCGCTGCCGGGACCGGCAAGTTCACCGAGCAGCTCGCCAACCGCCCTGAGCGCTTTCTCGTCCGCGCTGTAGAGCCTCACGACGGAATGCGTTCGCGGCTCGCTGCCAAGGATCTGCCTGCCGTCGAGACCCTTGCGGGCAAAGCCAACTCCATGCCAGTGGACGACGAATGGGCTGACGCATGTGTCGCTGCTCAGGTAAGTCCGCTCTTGCCATAGTTGCCGCCTGGCTCGCTCTCGCTCATGCGCGCCTGATGCTGACCTCGGACCTTGACGGATGTAACACGCAGTCATTCCATTGGTGAGTCTGCCTTGAAACTCTGCGCGGCAAGACAAAACGCTGTTGCTAATTCCCCGTCCAATCAAGGTTTGCGACCTCCGAAGCTTTGAGAGAGATCCACAGAGTTTTGCGACCCGGCGCAGTGTTCGGCATGGTGTGGAACGTTGAAGACTGTGAGTACTGTCCGCACGGAAACGTTTGTCTGCTGTCTTGATTTCGCTGACACCCTCGTAGATAACAAGCCTGTCTCTTGGGCAGGCACTACAAAATGGGAACAAAAGCTGAACGACTACGTTCTCTCGTTTCAGGATGGACACCCTCGCTTCAGAGACGAGGTCAGAAAAAGACTCTTCCCTGCAAACCCACAAGGCAATTCAAGAAGCTGACCTACTTTGTGCACCAGAAATGGAAAGACGTTTTCGAGGAGCAGCTGCCGAGCAACCCTGTTCAGGCCCTGAAGAACACGCTATCAGACCAGATGCCGCTTTTCAGCTTACCGCTTGGCGAGGAGAGCATCGAGTTCACCACGTGGTTGGACACCGAAGCTCTGTGGGCGCGCCTTCGAACATTGAGTCAACTGGCTGTGCTGGAAGGTGCCCAGCTGGAAACGGCGCGGCAAGTCTTCGAAGAGGCTCTCGCGATGGACGATGTTGAGAGGAACGAAAAGGGCGAGATCGCTGTGCATGGCCACACGTACATGGCGTGGACGGACAGGCTATAGTTCGGCCGCGAGAGGCAACGCAGGTGCAGCATGTGTATCATGATACCTTTGTTTATTTGAATCTACTTTCCATGTACTGAGGAGGATATGGCTGTACTTCATAGGCGTGACATGCGGCCCGCATCTTTGCTTCCCGCGGGAGGGGCAAATACTCAACATATCGATACAGCTATAAAACGAGTTCTCCGTCATGCGGCTGGCGTGATACTCTCCAGGCTTGTCTGCAGTGACCCTAGGCCCGGAGGCCACTGCCATGGACTGTAGAACAGCTTCCACTTGCCCCACGCAGATTCCTTGAGCTTGCCATGGTTCATCTAGAAGTAGATGGTCTCATGGTGCATTCGTCGCTTGCAAATTGGATTTCAAGTTCCTCTCAAGAGTCGGCGCAGATATACATGACTATACTTATCAGCTGTCTTGAAGGGCCGCGTGGGTCGATATCAGGGAAGAATTACTCACCGTTGTTCCCGCGGACAAAGGCGTCGCCGTATGTCCTCCGCTTGACGCCATCGACATACTCTTCCGTCTTCTCTAGGGCAATGTTCATGTAGCCGTCGACGGACTGAAGCTCGCCTGCAGAGGGATCCCGGGTCAGCCAACAAAACGGGGCGCTGGAGAGGATGGCCAAAGACCAGCGCAGACAGTCCCAGATGAACGTCTTCTATGCAAGCATCAGCTCACCTTTGTAAATGACGCCCGAGTTCAGCTTGACGGTGACGGGATTGCCGGTGATCTCGGCAAGGAAGCCCGAGGGGTCTCTGCCCTCGCCTTGGGTAGGAGCGGTTCCGTTCTCCATCTTGCCTGTGGCGAGGAGCGGCTCGGCGATTAGCGAGAGTAGACAGAAGTATTCAGAGAAGGTGCGGATATATGGCGGCGAGGGCAGCTGAGTCGGAGCCGGGTTGAGCGGTGGGAAAGCGGAAGCACCTTTAGAATGTCGACCTCGATGCGAAGCTGATGGATTGCTTGGTGGTCAGGAGTGGTCCACGGGTACTCGTAAGGGTTTGACCCCACCAGCGGAAGGCGGTAGCAGCAGGTACCTCCCGACCGTAGCTAGAGGCCCTGCAACGGAGGGGTGGTGGGGAGAGCAGAGGTGGGGTCATCACTTATCGTCGCTACAGATACGGTCGCGTAAAGCGCGACAGGTCAAGAGCGGTACCCGGATTACTTGCCACCGCCCCAGAGACCCTTGCAAGGTTGTATGTACCTCAGCAAAGCACCCAAAGCCGGGTACCCCTTAGGACGCGCCTGCGTACCGCGTGGCCCTCGACTATCACGACTACCACTTGCGACATCGTCGCATCAACCCTCATTCACTCTGATCTTCGTCTGCGAGCCTGCGTCGGAACCTGGACCCATCACCCCAGTCGAATAGCCAACCTACCTAAGCTACGGCTGGTCTTCGGCCTGCTGTGATCCGACGCCCAAGCGGCAGCGCGATTGTTTACAACACCAACACAGCCCAATCTTGACACTCGTCCCTTCAACCCCAATGTCGCCTACCCAAAACGACACTCCGGCTGCAGGCGAAAGTCACGACATTTTCACACTGCCTACCGACTGATCACATTGATCGTCTTCTCTCTTCACTTTCCAATATCCACGCACCCCTATCCTTCTCGCACAATGTCTGATGATCCTCCCGCCCGCCCGCCACCTAAGCGCGACTTCCCCTTCAAGCGCACGGCCAAGCGCAAACCCGCCGACAAGAATTACTCCAATTTGCCGAGCAGCTCGAACAAGGCAGACGACGATGACTCTTTATCTCTGTTCCGGCGCTCCCGCGAGACGTATCCCACCGTGCTCGAGGAACAGCGCAAACAGGCTGCCGAGAAGGCTGCGCATGCAGAAAAGGAACGCCAAGAGAAACTGGCCCAGGAGAAAAAATACAACAAGATCGGGTGCCATGAGGACGACGATGACGATCCCGACATTATCTGCTCCATCCCGAAGCGACGCCGCACCAGCGACATCGACAGCCCAGACGTCAAACTACCCTTGTCCCCTGTGGATTCCAAGAAAACGCGTAGCTTCTCTACCTCGAGCGACAATAAGGACATCTTGCTCTCACCTGCGAGTCGGAAGCAACCCACTTCCAGCTCCGTCACCTCCCGATCACCCAGCGCCTCCAGACGAGGCAGCTCAAAGTCTCCAAGCCGGAGAAGGAAAACAACTCCTAAACGCACGCTTCCAACCAGAAGCTCCAGGCAAGGGGGTCGCAGCACCGCCAATGTCATCGCCCTGGATGACAGCGATGAAGATGTGAAGCCAATCATTGCCTCGTCGCCTACAGCGGCCCCGCGAAGACCGAAGCTGGGCGCGAAGAAAGGTGACGCGTTCGAGGACAGCGACTTGGAAGTGGAACCAATCGAAAACAAAGAAGAGGATGAGGATGAGTTCAGCAGCTACATCCAGAGTGCCATCGAACGCACCCAGAAGCACGAGAAGGAGCGCGAAGCTCGGGCGTTGGCAAGTCCTGCCAATGGCGGAGGGCCTGCGCTCAACGATGCCTCGGATCCAGCCGTCAAGATTCTCATCGATTCGCGCATACCCGACTTGAGACCTCTCATCGTCCAGCGAAAGGTATGGCAGCCACTGGCGGCAGTCCACAAGGCCTGGGTGTCTGTGATGTGGAAGCCAGGCTGCCGCTGGAGTCGCGAAACACTGGAAGCAATGTTCTTCACATGGAAGGGCAATAAGGTCTACAACAGCACCACACTGGAAACCCTCGGAGTCCGAAGACCTGACGCCTCGTCGGGCGCACTGTGGGACCGTGAAGAGGCTCGTGATGGGTACAAAGGCACTGATCAGGTGTACTTTGAGGCCTGGACCCAGGAAGCGTACGATGAGCATCAGCGCGCGCTTGAGCGTGAGCGACGGGAACAAGAGGGCGAGGACGACTACCTGGTCGGCCACGGCGACCTGCTTGAAAGGGTCGAAGAGCAGCCCGAGAAGAAATTCAAAATTTACATGAAGGCCCGCGATTACGAACGGCAAGGGGTCAGTGTGCGCTTGTCAGACAGAGTCGACATCCTCATCGCGGCATTTCGCAAAATGGGCGGCTTCGAAAACGACCGCGTCATCCAAATGTATTTCGACGGCGAAGCCCTTGACCCAAATTCAACAATTGAGGACATCGGTGTTGAGCAAGAAGAGATGGTCGAGGTGCACATCCAGTGAGGCATCATGTTATGCTTTTTTCATCATGCGTGGTATCATTCTACGGTGTTGATTCAGGCCATGGTGGGATTTGGCCACGCATTTACGAGGACTGGGAAAGGGTGTATTGGAGTTGCAAGGCAACCGATCAACTGCATATCAAGGATTTTGGAACCAAGATTCATCTTGGTGCTCGGCATTCGAGCATGTACACAGCCAGGGCCATGAGTGTAAACACGGGCAATGGAACTCGGGCCAACACCTCTCACTCAATGTTTAATGACGATACCAATACTGCCAAAGCCGGCAGTTTTTTTTCTTTTCATGAGCAGGGAAATAAAAGTGATTCATGATCTCGTTACATAAGAATGGCTGGTGAGCCGGTGTGCAGGCGAGCAATATCTGGCGAGCCAACTTTCGCTGTCCACCCTGCTGGCCTGTCTTTCTACTCATTGCAAGCACTCAGGGTGTGTTCACGGAATTGCAGCCCAATTCAGACGCCGGAACTCCTCTTGATGTCTTTTCCCTCAGCCCAGCTCTCCTCTCTATCCTCTGCCGCCCGTTCATCACCTCGGGCGCGGCTCGCGCTTTCGTCCCCGCGTTGCACCGTGGGCCTTTTTGTCATCCTGTCGTATCGCCGTGGGCCGGAAATCGGCGTCGTCGTCTCGTCGCGAAAGAGAGACTCGTCACTGGCCAGTGATAGCTCTTTCTTTTTCGTCTCGGACCTTGCTCCTGGTATCCTATCGTGTGGTCCCTGGTCCGCCCTATATCGCCCAATATGTTCATGGTCTCCTTGACCGATTTAGGTTCTTCTACTCGAATAGCGTCTAGAATCTCTCCTTCATGCGCGCAGACACGGTACGCAGGTTGTTGTAGACCTTGCCGGGCGGCTTGCCGAGGATGAGACTGACGATGGACTCGCGGGCGATGTGAATGTTTTTAAAACCTGAAAAGCACGTTTGGTAAGCAAGACTCGACGTGCGGCGAGAAGAACAAGAGAGGGACGAAGAAAAGGCAGGGCGGTTCAGCGCCAAACCGGGGGACTCACCCCCGAGAATGTGGATCTTGGAGTCGGCCAGGACGACACGGGTGCGGCTGGCGTTCTCGATGCTGAACTTGGTCTTGCCGTCCTTGCCGGCAATGCGGCCGATGGCGCGGGCCAGGTGGTCGCCACTGAGCGACTTGACGTCCTTTACCTCGAACGTCTCGATGTAGAGGTCGTCGAGGCGCAGCAGGGCGATGGCGTCGTCGACGTCGAAGCCCAGGCAGAAGGCGCGGACAAAGTCCTCTCCCTTCTGCAGGGCGCCCCCGGCCGAGGACTCGTCGGGCCCGCCGGCGCCGGCGCCGTCTCCGGAGTGGCGCGACGTGCGCAGCTCGACCCTCTTGTGCTTGACGTTCATGCGCACCTGCAGGCGCAGGTGTTCGACAAGCGGCGGGTACATCTTGGGCCAGGCCGACTTGAGCGGCGTCATGCGGTGCGGCGGCACGGGCACCTTGCGGGTCTGGATGTGGACGGCCGACCCGGCGGCCATCTCAGCAGCGGTCGCGGGGGCGAACCGCGGCGCCGACTCCTCGTCCATGTCCATGTCTTGGTCGTCGTCGCCGCCTGCTGCGGCGGCCGTCGGCGCGGGGGCCGACGAGGCGGCGCTGGTGCCTGTGAGGGTGTTGGAGTCGGTGGGCAGGGTGTTCATGCCTTCGAGGGTGAAGTCGGCGTCATCAGCCCCGGCGGGGGCGGGCATCTGCTGGTCCTCGTCGGGCAGCAGCAGCTGCTGCTGCTTGAGGGCGGTCGGGGCGGGCATCTTGGGCGAGGGGTCGTCGGGTTTGTGGGCGGAGTCGGGCTTGGTTTGCTGTGCTGTTTAACGTGGGGGGAGCGTGGTGACACGGCGGATCGGGTCACGGACTGGCCTATCTGCGGCACGGTAGTGTGTGTGGGCTGCTGCGTCGCATGTATTCGCACGGGTGTGTCGCTGGCGGCGCCGAGGTTGGTGATGGGAGTATTTCTTATCTTTTATCTGGGGGCTATTATCAGTGGCGGTGGGTGGGCTGCCCGCAGTTGGCCTGGTTGAGTCGCCCGCGGGCGGGCGGGCGGCTGTCGCTGGGATTTTTTTTTCTTTCTAATAAACCAGTCCACTCCCCACTACTGTACTGACTGGGCATTCGGTCCTGCGCTTCCATATCCGATAACGATAAGAAGTCTGGGGGATTCGGGTCCGGTGGTCGTAGCCAGAAAGTACTTCGTACGTACCTTACTTAGGTACTTTACTCGTACGAGCACGGCTTTAGCCCGCTGCAAGTTCTCGTAGGCTGTCTTCAACATTGCTTGCCATGGATGCGATGGACTTCCCCGACTACTTCATAGGTATGCCTGGCAGTTGGTTAGCATTGCTGGCAAGAAAGGACCTTTATCTAGTACTCAAGCAGGCTCTATAGGGCCCTTGAATCTCATATTTCTCAGCCGCTCTAGGAAAGGAGGCCTCCACATGGTTCATCCTGCATTGCAGAATAGTCTACGAGAACTACGCCGGGCAGACACGGTAGATTCTACGCGTACCTACCTATAGTGTATGTCTTCTATTGTCAGACTGCTATGGGACCCCCTCCTAGCAATTCATGCAGCCTTGGGTGTCCTGAAGCCCGAGTTCTTAAGTCCGTGATGGTCACTAGATACTTGGCTCTACTTCTCTTTCAGGTGCCATTCTATGTAGAGTGCCAGGGTCTGACCACACTTTGTCTGACCCAAGGCACATTGTCTCTACTCGATGTGGCCCCGGCTCCGCACCCATACAGAAGTACTGGCTCTGTAGTCCACACTGAGCTAGGCGCGTCATGTCCTCGCTAGCATGAGATGCTGGCAATGACTAATAATACGTGCCTGCACGGCATGGATGCAACCAAGCTCAAGACACTAACGCATGCATCTTGATCGTCACCATTCCTCACCCACCTCTGCCTTGGCCTGGGTCCCTTTCTTGACTCTGACCTCACTTATCCTGCCACGCCTCGGTCTTCCCATCTACTTGCACTTTACACTTGGTTCTGTTGTCAGCTTCAGCACCTCTGCCAATCTTTTGCGTCTCCTACCCAAGTGATTGACACGACACTGTACCTGGTTGCATTGCTCTGCAGCGGGAGCTTCCTGGCCATCAGCCAGGCCACTCGTAGCGCCTCCTCCACACGTGCATTTGCGCGTCCCGGATTTTCACCACCAGACCTCTTCCTCCAGGACGAGTTCAACGTCAGGGAGCCTGCCTCCTCCAGCCGCCTTGCCAGCCGCCTGCCAAGCTGCCAGCGTCTTCCACAGACTCGCAGACAAGGCCCTGCCACCATGAGTCTCAGCAATGTCTAGCTCGACTTTCCTGGGGCTCGGTCGCCGCCACCTCTGGCGATCGCAACGCGAGCCCATCCACCTCTTTACTTCGCGATCCGCCCCGTCTCAAGCCTCGCTCGCCGCCAGCTTGTCGCAACCCTTGTTCCAGTCTCCATCACGCAGGCCGTTCGCCTCCGCCCCCTCGCGTCTCCTCGACTCCTTACCGCCAGCGAACAAACGCCCAGCCGGATACCCATCTGAGCGGCCCTCCGCCCGCGTGTTCCGGTCGCAAGTCTTCACCAACAATCCCAGTCGCACCTACGTCTCTGGCAGGCTCCCTCTCGCGCGGTTCAATCCGCCCCTAACGCCCGCTTCTTCTGCGGAAGCCCCTTTCGCTCCCGCTCATACCCCCGCCATATACAGCACCGCCCTGCTCGCACGACAGCCATGCCGCAGCTTCCATACAGGCCGCGGTGGCCGCGGTGGCCGCGGGCGCATAGCGCGAGTGCACCAACGGAACAAGATGTCCAAAGCAGACAATGGCTCCGCCAAGGGTGTCGCCGAAACGCAACAAACCAAGACACCTCCTACGCCGCAGCCCGGAGCTGCCAATAAACCCGACGCGAACCAGGCGACCAAGCCCGCAGAACCCGACCAGCCCTCCATCTCCCAGTACTTTCACCTGCCGCATCGACCCACCAAGGAGGAATTCCTCGCCGCGGCGACGGGATTCTGGCAGCGCCTCAAAGTCCGCTTCAAGTGGTTTTCCATCCGAAGCATGAGGCCCTGGAACATAGATGAATGGGGAGCCTTTGTCTCGTGGTTCCTCTTTGGGCATCTTGTCTGGATCCTCGTCGGCACCACGACTTTTGTCTCCCTCCTGATCCTGTCTATCAATACTGTGGTTGCTCAAGGTAAGCCGTCTTTCTGCCAGCATGCCCCTTTGGACCGCCCAGCAGATACTAACCGCAGTCGCAGAAACACTGGCGCAGTGGGTTGGCGACTACCTCACTGAGTCGGCAGGGCTGTCGGTCACGTTCGAGTCCGCCATCGTTCCTAGGTGGAAGGACGGCGTCATCTGTTTCAGGAATGTCTTCGTCTCGCGCAGACCTGGCCAAGTCAAGTCCACTGTTAGCAAGGGGTCTTCTTCTGACGCGGCGGCCGTAGCCGCTGCTGGGCGCGATACCGACAAGGACAGTCCCGTGGTTGAGGAAGATGACGGCAACTACACACAATTTGATGTGACACTCAACACCGTCAACGTGACGCTGTCCTTCATCAAATGGTGGGGCGGCAAGGGGCTGCTCAAAGACGTCGAGATCAAAGGTGTCCGAGGTGTTGTTGACCGGACATCAGTCGTGTGGTCGAACGAGACCGTCGACCCTCTGTCATACCGCCATGAGCACCACCCGGGCGACTTTGAGATAGACTCTTTCAAGATGGAGGACTTGCTGGTCACAATTCACCAGCCTGGTGGCTTCCGGCCTTTCTCCGTGAGCATCTACTCATGCGAACTACCGCAGCTCAGGAAGCAATATTTGTTCTACGACTTCCTATCGGCCAACCACATGTCTGGGTCCTACGACGGGTCTCTATTCACCATCCACCCTCGCCAAGTCCACGGAGTGCCCGCTGGCAAGGAACACGAGAATGACCCCCTGGGGGCTCCTGAAGCGTGGAAGAAATTCAGCCGCTGCAGGATCGACGGCCTCAAAATCGACCATCTGAACCGCGGCGTCGAAGGGCCCTTCGGCTGGATTTACGAGGGCAACGTCGACATTGTATCAGACATCCGCTTCCCTGCTGACGATGACGACAGCCTCACCAGGGTCGTCTCTGAATTCTATGACCGTCTCGAAGAAGCCGTCACTTCTAACCGCTATCTACACTTACTTGAGGGCAACACGCGCCGCACAGACGAAGAGATTGCTTTCAACGCCCCAAACCCACTGAAGGCTACCGATGTGCCAAACGAGGCCGATCCCACTTCTACTTTCCCAGAGCACCCGCGCAGTCATGACGATGAGGAGCACTTGGGCTCGGGCGGGGATCTCCCGCGATATCTCGTGATGGACATGAGAATACACCTGAATGATGTCAAGGCAACAGTGCCTGTCTTTCGGTCAAACCTATCCTACGTCAACTACGCGCTGGTGCGGCCGATTGTCGCCTACATCAACGCCAAGAAGACTTATATACCCATCGGCTGTCGGATCGTCAAGCGGGCTGCCGACTTCGATGGCAGCTGGACAGTCTATGACTGCGGATTGATGGATGACGCCTCAGCCGAGGTGTACTCGGCGTTTGCGCGTGATGTCGAGGATCAGCAGTCTCGCACTCGACGTCTCAAGAAGGTCGGCTTCTGGACTCTGAGCCTTGCCGTTCATGCCCTTTTCATGGGAATGGCGGGAAATGTTGTATGATGGCCGGGCCCAGCCTTCGACAGCATTTCAGCGAAGAGTTTCAGGCCCTTGGTGCAAAAAATGCATTGAACCTTATGCGAGTGGTTTGACTTGCCTGCGCGAGATTCTCGCCAATACTCGACACATGTACACGACTCGTGTACAACACCACTTGCTACGAGTGACGCCGGCAGACGAGACGGCTCAGAACCTTGGCGGCCCCCCCACTCATCTGTACTATAGAGCCAGGCGTCGATCAGGGGCTTAATTTTTCGGTTTACGAGGAGACACGGATCGCGGAACAGTTTGCGAGCCAGAACACTCCGGTGGCTAGAGACGGGCACATCCTCGCATGCGCGCAGGGCCCCCTCATGAAAACACATCGACGAGGTTTCTGAGGCGTTGGGATCATTTTTCGTTTTTCAGCCTGTTATTCTTGCCATTGCACCTTACCTTGTGCTTTCCCCTGCGGCGTTTCAGGAGCGTTGGGTTTTCGTAGCTGAACTCGCTGCTATGAGTAGAGTGGAATTAGGCA
This sequence comes from Hansfordia pulvinata, assembly GCA_006538405.1. Taxonomy (NCBI): domain Eukaryota; kingdom Fungi; phylum Ascomycota; class Sordariomycetes; order Xylariales; genus Hansfordia; species Hansfordia pulvinata. Next base: position 1,360,587 of record BJKQ01000008.1, on the reverse strand, counting down.
CAATACCGCGAACCCAATAGACATTCGGGTCAGGGCAAGGAGACGAACAGAATACCGAATTCAGACGCAAAGGCGTGGGTGGCCTCGCAGACGAGACGGGGCAAGCAGAAGCCTACCTCAGATGATGAAAGACAGCAAGAACCCAATGATTCCCCTCTATATGCTGCCATAATCTCTGCTCTTGACCACAACTTGAAAATAGACCATTTCAAGCTCTCCGAATTCTCTATGGTGCGTGCATTCACACTCATCGTGGTTAAATCCGGTCGTCCACGCCCGAAGGTCCGTGGCTCATGGAACCAAAGTTTCCATGCCAGCCCTGCGGTGCGATCCCCCTTCATTGTGCGGGCGTAAGAATGAGGAAGGTATGCCATCGCTCTACAGTTGTTATTCACGTGAATGTTGGAGGTTGCAGGGACAAGATGTTTGCCGGGAGTCAGGCAGCCAAACAGTAGTTGCCCAATCGCAGTCTATCTCATAGCGAGTGCACCCTATCTACGTCTATTCAACCCGTAGCTCGCCTTGAAAGAGCCATCATCGTCGGTTCAGCCCATCGACAACCTAATGTCCTTGCGGTGAGACCAAACCCCGCGGCCTGGTACCCAGCTTCTTGGTCTGCGCCATCTCGAGTTCATTCCTGCAGAGACGCATTGAAACCAGACAGATGTAGCTCCGGACGCGTTGCCCCTCTAATGTTTCCATGGCCTTTGTATCCATCATCACTCGATTGTTGATTGATACCCACGGCTCGGAGCCGTTAGTGCAGCTGGAGCTGCGGCGTGCCTGAGTATAACAGATGCCAAGCGCCAGGGCCTGGCGCAGGAGGCCTGCCTCGTGTCCATGCTCTCGGAGCGATGGTGATTTGTTCGAAGCCGTCTTGGCCAGGGCCATGTTAGGAGCAGCGAAAAGTTTCGCGCCTTTCACATGAAGTCGTCACTGGTGGGGCTGTCAGTAGGGGGGTTCCAAGTATACATACTCAAAACGGCTCTACTTACTCTCCGAAGTTGTCTTCGTACGCGGCCGTGTCGTTCTCGTTGGCTCGGGTGGTGACGACAGACGTCTTCGTCTTCTGGGCCTTGGTCTTCTTTCCAGTCTTCTCAGAGGCCTTCTCTTGCTTCTGCTTCTCGTTGGCAAGAGCAGTCAGGGTGCTGGAAATCTTTTTGATCTGGTCGCTGGGCAGGTCCTGGGCCATCTGCTTGGAGAATTCTTGGAGGAACATGGTGTAGTGCGCCTTTTTGTAGTTGGCTCCGAGGATGGGGACCATGGTCTCACGCAGGGTTTGAAACTGGGTCTTGGTCTGAGGGCTGAACAGGGGCAGGGCGCTGAGATCAATGGTCTTGCTGGGGTCCTTGGGGTCGATGGGCACGGATGATCCCACAGTGGTTGTCTTGCGACCAGCGCCCTTGTTGGCTCCGACGCTCAACCCGGCGTCTCCAAAGAGATCTTCGGCGTGCTTCAGGTCCGAGTCCTTCTCAGTGGCACGCAGACGGGCTCGCTTGTCGGCCTCTGTCTCGTCATCACTCTCGTCCGACTCCTCCAAGGCCGCGGCCCGGGCAGCCTGGCGCTCGGCAACGCGCTCCTTCTTGGACTTCTTGTTGGCGGCAGCTTCGGCGTCGGCCTTGGCCTTGGCCTCCTCGGCCTTCTTGGCCTTTTCACGCTCGACTTCGGAGTCTTCGGCAGCATCCCAGGACTCCAAGACCTGAAGTGCGTGTCAGTGAGCGAGCAGACGTGGATAAGTGGCGATGACAGTGGCAGAGCGGGCATTGGAAGAGAGACCAGGAAGGGCGCTTACGTCGTCTTCTTCTTCGTCAGCAAACTTGCTGCGGCGGGCAAGACCAGCGGCAGCAGGAGGGGAGGAGTTGCTGCTGGAGTCGGAGTCCTCCTCGTCTGGAAAATGTAGCGGTCAGCATAAAGGGCCTGGAGGCTAACAGGGTTCCAGGAGCTCGCGGGCGGCCTGCATCTGTCAATGATGCAACGCTTCCAGAAGATGTATAGGCGCGAATGCGGGGCCCACTAGAACCCTACGAAGCCAGATGGAGGCCCAGATCTCATCCGTATTCCCTGCGTAATATCGATCGGCGGCCAGCAGAAGGGACTGCAGCTATCTGCGACGGAACACATGTCTTCGGATGGTACGACGCAAGGCTCGAGGAGGGACGACAATGTCCGGTGCCATGTCGCGCAAGATCGAGAGCCGAATGCTCGTGCCGGTTTTCGGGTTGGCTACAGTGCAATGCTGAGATTTTGTCCCCGCCCACGTACCAGGCGAGGACTACTTCGCGATTGGGTGAATAGAGCGTCGCATGTGGTGTCGCATGCCGTGTCGATCTTGGATGGGCCATGACGAGTCGCGATCCACCGGCCCAGGTGATGAGACGTGGAACGGATCACCGTGTTGTCGACTCGCAAGAAAGAGACGAGGACTCAGGTCTACGCATGCAGAGTAGACACAGGGACGACGGCGATCGGGAGGCAGACAGGCAATGACGGGTCGCGAGAGCAAAGGCGCGCGTGCGCGTGCACGTTGGAAGTGAAAGCGCGAGACAGGTTGACGAGGGCCGGGCTTCGGCGATCGCGAAAGATGAAGTGCAGAACAGACTTACCCCACTCTTTGGAAGGCGCCATGGCTGCAGTTGTGCTGCGTCGTCGGGTAGGCTGTGCGGGTTGACAGGGCGAGATCGTGGGCGTCGGGCGTGTTCTATTGTCGTAGGTGCTGTAGGCGGGGGCGGAGGAGAGGTGGTTTCGGCCGTGGAGGAGGGGAGCGGGCGAGAGGAGACTTGAAGGGGAGGGGAGGGGGAGATGGATGGAGGGGGAGGGGCGGCAGACGTGGCGGGCGGGCGGGAGCGCGGCGTGGGGAGGGCGAGGGTGGAATATTGCATGGCGATGTCAGGATTTGGGATTTGTGGTGCGGCCCTGCACGCCCTGCCAGCGTTCACGGGTGCCTGGACTTCCAGCCTGTAGGGAGTACTCGCACCCTCCACAGGCTGTCTGTAGGTGCCCCGTGACCGCCCGGGCCATTGACTGAGGAGGTGCCGTCGGGTGACTGGGCGGGCCTTGCTTGCGCTGGGCCGACGCGCCTGCCCGGCCTGGTTGACGATTTTTACACGTGGTGGCCCCCGTCCCTGCCTAACACCGCAGTGGTTGGGTTCCTCGTACCCCCCCGTGCCTGCCTGTAATACTGCCTAATGCTCTCCGGCTTGGAAGTTGCTCTTCCGTTTTCAGAATGGATGCCTTCCATTGTTTATCTCCATTCATTTCGGATACATGGACATAAGGTATGTTAGGTGGTACATTACCTAAGGTGCCTTACACACAATACTAAGTTACCTAGGTCCTTGCAAGGAAAACGTGCGAGACGTGCAAGAGATGCGAACACCGAGAGTGTTGAAAAGGGTCCAACTCCCGAATTCCATGTGTCCCGCTCCGAGTGTTTTGATTCTTGGCCCCTCGATTGCCCGCCGCAGGTGGTCGAGTGTCTGTGCAGGCTTCGCCTCGTTTGTCGCGGGCATCTGACTCAGCTGAACTGCTCAGTTGACTCGGTAGAGTGCGTCGACTTGGGTGAGGCTGCGACCGACGGGCAAAGCTACGAGTGCAACAATACCCCACCACGTGAGTGTTTCCTGGCCGAGCCGACAGGACCGCAACTTGTGCTGATTTCTGCAGCGTGGGAATCTTGTCAAATCCTGCGCTTGGAAGAGGTGAAACTCGGCTTCGACATGTGACGCGGGCCAGCAATAAGTGATATTTCTCTCTGCATGCAATAGGAAGGTGCCCTTCACCTTCGCGCAGTACCAGAGTACGAGTATGCTGGCACCGCAGCGCACAGGTGCGCCTCCGAAGTCGCAGTGGGCCACGACGTTGGAATCCATCGGGCGGCCACGGCGTCGATCTTTGCTCAGGAACCACAAACCCACCCTTTTGGGCCGAGATGCGCGCACTGCGCGTTCACAGCCTCTCTTTTCCCGGGGCGATATCATCAGCCTTTGCCCGATCTCGAGGTCCTCGCGCCAATTCATACACGGGAGGGGCTCAAATGCGCGTCGGCGGCATACTTACGTCGATGCCCCCCTGCGCAGCGCAGAACGGATTCCCACCCAGACAAGAGATTCTAGAACCCCATGAACCAGAGTGAGCCCGGCCGCCCTGCAGTGGCACTGCCACCCGGGGCCCGGGATTTCTCTCAGTTCGTCTGCGGGAGCTTCAAGTTCCGTGCCGAAGTATCCAAGCGGCAAACGCCGACCTCTAAGCCCTGCCTAGGGGCCAGAGCTTGACAGACCCAATTAGACTGGCACCTGGTCTCGCGCCGGACGCTCACGATTGAGACCCTTTCTCCCGACTTGCACGCCCACGTCGGCGATCCCGACACACCCGCACCTGGTCCGCATCGCATCGGATTCTCAGAAACCCCGACCCCACAGAGCGCCAACGAAACGCCATGGTGTAAAACCCCGGCCGGGACTTGGGAGACCAAAAAGTAGGCGGAGGCCGCCAAACCAGAGGTAGCCATAAGGCAGATCGCCAAGGAGCCGTCCGGCCCCTCAACCCGAGTCTAGACTACCGGGGGCCGTGGCAATTGCATAGTCTAGCCCTCTGGCTCTCGGCTTCTGAGGCTTCCATCGCAGTCTCGTGATCCACGCAGCGCAACCCTATCAAGCGCAGATGGACTCACCCACCCAGCAGACATCCGCCATGGGCCCTGTCCATGCCCAGGGCGTCGGTCGCAGCCTCATGTATTATATAGTAGCAGCTCCCCCCTCCCGTGAGCTGCTCGCAGCCTCGTGTGGCCGGTCCGCCGGGTGTGGAACGAAAACGAAAACATCTGGCATCATCTTATAACCAGCCCCTTGGTACGCGCAGAGCAACCCGGCACATGCAAAACGGCACGGCACATTGAGCACGGCGCGTATAGAACGTCATAAGACACCTCCGGCAAGGTCCATCAGAGAAGCATTGCATCCCTAAGAGTGCCCTGCCCGGGCCACTTTGACATCATGGCGTCCCTTGGGGACGCCCTCGACCAGAACCAGGCAACCGGAACGGCCGACCATCAAGACGCAGGGCCACAAGTTATCGCGACCTACCTTCGACTGCGCCAGCAAGCACAGCTCCAGCGAGCGCAGTTGCTGGAGAGCTCCGCACTCTACCCACACACTACGAACGGGCCTCTGCCGGGCATTGGCGATCCGGCAACAATAAGTCGACAAGACGTACACCACGGCCAGAAGCCCCCCACGCAGCCTACCTATCTTGCAGGCACCCCGAACGAGCGTTGCTGGCCAGCACGGATCTTGCAGAAGCTCGAGCCTGACCCGATGAGCCAAGAGGTCCAGATCCGAGAGGCCCTCGAGGGGCTTCGGCGACTACAGGAGCAACAGCGGGCGCAGGTGGCAGCAGCCCTGGAGATTCTGCAGTACGAGCAGGCGGCAGCGGCCTCGGCACTGGGCGCATGCCATGCAGCAGGCCACGCGTGCCATGAGGCACCGTTGTGGACCGACGGCGCAAAGGCTGCAATGGCACCACAGGTCACGACGACAGCGATAACCCCGGACGAGGCTGGAACCGCTACTTCAACTTCAGATTGCAATGACCAGATTGAACCCTCGGATGCTCCCGCATCGCCAATGAGTATGCTAGCAATACTTCCAAGGCAACGGAGCCTGCTGGCGTCGATCCCAACGCCATCGGAAAGCTCAGCCACAGCCTCGGCACACGACGGAAATGCAAAGACGCCATCGCCAGAGCCGCCGGTCTCGAGTGACCCGGAGCGCCATGAAGCCCCGCTACTAGGGATCGCCGAGATCCTGCTGCCTCCGGGCAACAACCTGCAGGCATCCGGACACGACTACCGCACGGGCGACCTGACGGCTCTGCGGGGCCGCTTCGAGTTCAAGCTTCTGCACAGCCGGAGCCAGGTGCTGGCCGAGGCGCAGGCGCTGCGGACCCTCCGGCCGGAGCGGGACGCGGTCTCGGTCGCGGAGCCGCTGGCCGTGGCCAACTTTGGCATCCCTGTGGCGGCCGAGGACGGGCCCGGCACCAGCCTCGCCTGCCTATTGCGTTGCCGGGAAGAGGGAGGCCCCGAGGACACGGCCGTGGCCACCGACACGTTCAGGGTGATGCTGTATCGGGTGGTGGTTATGGGCCCCTTTGGGTCTGGCATCTCGGCCTTCTTCTTTGCCCGCGAGTCGGACGAGGCGCGGGATCACGGCCACGGGGCCCTCAAGGCAGCTGCGAGGCAGATTGTATCGTCGATCCAGTGGGTGGACCGGCGGGTCTCGTTCCCGGACGCGCAAGCCCGCCTTATCGGGTCGTGGCGAGAGGAGAGGCTCACGTCTGCCGGGGCCTCGGCGGCTCCCAAACCAACCTCTCACACGGCGGGGGGGCCGGCCGGCGGACAACAACAGCAGGCCACCAGACTGCTGACCTTTGGCACCGATGGCCGGTATAGCGTGAGGACGATGGGGGCGTCTCAAGCAGAGGCGCCGGCCGAGGTGCAGGGCCGCTTCGAGGCGTACGAGTACGCGGCCGGCATAATGCACTTGGTCCTGCTCAACGACGCGCACCAGGCATTGGCGACGGAGAGGGTGGTGGAGCTGGACGGCGGCTCCGCCATTGTCAGCGGCGGAAAGCGGTATACAAAGACGGAGCGGTAGAGGTAGCAGCAGCAAGGTTCGTGGGCCGGGTTTGTAAAAGCGAGTCGACGATCGCAGGCGGGTTCCTCGATGTGTTTGTCCCATAGCATATACCTACACAAGCGCACGTGTCAGCACATACGACCATACCAACTGGAAAGCTCGGGATCCCGTCCGCTCTCCCATAGATAAACCAGTTAGGGCCAGATCAGTAGTCGGGTCGGTGACGACCGGCGAATCTCTGGTGTTGTATGTTTTGTTTTATTTTTGCTCTCTCACCACTGTTCAGTCTCGAGCGAAATCCAGGCAGGTCTGTGCCGATGTGGACTGGTTATGTCACGATGGTAGGTTGGTGGGGTTCATGCGGACGCGTCTGCCGCCGTCTCGGGTTGAGCGAGGGGCTGCTCAGTAACGGGCAGACAAGCCTCGCCCGGAGCCTGGTCTGTGTTCTTGCCGGAGATATAGTCCGGCGCTGGGTCATTGCTGGTATACTTAAGGGGGCTGCTCCGTTAAATGGTGTTAAGAGTTCAGTGATGGTGTTTCGAGGCGTTGTGCAATCGTGTGGATGACTAGGTCTGCGTGCCGGAGTGCTGTGAAGGCGAGCTGCTGGTGCATACCCGTATCAACATGAAGAGGCAGGATCGAGAGAATCTAAATGGACAGCAAGGTGTCTTCCTCGAGTCATCAACATGATGAGCCCATGTTGTCAGCGGTGCATGTCATTTCTGTTCCGAGAGGCGTGCAGTTGTAAGCTAGGCAAGGTATGATGCATTGATGACTGATGAGTGGGATCTGACCATGAGTTGGTTCCGATACTCCCGTCGTACCCAGGCTGACGAAACGGGTCCGTTGTCTTTGAAACGGAGCACGGAACGGAAAGGGTTCAGATGGCGTCGGGCAGTCGTGCCATCACGAAGGTACGCGTACGCGTAGAGGGTGTGGGAGGTACTCGTACATACAGACCCCCACTCCCCATAACGGAGCATCGAATTGGCAAGGGTCGGAAGGGAGGAGCCTCGATCCAACGTACCATCAGCAAATCCCTAGCCCTCCGTATAAGAGGTTCTCCAGCAAATCCCGAGATGATTTCGGACTGGGATGATCACAAGTCTGGCAAAATATAGGCCGCCCCCGTTCCGCCCCGGCGGATTGACGGCTTTCCACAATCGAGGGCTTCCACTCAGTTAGGTTGGTTGTATGTGAGTCACAGCTATACTTAGAATCCATTGAGCAGGTGCCCCTGAGGTACGGAGTAGGTACGAGTACTTACCTAGGAGGTAGGCACCGAGTAAGCCTCCCCAAGATAATATCTCGGGACACCCACGGGCGTAGGCTGACGGCCTCCCTGTTCTTCCCGGCGCAGCAGGCCCGCCACGAAGTCTCTGCCATCCAGCTGACACGCCAACGGCTCCTTTCCCAGCAGATTGCTTGCGCCGGGGCGGCACCGTTCTGGGGCCACCAAGGCGCGCAAAACGTACGAGACGGGCCTCGGGGAGCCCGTGCTGATGAGCCCAGCCCAGCCCAATGGAGATGGTCAGGCCCAGCAGGCGTGGCGGGCCGGGCAGGGCCGGGCAGGGCCGGGCAGGGCAGGGCGCGCGCGCACTTTTGAGGCTGATTCGCCGGCTCCACAGCGGATCGACCTGGCTCGTGGAATCGTGTGCGGATAGGCAGCGTAGCAGGCAAGTTACAGGTACGGACACGCGAAGAACATGAATCAAGTCCGTAATGGCGGTTCGCTGATTGCTCGACAGGAGTCCACTCCCCCACTGCCCACGATCGACCACACACGGCACCTCCCACGACGCTGACCTGACCTGACCCGACTCGACCTGACGCTGACCCTGACGCTGACGACGCCGGCGTTGGCGCGGCCACGGCTGGGTCCCGCCTCTTCTTGCGAGTCCTCCCACCCGCGCTACGGCCGTCGCCGCCTCACCTGGCGTGCCTGGCCCGCTGCGTCTGTCGGGCTGTCTCCGACCGCGGCCGGCCTTCCGCTCCACTGCTACCTACGGGTACTCGTACCCATCAAGGACGGACGGGCGGGTTGGTGGGCGATGTTGAGGGAGGGGCTCATCAGGGTCAGCAGCCCGGGCTGAGCCATGCCGCATCTGTCCGGAGATCAATGGAAATCCATATCCCGCTCGCGCGTGTCTCTTTTCTCAAGCGTCTCCGTCCTGTCCCGTTTGGTCTCGTGTGAGAGGCTCACTCCTTGGAAAACTGGTTCGTATAATAAGCCCTCTCTTTTCTCCTGCCTGAGGCCAACCTCCCTTGGGTGCTTCTTTGTCTTCAAGCCTCGTATCAGCCAATATACCTTAGGTACTCATATATCAACGACCTCTGACTCTTCACCTTTGCCCCCCTCAAGTCACCCCAACTCAGCCATCCATCCATCCATCCATCCCTCCTCCTCCTAGTTCAAACCCACCACTCCTCGTCCATCATACTCATGATCTCCGCTCAGGCATCAGCAAAGCTCTGTCCGCCCAAGTATGTGGCACAGATCTCCAGGGCCGCGGCGCCCCTCTTCTTGTCCTCCCCAGCTCTGAGCGGCGGCGCTGGCCTTCGCGCCGCTGCCATTATCTCGCTCCAGCACCGCCCTCATGGCGGCGCCCAGAGGCACTTCTCCACAACGCCGCCCGTCCGCATGAAGGACTTCTTCCCGCCCAAGGAGACGGAGCACATCCGGCAGACGCCCCCCGTCTGGCCCCACCACGGCTACACCGAGCAGGAGATGCTCGACGTGGTCCCCGCCCACCGCGCCCCCGAGACCGTCGGCGACTGGTGCGCCTGGAAGTTCATGCGCTTCTGCCGCTGGGGCATGGACTTCTGCACCGGCATGAAGAACGACCAGGCCGTCGACAAGAAGAACCCCACCACCGCCGTCCACGCCATCAAGCCCCTGACCGAGGCCCAGTGGATGATCCGCTTCATCTTTCTCGAGTCCATCGCCGGCGTCCCGGGCATGGTAGCCGGCATGCTGAGGCATCTGCACAGCATCCGCCGCCTCAAGCGCGACAACGGCTGGATCGAGACCCTGCTCGAGGAGAGCTACAACGAGCGCATGCATCTGTTGACCTTTATGAAGATGTGCGAGCCAGGTACGTCAAGACCCAAGTTTGCGTCTGTTCCAAACAGAACAAAAACAAAAAGAAGGACAACAAGAAGTCTCGAAAATATCGGGAATGCTGACATGAGTCACGTGTGTAGGCTGGTTTATGAAACTCATGATCCTGGGCGCCCAGGGCGTCTACTTCAACTCGCTCTTCCTCACCTACCTCATCTCGCCCAAGCTGATGCACCGCTTCGTCGGCTACCTTGAGGAGGAGGCCGTGCACACGTACACCATGGCCATCAAGCAGATCGAGGACGGCCACCTGCCCAAGTGGTCCGACCCCAACTTCGAGATCCCCGCCATCGCGACGCGCTACTGGAAGATGCCCGAGGGCAAGCGCACCATGAAGGACCTCATCCTCTACATCCGCGCCGACGAGGCTTGCCACCGCGGTGTCAACCACACCCTGAGCAACCTTGACCAGGCCGAGGACCCCAACCCCTTTGTCAGCGAGTACAAGAGCAACAACCCGGCCCCCAAGCCCATCCACAAGCCTCAAGGCTACGAGCGGTCCGAGGTCATCTAGACTCTTGGGCTGTCACGCGACGTGGGTGTTGTCGAGTCTGCCGTCGCTGCTGACCCATCGCGATCTGTTGACGACCATCTCAGAACCACCGGTTTGGACAACCCCCTGGATCAAGATGTCCCCATTCTTCGTTGTTTCGTATGTATAAAAGTCAGCCCAGGATATCAAGCCTTGAATTTTTGGGGGGAAGGGGGGCTCCTGCACGAGAAGCTCATGCATCAGAGGCGCCACGGTCTTGGTTCTGGTTTTCTTGTCTTTGGGGTTATTTAACCCCTGTGTTTCCACATATCGTGTCATACGGTCGATTGACCGCAGCATCGCCCTTTTTCAATCTCCCACTCTTCGCATGATACCCTGTAGCCCGACGACTATTTTTCATCTAGAATAGAAACAATGCAAGATCCGCCAGGTCACTTGCTTTCTCTCGCCTACCCTTGAACGCACATGGGAGAAGAGACATTTTTTTATCACAACTTGCCACACAGCCGCAACAGCAACCCTACCGTGGAAGGCTCGGATCAATGCTTATTTGCGGAAGGGGATTCCCCTCATTGGCAACGCAGCATGCTGGGAAACTCACCTTGCGACGAGCTGTAACGTTTCCACCACGCGGTCGGCCCGCTTGTTGGGGTGGTAACTGGTAAGCCCAAGACAGGGTCTTGCCGCCGCAGCCAAGGCCAAAATGCGCCAAGAGTGACAGCACGGGTCGCGAAGTCCTTGCCTCTAGGCCCATCCTGACTTGTAACTCATCTGCACCCTGCTTCTGTCCATGAATAATCCATTATTTCGTCGTCTCTGCAAGGTGGTCGGCATGGGGTTGGTTACTAAGCGGCAGAGATCCATGGACCGCCATTGTCCCTGCGGGACACAGGAGCAGTCTTCAAACGCTTTTTTAGACAAGGAAATCCTGCCTCCGTCCCCAGGGCCCAACCCGACTTGGCGGCACAGCTCGGCGGAGATTCAAACTGTGCCACGATTTGCCTCTCGCACTGATCCGGGCTGTGCATTGTGCGGCTCTTCGATTCTCATCTACTTGCATCTCATAACCACGCGCACCGCCGACTTTGATCGGGTGGGATGAAACGCCACCTTCTTTACTCTGTAGCAGTAGCCAGGTAGAAACGCATCCTATCTGGAGTGCGAGTAGGATCCATTGTTCCGTGGTTTGTCTCCTGTACATTCAGGCGCTACTAGCGGGCGGCGGACTGGTGTCAAACCACCTAATCCAAAGGAGTGTACATACTCAAGTCGCGCCCACAAGATACGAGCAGTGACAGCCCGGAGTTAAGCATGATACACTGCTATAAAAACGCACCGGTCCGAACCTTGGCGTGATCCCACATGAGAGTCTGGGTGAGCCCTCTTGTGGATATGCCGGGCTCTGATGATAGAGCCCCTTATGGAGAAGGACTGAACCCTCTTTCACATCATGATGGGTCTGTTCTATGATGAGCCTACAGACAGTAACAGTACCATTATGCAACTTGGATTCTGATGCGGACGCCGTGAAAATCCTCGGGCTGTACGAGAGGCCTGGTTGGCTCCGGCCGAACCAAAGAGGTATGCCGGCCTGCAGTAGTGTGCGTGACAACGGACGGCCTCGGCCGGATTGCTAGGGCCCTGACCCATCGTGCCGACCCTCGTACTGGACGATCATTTTCATAGGGATGGACGGGTCGCCGCCGTCGCTTGCGCCGGTGCGTACGCGGTGAGGGATACGTCTAAAATTATCCTTGTTGGAGATTGGGGGGAAATCGTACATGACCCAACCCCTTGCTCCAGAACTCGCCGTTGGTTCCTGAACCCCCGTTCGGGTTGGCTTCATGGGACATTTTTTCTTCTTCTTCTTCTTCTTCTTCTTGTTAATGTCCCTCCTTGCATGTATGTCTGCGGGGCCTTGAAGCTCCCGGGCCCCTGGGCTAGTCGCGCGGGCACTTGGGCTGCAGGGGACATGGCAACCAGAATAGAACAGCAAAGATGATAGCGACATGTGGCTTTCAAGGATGGGCGCCCCTGCATCCATGGATGATGGGTCTCTCGAGTCTCAGGGGCGTGCTCGTAGTAGTCACGGACACTTCGAGGCATGTGACTTATGGCCTCCCTCGAGGCTCGCAGAAGGAGGACTTATAGGCTTTAAGCTAAAACAAAAGAACCCTAAAACTACAACGGCATGGTCATCTTAGGTAGCTATAAGCAAACTTGGAAAAAAGGGGCGGGGATGGTGCACGTCCGGGCTCTCTTTTCGTGTAAAAAAGGGAGCCAGCGAGTGATTTAGTACCTTATTTCGTTATAATACATAACGCTTTCGCTGCGCTCTTGGGTGTCGCGGGTACGCACCGAGGAAGAGAGTGGCCATTGATGGGCATGGATGTAGGGGATGCAGGTGGTGTAGGTACATGTAGGCCATAGGTAAGGTCCTGATGTACCCAGTCTGGTGGTGGATGTACCCGTTTGACATCCATCGGGTGCGATGGGGACGAGTCCCATGCCCGCGCTGTTCGGTACACGATAGGTGGTGTGCACTGGCATCCCACATGTGCTGCAGATGGCTACGCGGGGGCGACTCACGAGGCATACTCATCGTTGCATAGCGCCACTGCTGACACCGAGCTAACTTAGGCACAACGAACGCTTCGACTGTGCTTTGCTGGATGGCGGTCCACACGGGACGGCCGGCTTTTGTGGGTGCCAGGGGAGAGGGGCCAGAACTGAACACACACTTCGAGAGGCGCACAGTGCCCGACCACGCCCGGGCGAGAGAGGGATTACCACGGCCTGCCTGCATTTGGCGTGTGCCACATCTAGAATTAGATGTCCTCCTTCTCCCGGGGCCGAGAAACTGCGCATTTTCGCCACAACGACCGCCACGCCAATCTGCCTACCACCTAGACTGGAGCAAGAAACGACTTTCTACGAGTAGGTAGGTTCTCGCATTGGAAGCTGTGGCCGAGCCTCATCACATGGCACCGGGGTCCGGACTCCGGAACGAGATTGCTCTACTCCAGGTCTGCATAAGGTACTACCCAAGGCACCTCCGAGCTTGAGATACGCACGGTAACACGATGCAGTGCCGAGTCGACGCAGAAACAAACGCGATGAAGACTTCGAAGAGTGTCTGAAAAAACTGTAAGTAGGTATGCATTTAGCAGCTCGCTGGCTGGTACGTATAATTGGGAATGGTGGCCAGTGGCTCAGGGGCCAATCTCGGTGCAAATCTTGGACTTTTGATGAATTTCCTCTTCCCCCCCCCCAGCCAAAAGATCTATCCAAGAACCACGAGCAGGCACTCCTGTCCATCAGAAAAGAGACTGGTTTTAGGCAGCAAGGAAAGACTCGCCCCGCATCTCCGAGCCCCCGAGCCCCGAGCCCCCGTTGTTCGCCATGTGAACGGTGAACCCAGGGATGAAGCGACAAAATATGTCAGGTTGGGAGAACGAATGTTAGCAAGCGCGGGCATACGTGTGAGTCGTGACTATTGAAAGTCTCAAGCCACCAGGACGGACTCGCACGACTCCCCGCAGCCCCTTACCTACATTACCAACCTAGAGGCCAGGTATGTACATAGAGCGACGAAGTTCTGAGATCCCAAGCCGCAATGAAGAACTCGGAGAGGACAGAGGCCGGATCCGCTCTATTATATATACCTCGTGAGTCGTGATGAGTGCCAAACCTGGGCAGACCGTACTCCGTAGTGGTGAAAAAGAGGGGGGAGGCGGCGGAAATGACAAATTGGCCAATGACGGCTCTCTACGTGCACATACATGTACACGCATTCACACACACACACACATACATACATCCAACACATACGTTGCACAGGAGATGACGTTTTCTTTCCCTCTCTCGGCGCAGAGCGAACGGCAGTCGACAGTCTTCTCGCAGTGCTAACTAAAACCATAGGTACCCAGGTACTAAAAATAGCGCAGTTTTGGGCCCGCCCTTGACCTGACAGCGCACAGCACAGCACAGCACAGCACAGCCCCCGGCCGCCGGGGCCCTGGGATCACGGCTGGATACGAGTAATCGTACGAGGACCTTGCGTAGTACTCGTACCGACTCTGTGCGGCCAGACCTCAGTATGTCTACGAGTATCTGGCATCTGCATCCGAGATGCTGCCCAGGGTGACGGGTGTGTATCGTTTAATGGGGAAGGTTGAAAAGGAAAGGGCACTGAATCGATCAGTCTCGGCCCATTAGCGAATTGAACTTTGAAGTTGGTGCGGGTGGCTTGTTTAATCTGTTTCATTTTTTTCCTGTTCTCTTTTTCTCTTTCTTGTTTTTTTTTTCCATCTTATTTTCCCTTCTTCTTTCATCCCCCTGGGGCCCCCTCTTCTTTGGTTAGGATCGCCAATCTGTACATGCTTAGGTATGCACCGGCTTTTGTACCCCGGTCGTGCCATCGACGCTTTGTCGCATGCCATTCCCTCGGCTCCCGCATCCCCCGCGGCCCTATATTGGTAGGGCTGCGGCGATGAGCAGCGTAGATGTCTTGAGGATTGGGAGATTGAGCTGTGGGATACGAGTACTCACACGCCCTGGAGGCGGGGGAAGCGTCAGGGTGGTGACAGGGTCCATCCCACCCGCGGGCGAGCCAGCCTGCGGGAGGGGGCCATTTGGCTCTTTGGCCCCGTGCGAGGCGATAGAAAGTGACGATGGCGAGGCCTGCTCTGACCAACAAGGCGAGAAAAAAGGGAAAATAATCAAATGATCCCGCCACCTCTATCGGGCTCTACGTGGGCAAGGGAGCTATCGACATGGGCCTCTGGGATTGCATACATCCGCAACCGAGTCGAAACCACCCCCCCTTGTCGGCCCTGCGAGCTATTAGTATGTAGGTATACTACTATGGATGAGTCCCTTCGCAGGGAGGGGGTGGATAGTCGTGACTCGTGTGCTGTCAGCTCGCCTCCTGGGACCCTGGCAGCGGTCATCACTCACGAAATAGACAGAAGTGGCCGCCAGCTGAAAAATATAAGGCTGTTGGCAAATCCGCGAGCCGCCATCGGCAGGGGTTTTTTGGCAAAAGTTCTTGCCTCTGCCCTATGCCCCTGCCCATCTCGGCATCCTGTCGGGAAAGCACCCCGGCCACGCGGGTGAGTGTTCCGAAAGACGACGGCATTAGAGGCCCTGCAAGCGGTTGAGGAGCTTGCGGTGGGATCTTGTTCCATGTCTGAGAGTTGCGAGGCGGCCCGGTCTGATCGGAGTCGCCTGCTCGGACCAATGGGCAAGGAAGACGAGATTATTTCTTCTTGCCCCTTGAGTCCTAGGGATGGATACTGCCGGCTGACCCGTTACTACCTACCCATGCAGTCAACAACCATAACCACCACCACCACCACAACAACAATAACAATAACAACAACAATCCCACTCCATTGCAACATGATCGTACCTGCAGATCACCGGTGGCGCGAGCCTTGGGCAAAGCCCTAAGAAGAAGGCAGGCCCTCGCTGATTTTCGATTGGCCTGTGCACGTCGGATCGGACACCCCGTGGCGTCTGGACGCCCCCGAAATAGAAACCACGTTATCCCTTCCCCCTCGACCACCCACCCCATTGGGTTTTGCTGGCGGCCGGACTGACCGGCAGGCGACGATGATGAATTGTGATCGGGAGTGATGGAGTACAAGCCCATCATGCCATCAGCCACCCAGCGGCTGCCACTGATGCCAGACGGCCGTTTCCTGCGTTCCTGCGTATCGCTCCAGTCTCCCGGACCCTCGCCGCCCCACGAGCCGCGGCCTGGCCTGGCCGTCGTCGATCCAATACGGACGACAGTGCGACACAGGGCGAGGCTGTGATGGGTGGCACCCAGGGCGAAGGAAGATTCTGTAGGTCTGCCGCGGCCTGTGGGAATGCGAGTTGCCCCCAATCTGCTCTTGTCCACTGAGGTGAACAGAGTGCATCTAGGTAACTAGGAGTCTAGGACAGTCAAGGACTTACCTACCTCCTAGGTACTTACAGAAGTACTAACTTGGGCAGGACTCGCCATCTCGCGACTATAAGGTGCGGAGCGTCAACATACGACTCTCACGAATACTCGTACTCCCGTAGAACAGGAACAATAAAGTCATGTAGTGAGTTACGTTACGGTAGTGAGGGCGTTGCAGGCACAGCCCAACGGCAGGAAGCCCCACTCAGAACTGCCGGATTGGGGCAGTTGTTGCGCTTCCTCGAAGCCGACGACGACGGCTCTCCGAAATAGTGTCGCCGCCGTCGTCGTCGCGCGGCCACGCCAGGCCCACGCCATGGCCGCCATGCACATGCCATACCACACCATCCCGACGAGGCGGCACGGAGCCGAATCGCGGTTGGCCAAGCCCCCGGAGGGTCATACGGGACTCTCAATCTTCAGACCGTTGAAGGCGAATGGCTGAGCCTGAGTGATGGGAGCCAGGCGTGGCAGTCCTTAGGAGCAAGCATCAAACACAGGTACGGGTGGATACCTGTACTCAGGACCCGCCCCCATCGCCCAGGATGGATGGATGATGATTGATGAGCCATTTGAGTGCGAGAGGCAGGTCAGATAAAGTAGGTAGGTAAGGTACCTAATGTAGTCAGGTTTCGACTCGAAGAACGACATACATACAGGTGGAAGTACTCGTACCTACCTTACAAGTATGTGGCGGACAGCCCAAGGGCGGTTCGGCTCCACAGGGCACAAAACACCCGGACCCTACCGCTGTCCTCCAGCTCGGACTCGGACTCCGGCAATGCTGGTCTGCCAGTAGATGTGGGACGACTCGAGATCCAGCAAGAGACGGAGTGGCCCAGGTGCGAGTACATCCTGCGACGTTGCCAAACCGACAATGGACCAATAGCAACGTCGGGTGCGGCTGGCCTCGACTTTGTGTGCATATCGCGTACTCGTACCTTACCTTAGGTAAGGTCAACCATCACGTCCAAGGCGTTGCAGAGCTCGTAGGTGCGACAATACGCGTATTCCCACAAGCCACGCACAAGCGCTGAAAACAGGGGCTTACTCGTACGAGTAGGTAGATGACCTGTATACAGGGACGAGTCCCGTCGCCAATAACAGGCCACTCATCCATGATATTGAGAAGTGAGGTACGAGTACGGTAGGTAAGGTACATAGGTTATAAGAGATACTTGGTATGGTGGCATGCAGAAGCAGGTCCGGTCCTCGTAGTCAACCCGTCGTGACCCATCGGTTTCTGGCCAATCGCAGGCGTCTGTGCGGTGAGGAGTCGAATTGTCGCCAGTGGTATCGCTCTGTTTCGTTTCTAACCGACACTCGCACCTGCGACGGTGATGGTGAATGTTAATAATAATAAGTGGACGTGGTGTGTTCCGTCTAGATGCACCCCAACCATCGAGCTCAACGAGCGCCCGTCGTCATGGGCCAATCTCCCTGTCCTTGCGCTATTGGCAGCCTTCTGGAAGCGAGGGAACAACAGACGGGACTCCGTTCCGCCCGCGGGCAATGGAAATGCCGGGCTTCTTACCAACCTTCCCGGCCCAAGGGTTGCCAAGTAATCCAAGGTACGAGTGCAAGCGGAAGCAGGACGACAGCAGGGTTTGGAGCAGTCGTGAGTAAGCTGACGCCTTCCCTCACCACCTGCAGAGAGAGCCACATGGATCGAACCGAAACTCTACCGAACTGCGGTATCAATATATAAGGTATGAGGTATCCTTGTCGAGCGGACGTGGTTGAGGAAGTCTTAGATGATGCCAAAAGTACCGTGCCTTCTGGTTCTATCCCTATCAGGCAAGCTGAATCCCTGCACCACTCTCTGAAAGTTGGTAGAAACCGGTACGGTAGCGTGGGTAGGTACGACTGGAGTTGGAGGGGCTCGGCTGTCCTCACCGCGCGTGGGAACTTTCCCGGTCGTACATCATCTATCCCATAGCCTGGCGACGGGCAGAGAGTCCAGTGCAAGCCCGTCTCGCCTCGCCTCAAACTCCTGTCGTACCCGTCAGGAGCACCTTCCTCAGTGGGTGCACATATATCAGCCACTTGCCACAGCAGTTGCGCTGTGTGCGTACCTTCAGGGGGCATGAGCACTGCGAGATACCTACATCTCTGGTAGATAATGTCCGTCAATAAAACACGCAGCTACCTCCCCAAGTTCCCCACATGGCGTATGTACCTTTGTGCCTTGCCTTACGATACAAGTAGGTAGGTACCTCACTACTCATAGGTGCCCGAAATGAGAAATCGTCAATGGGAAAGTCCTACGAAGCCGCCACCGGACTTGGACCGTTGAATGGTGAGCAGATAGCTACATAGGTCTACCTCGAGGCTTCCACTGCTACCCGAGTCTGCAGATCAATGGGCGGTTTTGCCCGGCAATGGCCCTTCCTTTAGGTATAGACTGTTCCACCGCTGTGGGTCATGTGTATCTTCAGCCAACGGCCTCCAGGTACACGTAGGTAGGAAGCGCGCTCTTGGGCGCCCGCTTTCGCCTTCCACTTTCCCTGGCCAGGATTTCGACCCCTCGCGGCGGACGTGAGTGAGTCTTGCACCACCACACCACTCCTGCTCACCGCATTCCATTGCATTGCATCGTATCGCATCGCGGCGCAGCGCACCCCTCACTTTGGTCCCCACGCACCGCACCCAGCTCGACCAGGTCGCCCATATCGCATATCGCTCGTGCGCCCGCGATACAGTCTCTCCCCCAATCTTCCCGCACCCTCCCTTCGTTTGCCTCCGACGAGTCGCAGGTTAGAGTCGCAGGTTAACAGCTCAACCGCCCCGGTCGTTTCCTCATCATAGAATCCCACAGCGCGCCGCGTCGGATATTGAGCCCACAACACAGGACGACGTCAGGGTTACCATAGCCTCCGCCACTCCTTCTGCTCTTTGCTCTCTCCTCCCCAGGTCCAGCTGCACAGCTCACAGCGCTCCCACGCCCACGCCCACGCCCACGCACACGCAAGGGTGCCCATCAGAGCGACTTTTCCCGCGCAGGAACGGCTCCCCGTTCCACCATCGCATCGCGATCGACACGCTCGACGCGCCACAGCTGTCGTGACTCCCCAAGAAAGCCAGCGCAGCATTCTCCCCCTCCTTGGGCGGCCGCCAGGGCAACAAGTACCTTGACCGTGTGTGCGCGTCTGTCTAGGCAGACTGACCCAGCACCAGTCGGTCGCCATTCGCATTGGGAGCACTCAGGTCTGGGCGCGGGCCGACACTCCAGACTAAGGCAACGGCCGCGTTGCACAGCCTCCCTCGGGTGCCGCCTCGCACAGCATCGAACCCTTATCAGCACGAGCCCGCGCAGAAGCAGGGGCGGTAGTGGCACCTGTCAACCGCGCGCGCCCACGACGTGACCGCGCGTGTATGCGAAACTGCCGACGCCGCGGAAAGACGGGCAGCAAGACCACCTCAGCGGGTCGTTAGGCGCCAGGAGGCTTGCGGCACTTCTTCTCGCATAGGTATTCTGTCGCGCAAATCCCCGCGTGGCCCCAGCCCTAGCAGACCATAGGAGGCTTGCTTCGTTGAACGACCAGGCCACCCGCAAAGCAGCGCACTTGAGCCTCCTCCGTCACGTTACTTGGCGTTGCACAAGCACGCTTCGCACACCGAACACGCAGGCTGGCCCGAGTAGACAGACTGCCAGGGACACCAGTCTTGACTATCATCGTGTCTCGCTGTCGGTAGGGACCTGTGCACAACGCCCTTGGCTCGCCGGTTTGGGTGTTTTGTCCTCCCTCCCGTCTGCATCCTTGTCTGGTCTCTGTGCAGCCGCATCCCTTTCGAGTGCTCGGACGACCGAACGCAGAAGCACAGCAAAGGCTTCAACTGCCCAGGAAATCACCCCCGCGCATCGGTACGTATCTGACCTGTCTGCTCCCAAACTCCCGCGGCCCTGTCTGCGCGCACTTGCCCACGCGTATCGTACGGGCAGCCACGCCCGCATGCGATCCTTCCATCTGGGCTTGCCTCCATCATAGCGTGGTCTACCTTGTCTGATTCCTTCAAGACTCTACTGCATCGCGACTAACCTTTCTCACGCAGCTCCCGTCTCTCTCAAGCTCCTGGCATCGTCGGATCTGCGAGTACGTATTCCGCAGGGGTTATACTATCCGATCCTCGGTTGGTTATCCGCACACCGTTCCTGAGCCCTGCGCATACGCTTGGCTTCCGTTCCTTGGCCTCTGTGCCCACACTCCAGAGTCCCCTTGCCTTGCAGTGACGGCGGCGGGCCTGACCTGGTCTTGGCGGATCGTCAGTCCTGCAAAGGTACCCGCGTACCTTTCCCTCTATCAAGAGGTACCCTCGTACCTTCTTCGCTCTCCCTGAGGTTCCCGCCTCTCTCGTCAGCAATCAATCGGCATTAGACCTCTTTAGGCACAGCCCCGGTCGGCGGCAGCCCCAGCAGCAGTCAAGTAACTCTACGACCCACCCCACCCGACGGCAAAGGCCCAAGTCACCAAGTCCTCTCCCTCAACAGGCTCAAGAAGCCTGCCTGTCTCCATCCATCTCCTAGTCCACCCCACCCCACACACCCCCCCTTCCCCATCATCCACGCCATTCCCATCGCGCGGCTCGCCCGTCTCCATCGCAGACCTGCTGCGCCTCGCTCGTCAAGGCAGACTTCGCCGCGCGCTGCGCTGTCTGCTGTCAACCTCGCCTGCCCGCCCGCGTCTGCTCTGTTTCTAATCTCAGTAACACCACCCACTGGCACACCATGGATCAACAAGCATCGCAGCAGGGCCTGTCCGCCCAGCCAGCTCGGGGCCGCTCGCCCTCGCCCAACCCGGGCCACCAACAGCCTGGTATAAGAAATAGTCACTCGCCTTCGCCTCATCCCTACCAGCATCAGCCTCTCGACCCCTCCACTATAGGCCTTGGTCTCGGTATTGAAGCTTCCACCAGCCCCGGCCCTGACCCTCTGCTTGCCACTACTGCCGCCGCCGCCGCCCCCGCTGCGACCGCGAGTGACTTCTCTGACGCCAGCGCCTTCCTCGATACGTCGTCGCCACAGCCTCAGTCCTATACTCCCCACGGCATCCCAGACGTGGCCCCCTTCGACCCAAGCAACACAGATCTGTCTCAATCCTTCACGTCGCAGGGAGGCTTTGACGAGAATAGCCTAATCGCCCCAGAGTTCAACGACGGCGACTTCTCTCTCTTTCCCCCCGTGACTAATTCGGGCGACTCTTTCGACAACAACGCGCCGCTCTTTGGCGAGCTCTCACCTACTAATAACAGCGGCCTCGACCCCGCTGTCTTTCCCACCATGACCTCTCCACAAACACATCACTCTCCCACTCCGCCTCATCTTCTCAAGCTCGACCCCGGAGCCTCTCAGCAAGCGCCCACCTTCAACCAAAACCCCTTCGGAACTTCGCCCGGCCACCACTCCCGGAATACCTCTTTGGGTCCCGAGTCTGCTCTGCTTCCCAACCAGGTCGACTGGAACCAGGCTCAATTCCAGACCCACCGCAGGTCTCCGTCCGAGTACTCCGACGTCTCGTCCGCTGCCCCCTCCCCCAACCTTGCCGGCAGTGACAGCTTCGACCCCCAAGACTCGAGTCACTCCCCACTGCAGCAGTCTCAGGACGGCCTGTACCAAGACGTCATGGGGCTCGGTAGCTTCACCCTCTCAGACACCCGCATGGCGCAGCCTGGCCGCAGCCCGTCGCACAGCCCTGCCATGTCGCCCAGGCTTCACCCAACCCAGCAGATGCCTGACAGCATGCTCCTTAATACTGGCTACCCGATGCCTCCACCTCCGAGTATCCAGTTCCCTGTCGAGCAGTTCCCTTCGTTCCCCCCCGAGGGTTCTTATATGCAGGATGCCCCTTATTCCCAGGATGGCCTCATGAACCCGTCCATGGCACCGCCCGCGATCAACATCGATTATGCCCCCACCGCCAGACAGGGCGGCTACGAACCCCCCAAGGGCGCCATTGACCAAGCTTCCCTGACGCCTCCCGACAGGGGCAGAATTCGCAGCCGCCCTCGCGCCGTCACCGACCCTTACAACAGCGGCGGCGGTTCCCTTCCCAGGTCTACCACCCCTGGTGGTCTGTCTCCTCACATGGGCGCGAACGCTGGCCGCAGCCGTGCTGGCTCAGAGTCGTCAGCTCCCCGCTCTGTTTCTCCAGCATCTCTTGTTCCCGACTCGCGGTCAGGCAGCCAGAGCGCTGCTTCTCGAAGACGTCAATCCATGAATGAAGTTCCCAACAACGTCATCGCCCTGCGGCTTGCAGACCCGGAGTATCAGGCCGCCCAGGATAGCGGCAACACGAAGCGCGTTCAGAAGCACCCTGCGACTTTCCAGTGCACCCTATGCCCCAAGAGGTTCACCAGGGCCTACAACCTGCGCTCTCACCTACGCACCCACACCGACGAACGGCCCTTCGTATGTACGGTATGCGGTAAAGCATTTGCGCGACAACATGATCGGAAGCGACACGAAGGCCTGCACTCTGGTGAGAAGAAGTTTGTTTGCAAAGGTGACCTCAAAGCCGGAGGCCAATGGGGGTGCGGCCGGAGATTTGCCCGCGCCGACGCCCTGGGTCGCCACTTCCGCTCTGAAGCCGGGCGCATCTGCATCAAGCCTCTTCTGGATGAGGAAATGCTTGAGCGCCAGCGCCAGTGGGAGGAGCAGAGAATGCAGTCCATGCAGAACATGGGCTCAGGCGCTGTCATGGATCCCGGAATGTACCCGCCGCCCATGGAACCCAACAACACGTTCCTGCCCGCTGCCCTCCTGGCTCAGTATCCGGCTTTGGCTCAGATGAACTGGGCCCAGAACGACATGAGCAACGTGGACGAAGAGGTCAGCGGCCGATCCAGCTTCGACAACTCGGACTACGACGACGAAGGCGGCTACGTCAGCGGGCCCGGCACCGGATTCGGCGATGGCGGGCTGCAGCAGGGCTTTGGCGAAGTGGGATACTCGAGTGATTACGGCAGTCGCTAAGGCCGACCAGCCTTGCTTGACGAGTTTACGGCTTTACGAATTGTTCAGGTCGGGTCAGCGGTATACTGGATTAGAAGGAAAGGGAAAGGCGCGAGTTCTAGAAGGATCCTACGTCTGGACCGCCATGATCCTTTGTGCACGAGCCAGATCCTGTAGGGAAATGGGTTCCCAGTCATGTTT
Organism: Hansfordia pulvinata; assembly: GCA_006538405.1. NCBI lineage: Eukaryota > Fungi > Ascomycota > Sordariomycetes > Xylariales > Hansfordia > Hansfordia pulvinata. Next base: position 1,337,238 of record BJKQ01000008.1, on the reverse strand, counting down.
TACGACCTGGACCTCTTTAGACAGAGACGGCGTGGCGTGTTAGATACCATTTGGAGTTTTGTCGTTGGGATATTTTCAGTAATATGTTTCTTGACACCCGCGAAACTACTCAATGACTGTGCCGTGACCTACATGTACACTCTCTAGGCAACAAGAAGAGGAGCGGAGATGGTTCCATTCCTTGTGGCTCTTGAATGTACACTCTTGACTGGTTGTGGGTGTTGGGGCTGGTTCATTCTACATAAGGACCTCATGAAGGGCCGCTAACTGGGGAAAACAATTATCCAGGTGCCGCTACCGTACGAGTTGAGCCCGCCGCGGAGTCGGAACCACCAGGCGCGAGGGAGGCTACGCCGCCTAGTGGCAAGCTAGAATTGCGTGGTATAGTCGTACCGTCTTTGTTAGCGCAGGACGGCACAGCACAGCAGGCAGGTCCGGAGCACGCCACTCGAGATTGATGAAAGGAGACGTGGTGATGTGTGCGTAATCAAGGTATTCTCGGTGTGGTTTGCGGGAAGCGGGAAGAGAAAGGATAGCATATAGGGCATGATGCGCCTCAATGTCGCCCGCGTTAGCATCTTGGCTGTAGCCTGATGGGTGTCAGCCAGAGGGCAAACGGGGAGTATGCACGAGAAAGAGTCGCAGGATTCGGCTGCTGCAGCCTGCAGCCTGGGCATCACGGAATATCGAGATGGTAAGCGGCCGAGACTTTAGTCCGAGTGCCTAGCCTGAATGCGCCCCAAGCTCTTTGCACCAGCCGGCTCCCTACCACTGAGACCAGAACAATAATAGGCCCGCCGCCATTGCCGAGCTGTCAGGGAATGCCTGCGAGTATTCTCGCCAGATCGTGCAAGGCTAGGGCTTGTTTCCCTCTTCGTCGCTAGTTGACTCACGCGCTACTACCAGCATGAGACTCCGGCCAGCCTGGCATTCTTCCCGTGGCCACAGGCCCAAAGCATCCCAAAAAATATATCCGGCCTATAACTTGCGAGGCAGGCAGACACACCCGAAAGGGGCTCGGTCACGGCTATGGCCACTGCGCGAAGAAGCTCCTCCTGCTTCATGCCATGTGAGAACGCCCCAGCTACGACACCGAACGTGGGCCGGGATTTGGAATCAAGAAAACCAGAAGAGAGAAGAAAAGTCTATAAGCTCTCTCGAGATTCTGCATACAAAGAGAGTGACGGCCTGAGGAACGAGCATGGCTGGCGGGTTCTCTGCCTGGTTTGGCGAGCTAACCAATCACGATTCACCACACAAAAGCGCCCCGCGGGAGCCGTTCGGCGGGGGGTTCGGATCCGGAGCACCGGCTTTCTGGGAAAGGAGGAAGGGGGACGCGAGCTTTCGGCCCTTCGGCATTCCGAGTCCCGACGCAAAGGAACGCACACAGACACACATACACATAGTCGTACAGACAAAGAAGGGCGGGCGGGTGGGGAGGGGATACGTAAGGTACGAGTACGCCACTACTTTAGTCATGCCTGTCAGAAATTGAGACTGGGGAGAGGGGCGCGGCGCGGGAAATGACTAAGATGGGACGGGCGGACACATGTGAATACCTACATGTATGTATATCAAGCTACATAAGGTCCTAACTAGTGTGTATCTGCCAAGAGAGAGAGAGAGAGAGAGAGAGAGAGAGAGAGAGAAAGCGGGTGGGCATCAAGCTCGTCTCACTAAAAACCCAGCCACCCTGGCGATGTAGGGTAAGGCGGATGAGCTGAAGGTGAGGCGAGATCGTCAGGAGGAGGGCGTGTGTGTTTGTGTTTGTGCCGCAGTTGCTACTGGAGCGGTTCCTTCGCCCTTTGTCCGCCTCCGCCGTTCGCCTGACGGGCTGACTGACCGGGCTCGCTGACCTGCTGGCTGTCTGCCCGCGCTTCCCGTGGCCCACTCACGGGTTTCACAGGAAGCGCCGCTATCGAGATGGCGTTTCATTCCACTTCTCTTGCGCACGTGGCGAGTGGGCTGAGGGAAGTCGTAGTGCGTGGCTTTGGGAGATGATGGATACAAAGGAGACAGACAGAGAGGGGGAGAGAGAGGGGGGGGGGAGGAGCCATCATTGGAAGCAAGAATTCGGCCAAGCACTCGTACGGTGTATCCTCCCTACCTACCTACTTACCTCCTTACGAGTACGTATCCGAGGTAAACCGGAAGGTACTCATCACCCGTCTCAATGCTCCCTCCTGCGCCTCGCTTGTGGCAAACCTCTCTGGTGTTCACGAACGAGTGCGAGATGGCAGGTGCTTGCCTTACCTTGGCTTATCTACTCCGGACTGCGGAACCCCGTCGAGGGCTCACGAGTATGCGTGTACGTTGGGTAGTTGGGTAGGTGGTTGCTGTGGATGCTGATGCTATAGAATTCTATTCCTGTCGATTGAAGGGTGGCCCCAGTAGGGAGAGGAGGAGAAGAAAATAACGACCTGCAGATAGCCTATCCCCCGCCTCCTCTCCTCTCCAACCGCCGAGATTGGTTTGCCGGATACCCCGGCGGGTTGCCCCGTTGCCCTTAACTCCATGTAGGCCCGGGCGAGTGCGTACGGGTATTGGTCAGGTAGCCTGAGTGCCTACCTAGGTAACCATGATGTATTCGGAGCCGAAGGGCCGTACCGTACCTCGCAGCGCGTACCCCTCCCTTTCCACAGGGCAGCTACGACTGACTGGTCGGGACTCGGGAGTTGCGGTCGCCGATCGCGTGTCGACTCGTCCGGAGGGTCGGCCGAGGCGGATCTGTAATCAGCTGCAGCCCGATCCCCAGGCTCTCTTCAGGCACAACACATGTACGCGGAAACAGCAGGGCCAGCAGCGTCATCTCGGCACGCCAGGCCATCGTCGACCCCCCCTCAAGCCGCATCCTGTCAACCTCGCGGGCGCACCGGGGGGGCGGGAAGCTCCCTCTTGCGCGGGTCGTGGCTATGGCCCAAGGGCTGCTCGAGCCTCGCCCGCCTCTGGATAGCTCCAAGGCGGCGACAAGGGCAGACTTCTCGGGGCAAGGTGTCTCGACTCCCGTCGCGCAGCGCTGCTCGAATCCAAGAAGGGGCTTGGAGACGGGAAGGGCTCTCGCAGGAACCGTACGGTACGAGCGGAGCAGCAGCCAGGTTGGGCGGGGCAGTCGAGGCGCCACGAGGATGCACTGTTCAACCCTGGATACACGCACGCCTCATCCTCTGCCCTTCTCCTTCTCCCTCCCCCTTCCCGTCCACCCCACGGCGGAATCCGGTCCGCATCGCCTTGGCCTGCTGCTCGCACCCACCGGAGAGGGATGCGGCGCCGAACGCCGGACGAACCCTCCGAGCCTGGTTGGAGCTTGGGAGATGAAGACGCCCCGGCCGGTCAGCCAGCGACATGAGGGTTGGGCCCGCGTGTGCCTTGCACTACGCCACTGGCGCCAGATCGCGGCGGGTCTCGGGGCGTGTATACATCTCTCGAGCTGCTTGCCCCTCGCAGGCCTTTTCGCTGCTGGCCGCCCGGTGGGAGGATTTCCAACGAGTTCCCAAGATCGCATAGCAGAGTGGACTGGCAGGTACCTAACTTCTTACCCACCCAAGGGATCTCGAGCTGCGTCCATCTTACTCGTAGTGTCTTCCCCCCGTGGGCATCGTCACTCGACTTATTCCTGCTTCTTTCGCATCGCCAGATCGGGATCCATTCGCCGCCGGGAAGGCCTGGATCTCTTGCTACCAGCTAGCCACAGCCAAGTCAATACCTAACATTGGCGTCCTTGGGTGTTGCGTTGAACTTTGAAGTGCCCACCTACCCGTGGCCCCGTGAGCTAAGCGGTATCCAGGCCTTCCGCGGGAGAAGAGCTACATGTTGGCAAAAGTCGCCACTCCGCTGCGAAATCTTTCACTGCCTTGCCAGGAATATCCGAAGCATGCACAGCCTCCGAAGAGCCACGATGGTGGTCGGTCGGTGGGTTTTTTTCTTTCCATTTTTTTTTCGGTGGGCTTTGTCGCTGGGCCGGGACAAGTAGTCGTCTCTGTCTAATCAGCAGACGAGACTCGAGAGTGCGTTGCTTCTCCCGGGCCGGTGAGAAGGACATGGAACAGAGGGCGGAGTCTGGACCTGGAAAACATGCTCTGAAGGACGTGTCACTGGAACATGACTGGGTAGGTATTTTGCGGATGGGGTTACGGCTTGATGGATAGTAAGACGAAAGTTTTTTCTAGAGAAAGCTGCGGGAGCCTTACCATGGTTATGATGACCTTGCTAGAACGCCTTGCCATTATGTCAGATTACTTCCCCCCAAAATCGATTCATAACTGAACCGATGCCATCGGTCTTCTTGCGGTCCCCTGCGACTTGCAGTTGTTACTAGCTGCATGGCACCAAGCAACAGTACCTAATGCAATCTGTATGTCCGACTCTCGCCTTGGGAACCACCCCTCACGAGACTCCAGATCGCCGCCATACATGCGGAAGAAAGCAAGAATGCAAACCATGTATTGAACCCTTATACTATGTCGTACCTTGCACAATCTGACCTGACCCTATCCAATTCGTCGTCCAGCTTTCTTTCGCTGCTACACTTGCTCTAGGTTCACTGAGGCAAGCCCTCCCAAACCAGCCAAGTGATACTAGCAGCACGTCGACCACCAACGACTTATTGAGCGGATTACTCAGGACTGTCACAGGTGAACTGGCATGGTCGTGTCATGTTTTCCGTGTGGATCTTATCATTTCCAAATGGGCTGCCGTGGTCCTCCATTGTGTATGGAGGCCTCAGTGTTGACGAGGTGGACAACATATGCGGTGGCAGGCTGGTACTCTGTGGAGTCAGCGTCCGATTGTAGGGCGAGATACGTGACGCAAGTATTCGAGGAAAGAGGCGCGGCAAGGTGCTGATACTGAATGTGCACTGCGACTTCGTGAGACGAGAAACACTGCGCATTCTGATGATATTAACGCCCTAAGCAGTACAAATGAACGGCGGATGACCAACCCGCCAGTCGTCATCATGCAATCACAGCCCATCAATACCTCACGCCTGTCTATTCCTCTGATTGATAGCATTGTGGTTCCTCTCGTCGGGGTTCTCGTCGACCCTCTTCTGCTTGTGCACCACGCCGAACGGGGCCTTGAGCTCCGGGTCTTCGTGCTCCGGGTGGATGTGTCCACCGCGCCCCGGTGTGTCCTTGAATTCCTCCTTCTTGGCCTTGGTCCGCGTAGCCGGGTCCAGAGCGGGCTGCTTCGCGCTGGCGGTGGTGGGCTGAGGTTCACAGAAGACGAAATAGGCGAGAGCCGGGACAGCTATGAGGGCCAAGCCCATCGCTCTGTTCGCACGGGACAGGGTCAGCATCGAGGCGAGGATGAAGTAGGAGAAGAAACCGGGGAGAGTAGCTGGAACGTACAGCCCTTGGTTGTTGTTGCGGCCGGCCTGCGGGAGCGGTGGCCTGCCTTCAGTCGCGTAGGTTCTGCGGGACGCGCGAGAGAGGTCGACGGCCAGCGACTGGCGAGATAGCCGTCCAGCGGCGGATTGTACGAAAGCTTTGGAAGCCATGTTGAGTTGGCTGTTTGTATATCGGTTGGTCTCTGAACGCGACGTGACTGCGTGACTATTGTGTCAAAGCTGTGAGAGCAAATGCAGTGTCTGGCAAGGGGGATATGAATTGTTATACGAGTACAGACGGGGTCCCAAGAGGGAGAATCCCCTGCGCTGATCAGGGACCAGGACGGGGCGATGAAGTCATACATGCATTCCCCATGATTGCGGACTGGGACGGGCATTTCTCCGATCGGATTAGCATACCTAGGTATTTGCCTAGGTATCCAGGGGCCGTCCAATGTTTGGCCCGGCAGCCGGCGTCCAGGCCCGTGAAGGCGTGCCAGCCACAGCACGAGGGTGCGGAAGGGTAGAGGCGGTGGAGACAGTGTTCAACGGCGATGGCGCCAACGTAGTCGATGACGGCTTGAGTGGCTCAGGTGGATCTCCCGAGCCCCTATCGAAGGCTGTCAGTCAGCCACCCACTGTTGTCAAGCCTCTTGGTCACCAAAAGCTTTCAATGGCAGTCCAATGGCGCAATGCTAGCTCAGCACGCCTTGTCAGGGTTCGAGTTTCAGCCCTGTCCTCGATCGGCCCCCGCGTCGTTCAATTCGTTGACTGCTGGACCGAGAAGTTGGAACAATGCGGATTGGAAAGCAACGAACAAGCAGATTTGTGATGTGAAGCCGGAAGGTTCAGTTCTGGAATTTCTCTGGAAAATAAAATCCATCCGAATCTCTATGATGACGTGGATTCCTCATTGTCAAGAAGAGAACCGCAGCGTTTGCGGCAGCCACGAGCGAGTCGATTCGCTGTAGTTGAATTTCGCGGCAGTCACTACCCAAAAGATGGATTCCCTCTTGCGGCAGGTACGAACGGCCGCTTATCGGCGCCGGGTCGCTTGTTAGGTACACGGGAGTGCCTAATACGTACATGTCGTGGCCCGTGCGCTGCGAGGTGCTTGGAAACCGCGCCGCACGCGTTTCCCGCGGCTTTACGTTAGGCAGTGGGCCGCGGTCCGGCCAGCACCAACAACTTCGCGACGTCTCACTAACCGCTTCATTTCGCACGCGACAACGTCGGCAAAAGCACAGATAACCCATTGCGGTCCGCTCCTATCGCGCGACATAACTATACACATTCTGACATCCCAAAGCGGCCAGACTTCAACATTCGGCCCGCCAGCGCCGACATGGACTCGTCTGGCGACAATCTCGTCAAGAGCGATTTGGTGGCCGAAAGGCTGCCACCTCCCCTCTGTCGCGTCCGGCGTGCCCCCCTTGCAAGGTTGCCAAGTCAAAGGCAAGCTCTTCTCACTAACATACCACCTACTTGCTCACTTGCGCAAGCACTTTCGCGAGACTCAATCTGGCTAACGCATCCATCCGCAGTGCACCAACTCAAAAGATGATCACACGTGTGATCGATGTCTGAGTCGCGACTTGAGCTGCCGCGCCTTGTCCGGCAAAGCACCAAAGCCAGGACAATCCAGATTCAGGATTCGACCCATGGTCAGGGAACGTTCATCAGCCAAGGAACGCATATCAACCAGGGATCGCATACCAACCAGGGATCGCATATCATCCAAGGAACACATATCATCCAAGGAACGCGTATCTTCCAGAGAGCGTGTATCGACAACTGGCCGTAAGAACGGGTTCAGGTGTGACGTTTGCACTAAGCTGCGCATCAAGGTGAGTACCACGCAGCCACAGCCACCAACGACATGGCCCAACTGACAAGCCACCCAGTGCGAGCCCAATGACCGCGTGTGGCCAGAGAAGTGTGATAGGTGCATGAGATCCGGGAAACCGTGCAATCCACCGCGTAGGGTCACCAGACAGAAATCCACCAATTCTCTCCCGCAACAATCCGGCAGCATGGCATCGGTACCCGCGTTTGAGCTGCTTCACAAGACCCAGACATTAAGACCCCCGTCGGACTCGGCCAGTAGCGCCGGCTCGGAGGCGCCAGACGACCCCCCAGCGGTGCCCACGTTCGCGGATCTGGCGGCTTCTGGAGTCGCCTCGGACATGGCTCAGCCCCAGCTCCCCCGTGCTTCGAGCCCGGGGGCCATCATTAACAAAATGGAGGGCGAGTTCGAAGAAATCTTACGCCAGACCCGGGTGAAGCACAAGCAAGAACTGGAGGACATGAAGACGTCTTACGAGGCAGAGCTCAAGAGCCAAAGAGAAATCTATGAGCGGCGGCTGGATGACATGATTCAAATCATCAAAGACATGGGCCGCAGCAGATAATTCATAATTCAGGGCCCGGGGATTCTTTTGGGACAGGACCTTCAGCGTACAGAAACGCTACGGCGATCATCGAAGAGATGGATCGCAAGAGATGCTTCTGGCTTGGTTGGGGGGTGGTTTGGAAAAGACGTTCGCTCCAGAGGACGGTCGTTGCGTTGCTTTGGGCTCATTGCGCTGAAATCAAGATACCCTTTCGATTCCGAGAACTGATCACGAGCCGTTGCATATTGGATCACCGATCAGTGCCTGAAAATCGCAGTTGGCCAGAGCAGTACCAGGCTCCGGCTCAGCAAAGCGTCCTCCTCCATCGCGCGTGGCACAGGGCCTGCTCGTACATGGCCCGCTGGCTGTCCATCATGGACCCAGCCGCGAATGGCATCACGAGCCGCGGCATCTCCAGCTCATACCTGGCCACCAGGTCCCACTCCGTTTCTCCGCTTCCGCCGCCGTTCACCCCGCCATCGTCACCATCCCCACCTTCAACACTCATGGTGATGGGCGCGTCAAAGTCCTCGGGGCTCTCCGCCCACGCCTCGTCGCGGATGCCGGGTGGCTCGCCGCCGCGCCGAACGACGGCCGCGCGCGCCCGGAGCGCGACCGGCGGCCCCGGGGCCCAGAAGGAGCCCGAACCCCAGCCGCCGCCGCCGCCGCGGTCGCCGTGGACACAGAAGCGCGCGCCGCCTCGCACCGCGCGACCCGACGCCCTGTACCGCCGCTGCGCGGCCCGCAAGCCTGGGATCACCCAGACCTCCTCCCAGATGTCGTACTCGAGATCGCCGACTTCTTCATCTTCGCTGCCGTTGGTGCTGTGGGACTCTGCGCTGCGGGGTGGGGGACGAGGGGAATTCGGCGTCTTGTCGCTGCTCCCGTTGCCGCTGCCGCTGCCGTTGCCGCTTGTGGTGTTCCGGTCGGTTGCGGCTTTCCCTCTCTTGTACCTGCTTAAAATGCTGCTCCTTTTGCTTCCGGAGTGGCCATGTGACGAGGGAGGCGGCGCGGGCGTTGCCGCCGCCGCCGACGTTGTCTCTGCTCCTCCGTTCCTGAGCTCGTGAGCGGCTACGCACGGATGGCAGGCAATGAGGGCGCTGAGGTCCTGCAGCACGCTGGCGACAAGACTCGGCGGCAGGTCGGGCGGGATGGGCAGGCGGATCGTGGCGTGCTTTTTGCCCATTCTGCCGATGCGTGCCTGTTCGTCTCTTACTTCGTGTTTCCTGATGCCAGTCTTCGAGTACGTCCTCCCAAGCCTAGTGGCTGTTTTTGCATTTCGGTGCGGCGGGCGTGCTGGCTGTTGTCGGCGGTACCGTTCCGAAGGTGGGACAAGTGGACAAGCGGGAAAGGTCTCTCTGGTATTTGCCTGGGCCTTGCTGTGGCTCTTTTTATCTTTACCCGCACAGCGCGGGTCGGACAAGGCGATGGGTGCCGGCGCTACACGACAGCCAACGATACTGACAGCCTCGCGAGTTCGGGCGGGCAGGTCGCAGACAGACAAGCAGGAGAATGATCAGCCAAACGATGCAAATAATAGTCTGATAATAGACCAACTAACGAGTACCTCCCTCACGGACGAAGCCACAGCGCGGATCTAGCGTCGTCTGCTGCCACTCCACTATGGAAAGCGGCCCCCGGCCCCCTAAGTTGTTAGAGCGGACTCAGCCACTCCCCCACGGGCTTCGCGGGTTCAGCCCGACCCGGAAGCTGGCGAATGAGCGACTGCGTCAATGCGGCGGTCGGCTGATAGTGCCACGGAAACCGGCTCTGGCTCAGAACACCTGATTACTCGTACTGTTGCGCTCTTTCATCGAACCGCGCCGCCTCCGCCTCGGCGACGACTCACAACGCCGCCTCACTGTGGAGGAGGACGCTTCCTGCGGTCACGTGTTCTCGCAGCAGAGACAACACGCGAGGGCGCCCCTCGCTCCCCACAGGCTCTTCTGTGCCCTGGGTTTCCGTCTTCTCACCGTGGAAAAGTCGATGTTGATTCCACATTGAATTCACCGAAACTCGCCCCGTCTGAGATGTTTCTTTCGCCCACTGCTGCTGCTGATTCTGCCGGATGTCTGTCTGTCTGTCTGGCAACCCCCGCAGAAGATATGTGAGACCTGCATACGGATCAATGTGGTGGAGAGAAGGCAGCAGCTCGTCTACAACCTCCTTGCCTTTATTCGAATCCTTTTAAGGTACTATCAGAATGGCTGGAGGGTATAACAACATGATCGCCGACCAGCCGCAGTACAGGTGACAACGGGACGTCGACGAAGTAGCCTCACCGTTCTCCATTGGCGACCGCCCACAGCGTTGCGGGCAACCAATCCGGACGTCGGCCCTGCATGTGACGCACGGGGGAAGACTCACACTCGTACCGTCTCTTTTCTTTCCAAGAGCAAGTGTAGCTTAATAAAGTGGGAGGCCACCGCTACTCTCCATCTTTCTCTTTCTTGTTCTTGTCCCATACCCGCTCTGAAGAAGCACCTCCTGCTGATCTCAGTCGGTCAGCCGAGAACATTGCGGCTCTGCTCGTAGCAAGGGAAGACGGAATGCGGACCCTGCGGATCGCACCCGCAATCCGCGACGCGGCTTTGGGAGGCGCAAGCCAACTGCCCTGCGCCAGCCATCCCCACGAGCCGTACGCATACGGGTACCTGGCTCGTGCGCGCTTCACGGGGATCAGACTAACCGCACTGTCCGGAGCACGGCGGCGGGGAACGACGATGGTCGATCAAGATATTTATTGCGAGTGACCTGTGGCTGGAATACGACTCTCGGGCTATATCCGTGTGTCGTGCGATCGTGGCTATGGAGAATCTACATGCTACATGGCATTTTGCAGAGTTTGACGCCTGGCAAACCCGTCGATATGTAGCTCGCCCTTCGAGTAGAAAGGCTTCGTTGCTGGACACTAAAGAGTCAGTGGAAACCATGCGAGTACTGTCGTCTGAGACCACATCATCGCCAACGGCCCCTCGAAAACGGACTGGCATTGATTCATCAACCGCGACCATGGCCTTCACCTTTGGTGCACACAGCAGATCTCCTCTTTCCCCAACATGAGAAGCCAGAAGCCACCCAACGGACCCGATGCGGACGCATCGTGGAATGACGCACAGGCAATCGCGATTCAGGCCCCATTGGGCACTAGGAGGACATGCGCGAGGCTATTAAAACAACGCAGAGGCCTCGAACAGCAGATCGTGGGGTTTGGCTCTGCGCAAGCCTGGGTTTCCCTGTCTCTTGGGGTAAAATCCCCGCGGGCGAAGAGGCAGGGTTTCGACGCACTGCAGGGACAAGGCCGGGCGAGTGAGCCCCAGCTCGTACGAGTAGAGACTCGCAGGCAAAGGCGGCGCGACCGACTGGGCATGGACACGTCCTGGCCTGACAGTCGGAACCCCGCCGAAGAACGATCGTGTTCCGGGAGCCGCCACCGTGCCGCTGTGCTTGGGCTTGACCGCTAGAAGGCGCGCCAACATGTGTGCCAGGTAAAAGCCTCAGGAGCTTGCCGCCGTATGAGTGCGTGAATCGGACCACGAGCCGCCATCATTGCTCAAGTCGAGCGACGCAGCATTGCAGCGTGTGATGCCGCTGCAGGAGACATTGATGCTGGAGGCTCGAACAGGCGAGAGGGGACAAGGCGCCGCGGGCGATAGCGGGCCCGCACGATATCGCCGGGATGTCAACACTGACCTGTTCGCCCGGCTTCAGAAGAACGCGAACGAGACAAACCCCAGGCAAGGGGGTGGTTCATGGTTGGTGTGAGGGGGTAGCGCGAACTCGCCAGAAGGCGAGAGAACTCGTGCGCGTGCTCGCTCTGCAGACGTAACGCCTATCTCTCCCTCTCTGCCTCTCTCTTTCTTCCTCTCTGTCCTTCCTTTGCGCTTGCCTCCCCGGCTCCGCCTCCGCCTCCAGGACAGCCTCTTTTTTTAGACCTTTGTTCTGCGCGTTTTCATGCGCGCACGGCGGAGGCGTGTCCACTGACGAGCTGCCAGCGTGCGCATCAGTGGGTTCGCAATTCGGAGGCTTCCCGCGAGGGCCGTTATGGCGGTGAAGAGCACACGATGCCTCTTTGGGCCAAAGATGGGTAACCTAGCAGCGCAGAGGATCCGCTGATGGCCCGTCGCCCAGCGACGGGCGTGTAGGGTGGTGCCAGTGTCCGCCGTACACGTTGGCCACATGCGCACAACGCGCTCTCATGTGCGATCAGTCGAGCAACGACTGACTTCAGCTTGCGTGGTCGGCAAGAAGACGGCTCTGGATCGCGACGAGGCAGGTAGAATGGAGAAGAAGACTTGGACTGCCGCCGGCAAGACGGGCTGCTCGTACGAGTATGGCAGCCGACCGAGTCGTGAACGCCTGCTCCGCTGCGGGAAGGACGAGTTGGGTTTAGAGGAGGGTAGGGGTTGTTGGTTGCGGGAGCCGGACCGCGCCTAGATCAGGGTTCCTTCGCTCGCCAGGCTCATCATTGTACGGGCCAGCGGGAGCATGCATGACTTGTCGGCCATGGCCTTTTTATCGAGGTGTGTACAACGACGACGGAAACATTGCGTGTCCTCGTAGCTGGGTGACGATCTCGGCGACTTGTGGCCTCTTGCTGTTTTCAACCGAGCAGAACATAACTGCCCTGACATCCGCCAAGACGCGCACGTCGGGCGGACGAACAAGAGCACGGTCGCTCGCTGCCCGCCTGGGAATCGCCGCAGGTTATCTCAAGGACGCTCAGCATATTCGCATTCTGCGGAGAGCGGCGGCGCGAGGCCGCAGGGATACGGATACTCGCAAATGGTGGCCATATAGGGACAGCATTGATGCCCATCCCCCATGTATAGATACCCATCGTCATGCAGACAGGCCGCGTACTAGTCCCCGTAAAGGAGGCCAGGGACAGGTGACGTGTGGTCCGGCCGGGTCAGGAGGAAGGGCTGCGGGAGAGACGCGCGTGTGCCGGCGCACGTGTCATTGGACAGGGTCGGGCCTGTGAGATGGGGGGGATTCGCCGTCTGCTCGTACTGGTCCAGTGTAGCGTGGCGTTCCGGGATGGTGCCGGCGCGCACGCGCGGGCCTGAGGTCGAATAGATGGGTAGAGTCGCGTGGTGGTGGCACGGCGTATTCGCCCGTTGGTTGGGAGGGGGCAATCCCGTAAAGAGGTAGTGAGGGTGCAAGTGGCTGACCCGACAACCGGCTGGTGGACGGCAAGCGTGTATACCCGTAATCAGACTGGATGGACGGCGTGAGAGGCTGGGCGCAGAGCATGACGAACTAATCGCAAGTGGGTGGAGGGGTCGAAGGGAATCAAAAAAATAAATGAGGGGGCGAGGGGGGTGGCATTGGCTGGCGTGGTGATGGGTGGGCAACCCTGGAAAATCCGGTGGCCGGGAAATGGGCACTCGTTCGTACCCGGTACCTCGAGGCCAACCGCGACTTTTAGGTGAACGGTAGCTTTGTCCGCACATTGATGATACCTGCCAGGCCCCGGGTATTCTAGGTCGTGCCTACCCCAACAAGAACGTTTGATGGAATCTCAATTACCTGAGTACCTGACCTGCTCCCGGGACCAATATATAACAGGAAGTGGCAACGCGCTTTCGGTTGCAGCCCGGCCGTGTCGAGTGCCTGGACAAGTCCAAGGCAAGAACGAGGCTGACTGTACCTGTACCTATGTCTTTGTGCAGTACCTAAGGGACCCATCTCAGATGACCGTCAAGGGTTCCAAAAGGCCGTGCTCGTAGTGGATGCCCCCTCTATCAGCACTTCCGCACCACCTCAAGGTGGCCCTTGCGCGAGCTGGGGATTTCCCAGAGTCATTACTACATTGGATTGTCGTCACGAGATGCCCGTCGCATTGGCCGCTGGCCGAAGTTGGCGAGTGCTTCAGAGTTGCTATTTGTGCCCGTACGCGTGTGTGCGGATACGCGCTGTACCCAGCTCTGATAATAAATCGAGCAATGAAAGATGATGCTTGCCGTATCGTCTTCTGAAATCACGCCAGGCTCAAGCAGCAACAACTTCCAAGTCCCCATGCTGCTTTCGGGGTCGCTGTCGAATACATGCAAGGGATATCTACATCCTCCACAGATTCAAATAGCTGCATGTAGCTACGGTAGGTACGAATGGGTACACTCATGGTCTCTTGCATTGCGTACATACATGTAGGTAAGCCCCAGATCTATCTACATGCCTGATAGCAAACCCGCTGCCCGTATATGCCGATATTCACATGGAGTACTTCAGTCACATGGTGTACGAGTATGTTGATGCCACCAGACATGGACCCCCAATACCAGATACTCGAGCCTCTCCAGTTGCAAGTTGCCTGACTTGGTCAACCTGGGGCATGGGCATGGAGAATGTTGTAGGGGTACTCGGACGGTCACCTACCGCCCAAGGTCGACTGCTCGTGGGCGGCAGCCATCCCAGAGCCTACAGCCAATCACAGCCTTGACCAGCCACCCATCCAAGCCAGAAATCCGCGACTGGGGGCCGCCACTGGAGTAGCCGTGTTTCGTAGGTCACGCCGCCGCCCAGTCAGTCATCATCGGTCCCTTGTCCCCAGTCTTCTGTCGTCCCTCGAGAACGTGGCCCACCATACCTCCCCTCTATCCCTACCTGGTACCTAGCCGTAGAGTACAAGGCAACGCAGCTTTCCGCCTCCCTGCCCCTCTGTGTACCTCATCCAATCTGCTGTCCCCCATCTCTTCTCGCCCTTACGGAGTGGTGTTGTTATTTTCTGTATTTGCAAACCAGCGCAGTGGCTGGCGAGACCGCCGCCTTTCAAAGTGCCTGGCTTACTAGCCCGTTTGCGGTACTTACGAGTATCTTGGGTACGAGTACTCCGTTCCCAAAGCTGGAGGTGAGTAGCCGTGCGAAGAACGTTGAACCAGAGACGGTAGTTTGTTTTCTTTTTTTTTCAACCCGTGGCTCCTTCCCCCCCGTCTGCTACCACAAATAGCAAGAGAGAGAGGTCGGGTTGGGAGACCAGAAGAATCGAGTGGCTGTACCGGTACTCGCTCGGAGGTATTCCTCCCTCATCCTCAGTGCTCCCCTGCTGCGGATCGAGCTCGCCGTCACCTTACCCCAGCGCAGCGTCGAGTACCCATCACTCTCCCCGTACTCGTACGTCCCTGATTATCTGCATCCTCCCTGTCTTTGACACTCGCCCATGCGCTTCACGTTTGCGTCCATCTGTGCTCTCTCCTCCCTGCTGCTGCTGCTGTTGCTGCGAACCGCCCATTCTGTCATGGTTTTTTTCTGATTATTGATTCATTGCTTGATCCAGGTTCCAGTCCGCGTTGCTTATTGCTTTGTTTGGTCTTGCGCGCATACCTCACATCACCGCCACAAGCGGCCCTGACTTGCGCCGCTCCCTCATTGGCCGTACCTCGCTGCCACTGCCCTCGCCCGCGCATGTCGCCCTCCCTTGATGCGCCCCCTATTGGATGGACGGCGAGTCACAACACTGCTGTTTCTCTCTCACAAGGGACAGGACACGCTCCGATTCTGCTCAGTAGTTGCGGGTCCGACAGAGCGAGGGAGTCACAGCCTGCCCGAGGGATCCAGATAGGGCGCCGCGGCCAACTTTTTTCATGTAAGTCGTGTCTTTACCACCATACCAGCTTTTGCACGACTGCCGTAAGCCGTCGAGAGCTGGCTGCCGTCAGCTCGAGACATCTTACCCAGTCTACCTGGCCTCTCTGTGAACTGTGTGGTTTCCCTTGCGAAAGAATAAGGACTGCGCGGGTGCAAACCAACAGAGCCGCGGTCTTGTCGCTCGCCTCTTCTTCACGTCTTTGCCCCCCTTGATCACGCCCTCTGCCCGCAATGCCGCGCAGGAATTCTTGGGCTGAATGAGAGACAGGTTGACGACATCACGAGACACGCTACATCCACCGACTTCGCCTCAGCTGCTTTTGCATTCGCCTCCGCGGCCTTCACCGACGACGCCCCGCAGCTCCAAGTGCTGCTGAACCATCCGCCCTCTCGGCCTTGTTTTCGATCTCGGCAAGAGACAGCACCCACGACAGCGTCCATGATTTCCCCTTCCTCCCGCGGAACACCACTCTTCAACCCTCAAAATGGCTGCGGCCTCAGTCTTGGAGGCCTGCGCCGGCGCGACACTACCCGCCTGGGGCTGCGCAGCAACCCGGCCGCTTACGACGCTGACGCCCACGGCAACCCCGAGGCTGACTCCATGGCATGAGCTGGATTTGTGCGACCAGTTGAAACTCGTTGCCACGGCCTGGCGAACGCGCAAGCAGGCGCAGCCTCTGGTATGTGCTAATCACTTCCACATTCTCCTCAAGCCTGCCCTCTCACTCTGGTGACGTCGTCTTGTGTTGGTTGAAGAGTGTCTCTTCGCTCTTGTAACCGCCGTCGCATTTGCACGCTGTCCAGCTTGAGTTCTTCGGATCAAAGCTCGGCCAAGCTAATCATTTGTCCAGCTCAAACAGGCCCCGCAGACTCGACGACATGTTGTAACAAAACCTTTGACGACTCCTAATGTTTACCCGAAACGACCGCGACACCTGGAATCACCCCGCGACACTGATGACGACGTCGCGATGGCCGAAACGCCAAGCGACCCGGCCCGCACCGGCGGCGAGGCCCGCCAACAAAATCCCTCGCAGTCGAGCGCAGGATGCAACCCCTCTGCTCCACCAGCAGATTCTCAGCCGCGCAAAGAAAGACGGCGGAATGCCTTACTGGACGACTCGTCGACTCAGATTCTGGTGGACTTTGGCTCTGACGATGGCTTCGTTCAGTGCGCGAAGAAAAAGTCAACCAAGAAAGCGTCTACACCCCTGCCCCTTGGTGGGCCCGAGAAGAGCGACGGGGGCAGCGGAGGTGGCGGTGACGAGAACAATGACGCAGGGAGCAACGCCAATGGCGGGGCCGATAAGAGCGGGGGCGCTGGTGCTGGCAGTGGAGGCGGCGGCGATCAGAACCCGGACGATGACTGGGGCGCCTTCGAAACCGCCGGAAAGAAGAAGAAGAAGGCCGACACCGACTCATTCGACGAAATCAAGCTGGATGACAACGCGCCCTCAATCGATATGAGCTTCGGCGGCGCCAGCGGTGGCGCCGGCGAGCAGAAGTCTGGAGCCTTCGGAGGCTGGGGCAGCAGCTGGGCCTCGGGGACCTGGGGCTGGGGTGCAGGCAAAGGCGAGAAGCCGCCAGAAGAGAAGAAGAACGATCCATGGGGCGCGACCAAGAAGAAGGGCAAGACGACCTTTGGATTTGGCGCCTTCGACGAGGAACCCCCAGCCGAAGAACCGAAAGACGACGGAGGATTTGGCTGGGCCACCTCGGCCAAAAAGGACTCCAAGAAGAAGGACCCTTTCGCCTGGGACGACCTGGACAGCAAGGACCCTCTGGCCGGCAGCGAAGCCAGCGACAAGAAGAAGGGCACAATAGGCGATTCGCTCGTCGACCCGGGGAAACAAGACGAGGACGACTTCTGGAGCAGCTTCACCACGTCTAAGAAGAAGAAGGGCAAATCTGCGGAGCCTGAACCCGTTCCGGAAAAAAAGGAAGACGACGACTTTTGGAACACTTTCGGGTCAGCTGACGACAAGAAGCCACCAAAAGAGTCGGAAAAGGATGCTGCTTGGGGCTTCTGGGGCGCGAACAAGAACAAGAAGAAAAGCTCCGGGGATCTCGTTGATCTCGACCAGCCGGCCGCCCCAGCAGGCGGCGACCCAGGTGGCGATGATTTCTGGAACACCTTCGGCGGAAAAGACAAGAATGGCGGTGATTTCCCATCTGCCCCTACCCCGCCTTCGCTTGAACTCGAGAAGAATGTCTGGGACGATGCGCAGGACAAGGAGAAGGCCGAGGCGGACGCCGCTCTCCAGGCAGAGATTGCCGCTGAAGAAGACGAAATGGCGCAGCTCGATGTCAAGAAGCAGAAACGGGGCGGCAAATTGCTCAAAAAGGATCAGAAGCGATACGACGACCTGGTTGCCAACGCCGCCACTCGTGCCGAGGAAGCTGCAGCCAGGGAAGCCGAAGTCGCTGCTGCGAAAGAGGCTGAGGAGAAGGCCGCTGCCGACGCCGCTGCTGCCGCTGCTGCCGCAGAACCTGAGCCCGAGCCCGTCGACCCTCAGGTTGCTGCTGAAGAAGACGAGCTGGCCAACCTCGAGACCAAGAAAGACAGCCGGGGTGGCAAGCTCCTCAAGAAGGACCAGAAGCGGTACGACGAGCTGGTAGCAAACCGAGACCAGCGCGCTGAGGCTGCCGCTGCAAAGGAGGCCGAGGCCGCTGCCGCTGCCGCCGAGCCCGACCCCGAACCCGAGCCCACACCGGCCGAGGAGGCACCTGTCGACCCGGAAGTTGCGGCTGAAGAGGACGAGCTGGCTCGTCTCGAGGAAAAGAAAGAATCTCGTGCTGGAAAGCTCCTTAAGAAGGACCAGAAACGATATGATGAGCTGATCGCCAATCGCACCCGCCGCGAAGAAGAAGCCGCTGCTAGGGAAGCCGAAAAAGCTGCCGCCGATGCCGCAGCTGCCGAAGCTGTAGCCGTCGAAGCTGAGCCTCCGCCGCCTGAAGACCCGCCTGCGCCTGAAGAGCCACCTGTCGATCCCGCTATTGCTGCCGAAGACGAAGAGATTGTGGCCCTCGAGGACAAGAAGTCACTTCGCGGCAAACTCCTCAAGAAAGACCAGAAACGCCTTGATGAGCTCCTAGAGAGCAGGACACAACGAGCCGAGGATGCTGCGGCCAAAGCGGCGGAAGAGCAAGCCGCCGCCGATGCCGCCGCCGCCGATGCCGCCGCCGCCGATGCCGCCGCTGCTGAGGAAGCCGCGGCCGCGGAAGCTGCCGTCGCTGAAGAGCCACCTCCTGAGCCAGAAGTCGATCCTGAAGTCGCTGGGGAGCTTGCTGAAATTGTAACATTAGAGGACAAAAAAGCATTACGTGGGAAGCTCCTTAAGAAGGATCAAAAGCGACTGGACGAATTGCTGGAAAACAAGACACGCAGGGAGGAGGAGGCTGCAACGAAGGCAGCTGCCGATGCCGCCGCCGCTGATGCTGCCGCCGCTGAGGAAGCTGCTGCCGCAGAGGCTGCCGCTGCGGCAGAAGCCCCTGCAGACCCACCCGCAGAGGAGCCTGAAGTTGATCCTGAGGTCTTGGCCGAGGAGGCCGAGATAACTCTGTTGGAAGAAAAGAAGTCACTGAAAGGCAAGCTCCTTAAAAAGGACCAGAAGCGCCTCGACGAATTACTCGCCAACAAGGACCAACGGGCTGAGGCCGCAGCAGCAGCAGCTAAGGAAGCTGAGGAAAAGGCTGCGGCAGATGCTGCTGCCGCGGAAGCGCCTGCCGAAGAGCCTGCCGAGCCGGAAGCACCCCCAGCTGAAGTGGATCCTGAGGTCATTGCCGAGCAAGAAGAGTTGGCAGCTTTGGAAGACAAGAAAGCCGTTCGCGGGAAGCTCCTGAAGAAGGAACAAAAGCGCTACGATGAATTGATCGAGAATGCCAGTCGTCGCGAAGCGGAGGCAGCTGCTAAAGCAGCCGAAGAACCACAAGCGGAGCCTGAAGCAGCACCCGAACCCGAACCGGAAGCCCCGGCTGCCGAGGAACCGCCACCAGTTGACCCGGAGGTTGTGGCCGAACAGGAAGAGATTGCGGCTCTCGAGGCGAAGAAGCTCGAACGCGGAAAGTTCCTCAAAAAGGAGCAGAAGCGTTACGATGAACTGCTGGCTAACGCCAATGCACGGGAAGAGGCCGCCGCCGCCGCTGCCGCTGCCGCCGCCGAAGCTCAACCCGAACCTGAGCCCGAGCCAGCAGCCGAGCCCGAACCCGAGCCCGAACCTCCGGCAGAGGCCGTCGTTGATCCGGAAATCGCAGCCGAGCAAGACGAAATCGCATCCCTGAGGGATAAGAGAGCCACACGCGGAAAGCTCTTGAAAAAGGAGCAGAAACGTCTCGATGAGCTCCTGGACAAGGTGGCCGCCCGGGAGGAAGCTGCAGCTGCCGAGGCTCCGCCCGAGCCTGAACCTGAGCCGGCAGCTGAAGAGGCTCCGGAGCCCGAGCCCGAGGCTCCAGCTCAACCAACTCCCGAGCCAGAACCAGCTGTTGACCCCGAAGTGGCGGCTGAGCTGGAGGAGATAGAGTCACTCGAGGCGAAGAAGGCTGAACGCGGAAAGCTGCTTAAAAAGGACCAGAAGCGACTCGACGAGCTGCAAGCCAAGGCCACCCAGCGTGCCGAAGATGCTGCTGCGGCAAAGGAAGCCGAGGAGCAGGCGGCTAAGGAGGCGGAGGAACAAGCAGCTAAGGAGGCCGAAGAAAAGGCTGCCGCTGAGGCTGCCGAGGCTGCTGCCGCCGAGATTGCCGCTGAGGCTGAGGAGATAGCTGCTCTTGAAGCCAAGAAGGAGAGAAAGGGCAAGCTGGGCAAAACCGACCGCAAGCGACTCGAAGATTTGCTCGACTTGAAGAAGCAACGCGAAGCGGAGCAAGAGCCAGCCGAAGAGGGGGAGCCTGAGGAGGCACCCGAAGCCCCCGAGGCCCCTGAAGATCTTGAGGCGGCCGACGCCGACGCCGACGCCGACAAAGAGGCAGAGGAAGCTGCTGAGCGGGAACGCGCCGACGCCGAGGCCGCGGCCGCGGCGAAGAAGAAGGCCAAGAAGAGAGAGAAGGCCGAGGAAGAAGAGAGAGAGAAGGAGAAGAAGGAGAAGAAGAAAGAGAAGGAAAAGAAGGAAAGGGAAAAAGAGAAGGAGAGAGAGAAAGAGAAGGAGAAGGAGAAAGAGAAGAAGAAGTCCAGCAAAGACAAAAAATCTTCTTCCAAGGACAAAAAGAAAGAGCCTGAGCCTGAGCCCGAACCTGAACCCGAGCCTGAGCAGGAGCCAGAGCCAGAGCCAGAACCAGAACCAGAGGCCGAGGCCGAGGTTGAGGCTGAAGGTGAGGCAGAAGCGGGGGCCGACGAGGATGATGTTGAGGCCGATTTGGACAAACTTGCGCCGGAAGATTTGGACGAATTGGACGACTTCATTTCAGCCCCCAAGCCAAAGTCGGGTAAGACCAGCGACCCGTTCTCCTTCTGGGGTGTGTCCAGCAAGAAGAAGGGTGCGTCACCTGAGCCTGTAAGTCATCCCACCAATCCCCTCATTTCGGTGTAACCTCAGCTAATCACGCTGAGTCACTCCAGCCTTCGCAAGATGCTGCCGCCGAGGGCGATACCCCAGCATCTTCCAAAAAATCCAAGAAGAGCAGCAAGATTTCTGAGAAGCTCAAGAAATACGAAAAGGTCGACGAGCCATCTGAGGAAGACCCGGCTGAGGCTGCCCCACCACCGCCGCCAGCAGCACCTGAGCCGCCCCTGTCCAAGGAGGAGAGGAAGAAGTCCAAAAAGAAGGCTAGGCAGTTACAAGAAGAAGCAGAGGCCGCACCTGAGCCGGAGCCAGAGCCCGAAGCCGAGCCGGAGGAAGAAGCTGAAGACGAACCCGAACCTGAGCCCGAGCGCAAGTCGCGGCGGAAGAAGTCGTCGGCTTTGCCTGGCAGCTTTCCCGACGAAGAAGACATGGACGAATTTGTCGAGATTGTTGACGAAGCGCCGCCAGAGAAGAAGAAGAAGAAGAGCAAGAAGTCCAGCAAGTCCAAGGAGGAGGCATCGCCCCCGCCTCTACCAGAGGTTCCGCCCGCGCCTCCGGCAGTCCCCGACGCTCCGCCCATGTCGTCTCCCGAAGGCAAATCGTCCCGCAAGGAGCGTCCGAAGATCAACCGTGAGGGCGGTGGTGCTTGGGGTGCGTGGTCTGCAGCACCGACCAGGGAGGAGAAGAAGTCGTCCCGAACCAAGACTGGTGACAAGGACCGCGAGAGGAAGCCTCGGAAGGAGAGAGACGAGAAGGTTTCCTCCAGAGGCTCGACGTCCGACAAAGCCGAGAGGCGCGAGAAATCAGCTCCCACGCCCACGCCCAAGGGGCGCATCAACAGCCTATTCCAGAGCACACCTCCCATCTCTCGCTCCATGTCTACGCGCGAGAAACGCCAAAGCTCCAAGCCTAGCTCGCGACGCGCGTCAGTCGAGATGAGCGGCGGGTTGATGTCGCCTCCTCCGGAAGAGGTTCCGGAAATGTCCTCCAAAGCTGCCAAGCTTCTCGGTCTCGACAAGAGCGCCAAGCGCAAGAGCAAGTCTCGTTCTGCCCAGATCGACGACGATGTT
Organism: Hansfordia pulvinata; assembly: GCA_006538405.1. Taxonomy (NCBI): domain Eukaryota; kingdom Fungi; phylum Ascomycota; class Sordariomycetes; order Xylariales; genus Hansfordia; species Hansfordia pulvinata. Next base: position 1,315,364 of record BJKQ01000008.1, on the reverse strand, counting down.
GTCATGGTCGGTGCAGCTGACGCCACGCCTGCTGCCGAGCGATCATCCCGCCGCCGTTCCAGAGCAGTCAAGCCTGAAGACGACATTGTCATGGTCGATGCCGATGTGCCCACCGACCCAACACCCATGAAACGGTCAAGTTCGACGGCCAAGAACCGCATTTCGGGTCTCTTCAGCGGTCTCAAATCGACGCCCAAGTCCGAGGTGCGCCCCGAGCCTCCTCGACGCCGCAACACGCTCAACCCCCAAACCGACGACGAGGCCCGCCCCGAGAAGAAAAGCAAGCGCTCCCGCGGGTCTCGCGACGGCGATGCTCCCGAGACCGACGCCGAGGCGGAAGCGCGTCGCGCCGCCCGCCGCGCCAGGAAAGTCGAGGAGAAAGCGTCTGAGGAGATGCGTCGCGCCCAAGAGGAGGCATATCGGCGTGACAGACGCAAGAGGCGTGAAGATGACGACGAAGCTCGCCGGCAGGAGGACCGTGAGGCGCGGCGCGCGGAGCGCCGAGCAGCGCGTGAGCGTGACGAGACCGAAGCGCGGGAGACCGAGGCCAAGGAGGCCGAGCGGGCGGAGCGCCGGCGACGTCGCAAGGAGCGTGAGGCGGCCGAGGCAGCAGCTACGGACGAAGCCGAGGCAGAAGCCCGCCGCGCGGCCCGTGCTGAACGCCGACGCTCCAAGGTCGTGGAAGGCATGTCGGAAGACGAGGAGAGGCGGCGCAGGCGCGAGGCGCGCCGGGCGGAGGAGAAGGCGGGCCGCCGCCGCTCGGAAGTGGCCGCCGATCCGGCCGACCAATACGCATACTCGCGGACCGACGACGAGCGCAAGCGCAGCAGCAGGAAGCAGCAGCCACAAAGGCCCCCGGCGTGGCCGCACTCAGGCACCGACTCGTGGGTCAAGGAGCACTCGGATGCGGGCCCGCCACCCGACGACGCAGAAGAGGAGGCGCGGCGCGAGGCACGGCGCGCGCGGCGTCGCGCAAAGTACGGCGACGAGTCGGGCGGCGAGCCCCTGTCGTACGACGACGACCAGAAGCGGCGGCGGGCGCGGCGCGAGGAACGCGAGCGCAGGAGCGACAAGGGCGACCGCGACCGCGAGAGGCGCGGCGGATCCGACGGCAGCGGCGAGAAGCGCGATTCGGTCTTCATGGACGCGGCGCCGCGCAGCAGCTGGTTTAAGCGGAAGCTTGGCATCTGAGCTCAAGTCAGTTGTTGGCCGCTGGTCCCCTAAAATGCCCTTTGAGAGCCCGGTTCGAAGCTTGCCATCATCATCTTATCGTATCATCATGAAATGTGGTGTTTTACCTGTTCGTCGGAAGGAAGGCGAAGAACAAAAAAGGGGGGCCCGTGTTTTGGTAATGTGTTTTCTTCCCAGCCATTTGTTTTCGATGCCCTTTGCTGGTATACTTGTTGTTCAAGGTGATACGGGATCTTGCCCAGCGCGAGGGCGCAATTCATGTTTGAGGGCCAGGCTTGTGTCAAGGATGCCGCGTGGGAGATGTCTCCCTCAATGATCCGGTGGTGGTTCGACTTGTGGGGGTATCTTTGGGGACCATCATGTTGTACGGGACCGACCTGTTGTGTGTTTTTTTTATGTATACCCCATCTGCTGCTGCGGTTTAGTGAGATAGGATAGATGCGGACTGTCGCTTTCAGGACATAGAATGATTATTCGAAGAAGAGCTTGCATACCTACTTGGTTCGATGGACTTTTATGCGTGACCGATGGCTTGGGACGTTTTATCCTGCTGACAACACCAAGTCGGCCCTCTGGCGGCCTACGAGCACAAGCCAAATCCACCAGATAACGAGTGTTGCGAGAGCTTATAAACAGGATAGACTGGCTCGATACGGGCAAACTCATGGCCCAGACTCTCTGGCCTGCTTATCTGACAAACGAGAGTCGACCAGCCAGGTGGGCCAGCAGCTTCCCACCCGACGCCCTTGCAATCACTGACACCAGATAGATATAACCACTTATTAGCAAGCAGCACTCAACCAAGGACAGCGGCTATGGAGTAGTAGTCAACTTGCTTCCCTCCCATCGGGCCCCGTTGCCAAGTGGTTCAAGGAAGAGACCCGGGTGCAAATCCCGGTGGCCGCAGCGTTTGCTCCAATGACTCCCTTTTTGTTTGTTTCTTTCACCCCTTGCCTCCTCGCTGCCCTTCGAGTGTTCAAGTTCAAGTGGCGCGCACTGCTCTTTCTTTTTGCGTTTCTGCACCTGTGTGTCTGTCGGTCGTGTTCCCGTCCGCCCCATCGTCTGCTTAGGACACACGGAAGCCATGTTTCCACCTCGCCTTGCCCCCTCCAGGCCTTTCCACACGCCCATGATATCTGTAGTGCTCTGATTCATCTGGTTCTAGCAAGGACTCTCAAGCGTTCTTACTTCGAGAGGCCCCGGGGTTTTCACATCGCCCAGTCCCGAGAAACAAAGAAAAGCTTTCGCGGCCGCAAGCATCTTTGTTCACGTTCTCCTGCACGATCTAGCCGTGTTCCGCCTTTGTCATCGGAACGATGTCCTTTATCTGCGCACTCTACCCTCTCTCATATGACAGACGTCCAAACTCACACATCTTTCATCCTGAAACCAAGGATGACCAGACGCACAAAGGACGATGCTTCCTCGCCCCCGGCTCCGAGTCGGCGGCGCGAGAAGAATAAAAAAAACCCGTCTCCCTGCATCGCCATGCGACGGAGGTGTCAGAAAAACAATGGCCACGGCATTCTTAAGCTGCAGAACTTCCTCCTTGCTTTCTCGACCTGGTGTTCGCGGCTTTACTGCCGCGAAAAACCAACACTGTCCTGCACTTACAGCAACGCACGCACCACAGCACCACAGCAGACGCTACCTAGACAGTGGCCCGGTTTGAGGGGCACTCTTGAAGCGCTGGGCGACAAAGACTGCATCTACTCATCCACGTATATACTCGAGGAGGGCGACGGAAGACACACAATGTGCTACACAGAGTCGCGTGCCGACGTCTGTCCACAGTGCGACGGCGTGGTGTTCCGGCGCAGGCCTAAGCAGTATCGGTGCTTCGAGGTGCTGAGGCGGCGGGAAGCGTTCGGCTGGTGCGGGCGGCAGCAGGGCCCTTATCCGACGCGCCAAGTGCTGCCGAAGCCGTGTCGCGATTGTCCGAAGGAGCTGGGGACCCAGTCGGGGTCTCGATCTCTGAAGCAAAGACAAGGGTCCCGCAGCGGCAGGAAGCATAGTGGCTTTGCTAGATTCTTTTGCTGGGTGTAAGTGCTGGAGGGTGGTTGGGAAGAGAGAGCCTAGGGGGCAGTCGGTTGCTTCGCGAGCTTCTTGTGCTAGAAAAAAGACACCGTTACGATGCCAGACGACCCATATGGAACGTACCAGTCGTACGGCATGTCGACCCTCATCAGCCTGGGCAATTCAATCGAATTAAGTAAGCTTGAACTCTTTGCTCAATAAATCCATCAGGCACTGAACCATCTCGGAGGGGAGACTATCCATAACTGATATCCAAACTAGCTAAGTGCCATAACCAATACATATGGGCCTCTAGATCCAGCTGATGACGACCTCAGATAAAGATGTGACCATGTGCTACACGACCAACCTGTCGCGCCGCAATAACCAACCCGCCTTTTTACAACACATTGCCCTTGGTTTGCGTAATCTTCTTGGTGTTGAGGTTTCTCCAAATAATCATGGAGCCGAACCAGAGAGGCATGAAGCTTGCCCCAGCAATCACCATCTTTCTCTGGACATCTCCATACGCGATGTTGAGAGCGTCGCGAACAGGGCTGCCCCACTCGGTGGCAGTCTGCAGCGGCAAGCTGGCATAATACTTGGCCCAGTTGGCCGCTTCGGCCGCAGGAAGATGCTCCTGCAGCTCTGCCGGGAACAGGTTGGTCCACAGAGCTCCCGAGATGGCCAGTCCAACTGAAGCTCCGATTGAGCCGAAGAGACCCCAGAGCGCCAATACAGCAGCAATCTCGTTGTGAGGAACCTCGGCCATGACAGCCAGCTGCGACGTCGCCGAGATGATGGCGCCAGCACAGCCGTTGATGACTTGACACATGACCAGATATCCGACGTAGGCGCCGGGCTGACGGAAGTAAATCAGGAGACTGGTGCCAAGAGTGGCCAAGGGCACCGACGTAAGTCCGATCCACTTGGGACGCCCCCAGAACCTCAAAGCACTTCCAAAAAGGTCAGCGAAGAAAGACACAAGCCTTGAGGCGAGGGCACTTACAGTCCCACGAAGGGGTAGAAGAAGGCTGATGAGAGGCCGTAAGCACTGACGATGTACTGTGCATTGGCAATGGACTGCATGTTGACCACTTGCAGGTACGACGAGAAATAGATATCCCAGCAGCTGTGCTCTGTCAATACACATTCCATTTGCAGCTGGCGCGGGCTACAACTCACTATATGGAGAGGAAGAGTGCCATGTATGCAACACAAGCGCCCAGGATAGTGCGATTCTTCAAGTAGTGGAAAGGGAGGAACTGGATCGGGGCATAGTAAGCCTCCCAGAGAACGAACGCAATCAGGCAGACACCGCCGATAACCATCATGGCAATGATATAGCCAGTCCGCCAGGCTTGAGCCGAGGAGGATGCAAGACTCAGGGGCAACAATATCAGGGCGAAGCCGGCCGTGATCAAGAGCAATCCAAGCGCTGTAACAAGGGTCAGGAAAGCGGCAACGAGTCAGGGGCTAGGAAGCATACCGTCGAACTCAATGATGTAGTGCCAAATGGACTGTAGCGGTGTCCGCCCCGAAGGCTCACGCTTGATAAAGCCGACTTTCTTTGCCTTCCTGTCGGCAAGGAAGAAGGTCACAAAAGCAGGAATTGCTATCACTGGCATGATGATGGTGAAGGCACCGAAACACCAGCGCCACGTGACGTGGTCATAGAACGCCTGGCCGATGGCAGGACCCGCAAACGTGGTGATGATGGTGGGCGTCTGGTTCAGGCCGAACAGAACCATACGGTTCTTCATGGTGGTAACGTCGGCGAGAATGACATCGATGATGTAGCCAAGGCCGATGTGGCCGACCCAGAGGAACACCTTGGCAGCGGCATATGTTTCGACATTGGACGAGGCAGCAACCATGATAAGACCTGGACACCTGTCAGCACGACATCGGTCCATTCCGAGGACCAGGGTGGCTTACCGATGACAATGAGCAAGATCATGAGGCAGTAACCCTCCATTCGGCCCCAAATGTTGATGATTTTAGCAATGGTCAATTTGGAGACACCGCCAATGACGGTTGAGATGATGCTAACAGCTGCCAGCAAAGGGGCCTGGCTGTAGGCGGACGTGACATAGCTGGCCAGCGCATCTGTCGAGCCCTCCATTAGGCCATCGGTGAGGGTGACGATCCAGAGCCTGTGATTGTGATCGCAAGCAACATGTTAGTGCTGCCCGGTGCGCGCAATGTTGTGGGAGAAGGGGCGCGGCCTACAATATGAAGAGAATGAGCAAAGTCTTCTTCCCGACGGCCGAAGTGATGCCCTCGACACGGGAAACACCATCTTGCTTGAAACTGCTGCCATTGTCATCGACTTCGGCAGGGGCATCGCCACTGATGCTGTCGTCGTTGCGCACGCTGTGCGGTTGGACGTCGCTGACGCCCGTGGGGTCTTGGGCTTTCTCGGCCATCTTAGCACCCTTGGGGACGGCTGCGCGAGGCGGGTCAGACTCCAGAGGCAGAGAGCTTGTGCGGTGGGGGCGCAGGCACAGGCGCAGGCGCAAGTGGTGGTAGCGAGGGGCGGAATCGACCGAGACTCGAGGCTTGGCGGCGTGGCGACAGTCGGGGCAGAAAGACTGGACTGACGGGAGTGAACAGACCCTTGCAATCCAGTCGACAGGGCACCTGGCGATCTTTTATGGTATTATTAGTTGCAGAGCTGCGCGGTCACGCGAGCGGGCCAGCGGGTGGAAAGATTTTCGGGCGGGCGAGGTGAAGCGAAGTAGGGGAGTCGAGTCGAGCCGAAACGAGAAGCGTGGTGCCAGGTGGGAAAGATCTGGTCGGACCGACTTTGCCCATGGCGGTGCTGTGCTGTTGGCTCGGTTGCGGCACGCAGGAAAAGCAAGACGCCGCCCATCTACCAAGCGGACGAGGCAGCATCGGCGGCGGCCGCCCACGAGCCCTGAGCGTCGGGGGGTCGAGCCGTACGAGCTGACGGGACCCCCAAAGTTGCGGGTTGGGGGCGGCCGTGATTGGGCAGGGCGGGTAACATCTCTGGGGCCAGGAGGGGCGGGGCTCGGATCCCTTTGGCGATGGGCGACAAGGTGGTGGAGACGGATAATCTTATCAGATCACGAATCAGGATCTAATCAGATGGGCGAGAGCGAGGTGGCCATCCATGTGGATGTTCGTCACGCTCGTACCACGGGCGTCCTCGGCCGTCGCGCCTGCCTGGGCAAGTTCCGACGCAGTGCTCGGGCGTGCCTGCCCAACGTGGGTGGCATGGGGACGACGTTCCAACCTCTGTGTGCCCGCCCCCCCCGGAGCGCCCACGCCTCGCGAGTCCATTCAGGCGCCCTCCACGGCCGCCCACTACACTTGGTGATCTGCGCCGGGGCAGTTGTGCCGGCCCGCAGAGCAGAGGCCGAGAGCAGAGCCTGTAGAGATCGAGACTGCTCCAGGCGGAGCCGTCGCGCCGACCTCGGCGCCGAAGCAATGGTTACACGAGCTACAGAGATTAATGCCCATGTCCGCGGGTTTCATTGTCCTCACAATCCAAGTATCATCCTTGGACGGCGGGTACGGCCAATGGATCCAGACTTACCTTAGGTAGGCATAGACACACTAGAACCAACAGAAAAGAAAAATCGTGCCCTTTTACGTTCAGATTGCCGGGCGTGCCTGCCAATGAATCTTTTACCGCTCGTCAAGAGGTAACCTTACCCAGCCAATTCAAGTTACTCGTAGGTGATTACCCGTACTACCCAACGCAGTAGCGCCTGCCTCCCGCGCGGGATGTCCACGTAGTATCCACCACCTGCACATTTGCATTACCTGATGTTTGGACCAGGCAGCTTCCAGTTCGTTGCGGTGCACGCCATTGTGCCGTTCTGCTCTGCGCGTACTCGTACTCCGTTATGATTCATGGTTGTTGCCACTGCATCTGCGTGCCATCACGAAGGCTCCAAAACCCCGGTATATGTAAGTACCTACCTTGGTACTGTCCAATATCTTTTTTCTCTCTCATGTACTGACCAGGCCACATGCTTACCACACGCCACGCGCCGCCGTGCCGTGTTCTGCACGCCGCCCATGGTCGCGTGTCAAATCGTCAACTTCGATGCTTCTGGCCCATGCGCCCCGGCTCACTGGCCTCCCAAGCCGACAGGTGTGGGGGCTAGCCTGACCCTGCCTGCTGCCGCCCACCGCGTTCGGGTCATACGTCTTTCCGTTCCGTCAACTTCAGCCAGGCTGCGTCGTTGGGGGGACACGTACGGATAGGGCGACTGGGCCAGGCAAGGGATGTGCTCGCGAAAACCCGAACCCGATGGCAAATGGTGCCCTTGCCGGCGGCACGCTTACGTACACATGCCTCCATCTGGGCGAGTTCCCGGCCGCTCGTCGCCTAAAGAACGGCCTAATATCATATCCATGAAGGCCAAGGCCGAATTTCTCCGCATCGCCGCCACAAAGCTTGTCTGCCGGACGGCACTGGGACTCGAACGCTCGTAGCTGGCGGGCCCGAGTGTTTTCTCCTGCACGCCGTTCTCGGAAGCCCAGCCAGATCCCCACTCTGTTGTGCATCCCCTGCCATCGTCGACTACGAGTACCTACGAGTACAGTATCTACGAATACTCATACAGCCAATGCATGTGCGATTGGCAAGTGGCAGTCAGTGTTTGTGCTCACAAGCCTGAGTCAGCCTGGAGCCCTTCGCTATCATGCTATTCATATGCCCAAACTCTGGTGCCGCTTGAACCGACAGAGTCCCCCGCCAAAGACACCCACATGAAGAGTACGAGTACTCGAACTCGGTAAAGACGCAGCAAGCAAGACCAAGTTGGCCCGACAGCCGCGCATGCCGCGCTAGTTCACCTAACAAGCCTACCTAGTGTTATACTCGTACGAGCACTGTGATCCATCCGCAAGCCCGCTGGCTCGCATTAGGCAATTAAGGTAGGCAGAATTGGAGACGCCCTGGAGTACTCACTAATGTGGCACTGACACATACGTACACCCAGCTCGCTTGGGACATTAAGCGGTATCACGATCGCCGCACGGAACAGACTCTGTGCGGTGTTTATACTGCCTGCTGAACTAGGAACCTAGCAACCAGGGTCTGGCTTGGCCGCAGGAACTGGCGGCGAACGCGGAACAGATGAGACAGATCGGACGGCTGGGTGGTTCGGTATTAAAACGAGCACGGCCCTGGCCCAAACTGTCGGGTCTGGCGTTTGCTCGTGCTGCGATTGCAACATTTCCTCGACTCCCTACTGGCTTGCCGCTGCCATGAAGTTCTCCTCCCTAACCGTCCTCGGCGCCCTCGCCGTGGGGGCATCTGCGGCTGAGGCCGACACCCCTTCGTGGCCCGTCCAGACCTACAAGTCCAGCAGCGCGAAACCGCCGTCGCTCGAGATCACCAAGGGCGGCCCGACATCCGATGGCTATCTCTTCTTCGACCAGAATGGCCCCAATGCCACCACATACGGGCTCTTCATCATGTCCGACGACAACGAGCTCGTCTGGCAGAGCCCGGCCATTGGCGACTATAGCGCCTACAGGGCTCAGGTCCTCGACGGGAAGCCCGTCATCACGTATTTCAACGGCGTAACCCTGCCCGAGCCCTATGGCTTTGGGTATGGCATCATCCAGATCCTGGACGACACGTACAAGAGCATCTACAATGTTTCCATCCCCAAGACCGAGGGCATCCAGGCCGTCAACACGTCTGGCCCCGACTTCGACCCCAGCGGCATCGAGTCATTCTGCGACATGCACGAGGCCCGCATTACCCGTGACAACACCATGCTAGTCACAGCCTACAACACCACGCAGCTTGACCTGTCTTCGATTGGCGGGCCCAGAGACGGATGGGTCGTAGACGGGCTCTTCTACGAGATCGATATCAAGACCAACAAGATCCTGCATCAGTGGAGCGCACTTGACCACCTTGACCAGATCCCGCTGGCTGTTACGGCCGAGCTCAACCCCGTGGAGGACCTCGGGAGGAACAACAGCTATCCCTATGGATACTTCCACATCAACTCAGTGGACAAGTTTGAAGATGGCTCTTACTTGGTCTCCTCCCGGTTCTTTTGCTCCATCTATCACATTGCCAAAGATGGCAGCGTGGAGTGGACGCTACAGGTAAAACGAACTTCGGAATGGAAGAGTACCTGGAAGCTGACATTAGACAGGGCCGGAATGGCGGAGACTTTGAACTGGGCGACGGACTGCAGTTCTGTTACCAACACGATGCCGTCATCGAGAAGGAGTCCGAGGGCAGCCTCGAGATGAGCTTCTTCGACAACAATAACGACGCGACCTTCAACGGGGTGAACCAGACCACCGGATATGTGCTGAACCTGGACACAAAGGCACACAAGGCGCACGTGCTACGCAGGCTGACCGATCCCAAGGACGCGATCTATGCCAAGTCGCAGGGCGCAGTCCAGGTCCTGGACGACGACCATGTCATCATGGCGTACGGCTCGACTGGCAAGATCAAGGAGTACAACGCCCAGGGCAAGGTGGTCATGACGGCCGCGTTTGGCGACAAGGATGGGAGCATCTTCTCGTACCGCTCGCACCGTCTGCCGTGGGTGGGACGGCCGACGACGCCCCCGGACGTGTACGCCTGCACCGACGCCAAGACGGACGAGACGAGGCTGTACATGAGCTGGAACGGGGCGACCGAGCACCAGTCGTGGCACATTAACGCCGGCCCCGAAAAGGACTCGCTCAAGACCATGAAGCAGGTCGAGCGCACGGGCTTCGAGACGATGGCGACGGTGCCGGGCCAGGTCAAGTTTGTCAGCGTCCAGGCTGCGGGGCCCGAGATTGCCTCTGCGTGGTCGTCTGCTCAGGCGGTGCAGGAGCAATGCTAATGGCCGGGTCCTTAGACCACACAGCGATTTTTGGGTCTCCCTGGAGCCGCTAGGACTTCCACGATTACTCGATTTCTCTCTCCGGGCTTCAAGTTAGTTCTTGCAGCCATATATTACAAATGTTACATTTAATCGCAGAGACTGTTATCCAGGCATTCTCTGGTCTACTTCGTTAGACGTAGTGGATGCAAGGCAATGTCCAATATGCCTGGAAACGTCTACAAAGTAGTAAAAGCAAAGACCCTGCATGTCGTCACACATTTCCCGCAAAATTTGGCATTGCTTGAATGGATGCGTACGAGTACGTTGTTTGTCAACAGAATTATCAGATCTTATAAGACCAGTGTCGCGCACTACAGGTACCTGTATTGAGGCCCTGCGTACGGCGCACGAGTACGTGTCGACAGGCACAAATTGTAGGAGGGCTCCAGGTACCTAGCGCCGAGGCTCAAGCAATGTGGCACGCAGGGCAGGCGGTGACCCCATTGGGACCACAGGATCGGTGGCAGGCACGCCCCGAACCAGGGGACCCCACGGACGGCAGAAAAAAAAGTTGGAAAGGCTGCGAGCTCTTATCGCTATCGCCGCGGCGCCAAAGTCGCTATCGCCCATTTTTCTTTCGCTGGCCACCGTCCTGAGGCTGCTTGTACACCCAACCCACCATCCCAAAGCCGGCCACTGCTGCTGTCATGGCGCCCAAGAAATCCGACCTCAAGCGCAAGGCCTCGATTGTCGAGGCCGACGCCAAAGACCAGGCGCACTCGGACGACGAGTTTGGTGGCGGCCTTCTCGAAGGCGTCCTTGACGACGATGACGAATCTGGCGACGAGGACTTCTCGGAGCAAGACGGCGAGGATGACGACGACTCATCCGAGGCTGCCTCCTTCGGGGAGGACGACGAGGAAGAGGACGAAGAGGATGATCTCGGAAGCGTCGACATTCCCACCGACGACGAGACGCCCAACAAGAAGGCGCTGGCCGCCGCCAATGACGACCAAGACGACGGCCCCAACTATCGCGTCGAGAAGGACGCCAATGGCAACGAGAGATACATCTACCAGGAGGTAGACCCTGTGTACGACTCGGACGACAGCGATGCGCGCGAGCCTGCCAACACAATTGGCAACATTCCTCTCTCCTTCTACGATTCCTACCCCCACATTGGGTATGATATCAACGGCAAAAAGATCATGCGCCCTGCTAGCGGTGAGGCTCTGGACGCTCTACTCGACAGCATCGAGGTCCCCAAGGGCTGGACCGGTCTTACCGATCCGGCCACGGGCAAGCCTCTCAACCTGAGCCAGGACGAACTCGAATTGCTCCGCCGTGTCCAGCAGGGCGAACTTCCGGAAGAGGGCTACGACCCTTACCCTGTACGTTTTCCCTCTGTCCCATGCTTCTTGACAATGCGCTGACGCCTTACATAGGATACGGTCGAATGGTTCACCAGTTTCCAGGAGCAGATGCCCTTGAGCGCCGCCCCCGAGCCCAAGCGTCGCTTCCTCCCCTCCAAACACGAACAAAAGCGCATCATGAAGTTGGTCAAGGCAATTCAAGAGGGTCGCATTCTCCCATACAAGCCGCCGGAGGAGCGACAGAAAGAGGAGGAGGAAGAAGAGGAGCAACATTACGACATCTGGGCAGACGAGCAGCCGTCACTCCCGAACGTCATGCACATACCCGCCCCCAAGCTGGCGCCGCCGGGATACGATCTCAGCTACAACCCCCCGCCGGAGTATCTTCCCAGCGCCGAGGAGAAGAAGAAGTGGGAAGAGATGGAACCCGAGGAGAGAGAAAAAGAGTATCTGCCCCAGAAGTACGACAGTCTCCGCAAGACGCCAGCCTACGACAACTTCATCAAGGAGCGGTTCGAGCGCAGTCTGGACCTGTACCTGGCGCCCCGCATACGCAAGAACAAGCTCAACATCGACCCGAACTCGCTGCTGCCCAAGCTTCCCCGCCCAGAAGAGCTTCGCCCATTCCCCTCGGTGGCGTCTATAGAGTTCAGTGGCCACGAAGGCAGAGTACGATCGGTCGCGATCGACCCTACAGGCCAGTGGCTCGCCAGCGGTGGCGAAGACGGGACTGTCCGGGTGTGGGGCCTTGCCGACGGCAAGCAGCAGTGGTCCGTCAAACTCACCACCGACGATCGAGTCGATGTCGTCCGCTGGCGCCCGACGCAGGACACGGCTATTCTGTCGGCTGCAGTGAGCGAGGACATCTTCTTCATGATCCCTTCCACCGCAGACCCCGTCGTAGAGAAGGCCAGCCGCGACGCCCTCGATGCCGGTTTCGGCTACGCCACCCAAGCTCAGCAGCTGACTACGGCCAGTGGCGCCCGGAAAGACCCCCCGGCCAAGTGGGCGCGCCCCGGCGGCAGACTCGAAGAGGAGGGCGTGCTCCTCAAGGCCACCGTCCGCTCGCCTGTCAAGACGATCCAGTGGCACAGGAGAGGCGACTACTTCTGCACGGTGTCGCCCACGGGCCAGAGGAGCTCGGTCGCCATCCACACTCTCTCCAAGCACCTCTCGCAGATCCCCTTCCGCAAACTCCAAGGCCTCGCGCAGACGGCACAGTTCCACCCCTCGCGGCCGCTGTTCTTCGTCGCCACACAGCGCACCATCCGGTGCTACGACCTGCAGAGGCAGGAGCTGGTCAAGGCGATCCAGCCCGGCGCCCGCTGGATATCCTCGTTCGACATACACCCGGGCGGTGACAACATGATTGTCGGCTCTTTCGACCGCCGGCTGTGCTGGCACGACCTCGAGTCCTCGAACCGCCCTTACAAGACGATGCGCTTCCACTCGGAGGCCGTGCGGGCCGTCAAGTTCCACCGCAGCTACCCGCTGTTCGCCGACGCCAGCGACGACGGCAGTCTCCAGATCTACCACGGCAAGGTGTTCAACGATCTGATGCAGGACCCGACGATTGTGCCGGTCAAGGTTCTTCGGGGCCACAAGGTCGTCAGCAAGATCGGCGTCATGGATATCGACTGGCACCCGCAGCACCCGTGGTGTGTCAGCGCCGGTGCCGACGGGACCTGTCGCCTGTGGACGTAAGCGGAGCGGAGAAATGGGTCATGTGTCTGTGTCTGTGTCTGTGTCTGTGGCGGGAGCATCGGTTCTATAGTGTAAGGGAATAACATAGCGTTGGCGTTCCAAGCCCGGTCTCTTCGAACTTTGGCGTATCATCCATGCCGTGATGCGCGCGTAGGTGATAGTATCTTACCTACCTAAGGTATGCAGCCAATGTCGAGGGCGTGTGAGTCGGCTCTTGCACTGTAAGCGCTTCATTCCATGTCACAGCGACGGCGGTTGGTGACGGTCCTCCAGTTCCAACCACTTTGCGTTGCCTGTTGCCTCGGCTGTTACATGGATGTACATAAGCCTCTGGGTTGTACATGTACCCGACCCTTCTCGAAAAGGAGAACCTTACTATGGAGCTAGGAAATGCAGACTTCAGATGAAAGGGAAGGAGCCACTGCTCAGCAGTACTTGCCTTATCTAATGCGCGAACCCGTTCCAGACCAGATCCCCCGAGTCCTTGCTCGCTCGCTCTCTCGCTCTCTTTTCTCTCTTGTAAGGTATCTGCTGGACTGCTCACATACATCTAATTTTGGCCTCGTCTGCTCATCACCTTCTTCCTCACGCCGAAGAAGCTTGAGATGTCACCGTTCGTGACCATTCATCTGGTCCCTTTCGCCAGCGACTTCTCACATCATTGTCTGCCACTCGACGAATGCAGGGACCGACGCAAGTAAGAATGAAAGATCACCCACCGTCATGCAACTCGCGTCATCCAAGACAATTGGCCCGTATCGTCGCAGCAGCACTTATGCGGCTTTCCACGGCACAATACCTTGCCAACATCAATAGCGTCTCTACCAGATTGACATCATAAACCTGTCCTCCGGCTCATCATCGTCCAAGAGGCCAACATATTCGGAGAATGCCGCGAGTACGATCGACACGCAGCTGCGCGCTCTGTCGTACGATGATCAGGTCCGAGTCTGGCTTCAACCGACACCACTGTGTGGCTGTGCCAGCGGCCGAGCTCGGAAGGACAGATGATTCGCCGCGGAACGGATCCGGTGTCGAATCAATCACTTCATCTCGACCATACGCACACAGTTCGCGCCTTGAGATCTTGGTTGTTCTGAAACGCGCGGTTTTGGCGAGGCCGATGTTGTGCGGCACGCTCGGTCTCTGGGGCTGAGGCAGAGGCGCCTTGGAGACTTGACCGGGGCTGCCGAATAGACGTCCCACGCTGAGTCTCAGGCGCATAAAGGCGCATTCGTCCCCTACATGGTCCCACGAAACCAACAATCGTTGTCGTCAGTGCCACGTATAATAGTAAGAAGCCAACCACCCTGGCTATCGTGCGAGTTCCCCCCGGGTGTCTGCTCGCTACGTCTTGCGCGAACGCCAACAGAACCGCACCGCCATTCTCAATGTCTTCCACGGGAGACTTCGCTCCGGGCTGAACAAACAGAAGCTGGGTCAGACCAGCAGGAAGAACCAGGTCGTTACCCATTGATGACGTGAATCGAGCAGACGGTTCCATCACAAGCGCGTTGTCACGTCCGCCTGCCTTTGAATTGTCCATGGCAACACTCTGCTAGGCAGGCTTGTGACCCAATGCACTATCAGTGAGTCTGCCATGCCGTCCAGTTCATTGATTCTAAAACCCATATTCTATATTGGCATGCCCTGACATGGTCAAAGGACCATTCGACGTTGGAACGATTGAATGGTCCACAGCACGGAGGCCCTCCACGACGATCAAGTACAAGAAAAAAAGTTTATTACACATTATAATACAGGAGAAACCTTGCACCTGGTCACGTTCAAGCAGTGCAATCCTTGGAACGTCTGACCTCCTACCATCACGAACCATACCTGGTGGTCTCGGGATCCATCACCATTGCCGTTGAGCAGTTCAAAGGCTCGAGGGCTCTCCGAAGACGGTTCCGGTATGTATAACGGCCTCATCAGTTCTGTCCGATTGGGGGCTGACAACTTCGACCCAAGACGACTCGGTTTCCGAGAGCAAGGTGTCGACGGTGCCTTTCTTGACCTTGGTGCTCAAGGGAACTCGAGGTCGGTACAATCGGTCCGGTAAGGAGTTTGTCTCAACCCAGACGTTAAGAGGGCTCCACGTCGCATTGTTCAACGCTTCGATATTGGCTCGGGTCAAAGGCTGCGTGATCCCAGAGCAATAGTCCTGGAGGCCTTGACCAAGTGGTGTCTGGTTGTGTCCTTGCGTGTATATGGGCGATGGGGTCGGCGGCCTGGAAGCAGTATCGGCGGTTGCCTCGGCCCTGACTGTTGGCGTCGACCTCGACTCGTCCGTGGAGTTGTTACTAGATGCGTATGTTGTCGGGTTATCGCGGACAAGAGAAGGAGCTCTGGCGCGAGAGGAGGTCTCCTCACGATCGCCATGACATTCGAGGTGGTGAGGCTGACGTGATGGCTCGAGAGGTGCGCCGTGAGGGGTAGAGAGGGACTCCAGCTCAGCGAGCATTGGGTCGTATCTGGGCTGGTTGGCCATGGCGATAGTGAGGTCCAGAGATGAAGGACCTTGTGGGCAGCTTGGCAATCCACGGTCAGTGTCGGCGGATGGCGGATGACAAGATGCCGGCAAGCTGTGAGCTGGACGAGGAGCCCCGATCTCTGGTGCTTGCAGACGTCGACGCCTTGTTGGTAACTAAGCTGACTTGGCCGAACAGGAGCGTAAGGGGAAGCGAGAAAGACAGTGAGTAGTACCCAGGGTTGAAACGTGAACCACATTCACAAAAGGGCGAGTTCAAGATGATCACCAGCGCGGGGAAGGGCGCGCTTTATAGACACTGAGCACGACGCCCCAGCTGGCGGGTGCCGAGACAGGCTACCTGCGCAACGAACGCGGGCAAGGCAGCCCTCCCATCGAAAACAGGGGGAAGACTGACATATCCTTCCTGGCCGAGCACAGCAGATGGGCAGTCCATCGAGGCTGTGCTAGTAATGGGACCAGATCTTTGGCCAGCACCAGGTACGTTCCGCGCTTCCACCCACCTGTACGATACCTGCTCAAACTGCGACAAGGCTGCTTGAGTCAAGTACTCGCACGATTCCGACTGTCTGGGAGGTACACCCACCCCCGGGGAGCAGGCGGCACGCAAGCCTCTCTACCAAACATACATGTCAAGGCTGGGACTCGGTTTGCGTGGTAGCCCGAGTTCCACGCGCAGCTTCGCGTCCAGAGGCAAGATCGACTCGGAGCTCGACCTGGTCCGTTGTACTCGTACGTACGCCCCTTGTTACGCAAGGCAAGGCTGCTTTTCAACCGGTCTGGCTGCTTCGCATGGTTGCTTGCGGGAGTTGTTTTTCACCATCAACTACGGATGCCACCGTTGGGACACGCTCGAACTACGACACCACGCACCCTGCAGAGGCCGACCTGAGGCGGACCGGGCCAGGGAATACTTGACCAACCACAGGCTAGTCGCGGGGCGCCAATGCGGACACAACCCCAGAAAGTAAACACCTCGCCATGGTGGCCGTCCGATGCTCACGCTTGATTCGAGCAATTTTCACAAATCGTCATAGCTGCACCCAACTCGGCCGATAGACATCGGCTTCCAAGGGCCAGCAACGCCCACGCGGCCGTCTTCGCAATTTAGGTGTCGCATCCTGGCTTTCTTCAGCTGGCCCATTCAGGTCAAGTTCGGCTTGGTACGAACTAGAACACGGTTATTTCGGGTTTCTTGCAGTGGCACGACACTATTTGTGCGGACGTTGCAGGCTTAGGCGGACCCAACGACCCGAGTCGAACTCGGGGCCACACGTGCTCGCAGGATTAGCGCCATACGAGGACTGCAACTCTTTCAAGCGAGCGGGACCTGGATTCTTCGGCGCAAAGCCAGGGCACGAGAGTCAAAATCATGTCCCGCGAATTCGAGCACGGCGGCTCCGCGTATTGGCACCCAATCTCGTGAGTCGAGGACCTGCCGCCATGTGCAGCCAAGTGATCTCGGCTCCGCAACCCAATTCGGCTCGTTCCTCGCAAGCGCGTAACCAGTGAGCCTGTTCGCAAGACCCTCACTCGGCAGTCGGGCGTGCCCACTTGCTTACGAGTAGCTTGGTGTCACTCCGGACACCCGTACGACTGCAAGGGCTGGGCAAACGGTCCGTTCATCGCACCGTTCCCTACGAATTTAACGATGAAGACGAAGTTGCTTCTGGTGCATCAGAGACGCAGAGGCCCAAGGTGAGCAGTGGTTTACTTTGAGGGCAAAGACCAGCTCCCCTCTTTGGGGGGGGAGGGTGGGCGGCGTTTGGCATTGCGTAAGTCACTCTGTCATCAGACGGCTTGGATGTCTCTCATTGAGACGAGGCGGTTTCCCTTTCGGCCGACCCAACCCCCACACCAACATATTTGGCGCCTTGCCGCAATGTCCCCTACACCCAGGTGTCACTGGCAGGACGCCCCGCGCAAAGAGTCCGGAGTTTACGAGTGCTGACTTCTACGGAGTACGTGTAGGTCGCAAATCAATCCACTTTGCTGGGGTGGTCGACCCGGCAGCTTGGGCCAGACGTGAGGGCGAGGAGGGCCCGAGATTCGACGACGCAGGGGTCACGATAGCAGTGCGATGCGATCTCTGGGCGAGTGCCGGCAGTCGAAGCGTCCGTGCCGCCCAAGCTCGCTCAGCGTGTGATGTCGGAGCTCAGCGCAGCGCGCGCCGGGGCGTTCGAACGCTGCTGCGCTCTGCGAATACTCGGAACCTGAACTCGATGCCTTCTTCACCTGCCAAATCTGGTCTGTGTCCCATCGGGGTGTAGCTCGAGCTCTTCACATTTCACACAGTGCAGAAGGCCCCACCCAGCTTACCAGCATCATGACCACCCCTCCTGGCCCTATTCCAAACTCTGCTTAGCTATACAAGTAGGGGCGGCCCGTTTCCCGCCTGTCACGGTCCACGATTCACGGTGTCCACGATCCACGGTGTTCACGGTCCACGGCGGCGGCTGCGGCTCGTCTCGTACGAGTACGTGCGTAACACGCCCTACTGTGGCGGCTGAGTTTAGCCCGGCTGCAACCCACACGCCTCTTTTAACCCGGCTTGCTCGTGTGTTTCTGCACATGCACTCACTCCATTCTCTCCGCGCGCAGCTCATAGCATAGAGGAGTCTCCTGCCAGGGGAGTCTTCTGGAGACATCTCTGCTGAGCGTGGCAGACTGTTCGTTGTTGGGACAGGAGCCTCACGCGAGTATTCACGCGAGTATCCCCTCCCACAGGGGTTCAGTTGGACCCCAACAGCCCCTGCTGCGGTGGCTTGGAGCGTCGCTTGATTGGACTCCGCGCGCGGATCCCCGGCTGCCGGCCCGCGCAAATCGAGCCTTAACTCTGATGGGTATCGCTTCGGGTGCTGGGGCCAGTATGGCGTGCAAGTCTTTTTTTTTTTTCTTTTTTTTTTTATACTGTGTGATCTGGGGAGGGGACCACCGGAGTTGTATCGTGCGCGCAGTCGTACGGGCTCTGGGCGGGTCAAGATTCAGTCCTGACCGGCAGCAGCTAACTCACTCGTAGCGCACGCCCATGATGAAGCTACGGCCGCTCCGTGACTCCGCATCGTGGATGAAACCGTGGCGGACCCAATAACTTGGGACGAGCGCTGACAGCCGGGGAGGACTGAGCGCGCGGGAGCACCATTGACGACACTATCCGTGCCTAATGCGGACGCGGCTTGTGTATAGCATCACTCGGGGCGCGTTTCCGTCACTATCCGGCGACTCTCCCCACGTTTCCAGTGTCCCAAGGGGCTGGAAACCCTCTGATTCGACCCAGCACTTCAACCGACATTGTCCATTCCGGGCCCGGCAGCATGCCCGGAGCAGCCCAGCTGGCCAATTCGCGAATAGGATGCAGACAAGCCCACCCTAGCCGGCGGACTCGGCTCCATTCAACTACGGCAGCAGCCTCTCTTGGGCAACAGGGAGCCACGTTCAACAACTGCTTACTGGTAGCGTGCCAGCGTCGACGACCCAGTACGAGTAAGGGTTTCCTCGAACTAGGATGATGCTTTGATGGTGGATCATCTACGAACACTCACAGCCCAGAGGCACCCAAGTAAGTGCCTCCTCGTTAGTCTGGCATCGGAACGCCCCTGTCCCTGTCCCGCCCGCTGCTCTCACAGCCGCATGGCTGATCACCAGCCTACCGCTTTGACGCTCTGGCTCGTATTGAGCTCCACGAAAGGCCAAGTACCACAGCCGCCAGCTTGCTCGGGTCGATGCAGGGTTGGGCTCCTCGGAGTTCGGGGCATCAGCCAGGGCCAGCACGGCGCGGGGATAGGTCTCAGAATAGCTGGGGGAGGCGACTCTCGATCATCGACGACGGAGAGCCAGGCGGGTAGACCCGAAACAAAAGACCAATGCAACCACGGAACAGCCAACAGGTCTCTCAGAAGGAAGGGTGGCCAGCCAAGCCCAGTTGGTCGTACGATTTTCCAAGATCCAGTCTCAGAAAGACCGAGATTCCAAGATGGTGGGGAGCATCCCGACGAGACACCCAGTTTGGTTCGTCACCAGCTGGCTGCAACTGCACACAAGGAGCTATGTTAACCAGTGTGTGACTTTTACTCTGTCAAGGTGACTCTGCCGACCAGCGGTGGCCCTGTGTCGTCGGGAAAAGCGCGTCTGCGACACACCATGCTCATCATCTCTAGCCTTCGTCGTCAGGCTGTTGTCTTCCACTTGGCTCAGACAGATATACCCCTTGCGCTTGGCAAGTATAGCCAGGACGTCGCAGAGCCACAGCCACACCATCTTCCTTAGGGCCTTTGACAACAGAATTCCTGCTTGTTGGGCACGATGACTCTGCCACCGTCGCAGCCGCCGCCCCTCCAAATCTGTGACCCCCCAAACGCGTCAGTCGAACACCCAATCTCTGCTTATCGCCAAGGGTATTGGAGGGATATCAGACCATTCCAGGGGCCAAGTCAACGACAAGCAACCCAACTTCTCTCCTCTTATCAAGCATCATCCGTCAAGCATCATGGGCATCACTCGGTCAAACATCGAAGGTCCCTCGAGCAGGCATGACGACTGACAGCCCTCCTTGTCCAGCTGACGAGTATTCGGTGGAGCGGCTCTGGGCCTACGTCGTGCGAGTGCTGGCAGTCGCTAGCCCGAGGATTCTACATGCAGCCCAACAAAAGATCCGCTGGGAGTTGTGAACCAACGTTTCCTGGCCGTGGCCCTGTGTACTCGTACAAGTCGGCTTTCAGCTCGCCGACTCCCGACCTCCTACATGGGACATACACTCCGATTCCACCAGGCTTAGGGAATCAACTACACATGCAGTGTTGCAATGGCAGGCTTCACAGCAAGGAAGTGCTACCCCACATCGCCCAACCTCCCAAACAAGCGATTATCGACAGCTACTCGCCACCCCCTTCCATCCAAACGTTCACACCACGACGTGCAGTAGCAGAAGCAGCTGTCAAGCCTTCGGCGAGGCCGAGGACGGACACGCGAGGCTTGCAGGGGGGGGGGGGGGGGGGAGGGGAAGCACCTGTTGGTCATTCGCCAATGGACTCTTGGCCGTTCGAACGGCGCGGCTTGCTGTCTTTCGTGACTACTCTGTGCCGTGTTACTCCACAAGGCCGCCAGCCCGGCCGCGTGAGGAGCAAAATTTTCTTCGACGCAGAGCCTCGCAAAGCCCAGTTGGGGGGTCCCGGCTGTGCCGTGTCGGAACCTGCTCGCACACGTCCCTCTCGTCGTTTCTGCCCTGCCCGCATGGCTGCAACAATCACTCATAATATTGCCACCCCACCGATTCCCCCTTTTCGCGGGGGTCTCGACGCTTCGTTCAGTCAGCCAGGTGACTTGATGTTGTTATTGTGCCCCCGGGCATCCCTTTGTCACTGACAGACCACAGAAACATATCCTAACTCGCGCCCTGAACGTACAAACCCGAGGACGCTTGCGGGTGAAGGAACCGCAGCAGCTTACAGTGTTTCTTTCTCATGCGGCCCCGTCGCCCGCCGAGAAGAGGGAACACTGGCGAGACTAAAGACACAGATCCGGCACCTTGCATCTCATGGGAGCCCAGGGCTCGATCGCGGTCCTCCACCCACAGCACCTACACCGCCCATATCACACCGTGAAGGCTAACTTGCCGCGGACCCCACCCCCCTTTCCGACCCAGCTGGGTGCATAGCGTCAGCAAAAGTAAAGGGGGCTGCATTCACCCCCAAGTCTGATCGTGGATGCATGGAAGCAGGATGGAAGCCTCGCAAACCGCCAGTCTGGACACCGAGCGGTTTGATCAAGCTTCAGGACCTACACCAGCATCGCGCGGGGCCGCATTTCCCGCCTCGCCTCCAATTCGTTTACTGTCCCCCCTCCTCCACACTCTTCCTGCGCATTGGGGTGCCGCCCAGTGGCAGAAGCAGGCCCTCGTATCTCCCCTCGACAACAAGACAGCAAGAGAGGGAGACATCTGTGACTCGGTGACCAGCCCAGGCATGGCTCCGGGAGACTTGAGCCACCGCCGACGTAGTGATGAGACGCGGCGCATTCGAAGCGCCGCCTTTCCCCGTCTTACGTGCGTCTTGATGAGATACAAGGGGGCATCTTTCTCCCACTCCCTGCCTCGAAACTCCCTTGTATATGCCACGTCAGTGATGCCTGGCCCTGCCTTGTCTTGCGCCGCCACCGCCGCCCAGCATGTCCTTATGAAGCCCTTTCGCTACCCCGGAAGGCAGCAGGCGCCCTGCACCGTCACCGCCCGTCCCTATGCGGAGAAGAGAGTGGCTGTAACAGGCAACTCGTACCCGCTTTTGTCATGGCGGTCGTGTGAGACAAGGTGCACCCCATCGGAGCCCCTGGCTTGGTCTTGGTGACGAAATCGCCCCTCCGAGTCAGCCTTTCGCCTTGCTGCTAACTCCGTTGATGGCTGTTGGTTCCACGTGCCTGTCAGCTTGGCTACACTGGGTGAGCACGGCAGCACGGTGCATGGGCTGAAAACGAGAATGTGGGCAGTGAAGCCTTGCTTGCGGCCGCATGTGCGCCGCGCGGCTCCAGGAACTCAGGGGCTGCACGCAGCCGTGAACGGATCGGGAGGACAGGACCGCCCTTTCAGGCTCCAACATACACCGCGCGGTCGATGGCTCAAGGGAATTCCTGAACGGGGCTGCCAGCGCCAACAGAAGCGACTCTCGGCGTGGCCATTGAGAAGACGAGCCATGTCAAAGTTCAACATAGTTGCTGCCGCCGCTACCACCACTACTACTACTCTTCAGTTTCCAGCCGGGTGCGTTCTCTGACTGTGCGGTAAGGATGACAGGCCTGCGTTCCTGGCTGCCGTCCATGTAGAGTGCCAGCCCGCGGCCATGTCCACCTCGGATTTCCCCACGAAATGGCAGGAAACCAGGGCTTTACTTAGCTACGAGGTTGCTTACGCCGGTAGTTGAGTCAGGCATGCGTACTGGGGCCGCCTAGATGTAGCAGGCGTTTGCCCCAATGCTGCGGCCAAACGCCCAGGAGAGCCTTTGAAGCGGCTCTTTTTCGAGAAGCCTTCCGAGGCAGACTCGGCAGCCCGTATCCTGCGTGCTCTGTGGATGCCTACTCTTGTGACCTTGGCTGTCCAATACTAAGCGTGCATAGAGAGGGGGAGGGGCGTTGACATGTAGCGTGGAATTGACCATATTCGTTGGAGCAAAGACGATAATGTTGGGGGTGCTAACAAACACATGCTCGACAAAAACTACCGGAGAATCGCCCGTCGGTAGATTTTGTGCGCAGGCAGAGGGAACGGAGGAGGCCTGAGGGCGGGCTCACACCAGCTGTTTGGTCTCATGGTGCATGGCTCGAGGCTCTTTCCCTTGGTAATTGGGATGAAGATGTGTGGTAGACGATACTCTATACCGGATGGTGCAGTCTGAATGGTGGCGGGAAATGGAAAACCTCCTTATGCAACATATTATGCAGCAGCTCAACTGTCACGGAGTTGATAGATCAGGGAGCTCGTCGAGAGCTAACTGGCCTAAGAAGCCATCACTAAACGTAATATGGTCCGCGCCGCTTCCATGCTGGAGAAGTTCAAGTCAGGCCCGATTGATACGGCAATGGGCGCCGATTGAGTTGTAGCGAGGTCGCGAACCACATCTGTCAAGTACGATACAAGTCATCTGATGAGCCAGTGGTCAATGAAGAAGGCAGCAATCACATCAGGAGAGCCATGAAGATGTTCAGATTTGTCGTTTCATTCGCCTATCCCTTTACAGCCGGGCAGTACGGTCTGCCGATGTAAATGCAATTGATTGCTGTTGAATGGAGGACACCTGTGGCAGCAGGCAACCCTCACTCATAAAAGAGGAACTCCCTTCATCATTTTGACTCCTGAGGACACCGCCGATTTGCCTTGCCAACCGAGCGCGCGCCCAAGACGACTGGACGGGCGTGGCGTTTGAAAAAATAACCCAACCAACCAGCCGAAATAAGGAAGTAGACTCCCGGGGTGGAGGACCGCTGCGCGCGCGGGCGGCAAGCGGTCGCTTTCTTTGTTGTTTTCCCTTTTCCCTGTCCACGCCACGGCGCCCAAGCAACGTCTTCTTTCCTCCTCCCCGACCCCCTTCCCCTTGACGACCAGACCAGAACCCATACCGCGGCACGCACACGGGATGCGGGGCGTTTTTAACGGTAAGACTTCTGGAATCTGGAGCGGGCACCCGGACCGCCGAACTTCTTGGGCTCGCAGCGTCTGTTGTCGGCGACGAGGAGGGTGCGGTCGAACTGGGTGAGGGCCTGCTTGAGCATGTTCTTGCTGTGCTCGTCGACGTACTTCTGGTAGTAGGCGATCAGGGACTTGGCGATGGCCTGGCGGACGGCGTAGACTTGCGAGGTGTGACCACCACCGGAGACGCGGACGCGGATGTCGACCTGGGCGAACTTGTCGAGGCCGATGATCAGGAGGGGCTCGTAAACCTGCGGGAGGGACGTGTGTTAGTGATGGGTGAGCTTGGCACGCATTATCGGTTGCTGCGTTGCAGCAGCAGCAGCAGCAGCAGCAGCAAGACGGGCGGCGCGCGGTGTGCAGTGCTGTGCTGTTCTGTGCTGCGCTGTGCTGCTGGCGCGGGTGGTTGTGTGGCTGGATCGTACCTTGAAGCGCAGGATCTCAGGCTGGACGAGAGAGAGGGGCTTTCCGTTGACCTTGATCAGACCGGAGCCGGCCTTGCAGTGGGCGACGGCGGTGGCCGTCTTCTTCTTGCCGAAGCACTGGACGCTCTGGGTGGTGGACGACATGATTGCTGGGTGTGGTGTCGTGTCGGGACGTGTCGTGTCGTGTCGATGGGTGACGGACGGTTGGTGGTGTGGAGTGGAGGGTAAAGATATTCGCGACGACTAGCCAGACCTTTTTTCCGGGGACGGCAGCGCTGGGAGCAATCGAAGTGCACAGGTAGGGCTAGGTACTTTGGTGGCTGCGGGGACGGGGTGGAAGATGGAAGTACCGGTGTTTGCGGGCGGTAGTGCTGACTAGTGCTTTGCTGTGCTCTTACTATTTGCCTGTGCTGTGGCGGTACGTCCCTCCAATCCACCCGCCAAATCAATTTTCGACTTTTGCCGAGAGGGTTGTTTGCGAAAAAGCGTTTTTGTGGCCTACCAGGTGCTAATCCAGATTAGGTAGCAGGAGCCAGGAGGTCTTTTTTACCCGGAGAACAGCCGGACTCAAGACCCACCCATCTGAGTGATCCACGCTAGGCCAACTTGGTCAGCTCCTCTCGCCCCGCTGCCGCTGTCCGCGAATCCCGGCCGGTCTCCATGGAGGGCCCCGACCGCCGACGTCAGCCTGCACCTGGAGTCCGGAGCCCGGAGACGCCTCACGCCTCAGCAGCTTCAGCCTCATTACCGTCTAATGGCCAGATCAGCTTCATGACAAGCCGGCCTCTTTGACTTCGTATAGAAAAGCGTCCTAGTTGTTTCTGTTTTTCTTCTGGTTATATGAGGGTTTTCAACGAGGGTCGAGCGTGTATATGACGTTTCGGAACATGTGACAAGTTGTTCGCATCTTGCCCCTCCACTGCTATTGCTCTGGGCTCGCCATCTTTTCTACTCTCATTATCTCGACGCAACGAATCCCCAGTCTCGACGAAGGCAGGTCGACAACGTAGATCGAATCCCCAAGCAAAACCATGTCTCGCAAAGGCGTTGGCCTGGCCGCGTTCGACCGCTCGCGCCTCACGTCGGCGCAGTTCGCCTCACACGGCACGTCGCTGCGCAACACCAACGCCCAGGCCCTCGAGACCCAGCTTGCCGTCTTCCGCTCGCTCCTGCAGAACTTCGCGCAGACTCATGCCAAGGACATCCGCTCCGACCCGTCCTTCCGCGCCCAGTTCGCCCGCATGTGCGCCGCCATCGGTGTCGACCCGCTGGCCTCGTCCTCGTCCTCGTCATCCTCCGCCTCCGCCGCCAGCAGCATCTGGGCTCAGCTTCTCGGCCGCAGCGTCAACGACTTCTACTTTGAGCTGGCCGTCCGCGTCGTCGAGACCTGCGGCGCCACCCGCGCCGAGAACGGCGGCCTCATCAGCGTCCGCGAGCTGAGCGAGCGGGTCATGCGCGGCCGCGCCGAGGGCTCTCAGGAAATCACCGAGTGAGTCACCTCGCCTTACGTCTTCGTTCTGTGCCCGCCGGATCTCGGCTGACAATGGTTTGCTTCCCAGGGATGATATCTTGCGTGCAGTCAGCACCCTCAAGCCTCTCGGCTCCAGCTTCAGCGTGATCCGCGTCGGCTCCAAGCCCCACATCCGCTCCGTGCCCAAGGAGCTGAACACAGATCAGAGCGCCGTGCTCGAGGCTTCCCAGGTCCTCGGCTACGTCACCGTCTCCATGCTCATGGTCAACCTGCGCTGGCCTCGCCCCCGCTCCCAGACCGCCATCGAGGACCTGCTGGCCGGCGGCATGCTGTGGGTCGACCGCCAGGTCGACGGGCCCGAATGGGAGTACTGGAGTCCCAGCTTCATTGTCATGGATGTCGACGGCCCGGCACTCAGCGCTGCTTCCATGGGCGGCTGAGGATGTCTGGTGCAAACCTGCGGCAGATAATGAGTGCCAGATCGGGTCAATTTGCCTTGCCCTGCCGCGCCAACGAAACGTACTTTGTGCTATGGATACCAGTCGAACCCGCACCAGCGTGATGGCACGAGACCGTTGCGGGAGATTGCAAGAATGCAAGTGAAGGGGTCGTGTTCCGCGTGCAAGGGTCCATCGCAAGCGTGCAAGGACGCCCATGTCCATCGGCGTACGCCACCCAGGAACTTGAACCGAGGATTGAGCGAATTGAGCGTCGGCCAGCTACGGGCTTCGGACTCGGCCAGGGAACATATCTGCTTGCGTCTTGAGCATGGCACAGGCTGGCAAGCAAACGCCCAGGCTAGCAATGTATCGGCGCTTTCGCCTCGGGGCCTTTTGCCGAAGCAAGGAGCTTTGGTAAACAGGCAAATTCACTGCCTCGCTGGGGTCGACCTTGGGCGGTCCGGGAGCAAGGTTTCCCAGGGCTTCAAGTCGGAAGCAGCAGGGTACTCGTATGTCCCAGGCGGAGCCCAAGTTACAGAATTGCCATTCAGCTTCCGGCAACCGAGCCACTGTTTGAATGCAGTGAGCGGGCGCAAGGGAGGATGAGCAACTCTCAAGGTTCCGGGGCCATGAGTGTTTTTGAAGCACGACCCGGAAGCGGGCTCGTGAGATGCTCGACAGTTGAATACGACGGGCCGTGGAAGAGATCACTTCGAGTACGAGCGTTGAAAAATCAATCAGGATCCAGGACAATCGAGAGACTCTTGACTACAGCGCTATTCGCGAGAAAGCGATTGATCATGCGCTTCCACAGGAAGGTCTTGTCGTGAAACCTGAGGAATTAAGCCAGGCCTTGCTATGGCAATATAGACAGAGCCCGTGAACTACACCGAGGGCTTCATGCACACATCTGACTTCTCAAATTTGAATTTTGTCGGCGTTTGGGGTGATGATGGACCGATATAGGACTCGAAAATTCCCTATTTTCAACTTATATACACTACCATGCCATATCGATGCGCCACCACGTTCTCATGCTTTTGGAAAAACCACCTCGCGGGGAGGGAGACAGACAAAAAAGGATAGAAAAACCAAGACGCTATATGCCCTTCCCTTACTCCTCGTCCTCGTCCTCGTCCCCGCCGCCCTGGCGGGCCTTGGCCTCCTCGCGGGCGCGCACCCACTCGGCGGCGCGGGCGCTGACGCGCTCGCGGCCCTTGGCGTCGCCGTGGGCCGACTCCCAGTCGGCCCAGCGCTTGAACCACTTCTTGGCGGCGCGGGCCTTGACCCCCGGGCTGCGCACGGCGCGGTCGAAGATGTCGCGGATGACGGCCGGGTCGGCGGCACCGTCGTGGCTCTTCATCTCGTGGTCCAGCAGCTGGCCCCAGAGGTCCATGCGCTTGGGGAAGGCGGCCAGCAGGCCCTCGAAGGCGGTGCGCCCGCGCTCCGGGTCGCGGTGCGCCGACGTGTACTCGAGCGCGGCGAAGCGCGTCATCAGCGCCAGGCGCGCGTGGCCCGGCAGCGCCTGCGTCGCGCGGCCCACCAGCGCGCGTGCCCGCTCGGGCTCGCCTCGTACCGAGTGCAGCCAGTGCGCGTAGTTGTGCCACACGCCCGGCGAGCTGGCGCCGAACTTCTTGGTCATGGTCTGGAAGAGGTCGTCCGCCTTCTGTTGAGGGACGGGTTAGCATGTGTGGGATCTAATTGCGAGGGTGGTGGTGAGAGGAGGGGCGGGGACTTACCTGGTTCTTCTCCTCGTGGATGTAGATGGTAGCTAGACGCTGGTAAACCTCCTGAGGGTCGTTGACCTGGCAGGCGCGCTTGAAGACATCGTCCACGGTCTCCTCGTTGCCGAAGCGGACCTCGAGGTTGAGGAAGGCGACCCAGGCGTTGAGCTTCTCTGTCTCCTCGGAGCTGTTGATGGTGCGCACCGCGCGCTCGACGACGTCGCGGGCCTTGGCGAGCTCGCTCACCTGCATCTGGTGCGCCATGTACTGGATCCAGAGCTCGGACGAGTTGGGCTGTCGGTTCAGCAGTTGCTCGTAGTCCACGGCGGTGCGCGGCCCGAAGGCGTCCAGGTCGCCGCTCTTGTCGACCTCGATCTGCGCCTTTCTGCGCTTCTTCTTCTTGTCCTGACCGCCCGCCTCCTGGCCGGCATCCGCGTCCGCCTGGTCGTTCTTGTCCAAAGCATCCGCTGACCAGTCAAAGCCGCCCGCATCGAGACCACCAATCTCCTCATCCTCCTCGTCATCGTCATCCTCGTCATCATCATCCAGCATATCAGAGTCGTCATCAGATCCGGGACCGTTGTCAGTGCCAGTGATGGTGACACCCGCATCCTCCATATCGTCGTCGCTGTCATCGGCCTCGGCCGAATCCTCGTTGTCGTCACTGTCAACAAGAGCCGCACCAGCATCGTCGTCTCCGTCGCTCATATCGCTATCTTCGTCTTCGAAGTAGGAAGGCTTTAGTCCAAAGCTGACCCGCCTCTTCTGGGCATCGACACTGAGGATCAACGCCTTGACAGCGTCGCCTTCCTTCAGCAGCTTCCGGACATCCTCAACGGGCTTCTCGGCCATTTCACTTCGGTGGCAGAGGCCGCTGACATTGTTGGATCCGTCCAGCAGGATGAAGGCGCCAAAGTCCTCGACCTTGCGCACAGTTCCCGTGACGATCTGGCCCTTTTGAAGATCGGTGTAGGTCTTGAGTGGCACGAACTTCTTGTCGACAACTGACGGCTTGAGGCTCATCTGAACGTGGCCGACTGTGGGATCGACCGAGATGATCCGCCCCTTGACAAGCTGGTCGATCTGGAAACTGTCCTTCCAGTCTTTCAAAAACTTGTCTGACAGATCCGAGATCCTCACCATCGCAGTGACGTCTCCACCAAGGTTCACAAACAAACCCTTGTCGGCGACATTCTTCACAAAACCACGGACGATGTCACCAGTGCTGAGCTGGGAGATTCCGGTGATCTCGCGGTCCTTGACAGGCAGAGATGAGTTGAGGACTCTCGACGGGCGGGCGGAGAAGCGAATCTTCTTGTTGCTCTTGTCGACGTTTACAACAGAGACTCGGATGATGCCATTCCTGCTGTGGGACATAGTGCTCGCCTCGTCGTAGTCATCGCTAGTATCGATCAGGTGAAGCGGCCCCGATACAATATCGCTGAGCTGAACCATGATCTGTCGCTCGTTAATCTTGGTGATGCGGCCAGGGACCACCATGTTCTGCTTGACATCCTCCCACTTCAGGTTGGCGGAGGCGCCGGCTGAACGGGCTGACAAGTCCAGGCGGCCTTCAGCGGTATCGACCCCGAGAACTCGCACACGCAGTGCCGAGCCGATTGGGAAGTTGGCGGAGACATTGTCAAGTTGAGACACATCATCCGAAAGCTCCATCAGACTCAATCTGCCACGAACGTTGGGTGTGATGTTGACCCAAACAAAGCTGGGCTGGATCTTGTTAATGAATGCAATGTGGCTAGATCCGACCTTCAAGTCCTCAAGGGCCGCTGGCGCCTTGTATGTACCCGACAGAGAACTGGGCTTGGCGGAGAGTTCAATCAGGGAATGCGTCGAGCGGTGTGTGATGGGCAAAAAGCGGTGGTTCTTGGCATCGTGTGTGCCCAAAACGCGGACTTTGATGGTCTTCTCCTTCTTGAACTGATCCAAGGGAGCTTTCGGGTTTGCAATCTCACTCCACTTGTCGAACGCTTGTGACATGTCGACACGACCTTGGATGTTGTCGGCAAGCTTCACGTTGATCTGTGTGTTCTTGATCGAAACAACCTCTGCTTTCACGACCTTGCCAATCACGACGTCGTCCATAGAGGAGACGGCGCCATCCACGGGGTTCTGCGCTTGTTCTGCAGGGCCCGTGGAACAGGTTTCCTTGGTGGCGGCTGTGCCCTCTTCGAAAGAAGGCGATGCAACGACGAGTCGGTTGTGTTCCTTGTCGACCGAAGCAATCTTGACGGCTAGAGACTGAAATTTCTCGAGGCCAAAGTTGGAGGTCTTCTGGTCGTCGAGGGGCAACTTGGACTTGGGCAGCAGAGCAATGACCTGCCCAGCGAATTGAACAAAGGCGGCAGTGACAGTGATGTTGCGGACAAATCCTTGGCGAAGCTCGCCGACCTTGGCTTCCTGGACCGAGGCCAGGAGCTTGCACTCCTGGGCAGCCTTGACCAGGTTGGGTTTCTTGGACAGTACCAGTGAGCGACGTCCCTCGTTCTTCTCCAGCACAACCAGGTCGTTGAGTGTCTGTCCGACTCGGATGCGGTTCAGTGCCTGCTGCCTCTTGCTGGGCTTGTCCGACAGATGCTTGGAAGAGATCATAGCTTTCAAAGAGCTGTCAACGAGCTCAACGAAAACATCGTCCTCCGTCTTTTGGACGACCTTGGCCGATACGACTGCGCCGAGGGACAGCTTCTTCAGCGCAGACTGCTTGTCAAGACCAAAGGCAGAGGGGTCCTTGCACGAGACGATGAGCTTCTTGGTGTCGGCATCAAAGTTCAATACGTGCACATTAACGACCTGGCCAGCGCGGAAGTGCTCCTTAGGGTCGGGGATGTACGCCTCGCTCATTTCCGAGACGGGAAGATAACCACGCAGGGTACCATAGAACTGGACAATCGCACCGTGGGCGTTGACGCTGATAACGGTACCGGGTACCTGCATGCCCATGACGAGCTCTTGGAAAGACTGAAGCGGCTTCGCCTCGGAGTTGACGAGAGTCTTCTTCAAGGTGAGTCTGACCTGGCGCTTGGAGGTATCTTTGGAAAGAACCCGGGCCTTGACCTTCAGGCCCTCTCTGTACTTCCTCTCGGGATGTTGCAGGCGAACGTCCGAAATGTGCATCTCCGGCACAAAGCCAGTAATCCCTTCAGCAAGCGTGACGAGAAGCCCGCTCACGCCATCCTGACCGATCAGTATCTTCTCGACCTCACCATTCACAACCTCGCCGACAGGGATGTCTTCGATACGCAGAAAAGGTTGTTCCAAGATGCGCTGCTCGAATGACAGCTGGAAGATGGCGTCGACAGGGTTGTAGCCCAGAACGCGACCGCGGTGAACAGAGCCGGTCTTGAAAGAGCCTGTGGTGCTGGACAGCATGTCGACCTTGCCGTCCTTGACACGAGAAATGTGGACGAAACCAGGGACTCCTTCGATGCCAATGTCGACGAACAAACCGATCCCGGCCTCGACCTTGGTCACGGTGCATTTCTCGACCACCGAGGAGATAGGCAACACTTCGACAGGTGACTGCGATGCCTTGACGTGCTTCGGCTTCAGGTTCATGACGTGGTCGAGGACAGACACGCCAAGCTTGAGATCTTTCGCGGCGGG
The DNA here is from genome assembly GCA_006538405.1 of Hansfordia pulvinata. Lineage (NCBI taxonomy): Eukaryota > Fungi > Ascomycota > Sordariomycetes > Xylariales > Hansfordia > Hansfordia pulvinata. The sequence goes on along the minus strand of BJKQ01000008.1, from coordinate 1,283,911 downwards.
GAAGTTGCAGATGACCCGAGCCTTGAACTTCTGACCAATTTTGTAATCGGTTTCCAGCTTCGCGTCCTGGGGCCCCAGTCCGGAGTGGACCAGGTCGGCTGTGACGTCGAGCGATCCCATGACCTTGCCTGCGAGGCCGTGCGGGGAGATTTCGGAGACCATCACCTCGACGGCGGAACCGGGGAGGAAAGTGTTGATTGTGGTAGCTTCAGCAGCATAGTTCTGCACTCTGCCGATCTTGTTGGGGAGAGTCGTGAGTTGTGCGACCTTGCCGTTCGTGCTTTTGCTAGCAACCAGGCACAGCAGGACATTTCCGGGTTGCATGTAGGATTCGGGAATGTCGCTGGCCAACTCTTTTCTAGGCAGGAAACCCTGCAGCATGGAGCCGTCAAGGCCGAGGTCCAAGACGAAGCCGTGATCCTCAGCGCTGATGACAGTGGCCATCACGGTCGCATTGGGAACGATTTCCTTGTTTGAGAGGCCAGTGTTGGCGTGATCGGACCGCAGTGACAACTCGATGTGTCTCTTGGGCTTACCGGCCGAGGCGGTAGATTCGTCGATAGTGGAGGTGACGTAGGCGCGAACGTATTGGCCAACACGGAACAGCTGGTTCATGCTGAGGTTGCTGTCTTCATCGTCACCTTCTTCCTCTTCGTCTTCGGCCTCGGCTTCGGCGGCGATTCTTTCGTTGAGGGTCTCGGACACGGCGGTGATGGGCACGTGGCCGATGAGGTTGTTAGGAAGGGCCAGTGTGAGATCGAGAGCATTGACCTCGACAACTTGACCCAGTACAAGTGAGCCTTTGACAAGACGCTAGATAGGAGGTCAGTAAGAGGCTGAAACGTCTACGAAAAGGTGAGAGAGGGGCGGGCGGGCGCACCTTGTAGTTCAAACTTTCAATCTTGATGGCGTCCTCGGCGGGCTGTGACTTGGACCCGGACTTGGAATCCTTGGAGAATTTCGACTTCTTCTTCTTGGAGGCCCTCTCGGCCTTCTTGTCGGAGCTCTTTCCCGACTGGTTCTCGAAGAGAACATCCTGCTTGGCCTGTATGGAGATTTGCTTCTGCTCCATGGGGGACAGAACGCTTCCGCCGCCACGGGGGAAGAGGGGCTCCTCATCCTTGAGACGGGACACGGCAGGAGCGGCGGCGGAGGCCTTTGAGGGTTTGGGCGCAGCATCGGACTTCTTGGCGGAGGGATTCGTCGTCGTCGGTTTGTCGGACTTTGATTTCTTGGAGGGGGTAGAACTGCTGCTCGTCTTGGCTGCCTTTGCAGAGGATGGGGCGCCAGCGGGAGCGTCCTTGCGTTTGAGAGAGCTCATCTTTGCATCCGCAATGCCGGGTATGTACCACGGCGCTGAGCTGGCTGGACTTGTCGAGGGGGGTGGTCGTGCCGTGCAAAGTGGTTCGAGGATGCGATGCGACAGGCGGCCTTCATCAGCAGCCTGCCTCGCGGGAGTAGTCAATCGCCTGCTACAAAAAAATTCTTATCTTATCGCCATGCCGCCTGCCGCAACCCAAGTCACTGGAGCTAGGCCCACCAGGACCCCGTGCAGGTCCTCACTCATCGCCTCGGGGCCTCTGGAGGGGATGCGGCACAAAGGCGCTAGTCTCATTCGGTTTCTAGCGCAGTGCTTCTGTCAAAGGGATCCAAATGTGACTCCGCCATCGACGTGCATCACCAGATGCGTACGATTTTCTTGAAGCATTGAAGCTACATTTGCGACCAAACTAAACCTAAAAGCTCTGACGGCGTAGGCAACAGGGGCATCTAATAACTCGAGATGAGTAAACGAGTTCATTACGAAAGAAATAATGTGGGAGTATCGCGATCACACCCAGTAGCGGGCCCGCGTCTTCAATCGCACATGTGACAAGCAGAACAAGAACCCCCCCTCCCCATTTCTCCAGATCAACACCATGTGACTTGAGCGCCGCAGCCCAACGACAATGATAGCTCCAGACTTGCCGCGCTCTTCACGAAAGCTACAGTCTGTCATCCTCTTCACCCTCTTCAAGGCTCATTTGCGCCAGCGCGTGGATTGGCGGTCCTTCTCCCCGCTCCAAGACAATGCCTGCCAGCCGTTCAAAGCAATCGACTTCCCTCATCGCGTTCCTGGCAGCTTGGTCATTGTTTAGAAGCCTGAGTGCATCGAAGTCGGTTTCTGAATCACCAGTCAGCCCAATTTGATAGGTATCCAGGAACGAAGGGTAGAACGAACCGTCGAACGAGGCCAAGACAAAGTCCTTCAATCGATCATCATCGGCCACGCGACTGGCTTTCAGGGCCAGCAATTGGAGGAGCATAGGCAAAGCCAGCCGTGCCTTGAAGTGGGTTTCCACAAACGCAAGGGTACTCCGCAGCTCTTTCTTCGTGACACTGAACCTGGTGTAAAACCGTTCCGTGCGATGAGCCCTCACAAGCCTTGCCCACACGCCTTGCTGTGGGTCTTCAAAGGCCTGGAATATCCCGTCAAAAGCCACCAACTTCTGGTCCACGAGATGATCCATGCACACTATGCTGCTGTCACCTCTTGCATATTGCAAGCTTCCTTGTGACAGATACTCGCCAAAATAGTAGTCACCGCGCGCTCGAAGATCACGAAACCTTTGAAGCTCACCCGAGTCCGGCGCGGACCTCGATAGTAAAGCATCCATGAGCTCAATGTCTTTGACGAAACAGCCCCTGGGTATGCTCCGTGTGTCAAGGACGAGCAGAAAGAGCTCATCCCACGGTTGTTCTTTCTCGAAATGAAGATATCGAGCGTAGTAGAGGGCATAGAGCAAAGAGCTTGTCCAGCTCATCAGGTTGCAGGTGACGACATGCGAAGACCGGCCTCCCTGAAGGTGCTGGTGGAGGCGATTAATGGCGATTCCTGTTGATAGCTCGAATATGTCTGGACAATAACGGTTGATGGGTTCGCCTGCAAACACACGCGTGACGAAGGGAGAGGTGGCATGGCAAGCCGCCGTTGTCCCTCCGCTTTCGGGGCCGGAAAGCCGAAACAGATACCTCGGGACCTGATTCGCGTCAAATAAGGGCATGTGCGCCTGCCGTTCTTCCTGTGGTGGTCGAAATGGCTGGTGGCCAGCCTCGCCCAGACAAGTGGTACATCCTGAGCCACTCATTGCAACGTGAGTAAAGTAGGTAGGTTGATTGGATAGATAATAAGTTCGCAAGGTAAGTAAGGCAGTCGGGGCGATGGTCTCATTCCCGACGAGAGACCAGAGGAAGCGCCGCTCGTCGGTTTAAGTATGGCGGACAGGCAGCTTGGCTGACGCGTTCATTACGCAGACTATTTGGCAACGTCGCAATATTGGATGCAGACGGCGAACCGTGACTGCAGTCCTGAGTATACCACGGAGTATGAGTGGCCCAATCTGCGCGTTAGGACGTTTGGTTTTCGCAGGGCGTCTCTGAGTGGCGGACGAGGCAATGGATGGCTACCAGCATGCGGACGAAACCGGAAATGCTGGCCTCTCGCCGTCGGGTATGACCCTGTCGGGTACAAGGTCAGATGCACTTGATAGGTGGAAAGCTCGGTGCTTCCGCGAGTTAAGCGCATGGGATAACGGGTTCACGCCTTCTCGCATCGGCAGGCGTTTGCACAACAGCCAGATCGCTTGCGCGTCTTGTGACTCAGGTTTATGACTCGCAATGGACTCTAGAGTCTATGGCTACACATGACATGCACAGATAGCAAACAGTGGTATGAGGCTCATGTTTTCAAAACACGTGGTATGATTTGAATACGGACAAAAGTGTCTGATAAGACGTTTGCGACACCCGGCTGTCACAGCAACGATAAACGAGCGGCGCTGATTCTGGCACATTTTGCCTCCACGGAAAGACGGTCCAGCCCAGTGTCCGCCTAAAAACAGGCGGAGCCTACCAGCACTTCCCGAACCATTATAGATATTGTTGGATCGATCATACTTAAGTGTAGACACATAACGATGTAGAAGTGGCTGTGTAGAGCCTCAACATCCTGTATCGTGAGTGACTCCCTTCTGCAGCTTTCCTCTAGCCGTCCAGGATGAGGCTTGTGAGTGTGCACACGATCGCGTCTTTCTCAGTTGGGTCAAAGTGGCCCTTTGCGTTCTTGGCCAGGTTTTGAAAGCACTCGAGCTCGGGCGTGCAAGGAGGGTCAATGTTCAAGTCTCTGAGTCCTTCCTCGACCTCGGCCCCTAAATGGCAGGTCAGTACAGTCGTCGATCTTGATTAGTACAGGAATTCGTACGGTGAAATGTTGCGAGGCAGTCCTCAGAAGTGGGATCATGACGGTTTCGCTTTCTCAATGAGAGAAGCATAAGTGAAATTGGCGCGACCCAGCTGGGCCCAAAGCATGCTTTCACCAGTGCGGTGGCCCTTTGGATTTCGGTACCAATCAGACCGATTTCTGGCGCGTCGTTGTTCAAATGGTCGGTACAGTGCTTCAGCACGGCATTCACCCATTGAGCTGGGTAGAGACTCGCCTGGTTTATCTGCGGAAAGAAAGCACCCAGCCCGAAGTCGATCAAATCTTGGATGCTGACGTGGACACTGCAGCGACCGATCTTCATACTTCCTTGCGAGATCTATTCACCGAAGTAGTAGGGCCCACTGCGAAGGCTTTGGAGACTTCGAAGCTCCACGAGGTCGCGATTATTTGGATGCATGAAGTGGTCTGCGGTGGCTGTCAAAGCGCGGATAAGTTCAGTGTCCCGGGCGAATGCGTCCTCTGGCAGCTCGTGGGTGTCTATGACCAACAGCTTGATGCGTCTCCAATCTTCGCCACAGAAAATGTGTCTGTATCTGGCGTAGTAAAGAGCGAAAAGAAGAGAGGTCGTCCAGCTGATCAGGTTGCTGCAACCTCCGACAGGTGGAATTTTCCATTGGAGGTGGCCATTGAGCATTTGGACGGCATCCAGTCTAGGTAACTGGAGGAGGTCTTTGTGAGAATCTTCAGAAGACAATGACCAAGCGGATTGTACAGCGCAGGCGCTCGAGCTGCCAGCGGTGCCGGGTCCATGAAGCCGAAAGAGATAGCGGGGCACTCGCTGTGCTTCGAAGTCAGGCATTTCCTGACGCTGAAGTTTGGAGGGTCGAAAGGGATGATAATCCATTTCGGTGGCTTGTCTTGTCGTTGCTTATTGTGATGGCTCGAAACGGTCCGTATGTGAGGCGGTCAGGCTGGTAAATCAGCAGGACTGATGGAAACCCGCACCCAGAGACAACAAAGATGGTAGAGATGCGGTGATGGGGTGATGGGGAATAGTCCCGGTGTTGCCTCCAGACGAGGTGGGGCCGGGTTGACGGCCGATGCATTCCAGTCACTGGGGTGGCGAGAGCAGCTGCCGGGGCTTCACCCATGACCTTGGCACACGCTGCCATTCGGAAGGACCAGCCCAACCAGGCACACGCGTGGATGCAGGCACGCGTGCACTGTTGAGGCGGTCGGGGTCAGGCCGCACGTTGGCGCGGCGCACCGGGAAGCTACGGTGGGGCCTTGCAGGGCTCGTGGACCGGTGCTCCTGTTGCCGCCCGTGTTGATGTAGGTACCTCTTGTGTTGGCACCTGCGCATGATTATTACGTGTACATGCCCGGATTCCAGACATTCAATGCGTGGTTGCGCCCCTCTACCATCTTCAACTTCACCGTCGGGATTGGCTGCCGTGTTTACTTTTCTCCTCATCAACCGACGGCGATCGCCGACGGGTGCTGCAGAGCCAGCAGCACCGTCATCATGAGCCCGCGAAAGCGATCCAAGCCCAACCCGCCTTTGCCTGCCCAGCCAGGCCTCACGGCTGCAGGCGATGGCAGCGACACCGCTGCTGCTCCTGGTCTTGGGGCTGCAGCTGGTGAGTCTGGGCCCGGGCCTACTCGTAGCCCGCCTGCGGGCACTGCCCTCGGAGCGCCGAGAGGCAGCAGCCGCGCCCGTACCTGGGGCGGGAGAGCTGGCGGGCGCCTGTCAGCGACCATGCCCTCGCGGACCGCCAATCTGGGCGACATGATGTCACTCCTCCGGTCATCCACCACGTTGCAGCCGCCTGCGCCTACACCCACGTTGGGCTCAGCGTCGGCGACCGTCTCGGCATCCGCGCCTGCACCCATGCCTCCGGCTGTCTCCGGCAACACCAGCACCACACGTCGCGCTCCTCCAACCTCGGCTTCGTCATCGCTTGCTGCCGCCTTCATTCCGCCCAAGACCAACACCACCGCTCCCAAGCCCGCCCTTAGAAAGCCACCTTCTCTCCAGGACATGCCACCGCCGAAAAGAGGCGAATCCGATGCATCCACCAGCTCCGCCACGACCAGCAAGACCGCGGCTTCGTCGTCCAAGACCGCTCCTAAGCCCAACCAGGTATGCGTGCATCTTGGCACCTCGCGCTGCCACCCTCGTACACGTGGTTTTGGTTCCCATCATCGCCTTTCTCATCCCATGGCTGACCCGTGATTCCTCGTCGATAGGTCCGCAAAGCTCGCAGCTGGTATGGAGCTTGGCCGCGTAAATCCCAGGCCTCAACTCAGGTCGCCCACGACACAGTGATGGGTGGCACCCTTCGCCCAGACACTGTTCCCGACTTCAAGCGTTTCGATACCAGAAAGAGTCCTACTCCTTCTATACACCAGTCCGATGCCATGTCTGTCAAGACTTTGCCCAAGATCTCTGAGACCGAGTCTCAGCAGCCAAAGCCCAATCATCCTGGCGATGCAGCCCCTCCACCAACGCAGGATGATGCCCAAAAAGATATCGATATGCCCGACGCCCAGCCTGATAGCAACGGCGATGATAAAACGACATCAAACCCCGACAAGGATACAAAGGGTGCTGCTACTGATGCGCCCGTCGGGGAACCCCAGGCCCGTCCGTCATCATCAGCTGGCTGGCTCGGGGGCTGGTTCGGAAGGTCGCCGGCGCCGGAGAGCACGATAGACGCCCTGAAAAGCCCGGCAAATCCCTCCTCGTCGCCAGCACCCCGACGACATACCGATGCCGGCACCAGGCCCCCTCATCTGCCCGGTGGAGTTGCGCCGACCGTAGCCGAGACACCGAAATCCCTGAAACCGAGAGCTAGCACTTCCTGGTTCGGACTCTGGACTACAGCCGAAGAGCCTTCTGCTGATGAGACTGATGCCGCAGCTGCAGGAGGTATGGCTGCGGACGAGACACGACGGGAAGATGATGCCAAAGCTAATCAGCTTTTGGTGATGCAAGACGCACCTGCGCCGGCACAACCAGAAAACAGACCTGCAGCTGGTTCGACTTGGGCCTTCTGGTCTAGAGACACGGGCGCGGCGCACGATCACAAGGCCGCCAATCCGTCGGAGACGGATCCAGGGGAGCTCGCGGTCAAAGGTGATGGCTCAGAAAGCAGTCCCAAGCGTTCTCTCGGCGTCGAAGTGAGGGACAGCCCCGCACCGAACAAATCACCACCCAAGCCGACTAAAGGAGCAGCGGCTAAAGCTGCCATTTCGAGTAAGAAACACAAGCGTACACGCACGCAGTCGATAGAGTCCGACGAGTCACCCTCGAGACCAGGCACCCCGAAACTGGATTCTCCCACGAAGGCTGCTCCTGACAACGCAACCTCAGTCACTCCAGCTGAGGCTCCGACCACCAATTTGCTTCTTCCATCCTTTCGGAGCACATATCGAATGAAAGAGAACCCGTCCATCATTCAACAAATAGCTCAGCTGCTCCTGCGGACCCAGCAGCCGCCGGCAAACCATGTATTCTTGACGCAAGATATGCCTCGGGTGAAGAAGGCCGTTGCCATCGGTGTGCATGGTCTGTTCCCAGCGACATTTTTGCGGCCGATGCTGGGCCAGCCGACAGGCACAAGCATCCGATTCATGAACCATTGCGCAGAAGCGATCCGGAGATGGGCGGAGGCCCACGGCTGTGGCGATCTCGAGATCGAAAAGGTAGCTCTTGAAGGAGAAGGCAAGATTGGCGAGCGAGTCGACGATTTGTGGAAACTCCTGCTCAACTGGATTGAGCACATCCGGGATGCCGATCTTATCGTTCTCGCATGCCACTCACAGGGTGTGCCTGTGGGTATTATGCTGATCGCGAAACTCATCGATCTGGGCATCATAAGCAATGCCCGGGTTGGCATTTGTGCCATGGGTTAGTACTATTCTTGCTATGCCTGCTTTGGCGATCCGTACTAACGACTCTCAGCCGGTGTCTCACTGGGGCCCTTCCCCGACTACAAGAACAATTTCGGTATGCTGATGGGCTCCGCTGCGGAGCTTTGGCAGTTTGCGGATCCCGACAGCGAGGTTTCCAGGAGGTATGAAAAGGCTCTGGAGACGGTCATCGATTTCGGCGGCCGCGTCACGTTTGTCGGCAGCATCGACGACCAGTTGGTGCCCATGGAATCGGCAATTCACTCGGCCGCATCCCACCCGTACATCTATCGCGCCGTGTTCATTGATGGTCGAGTTAACCCACCGGACTTTATGTCGCACCTCGTCGGCTTTGCTCTGAAGCTACGTAACCTTGGGATCTCCGACCACGACCTTATCCGTGAGCTGTCTTTGCCTCTTGCTGGAAGCCTCACCGGAGGTGGCCACTCGACGCTTTATGACGACGACCAGGTTTACGAGTAAGTCTGAATTTCGTACTTTCGTCTGGAATCTCGGGCATCAGAATGCTAACCATTACCAGCTTGGCCATTGCTCATACGCTGGAGACGACGAGCGTGAGCGGCGCACCTTTTCGCCTCCGCAAAGAGGGGGGTCTGGGTAGTGCAAATCCGTACGTGCTGCCGTGGACTTTACGAGGACTCCTTGAAGAAGGCTTCGTCAAGACAGAGCTTTACGAGGAGACGAACGAGCTGCTGAAGCAGTTCGACGAGTGGAAACCAATCACGAAACCGCTGAAAGACGTGAAGTATAGACTAGAGGCGGTCAGGTCTAAACTCTAGACGCAACGGGACACGAAATAATGCGAGCGAACTGACTTAGGAGTCTGCCCTTGGTTCTTTATTAGACCGATTTGGAGTTTTGGTTGACAATGACGAGGATTTCCCGAGCAAACGGCGTTTTGGTGGACTGTCGCCCCGAAGGAGCCCCCGCGAAGGAGACGGACATGTGCGGAGGAATGGCTTCTCTCGCATAACACTTAATAGGTGATTTAAGTCGACTGATGAATACACACATGAACACAATTGGGACGACCATGGGCGATGAGTGGGCGGTGTCCTCGGTGGCGGTGGCTGCAACATCCATTGACCAAGATGTTCTGAGCGGCCGGTCGTGAGCAATAAGGTCCAAGCTACCTAACTTAGGCCGAGATGCGGGTGATTGCCGGGAGAGGGGCGTGGTAGGCTCCCAGGAACGCTCGGGGGCGACAGGCGAAGCGGCGCCTGTGGGTTGCCCGATTGGCGCACAACGCAGTGTACGAGTAAGTGTGGCGGGTGCCGTGTGGCGATGGGATGGATGTTGGGATCATGGCGAGAGGCGCTCAGCAGCCGCGCGGTGGCGGGTGTTCTTGCAAAGCTTCCACGGCCAACTCGCCTCTGAGGATCACCTTCTAGGCTGTTCCGGCTCCCAAACCCAGCGAACCCGCCACTCGCGCCCATGACAGTGGCAACGCCGCCGGTCTTCTCGTCAAGTACTCGGCCAACTCTGAATGGGTGTATTTCATGACGCACATTTGGATTTCTATTTTTGCTCGCTCTCTCTGGCCGAAGCTGGGGAGCCGCAAACATCGTGAGTTGAGCGACGGCTTTTGCTTGCTCCGACGCTCGCTTACAACCAATCTGAACTTGAACTAGCCTCCCTACCTACCGATAGTCAACAACGGATAGATTGCACGATTGATGAGACGGAGCATCGGGACCGACCGGACCCTGTTGGCGCGCATGCGTCAGCAGAGATGAAGGGGTCTTGTTTCGCTTAACTACTGCTGCGAGGGCTGCGGATCCATGTCTCGCCTACTGGTATGAGTGCACGCACGTACGAGTACTCTTTAGCCACAGATGAATGGCAGTTGGATGGGCGCATGGATTTCTCGCGCCGGCCGGAGCACACGAATGTTTGTCACCAGGCGTCCCCGGTGCGTGCCGGTGGCCGGGATGCCCGGGCCCTCGGTAATTGCAGGGAGCGCTGCCAGCATGCGCTGCCCTGAAGAGTCGGCGAGACGAAGCCAGAGAGATCGAAGGAGTCTGGTAGGATTCCTAGATCGACAGGGCTAGCGGGCAGGTCTGCACGCCGACGTCGTCTGCGCCGTCTTGCCCTGCCATTTGTCAACGGACAATGCGGCGCGCACACAGGCATGGTCAAAGGCCCTCTGGGGTCACGATTCCATTCCTTCCCCTAACCTGGCAGGTGGCGGCGGCAAAGGCGATTTGTCGCCATGATATCCACCACCGCCCCTCAAGGCAGCGCGTGCTAGTTAGAACGAGCGGGGGGGACATGGCTTTGGATCGGGCCCTCGGGCACTGATGAGATATAAGAAATGACTCCAGCCCCCAATGAAGGCCCAGCACTGTGCGTGGTTATTGCTGCATGTGTTCGCATCTTGACAGACAGAAATATATCATTCGCAGGTTCCTCGACAGCTCAAGCTGTTTTTGGAGGCTATCGTCTATTTCCAAGCCCTGAAAGACCGAACGCCGCATCCATTGTCGAAAACCACCCAAAACAACAGAAAAAATGAAGCAGTTCACTTCCACTGTATTGGCCGCCATGGTCCTCAGCCAAAGGTAAGCCAGGGACCTGATGTGCCCGCAAGGGCGAGCAGAGGGCAGGGTTCCGCGGTCACAATGGGATTTGACTAACACCGGCACAGCGCCCAGGGTTCTCTCCTCAAGAGACTGGGGATCAACATCCCCATCGGCGGCCAGACGGAGACACAGGTGATGACGGGCCCCATGTCCACCATCATGCTGTCAACATTCACCATGGAGCCGACCACGACGTCGTCGTGGACGACGGGGCCCCAGATCACCAACCCGCCCTCGAACGACGAGAGCTTCCTCGGCCCCCCCAACGGTAATGGCAACGGCAACAAGCACTGTGACTGGCTTGAGACGACCACCGCCCCGCGGATGGCGATGGTGGTGTGCGCCAAGCGCTTTGCGTGCATGAAGCCCAAGCGGACCTGCAGCGACGGCGAGCACACGGGGCCCCCGACGGCGTGGACGGAGATTTCCAGCGTGAGTTTTGCCGCCCCTGTCCCGGCGTGGTGTCGCGTCGTGTCTGCAGACATGCCCCCCCAAGCGGTGCTGACCAGAGATGACACAGTGTACGGCGACGGTCCATTACAAGGCCGGCTGCGGCGGCTGCGCGACGTGTGCCATGTCCACGTTCGACCCCGCGACCTGGATGACCATCAACACCGACGCGGGCTCCAGCACCGGCAGCGCCAGCAGCGCCACCACCACCAGCGACCCGGGCGCGACCTTTGGCAACCTCGGCATCAACCCGGCCCTGACGCAGGCCGACACGCCCTCGACGACGCACCAGGGCGGCGCCACCAAGACGAGCGGCTCGTCGTCGGACACCAGCACGCCCACGGTCCAGCAAGCCACGGGCCCAGATGCGTAATGAAGCAGATGAAGAAGAAATCGAATACCGCAAGGGAAAGCAAGCGGAGACCGAAGCAGCACTTCTCAGCGAGCAGGCTTACTCCGCGTCTCGTCCGCAACCATTCAGTGTGTTGTCGGTTGTATATTTTTATAAGGCTAAAGGGTAGCCGTATCTTTCGTCCAGGGTCACGCTCCAGAGCAAGGGGCGTGGGCCTGTCCATTACCAAACCACCCCACCATCTTCATCGTCACACCATCTCGACGACCAGACCCTTCCTACCCACTCAACCTGCACTACCAAAAGGAAAATATTTGGTAACTTTTTTACTACTTGTTCAATCTGGAGCGACCCCCCGACCCCGGGAGTGTGTGTCTCTGAACGGCACAAAGCGTTTTTACATATGGCTTGTACAAATAACGCGATTACGGACGGCATGGAAGGCCCAGATTCGGTGATAAAGATTTGCAGAAGGAACTCACCTCTTCTTCTTCAAGTCTTCTCGGCAAGATATAAGAATTCTTCGAGGGCATCACCATACTTTACACGGAAGGGAGAAAGCACCTTTTATCGGGGCATTTAGTAAAGACGGAGGTAGTTAGCCTGCGAAGATTTGATTATTTACTTTGAATCAGCACCAATACATTTTATGTAAATTCTTGAAAACAACCACTCACCTTGTGATCATGGGCCGAGTTTCACTGCCTTTTGCACTCGCCTACTCAGCCAACGGCCACCCAGCAATTGCATCGGGGAGAGAGAGGGCTAAGCAGGCGAAGTAACGAGTAACGAAGCCTCTCACGTGAAAATCGCGACATTGGCGCCGCTGGGACAGGCAGCAGTACGACGGGGAGGGGGCTCCGTGCGGGTTGCCACGGCCGAGGCCGCATGCGACCGCGGAGGAGACACCTCGAGAACATGGGCTATCCCTGTGCTGGACTCCTGCCCTGGCATTGGGCGGCGGGAGGGGCAATGGTAAGACTGGTATCCGCAATGGGCCCGAGAGAACAAGAAAGACCCTGTACATCCATGGTCTCTTTTGATGGGGAAAAATGAGCTGATGAGTGACCATCATGCCCCAATGCGCGCCAAGTCGCATCACCCGACAAGCCTGGGGGCCCTGGCGGTCGCGACGGGCTCCGCGACATGTGTTTATTTGATCTTTCGCACTTGGCCATGGTAGAAGAGGCGAGAACGGATGTGGTCTCTTCTTTCTCTCTCTCCGTCCCGCTGGTGCGTACAGGGCAAAGCCCAGAGTGCGCCATGAGCGAGCGCTCAGCCTTCTGCTGATTACTCGTACACACCGATGCTTCCCCCTCTCCCTCCCATGTGTCCCCGCAGATATCGATCCCGCTGTTTCCAGCAAAGCAGGCATGGGGCTTGCAGGTGTGCTCCCTGCATGTGGTCGGAGCATCTGCACCTGGCGAACGTTGGCGGGGATGCGGCAGATGGCGCTAACGCAAGCTCTCTGCTGTGGATGGATGGGGAGCCGCGACGAGAACTGCTGGCAACGTCGCATGCCTGCTGCGGTTGACGTGTGTGGTTGTAATCAACACTGCCTGTTGAGGTAGCTCGAGTTGCCATGCGAAGTGTTCCATCTGCCCGTCTGATTCATACGTGTATGCTGCGAGGTATCGGCGGGGCCAACGGACCAGTCCATTGGCTTGGCTTGGCCGAATCAATGGCAGACACAATACGAGTATCCGTGCAATCGGAAGGCGTGGGCGATGCGTCGTGTGGAGATTTCCTCGGCGACGAGTATAATTACCCGCAGTTATTATCCTCCCATGTTATTATTAGCTCCTAATCTCAATCGAAGAAGAAGCTTGAGGGAGGGAGTCCACTGAGCTTCCGGTAAGGGGCTCTTCATTTGCCGCGACAGAGCAGAGCAGCGCTGATCGAGCCCGCCTGACCGGTCCAGTCGGGTTGTCGACCCGCCCCAGCTGCAAAATGACGTGCATCCACTGAAACTCCCCGATGCTGAGTGTTGGTTTGCTGTGTCGTAGCTGGCTTTATGATTTCTGCCTTGGAGGTGTTCAGTGGTGATTAGGTATTTAAGGCAGAGAAAGAAGTAGGTATGACGATCATGTGTTCCAGAATATGAGTCGATGTGTGCCATGAGACTGGTTACCAATCAATCAATCCATGCCCACACCTACATGTATCTACCTCAAGTATGTAATCTTGAAAGCAGCATGAGCTGCAATATCTGCATCTTACTTGTATTGCATGTAAGCGGACCTGCCTGCCTACTCGTACATAGTGGATATGTGGTTCTCGCGAACTGGCAGGCACGATCGGAGCCGAAATAGCACACGATGGCACGCGACAGGTACCTGCCTGTACTGCCTTACCTTTAAATTCCATTGATCGAGCATGCGTGGAGGTACCTTTAAGATACCCATGAAATAAGGAAAGTAGCTATTACCGTGGGCCTAATATCCGGTATACTTAAGTACCTTAAATAGGCATCTACAGCTTACCTCCTGAGGTCACCGGTGACGCCAGCACCTCCAGTGCGCCGCAGCTGAAAAGCACCTAGGCAAGCCGCCGTCGCGGCAGCTTTTAGCTACCAGCTTAAGCCAGTGATGCACGTCTCCGTCAAGGCTTGGTTATTGGCGGGACTGTCGAGACATTTGGCTGCAACCTCGACCTCGCCCCCTCTTAGCTGCCGCCGCCATTCAGCTTGGCCACCATAGCGAGCCCCCAATTGATGTTACACGGGCACACGGGCTCGATCTTTTTTCCCCTGTGTGCGAGAGACATATTCCCATCATTGTCAGCCCTGGCTTCTGCGCTGCCCAGCCAGTCTGACGCTCTTTGGTGAACGCGGGCGCTCTTCCGCTTTCTCTTCGGAGCAGTTAAATACTCGTACCAGCTAACTTAAAATCCCCGGACCTTCCGCGCGCCATTGGCATTTGTGGACCTCTGCCGAAAGCTCGACCTTTCTTCGCAATCGACACCGAGACGCAGTCGACCAGGCGGACGGGAGGCAGCCAAAGACGGTCGGCCATCTCAACTCAACGTGAGCGCCATTTCTTTGCTCGTGGTCCCGTCGCGAACGCCTCGGTTGCGATCCGAACAAGCAGCGCTGGCAGCAAGTGACGCAAGACAAGGGACGTGGCTTCAAAGGGCGATTGGCTGCTTGATTAATGGTCTGGCTGCTTTCGGAATCACCCACGCTCAGCGCACCCGCCGACAACGCGGTCCCATCCCGATCCACACGACTCGCCCTACGCAACACCACGCCACCAACACTACTACCACCTTCACCTTCACCTTCACCACCACGCTTTCCTCGCACCGCGCCAGATGATGCCGGCCAGAGCAGTCTCGCACCATCTCTTGTAAGCCGCCCACCCGCGCCTCTTCCCCTTCACTCCGTATCTCCTCGCCAGCCCTGAAGCTCCCGCTGCACCCCCCCCTGTGTTCCATCCCTCATCGCTGCGTCCATCTCTCTGCCCGATGCCGCCATGCCTTGCTTGGCGCATTCACTGACCCTTCGCTACGATAGCTTGCTACGCGGCACGTGCCTTGCCTAAGGCCTGGTCAGCTCTGACCAAGGGCAGGCCGCCGCCGCCGCCACCACCATGGCCCTCTTCGATCCGACCTTCGTCTTCGGCATCATCGTCCTCGCATACCTGTCCACCTTTGTCTTCTTCGCTGCCTTGCGCATCTTGACCGGCGTTTCCATCCAGCGCATCGGCTACTTCTCCCTGCGCCGCCTGGCATACACACCCAAAGATGGCATCGCCCTCAAGATCCGCGGTCTCGGACTGCACCTCCACCGCCCGACATTTTCGCAGCCCACCTGGATCAGCATCGTCATCAGCGAGCTCCACGTCACCGTCGACCTCGCCGAACTCGAGGGCCAGAAGAACAGCCGTCCCGAAAGCGCCGATGACGCTCAAGGCCATCCCGACAAATCCGGACCAAAGTCTCTTGCCAACGACCGGCCGACCACCCCTCTACAGCGCCCCCGCACCCGCGCCCACCCCTCCAAGCAGAGCCGCAGTCAAATCTGGACGAAACTCATGAAGATAAAGGAGGATCTCAAGCGCCTGCACCGTAATGTTGAATGGATTCGCCTCGTCGATGTTGTCGCGACGGACTCGACCGTCAACGTTGTCGACGTCGGAAAAGTACAGCTTGGCAGCTTTACCGTTGCTCTCGATACTCGTCGCCGCATGGTAGATCGCGCGCGATTCTTCTTTCAAACCGGTGCCGACAAGCAGCGCCAGAAGCAGTCCGCTGAATGGATCGCCACTGTGCGCAGTGTACTCTTCACTGCCGAGGGCGGGGAATCGAGCGAGATTCTCGACTCGGCCACCCTAAACATCCACGGTTTCCTCTACAGCCAACTCGACGGGCTTCGTGACGCTGCCATAGCGCTAAAGCTTGGTCGCGTCCATATCCCATACGACGATGTTAGAAGCTGCACTGCTCGCCTCCAGAGGCTCAAGCGCCAGTTTTCTGGGCCGGAGCCCTTCAAAGAAGCCGAATCTCTCGAGGTTGTGGCCGAGAAGGTCCTCAAGGAGGTCGATGAGCCTGGCAGCACCGACCACGACATCATACAGGCCGTTTCGGATTCCAAAGAACTTGGCGCCTCGATTCTGCGCGGCATCAAGGAGGTGCAGTTCGCCGTCAGCTTCGTCAGTCTCACGAAGCAAGTCACCAGTGTCCGCTCCACCAAGTCACCCACCCTTCTGAACGCTTCCATGAAGGAGGTCGGCATCGACTTGCACCGGCTCGACTCAAAATCACCCGCTCATCGCATGTACTTCCCCTCCAAGGATATTGCCCACGAAGCACAGGCCGTTGGGTTGTCAATCGCTGTCGGGCTTGACGATGGCAGTGGCAAGCCGGAAAGGGTCCTCTACATCCCCATGGCCACGACGACGCTGAAGACGACATTGCCCTCCAAGACGGTTGAGCTTTCGGGTGCCGGCAGCCCGGAGGAAAGGAATGCCAATATCCTCTTTGCTAATGCCGTGGTTACGGAGCCTTCCGTGGATCTGGACCCCAAACACATCCCCATTCTTCTGGCCATGCTGCGCCGCAAGCCCAAGTCGCCAAAAGCGCAGATGCAACAGAGACACATGCTCATCTCACGCCTGCTTCCCAAGGCCAACATCAAGTTCTCGATGCAACAGCCGGCCATCAGGATAGCCCTGCCGCCTGTCCAGAAGACGGAAGATCCCGACGATTTCGATCTCATCATATCATCCATATCCTCGATATCTCTCGACGTTGAATCGTTCCACTCGGATACGGAAAACCTGCACTATTCCTTGGCCTCCTCGATGCGGCTGCAGACGCACCATCTTTACTACCAAACCACCCAGGGAAACAGGTTCAACCTCATTGACACCGAGTCTTTCGACCTCAAGTTGCAGCTATCTGCCAACCCGGACGTGCATGTGATAGCAAACGGCCATCTGCAGACTTTCGCCATCCGTATGACCCGCAATGAGATTACAGATGGCATTCGTCAGATCATCCGCCAGCTCAAGTTTGACCTGGAGCCTGACAAATTGTCTGCGTCACCCAAACCCCAGAAGCCATCCAACGCCATGCGCGCTTTGCCGCCGTGGCTTCTTCACTTTACTGTGCAGGTGGACGACTTCAGCGCAGAAGTGGCAGGCATCGATCCCAGTTATCCAAAGAGCCCCGCGGCGTGGTGCTCCAGATCGACTCTTGGTCGACCGAATACCGCGCTCAGAAGATGGACCACATGAAACATCGACCGTCGTCACGAAGGAGAGCTGCCAGTAGGGCTGTCATGCCCGACCCGGAAATTCTGAACTCCGTCAACTCCCCGCCGAGTCGCAGGAGGCACCACCACCACCACCAGAGCGGCGGTGATGGACGTAGGTTGGCCATCCACCTCCAAGGGCTCGAGGCATTCATGATGGAAGGGGAAGAGAAGTTTCAGCTCGACCCGTTTGTGCAGATGCCTCGCTTCGAGATTGCCTTGTCCACTCATAGCGATGGTCACGGACCTGTGATGCATGTCCATTCCCACATGCGGACCCTGCTGGTGCAGTACTCACTCTTCCGGCATTACTGCATAGGTGTTGCTGTGAGGACTTTGCGAAAGGCCTTTATGGGAGGCCGGAGAGAGTCACAATCAGACCCTACAGTGTCCACTCCAACAACTCCAGCTACCGAACGATTGTCACCGCCCTCGTTCTCCCCTGACTCACCAATAACGGAGCAAATGGACCCCATGTCTCGTTCTCCCAAGGAACTTGTTACTGTCGATATCAAGGCCGGCCTGATTCAAATCAAGGCGGAGATGCCCAAGGATCCCCTGATCATGCTGCAGATCCACGACATTGAGGCGGGTCGGCATCGCTATTCTTCTCCTTTCTTCTATTCAAGGTTGCTGCGGTTTTACGCTGAAGCACCTCGAATGCGAAATGTATGGGCAAGGGTTGCGACGATCAAGACGATCCGTCTGGACTACCGTGAGCACCGTCGGAAGGCCTCAAGTGGCGTTGTCCAGGACGAGAAAATGTTTGATGTTGTGACTGATGCTGTGAGGCTCGCCGTGCCCCATGAGCTCATTATCCACAAAATTTCCGACAACATTATCAACGTTATCAAGGCCACGGAGCAGCTGCACCACCGTTTCCGGACTGGTACCAACGAATACATTCTCGACAAGAAGCCGGAAGGCCCCAAGAATGTTCCCAAGGTTTCTCTGCGCACGAGGACCCTCATGTTCGAGCTTGAAGACGGCGCATTCGAGTGGAAGTTGGGCATGATCTACCGGGCTGGGCGTGTTGAACAGATGCAGCGTCTTGCGCGCGAAGAGGCGTACAGGGTTAAGGTCAAGAAACTCCACGAGCAAGAGGCTAGGAAAGATGGTCGTCTGCGAAACCGATCTGCCATGGCTCGGGGACGGGGGCCCAGTTCACACGCCTCAGCTGGCCGCAATGGCAGTGTCGACGAACGCGCGCAACACAGTCGCAACACCCGGTCCGTGAGCGAAGGACCCCGCGGAAGAGCTCCACGTTACGACCCGGATAGCGTGCCGGCTATGAGTGGTAGTGCCCGCTTGACCATCCAAGAGGCCAAGCAGAAGCTCCACGAGCATAATGCACAGAGCTGGCGGAAACGCATCGACCGCCATTACCTCATGGCCAAGAACGGCATGAGAGAATTGCGCGCGACATTCTTTGGCCACGAGCTGCTTCCGGATGAGATTGAGGAGGACGAGAAGATTCTCGAGATACCCGAGCGCCCGGCGCTCATGGGCGCCATCATCACCGATCTTCATGTGCAGCTCGACAAGCCCTCTTTCCCGATGCATCAATTGCCGGATTTTCTGCACAAGGTTGGCAAGGGGATGCCTAAAGACATGAAATACTCGCTCCTCATTCCCATGAACGTCCAGATCAATCTCAGCGAGGCCAAGGTCAACTTGCGTGACTACCCTCTTCCCCTTCTTCATGTGCCGGGTCTCAAGCCGGGCCAGTCCGCGAAACTGGCGGCCCTTTCACTCAAGACGGATTTTGTCATTGCTGAGGAGTATCGCGGAAGCTGTTCGATTCGCAAGATGCCTGTCCAAATTACACCCAAGAATGAGCTTGACACGAACATGCCAAGGGGGGCTTTGCGATCGACGTGCGTCGTACTGGCGGGCCTGTCAAGTCATACTCGGACATCTCGGTCGATATCAATACGGCGTACCCAACGAGGATCACCTGGGCGCCTTCGTTCCAGCCAGCCATCCAAGACATGATGATGGTGATCGAGTCGTTCACCAAACCGCAGATGGACCCCTCCGAACGCGTTGGCTTCTGGGACAAGATCAGACTGAACTTCCATTCGCGGGTCCGCGTGGCCTGGAAGGGCGACGGCGATGTCCATCTCGCCCTCAAAGGCAACAGAGACCCTTACTTCGTGACGGGCAATGGCGCAGGATTCCTGATGTGTTGGCGAAATAACGTCAGGTGGAACCTTCACACCGACGATGACCCCAAACGATTCATGATAGTTGACAGCGGTGAATACGTCCTCGCCGTACCTGACTACAGCCAAACAGTCAGAGAGTCGGAGCGGCGCGTCGATGAGAATGAGAGTATGGTGAGCGAGAGCAGCTTCAAAGCCGGCGCTCAGTTCAAGAAGGTGGTGATGAAGCTGTCGGGCAACGTCCAGTGGATGGCCGGCCTCGTGTTTGAGCGCGGCATTGAAAACGGCGAGCGCAAGTTCGACTTCAGGCCTCACTACGATGTTGTCCTGAAGAGCGAGGAAGCTCTCAAACAAGCCGGAGACGGCCCCGTGTACGATGCTTTCCGAGGCTTCAGAAGCCAACACATCCATCTCTCCATCGCCATCAAAGCTCCTCTTGATCGAGACTGGGCCTCTGCCAACCCCATGTCCTCAAAGAGCTACAACACAATCCACCTGACCCCGAGGTTCTTCACACACTTCTTTGCCTGGTGGTCTCTTTTCAGCGGGCCCATGTCCTTGCCCATTCGACAAGGTGCCCTCTGGCCTGGAAGAGAGCGAAACAGCAAGAAGTTTGGCAGGCACCTTGGCACAATCAAGTACAATCTGCTTCTGGCCCCCTTGTTCCTAAGCCATATCTATAAGCACAAAGATGCAGAGGACTACTCTGAGAATTCTGTCTCAGCGACTGGCATCAAGGTCAGATTTGACAGCTTCATGCTGGATATTCACCAACGCCGCGAGCAGTTCAACACTAGGGATAATGGCCGCAAAACCACTACCAAGACCACAGGCATGAAAATCCATGCGGCACAGCTGGATCTTGTGTCTGCTGACGTCCGTGCTATCTCTGCCAGTATCAATGGCACCACCACGGAGGCTATTAAGAAGAACTCTATCACCACTCTCATTGCGCAAGGCGAAGATGACACCACCGATCTCTCCAACTTCACGATTCCAGACCGGGATTACAGCTGGATAGACATGGACGATTTCGTGGAACTTGACTGGATTCTCCCATCCGAACCGAACCCCGACACGAAAATCCTGCCGCTTGGTTTCGCCCCCAGAGTCACCTACTTCAGGCAGACTGATATCGGCGGCACCATCGACGGCGATCCGGACCGCACAAGTCCCTTTGGCGACGAACCGACCCACATGTGCATCATGAGCCAAGATGATGACCCTCGCAGGGTACAGTCGCATCTCATCAAGACTCGCCTGGATCAGCTGGACAGTCAAATCTCAGCAAACATTCGTGACTGTGGCGATGCCGAGTTGCGTTTGATCCGCACCAGTGGCAAGGACATCGACGTCAAAACGGAGTTTGAGAGTCTGAGCCGGCACACACATGTTCTACGAGACAAACAAACCTTCATGGAGAGCATGCTGGAGCAGATGGCAATTCGGTCACCACCCAACAGTCATCCAGGCTCGGAACCAGCTACAAATGACGGAAGCCCCAACGGCTCTGACGCTCGGGTCAAGGACGGCGGGAGCGACATCAAGATACCATCAGGAGCCGAATTTGCAAGCGACTTCAAGAACAGGTTCGTTGTCCACAACATGCAGCTGAAGTGGAACAACCTGCTGCGAAACATCATCCTCCGCTACATTCACCAGGTGGGCCAGCGACGTGGCTTCGTCTACTATCTCTCTCGTCCCGCGGTCAAATTCATACTGGACATCGTGGAAGAGCAGAACAAAGCCAAGAACAGCACGAAGTCACCGAATAACGCGGCTGCTCCGGAGGCTGGAACTGCAAAGCCCGCATCGAAAGCCGAGTCCAAGAAGGGGTCCAAGAAGAAAGGCAAAGACATGCCCGATCTGAATATCGAAGATCCCATCCGAGAATTTCTGCAAGACCATGGACCTGTCAACCGCGACGCCATGGAGGACGTCACTGGCGGCCTGGCCGAAGGCTTTGATCCGCAAAGCAGCTACCACGTGCGTCTCATTGCACCGCAGATCCAGCTCCAGAGCGAGAAGAACAAGAAGCATGTTGTCCTGATCACCGCAAAGGGAATGGAGCTCAAGGTGGTTGAGGTCATGGATAAGGCAAGACTTTCCGATATGGTCAGTGGCCTGGTCCAAAGACGATTTCTCCTCAGCATGGACAGTGCCCAGTTCTTCGTCACACACCAAAAATGGTTCTCCGGGCAGCTTCTTTCCATGTATTCTGGTAACAACTACGGTACACCTGCAGGATCTTCGTGGCCTCCGTGGGTCCCCATGGAGGTCATGTATGATTTCCAGTCTGATCCTTTCGGGTTCAAACGCGTCGTTCAGAAGACATCGGCACTGTTGAGATACGACAAATACAACACGCTGCGACTGAAGTACAACACAGAGGTCACTTCTGACAGCACCAACAACCTGTCGACCGAGACGACTGATAATCAACTCGACTCCCTTCAAGTAGAGTTCCCCCAGGCCAGAGCTCTTTGCAACTCCTCGCAGTACTACGCCGTCTATGTCATTGTTCTGGATCTCTTGCTGTACAGCGAGCCTCTTGAAAAGACGAGAAGCGAGCGTTTGGAGCGACTCATGCTGGCGTCCGACTTCAGCGACCTTCGCGGCACGCCCGAGATGGTCACCAAGCTGCAGGACCGCATCCGCCAACTGGAAGAAATCAAGGCCCATTTCCAGATCCAGTCCAAGTATTTGGACAGAAAGGGATGGGAAGACAGGCTACTGCTGGAACGTGACCTTGCTGCCTGTGAAGACGAGCTGTTCTTCATGATGAAAGCTATCACCACGTCGCAGCGGAAATACGACACCTCACAAAGCAACGCCCTGCTCAAGTGGACCATCCAAGCTCGGGAGATCGTGTGGCACCTTGTGCGCGATAACAATGAACCTCTGGTCGAGCTTCAGCTCAAGGACACACAGTACATCAGGACAGACAACTCGGACGGTTCTCACCGCAACTTGATGCAGGTCGGCAAAGTGTTGGGCCTGAACCTTCTGCCGGATGCTATCTACCCCGAGATGGTCGCTCCCTACTTTGAGGACGAGAAAGTCATTGCCGACCTCAACAAGTCAGAGATGATCAACGTGTACTGGCACATGTTGGAGGCTGTTGCCGGCATTCCTGTGATGGACCAATTCCGGGTCGAGCTCTTCCCCATGAAGATTCAATTGGAACGTGAGGTTGGAAAGAAGATCATGGAATACATCTTCCCCAGCGTCAAGGAGGACAATGGCAATGGCACTGACGGCGACGACTACGACACATCTTACACAAGCCAGAATTGGTCGGGCGATACCGAGGATGACATTGTCGATGACTCCAAGTCAGTCAGTTCCAGCAGGCTCAATATGGGTGTCAGCGGAGCTGCATCTGAGAAGGAGTCAGCTTTCACCACGCGCGCTGGCTCGCTTGAGCTTCGGCTTCGTCCCACTCTGACTTCCGACATGCTCACAAGCGATGGGTCACTACAAAAGCCCAAGCCTGCCAGCACGAGTGCTGGCGACAATCATGTTTTCAAACTGTTCACTTCCAAGACCGCTGGCAAGAAGCCATCATACGAGTCTCTCCGTTCGGCGGGACAGCCCAAGCCCGGTATCATTCGGTCCGCCACGACCGCCTCGAACAACAGCGATGCGAAGAGGTCCCGGTTCAACATGATGGGCAAGAAGGGCAATTCTGAGGAGGACCAGCCGTCAGACGATTTGACCAAGATGATGAACCGTGCTTCGGAGTACATGACTTTCGTTCAGATTGTCATGCCGTCGGTGGTTCTCTGCCTAAGCTACAAGGGCAAGGGCGATCGCAACTGGGAAGACGTGCATGACTTTGTCTTCAAGCTGCCCACCATCGAGTACCGCAACAAGACGTGGTCCAATTTGGATCTCATTCAGGGCCTCAAGTCTCACACGATCAGGGCGCTGATCTCGCATTCTGGTGCCATCATCGGCAATAAGTTCAGCAAGCACCGACCCAACACGGCGCAACAGAACAAGTTGCGCGAATTGGCAACCAGCAGTGTTCTCTTGTCCACGCCGAACGTCTCCAACAGTGGCGACAATAGCGATGATTCGTCAAGTGTCTTCGGCCATAGTCCGGTCGACTTTTCACGCTCGCCCCCAAGAAGTCTCCACGGCGGATCGCAGAGCAGCGGCATTCCCGCGCCCATGCATCGTTCCGATAGCCGCAGCTCCAGTGCTGCTTCTTCAAGGTCTTATCGGCCACCCGTTCCCGGCTTCCTTCAGATGACACCGCCAACGCCAGTCGACCGCACCCAGACGACGGGACTCGGCATCGAGACTGCCAATAGCCGGCCCGCATCGCGACAAAGTACCAACAACAAGCTGAGCACTGGAACAAGCAACAGGCTGAGTCTGCCCCGCCCTGGTACCGCGGGCAGCATCCAAGGCGACGACACAATTAAGGAGAGCCGTCGCAAGTCGGGCGGACAGGGGGGTCTTCGCGGCAAGATCAACGCACTGACAAGTCGCCTACGAGAAAGCAGTGATGCTCGCAGCATTCAAACCGAGGATAATGATGATGAAGATGGCGAGCCGAGGTCCCTGGATAGGGACACAGACCGGAGGCAAACCTGGGGTGGCCAGGCCAAATCCTCGGGTTGACGCATTTCTTTTCTCACACACGATACCCCCATACAATCTATAATTTCGTGTATTTATCATTCAAGGGCGCATCCTTCGGCGTACAGGTGGGAAAGAAGAAGCACAGCGGTGTTGGAATCACATGTACTTTGACCTTGATCTTTGGTTGGATGGCTCATCTCTACACAGCGAGTGTCGAAGCGATTGCTCTTTTTTTTTTAAGGGGGCGGGCTTGGATACACAAGAGTCTCAAGCATCCCGAATTCATCTATACATATTTTTTGGGTCCACTGCGCCGGCCTCATCAGCATTCAACATGGCCCGCTCCGCTTTAGAGGCGCGTTGCCAACATGCGCAGAGGCATGGAGGAATCACCAGCTGTCTCGACTCGAAGCAATCGGCCGATTTCCCGATTTCCAGCGGAGGCAGGCAGAAGCGAAAAGCGGTACCACTTGACAGTCGCTCAAATACAATCAATCCTATGTTATTATTGTAACTAAAAATCGTGGATACGCGGCAAATGCGCGTCAATGATAACCAGCGTTTTGCAAATGCGAAAGCCGCGACCGAGTGCCTTTCTTCCACGTTTCCCTGTGGCAATCAAGTCGACCTACCTTCTAGTTGCATATAGCGCTTATGTAAAAGTATGTGGGCCGACTGGTTGGGCATTTACACTTTTAGTTAAATATCGACCCTGATTTGGCATTTGATAGGTACTGCACACACGACGCAATATGTCTGGTCTATTCACGCCCGCCTACAAACTTGATACCTCTTGTTCAATAACAGCAAACGCGGCAGTTCTTTGGTTGCCATATCTCGCAACCCTTCAGCAATACTTTTTGGCAGAACTGCAACCAGACCATTGATCCCGCGGTGCTCGCAGATGCACTACGTCAAGTTTCTGCGGCCGCCCACGGTCGACTACACGGACAGGCAGAAGCCGAAGCTGTCGATCGTGTTGACAATAACCACGGACCTCAGCGACTCGCTGCTCGAGGCAGATGAGGAGGTGCGGCTGGGGTTCCTGTGGCGAGAGCCGCCACCCCACGCTACGGTCACGCAGCGCCTGTGGCTGAAAGCGGACCAGCCGCCGATCGTGTGGAAGCGCGGGATGCGCGTGCTCAAGGCGCTCGTGGACGTGCCGCTGGGCGAGGTGGAGACCAAAGGGGTGCGTGAGCTGCGTCTGCAGGTGGAGGGGCCGGACGAGTGGCCGCGGCCCTGGGACAAGAAGGGGAAGAAGGCGAAGAAGCCGGGCGACGAGCACGTGACGGTCGAGCTCCTCGATTCCGGTGACTTTGCGCTGCCGACGAGCGCGCCCGACAGGGACCACGTCTACCAGACGCAGCACGGGCTGGTCATGCCGGCGGCGATCGAGTACGACGGCGCGAGCGGCGAGTTCGCGGACGTGTCGCTGCGCACCCTGAACCTCGGCACCGGCGACATGATGGTCATCGAGGAGGACATTGGCGAGAGCATGGCGCGGCACATCTGGGACGGCGGGCTCGTGACGGCCGCGCACCTGGCGCGCCTGTCCGGGCTCAGCGGCGCGCCGCCCGCCCTGCAGATGGCCGCGGGCGGCGAGCCGGCCATCGACGCGTACCTGCCCATCGACACCACCACCACCACCACCACCTCCTCCTCCTCCTCCTCCGCGGGCGGCGACGGAAGCGGCGGCCGCCGCCACAGCGTCAGCATCCTCGAGCTGGGCTGCGGCGTCGGCACGCTGGGCATTGCCCTGTCCCACATCGTCTCCGCGGCGGCGGCGGCGCAGGACCCCCGGAACAGGAAGAGGAAGCCCGGGCAGAAGTGGCACGCGGGGCAGCTGTCCGAGGCGCACGTGCTGCTGACGGACCTGCCGGACGCCGAGGCGCGCGCGCGCGCCAACATTGAGCGACGGCGGCGGCTGGTGGAGTTCTACGGCGGCGAGGAGGAGAACGGCGGGGACGGGGGGCGGGCGCCGCGCACGCGCACGCGGGTCGAGTACGAGAACCTCGACTGGGACGAGGTGGCCTCGGCGGCGGCGGACGCGGCGGCGGCCGAGTCCGCCGGGGGCCGGGGGGCGACGAGGACGAGGCAGCAGGAGAAGAACCCGTACCAGGGCGGCCTCGGGCCGGCCGTACGGTCGCGGTTCTGGGACCACATCGTGCTGAGCGACTGCACGTACAACGAGGACTCGTTCGAGGCGCTGGTCAGCACGCTGGGGGCGCTGTTTGAGCACAACGGGCGGATGCTGGAGGCGGAGGGCGAGGACGAGGACGAGGAGGCGTCCAGGACGAGGTCGAGGGAGGAAACGCGGGTCCTGCTGTCGACCAAGCCGCGCCACGGCTCCGAGTCGGGCGTCTTCCCGCTCCTGCGCGCCGCCGGGTGGGCCGTCCGCCTGCTCCACAGCGTGCCCGTGGCGCACCTGGGCCGGGACGAGGGCGAGGAGGTGCTCATCTACTCGCTGACGCGGACGCACGCCGCGGCGGCGGCGGCGGCAGCGTCGCGCAAGCGGGACCTGGTCGAGGTGGTGTTGGTTGATGAGGACGACGAGGTGCACGAGACAGACAATGATGAGGGGAACGGCCAAGGGCGGAGTCGTGGAAAGGGGGCCGAGAATAAGAAGAAGAATAAGAAGAAGAAGACGTCCGCGGCCGAGACGAAGCTGGCGACGATGGGAATGACCGAGGAAGAGGAGGAGATGACGAAGAAGGGAAGGGGTCCGAGGGTGGTGATCGGCCGGGCGGATTAGTTAGTCGGAGGAGGGCAGCAGACAGTCATGAAAGGGGTCCGGGATGCCGCGTCACGCTTGCCTCCCGCTCTTCGTCCATGGTACTGTCAATATGACTGACCCTGGAGTTCAAATGCCATACTGGTGACTCGGCTCATGGCGATCGATACATGTCCACCGATTAGGAGTGATAAAGGGGGACCCATTGTGGAGGGAAACGCAAAAGACGAAAGTCGGGGAACGAAATATATTGATCAAGGTATCTGCAGTATCATAACAGCATTACACCCATCTCTCGCTCTCTTTGGTTCCTATATTGTCTGGAATGTCGTTCGTCTGGGAAGCTGCCCTCAGATTTCCACCACAAGCTTGGCCGGAGCAGCCCCTGCGTCAGCACCGGCCCGGTACAAGTCGAGGGCCTCTTGCACGCGATGGAGCCCCTTTCCTACGACCCTGGGAGCCGGGAGGCACTGGAGCGCGCCGGACTCGAGAGCGGGCGTCACCCACTGTGCGAACACGGCGGCGGCGACGTCATTGACGGCGAAGATCATGCCCGCCCTGACGTTGTCCGGAACGCCGCGAGGGGGCGGGTGGGTGCACGCCAGGTGGCCGCCGCCACCGCCGCCCAGCCCGGCCAGGATCTCGAGGTCGCGGGCGTACGTCTCGTCGGTGGAGTAGGCGTCGAAGATGCCGGCGAGCTCGAGGCCGGACCGGCGGACGGCCGCCACGACGTCGTCGACGAGCGAGGGCGACGCGCGATCGAAGACCTCGGCCGCGCCGCAGCGCCTGCTCAGATCGGAGTTGCGGCCGGCGCAGATGGAGATGACGCGGAGCCCGGCTGCGACGGCCAGCTGGGTCGTCACCGCGCCGACCGAGGAGGAGCCCCCAAAGACGACCAGGGCCTTGCTGTTGGCGTTGGTGTTGGTGGCTGGCGCCAGTGATGGCGACGATGAGGGGTACGGGAGCCCCAGCGCCGGCGTGGCGACGCCCGGGAGGGCCTCGCCGGGCTGCTCTACGTGGAGAGCGCATGCGGCAGCCTCGATGGCGAAGGGAAGCACCACGCCTTCGGAGAAGGGGATGTGGTCCGGGAGAACGGCGGCCTTGTCGGCCCGGACGACGGTGTAGCGGGCGAAGGCGCCTTCGGCCGGGTTGCTGGTGACCAAGTTGATGGGATGCCTGTGCACACGCTGTCAGCGGGCGGAGCCCCTGAGAGATGTAGAAAGTCAGATATCCAGGTACGGTACTCACCCAATGACTCGGTCACCCTTGCGGAAGCGCGCCTCGGCACCGGCGCCCACCTCGTGGACGACGCCGGCGACGTCGCAGCCCAGAACGGTGGGGAACTTCTGAACAAAGACGCCGCTGCTCTGCATATGGATGTCGAGCGGGTTGATAGCGACGGCGGCGTTGGCGACGACAATCTCGCCGGGGCCGGCGACGGGCATGGGCGCCTCACGCACCACCAGGGGCGCGTCGGCTTGGTCAAGCCAGGCAGCCTCGTTGGACACCATGGTGGAGAGACGAGAGGGAGGGAGAAGAAATGAGAAATGATAAAAAGGGTTCCAGTAGTGAATCGGTAGATTGAGCAGGCTTGGGGGCTGAGTCCAGGATTGCGACAGAAGGAAGTGATCTGGGGACAGGACAGAAGATCCACATATCGTGGTGCATGCCTCGACCCTTTATATTCTTCCGTCAACCAGCGTCCAAGTCAGCAACCCCTGCTGTACTCAGAATATGGCGGTATTACAAAGCAAGGACGCGCCGAGATGATCAAAAACATTCTGGACAGTATGGCCTGACCAGACCAACGGAGAAGCCATAGTGTCGGCTCAGCCAGGCGGCTTAACTCGTAGTCGTTGCCGGTCTCTTTGCGCCTTGGCCCCTATCTGTGGGAGGCGAAGTTCTTCAATGACTAATCGATCGGCTTGTATGGCTCCTGGGAACGGCACGAGTGATTCCTGTTGAGTCTTGGAGCTGGCTTTGCGTGGTTGACTGCCGCGTAGTGGTGGTGGTGGTGGTCTTCAGAGCGCTTCGTAATATCCGCAATCTGGGGGACAGAACGACATGTCTGGTTCCAGCAAAGGGTTAGAGGCCGTGCTAATAGATCTTAAACACTGTGCATCCGCACGGACACCCAAGTTGATTACCTCATCGGCGTCCGGGGGTGGGCTAACTCAACTTGGACCCGGCACAGGACGCGCGCGAGTGAGTACTCGTTCGCTCGATGGTCCGCCTCTCCCACACCCATGGCACGCATACGTACATCGTTCACAGCTTCACACCCGTGTTCGAAACAGAGTCGGCAACAGTCGATTGGCTGGCATCTGGTCGATTTGACAATGGCCGCGCCGCCCGAGCCTCAAGAGCAGAACCGCATGTCCAGATCCCAGCTTAACAGCTAGCAGACCAAGTCGTCAGTCATTGGATCCTCTTCAAAGCCCCCGTCGCGCACTGCTTCTGTGTCCGGTGGCGCGGAAGTGCATCGACGCCCGCGTGATCCGATGCCCGTCGACCTCAGCCCTTGCAGCTTCTTGCGCTACGATGATCGGCATCGCGTCCTCATCTGCGGCGAGTGCAGATACGCCATCCAGAAGCCCGCCATCGAGAGCCACCTTCTGCGCCACAAGATCTACCGCGGCGAGCGCCAGCGCTTGCTGGCCCTCATCGCCCGCCTCGACCTCCTGCCGCCCGACCAGGTTCAGCTGCCCGCCAGCGCCAGGCCCGGACCTCCCGTCCGCGGGCTGCCGCTCATCTCGGGGCTGAGATGCTCCCGTCCGAATTGCGGCGCTCTGTACGCCAGTCCCAAGAGGATGAGGCAGCACTGGAGCCGCGTCCACCAGGTGACCGACCTCGCAGCAGATTATGCGCATTCGACGCGTCTCCAGACCTTCTTCCGAGGAACCAAAATACGCTACTTTGAGGTCCTCCCGGGGCAAAGTGAGCGAGCCGCAGACACCAGCCCTGTCGACGGCCCGGCGGCCTCCGCATCTCCCGTCGATGAAGCGGAAGCGCACCTGAGCTCCGAGCAAGCACGTGTGCCGCCAAGTGCTGATCCACAGGCTGATAAGGCACTCTCGGAAAGCGGACGTCCGAGTCTTGACATGGACTCGTTGCAATACTTGCATCATTTCATGACAGTCGCCAGCCTCACATTACCTCGGCAGGAGCCCAAGAGCACCCATCACTGGCAGTCGCACGTGGTCTCGCGGGCTCTCCAGCATCCCTGGTTAATGGCGGGCTTGCTGGCCCTCTCAGCGGCTCACCTGGCCTCCACTCTACCGGCTGATCATGGCGAGATCCCCACTCATGTGCGGTTCTCCCACAATTATAGAAGGGCCTTCTCAGCTACATTCGAAACAGATACGACTGTTAAGGAAGAAGAGCAGCCAGAGATTTTCAGGATAGGCGGGCATATTGACTGCATTCTACATTGCTCCGAGTGGTCCAATAGAATGAAGCGAGCCGCTGCTCGCCCTCCTGCTTCCCAGACTCATCCTCCACTCGGCCGAATCTTGGACACGGTACTGGGCTGTTCGACTCGGGCCGTGAAGCCGAACGCGCTTCCGGCGGATACGGACCACCCTCGTCAACCTGCGCAGGACCTTCTCGAGAGACTTCGCTCGCTGCCCTTCCGGATGTCTGAAGTGCTGGGGCGGCCGGACAGTGGATCCGAGGTGATCGCCATGTTGGCATCAATCAACTCCCTGGTCGCGTGCTTCTCGTCTAGCTTTGCGACAGGTAATGCGAACGCAATCTGGCTGGCTATGTGGTCTTGGCTTGACACTCTCCCCCACGCGTTCAGCCAGATGGTCGCAGAGCAGAAGCTGGCCCCCTTTGCTGTGCTGGCTTTCTGGGCGGTCCTGGTGCAAAGGGCGGAAGCCCATTTCTGGTTTCTAAGGGATGCCAGCGGTCTCCTTCGACGACAGATCAGGTCCTCCTTGGAGAACCACGAGACTCTACTTGAGCTTGTAGGAGACCTGATCGGATGAAGAAGGCTTCCAAAGTCAAGCTTCCGCGCACCGTCACGTGGTGCGTCTCGAACATAAAGTATCAGACACGTTCCTATATATACGACTTCTCTGGGGCTGTTCCAGGGCTGTTCAAGGAGCGCTGTTCAGTAATCGAAGTTGACTAAAGCATGTCGAGCCAGCTGGAGCTTTCAATGTCCTCTTCGCTAAAGTTGCACCCTCGACCTCAGTGCTATCCAAGCGTAGTAGACCTCAACATCTGCTACCCTTCACTCCAGAAAACAAACGTATACTTTGCTTCCGGACGGCCTTTCTCCGTCCGCCGCCGCTGTTGCAGCAGAAGAGCAGGAAGGGGGATAGCGTTGGAAACGAGGACACATAAATCGTCAGAAACCCCCCCCTCCCCAAAACCACCTGATTATCCCCTTCACTCTGCTTTGATCCTCCGGTCTCTGAGCATCTGCTTGAAAGCTTGCAGAGATGCCTCGGGGACTAATCATGGCGTCAGTCAGTCAGTTAGTCTTCGTCTTGCAGCTCAAGAGTCGGGGTTCCCAACATACACTCGCGAATGGTGTTATGCGACCCTCCGTCGATTTCCAGATACGATATCTCGCCTTGGACGCTGTAAGGCCCGTGCTTAGTCATGCCCTGGCCAGACGTGTAGGGCTTTAGACCCTTCTCTACCAGCTTGAAGCCGATGCGACCAGTGGCCCCCTCGACCACACGCTCGAAAATCCGCCTCGCGCTGATATAGTTGCAAACCCAGCTTCATCCATCATATGCATTAGCAGGCTTCCGCCGCCGTCTTTCCCCAGGCAAGGTTGGGGTGTGACTCGACTTACTCGGCTGTCCCGGACATGATGAGCACGGCGACTCCCTGTTTTGCGACGTTGATCAGCTCTGCCAGGCGTGATCGGCTACCTGTTGAAGATCGCGAGTTAGCTTCTTCCAGGCCTCGCTGAGTTGGCCTCTTGCTTTCGCGGAACCTACGATCACCGGTGCTGTCGAATCTCGAAAAAAGATAATCGTTTTCAGACTGGAACCTTCCTTTCTTCTGCTCCGCGCCGATTGTCTTTCGAACAGAGCGTTCATTGAGGAGGGTGTCCGTTTCAAAGACACTGTCGTGGCCCTCGTCTTCCCTGACATCATGGAGGTTCTTGGGTCGCACATTGCCCAGACTGGTCCAGCAGAAAGGGGCAACTGCTCCGCAGTCCTCATTGGAGCCAGTCTTCTCGCATTCTCTGATCTTGGGCAAACAGCGCTTTGCCATCCAGGCCTTGGACCTTTCATAACGCTCCTCGGTTTCAGCCCCCTTGTTACTGAAGGCATTTCTGTAGGAGTAATCCACCATGGCAGGGAAGTGGATTGCGGGGTCGATCCACGGGCTGCTCAAGCCCACCCATTGCACATTGATCTTGGTCCCGCCGGACTCTCTGGCGAGAATATGCGAGACAATCGCTGGCACGAAACTGCCCGCAAATGACGTCCCGAAAAACCCAACTTTGCGGCCCTCGTACTTCTCGAACTCTTCCTTCTTGTAGAAGTTCTGGAGGAACTCCCAGATGTAGGGCGCGGCCCTGGCCGTCGAGTCAATAGACTCGATCTCCTTGAGGTCCTCGCCCCAGGAGAACCCCACGTCGGACGGCTGGTCAATGTAGAGCATGTTGGCCTCCTGGTTCCAGGAGAACTCGTTGTCCTCCCTCGTGACGTGTTGCTTCTTCTTGTCCGTCGCGCGCAGAAGACACGGGCCGTTCTGCAGGAACAAGCCGTGCATTGAGCTGTGGCCCGGGCCGCCGTTGAGCCAGATCACCAGAGGCTTGTTCTCGGCGTCCTCGTCCGCCTCCACGAGCCTGGGTCACCGTTAGCTCTGCCCCCCTCTTTCGCGTCTGGTGGCTCTCTCTCTCTCTCTCTCCCTTACCAAAACCACATGTGCATTTTCCGGCCGACGTCGATCCACCCGGTGTAGTGGTCAGCTGCTGTTTTCCCACACACTCCCTTCGAGCGGGTGATCGAGTTTCCTCCCGATGGTCCGTTGCTGCTCATGAGCCATCCCAGGGGCCACAGCGCGCCGTAGCTTAGCTGCGCCAAGAGCCCCCCGAGCAGAGCTAGATGTCGGATCAAAGATCTCATCATGACCTTCCAGCCGAAGCGGTCTATTCACCACGTCTGCTCGAGGCAGGTAAGCGGGTGATCGTGTCGAACACAGACTGTGGTAGTACTTAAGGTGGATTAGCAGATCAAAGTATTGATCAGTTACCGGTACTGTGCCTTTACTTTTGGTTCCATAGATCGTCTGTTCCTTATACAAGCTCAATTCGGGGTCGATCGGCTTCGCGGCGAACCTCTTTGCTACCAAGCCTCAGTGCTGCCACCACCAATAATCGTGGCACTGCTCGGGATCGCCGAGGACTCGGGGGAATCTTGAACAGGTCCCCGAAAGCACCCCGCATTATCATCGGGCTCCACGCTCTGCGCGCTTCCTTAGTATACGCATTGCCGCCACATCGAAATTGAACAAGAGGATGATGACCTTCCCTCCCCAAGACGCAGGGGGCGGTCGGGCACGCGCCTCGGTCTGGCTGTAGCTATACTCACTGTAGTCGGTCGCATGCGGATTCGTGGCCAGCGCTGCTTTATCTTTTTTCCCACGGACGTCTTGTTCCCGTGCTCGTATTGACCGGCCACTGCACCTGAGAAATTCGGCAGATTGCTGACTGGCCTGGTGGCGCAAATGGAGCTAGATCCTGTAGACGCCGAATAAGGTCGAGTGGCTCAAGATAAGCAGACGAAGAGCATGTGTTGCCACCCCCTCGTAGGTGGCAAGCCTTGTAGTGAGCCAGACCCTTCCTCACTTGTGAGGCTTCCCCCCGGCAGGCGATTTTCAGATCACCCCGCAAGGGAAGGAGACGATCCAACCAGGTCCAGTGGCCGGAACTCCCCAGCAACAAGCAATATTGATCAAGAGGTCTTCAATTATGCCCAGGCTCACCAAAGTCATAGTCTTACACATTTCAAAAGGTGCCGCGCGAAGTTACAGTTCATAAGGCTCGATATCCACGGCCCTGCATAATTTCAACGACTCTTTGATGGCCTCGCAAACGAT
The DNA here is from genome assembly GCA_006538405.1 of Hansfordia pulvinata. Taxonomy (NCBI): domain Eukaryota; kingdom Fungi; phylum Ascomycota; class Sordariomycetes; order Xylariales; genus Hansfordia; species Hansfordia pulvinata. The sequence goes on along the minus strand of BJKQ01000008.1, from coordinate 1,250,075 downwards.
GGAGGCTGCCAGACCAGCCCTGGGAGTACAGCTGGGCGCTTCTTGGCCCCGCACAACGCGGACAAAGTGCTCGAGCTGGCGGTCAAAAGGCACCACTTCCTCGACGTTCACAGCGTTGGACGCAAGCTTGTGCGTCCAATCCTGGGTCTCACAGCCGTCATACGACCACCTTGTCATATCGGGGACGCTCAGTGACCCCTGAGTGCCGAAAATGCGGTAGAAGTCCTGGCCGTGGGCTGGGATGTTCCTGTTTTCGCCCGTGCCCGACTCGAAAGAGTGCGGGGATGGGGTGTTGTCGCTGAGAAGGCAGGATGCCACAACGCCGGAGGCGAAGCGCAGGATGATGGCGGCGCCCTCTTCGGCCTCGAAGCCGCGCTGCGGCGCGGTTGCCTCGGTCTGCACACGAGCAATGGGGCCGAAGAAATGGTGGAACAAGTCAACGTCGTGCACCATGTTGATCAGGACGGGCCCGGCCGAGTTGAGCCGGCGCCACTCCATGTCGAAGTAGGACATGGGTTTCATCATCATCCATAAGCTGTTGACGGCGACGACGCGCCCGAGAGACCCGTCCTCCAGAGCCTTCTTGGTAGCGATGGTGTACGAGTTGAAGCGCCGATGGTGGCCGACCAGAGCCCGGACCCCCCGCTCGGCTGCAGCCGAGTCCAGGTCAGCTATCAAGCTGCGACCGCTGTCGGCATCGGTGCAGAGGGGCTTCTCGATCAGCATGTGGACGTCAGCGGCGGCAAGTGCGCGGGCCACTGCGACATGGGTGTGGTTGGGTGTGGCGATGATGGCGGCGTCTGGTCGGTCGGGTGACTGTAGAAGGGCGGATAGGTCGGGGAAGTGGCGGACGGCGAGCTTCTCTGCTTCGGCTGCAACCAGCGGGCTCGGGTCAACAATGGCGACAAGCTCGGTCTCGTCGCTCTCGAGAACACTGCGGGCGTGGCTCGGCCCAATGAGCCCGAACCCGAGGATGGCGATTCGCATACGAGCCCTCTGCGTCATAGCTGCTGGTGTCTGAGGCTGGAGTGTCGGTCAAGACCCGAAAGCGTGCCGGCCCTCCTGAAGATTCATGGCAACCAGCTCTGGCTTTGCTTTTATGCCGGCCGGCGTCAGGTCGGAGTCGCTCGCTTTCTCAGTACTGCGTGGTCCACAGTCCCCTTGAGCCCCCTGAGAGGATAAGCGTTTACCCCGGGACGAGAAGTCGCGGGGAGATCGCGGGGGAAGCGGGGCAGCATCGAGTGCCGATGCTCATCGCTTGCTGGCTTGGGAGGACTGTGTAGAATCGCGAGGTGCAAGTGTCGCGTTAGTAGGCTCTAGCGGGGCAAAGAGGGCCCGATGCCCGGATGACGGCTGTGGGCTCTTCATGCATCAGCCGAGCGGTGCGAGAGGGACAATAGAAACGAGGCAAGTGGGCCAAAGTGCGGGAACCTCAAAGACAGCTTAGGAGCTCGTGAAGATGAAGTGGAAGCCATTCCGCGCTGACGGAGATGAGGCAGACGTTGAGGGAGGAAACCCCAGGTATCGGGTAGAATCACCCAAGTACATGCAGGACTACATAGATACATGTACCTCCATGTTCCATTGTTGCATCTCACAGGACGGGATACGTCTATGGACCCACGAAGTTCATCCGGAGAGGAGAGGAAGGCGCGCCTGATCTGTTTCGAGACAGGTGCGCGTACCTGCCCTGAAGCCCAGGGCGGGACGGCCGGAGGCCCGACGAGACCGGCCCCACAATCGGCCCTCCCACTCCGGACTCTGCCTCGATGTCGGGGCCAGCCCCTTACCTGCGCGAGTCTTGAGCAAAGCCATGCAGTCTATCTTGGAGCGTGAAATGCAATGTATCTGATGCAGCTGGTTCATGCTCAAGCAGCCTTGTGCCTACTGGCCTGCAAGCTTGAAAGCTTGCCCAATCTTGAAGACTTCTACGCAGAGCCGTCCATCCTTGGCGGAGCAGCTTCGAGTCGACAGGCATTGCCTCCAGCGCTGACTTGGCAGATTGCTCGTGGTCGAAACTTCAGCATGTATACAGGCCAACAATGATTTGAAGAAGAGCGGCACGGCATGCCCCCCTCCCTTGGATCACAACGTGTACAGGAAGCGAGGGTGGCGGTGTCCCAGGCTGTCGCGATCCTCGGAGTCTAGCCTGGCGTCCCTGCGCCCCGCCGACCGCTGATGGTTCTCCCACCTCAGGTACGCGATCTGGGCCAGCACGGTGAGCATGCACAGGACCAGCGCCCCCAGGCTGATGGAGTGCCCGAGGACGTACGCCGGCGCGTCCTTCTGCAGGTAGATGAAGGTGGAGAGGAAGGCGGAGCAGTTGGCGAACGCGATCAGGAACCCGACCCCGGTGGCCCGCACATAATGGGGAGCCAGGTTGTTCGACATCCAGCCCTGTGTGGCGACGCTCCCGGTCAGCTTTCTACACCTTTTTCTTTTCGGGGCGAGGGAGGAGGGAGGCGGGTAGGTTCCGGTCTGGGCGGGACAAAACGCGCTCACCATGATCAGGGCTGAGTTGGGGAACACGCCCACGGCGGCGAGGAAGGTCCCGGCGTAGCGAGCGCCGTTGGACTTGGCTGTCAGTAGCAGGATGTACCCGGCCATCGCGACCACGCAGTTGACTGCCATCAGAGGGCCCCGGAACTTGACATGATCCGAGAAAAAGGAGAAGCCGATCACGAAGAAAAAGGCGGCCATGTTGGGCGGCACGGTGAAGAGCTGCGCGGTTGTGGGATTCGTGTACCCCAAGCCCGTGATGATGGCCGGCAGGAAGAGGGAAAAACTCTGTGCGCCAAAAAGATGATGTCGCCCCCCCTATCAGCAATGCCCTTTGCAGTCTGCACTGTTTACGTCTGGGGACCACTTACATAAAGCGGCACCAGGAGGAAGAACCAGATCAGAGAGCAGAACCAGGTCTGCGGGGCCTCGAATGCCATCTTAACCCAGTGCCAGTCGAAGCGCTCCTCGTTGACGTCTTCAGAGCCCATCGCGCCATGGCTGTCCACCTTCATGCGCTCGAGGGCTCTCTTCTTCTCGCCGTCCGTCAGGAACCCGGCATGTGCAGGTGTGTGTGGCATTGTGAAGAAGCAGATGATGCCGAACACTGTCGTGATGATGCCCTCGACTGGTTGTGGGTTGACTCGTCAGCATCGACATTTCCTCCCCGTAATTTCCGGGCTTCGCCACAGCGGTACTGATTGCTTGGTCACGTACTGAAGAAGATCCAGGGCCAGCGGTTGAAACCGCCGTGTCGGATCTGGGACAAGCCTGTGGCCAGCAGGCCGCCAAAGGCGCCAGAAAGCGGCGCGGCACAATAAAAGTAACCGATGCGCCGCATCATCTGGTGGCGAGGGTAGAACATGGCCAGGTAGACGACGATGCCGCCCAGGAGGCCGCCTTCGAACATGCCCAGGAGCAGGCGGCAGACGATGAGCCCCGCCAGCGACTTGGTGAAGCCCAGGAACGTGCAGACCATGCCCCACGAGGTAATGAGGGCGGGCAGGTAGGTTCCGGCCTTGACGCGCTTGACGATCCAGTTGCTCGGCACGTCGACCAGGATGTATGGAATGTAGAATACCAGCAGTGCGATGTTGTAGCCCGTCCCCTGCGCAATGCCGAGCTCCTCGGGCAGGCCCACGATTTTGGCGTTGCCGATGTTGCTTCTGTCGATGAAGGCAAAGAGCCTATCTAGTCAGTTCGCTGCCGAGTATGGAAGTACTAGTACTGAAGGCTCACCATATCCCAAAGATCCACGGCACGATATGGTAGTCGAATTTGCGGTCGATCGCCTTATCCATTGCCTGGTTGGTGCCTCGTATCGCCTCTTCCGCGTGACGGTTCTCTACGTAAGTCTCGGCGGCTTTGGGCAGATCCCCCGACTCACTGCGTTGGTCCTTTTCGCACTCCATCATTGTGACTGGGACAGACGTGGTAGCTGTCCAAGGGTTGCGTTGAAGCAGCTTTGGGCTAGTATTCGTGTTCTGTACAAATCATAGGCTGAAGAAATTGCGTGTTTAATCTAAGAAGCGGCCGTAATTCCGCCAGAAGTCGGAGGTGAAAGTGTAGCAGTGTGGAGTGGCTCAATACTCAATATGCGTCAAGAAGGACCATAAAACCGGTGGGTGGAGGGGGGGGGGGGTATATGTCAGGGTCAGGAAGAGAGCACCGCCATTTCCACGACAAGAAGTGGCATCATTGATTTGGCCAGTCCCTTGCCGATACTCGAGAATAATCCCCGAACGATTGAGTGTGAGCTAGAAGCCAACACGGTCAAGCTGGGTCGCTTGGCTGACGAACCACCACCCATGACCACCCCGCGAAGCCGGGGCTGATGTGCGGGGAGAAGTTGGAGTCTATACATCCCAGAGTCATCCCACTGCATTGAGTATAGGCCAGAGTGGGAGCCCTGCACAGGGCGGCTGTGGCTGAAAAGAGGGTGTAAATCACATCGTCTCTACCGCTCGATACCTAATTCAGCCAGGATACTTTGGTTGTGTTGGCCGACTTTCGGCACATCGTCCATCCTGGCCTCCTCATGCGAAGCAACGCCGGGCGGGAGCAGCGCCGGGACCTTTCCCGTAGGGGTGCCGACCTCGACCCATCTGCCGCGTGCCTTGAGCTGCTCGTGCTCCCACACATCGTTCATGTCTCGGATTTTGGCGTTAGCTATGCCGGCCTTGTCAAGCCTGGCCAGGACGTCATCGGCCGTCATGTTCGCAAACACACTACACATGATACTCTTCAGCGCAGTCCGATTCTCGCTGCGGGCCGAGTTGCTCACGAATCTCGCATCACTTGCGAGGTCGGGCTGTTCCAGGACCTCTGAGCAGAGCTTCGCCCATTCGCGCTCGTTTTGGACCCCCAGCATAACAGAACCGTCGCCGCCGGTCTCAAAGGGGCCGTACGGGTAGACGGAAGCATGGGAGGCCCCGGCCGGCTTCGGTCCACCCTGGCCTTGGAAGGCATAATAGAGAGGAAAGCTCATCCACTCTCCCATGGCTTCTAGCATGGAGATGTCTACTCTGGAGCCCTTGCCCGTCTTGCCTCGCTTCATCAACGCGACCAGGATATTCGAGTATGCATACATCCCTGAAAAAGTTAGCGACTACTCGCTCTGAGGGTGGTGGTATATGCACGTACCGGAAGCGATGTCGGCAATGGAGATGCCAACCTTGGCTGGCTCGGTTCCTGTTCCCGTGGTCGAGAGAAGGCCAGCTTCGCTCTGGACAAGGAGGTCATAAGCCTTTTTGTCTCGGTAAGGTCCGTAGCTCCCATAGCCTGATATGTCGCAGACGATGAGCGAGGGATGTTGGTCTTTCAGCTTTTCGTACGAGACTCCCAGACGATCCGTGGCGCCAGGCGCCAGGTTTTGCACCAGAACATCGGCCTTGGCAAGAAGCTTCCGCAAGACGTCGAGGTCTTCTGCCTGCTTCAAGTCGAGCGCCAGGCTCTCCTTGGAGCGGTTTGTCCACACAAAGTGAGAGGCCATCCCGTTCACCCTCGAGTCGTAGGCGCGCGCAAAGTCGCCCACCCCGGGACGCTCAATCTTGATTACGCGTGCGCCCAAGTCGGCAAGCTGGCGAGTGCAGAAGGGCGCGGCGATGGCTTGTTCCAGACTCACGACCGTGATGCCGTCGAGGGGAAGGGGTTTCGAAGATTCCGCCCCAGAAGTTGCGAACCATCTTGCGTCTGATTTGCGAATTGCAGGATAGTCGGGGAGCCTGCGACGAGGTGGAGAGATTGCCGAACATGAAACAGGAAGAGCCGATATCAGGGCCTGGGGCCGTTTGGTCGGCAGGCGGAACGCCATGGCTGCTACTGGAGGCTTCGTCTGCCGCGTGTCTGTCTAATTGCCGAGGATCTGGAATGCTGGACGATGGAAGAAGACGATCAAGACGAGAGAGTGAGTCTCTGCGCGACTCGCCTTATCGCAGCTGACATCGGTCAAGAGGCCTTGATGACTGCATCTGGCCCTGGCTCAGGGCACAAGTGGGAAGATCAGCCCCCTTGCTCGTGGCGGCCGAGGTAATTCTCGCACGCTGGTTCGCTGGCACGCTGGATAAGGGGAGGCCCTGGTCGACATGCCGCTGCATTAGCAGGCCTGCGGCGTGGGTCGTCGGCGCCCCGTCGGCGCCCTGTCATCATGCCGGAGCGTGGGGTCGATTCCCCGCAAGTGTCCCCGGCGCGCCCACACGGCACGCGTTCGGCCCATGTGTTGGGAGTCGCGGATCTCTGGGTGGCGCCTGGAGCTGGGAGTTGTGGGGGCGGGGCTGGAGCTGTGGATCGGTGACTGAAGCACGGTAGCCGGAACACGGTACTCGGACACGGTCAGGGCGCGTTGAAAGGGGAGTCCACGGGTGCGGCGGTGTTGCGCAGACTGTGGACCACGCCTGGTCTTAATACATACCTAGCTGGAGCTCGACGCCGAGAATGCCAACAAGGCACACGCATATCGACATGGGCGGCGACATGGCGTAAAGGCGGCGAGGCTTCGGCGTAAACCGGCAAGCACGCCGTCCCCACTGCTGTCAGGGCCTCCTTCCGCACGCACGCGAGGCGACCAAGACGTCATCCCGACACCGGGCAGTTGCCGTCTCAATGCCGTCTCAGGTCCTCCTGCCCTCCCTGGGACTCCCGTCGGGTCGGGATTCGACTGTCGCTGCCAGCTGCCGCGCCGGCCAGTTCGGAGATTCGGTTGCCCTTGGGCCTCTTCGCGTACCTCACCTACCTGAACTACATAATGTACATCACACTGCACATTGTAGTAGTACATTAGGTGCATGTACATATTTGAGCTCAAGATAGCTTCATCCCGTCAAGTCTGAGCCGAGTCGCAACCAGCCCGCGGTTCTCCTGCTTTTCCCTCCTCCACCCGCACAGCCATGTCGCGACTTCTGGGACGCCACGGCTGGCGCGGCCGGCCCTCCGCCCTCACTGCCGCCACCTCCAGACCCCTCATCGCTCCCCGCGCCCGCCATGCTTTCTCGACAACGCCGGCCCGCCGCCTGATGGAGCTGACGGGCTTCACCGAGAACCAGCTCACGGTGCGCGAGGCGGTCGGCGCCGTCTGCTCCCAGTTCCCCAACACGTACTGGCAGGAGCACGACCAGCTCGAGCAGGACCCGACCGACTTCCATGCCGCCCTGGCTCGCGACGGCTGGCTGGGCATTGCCCTGCCCGAGGAGCTGGGCGGCTCCGGCCTGGGCATCTCCGAGGCCACCATGATGATGCAGACCATCACCGAGTCCGGCGCCGGCATGGCCGGGGCCCAGGCCATCCACGCCAACGTCTACGCCACCCAGCCCCTTGCCCGCTTCGGCACCCGCGAGCAGGTCGAGGAGACCATCCCCAACATCATCTCGGGCAAGTGGCGCACCTGCTTTGGCGTCACCGAGCCCAACACCGGTCTCGACACGCTGCGCCTCAAGACGTTGGCCCGCAAGCTCGACGGCGGCGATGGCTACAGTGTCTCGGGCCAGAAGATCTGGATCACGTGTGCCCAGGTCGCCCGCAAGATGATCCTGCTCGCGCGCACCACGCCCCTGGACCAGGTCCGCAAGCCCAGCGAGGGCCTGTCCATGTTCTGCATCGATCTGGACAAGAGCGACCCGGGGATCGAAGTCAACAAGATCAAGAAGATGGGCGGCCGCGCTGTGGACGCCAACGAGGTCTTTTTCGACAACTATCGCATTCCCGCAGGGACACTGGTCGGTGCGGAGAACCAGGGTTTCAAGGCCATCCTGCACGGCATGAACGCCGAGCGTTGTCTGCTGGCCGGCGAGGCTCTGGGCCTGGGGTACGCCGCGCTGACCAAGGCTGCCAACTACGCTCGCGAACGCGTCGTCTTCAACCGGCCCATCGGCCAGAACCAGGCCATTGCCCACCCCCTGGCTGATGCCTACATGAGGCTCGAGGCTGCCAAGCTCGCCACGTACCACGCTGCGCGCCTCTACGACAGCAGCAAAACGGACCCTTCGATTCGGCAGGACGCCGTCGGCGTGGCAGCGAACAGCGCGAAGTACCTCGCCGCCGAGGCTGCCTTCACGGCTTGCGAGCGTGCCGTCATGTCCCACGGCGGAATGGGTTATGCCATGGAGTACGACGTCGAGCGTTATTTGCGGGAGTGTCTCGTGCCCCGGATAGCCCCGGTCAGTCGAGAGATGATTATGAACTTCATCAGCGAGAAGGTCTTGAGCCTGCCCAGGAGCTATTAGACAGGAGGCTGAATTCTTGGGCCTCTTGAAGTCTTCGATATCACTGTAAGAGACATCGCGTGCGCCATATCCGCGCGACACAAGTGTGAAGTAGTTCGCAGGGAGATGGTGGTGAACATCGTGTCTTGGATGTCATCTATTGGGTTTGATACAGATCCCTGCCTAAATACCTACATGTAGGTGGTAGGCAGCCAGTTGCATGTGTCTGCGGGCAGCTCCCAACAGCAGTTCAATAGGGAAAAAGCGAGATGAAATCCGAGGTGGCCAGATCCTGCCTTCTGTGATGGCCACGAGTTCCGACTCACGGGGCAGTTCGGGGCAGCAACGTTACTTCCCTTGAGCTACAGGTTAGGGACATGTAGGTGTGCAACCTCCCCTTGACACACCTGCGTACCCAACTCAAGTGACTCGATCGGTCCGGCACACGTCAGCAAACTCTCCCTGCTTCTTCGTCTCATCACCGCCATCCTCAGCACTACACCCGATCAGGACCCTCTACAGACATCTCACTATATCGCTTGAAAGTATCAGCTCGCATCCCTTACCGGCCTAGACTCCCCCGCGAGATGTCCAGCCACGCTATGGACGGCTCACCCAGCAGCGCAGCCACGCCTGCACACCAGCCATGTCCGGCTCACAACAAGCCTCTGCCTGCGGTCCCGCCATCATTCTCGGACGATACCCTGCCAGTTTATGCGGGACATCCGGACCCGGATCAGATGTTCTACCCCGGCGGCGACGACCTCGAGAAGCGCGACATGAGATGCCTCTTCTGCCTTCTCCTGCTCGTCCTGGCCGTCTACGTCTGCAGCCTGGCGGGCCTGGTGCTGCTCGGCGTGTCGGTCAACGACCCGGCGCAGTACCCGCTGAACCTCGAGGACGAGGACCGCGTACCGCTCACGACCATCTGCACCATCGGCATCTTTGGCGTGACGTTCTGGGCCGGCGTGGCCATCTCGTGCGGCCGCGACGACAAGGGCGGCCTCACGGGGCCCAGCCGCCGCTCCCCCTTCCTCGCCGGCGTCATCGCCGCCATCATCTACCTCGCCATATCGGTGCCCCTGGGCCTGTGGCGGGCCAACTGGGCCTTTGGCATCGTCTTCCTGCACATCGCCATCCTCGTCGGGTTCGCCGTAGAGGGCGTCACCCGCGTCTGCTTTCGCATCGGCCGGTTCGTGCTCAAGCGGTGCTTCAAGCTGGGGAGCTCCTCGGGGCCCGCGAGTGAGGAGAACCCGCCGAGGGAGGGCGAGGCTTGATGGGTCGGCGACCTCGACACGGAAACGCGCTTGCCGCATGTGCTGGGAAGATGGCGGGGGGGCAACACAAGGCCGGCCGGGGTCCCCAATCGCTGCAGGAGCAAGGTACGTAGGGAGGGACCTTGAGAAAAGGGGGGAGGCGAAAGGGAGTCTCTCTTGAGTCTTGACCTCTGGATGGGTATCGTTTCTCTAGTGCGGCACCTCTGGAATCGTAATACCTGAATAATTGCTCGTCACGTCGCCAAGTATGGGTTTTTCATCATGACATTAATCAATAGTGTTATTGTTCGTCTCGTCCGGCCGTCTAGGTCTGTCCGTGCCTGCCCGCGTCTCTCTCTGCTGTCATTCATTCAACTCAAGTACCAGGGGGTATACTTGTACAACAAACCAACCCCTGAGCCTCTTTTTGTCACAACACGTAGATCAGACCTCCCACTTGGCCAAGTACCACTCTAGCTGCGCCGGCAGCATCGCATCGCCTGATGACGAAGACGACTGTATCTCCTTCCGTAGCGCCAGACACGCGTCCTCGGCATCACCCAGGAGGCCCGCGGGTCCAGAGGCATATACCCACGCGCTGCTGCCTCGGCCCCCCTTCCTCGCCAGGGCCCCGCGCAGCGCGTCGGCGGCCCGCAAGCGGCCCCCGCTCTCAGAGCTGACGTGCAGCTGGGCGCTGAAGTCCGTCTCCTTCTCCCCGCCCGCTCCCTCTTCTTCTTCGCCGTCGCCGCTGCTGCTGCATTGTGCTAGGCGGCGAGCGCGCTCGAGGAGGTCCGTCCACTCGCGCAGAGCGGTGGCCGTGGCGCGGTGGCGGACGGTCCATACCAGGCGGAAGACGGGGGCGGCGGCGGCAGCAGCCGAAGGAGATGACGATGGTGATGAAGCAGCAGCAGTGGGCCGCTGCCGCCGGCGTTGCGTGAGCCACCAGTTGGCCAGGCTCAGGGCGCCGGTGATTCCCGTGCCGCCCACGACGCAGAACACCGTCTGCGCGGTGCGGAAGTCCACTCCGCGCTGCCCGCGGCCCGGCCCCGCCGGTGTGTACGGCCCCTCGGCGCGGACGGAGATCTGGACTGGGTGGTGGTGGTGGGCGGGCTTTTGTGACTGCGGCGACGGCGGCGGCGGCTGTAGCGGGTCGTCCGTGTCGTCGCTGCCGTCTCCGCTGCTGCTGCTGCTATCGACGGCGAGAGCGGCTAGCTTCCACGTCCACTCGCGCTCGAGCTGGGCCTGCTTCTTCCCGCCGTGCGCACGCTGGAAGAGGAAGACGGGCCCGCGCGCGGGCGCCGACGAGCCGGCGCCCGAGCCCGAGCCCGAGCCCGGGTCCGCGGCCGTGAAGGCGTGGTTCTGCAGCCTCGAGACGGACGGGACGTTGAGGTAGTATGACTGGATGGGGTGCGCTGCGGCCGGCGCGTCTTGGGGGATAACGGACGAAGCAGAGGCGGCGGGCGGCAGACGCAGGCGGAACCAGCCCCCGCCGGCGTCCTCGAGCGTCGCGGTCACCTGGGTAGCCAGCCCCCTTCTCGCCACGGGCGCATCCCTGTCTACGGTTGCCGCCGCTGCCGATGTGCCTCTGGTATAACCGTCCGAAGACTCCAACGAGGACGACGACGAGGCCCCCTTTTCAGGGTCCAGGGAGGACGACGCCTCAGCATCACCACCACCACCACCACCGGACCCCACCAGCCGCAGCGCCCAGTCGACAACCCACAGCGCCAGGCCGGGGAGCAGGAAGTAGAAGTCGGTGCTGGCGTGGACGCAGGCGGCGACGAAGGCCAAGGCGGCGCCGCAGACGTGGGTGTAGTAGAAGGCGTTGTAGCTGGCCCGGCGGACGGCGGCGAGCGAGGTGGCGGCCAGGCCCAGCATGGCGAGGAACGTCAGCATGCCCGTGGGCAGGGCGGCGCGGGACCAGGGCCGGGCGTCGGTCTCGGCGTGGTTGCGCGTCGGGTCGTCGACGTCGAAGGCGTCTTTGGCGGACTCGGGGGCGTTGCCGTAGGCGCCGACAAAGGTCTTTTGGGGGGGTGAAAGGGGAAGTCAGAAGTTAGCTGATGGGGTATCTTTTCCCACAAAGATTGGGCTAGATGAATCTGTCTCTCTCTCTTTCTCTCGTGTCTGTTTCCTTTCCCTCTTATTTCTTTTCTTTCTCTCCTCTCCGTCGTCTTCCCAGTTGCCCGAACACAGTGGGAGTGAGCCAAGAAAAAGGGGGAACGGTGGAGGGGGGGGGGGGGGGACTCACGTAATACGCAATACCGTGGGCGGCCGCCGCGACGATGGTAACCCAGGCCAGCAGCTTGTGCGCGAGCAGCAGCGTGGCCTGGTGCAGGGCGAAGGCGCGGCCGACGAGGCTGCGGCGGCCGACGGGGATGAGCAGCAGGCCGAAGACGACGTCGACGTGGTGGCCGATGATGGTGGTGACGACGAGCGACACCTTGGGGGAGCCCATGAACGTCTGCTCCACCACGGGCGACGCCGCCTCCGGGTTCGGGCTCGGCCCCCGCCCCCCGTCCGCGGCCATCCTCGACTCCCAGAACGCCCGCGCCGGCGCGTACCAGAACCCCGTCGTCGCGATCGTCAGCCCGACGGTCCACAGGGCCAGGACGACCGCGCCGGCGCTGACGCGGACGCGGTTGTTGCCGGCGAGGGCGGGGACGGCGAAGACGACGTGGGCGCGGCTGGCGCGCAGGACGGGCGGGCAGGCGGAGCGCAGCAGCAGCGCGGCGGCGGTGGTCAGCAGCAGGCCGTAGAAGAAGGCGACGTGCATGCGGGTCTCGAAGGGCAGATACTCCTCCGGGCACAGGGCCGCGTAGCAGGGCGCGAAGGTAAAGCCGACGGCGGCGCCGGCGCTGAGGGCGAGCGCGAGGGCGAGCAGGGCCACGCTCGCCGCCGCCGGCCGCTGCCGCTGCTGCCGCTGCTGCCGCTGGCTCGCTCGCCGTTGGACGGTTGCCGTCATCGGGAGATCGTCAAAGTGCTGTGTGGTGCCGATGTCTGGCTGCACGCACTCTCAGTGCTGCGACAATGTACTTGATGTATGCTGGTTGTAGGTACTACATACTACATATCGGAAGGTATGCACGTAAGGTAAGTATGTATGTAAGGTGCCTGGCTGTGACGCATGGAGAGTTGAGGGGTTGGGGAGGGCGTGTACCGTATGTATTGGATGTAATGGGAGCTGGTGATGGTTCCGGGGAGGACCAGACAAGACTGTGGAAGATGCTGATCGTGTTCGCTCGACGAGTCACTCCCGGTTCATCATGAGCAGGGTGGTCTGTGAGTTTATATCCACGACGACGAGAACGCAGAGACGGCCGGGGTCCAAGCGCCTGTGTCGTGCTGTGCGCCGACCAACGATGCCACAGCAGAGTAGAGTAGAGTAGAGTAGAGTAGAGTGTAGAGTATAGTAGAGTAGTGTATAGTAGACAACGACAACGACCACGACAGCCGCGTCAGCGAAGCAACAGAAACGACAGCCGGCTCAGAGTCGATGATGCGTCTTTGTGGCTGTGACTGCGGCTGCGGTCGATGTTGCTCGGCTAGCCTTGCGCCTTATGCGAGTAATCAGACAGCCGAGCCAGCTGCACCTTGTTGTTGTAGAAACATTTCCCGAGAGAGCAACATGGCGCGCTCCCGGTAGTGCAGTGCAGCGTGAGGCTGCGACGGTGAAAGTCATGATATCACTTTTCTTGGCTCTCTCGCTTCTCTCTCTCTTCGAATGCGTTAGCGCGCGCGACCTACGAACACCTACCTCCCGTACATATCGTGTACAAGCGTCCGTGCCTCATTACTACTCACGAGCACGTGCCTATCAGGTAGATCCCGGTAGTGCGCCCCCCTTTCTTTCAATACTCGTGCTTTTCCAGGCACCCAGGCCCTCATTCGGGTTCGTCCGCTGTCTCCCATCAACACGAAAACAATCCGTCCCGGCCAATGCCTTTCCCGAGCGCCGAGACGCCAATGTGCAAAGCCCACCTTCCGCCCTATCGGTCCAGAATAAGCGATCATTATGAACCGTTTATTCGACGAGCAAGTCATTCCCCCCACAGCCCCGGCCCAACATTCCCGCCGTCTCGCATTCGCTCATCGGGCCTTGACTAAGTTATAGCAGTCGTCCTGTGCATGTGGGTGATGGGCTTGTAAGGCCTGTGATCCCCCGAGTCTGCTCCTTGGATCAACCCAGCCACAGCAGCAGTGCGGCTAAATCAGGTGGTCGAGGAATCCATAGACCCCAAGAGAACTGGAAGCACGTGGTCTCTTTAAACCTCTCCATCCAACGCCAGAGCGCACACCTTAGCCCTCTTCTTCTCCATGATGCGCAGGAGCCTCTCGTCCACCTGTTGTTCCTCGACGCACCGCCCGCACCTGTACTTGCCGCCCTCGACCCATTCCCCCCTTCCCGTCTCATCAGCACCGCTTCCGGCCCCCATCTGCAGTCGCCGTCTCCCTTGCAGCCGCCTTCCGGCGTGAGGGCTCTGCACGACGGGTCCCACCGGAAGAGCACCGACGCCTCTTCCGGGGTGACCTGCTCGCCGCTTGTGGCCGCGGCGCTGCCGACGGCGGCGAGCAAGAGGCCGCCCAGGAGAGCGGGTGCTATCGTGGCTCGCATGGCTGTTGCTTATTGGCTTTGGTCGGCAGACAATTTGTCGGTCCGAGATGTGGCTTGACGGAAGTATCTAGACTCTGATATGTATACGTATGTATATATATATATCGTAGCAGCTCACGCGGTGGTTCTCTTGAGCACAGGAGCTATGTCTTTATGGCGTGGTTCTGAACTGGTGCGCTCTGTCTCGAATGTTGGGAGTGCGGTGCGGGTTGGGTGCGGGTTGGCAGAGACCAGAGTGTATCGGACGAAAGATTGAAAGACCTCTTGCTCCTCGTCAACCCCTTCACGATCGACACATTCAACTGCTTATATACCGGCACTCACTTTCCGCTGGCCTTTCTTTCCTCTCCCTCCATTGACTCTCGCCTTCGCTCAAGCCACTCCCAACACACATAGACACCCCACATCAGTGGCGATGCTGGCCCCAGCCTTCCTCAGCCTTGGTAGAGACTATCGAGAAACTTTCTTTACCTCGCGTCCCCATGAGGCATTTCTGATGTGTTTGTGTGCCCGTACGATACAGCACGAGCTACAGGCTGTGCAGTGGATTGGCTCGGCTGTGTTGATCACCCCAGGGGGAAGAGGTGTGGGGAGGGGGCGTCTCTTTCGCCTCAACCATCAAATCGGAGTAGTCCGCCCATCGATCTGGGAGACCCCGGTCTCAGTCTATTATAAACCATCAAGAAGAGAGGAAAGAAAGAGGGCCCGGAAAGAGCTAGAACTGTTTCCGCACTACCAAGGTCGCCTCCCTCATCGACCGGCGATCCCTTGGCCGCCACCTGCAAGCGCCGACTCGGAGTAGCCCGGTGGCGTTTCGCAGTGTTATTCGATTATTCCCGGCGACTCGGGCTGCCGTAGTGGAACCAGCGAAGCCCGTTATTGCGCGCTGGTCTTGCCATGATCTTGCCACCACGCTTCCCGAAAAGGGCTCAGTCAGCCGACGCAGACCCGGCAGTGCTCTCTCACTCACGCGTTCCGACCGTGGCGGAGCGCCGTGGCCAGGAGAGGAATTCTCATAGCATACACTGCCAGGTGATGACTAAATTCGAACTCATTACAATCAGAGATACCCGTTTTTCCACAAGACATACTCGTACAAGGTAAGCAGGAGCCCAATTCAACTGGATGCCGGATGCTTTCGGCTGCGTGAGCCAGCAAAGTCTTGGGCGCCGCCCTCACGTGCAACTAGACGTGCAGACAACAAGATTCCCTCCCATCAAACGACAATATGGGTCCGAGGCGAATGGAAGGGGCCCAGTGCCACCTGCGCCGAATGGAAATGCCCTTTCCAATACAGATGGGTCGAGGCCCGCACTTGGCAGCTGTGTGAATGATGCTTGCATTCATCTATTAAAATACAACACCAACCAGTACACTAGACCCTGTAATTTTTTCTCGCGTCGCCCAGTCCACACGCCGGCCCCCTGTGGCCAGGTAGGGATTCGTCGGTCGTGGCCAGGTAGCGCTCCCTCGATGATGGCCTAGCGCGGCAAAGAAGAGCCCCTTGCCTCGTGGTTCGACCGCATACCAGGTGTCTGAAGAAAAGAACGAGTTAAGAAAGAAAAATTGTAAGGGGGTATTGCCTGACCCAGCCTCGCCGATAAAGTAACAATCAATACACATGCCTATCGTCACTCTTTCCCTCCTTTCCGTACAACGCCGAAACACCAAAAGATGACAAGCCGGAACCGGCCTAGATCCGACGCTCGCCAGGCATCCAGAGCGGTGAAAGATCAAACGCTCTTCAGAGTCCCCGGCAAGATGACACACACACCGAACGCGGTGGACGGCGCTTACTGTTCGCCGTCGCTTGCCTTTTCATCTCCACCCCCGTTGGTTTGGTTCGCACCATTAGAGACCAGTTTGATCCTCGGTGTGCTGGCAAGTGGTGCTGGAGTACTGGCTGTCGTGGTCGGTGCAGCCGAAGTCTCCTTTTCCTTGGGCTGGGGGTCTTCGAGCTCGGCCAGTTCGGGGTGCTCGGTAACCTCTGCCTGTGCCTTGTCGTTGAAAGTTTTCTGCTTGCGGTTAGCTGAGGGCTCTGCTCCAGGTTGGTAGACAATCTTACCTCGATCACGTTGGCGTCGGCGTACAAGAGACTGCCATCGTCGTTGTAGGTCCTGCAGTTATTGCACATCAAGGCAACGTCCTTGCGGAAGTCGTTGATGCAGCCGTATTCCTCCTTCTTGATCTTTTTGTCCATCTGGTTCATGCAGATGGGGCTCTTGATGATCATGAAGTAATCGCCGTAGTCTCTCTTAGACGGCAGCTTGACAAAGGGGCCGATAATGAGTCGCTTCGGAAGGTCCTCCTCGTCCTCCTCGGCGCCTTCCTCGAGTGGAATATCGGCTTCCAGGACCATGAGAGACTCGTAGATCTTGCGCAGACTCTTTTGAAGTACTTGGCGGGTTTCCGGAGCCATGCGAGGCTCCTCCTTTGCGGGGATAGCCTTGGCACGTCCCTGGGGGCCCCTTCGCTTCTTCGGAGGAGGCTCGACCTCGTCGTCCTCGGCCTTGCGTTTCTCGTTCTTGCTGCCCGGCTTGCGACCGCGTTTCTTCGGCGGTGACTCGACTTCGGGCTCGGGCTCGGGCTCTTCGGAACTCGCCCTGCTGCCTCCCGGCGAGTCGGTAGAAGCGAGGCCCTGCGCGATCCTCTTTGCGTTTCTCTTGTCTCTCCTGGCCTGTTTGCGCGCGGCAGCGGCCTCGGGCGAGTCGTCGTCGTCGTCAACGGCCATGAGCCATTGCTCTTCGGTCAGACCATCATCGTACTTAACACGAGTCCGTTCGCGGGCGCCGCGGCCCGTTGGGCCCTGTTCTTGCTCCTCTGGCACAGGGTTGTCTTCAGACATGTAAATTTCGGGCAGTTCGCTCTCAGCCATAAGACGCGGAACACTCTTAGATCCAGGAGCGGTGCCATAAGTGGGGTCTTGAGCACGCTCTTGATCGATCTTCTGGAAGGTGGCGATCTCGTTGTCGTTTCGGGCCAGTAGCATATTCAACTCTTCGTCATCCATGTCGTCAGCGTCGCCGGAATCTGCCATGTCTGCCGTCTCAAGCAGAGTTCGCAACATAGCATCGCGGTCGGTTTCGGACGACTTGTTGTCGAAACGACCAGCCTGAATGACCTTGCCGTCCATGTCCAGCTTGTATCGTGCGCGCTCAAGGATCTTCTCCTCTACCGAATTGGAGCTGACGAGACGGAGAATTCGCACCTCGTTCTTCTGTCCGATACGATGGGCACGATCTTGAGCTTGCAAATCTTGGTGAGGGTTCCAGTCAGAGTCGTAAATGATGACTGTGTCGGCTGTCTGCAGATTGAGACCCAGACCACCAGCACGGGTGGAGAGCAAGAAAACAAAGTAGGGAGAGTCGGGCGCATTGAAGTCTTTGAGAAGGTCGGACCGATCCTCGGATTTGGTTGTACCGTCCAGACGCATGTACTGCATTCCTCTGTAGCGGAGGAAGTCCTCCATGATGTCCATGATGGCCGTCATCTGGAAGAACATCAACACGCGATGGCCGGTGGCGCGGTATTTGGGCAAGACACGGTCCAGGAGCTCGAACTTTCCTGCTGTTCGCCATAGCAGGTCGTTGCTGGTGCTCTGAGGGTTCATCTGGTTCTCAACCTCATCAAAAACAAAGGGATGGTTGCAAAGCTTGCGCAGCTGCATGATCATGTTGCTGAGACCACGAGCACTAGCCTTGCCACCCTTGCCATCACTAACAGCAATCTTGTTGTGGGTGACCATCTGCTTGTACAGCCGGCTTTGCAGAGCAGAGAACTTGCACTTGATGACCTTCTCGGTCTTGTCAGGCAAATCCTTCTCGACATCCTTCTTGAGACGACGGAGCAAGAAGGGTCTCAGCACCTTGTGAAGGCGGCGAATAACGAGAATCTGTTCTTCTTCATTCAACTCCATCTTGTCTTGCCCGCCGGTATTGGCGAACGGGGTGTTGAACCATTCATCGAAAGTCGTGACCGACTTGAAGATGGTCGGCAGGACGAAGTTAAGCATGGCCCACAGCTCGCCGAGGTTGTTTTGCAGAGGAGTACCGGTGAGAATGAGACGGAAGCGAGTGCTGTAGTAGTTGGAGATGGTGGCGCTGAGCTTCGAGTTGGTGTTCTTCATGCGGTGACCCTCATCAATAATCATGTGGAACCACTTGATCTTGCTGAGGATAGGGCGGTCCTTGATGATGTATTCGTATGTCGTGAGCAGAACCTGGAAGTTGCCCTGCCGAATTTTGTCTTGCTGAAGTTTCCTGGCGGCGGGCGGGCCCTTGTATACGACCTTCCCAACATCGGGAGCCCACTTCTCAAACTCGAGCGTCCAGTTGGTGAGGGTACTGAGCGGGACGATGACAAGGTAGGGACCCGGCTGCTTCTTTCTCTCGATGAGGTACGTAATCAGACTGATGGTTTGGATCGTCTTGCCGAGACCCATTTCGTCTGCAAGGATACCGTTGAGGTTGTTGTTGTAGAGCGATATCATCCATTGCAGACCCTTGAGCTGGTATTCCTTGAGCGTACCACCCACCAAGATGGAGGCTTGCTCGGTGACCTCTTCTCGGATACGATGGGCAACAGCGTAGTAGTCGATCTTGTTGCGGGACTCCTCGTCTTCTTCGAGCTCCTCCTCTTCTTCCTCTTCGGGACGTCGTCGCCGTTGGCGATGGCGGCCTTGCGCTGCTGAGCTTTGACGGAGGATGCCAGCTGGTGCAAGAACCCATCTGTCTGTTTAAGAAGATGAGTAATACGCGTATCCTTGGCCTGGTCGAGCAGCTTGAGATAGGCCTCTTCATCGTTAGCCTTAAGAGCCTGCAGACGCTGCTTGGCAGTTCGTTCAATGCGCTTCTGTTCTTCCTTCTCAATGTTGAAGTGGTGCAAGTACATGGTCTTGCCCATCCTGGACATCTTATTCCTGGCATTGATGGCGGAGCTGAAAATCTCAGACTTGTGGTGCTGGACGGATTGAAGAAAGTCGGTATGCTTCTTCTTCTCGCGGTGTTCCCGCGCATCCCGTTGTTGTTTCTCGAGCTTCTCCGTGATTCTGGCCTCGCGCACATTCTGTTTGCGAGTACGGCGGTAGTTGCACCGATTCGTGGTCATAGCCAAGTTATCGTAGTGGAGCATTTGTCTGCCGATCTTCTCCCGCAGCGCGCGCTGCTTTGCATACAGGCCCAGAGACTTGAGTTCGATGATGGCTTTCCTCTTGACCGAGTCGTCAGCTTCGACTTCGTCTTTAGTCACATCCCAGTGCGCGATGTTGCTGGGAACGGCTTTGAGCTCGGACAATCGCGCCTTCATGCGGTTGTATAGGATGAGTTCGCGCTCGTGTCGTAGTTGTTCAAAGTCGATGCCGGTGGGGAACAAGCTGGGAATGATCAAGCGCTGCTTACGCAACGCATGATCATGGTAGGAGATTTCATTTCGGACAAGACCGGACTCCAGAGGGTCCTTGAGAGTCTTGAAAACCCGACCCTTGCCGGTGGCGGACTCATCTTCGTCGGCTACATGGTCAGGCTCAGCAGGACCATCTTTCGATTCGATTTGACCAGGCGTGCCGCTGGAGGCCGCTTTGGGCTGAATTGACTGTTCGGCCAGAGCTTGTCTTCGCTGGCGCTGAGCGTTGAGTGCTTGTTGCATTTGGTAAGGAACCCCGGAGTTCTTCCCGAGTAGCTTGAAAGCGGAGATCTGTTGTCTGAGCAAGCTCAATTGCTGAGGGGAGAAGTTGCCCTGAGGTGATGCAGTAGAAGGAGACGAGGTGCCGACCTGCTGGCCGCTGGCACTGGCTGGGGCAGAGGGCAAGGCAGAGGCACCCAAGCCCGTAGCTGAAGTGGCCGACTGTGCAGTTGGGGTTTGCTGCTGAGGCTGCTCCGGGGCAGACGGCTGCTGTTGGAGCGCGGGAGGCTGGGCAGGGCGAGTGCCGTTGGTGTTCCCGTTCGGGCCATTCTGTGGTTGACCGGGTTGCATTGGCTGCGGTTGCTGTTGTTGCTGCTGCTGCTGCTGCTGGCGCATGCGTTGCATTTGCTGGACGTTCATCAAGAATTGGCTGTGCTTCATATATTCGGGATCGGTCGGGGGGACACCTTTCTCCCTCATCTGCTTGAATTTCTGTATGCCAATGCAAGTCAGCAATGGTGGTGGGGATGGACCTCAATACCCATAGCGATGCCGAGCGCACCATGCTCGACTTCAATGAGGTCAGGATAGTTTACGTACATTCCACACCTCCTGGATCTGCGCCTGGCTCACGGGCGCGCCCATGGCGGCGGCTGCGCCTGGATGCTGAACGGCGTGAGGCGCTTGGACGGAGGCCATGTTGAGTGGCCGACTGCGATGTTTCTGGCTGGGAACAATTCCCAACAAGCTGAATGTTTTTCACCCAGGCAGCGTTAGGAACTATTCATCTCCGGGGTGCGTTGACGGTGCGGTAGTGACTGTTGCGTCGCTTGTGTGGTTCAGCGGTGACTGCAAGCAACACGTTAGCTTTCTGTCATGGGTATGTTGATGGTCATGATATGGCTCGGGCTGGCGCAAGCCAGTCGGGCCACGGGCGATAAAATCTGAGCTTGGATGCGGTTGCGCGACCGAGGCCGAAGCCGAGTCAAGACCAGATTGTGTGAAAGGGATGCATGCGACAGAATGGATTTGAATTTTTGGACGGTGGAATGATGGGACAGGCATCGGCAAGCCAAGAAAGGCGCGTCGCGACTGGATGGAGATGGGGGTGGTGGGTTGTGCAATGCGATTGAACGCGACGCACGCATCACGGGTCGCGCGTGGAGTGGCCAAAGAGCGGTGCATGCAGTGGTGCAGAATTCGTTTGCTTGGAGTAGAGGGCAGAGGAAAATTTTACCTTTTGATGCTGACGGAACTGGGCTGATGGGGCGGCGACACGGTTGATGGGAAGCTCGCCGGCACTGATGAGGTTGGTCGATCAGAAAATGGTCGGGATGCGACAGTTTGGATGGGCGCGCGCCTCGTCAGTGGGGAAGGGGAAGGGAGGCGGAGGCGGGAGCGAAAGGGCGACGGGCGCTCGAATGGAGAGAGCGACGGGTACGGGGGTACACCAGCGAGGACACGCCCGTCAAGACCAGCTGGGTCAGCGGGCGGACACTGGTCTGCCTGTAAGGTATGGTGGACACTGGACAGCAGCGACCGCACTGGCGGTCGCAAGACTTGGGGCGACTGTGACAACCTCCCGGGGGCTTCAGGGCACTCAGTGAGCCGGCAAGGTGGGTTCCAGGGGGGCTATGGGCGGATGAGTGCGGTAGTGGGTGTAGGAAGCCTGGCCTTGAAAACGCCAAATCGCCTTTACGTATTGTTTTGCGTGGTCTGCGTAGCGGACAAATCTGGGCTGAGGAGTGGGTGTTTGTAAAGCAGGAGCAAAACTCACCGGAGTAGACGGTTTTGGGGGCTCTAAAGCCGCTTAATCGAGACTTCGCGGTACGCTGCAGTGTGTGCGGCGTGCCAATCGATGGGTTTGGGCCCGAGGGGGATGGGTTGGGATGATGCGGCTCGCTGGCGATGCGCGACTGGTTGCTTGGTTGATTGATTTGATGGCAAAAGGTCAGGCAGGCGACCGGCGAGTGCGTTGGGAGAGGGAACCGGGTGAGCAGACTCTCTGGCTGCGACTGGCTGCCGGCAGCTCCGCCAAAAGTGGCTTAGGCTGGTTTGTGACCGGACCCACTGAATTCTGAGGCCCTACCGCGTTCCTCTACTAGAAGCTACCGCCAAGGTACGTGCGGTCGCAAGTACGGCTACATGTACTCAAAAGCGAGCCGGACCAGGCTATCATGCGTACTCTCTACCCCATACCAAACAATGTTGCTATGGCTCACCCCCTTATTCTTTCGCAAATACAAGTAGCAGTACAGTGTAAGTGCCAAAACGCATCGTCAGACCCAGTTATTCGAGACGCGCTTGGGGGGCACTATCTGCTTCCCTCCAACCAGAACGCGTATTGCTAGACCTTGTAGCTTTTGATTGGCTGGCAGCTTCTCTGAGCCCGCAAACGGATCGATAATGCGGGTCAGCTGCCCGTATCTGCAATCCGAACATGCTTGTCGAGAGGATGCCAGTGACGGACAGCTGGCACCATCAACAACCACGTCCGACTGCGGCCAGGCCCGCGGACACCTGATCCACTATACCCTTTCAAGGTAAACAAATGAAGTCTGATCTCTGAACGGCTTTCGGCTGCAGACAGCTGACTGAGCCGCAGCGACAGGCGAGAAGGCACCACCTGGGTATCTGACCCCGGGCCTCAGCGAAACGGCACAATCAGGTTGGGGCATTCGCTGGCGACGGCAAGCCCACAGGTTGCGATTCCGTGCTGGCCTGGCGCTTCAGCGTTCGTTGCCATGCCATCCTAGGTCTGCGGCCACAATGATAGTGTCGTGGGTGCGCCACATCTCACTGGTGCGTACTGCGACTTGTGCAACGGTCGACAGTGGCGCATCTGATTGGGCAATGGATGGTGTATTGTCTTCTTTGGGCCTCCTATACGCCTGGTCACCGACCTCTATGGAGACATCCCATACTCCGCAGCCTTCTCCGCCTGCGCTGGCACCCCTCGGGTCAGACTAACAGTCTCGTAGTTGCACACAGCCCACCCCCCCGGCAGCCAAGGAGTCAGCTACTTCATTCTATGCAGACGAAACACACCCCGCAAGGCCACTTGGGGGGTGAGACGGCTTAGTGGTAATCATCTACGCGACTGACACACCCACGCACGTGCTGCCTCGCTGGGCAGGATCCCGCCGGTCGACTTTCAAGACTTACCTGGCATGTCGTGAAATGGGGCGACCTGAAGTTTAAACATGCTAAAAATTCACCTTGACCAGGCGAATATGCGCAATCCGTGATCACGAAAGTCCAGCGTCCTTGTCTGGGGTGGTCGCTACTGATGAGGCCCCGGGCCGAGGCCATGCCTGTTCACACTTGCTATACACGGATGGTTGGCCCAGGGTCCTGGACCTGCCACGAGCCTGGCATCGATCGCCGTTTTGAAGCTTACCCAGGCTTGCAAGCTCTACCTATGCTCCACGAATGCTCACCTCTTGGCTTTTTTCTTGTCGGGGCCTTCGTCCTCCTCGTCACTCAAGTCCGCGTACTGAGTCACTGGCTGGCTCCCCTTCCATGCGTTGGTGAATTGGGGGTCCTTTTTCGCCTTCTCGGCATACTTGAGCAGAGCCTCCCGGGGGTCCTCGTGTAGCATTTTGCTGAGGGGGATGTTTTCACTGATGTGCTTCTCGTCTGGCTGCGAGCGCATGAACGGCGTTGCCTGAGGCAAATGCGGGCGCATGGGATCTTTTGATTTGCCTGAGGCTGTCAAGCCTGTCTTCTGCTTCGATGGCAAGGCCCCAGGCGTGACGATGGAGTCACCGGACAGTCCCAGAGATTGATCGGTGGTGAAGTCAGGATTGTCATCGAGGTGACGCTTCTTCGGGGCGCGCGACATAACATCGACGGCTCCTTTCGTGGACATCGTCGGGTTGTAGAGAATGTGTTTTTCGGCATTGGCAGAGCCCGTAACAATCTGGTTGATCTTCGGGTGCCAGTCTACCGTGATCAATGGAGACCCTGGCGTTACCGGTGTGGTGTATTCGGGCTGCAAGTTGCCCGGGTTGAGGATGTGAAGGTGCCCGGTAGCCGAGCCCGTGATGATGCTAGTGGAATTGGGCGCATACTTGATGTTGCTCATCGGGTAGTGGTCCGAGGTCGAGGCGTGCTGAACTGAGAGCAAGGGCTCCTTGAATTTGCGCGTATCCCATAGTTTGATCAAGTCGTCGCCTCCCCTGGTGACGACCATGCGACCATCCGCGCTAATGTCGATGCCGCCGGTCCAGGTGCCCGGTTTGTGAGCGTCCCTGACCTCGGCTGCAGGTCGCGAGAAGGGGCCCTTGCCGCTCCACATGACCAGAGTCCCATCGAGAGCCGTTGATACCAGAACATCATTGCCTCCCTGCGCAGGGCTCCCCCAGGCTACCGACGTCATCCGCGTGCGACCTGCAGCCCCCGGCGCTTTGGACTTGAAGACAATGACCTCTTTCTGGCTGCGCTTGTTGTTGATGTCCCAAATCCGAAGCGTGCTGTCGGTGCCGGCAGTGACGCACAGGTTCCGGTCGGTGGGATGCCAAGTTCCCGTGGTCACCTCTGAAATATGGCCCTTGGTGTTGTTCATGTCCCGTAAATACATGTCGCCCTTGACAAATTCGGTGAGAACATCGCCGTCGCGCGACATGATCTTGGCCTGAGGGTGCGCGGAGACGCACAGGAAGACGCCGCCAGCCAGCGGGCTGAACTCGACATGGTGAATGGGATGGGATTCCGAGCCGACAGCGGCGGACTTGGTCTCATAGGGGTCGACGGAGCGAAAGGCACGGATCGTCGTCGGCGTCATGGACTGGAAGTCATGGAGCTTCACGTTGCAGTCAATTGAACCTGAAATCAGGCGCCCGCCAGCAGGGTCCAGAGACACGGTGGTGACGGCGCGTTCGTGAGTCTTGATGACCATTTCGTGGGATGTGGGGAACTCGTCGTCGTCCTCGTCGTCGGAATCATCGTCGGAGTCGGAGTTGCCATCAGAGCTCGACGGGGCGGGCGGGGCCTGCGTCGGCCTGGAGGGCCCTGGGATGGAGGACTGCTCTGTTGCTGGGGGCTCGGTCGGTGCAATTCTCTTGGTGCGGTCGATTTGGGCGGCGACGTCGGTCTCTTTGGATTTCTTGCCGAACGAGGCTGGGAGAAAGGCGCGCATCGGGTCGTCCTCACCCAGCTCGGGGGCTTCTACGAGAACATCTTCATCGTCGCTCATGATAAAAGAATGGCGTGGGTCTGCTCGGGGAGGGGGTGGCGGAGGTAGGAAGGGGGGCTCGGCAGTGATTGGAAGGGTGAAGAGACAAAGATATCATGGGATCTGGGCATGACGACGAGTTGAAGCTACATGCAATGGCAGCCGCCTCAAAGCGGGTGCGGGAGGTACCTACCCCATCGCCCATGTCGGGTACCCCGTAAGGCTGGTCGACTTAATCTCTCGTACGAGTAGGTATCCATGCCAGGGAACCAGGTACCTTCACTCGTATGCCACAAGAATAGAACGGCAGCTGTAGCACGGGCACTTGGGAGCACGCGTGCGTGCTCGTACGTACATGTAAGATCTGTGCCTTACGTAATCTACCTTGCCTTATGCATGCAAAGAGGTAGGTCGCTTCATGTGAGTTACGATCCCGCCATATCATCTTGCGAACTGCCTTTTTATTCTAAAAGTTGGCGGCTTCTGGTTTGCTCTCAAGAGCATTATCAGCTTCGAGGTCCCATGTCCATCTGCGCTGAGCCCACCGGCTGACTGAATGAGTCTGGTTTAGGTAAACAAGCTGGGTAGCTGGCAGCTGAATTCAGGGAGTGACCCGAGACAGACGCGAATCCCAACCGCCGGGTTGACAAAGCCCGGGGGCAAAATAGCAGCTCCAGTATGTTCGCCCGAGATATCGATCAGCCGCTTGACTTCCAGCCAGCCGCTTCGATGAATACATGTACAGTGCCGTCCTCCCTTTCCCAGTCTGCAGAGGGCCGGAGAAGCCAGACCCAGCACTTTCGCATGCGGCACACCCCGTACACACTCGTACGAGTAGAAACGAGCAATTGCGGGTTCTCGGCCGGCCCCATCAAACGGGCTGCACGATGACGGAATCTCTCTGCGCTGCACCTCATTGGCAGGCTCACAGAGCACATGGGAACACCAGTCATCAAGATCGTGGGCAACCGAATGCATTCGGCTCTGGAGGAGGAAACAGGCGACGGGTGTTCTTCAAAGAAGCACAAGAGGGGGCGGAGCTCAGTCCGAGGGAATCAGCTAGTAGGTAGACTCAATCGCCTCCAGCCTCATCTCCCTAGTCTCATTTCCTTGCTTCTGTCCGCCATTCCGGGCAAGTTGCCGCTCCTGTCTCGAAGACCCTGTGTGCCTTTTACTCGTACGCTCGCACGCCCGTACGGCCGCTCGCTTGAGACCCACCCCTGTGATCCGTCTGATCCACGACAACAAACAATCACGACGCATAAGACCCTTATTAGTCGCACGGTCCCCGAAGCCGACATGGCCCGGCCTGGCGGGATGAAATACCAGCGGGTGGCGAAAGACACTGCCTGGCATGGCGGTGCCCTGTGGAGATGCGCGTCACGATGCAGAGACTTTCATGCGTCTATTGAAGTTTTCATCGGTACGGCACACGTCTGGTCAATCTTGCCGTACCGCCTTCCTTCAGCGTGCACCCATGCGAAATGGACGCCGGCGTGTGGGTGGACGAGTATCTCATCACTCCATTCTGGTGCCCTGATGCGTCTTGGTGACGGATCTGTAATTGCAAGAAACATGAGAGTAAGGGTTGTGCGGTCGTGTATCTAGGTACCTATCCATCTGGAAGTGTATGCGTGCGAGTAAATGGACCGGGCACGCCCGGCCTGGATGCCTCAACTCTTCTCATGTACTCGCAGTGAGGGCACGGTTGACAGAACCTGTCGGGGTTTACGGAGATGTAGCAAGCAGCGAGAGGTACGAGCATCATACTCCCGCTGTAGGTACCGCAGGCGCCCGGCCCGACTACCTGGAGGACTGCAACGTCCAGATGTCTCTACCTAAATTAATCAATAGGTACCTACCACTTACGTATGTTCAGAATATTGATGGGCGGCTGAGGTCCCTCACTTTCAAGATTTCATTAAGGTAAAAGGGAGGTACTCGTAATACCGACACAGGTTAGGTCAGGTAAGGTGAGGCCGTGGGCAGGTAATTAACGTTAATTGATTGAGCAACGTCGGCAGCCCAGAGCCGCGCGCAAGCATCACACCAGACCCGGTCGCCACCCCATCTCGCTCTCCTGCAGTTACTACGAGTACTACTACTACTGCTGCTGCTGCTTGGTAAGCTCTGCCTGTTCGGCCTCATCTCGTCCGCATCACCTCACGTCGGGTCCTCTCACCTCGCCCCACGGCGCATCGCCCAACTCTCCTGTCGCCTTCCCTCGCCTCGCCCGCCCAGCACGCTCGGCCTCCCCTCCTCTACGTCCTGCCCATCACCGGCACCAGGGTCCCCTTGCCGCCTACGTCAATCAGCGCTCGT
This sequence comes from Hansfordia pulvinata, assembly GCA_006538405.1. Classification (NCBI taxonomy): domain Eukaryota; kingdom Fungi; phylum Ascomycota; class Sordariomycetes; order Xylariales; genus Hansfordia; species Hansfordia pulvinata. Next base: position 1,222,895 of record BJKQ01000008.1, on the reverse strand, counting down.
CGCCCGTTATCCGGCCCCTCCGAATCCTCCGCATTCACATGCCATCCTCTCCGCTTCGTGGGTGCACGCAAGCCTTCCTCTCGATTGCCGGCCTCCTCGGAAGCGTCTAGCCAGTCCGCCCGCCCGCCGCTCCGTCATCCCGCGCGCGTGCGCATATGCTCGCATGTCGGTCTCGGCGTGCCCTCCAGCTTCCTCGAGACCGACCACCGGACCCCCGGCCCAGTTCGCTGCCGGCTGCATCCGAGAACGCATACAGAACTGCCGAGCCCTCGCCTAGACCCGAGTCCTTTTTCTCCGGCAACGCCGCTCGTCTCGACGGGCTTCGCCGGTTGCCGGCTTCGTCGACATGCCTGCCATATCCAGCCCCGACGACCCGAGCTACACATGGCTCTCGCTCTTCAAGAACGGTGACGGCAAGGGCAAAGGGAGTCTCGAGGAGTGGAGCTCCCTCATCGGCATCATCACAGCCATCGCCGGCAACGTACTCATTGCGGTTGCTCTAAACGTTCAGAGGTACACCCACACCCAGCTGCAAAAGCGCGGCGTCGAGTCTCGCGAACGGGCGAGGAGTGCCCTGAGAAGAGCCAACCAGTCAGTCGCCGCGCAGAACACCGACGGCTACGGTGCTGCCGAACGTTCCTCTGCCGAGTCTCAACGCCCCGACTATAGCGACGACGACGATGACGACGATGCCACCGAGACCAACCCTCTGTTGCAGTCCTACCATTCCGGTCAGTCTGCCAGCTGCGACTCCTCAGAGGAGGTGCCAAAGACAACCACAACATACCTCAGATCCCCTTCCTGGTGGCTCGGCCAAGTCCTCATGACCGTCGGCGAGATGGGCAACTTTCTTGCATATGGCTTTGCCCCGGCCTCTATCGTTTCACCACTCGGCGTCGTGGCCCTCGTCTCGAACTGTGTCATTGCGCCGCTGTTCTTCGGAGAGCAGTTCAGGAAACGCGACTTCTGGGGCGTCGTCATCGCCGTCGCTGGTGCGGTAACAGTGGTACTGAGCGCCAAGCAAGAAGAGACCAAGCTCGAGCCGCACGATGTCTGGGACCACATCACGACCACTGCCTTCCAGATTTACCTGCTTGTCACCATCTCCTTCATTGTGATCCTCATGTGGGCCAGCCCCAAGTACGGCCACCGAACCATCTTGATTGATCTTGGGCTCGTCGGCCTCTTCGGTGAGTAGAAACTCAATCTATCGTCTCGGTTCGCAACTGCTAACTGCCGTCAAGGTGGCTATACCGCGTTGTCCACAAAGGGCGTCTCTTCAATGCTCTCCTCTACCCTGTTCAAGGCTTTCACTACCCCAATGACCTACGGTCTCCTTGTGGTTCTCCTCGCCACTGCGGTCATGCAGGTCCGCTACGTCAACAAGGCGCTTCAGCGCTTCGACTCCACCCAAGTCATACCTATCCAGTTTGTCCTCTTCACACTGTCCGTAATCATTGGGAGCGCCGTCCTGTACCGCGATTTTGAGCGGACCAATGCCACCCAGGCTGTCAAGTTTGTCGGTGGCTGCCTCCTCACCTTCTTTGGCGTCTTCCTCATCACCAGTGGTCGGGCGCCTTCGGACGACGACGATCAGTTATCAGATGACGAGGATATCGAGGAGACAATTGGCCTCACAAACCAGGAGAACTCGGCGGCGCCTACACCGTCGAGGGGCACGCTTCGGTCCGATCTGCAGCAGCAGCAGCCCGTGTCTACCGCAGCGTCACGTCGATCATCCCAGGTATCTCGCAACGGCCCTCCTGGGGCCACGCTCAAGCCATCGGCCCAGTATACGCTTTCGCGGCCGTCCTTGGTGGCCCCAGCAGAGAGCTCACCTCTTTTGACACAGTGGAGGAAGTTCAACGGTTCACCGCCGGTCCATCCAGGCCTCCCACCGACAGTAACGTCGGCTGATAGTGTCACGACGCTGCAGTCGTCGGCGTCAGTGGCCGTGACTGAGCCTGCTCCGTCCAGCAAAGCCGTACCGCCGTCCATCGTCGAGCCGCCCTTTTTGGATCGCCCGACGACTCCGCCCCGGCCGGGAACACGCTCGCACAACAGCCATTACTCCAACAACTTTATATCGCCTTCGCCTCTGTCGTCTACCGTTACCGCCGTTGTTGCCGATGCCATGTCGAGAGGCGATGATGGCACCCTGGCCCGCAAACGGTCCATGCGCAGGATGCGAGGCAGCATACGGTCCAGCCTATTTGTGCCCAACTTCGAGGATATCCCGGGCCCGGCCAGTTCGGAGCCTCAGCTCGGAGGCGGTCAGGAAGGAGAGAACACGGCGCCGGACGCAGACCGACCATCTGACGAAGTCCGCAACGGCCGTCGGCGGGCCCAGAGCCTCGGAAACACTCTTGAAGGCTTCTTTGGTCGAAGAAAGAAGCGGAGGAATACCACGCCCGAGGCTGCGAGAAGCCCCAACGTCAGCTCGGCTGCACAAGGCGAGATCCCAGGGCCCACCGGCTCGTGAGGCTGGCGAAAGAGAAAGTCCTCTTGTCATGTTTTCATTTCTTCTCAGACGTTTCCGCAAGGCGTACATGGATTGGGATTGGGAAGCAGCGGGGCTGCTCAGTCGGGCACCTCCCGTGCTGCCGCTTCTCCGACTTAGATTTGGCATTGGATATGGAGTTTTCTTGACACAGCGCTGAGTGGTTCTGCTCTGTGACTTTTGGGCATATTTCTCCAGTATTTTTTTGTCTTTTTCATCACGCGTGTTCACTGCCCGTGTTCCCTCTCTCGGCGGCCCCTAGTGCCTGTGCAGGCTGGGCATGACGTTACAGGAAGGTAACCAGACCAGCTCTGAACAGGCGGGCTCTGTCTCTTACACTTGCACGCGCACGCATAATCACCCGTAGCGCTACATATCTCCCGCGTAAAATATATCCCGCCGTACTATACATATCAATATAAGTGCACACAATCTTCTTCCTTCGAGCCCCTCCAGATTGTGCCAGCCGCTTTCGGCAATGACCTGGAGCCTGCCCTGACACGATTCTGCACCCGTCGACAGCAAGTCCCCTTTGACAGCCTATGAAGCCGGAGTGCCTCGCCCGTCCGGTGTTAGCAAACGTGGTGTCCGTCACGCAACAGCCAGGATGCTCTACTGTTCCACAGCTTTCCAGCCCGATGCGCGAGACCGTCAACCAAGTCCCCCGTAGTTCTGAGGGGGGGCTGCAACGCTCCGCAATGGAGAGCCATGGCTTGAGCATCTCAACTTTGATCGAAGCACCCTGGTATTTTCATATCAATACTTTTAACCAAATCTGTCCTCGAGAGAGAGCGTACCTGCCTTGAGCATTCTGTACCCTCGCTCAGATGACCACGACTGGTGCTCCGTCAAAAGGTATGTATGGTGACCAGGGCTCTGTGGGCCTTCTCTGGGATCGAGGCTAGATACGTAGGTAGGTAGGCACTCAGCCAGCCATCTGATAGATCGTCGGTGTTATACCGAAAGAGTGTGTGGTGAGTCGAAAGAGAGTGTGTTGAGGTTGAGGGTTTAGCATTGGGGGGCTTCCTTCCTTTGTTATCAAGATTTGCAGGTCTACTCAGATTGAATGGATCGGATCGGACGAGTAGTGTACTTCGAGGACTTGAATACTGGTGCTATGGAAGGCTAGTAGACTAGGTTTCCTGGCAAAGCACTGGAAGCGACTGGTATACATCTCTCATAGGACATTTCATTTCAGGAGATAGCCCCCAGGTTTTCTTTTTTTTATCCTTAGCAGGAAACACCATTGAAAGAGACAACATTGCAGTATCATGCCTCGATTGTTTCAGCAAGATCAACAGCAGCCATCTTATCTACGCTATGGCTAGTCTTCGAGATGACTTGGGGTTTGTAGTGCTTGACTGTTGCCGATCAGTGTAAAAGACACTCTGAAAGTCCCAACATTATGCCACAAAGGAGGGGCGATCTAAACCAGCGGACTTGAGGTGTGGGGGGGTATCCAAAGCCGGGCCTCTCGTGACCATATCTTCAGTAGTAGTTGGTGCTCTTCCAGTCAGGTCTTCACAACCCAAGCCGCGCAACGCTTTGAAGAAAGGCGCCTCGCCAATTTCAATGCCTCTCTATTATTGAAGACAAGCCTGAGCAACTCCCATCTGTAACAGCGGCGATAGATTCGCGCTCCCGTCGTCCCGGCTTTCCATTGACCCCCCCCCACCCCCTCCTTCTCCCCCTCTCGGCGCGGGCCAAAGTGCCGCGTCACGTGAAGGCATCAGCAGAAGCAGGGCCAAGAGCACAATTAGCGCATTTGTTTCACGACGGGCGTCCAGGTTCTCTATCTTGCTCAACTGCCTGGGGTAGGTAGGCGAGGTACGAACAAGACATAAAAAGTATTTGCCTCGTTCTTTTCACCTCGCGGCCAGAACGCTCGGTAGGGGCAGCCTCCGAGCCGCACGCGATTGAATCCCACCGAAGGACCAATACGGGGGGAGGGGGTTGTTCCCAGGGAGAAGAAGAGGGGACCACGGGGTGTTCCCGTGGCAGGGTCAGGGGGAGGGTGAAAAACGGGGAAGCCTGGCACCCGAGAAGAGAAAACCCACAGCGTTGGGTCGGCACGGCACGCAGGCAGACAGGCAGGCAGGCAGGCAGACAGGCAGGCAGGTATACAGAGTAGACGGCGTACTCGTAGGTCGACAGGCAATAGACAGACACTCACTTGGGAGGCCACAGCCAGCACTCGTCCCTTTCCGGCTGTCCGGGGTCGAACAGTTCGTCAAGGCGGTCTGGCGGGGCGCCCCGGAACTTGCCGCGACGGCGAGACCGCACGGCCATTGCCTTTGATCGGCCTCGCAGCGATCCCTCCCGAGCGGAGGTGCCCGGGCGGCTAAGAAGAGCAGAAGAGCACAGAGGGAGAGGGAGATGGAAAGAGAGAGAGTGTGTGTGTGTCTGTGTGTCTGTGTGACAGGGAGAAACGAGCCACGAGGTGCCAACGTGGCAGGATTCGCCGGACTCGCCGCAGCAACCGGACAGCGCATACTCCGTCCACCATACGAGTACACACACACCATGTGATTGAATCATCAATACCATCTCCCCGAGCAGGGAGCCCTCTGGGTACTCGTACTCACCCGTACGCGTTCGGAATGTTCGGCCGTCGGAAGTTTTCTGCTTCGTGGTCGCTCCCTCCGCCTCGGCCTCAGCTCAGACGACGGGCAATCATTACGTCACTGCGAATCCCACGACGCGCAGCTGAGCTGTGCGCAGCCTTTCTTTCCCTTCCTCCTCCAGAACACGCGAGAGGGAGTTGTGAAAAGAATAAGAAGAAGAAAAAGAAAAAGAAGAAAGGGCCCGAGGGCTGAGAGCGGCACCGGACGGGCCACAAGGTCGCATCGCATCGCATCGCATTGCAGCGCATCGCATCGCAAGCTCGGGGAGCAGCAGGATCCCATTCCATGTCCCTCTCTCTCACTCACTCACTCACTCACTCACTCACTCACACACTCTCTCTCCCCCCCTCCGCGCATTCGATATTTCTTTCTCTCGCCTCTGACTGGCTGCCTTCTCCCGTGTCTCCCACGCTGCTCCTCTTCATTTGGCAGACGGATACGAGTACTCGCTCGGCACCGCCACGAGGACACTACCACCCCTTTCCCCCCGGAGACCCCACGTGCGAAGGTACTCTCGTACGAGCACTCTGGTGCGCGTTCAGGAGGTGGCGAGCCATCCCCCTGCGGCCGTCAGCCAGGCACGAACCCAGTGGCGAAGCCGTCGTCGCTGTTCTTCGCCCTCCTCCTCCTCAAAAAGAGAGAGAGCAGAGCTGCCAGGGTGTGGAGTGGGCTCCTGAGCTGGAGGAGAGAGAGAAACAGCCCCGTCACCGAGTCTCGTACGGACTGCGAACGGGTACTTCTCGGACCGGGGACCGATAGAAGTAGTCCACTAAGGTATAGTGCGAGTCGAATATAGCCAAGGGGGAGGGAGAGAAGAAAGACTGTTGAAAAAAACAGAGCGCCTACCGAAAAAAAGAAAAAAGAAAGAAAGGGTGTGTGTGACCGCGGCTCCTGGGCGAGTGAGTACTCGTACTCGACAACACCATGGCCCAGATTCTCTTTTTTCCCCCTTCTTCTCCGGGAGGAAACGACAGAAGCAGGGGGCACATCCCATCCCGCATCCAGACATCCAGACATCCATCCGCCCATACCGACGCCGTGGGACAATTCTCCGGCGCCCCTGACCGAGCGGAGACCCGAGCATCTGGGCTCAGGCGAGACAAAGACGCTTTCGCCTCGCCTCGCCTCGCCTCGCCCGCCTTCTGTCTCTCGCGGAGCCACTGATGGTGAAAGAGAACGTGGGAGCGCAAGGGAGCCAGCCAGCGAGTCGACATGCGCCCACCAGGCCCGGTGTCCAGTCCGTCCCCTTGGCCAAGACACCACCACACATGGAGGATGAACGCGGAGCATCTACAAACTCACGCGCCTGGCTCTCTGTAATATAAATGGCTCAGAGACGGGGACCAACCACTGCCGGCTGCGGCTTTTGAGGTCGTGCGGCGCGGCGCGGGACGGGACGTTCAGGCCAGGCCAGACCAGGCCAAGCCAAGCCAAACAAGGCCAAGCAGGGCTGATGCAGACTCGCTCGGCGGCTGCCATCATCGCCGACGCCCCCGGCCGGACGACGGCCAGGCCAGCTTCTCTCCCCCTTCTGGTCCCTGAAAGCCCACGGGCTGGGGCTGGGGGCTGGGGGCTGGGGACTGCTTGGTCGCTCGCTCGCTCGCGCCTCGTTATGCATGCAGTCTTCTGTCCATCTTCTCTTGCGAGGAATCGTACGCGTCGGATCCCTGACCCGGAGGAGGCCGGTGGGGAGCTTGCACCGCCATCAGACCCTGCAGAGAGAGAGAGAGAGCGAACAACACCTCGGCCGTGACCTCACCCTCACCCTCACCCTGACTCGTACCCTCCCCGGTCACGCCATTCAGCATGAGGCAAGCAGCATGCCGGGTTCGCATTGCTGCATGCACGCATCAAAGGGCTGGGTAAATCTGGGGATAGTGGCACCGAATCTCCCCAATCCCTGGCACCGTGACATCGTCTTCTGCAAGATGGAATTGGGGGAGGAGCGGGAGCGGGGCCAAGAAGCAAAGACAGAGAGAGAGAGAGAAAGAGAGAGAAGCAGCGCGCACGAGTGAAGAGAAGAGTGCTGAAGTAAAAAAAAAAAAAAAAAAAAAAAAAAAAAGGATAGCCAGCCACTGACTATACCTTGCGGGCATATTCCCGCCAAGCTGGGCCCATTCGTCCTCCGTACGCGAGCCGCCACCCCCCATCCAACCATCTCGTAGTGCTCGCACTCTACGTGCCTTGACCCTGCCGTCCGATGGCTCTCTGCTGGGCCGGTATCCTGCTGCCGGCGCAGAAAGCCCCCCCCCCCCCCTCTCCCCTTGTCCTTGGGCAAGCGGCGAGGGATATTCCCGTTCTGCAGTGCAGTGCAGTGCAGGCGGGGCCTGGTAACAAGGCTAGCGGGACAGGAGAGAGGATATGAGAGAGACAGAAAGAGAGTGGGGGGAGGAAACCACCTTCCTGAAACACAGCTCCCCTGCAAACTGGATCCGGTAAATGGGCACAGAAAGGGAACTGGGGCAACTCCAGGCGAGGTCCACGACTCAACGCCCCTCGGAAGGGGACGGGGGCTTAGGTACGAGTAGGCGGAAATCGTCGCTCTCGGCAGTGCCACTTCACACCCCGGCGAGCGGCCGTGGGCGTCGGATGGGGTCGCGTACGATACTTGTAGGTCTTGAGAGCCTGTTGCAGGGGTTGCGGGCGCCGATCCCGTTGCCGCTTACAATTTGGGGGTCGCCATTCATGGGGGGTTCACGCATGCAGTCGAACACCTTTGGAGGCACTCCCTCGCGCCGTCGATCCATCTGCAGTGCCGGTGCCCCTCTCACACCCGTGCCCTCCCAAGATGGCTGCTTGCTGCCTTCGATCTTCCCCGCCCGACGACAAGCTGTGCTGGCTCTTGGACGGTTAACAGACACGGCTAAGAGGAAAAGCGCCTCTGCCTCGGGAGTGCGGTGGCGAGCCCGCAGACCCCGACGCCTGCATGTCTTGGAAGGGTTTCACGCACGGCTTCGTCGTTGAAGATCGGCTTGCCCCATTGGAGATGGGAAGGGCATCGTACGTACGATATTGTCGACGTCTTCCTCGAGCAGCTCCGGATTGGGCGCCGGAACCAAGCCAAAGGGGGCGAGCAACGAGAAGGACTTGCAGAATACCGAGGGAACATTTCCAAGCACGGACTGGAGGCCGGGCGAGCTCCGGCGCTGCGATCATCGTTGCGAGTACCCCGTGTACCCAATGGCTCGATCATAAGCTGGCGGGTTCGGTATCCCGTCCTTGCGTCGGCCGCCGGCTTCCGAACCGCCTCCCGCCCGCCCGCGGCCGGGGTGTTTTCTCAAGGAGTCGAGCCAGCCCGCGCGCCTGCTGTCCCCCAGACAAAAGGCGAGGCGCAGATAATGTGCATCTGCTGGTTGGACCTTGCCCCTCCCGTCTTGGAGCTGAGTCGACGGGTTGGCGCGAGAGCCATCTTCACGTTCGAGCGGAGCCGGCCGGAGTCGGGAGTCGAAGGAGGAAGAGAGGGGCGGCGACGGCGCATCGCGGCAACGGCCCGTCCTGTGCACGTTGTTCCCCGCCCCCTTGTCCTCGCACGGATAGGATCAAAAGGCGCCTCCCGCGGTGTGCTGCATGCTTGCTGCATTCGTATTCACCAGGAACCTCACATTCTGCAGAGGACTCGTACGCGTACGTTGGGTACTCGCAGATAGGTAGGTAGGCAGGTACTTTGCGTACGATACCCGTGGACAATGGGGTTCGCGGGGGTGGTGAGACCAGCACCAGCCCAATGCCGCTTCCTGCGGGGCTTCGGCTGGGGAAGACCGATTCCTCGTGGCTCGTGGCCCGTGGGCCGACGGGGCCCTTGCTGGACGCACAGGCCAGGACCCAAGACTCATCCATCCTCTCATCGGAAGTCCCGCCTGATGAGTCGAAAGAGCTGGTGGTGGCAGTTGTCGCCTGCCTATGTGACTACAGAGCACGCCGTGTTGTCCATCAGTATAATCAAGGTATAATAGCCAGCAACATCATACGACCCGCGCTTCGGTCCGGACGTCGCGAGAGCTCTGACGAGTGCTTGCACAATAGAGGGGAGGTGAGGGCCTGGATCGCATCCCGTAGCCAGTTGAGGCATCCAATACCGCTCTTCACTATGATGGTCTGGCCTTGCCGATATGATAACGACAACCCAGTCTCTCCGCAGTAGACTAGGATCTGGGTGTCCGCCGTGCTCGCGTTGCTATGGGCGTGGACGAGAGCTACCACGTCTTCGCAAGGAATGGATCGCGGACCATGGCCGTCACCGGCGTCTGTGCGTTGCTCGCTAGCAGGGGCGTCACGGGCGTCCAGCGATGATGTGTTCTCCCGACCCCTGTTCAGCCTAACTGTTTGTTTTGCGCACGGAGCCGCAGAGAGTCATGGCAGAAAAGACACGTGCGAGTACCCGTATCGTACCAAAGAGCAGGCAGCGTGCGTGTTGTCTGTCATGCTGCTGGCGTCTGGCACACGTTGGTCTGTTGTGCATCGCCGGAGAAGCTTGATGAGGGTCTTCTGCATGTCCTTCTGGGGCGCAGCTGGTTGAACTGGCCCACGACGAGAGGGGAGAGCATGGTGTTATAAAAGCCTCAGCCACCGGGCCACGCTGTGTCAAGCATCCACCTTATCCCCGGCCAATCTTGTCCCCGCAGACCGGTCAGACCTCTATACGGATACTTGGTCTTGTACTCATACGCCCGCGAGATGGCCGTGGTTGCAATCTTGCCCGTGGCTTTGCCGCGTCCTGCCACCTGCATGCATGAAATCTCAGGGTCGGATTTGACAAGTCGGTTAGCCGATTAGCGGCAGGTATGCAAGATGAGGTGGGTTGCTAATAAGATGGAGAGCACGGATACCGATCATCGCCGTGACAATCTCGCCATCATCTTGGGTCATGGCGCTAGCCTATTCTTTCCGTCAAAGCCAAGAATGCTAATCGCGGGAGCCCATGGCCTGGTCATTGCTGGGGGCCTGGCCATCAGTGCTTCGCTCTGGGCTGGACCGGCAAGATCGTTGAAGCCAATCTGGAGGGAGCTGGCCGCACCGTGCTCGTACAGAGGTAAGGTAGCCAGCTACCCGTGCCTCAAAGATATCGCAAGCCTCGTGTGACGTTGCCGAAACCCGTGGACGGATTCATGAGCAGCAGGCCGGCGCTTGTGTCTCGTGGTCAAGCTTATTCTGTGGGCTGCCATTTGGAGCCATTCCTGCCGTGCAAAAATGGGCATCGCCTCGGGCATTTGCTGAAGATGCTGTTCCGATCTTGGTTGCTCGGCATAGAAGCGCCGCATGTAGGGTCGCCAACTGTCGTCAATGAGTAAGACCGCAAAGACTCTTAGTGGAACTCGTTCATCCCTACCATCGCTTGGTTGACGACAATTCTCAAGGCACCGCGTCATAACGCCGCCAAATCTCTGGCTTTGACGTTGACATCCCTTCTCGAAACGAGCGCGCTGCGCAGACACGTGGCTCTGCTTCTCCATACTCAAGCCGGATTGTGCTCGTCGTCTGAACATTGTGAGGCCCGAGCGCAATGAATCCATGTCTAACCCAACGGGTTGCGCCCACATATCCCGCCAAGGGATGTCAGCCCGCCAGAGACCCGGGCGTGAGCGAAGACCGCGTCTCGTACCGGGTATGTCTACCCCACAGGTATGTGCGTGCGGTCCCAGTCATCGATGCCTGTTCTTTGACTTTTGGGGTCGCTGACGAGTCTTGAGAAGAGAGTGCATGATCATGCTGTGCGATCCGCTTCCGAATCCCTCTGATCCTCACGAGCGGGCCGGACAGGACGCAGCAACGCGAAGCTTGTGACAGCCACACAATGAACGCCAGACTCGAGCAAGTGTGTGCCACCAGGCCCCCAAAGCTGCCGGCCTTAGCGCGGTGCTCCTTTGATCTTTGGGGTCAGAGCGAGGCGTTTGAGTGGCCGCCCCGGGGTAAGCAGCCCACTCGTCAGGATCTGAATGCTTATCCGTAGAAGCCTCTGCCGTCACCAGGAGGAAGTAAGACCCCATTCGTCCACGCAGCTGACCCAGGATTGGATCCTAAAAGACCGGCATTGCCAAGCGTCTATTCGCTGCTCGGTTAACCATCCGTGACAAGGTCTATTAAGCTCTGTATCGAAGGATTTGGCAGCGCTCCGTGCCGAGGGGATTGGACATCTTCAACCACTTTACTGGCTGAACGCTAAGCGGCCACGCGTGTGGGTAGTGGACTCCACCTACCCAACCCACAAGGCCAAGCTGTTGCGCGAGTACGAGTACCCGTACGTGCTCGAGTCCCCAAGTTCCGGTACCCGTATGCCGTGATAGAGAATGGAAAATTCGGGAGTGTGCCCTAACAATCCTGGCCAGGCCCAGGGTGGCAAACTTTGCGGAGCCCCTGAGAGGGGGTGCTTCCTCTGCTCCAGGACAGTCGTACGACGGGGCGCTGGCGCGGCTGTTGGACGCCGATGAAGTCTCGTGCCGGTCACTGCAAAGCGGCGGGCAAGCACCCGGTGAGAGCTGGCTGCGGGCCGTATTATGCAGCCATCCCGGTGCCGCAGTAGCATGCTGCAGGGTTGTCATTTGAGTGCTCTTGAGCCAATGAGAGGAAATCTCGGTTTCTAGAAGTCGAGATTGTACTTGGGCCGCAGCGCAAGACTCTGTCAGCGCGAGTCTATTGCGTTCTGTCATCGTTCATTGCGATAGTTGAACATCGTCATTCATTGACAATCGTTAGAGCCCGTATAGTCATGATCGTAAGTAATTGTTGCAGGATTGAGGCTTACTATTGTCAATAAATCGATGGCGGGGTCGCTCTTGTAAGGACTGACCTTGTTCACGTCGGAAACCTTCGCACGGGGACATCGTGTAGGGCGGATTTCGCTTGAGCACCAATGGCCACTGAACCTGCATGGTAGAGACTCGCTCCAGAATGGTGTGTGCGATTTTTTTTCATCGAAGGTGGGTTTGTTCCGTGGGGAAGAGTATTCGGTCACAAGCTCCACGATCGGGTAATAGTTTTGCACTGTTCTGGGCGTGGCGGTTGGTGGACGTTGCCAGCAGCGGGAAGAACAGCCTTTCACACTCTTCTTCGCTGCGCCATTTCCATGTGGCACAAGGCCGGGGTTGTTTCAAGAGAAGCCAAGGGGAACATCAAGGTCGGAGTACCAGTGCAGGCTCGCAGAGACTAAGGACAGGCCAGGATCTGATAACCCCTCACTGGAACTAGTTAGTCCTCTGTATGTTTGCCGAGACGGACACCAGCAGTCCTGGCTGGCGAGGGTTGGGCAATGACGAGGGGCTGCGACTGTTCGCAAGACCAATCCCTTCTCTGCCGACGCGCATCCAAAGGAAGTCCGTTAGGGCGGCATATGCATGGTCGTGCAGAAGCGAGTTGCGCAAGGTGCTCAGCGTCGCCGAAGGGGGTATGCTGTTGCTGCTGCCCTGCATTAGACAAGGGCCAGTTCCGTGCTCCTGGGTATCGCCAGTCGCACGCAGCACGTTAGCTCCGCCCGTGGCCCGGCTCCACCGTTGAGCAGCGACGGAGGAGGTCTTGGTGGCTCGGGTACAGGCATACTGGCAACTAGGGCAGATCAGGCCGAGATCTGCGGCCTGGACAACAACCCTCGTGCATGGGGGGTGCTTCGACGGGGCCTTGCGGAGTACTCCGTACGTACGGAGCAAGGCCATATTGGGGGTAGTTCAATCCAGTTGCTATTTTCTGTCCAGGACGATCGTGAAGGGCCCGTTATTCTTTGGCAACAAGACGCCCCTGAGTACGCGTAGGTGAGGAGGGGCTCGGGGGCGCTTGCATTGGTGGGCACTGAAGCGTGGATGGGCAGCGATATCCCTCTGTCATTCCGTCGGGAGGGCCAAGCTTGTTGAAGTTCGACCGCTACGGCGGCGTCGTGTGCTGCTGATTCTATGCACTCGGTAGAGAAGCTGGTCTCGGTGTTGTGTCCGGAGTACCCGTACAAGTACGAGTAGACTGTGCTCTGTGGGCGGGCGAGGCGAATGCTCATACGAGCGTACGGGATGATGAGTGACGCGTCCTAGTCCACTGCCAGCTGGAGGGATACGACGAGTAGGCTTGTGAGCTGCGGCGGTTGTTGCTGGGTGGGCGACGGGGCTATGTGAGAAAAGGGACGGCGAGGGAGGGAGGCTCCAGAGGGCCCCCAAAATCGATCGATTTGCTTGTTTACCTAGCTACTCGTACTCGATTCTCCCCTGTCGGCCGGGCTCCCTAGGGCGCGGATACGTGCTCGTACTCGTTTGTTCCCGTGCCTGTAGCCGGGCTGACGGGAGATGGTCGTGTTGGTGGGCCGGGGCCAACATGAGAGATGAAGGCGACAATGCTCGTGCTTTGTGCAGAGTATCCTTCGGCATGGCACGCATGGGTTCTCCTCTGTTGCAGTGGGAGAAGATTAGGACCGAGATGAACTCAATTCAACTAGGGTCCGGCAGTGAAGATGGCCAATGGGAAGGCTGTGGATGGTGGAGCGAGAAATGAAGCCCAAGAAGAGGCTTGTACGAATAAGGCTGGGAGCTTCTTTGATGTTCTTTGGTTCGCCAGGTGTGAACAATGCAGACCTGACATACTCATAGGTACGAGCAGGTAAATACGGAGTATGAGTAGAAATGGCAGTTCCGTATTCCATCTCACACACAACGGTGGGATGCAGTGAAGCAGTGAATCGAACGTTTCATCTACGTTATGTACCTTATCTACATGTACCGTGCCGTGATGAGTGCTTGCTAGATGGGTATCACGAATACCTAGGGACGAGTACCTGCCAGATAGGCACCTAACGGAGCAGCTGCAGACAGCCTGCCCTGGCCCCCCGGGGCGTCATCTTCGGTGCATGAGGCCGAGCTGCAGGTGCTTGTACGTACGTACAATGGGCAATCATTGATGCCGGAAACCGTAGAACCTGACGAGACTTTCATGGATATCTCGTACCGTAACTAAATCCATCACCTTTTCTGTTAATTCCATGCGAGCAGGCACGACCTGTGGATCCTTCCGAGAGGTGGTAGACCCCAAATCGGCTTCATCTTTCAAGCGGCCGCTAAGCACGGTGTCATCTTATTCGGGAGTTGTGAGGCCCAGCCTCCCGACCTCTCACAGTACCCGCGCCACCTTGAAGACTCGTCAGACGCGGATCACGGAATACGACGACGAGGACGACGACGACGAAGAGACGGGCACAGGCCGCGCGCCACTTTGACGTACGAGTACTCGTACCGATCCCAGCATGGCGACGGCTTCCAGCACTCGGACCTGGGATTCGTCCTGGATGCTCCACCCGAGAGCCCGTGCCCGCTACCATCCATCCCGTGGAGGCGTGGACTGTCCGTGCCTGCCACGATGTACGAGTACCCGGCCCGCCCGCGATCCATCGACCGTCACGACAGTCTGCGGCAGCCCAGCAAGCCCAGCACTCCCCCCCGGTAGGCGATTACGGCGATGCGCCTACGAGGCCTGCTCTGCTGACGAGATTCGGACTCCCCACTAGCCATCGTACGTACGGATACGTACGTGTACCCCTACTTGGCCCTCACCAGCTCCGTCCGACGAGCCCTCGCCAGCCCATGCTGGTGGTGCCCCCCCCCTGCGCTAACTCGACCAGCCCGCCCGACCCTCGACGACGGAGCCCTCGCACCCACCCATGCCTGTTCGGGCCCTGGCGCTGGTCGTCCTAGTGCTGGTGCTGATGCCGGCCTTGGCTGGCTCTTCCGCCTCTTCCAGCGTCGGCTCCCGCTCCTCCAGCCAGCATCGTCGAAGAAAGTCCCGGTCCTCAGGTTGCACCTTGTGCCTCTTGCTTTTGCTTCTTCCTCACTCTTGTTTCCCGGCATCCGAGCCAGCACTGCTCCTACACGAACTCGCTCGCCGCCCCTGGTGCTTGTGCGACGACAGCCCTCGCATTGCCAGGTATACGACACGACAGCCAAGGAAGCCCCGGCTCCCACCACTTCTTCCCTCAGCTGCCGCTTCCTCCAGCCATTGTGGCTGCCGACACAACAAATCTCCGATCTTAGGATTGTCCAGTGGTCGTTTCGATTCAACGTTTCCCAGTTAGTCGCCATCATCTTCACAACAGCCTGGTGCTCTCTGCTTCGGAGGCCGCTCGCCAACCTCTCCGCCTCCCGGCGCTCTGTACTACGACCCTGGTGCTACTTGTCCGAAATTCCCTTTCTTCAGGTATGTCTGGTTATCTTTTTGGTGCTCTGCGTGTTCTCCTGCCGTTCTAGCTGCGGCGACTGCGTCGCTCGTCTGGGGTTCACGTGCGTCTCAGAGCGAGTGCTTCTGCAGCGGCTTCGGTAGTCTGGTGGCTTGCTTGCGATCCAATAATGTTCGAGCCCAGCACGGCTGTGATGAGCATCTTGCCGTCCAGCCGACCCGGCTGCTTGACTTCGCGAAAGTCAAGCCGTCGCACAAGCAGGCTGCCGCTCGCCTTCCCACTCTGTATACGAGAGCAACGTTTTCCTGCTGTGCATATTCCACCGCAGAGCCTGCGGTCCGCTGTCAGCACGCGATGTTGGTGTCTGAGCGCATCGCAAAGTGTGCGCATCTGCTGCCGGGGCCATTATTTCCCAAATCTACCAATCGCACTGAATGAGCTTCTTAGAAGACTCAGTCATCACTGCGCTGCAACCCTTCTTCTCGCGGTTTCTATTCATTCGTTCGAGTCAACTTCCGTCTCGGGAGCATTCCTAACCTGGTCCCCATAGTCAGCTTAGTTACCTACCGTTGCTACATGTTGCTCTACGACCGAGCAGCCGATCCAATCATTCCCTACAGCGACAAAGCCGCCATAGCCTCATGAATACTCTTGCAGGCTTATAATAATTGGACAAGACCGCGACCGAGCTGTCCTGTCACCTCACAGTTGGGTACCGAAGGCCTGCACGCCACCAAATTCGCCCGCCCACATTTGCAACAACGTCAGCAACTATTCGGCGCAATCCAAGCGCTTGCCGGGTCCTCGCTCGTGCAGGCATACCCCTGCCCGGGACCATTCCTTGTCGGCCTTTGCAAGTCACCCCGGACAGGTCGGCAGGGGAGCCCAGTTTTCTACAGGCTCCTCCCCAGCTCACACGCGCCCAATCCGGCGTGTTGTCGTCTGTTGGTTTGTTAAAAGCGCCTTCGTCTGCCAACGCACTCGCTGCTCGTCGCGCCGCCTCTAACAGTTGGACGCGCCCACCCTGCCTCTTCCAAATCTCGAGACACCCGTTCTCACAGCGGTGACTCGAGCCACGGCCTTCTTCAGTCCGTGGAAGTCTTCCCTTCGACTTCGGACCAGCTGTCTCCTCTGGCCAGCGCCATGCACCCGTCAACAGCCAACGCCGGAGCCCCTAAGGGCGGGCTGCGGAAGTTCTTCCGAGATGAGTCGAACAGCTCCTCGTCCAACGGCAACAACTACCCCCAGCCTGCGAATCGTCGTACAAGCCATAACATTGCACACTTGCTTGAGCCCGCTGTCGACGGACCTCCGTCTCCTGAACGGCTGCGCGCTCTCAACATGCAGGCAAAGCAGAACTCGTCATACGATGGAAACCGCCTCCATGGCCTTCTGACTACGTCAACCGCCTCGTTCGCTTCTTCCACCAACACCAACTCTACACTGGACAAGCCCAATAGCGACCTGTCTCGAAAATCTTCACACCGATCATCGACGAGCAGCAAACCGCCTCGGGAAAGGCCAGAAAGCGTACTAGTGATGGGCAAGAACATGCTGAATCTCAGGGGCAAGCTGCGTCGCGAAGGCAGCGATCCCAGTGTCTCGGGGTCGTCCAACAGCGAGTCGCACCATGATCCAATTGCCAGCTCCAAGGAGCTTATGGCGTCAGTTTTCTCCAAGCGACGCACAAGAATAGACCTCGACCCTTCCGCCATTCCCAAGAAGCCACAAATCTCCGAGCCTTACAACTTCCAGCATCTCACACACACAAATAAGGACAGTCTGCCCAACATCTCTCGTGCCAGCCGCATGGAATTGGTTTCGGAGTTCTCGGGTATGCGAGCCGGTCAGCGGCCGACGCGCGGATCCTTGAAGGGAATCCAGGCGGATGATCTGCACTTCCACAACTTTCACACAGGAGAGATGACTGCGCAGCAAGATCCCTCCGCTGGCTTGCACGCAGGCACTCGGTCCACCCAAATGTCACCAGTACAAGACGAGCTCACGACAGATGCCGAAGAACGACCGACCAGTGCAAATCGAGAGGATGCCTTCCAGTCGCCGCCTAGGAAGCAGAGGTCCTCGTTTGAGCCCGAATTTCCGTCGCCCATACCGCCTCCTCCACGAACATCGAGCCGCATGTCTGTTTTGACGGATCACATAGATCACAACTCGAGTCGGCCCACGACGGCTGATGGACCCGCCACTGAGGGACTGCGGCCACCCCCGCCGCAAAGAACCACGTCTGAAGAGAGCATCAACAGCAAATCGAAGAGGATGTCTCGTGGTGCTGCGATTGCGGAGGAAGATACGTGGCCATTGGCACACGCGCACATGGGGGCTCTGCCCGAGGTTCCTGAAGAGGAGGAGGTCTCTCCAAAGTCGGCGGATTCGCGCGTCAGTGTCGCAAGCAACCACTCGTCGCTCAGGGGCAGTGTTTCTGTGCCCCTTCTGCGCCAGATGTCCGTCTCGCAATCCGCCCGACGCTCTCCTAGCAACGCCTCGGATACGTTGGGTAAACTAGACCCGTTCGTGATCCGCGGGGCTATTCGTGTGGATGAGCCTATGGCGCAGCGGATGCCCCAGGCAACTTGGGAGGATGACATCGACTACTGCTATAACCACGCGGCTGAAGCTGACTGTGATTATGCGTGGGAGCGACCATCTCTTGAGATAGCCCGGGCTCGAGAGACTGAGGAGTCGGGGAGTGCCGACGACGACACGAGCGTCGCAAACAGTACCGGAAGCGATGGAATACCTGACTTCCTCTCCATTGGGTCCTCCGACTCCCCTATCAAGAATGGTGCAGGTACTCCCAGCTTGAACGTCCCAGTGACGTCCAACTTCTCGCTGCCTCATCGAGCCCACAACCGCACACTCTCTCGCACGCTGAGTTTCCAGGAATCGCAGGGCTTTACCTTGTCACCGTCCCTTCTGATCCCCAACGACTTCCATGAAGAGATGCTCAAGCATGAGAGGGCCGGCTCTGTTGATGGCGATACATTCCTCACCCACTTGCCGCGCCAGGAATCCAACTTGAAACTCGGGTCAACTATGCTGTTGAATGCGCGCTCCAGCGCCTCTACGACAGACTCGGCTTACTCGCAAGAGTCGTTTGACTCGAGCCGCCACAAGTCTTACGCGTCCAACTCGACAGACTTCACGCGTTGGACGGCCAGCAGCACCACCCCGAGCTTGGAGGAGTGGCAAGCCATGAATGAGCAGGCCAAATTGGCTGCTCCTGTTGCTGCCCAGGACGAGGACCAGGCCACCGTGTGCGCACCCAAGAGCGAGCTGGAGCTTCCCGAATTCGGAGTGCCTGCTTCTACTCACAAGGCTCCCGCCCATGAGCGAACCCGTTCTGACGCCAATCTTCTCAACAACAAGTCTCCCGAGGTGACCACGAAGCTGGCCGGCGTCAAGGAGACGCCTACTAAGAACAGAAGGCGGGCCAGGACCACCAGCCGGAGCCACAACGGACCGCCTCAGCTCGGGCTTTTCCCTCATGTCCCAGCTCACGGCAGCCGTGTCTAGGGGTATGAGCGTTCTTGTCATTCTTGCCGTTTGCAGACTCTCGCAAGCCAAGCCAAGCAAAGGCGTCGATTTTTTTTCCGTTTTGAAGTTGGTAGTTCTGCGTGCAAATCAAGCGCCGGCGTTGAAAGGGGATTGATTTCCAAGTCAGGGGGCTTTATGTCCACTCTTCTTTCACCAGGCCCTTTGAAAAGGATGGATCTCATATTGAGCCAATGGTGCCAATACGTGGCGGCTTTTCGAGGAGTCTTGTCCACACCTTTGGACTTCCCTTTTGTCTCTTGGCTTCTCTGTGCATTCTCCTTGTGGAATGGAAAGACTTTGAAGTGGCAGAAAGAAAAAGGACCGGCGCAAACAGAGGGCACCCCAAGACTCCTGGGTCTTCGCCATTCTGATCTTTTTTCTTTTTTTTTCTTTGGAAAGTTTTGTTCGAGTTTAGTGACGATGTCAACGACGCATATGATGGGAATACATAGGTCGGGTTTTAGGAACAGGGGCTTTGGGAAGAGAAGGCTGTGAGCGTACACACCGCGCATCTCCCAACGCCCTCTTCATTCATGTACAACGGTGTACAAGCTCCAGCACCCTTGGAAGGGACCTCGACTGGTTTCGTCTCTGGCCCCAACTCCAGGAGCGGAGCGGTTTTCGACACAGAGGGTAGAGAAGCAGATGGGGATGACCCACAGGATTAGAGGCTACGGAGACTCTGGGCTCGACGCTTCCGCAAGGAAGAGGTGCGAGCTTTGGTATAGACGACAATAAACCCAAAACTCGAAGCTTTGGATGCATTCAACCACGAGCTTCTTGCGGTGTATGAGGTACCTGTTGAGAGCTTGCGACTGAACCAACCCGTCCCCCCCCTACCCTCCTCACTTGTCTCAGCCCAAGCCAGCGCAAGCCACCTTCAACAAGCGGCGAGGCCGACACGAACCGGCTCTTCCATGCTCAGGCTTAGATCACGCGCGGGGATCTCCAGCTGTTCGCTCTTTCTGACGAGACGTCTCGTGCGGCCAAAGCGCGGAGAGCACCTTTCTGAGAAGTAGGGCGCCCGCCGGCCCGGTCTGTGAATTTTTTTTGCGAAATAATCCGAGACCCAGATCAAAGTCGGACCGAAGGCTTGATAACGTGCAAAAAGCCCCCAGAGTTCTCCTCAAGTCTACGTGTACACGTGTGTGTTTTTGTTTTTATAGGTAGGTATAATATTCTGTACATTATATGTATGTCTCAGATGTCGAGCTTCGACTCACCCACAGCCGCCCGTCTCCCCCCCGTTCTTGCAGGACCCCCCGACCCTGCTCGAAGTGCACGCCCTGATCCCCCTCATTCCGCCCCGCGCGCGAGTCTCATGGATCTTTGCCCCTCCGTCGCGCGCGGGCATTTATGCATGTTGTTTCGACCGTCGTGTCTGTCCCTTGTGCTTCCCCCCCCTCCCCAGCTTCAGCTCCTCCCCCGCCCCCCTCATCTTTCACCTGCCTTGCCTTCTCGTCTCCGAATCCCACGTATCCCGTCACGTTCCGTGATTTTCAGATAAGAGAGGGTGGTCTCCAGGGTATCTTACAGCCCTAATCCAAGACCCTAACCAAAGGAGCAGTATCGCATGTGCGTCTTGAGAGGAAGAGGAGGTTGGGGAGACTGAGAGAGGCTAGGCGGTAGGTAGACGAGACGGGTGGTAGATACACAAGCCTCGTGGAACATCACGGCCTTCTAGAAGGAGACTTGTTCTTCCTTCCAAAGAAAACATCGTCCAGCTCCAAGTTAACAACCCAGCGGGGCGTGGAATGTTCCAGGGGCGCTCGAGAGCTTGGCAACAACTTGTGTCCTTCGATCGCGCATCTGCATGTCTCCTTGTGTACTGCTTTGAAAAGGAGTTCGGCAAAGGCAAAGGTGCCGCCAGGACTTTTGCTCTCCGCCTTCCATATCTCTCGCCTCGCCTGCACCTGCTCTGACCCATGCCTCATTCGCGGCTCGCGCGCGATTGGAGGCCCCGAATCCCGTCAAAGGATGCTCCGAGGTGGAGCTTCAGCGAGGAGAAAGGGGAGGGGGCTGGCTGTGTTTCGGTCCAGACCCAAACTGATTTCGAGAACGATTCGAGAACCACACGCCCTTGCTCACCTCCCCCTCCCCTCAAAAAAACTTGAATCCAAAACACTGGGGGAGACGGGGGATCGGGATCACGAGGAGGAGATGTCATTCCCCATGCTGGGCCGTGTAGCAGCGCTCGCCTCAAAAGTGCCGCGGCTGCCTGCATGGGAGATCTGGGCGAGGCGAGACGAGGCGATACAGGGCGGCAGCGGAGAAGTAGGGGATCTTTAGACGAGCTGAAGCGAGCCCGCCTTCTCCCTCTTCCCCCTCAGCTCAGCGGCCATGGCGGGCTTGTCCTTTGATTCCCCCCTTCCGCCCAACCAAGAGCCTCCAACCCGACGGCACTGCTAGTCTGGCTGCCTGCCGATCCTACTAGTATATCGCTTTCTTCATTTGATTTCTTAGCCCGTACCACGACACTCTCGGCAGCGTCTTCGACGATGTCGGCACTCTCAAAATTCGTTGATCGCCGACTGCCACTGCCAGTCAATAGCGTCAAAGGAACAGGGCAGAGGGCCGGCGTGAGCCCACGCTTGAATATTCCTAAAATATGAAATCGGCCCACAGGGCTTGGCACGGTGGAAGGGCATCTGCCAGGCGACGTGAGAGGGGCCTGCTGGAGACGTTGAGACGTCCAAGGCACCCAGGCGAGCATGGCTGGCTCGTGGTATTGAGGCTGAATTGGATTGAAGATGAAATACAAGTACCAGATCAGGCATCTGCAGCGAGCGCTTCGTGATGGAAGAGTCAGGGATGTGCTTGCCAGCCTTCTGCTTATCGGACGGGGCGCATGGCTAAGGTAGGCACATATAAGCGACTTCAAACCGGCGAAAGAGCGCGATATTCCAGGTGATATAGCCTTTCAATATACCGACACTGGGCAGGTATGAATGTCAGTAACCCGCTACGATATCCTACGTATCGTCGGCAGACTAGGTAGGTACCTGGGTAGGAGGTATCCCCTACTTGCAGGACATGACGATATGCACGGCGACCCCTCTCCTCTGAACGTCGGGCATTTCCTGGTCAGCGAGACGGCCGCCGAGGCAGGGGAGATATGAGAGATCGAACAGAAAATGGAGGTACTTCTTTCGCACATGATTTCGGACATTGGGCCAAGGCTGTCAAGATCGTCTGTCTCTGCGGGTCCACTTATTGAAAGAGGCCCAGCACCAGGCGGGATCCCGCCGGCGGCGGCTCGCCTATGCTGTGCAGAGCCGTCGGTCACGATGACGGGAGAGCGGTGTGTGTATCAGATATCCCTTACGCACAAGCAAGGCCTAACCGCCTGCACTTGCACGAAGCGGCCGGATCGAGGCAACAGGCCTAAGTTAAGTTGCCAACGTTCTCGTCCGGTGAGTATGTATGTGGAAGTGGTGGTTCCGGCCGGCCGCCTGAGGTACTTACATGTAGGCACTTGCTTACGAGTATTGCTCGTCCTACACCACGAGCCAGCATCTTGAGACGAAGCCCCTCGCGCCGCCAATGGAGCAGATTGTAGATTGTTCGCGGCTCGAAGCCGGTTGCGTTCCCCGGGGGCCGTGTGGAGAATCGGATCGATCCGCGGACGGCTGCCCCGAGGGCATGAACGCATCCAACCCTGGGGCAGCATCTCGTACGGCCGTATATCTCGTGAAGAAATGACGAGAGTAGCAGAAGGAAGCAGAGAACGAACGAAGAACTGCGGGCGTTCTACCCGGTGGTGCCCGGGTGTCCGGGACTGGAGATGGAGATGGAGATGGAGACATGGAGGGGGTGGGAGGAGGGGCAAGGGGCAAGGGACAAGGGGCAAGAGAAGAGAGGGCTGCTGCGAGGAAGGGGGAGAAGGAAGGAACAGAGACCCGGGAACCCGGGCGCGACCACAGCGACGCACGTACGCGCGCGGGCGGCCGGGGGGCGGCTTCCGTGCTTCGCTTGACTCCCATATTATCACACCGGCCCGGGAAGGAAAGATGGAAAGACTGACGCATGGGCCGTCTGGCACGCGGATGGATGTCGGCGGCTTTGATGAACGGATTGACACTGTCACTGCCTACACCTTCCTACCTACCTATGTACCTCCTGTACCTATATGTGCCCTGCATCTCGCAGCACATAATGCACGACGACGCGACGCAACGCAACGCAACGTCAGGCAGCACAGCCCGGGCTCTCAGGAGGCAGTGGAGCGCATCGGCAGGTAGGTAGGTACTATGTACACACCACATCCATGTCTGGTAAACATGAGATTGCATACCCAACATATCTTAGGTGCCAGCCTCATGCATGCAGAGTTGACGAGCCACGAGCCGGGGCGGTCCCGGAGCGAAGGCTTTTGATGTTGGGTCGTTGACTTCCAGGAGAGGGGGGGGGGGGGGGGGAATGTGTGTGTGTGCCGCCCAGTGTGTGTGTGTGTACGAGTAGTACCAGCCTCGTGAGGCCGGAACAGGGGCGTGGCTTCCTTAGGGGGGTTAGGAGAAAAGAAGGAGATCCAGCCCACAGACCGGGTGGAAGGTGCAATACATTGACGACGTAAGGATGTGGTGTGGCGGACCAGGGTAGGTGCGCCCGCTACAACGCTGCTGCCCGCCGCCAGCGAGTCGGACGAGCCACCGCCCTCGAGGACTCCGTACTTCCGCACTGGGGCGGACGCCCGGGCTGCCGGGGGAGGGGTGGAAGGCGCGATCCGGGATTCCGGGCCTCTCACATCGACTCCCGCCGGGCCTCGACGTCTCGGCGGGGGCGCGCGGCTCGTTGCAGGGGGCCAAGGCTTTTCCGCCCCCGGGCGCTGAAGACGCCCTGAGTACCTACACTGCCCGCCCACAGACCCTCCCAGGCATGCTCGTAAGGTACATATGTAGGTAGGTAGGTATGTAGGTATTGTAAGGCAGGGGTCAATATCTACGTTAGGAACTCGTACACCTGACCGTGCCACGCCTGCACAGCGCGGCGTCCGCGGCGTCGGGTAGGGCCCACGGCTGATGCAACTCAATCGGCAGCCCAATCGACGCTAGAGAGAAGAGTCAACGTGAGTTGACGACCACACAGCGGGGACGGAAAAGTCGATGGGAATCAGGCAGAAAAGATGTTTGGTTGGCTGATTGAGCAGTCCGTGAGAAGAGAAATGTGGTCAACCACAGCCAAGACAAATGTTGTGCTCAAGAGGGCAAGGACTGGGGAAGAGGGAGCCGCCAGAGGAAGCGACGGGAGATGACGAGGACAACCGAGATCAACGCTGTAAGGTAAGAGGTACCTGTAGAAACGGTCAGGACAAGATCGAAAACAGCGAGAGCGAGAGAGACGACGCCGCCGCCGCTACTGCCGCCGCCACTGCCTGTGCCGCAGCCGCTGCCACTGCCACTGTCGCCCCCAACCAAAAGCAACTTTATCCAAGTACCTCCACCTACACTCCAATGGAAGTACAATCTGGCAACTGGGATACGACCCAGATTCCCGTCGGCGTCGAACTGCACGTGAGGAGGACGCGGCTTACTGCTGCTCGTTTCTCAGGTATCCTCGCCGGTCCCTCCCTCCCTCTCCTCAACAACCACAACGACAGTCAACCAACCATGGCAGGCGATAACCGTTGCAGCAACAATATGCAGCCTGGCTGTCGCCCGCAGGGCTTCAGGTAGCACAAGGCCGTGTGAAAAGGCGGCACTAAGGCCCTATAGGGATGAACGCGGAGCTCAGGTTGAGCAGCGGAGAGCTGAACTTGCTTACATTGTGTCCCTCGACGCCGTGTCTCCCACCGTTCGTCGTCCCGGCTTATAGCCCCGGCTAGTGAGTTCAAAGCCAGACGGTCGACCCGGCCTGGGCACAGCCAGCCGAGTGCCTCAGACACAGATTCCAAGCAAGCTGCCGACCCTCCCCCCCGGCCGAGATATACCTCCAGTAAGAGCGACCCTATGTTCTTTGCTCGCTCTCTCGCCCTCACAGTATCATCTTGGTTCTACTATCTACCGCCAGCAAATCAGATTCCAGGCCGGGTTGAGGAAGAAGCGAGCTGCCAGGTCGGTGACAGGGGTTTCCACCTTACCGGCTTTCTTCAGTGCCCAGGAGCTGTCGCGTCGCACGGCTACCCGCATACGAAGCACCGCCAATCCTCCCCAAGGCTGGCCAATAGAGGGGCCATGCCAAGCGGGTTTGGTGGCAGCAAGACGCTCCCCCCGCGCATAGGTATGCCTCCGATTCGACCGCCGGCGCGTGCGTGCCAACAATGCGTGCGGTTACCCTCGCCCGCTTTCCGGCACTGGACGGACCGGGCTAGGTAATCGACAGTGACAAGCAGGACACCAGCACCAGGGACAATGTCGACAAGGGTTTGACAGTCCTCGGGCGAGTCCGAGTTCGACCCGGATCGTGCCAACCCATGGCGGCCTGTGACGCAGCCGGGATGGGGGAATGAGACCTGGGGTCCGTCGACACCGTGGCGCCGTATGGTTTCCTTGATAGGGCGAATGGCGACCCAATCGCCCCGTATTGTTGTACATCCGCGCGCGAGCGAAAGACGGAGTGTATGAGTGAGTGACTGAAGGAGAGAGGGAGAGGGAGAGGGAGGGTGAGCGTATCGTTGTGCTCCCATAAAGACAACGGAGAAGGAAGGGCATCGGGCTTGCGCATATATACCCATCCATGCCCGCGGTTTTCTTGAGATTCGAGAAAAGTTGCCCGTTCTTCAAATCTCTCCTATTTCTACTTTTCCCTCCGTTTCGTGAGCCAGTTTGTCTTGGTCCACACCTCCTTCCCAGACTTCTTGCCCTCGCGCCTTTTCTCGATAACCCCCTTGTTTCCAAACCGCCACACACCCATCCATGATGGACCTGACCAACTTTGGAGCCTGGGAGTTTGCTGGCCCTGATGGCACTGTGAGTGACCCGCTTCACTATACCTTCGATCTATATATCGATCTTCTCATACCTCAAGAATGACACTGAACAAACACGGCCGCTGACATCAAAAGCAGGACCAGCAACAGTTGCTGCAGATGGCTGAGCAACAGCAGGTCTTCAGCAGCCCCGTAACCATCTCGCCCTCCGGCAGTGCGAGATCCAGCTCCCAGGGGGGCGTATACGGCCCGCAACAGCAGCTGCCGTCGTCGTCGTCGCCGTCGCAATTCGGCTTCAACATTCCACTTCCATGGGAAGCCACCACGACAGTACCCCAGGAGCCCCAGACCACGTCACCACTGTATGGCGCCGATGGTTTTTTCTCGCAAGCCCCCCAGGACCATCACCAGCAGCAAATACAGCTGCAGATGTCCCAACTGGCTGCAGCTTCATCTGCAGGCCACACCAATCACAGCCTGTTTGCGACCCGCGGTGGCGCGCAGCAGATGCCCTGGCTAGGCGACAACAGCCAAGGTGCTCGCTACGAGGGCATTGAGACGCAGGCGGGGGCCGGGCTCCCGACTCCACCGCAGTTTGAGGCCCTGCCGCGGTCGGAATCAGCCAGCTGTAGCAGCCGTCGTGCGAGCGCAACAACCACAGCGAGGTCGCCAGCCTCGCCGCGGCCGGGTTACCTTAGCCCGCGGGCGGTCGAGCAGGCCGAGAGGCGGCTGCAGGAGCGGCGGTCAGCAAAGGCGATGTCGCTCTCATCGCCGCTGCTCAAGCTCCACAAGAAGATTAGCGACGACAGGAGCAACAGACGCTCGCCATCACCGTCTCCGCCGAACCACAGCGGCCAGGAACAGCTGTCCCATGGAATGTCGCCAGCGATGGCGAGGACCATGATGATAGGCTTGGCTGGGGGGCGGTAGGGTCGGCGGCCGCGGGAGGAGGGGTTAACTTCTTCAAGCCGCAAGTTCAGGGACACAGGGTGGTCAAGTCGACGGCGAGACCCTCACCCGCTGCTGCCATCGCCGCACCGGCTGCACCGGCTACCGCCCCCACCACTGCCAACACGGCCAACTCGTCCGCCCCCGTGGTCGTGCCCCGGGCGCAGCTGCGTACGGCGTCACGGACCTCCAAGAACGCCAACCACAACCCGCCCAAGACGGCGGCGGAGCGACGGTCTCGCGAGGCGCACAATTGCGTCGAGAAGCAGTACCGCAACCGCCTCAACTTCTACTACCAGAAGCTGCTCGAGGCCATGCCCGACCTGGACCCGTCGCTGGTGAGGAACGCTGACGGGACGTTTACGCGCACGGGAAAAGGGGGACCCGTGCAGATCAGCCGGCAGCAGCTACTGGAGTGCGCCGCCGAGCGCATCCTCGCCCACAATGCCGTCCGCGAGGCCCTCGAGTCCCAGGTTGCGTCGCTCCAGGCTCAGGTCGAGGAGCTCCGCGCCATGCTGGCGCTGGCACAGGCGCCCATGCCCTGGGCCATGACCATGGGCGGCGCCTACTGAGAGGGGGCGGGCAGTCTGCACTGCTTACGAGGGGGAAACGGCGGGGAGTACACACGGGCTGATACACGTATTGAACGCGTAATGTACATATTAACACGGCAAAGCGACTGCGGAAGCGAACTACGGCGAGTGGCGGCTGGTTCCGAGGTGGCTGCGCCAGGCTTGAAGCGTTATGAGGACCGAAAGCCTCAGAGAATGGCCAGTATAGCCACCAGATAGATACCCACAGGCAGCGACAGCCTGGCATAGAAGGCGGTCTCCGTGTTCAACGGAGGCTCATGATACCCAGCAATGGCGAGAAGACGAGTTTACGACCAGCGAGCCAGAGAGCACGTGTGTGCGACCACAAACATCGTAGTTGACGAGTGCAGCGCAGGGCGCCACTCATAGCACATCCTCGCAGGGCGGGTGCCGCGGCCTTGCAGGGGCGTATAACGAGGGGGCCGGCCATGCTTTACGGGCTGAAGCAACAATGCATTACCGAGTGGTATCGATACGAGCAGGGCTGAATCTGGGCTCGTTGGACGCGCGGACTTCATCTTTGGTGTTGTCGGGGGTGGTGGGTGGTGACACAAAGACGCCAGCCAACCGGGAGCCAGGGGGGGGGGAGCGTCGGGAAACGGTACGTCAACCGCAGAGCAGCAGCGTAGAGACGACAGATTCTCCAGTAAGCCGTCGTCTTTCAACAACATCTGGTGAGATGGCCGAGTTGGTTATGGCGTGAGGTTAAGGTCACCTTAGCACAGTTTCCTCATGGAGCAATCCGCGTGGGTTCGAATCCCACTCTCATCAAGACCTTCCTTTTGCAGTAGTGCCGCATAGCAATCGAGTTGGCAGCGGGGGCCCACCAAGCGCCGTCTTGATTCAGTGCGGTTCATTTGGGTTTTTTTTTGCCCTGGGGCACAAGTTCGTTGCTTGTGGCTCCGGTTCGCGGTGTGCAGTGCGCTGACAAGCAGATGCAGTTCAAGATGGCACGGCTCTATTGGCCGAAAATCCCCGGGCGGTGATGATGGCGCGCCTGGTTTGGCGTTTGTCATACGGGGCCGACAGGTCACAAGGGCCTCTAGGAGTTGTTCAACTGGTCTTCGGTCGGAGTCTGGCTGGCCAGCCGGACCCAATACGACTGTGATTCAAGTGTGTACGAGTACCTACATGCGTGTACCTTACTTGCCATGTGCCACGTATAGTACCAACATGCAGCACTCGCCTCAGCATCCAGTCCTGGACGCCTGCCGCATACGAGTAGGCCCTCTGCTGTCCCCGGCTTGCACGTGTTAAAGGCCAAAAGAACGCGCGCGCAATAGGGGCCCGCGTTGCACAAAGAGACGATGCCGGGAGTGTGACTGGCACCAGCCTTAACCTCAGTCACCATTTAGTCAGTTGTGCAGTGGCTACTAAGTACTCAGGAGGCAGACCCTACGAGATGGCTGTGCCGCATCCATAGAAGTGCCCAGGGTTTGCCTTGTACGCTTTGCATGCAATGTCATGTATGTCTGTCTGTGCTTCTCCGTGCCTTAGGTAGGTAGGTAGGTAGGTTGCTGCTCACAGAACGATAAGGTAGGGTCCCGAGACGAGACTGACGACTGGAGTCAAGATCTGTACAATACAGTGCTGGCCGAGTGCTGGCCGGGCGGGATAGAGCAGGCCACGAGACAACCTGGCAAATACATAAGAATGAATAAATGCAGTCCCGTCGGGAGCGCGTCTAAGAATAGAAACGGGATTGCGCCCAGAATCCAGTCCCAGCGACGTGTTTCAGCCCCGGAGCGCCCTGACTGGCCACCTGTCCCGGCGGCCCCATGGCGCTAACCACGGGTGCCGGGCGGACACCCACGGCGGTGTTCCAGTGGAGTGTCCAGCCCTCGTAGCAGCCGCAACAGGGCCTGGGAGCCGTGGAAGCCTCGCCGGTTGTAGCGCTCAAACGAGGGCTCTCTTACGTCAGTTTGGTTGGTGGCTGCCACTCGTTGGTTTGCACGACGGACCCCAGCCTCACCACCACTGCCGCCGCCGCCGCAACCGCCGCAACCGCCGCAACCGCCAGCAATCACCATCACTGGACGGTTCACGTTCACGGCCCTCCCTCTCGCGACCCATACCGCCCACAACTTTCCCAGGCAACCCAGCCCTCAGCATACAACCTGAATCGACGCCCGAGATCAAACCAGAACACAGCACACAGCACCCTTTTGTGTCTCCTTAACGCGCGCACGCACACACGCACAAGCATCCAACCAGAAAGTCCGATCCTCGACACACCGCCCGCCAGCGCATCTCAGGTTGTCGAAATAAGCCGAGCAAAGGCGGTCCTGCTCTTGCTCGGCCGACCCGACGGCCATGCGCCCCGCCGCCCTTGGACCTCCGCCGTAGCTGTCATGGGGCGCTCCCAGCCTCTCTCACCATGGCGCGCGCTCTCCATATCCATAGCTGCCCTGCTGCTCCTCCGGGCTCCCGCCATCGTCACCGCCGCTGAGGCCGACCACCAAGCCCCGGGCCAGCCCGATGTCACATATAGCACAACAGCGACGAGCACGACCGCGACGCCGACAGCGACAACGACAATGACAACCGCTGCGGGCCACACCCCCTCGCCTGCTGCCTCCCCCCCGCCCACCACCACGAGGCACCCCTCCCACACGACCGCCACCCCCGAGCCCACGTGCGAGTCGAGAACCGCCAACTACATCACCCACACCCTGCCCCAGCAATGCCTCACCGCGCGCCCGACCTCCGCCCCGGCGCCCTCGGCCGCGCCAGAGACCGTGACCGTCACCGCCACGGCCCCCGCGGCCGGCGCCGCCACCCCGGGCGCCGACGGCTCCGCTGACGCCGAGAGCGACCTCGACGCCGACGGCAACGACCTGAGCACCGGCGCCTTCATGTCCTTTGAGGAGTGGAAGGCCATGATGCTGGCCAAGGCTGGCCAGGACGAGCTCGAGAACAAGCCGCGCCGCCAGCCCAACGACATCCACCCGGGCGACGACTTTGCCACGCTGGGCGACGAGGGCGAGATCGACTTTGACGTCTACTCGGACCGCATCTCCGAGATCACCTCGGGCGGCCGGCCGTCGCCCTCGCGCCAGCATCCCCACGACCGCGCCGACGCCAAGGACCAGCAGGTCGAAAAGGTCCCCTACGACGAGGCGCTCGCCACCACGTACCGCAGCAAGGACGCCGGCAAGACGTGCAAGGAGCGCTTCAGCTACTCGTCCTTTGACGCCGGCGCCACCGTCCTCAAGACCAGCCCGGGGGCTAAGAACCCCTCGGCCATCCTCGTGGAGAACAAGGACTCGTACATGCTGCTCGAGTGCGCCACCCCGAACAAGTTCTTCATTGTCGAGCTGAGCGACGACATCCTCGTCGACACCGTCGTCCTCGCCAACTACGAGTTCTTCTCCTCCATGATCCGCCAGTTCCGCGTCAGCGTCTCGGACCGCTGGCCCGTCAAGTCGGACAAGTGGAAGGATCTCGGCACCTTCGAGGCCCGCAACTCGCGCGACATCCAGGCCTTCCTCGTCCAGAACCCCCAGATCTGGGCCCGCTACATCCGCATCGAGTTCCTCAGCCACTTTGGCAACGAGTACTACTGCCCGCTGTCTCTGCTGCGCATCCACGGCACTCGCATGCTCGACTCGTGGAAGGAGGCCGACCCGTCCGACCTCGAGGGCGACGAGGACGAGCCCGAAGCCGAGCAGGTGCCTCCCGAAGCCGAGCAGGTGCCTCCCGAAGTCGAGCACCCGGAGAGGCTCCCGAGGAGGAGAAGCAACAACAACACGATGAGCAGCCGGCGCCGGCCGACAACGAGACGCGCTTGGCCGAGATGGAGACCAGCGAGTGGCTCCGCTATTGGGACGCGTCCTACTTCGAGGTCATGTACCCCCGGGACTCCTTCCCGGCCACCGACTCCCCGGTGCCGGACACTCATGCCATGGAGAACGAGCAGCGCAACGACGGCGAGCCCGCGAAGCCCCGGCCGGCCAAAACAGCCGAGCAGACCTCCAACGTGGCCACCCCGGCATCGCCGCCGGCCGAGGCCGCGCCAACGTCCACCACGGCCGCGCAAACCACCGGCGACCAGCCCGCTGCCGATACTTCCAGCGTTGGAGGCGCCTCCACGGCAAGCCCCTCGTCCTCTGACACCCCCACGGCGCCGGCGGCACCCAACACGGAGGCGTCCGCAGCTGGGGCGTCGACCTCGACCCCGGTATCGGCCAACGCCACGCAGACATCCACGACAACCTCGTTCATCAAGCCCACCAGCATTCAGCCGCCCCCCAGGCCGGCAAGGACGTCGGCCTCGACCTCGATCAAGCCCCCGTCCAAGTCGACAGTGCCGAACAGCAGCAACAGCAGCAGCAACAACAACAACAACAACAACAACAACAACAAGCCCGCCACCTCGGGAGGCAGCACTGGCGGTGGCTCGGCCGGCTCCGGTGGCGGCGCCGGAGGCGGCTCCGCGACAGTGCCACGCAACGGCAACGGCAACGCGAACAAGACGGCGACGGCGACGGCGTCTTCCGGGCCGGCATCGCCGACAGTGCAGGACTCGTTCTTCAAGGCGCTGACCAAGCGCCTGTCGACGCTCGAGTCCAACACGACGCTGTCGCTGCAGTACATCGAGTCGCAGTCCAAGTTCCTGCAGGAGGCGCTGGCGCGCCTCGAGAAGAGGCAGGTCGCCAAGGTGGACCTGTTCCTCGAGACGCTCAACCGCACCGTCCTCGGCGAGCTGCGCGACGTCCGCGCCCAGTACGACCAGATCTGGCAGTCGACCGTCATCGCCCTCGACACGCAGCGCGACCAGTCCGAGCGCGAGCTCGTCGCCCTCGGCGAGCGCCTCGCCCTGCTCGCCGACGAGGTCGTCTTCCAGAAGCGCATGGCCATCGCCCAGAGCGCCCTCCTGCTCATATGCCTCGTCCTCGTCATCTTCTCCCGCGCTGCTGGCGGCGGCGGCGGCGGCTCCTCTGGCGCGGGCACCGCCGCCGCCATCGCAAACGCCGCAACGGGGAACTTGTTCGACTCCTCCGCCGCGGGCGCCGCCGCCTACTACCACCGCCTCGCCAGCGGCCACTATCCCTCGACCCCAAAGGACACTTCGCCCCCGCCGCTTG
The DNA here is from genome assembly GCA_006538405.1 of Hansfordia pulvinata. Classification (NCBI taxonomy): domain Eukaryota; kingdom Fungi; phylum Ascomycota; class Sordariomycetes; order Xylariales; genus Hansfordia; species Hansfordia pulvinata. Next base: position 1,190,588 of record BJKQ01000008.1, on the reverse strand, counting down.
TCCCGCCGAAAGATCCCGGCAGCGGCAACAGTGGCAGCGCCGGCAGCAGTCGCGGCGCGGGCTCCGGTCCCCCCAAGTCCGCTTCGACGTCCACCACCCTCCTCTCCCCCGTCGAGGAGTCTGACGTCGGGAGCCCGACTTCCCCCACGGCGCCACGCAGAAGCAGCAGCAGTAACAAGAATAACACAAAAATGGGCAGCTACCGCCGTCGCGGCGCCTCCCCGCTCTCCGCCGAGCACGGCCGAGCAGACGACCCAGGGGACAGCCCCGGACCCGATCACCGCCAGCAAGAACGCGAGCAGCCGCTGTCCCCGTCCCCGTCCCCGTCCCCTGCGCAAGCGCCCCAGCCCCAGCGGCCGATGCCGCCCACCCGCGCCGTCTCCGAGGCCGAGGGCATTGTTCTCCTGCAGCAGCAGAAGCAGGACGACGGATCATCACTGCCACCTGACCACCCCGAAGCCGGCGCCACGGGCGGTTCAGACAGCCTGCTGATCGGCGAGGAAGACGACGAGGACTTGGCCTACGACTCCGAGCCCACGACGTCCGCCTCCGCAGACTTCTTCTCCTCCCCGCCGCGCCCTGGTCCCGACGAAGACGAACACCACGGCGGCGCCGCCACCAACGGCAACGGCGCGCTTTCGCCTGCCATCTCGGCTTCTCCAGCTGCCGGATCAGCCGCAGAAGCCTCGGCCTACGCCGAGCTACTGGCCCGCAAAGCGGCTGGCCAACAGCTCACTCCACCCCCCGAGAATGGGCACGATGATCACACTGCCCTGTCTTCCACAATGCGCACCGCGAGGGGGTCGGGACCCCTGTTTCGGTCTGGCTCTACGCGGAAACCGCTGCCGGCCCTGCCTGAGGATCCAGATTGATTCGTGTACAATACCTGGTCTGTTTGAGTAGCAATGAGCAACTGCATAATTAAATGATAGACTGCATCTCCTCGACGCAAGTAGAGCGACCCGATTTCCCAAATGAGTATTTCAAATAGTGAAGGCAAATATTGTATTGATGCAACTGCAAAAAGTAACGCTGTTCGGTTGATCTTGAAGCCTTGCAGCTAATCGCTCACCCATTACCGCCCGATACTCCTGCTTTGTAATTGCAAACAAAACCAGAGGCCAAAGCGAGATCAAGCGGCTGAAAATGGGCGACGATCCCATGAATACCGCATGAGTCTTACAAAAAGAGTGCGAAGGACTACTGACGCAAGCTATTGGAGACAACCCGGATCGGGGACCACGATGTCGAGACCCCTTCCGAAAGGCCACGAGTCCGATCCATGGGTGCTTGAAACATCAGCCTCCGAGGAACAAAAACATTGTGCGCAAAGCAGGACATGATGCGAATCTAGGTTTTCGCTGCGCCCCAACGAGAACTCAAAGGTTGCTGAACAGTAGAGATATGAACACATGTTACAGAATGGGTGACTATGGCCACGTCCAGATGGTGCGGAAGCAGCGAATGTTTTCGTAGTCAGCCTCGTTATTATACGACGCTGGAATCGACCAAAAGCGAAGCACATTACTGCGGTGAGTAGTGCGAGTAGTGATCGTTCACTTCGAAGTTGTGCTCCTGCAGCGCAGCGAGGCGAGTCCCGCGGTCATATTGGGATCTTCGACGGCGCTGTTCGTCGCGGTAGTGCTGACCCGAATTGGGAGTGAAAAGACCTGGTTGGGAAGATATCAGCTTGTGCAAGGTGGGAGGGCGGGATCACTGTGAATATGGCAAACTCACCAACGTGCTCAGCGTTCTCCACGCTTCGCTTCATCTTCGATTGATTGTCGGGCTGTGGGAAAGTCTCTTCCAATCCAGCCATGTCAGGGCAAGGTCCATTGCTGGTGTAGAAAAGCTAAGGGTTGTCAGTGGGGATCCAGAAGGCAGCCTGATAGTATTCACCTTGGGACGATAATGTTGGTGCTCCAACATAACCGAACTGTTTCTGAATTTCTGGACAAGACAGTCCTTTCCTTGGATGGCTGTGAATGTCAGCTGCGAGCGGTGGATTCGATGCAGTACAATCAGAGGTATCCTCACTGGCATAGGAGATCTCAGCGACCTTGTCGCTTCTGAAGCAGTTCCAGCGCTGGTTCCCGCGTGCGTTGACAAACTTGAACTTGTCAGCAAATGACATCTGCCAACGGGATAGTAGCACCCACATCGATGATATCAAGAGGCTAAGACAAGTTAGCATGCGAGTTTTTCTGTGCAACGGGATCGTAGGTAGACTCACATCGACGAAATTGATGAATGCGTAGCCAACGCTACGGCTGCTGTCAGTGCTCTCGTCGTTTCCGTCATTCCACTCGCTAGCCACTTACTTGCACTCGTTCTGGAAATCAATACGCAGATACATGAAATCGTATTTGCCCCAGCTGGACTCGTCCACGATATTCTTCAACATGGCCTGGTCAACTTTGTTGGGTATATTTCGCAACATGATCTGTATTGTCAGCCGTGTAGGTGGTGGCAAAACAAGAGGCAACTTACCGTTGTGCGGACATCAGTTCCCTTTCTGATGCGATCTATGTCCACCTGGTTGTGGTGGTTCTGCGAGTTGTAGAAGTGATTGGTAGGTCTTGGGGCCCTTGGCGCATTCTGTCGTCGGCCATCACCACGACTCACCCCTTGATATTGACGAGGCGTCATTAGATCCGGAGACGGGTAGCTTTGTGTCTGCGAAACCATCGAGCCCACCAGAGAATAGTTGCTGGACGGCAGCAAAGCACCCTGGTAACGAGCCTGCATCTGATCAAGCGCATAGGGCGGGCTCATAGGCAGACCGGAGTACACCATGGGAACAGGCATTCCGTAGGAAGAGCCAAAAGGACTGGGGCTGCTGACAGACCGAGCTGGAGTATGAACCATGTTGTTCTGACCAGTCAGAGGCAGAGACGATGGGCGTCTTGAGACGGCCAATCCTTGCATAGCGGCCGCCAGTTCTGAGTCTGCCGAGATGTAGCGAAGCGGGCTGTTGATGCCTTCTGATGCGCCGCTAGTCGGAAGAATATCTGGGCGATGCAAAGCAGAGCAGACCTGTACCTGCTCCTAATTCTTGTTAGCGGATCCTGCCAAGGCTCGTTAGGGGTCCCTACCTCTTTGTGAATGATATCACGGAACCGCTCAACAGCGCGGAGGGATATTTCGTTATCGCAGAATTCGGCGACTGCGCTGAGAAGGCTATGCTCCGGGCCTGGGTGGAGCTTGAATGCGAAGAGGTCTCCTTCACTCAGCAAGAGACCCTTGACGATGTCCTCGAGCTGTTTGGCATTGTGGACTGGCTGCGAAGTGCAGGAGAAAACAGTCAGGAAGACTTGTCCTTCGTAGTTGGTAATGTTTCCAGCAGTCGGGTTGAGAATCTGAGTCGATCAGCATGCCATTCATATCATCGAGGGGATCAGAATAAGCAGACCTGGGTGAAATGGCGGGGGGCATGTATTTCACAGACCAGTCGCGACCATTCAGGCCGACTTGCGACGCCAGAACGCAGGAAGTTCGGATGTTTGAGAATCGCACATAAATCTTGTCGGCGAATTTGTTGATTTGGTGAGTCCCTTGCATGGGAAGGCCACGCTCCTCGAGTTCCTGGTTGGAGTTTAGCAATGAAGTCTGTGGAATATGCCGTCAGCCTCACCATGATGTATTCCTCCACGTCAACTGTACTCAGGTCCGAGTAGCGCCCCGTCAAGACCAAGCATCTTGACATGCCACTATCGGTGCTTGTGCGAGGCTGCAAGTATATAAGTGATGCAGATCTCTCAGAGGCCCTCTGGTGCGATGGCGAGCTGTACGCTTGACCCGATGATTCCTGCTTGCCCTTTGACGAAGGGGTTGGCTCAGAAGCTGATGCTCTCATGGCCGACGCGCTGGTGACTGGGAAGAAAGAGGACGCAGTTGGAGATAGCTTCTGCGCCCCCTTCGCAGCGGACTCTGACGAGCTGACAAATGGGTCGCCACTGAGGTGCAGACTTCCTCTGTAGAACGAGCCCGTGCCTCCTAGAGTAGCCGGGGACGCCATGTGTTTGGCAGAGGTTGTTTCACGGGTGAGAAGACTGAGGGAGCCTGCGACCTTGATTGACTTGGTCGATCCCTCATCAGGGGAAAAGGCTGACAGTCTCGTGTCAGGAGTGCCCTTGTACGAGTCGGCGAGACCGTTTGATGAGTGAGGGGAGGAGGAGGTGTAAGTGCCGCCTCCATCGCGGCCCTGCTGCTGAGACATGGTGTAAAGGGGTTTGATCTGCGCAAGTTTTCTCTACATATATGTCAATTAGCTGCCAGTGTCCAGAGGTAGAATAACTCCATGAATCAGACGGTTACCACCGAGACAGTGGCACAATTGTGGCAAGCGCCAAGGCCGCGTGAGCTTGACACACACTCGCAGGAACCACCGATCAACGAGCAACTCACGTTGGTGATATGATGACTTGTGATGGGTGATCGATGAGGGCGGTATATGGACGGTAAATCTCTGGAGATTCGGAGAGTGATGCCAGCGGTGCCTTGGAGTGCTGAGCGTAATGAGTAACGCCAGTCAGTCAGGAACGGGATGGAGTGAATGCTGAATGAAGCGGTACGTGTGATGATCACGCGTGGTCGAGGTGAACTGGGAAAAATGCGTGTCACAGAGCTTGTATGGGTTGATCGCCCGCGCCACGTGCTTGATGCTGAGATGAAGGGTTTGTTCTGCTGTTCGTTTGGCTGTGCGCGATGTAATGGTGCTGAACGAATGTGAGCAGACTTTGACCAAGCCTTTTTAGGCCGTGCTCCAAGGAAAGAAGTGTGAAATCCAAACAGTGGTACCCGATTCAGATAATCCAAAAGAGAGAGGTGATGGAGCCCAGAGATCTTGATGACGGCTTCGAGAGTCGGACCTGGGTGGAGGGAAGAGAAGTGTAGGGAGGTTGAGAGTTGGGGTAGGAGTGGGACTGGGAGATTTGGGGGTTTGGGAGAATGGGACAGGGAGAATGTGGGAAAGTAGCAGAAGGAGATGGCTCAAAAGGCTGTCCACAGCGACAGAGAGGTAAAAGTGTTCAAGGCAGCACTGTAAAGCAGATGGCAGCATGCACTTGGCCATGTCTGGCCCCAGTACTGACCTAAGCTGTGTGGTTTACCACACTCTGATTGGCGAGGAACAATATGGGCAAACGAACAATGGCAAAGTAAGGTACTGTTGAACATAGACTAACTGGTGTAACACATACCTGCATGTGATGCTGGATGAAGTGTCGAATTTGCAGGACACAGCTTGAATGGGCCTAGGGTTGGCAAGATGAGTTGATAAGGTCAGCTCAGCGATTGACAGCTGATGGCACAAATTGTCTTCACACAAGGCACCAAGGCAGAAAATGATCGTGACCTACCACAAAAGTCCGGACCTCTGGAAGTGAGTAGTGTCAAGCTTTGATGCGACTGTCGTTTTGGCCGAGCGGGATCAGCACCTTGAATCTCGTGAACAGTGGGTTCGCTGCCATGCGCTCTTGAACGAGGCGTTGTCACATGGTTTGTACTGACAAGAGACGTTCTACCTCCGTTCGGGGTGGCTAGGCGGACGCGAGCAGGGGCTGACATACGGTAATATCCGGGTGTCGATAGACTCAGCGGGCCAGGCCCCTTCTGCCTGGCGTAGACCGACGTTCCAATATGAAGAGTCGAACGGGGGCTCGGCCAGGGCAAAAGGTGGAAAATAAATCGATGTGCTGTGCGAGGACCAGGACACGCGATGGCTTTGCGAGGAGACCGGAAAGAGAGGAGCGGGACGCACCAAGAACGAAAATGGTGTTCCAAGCGGCCAAGACGATACACGGGTGAGTCCGTCACAGCGGAGGGAGAAGAATGCCCCAAGACCAAACTGCACCGAACGGATCGGAGGGGTACGAGGAAAAGAAGGTCAAAGGTCCAAAGTCCAAAGAAAAGAAGCGAGCCCGAAAATTGGCCGGGGCTGGCTTGGGGAGAAATGCAGAAGGAAGGGATGTTGTGTCATTCTGGCCAGGCCGGCTTGAGAGCTCTGTCCAGAGTGGAAGGTGCATCTTGGAACGCTTCGGGAGGTCGAACGCGTGAGGCAAGTACGTGTAAGAGGTCCAGCATCTTGAGAGGTACGGGAAGGAGCGGGCGACGCGATGGGGCCAGCCGGGTACGCGTGAGCCTCTACCACAAATACTGGACCGGGTGCCGGAGCAAGTACAACTGCGTCCTCAGTAGCATTTGCAACGGGATCAACGAAACGATTCCAGACATGGAGCTGGGGCACGTTGCAGTCGGTAGGTGTGATGGTGGTCGTGAGAAAGGCCGGTCACGGCCAGGCCGAGATCTTGAGGATTGACAAAGAATACGTGCAGGTTGAGGTGCCCGTTTCGCGTCTGGAAAGTAGGTACCTCAAGGCCCTGCCCGGGAAGCAATCCCTCCTATCTGGGCCTTGGTATCAACTTCCACCGATGCCCTTATTATGGGGTAAAGAGCGCTTCGAGGGCTTTTGCGTCTGCTTAAAGCAGGGCCAAGGCGTGTCGGGTGCAGGTGTTCCAGGTACTCGTATCCGTACGTGCGGTAGCTGCCATCGAATTGATAGCTTAACGGATGGATCTTCCTTTCGGCACGGTCGCTGTAGTGGGGCCCAGAGAGCCAGTGGCGTCCTCTCAGAGGGACTGCAGGCGAACGGGCGCATCCGAGGTGGCAGGCGGCCGAACAAACCCCCCCCCCCCCAAAACGCCAGGTCCCACGCAACCTGCCAATGATGTGACGGCGAGCTTCGACCATCTGACCGCACTCGACAGCCTACGCCGGGCCTTGCTGACAAGCAACGAGCCAAGCTTCTCACGCCCGCTGCGTCGCTTCTGCCTCCTCGTCCGCCGGGCTCCTCGAGCGTCGCTCTGCAAACCGAGCACTACTCTGCCCTTCCCGCATCCCGCATCCCGCATCCCGCCACCCCTCGTCGCGCTCAACGTCACCACCAGCCCGGCTTCACAAGACGCGCCTGATTGCCGCGCAAGCAAACCGCCGCCATGCCCCGGAGGCCCCAGAACTACGAGGACTACAGCACCGCCGTCCAGCAGATCATCCTATCCACGCACGATGCCGAGTTCCTGGACCAGCTCATCCCCGTCCTCAAGGACGCCACGGCCACCAACCGCGCCGCCGCCCTCACCCAAAACCTGACCCAGTACTCCGACGACCGCGAAGCCGAGATCGAGCGCATAGGCCTCACCAAGCACGAGGAGTTTCTTAGCTCTGTCAATCGCCTGCAGGATGTTCGCGAGCGCACCGTCGCCCTCACCTCCGAGATTCTCAAACTCAACCACTCCATCCAGGACAGCACGGAGAAGCTGGCCGCTCAGAAGCAGAGCCTTGTCGATACCCGCGCTGTTCGCGAGAACATTTCCGAAGTCTCCGATGCCCTCAAGGAATCCCTCAAGATCCTCCACGCCGTCAATCATGCCCACGACTTGATCCGCAAGAAGAAATACTATGGCGCCCTCAAATCTCTCGACGACCTGCAGAACGAGTTCCTCATACCCATGCTCCAGAACAAATACGCCACCCAGCACCGCTTGGCAGACCTCATTCAGAAGTCCATCCCTGCTTCGCAAAAGACCATCTCGGAAGCTGTCATGACCGACCTCAACACCTGGCTGTTCCGCATCCGAGAAACGTCTCAATTTCTGGGCGAGGTCGCATTCTACCACACCGAGATGCGCCGCACCAGGCAGCGAGATCGCATCGAGAAGAATGAGTTCCTGGGTCAATTCAAACTGAACTCGGCAATCGAGCTCGTCTTTGACGAAAGTGAGGAGTTCGACGTACTTGATAACGAGGAGCTGCAGGTAATTCCATCCCTACCCTTCGTGCAGCCTCCGCGAACATCACATGCTTATTCACGACGCAGGTTGACTTCACTCCTCTGTTTGAAGCACTGCACATTCACGAAGCTCTCGGCCAAAGCGACAAGTTCCGGTCCGAATATGCGGCTACAAGGCGAAGACAAAAAGAGCTGCTGCTTCCTGGCAGCGTCAGTCTCGAGACCGATGACGACTCTTCATTGAGCAGTCTTCTGGAAGGAATCTCGGGGTTCGCCATCATCGAGAAAGCTACTATGAGACGAGCGCCCCAGCTGCGAACCACTATTGATGTAGGTGCTGTGCCCCGGCAAATGATGTTTGGTAGCTGACAATTGCTAGGTCGAGGAGCTGTGGGACTCGATGTGCTCCACGGCCATCAACCTGACTTCCAGGGCTCTAGCTGAGGTTAGCAATGCCGAAGTTCTGTTGAAGATTAAAGGCGTGATTGCCCTGTTCATCCAGACTATGGAGGTAAGGAATACTCGTGCACTGCCGGTGAGGCAGCCACTGGATAATGGTACTCATCATCACATAGGGCTGGGGATATTCGGTGTCAAGACTAGACGAGTTTCTAGTTGTTCTCTTCGACAAATACGCCGAATTACTCAAGAGGAGATTCAGCGAAGACTTTCAAGAGGTGATAATCCTGTGTGTCCATCTCCCAAAACTCGAGAGATTAACCCGGTAAAAGATTGTTTCCACAGACGATTACATGCCGATGCCTATCAACACCGTCGAAGAGTACGAGAAAGTCGTTAATGTCAGCTGGTTCTCTCAAGACAAAGATGTCGAGGAGCTCACGTAAGTTACGAAGCGACCAATCCCTTGGCCCGGTATGAAACTGACGTTCGCAGATTTCCATGCGTGCTGCCTTTCTCGCAGATGTACCCACTCTGCTGCATCGACATCAGAAACTTCCTCAACCAATTCTATTTCTTCTCCGATGATCATTTTCAGCATCCTAACAAGATTGATGAGACGCTGCGAAAAGTGAGTCCGCCGTGCCTGATCTCGTCTCGCTGAACACTGACGTTATCTATAGTCACTGGATCAGCTTCTCACGGAGAAGGTTTGCCAATCACTCGTCGAGAGACTGAGCTCCCAGTACTTGGGTCAGATTGTGCAGATCCTGATTAACCTGGAACATTTTGAGACGGCCTGCCAGGAGCTTGAGCAATTGCTGATAAGGGCGCGTTCCTCGGCTTCTGCCGGCGGGCCCCTGACCCTGGGAGCGACAGAGCAGTTCCGCGAGAACAAGAAGACCGCAGAGAAGCGCATCTTCGAGCTCGTCAACTCCAAGATTGACGATCTGGTAGAGACGGCAGAGTACGACTGGACTGCCACCAGCACGCCCTCAGAGCCCAGCAGCTACATGCAAACTCTGACAACCTATCTCTCCAATATCATGAACTCCACCTTGCTGGGCCTTCCTAGGGAGATCAAGGAGCTCATCTACTTTGATGCCTTAAGCCACGCCGCCAACAAGATTCTGGTGAGTATTCTCACTCGAATTTGGAAGAAATACAACAAGCTAACGGAGTCCGACCAAGGCTCTTCCTCTGTCACCTGACGTGCGCAAAATCAACCCTAACGGTGTTGCCGCGCTGTCCAAGGATGTACAGCACCTGACTGACTTTGTCGACGGGCTTGAGAATGGCTTCATGCTACGTTCCAACCTTGACGAGCTTGAGCAGACCATCCAGCTTTTGCAGTCCGAAAACACGGACGAATTCTTCGATATATCCACGAGGAACAAGAAATACGGTCGCGTCGACGCCATGAATGGTCCCGTCCTGCTTGAGAAGTATGTATTCAATCAACTATGTACATTGACAACCCTGGCTAACCTTGCACACCCAGACTCACAGCACAAATTTCCGGCCCTGGTGGGCAGGCTGCGCAACGTTTTGCCAACTTCTCGTCGAACCTGTCTTCTCGATTCGGAAGCAAACAATAGATCACTCACGCGCGGTACCCTTCAGGTGTTGCAGAATCCCACGACAAATGGCGTCACCTGCTGATACGACCCTGTGTGCAAAAGGGTCGCGGGACTGTCATCACCACGCCCAAGCCGCGTCTTTGGAGGCCGATACCGCCATACGCTTTCTTCCCATCATGATGGGTCTGGCCAGAGAGAAAGGTCAATGTGAGCAGAATAGACCGCGGTCTGACCATCATCCGCCACAGCTTGCTCGTTCAGCTTCAGTATGTGGCGACTGCCCTGTCGCATCTTGACGGGCTTACACATCATCATGGACTCGTGAGAGGGTGATTGCGTCTTATTTGACTGGTTATATCCCGCTTGTCGCCTGACCACTACGCCGAGCATGAAGAAAAAGCACCAGATATGATCATCCTCCAGTCGTATCGCGAAAAGGAGAAGAAAATCGTTATGGGGAATGGACAATGAACAAGACAAAATGAGGAGCAAGATCAGACCAGCGAATAAGAGACGCGACAAGACCGCGGAAGGGCATTGGAAAAGGGAGCCGCGATTCAGAACGAACCCAAGTACTGCACGCGGTCTCGCTCTTTCTGCGTCAGTACCGGCTGCGATGCAGTCACTTCTCAGGGCGAGGCCTGCTATCCACCCACTCTGATCGCAGCCCGCCATCCAGATTATGAGCCTGAGGCTTGTTCTGCACTCTCCGCCGTTTTACTTGGTTGCGGGCTGACGCACGTGGCTTGCCGGGGGAGACTGCCCCGGTGGTGGAAGTCGGCTGTCGACCATGGTGCCGCTGTTCGAGGCTCCTTCTATCTCGTGATCCTTTCGAACGCCAGCGGCAGCATCCCTGGCAGCGGCAGCTGTTGCGGCGCTCACGGTGGCGCGCACAAATGCCGAGGGGGGACCGACGCCGCGATCCGGTGACATGATGGTTGAGTCGACAATTCTATCTCGGTGCAAAGGCAAAGCGTCCTACTGCTGTTGCGGCATGCCCGAGTTATAGTACATGTTGCCATACATGTCGGCAGGCGGGCCGAAGGACTGCATAGGCGGCCCGCCCGGGTTGTGGTTGAGGTAGTTATCATAGCCGTCGCCAGGCGCGAGGGGCTGGCCGGGCTGGCCGTACTCGTTGGGGTTCATCTGGCCCTGGCTGTTGTGCATATGCTGCGCGGACATCTGGGGCGCGGCAGAAGCGGCGGCGTTGGGCGCGGCCTGGCCCTGGGCAGCGTTGGCGCGCTTAGCGGCGCTGGCCTCCTCGCGCGGAACAATGTCGATGAGGAAGTCAAACATGTCGCTTTTGCCCAGCGCGGAAGCAATGTCCGACCTCTGCAGGGTGCGGCGCTTGTTCTCCTCTGCGTGGATCCATGCGCGCATGGTTAGTTCGGTAATGAAGATATCGCAGCCCTTGGCAAAGAGTATGGGAGCTTCAGCCGAGATCATCTTGACTTCTGGGTCGGCTTTCATGACCTTCTTGATCCTGGCGAGCGGTAGCTGGTGAAGCTTGTAGTCGTGCTGTTCGTTCTCTAGGTGGTTGATGGTCTGTTGCCAATAGGTCGTGAGGATATCCTTGTACTGGCCCTGAAGGCCTTGGTGGACGTTGGCCCAAGGTCCAGTGTAGAGTTCAGCAGGCGCAAAACCTGATTGGGCGAGCTGGGAGCAGACACAAGTTAGCCATGATGGAACCTCTGCGCTGTGGAGGGGGCGAGATGTCGCGAGATGTCGCTTGGACCGTCGTAACGCGCGCGTGTCGGCAATGTGGGAGGGAAGTCGTATTATGAAGGCAGGGCAGCGGGTGCAGGATAGCAACTCACAGTCGAACTTGCGCCTGGACAGAGGAAGAGTCAGCGAGTGGGACACGGCGAGACATGACGTGACCATCGAGTAGGGTCGGACAGGTGACAGGCGAGTGGTGAGGGGCGACGGGCGCATGCAAACAAAGGCAAGGAGGTAGACAAGGAGGTAGACAAGGAGGATGTTGGACGTACCATAGTGACCGCCATGGGACGTATCGTACGTAGGCGGAGGGCGCCCTGCTTGAGCGTGATTTGAGGGTGGTTGATCCATGATGGCGCGGTGATTGTGGAGGGTGGTGGGAGGACGGTATTCGGTGTGCGGGATGTGGGATGTGTACTTGTAGGGGTTAAGGCGCAGTGCGAGTACTCGTGCTAAGGTTGTGGGTGGTAGCGGCGGTTGTGGGAACCCTGTGCCTGTCCAGGCAGCGCGGGCGGCTAGGTTAGGTAGGTTTTGCGTTGAACCCAGTCTGCGGCGGGACCAGGGAGCCGGCGACCGGACCGGGTGGGTACGGGCGTGATGAACGGGCGTGAGGAAATGGTACGGGTGATAATAAGGTAAGTACTTGTAGTGAAGCTGAAGCTGTGCTCGTATTCGGGCGGCGGCTGGGGCTGCGACGAACGAAAACAGGGACGTTTTGTGGTTGTAGAAGCAGGGCAAAGCAGCGCGCGTCGCAAACGGCTTACACGGGGGCGTCAGGCAAGGGATTCGGACGGGAAGAGCAGTCGCGATCGCAGCCACGAAAAAGGGTTCGAGGGCCCAATCACGTACGACTCGGGCGCGCGAGAGAGTCTGGACAGCCAAACGGTCGGGGGTGACTCGGAAATTTGCCGCCCCGGTCACACAAGCCAGCCAGGTTCAGATACCTTAGGCAGCGGGCGGGGGTTGAGGTTGAGCGGGCGAGCAGCTCTATTGAGCTGGCGGCGCGAATTCGTGAGCAGAGCAGCAGTCGACGGCGAGACGGGCGGTGCAGAGACGCCGATAGTAGAAGGCAAGTGAGCGTGTCGCTAGGCGGCGTCGGGTGCAACGGCGGCGGTGATCTTGTAGCGGTCCGTGGTGGGTGGCGGTGGTTGTGGTGAAGGGCGAGCGTGGGGACGGCGGGCGTGCGGGCGTACGGGCTGAGTGGGCGGTACCCGACTGTTCGAGGGATCAGATTGCTTGAACTACCTACCGCTGGTACAAAGTCGCGCGGTGATGTAACAAGCTCCTTGTGAAAGTGCGAAGACGGTGGCGGCAGCGGCGGCGGCGCGTGGGAGTAGTGGGCGTGGGATTGAGGGGATTGATTGGCCCGACGGCGCAGGCGAGGGTCTTCTGGGGGAGGGTAGGCCTTGATATATACTCGTGCTCCTGGATTGGATTGGTGAGCGGTGGAGGGGAGAGTCTCCCGCCTGTCGTACGGTAGCGAGGAAGGCTGACGGGATAGGTGCTTGGAATACTCGGGCAATGGATGAATGCTGAGGGTACCTAAGGTACCTTACTTAACCGTTGGCAAGGTACATGCACCTAGCTGCTCAGCACGCAGGTCCGGCAGGTGCGACAGGGACCTAACCAAGATACTCGTACTTCCAGAGGGGCAGGGCTGATGCAGCTGGTGTACTCGTACCTACAAGGTGACGAATGGATGGAACAAGATCGAACGGATGGCTGGATGGCGTTGTCACCACCGTGCGTGGGTACAGGAGGTCGGTTGTAGGTTGCGGGCGAACGCGGCGATACCTTTCAGGCGGCACGGAAGGTTATACCACCCGATCTTTGGCTAGTAGGTACCTGGATACGATACACGCGCGTGGTCGTCGTGAGAAGCACCTGAGCCAGGGGGCTTCGGTTACTCGTACACGCGAGCCAGCAACCCGTTTCTGCAGAGGCAGGTTCCTTGATTTCACGACTCGGGCGACTTCTGACGAGCGACGCCGATGCCAACAACAAGTGACAACCACAACCACAACCACAACCACAACCCGCAACAAGGGACCGAAGCACGCGGCGGACCCCCGATCGACCCCTTACCCAAGAGGGAGGGAGGGGCAAGGGCTGATTGGGCGGTGAGAAGCGCTGCTTGCGCACTGGGGCCCTGCTGGACGAACGTGGATGGCTCACCTCACGCCGCGGCGGGCGGTGCGTGCGTGCGTGCGTGCGTACCCGTAGCGCGCCCCGAGTGAATGGCGGCGATCTCTGTGACTCTGGTGGTGGGCCTCGCGCCGCCACTATCCAACTCTGCCGCGTGCTTACGGTGCTTTCTTCACTGATCCCGCCCGCTGTGGAGCCGCCTAGTCAGGCTGGGGGGGAGAGGGGGGAGCTGTACGGTTATTGCTCGTACAGGGATGTGCGCTCTCGAGGCGGACGGCTTGGATGGCAGAGGAGGAGAGGCGCGGGGCTTCGAAAAGACGAGACAGCCCCACCAAGGCCGGCCTCCAGTCACGGCCTAGGCGGCGTCTGCTTGTCTGGCCGACTGTCTGAAAGCCCGCCACCTGCTGCCCGGAAACGAGGCAAGGCCTCGGGCAGAAGCCGTGGTAGCAGCGAGACTAGATGGTAGTAATTAGCGGATCGGACGGGGCTCCCTGAGCAGATGGGCCAAGCAGGTACCGGTTGTTTCTGATTCACTGGCTCTCATGTGCCGCGGCGCTCTGAGTGGGTGAGTTCATCCAACGAGACGCACTCGTAGGGGCTCTGCTTGGTTGCAACAAAGCCGGTCTGTAACGTGATTCGACCGGCCGTGGCGCGGCTGACGACGAGGTCGAGAACAAGCTTAATCGAGGGCTGGCTATAGGCGAGAGGAGCGATTGGTGTAGAAGCAAGAGGTTGGCCTGGTAACGACGACGGTCCATGTGACGAGCACGAAGGTGCAAGGAGAGGTAGTTGGCACGAGCAGGCGGCGATACTCCGTAGGGGCTATAGATGATGATCTCTGAGACTCGAAACAAAGAGGGAGAGTGCCTCTATTTTCTTGACAAGACTCGAAGACCATGGGCTCTATTTGAGCAAATGAGGCCAGTCGGTTGCCCGCTTCCAGACAGCCATTGGAGGCAGTTTCGAAATCTAGAGCTATCATCTTTCATGCATAGGTACACCCAAGCTCTCTCTCTCTTCCTTCTGTCTTTCTCTCTATCTCTCTTACACACACACACACACTCTCTCTCTCTCTCTCTCTCTCTGTGTGTGTCTCCCTCTCTTCCGCTTCCTTTCCCCCTCTTGCGCCCGTCTTCCCCGCCAGCTGAACTGTCATCGGACGGATGCGCTGGCTAGCAGGGTAGTCACATCGTATGACGTGAATAGGGGGCGGTCGAGCCGTGTTTGCCTGCCTGCCTAACGCTTACAAGCACCCTCGCAGCGTACAACGCGAGTACGAGTACGGAACAGGGCCTTGCCTCTGCCGCGTGTTTGCATTCACGGAGTACTCGTGCCGGGACACGCAGCCATGTTGGAGGAGATTCGAAATCTACCTGTACGCGTAGGGCGCTCGTTCGGACTGTGAGTGAGCCATGGGCGCGGAAGCCAAGACGGCCGCAAACGCACGACGCCTTCAAGCCCCAGACCTCCCTCACGTGCGCTGGCTGTGTTGTGCAGCACCGGGCAAACGCAGCCCGTCCACTCCACGCGGGCCAACGCTATTTTGATGGCTGAATCGGCATGCATGCGCGGCATCTAAACATGATGATAATGTAGTAGTGTCTGTGTGTGTGTGCGGTCCTGGGCTGAGTGAGGCTGCTGATCTTTGCACCCCCAAAGAAGGTGACGATGCAACCTCGGCCGGGCCAGGTTGGCGAGGCCATACCCATCTACTCGCTCTCGAGACGGCGCCGGCTGCCTCGCGGCATCGAGATACGATACGAGTGCTCGCAAAGTGGCGAGAACGAGGCTGTCGAGAGGCGTGGCGAGATGCAGGCAGCGCGGGATGCCAACGGGGCCGCCCCGCGATGCGTTGGCAGCGCACCCATCGTGTCGTGGACGTGGTTGGGCATCAGCTGCTCCCTCCCCTGCAGCGCCGGCCGCCTCGCCCTGTGAGGTCATCCGACTCTCACGCTTCCCTCCCTCCTCCCGTCCGTCCCTTCCGCGGTTGGGCTGCATTCCATTTTCGTCGCTCGGGGCTTTTGCCCCCCCCCCCCCCCTGGCGGTTTCCTTGCTGCTGCTGCATCGTCGTCACTTCCCATTACCACCACCACCAGCCGACGTTGTCCCTGTTGTCGCTTCCTCCTATGGTCGTTGTTTGTCAAGGTGGACTTGGCGTCGCCGTTGCCCCAGTGCACCCCCCCCCCCCATCTGAGGACCGTGAACTTATGCAAGCCATGCATGCATGATACAAGCCAAAGTCGACATGGAGAAAGGAACCTCAATGAGGTCGACGACTGGACCCTGGTCCAGATGTCTTCCACCAGACGACCGCTGATGCTCTGCGACTCTACGCATCCCCCTCCCTTGCCTCCTCCGGCTGGCCGCCCCGTGTCCTTTGCTCAGCCTACCTTAGGTAGTTGACATACATTCGAGTACGCGTACCAGGCTACGCCCACTCATACTATCAACGCGAATCTCAGGCAGATCGCCCAGTCAATTTCAATGCGACTCGGCCAGGCCATGCCATGCCTCGCGATATGATTGGCACCCACGTGTTTGTGACAATGCCCCTGACGACTCTGCCAGCCTGCACCGAGCAGGCCTTCGGACAAATCATCACATGCGCTACCACGCTCGCGCATCAACGCATCTTTTATCTGATAGTACACATCCTGCTACGAGTGCTACCACCGCCCGTACAGCCTGCACGAGTCCATGAGGAGTGTGCCTGCCTCCCGACCACAGCCCCGGCCACACCTAAGAATAAGCGGCCGTCCGGGGTGGATGAATGACGTGAGGCCGCCGGTCCATTGGACAGAGAGCCCCGGCGTGGTCTTGGGGGGCCCGAGCCTGGGTGTGCGGAGTTGCAATCACCTTGCCTACGAGTCCCTGCATGTAAGTACTCGCATCTGGCAAACATGGCCCAGCGGTCCCATACGTGGCGCCTAGGTAGAGGCAGATCTGACGAAAGGGGTTGTGCAAATAGCAACCAACCCTTCTCTCGAGAACCCGATCGCACACCTAGGTAGGTGCTACGACATTATGACATGGCCCAGGGGAGGTTTGACGGGTTATACTCGTGATACTTCGTACGTAGGTCAGTACGGATAAGACTTGCTGGCTTAGCCCATGCAGTCTCGTACGAGCAGAGAAAGCTTCCCCCGCGCGTCAGCTTGCCGAACCTGGGTTCCTCAACAAACCAATACGGTGTTTGTGAATATACCTTACGCACTTCAACCCCCCCGGTATCCAGTGTTGGCACCTCTCCGCCCGTTTGCACCATCTACTCTGTAATACTGATGGTTTAATGATTAAGGTACCTTACCTTACTCTGAGGTCCGCCACCCGGGCACATGCGAGTATCGGATCTCGTCGTTCCTCCAGCTTGGAGGGTGAGCGACGGGTCGGGTGTACCTAACAGCCTCTTCATAGTGCCTAAGATACATGGATGTGTCTCCAGCGGTATTCGTAATGGGCAACAGCCCTGAACCTTCCATGTGCTGGTAGGTGCCTGCCCACCTTTAGTAGGTACCCATCCACGGGTACGTCTACTCGTACTCGCAACCCAGCCACGAAAATTTCCGCTAATCGATAAGGCGACCGACCCTTTGCCGGGCCGGCTGCAGCTCCTCTAAACATTTTCCTGCTTTCCAATTAGCCCGCCGGACCAATCTTCCCATTTCTACATCCTCTCTTTGCCGCGCAAAGTCACCATGGCCGTTTCCGAGGCCGCCCTCACCGAGGACCAGATCGACCGTCTCCTCCAAGAAGCCGAGGAGAGGCTCTCAAATGCTCAGGATGGACAGATTGCTCTGACCACCGGCCCCAGCGACGCGGCTGTGGCTCAGCAGGCCGAGCAAGCGCTCGCCCCTGCTGCTCAGCCCTCCTCGTCTGCACCTTCAATGGCGGCCTCGCAGGAGAAGTTGTCCGTCCGCGTGCCCCAAGCCCCCAAGTCCAGAAAAGAACAGGTGAGACTCTCCTAGCCCCCAAGCTTTGTTCCAGCGAGCCCGCCTGTCGGTGCCCCCTTGCCGCGTCTCAAATGATGAAAGTAATATCCCAATTTTATTGAAGCGGCAACTGCTCCCGTCATGGGTAACGTTGTCGCGCCAGAATGATAGATTATTATCATAGTTACTCTGACTTGCTTCGCGGCACCTCTCTTCTCTATCTCCTCTGCATATATGCCCTCCCCACAGTCACAGCTACGCAAGACTAACGCACGCTGTCAGACTACCAGGGCTGATGCCGGCCCTGCCTGGTTTAACATGCCCAAGACCGACCTCGAAAGAAACCCGGAGCTTCGAAAAGACCTGCAGCTCCTCAAGATGAGGAGCGTTCTGGACCCGAAGCGCCACTACCGCAAGGACAACGCGAAATCGTCCGTTCCAGAATACTGTCAAGTAGGCACCATGGTAGCAGGTCCCACCGAGCGGCACACTTTGACCAGAAAGGAAAGAAAGCGCACCCTGCTGGAAGAGGTTCTGGAGACAGAAGACTCGACCCGCCGCTTCAAGAGCAAGTACAGTGATATCCAGGCTGCCAAGACCAGTGGTAAGAAGGGCCACTATAAAAAGATGATGCAGCGAAGATACGGCCGCAAAGGATGAGCTTGCCGGTTTTATTCTTGCATTCTGCTACTGCCATGTTCACGTCGCTAGCTGTAGGGCTCAAGGGTTTGTGGTTTCCGACCGTCAAACGGTCGAGGCGACCAACCAGGGCTTCTCGACGTCTGGGAAGGTCCTCTGCGCAGGATCTGTGGAGGGCCTCTGTTGACCTCCGTGCATGTGCGCCATCGGCGCCCGGTACCAACTTGGTTTTCTCTTCCAGAGTCGGACGGAGACGGTCGCATCGCTCAGTAACATGAGCCCCGACCCATTTTCAACAGCCCCGGCTGCTCGTCATCTCATCCCACTCGCACCATTCGTCGCCATTGGCAGCTCCCGAACACCTCGAGCCGCTGTCACGTATTAGACACTTGACTTCCACCCCTGCTCGCCACCACTGGGCTGCATTGAAAGAGATGGCGGACGCGTCAGAGTCACAGCCGATGGGCCACCAGGCTCAGTATGGCACATTCACCCACCATCCGTCCATAGGCACCAGCCTACTGCCGTCAGCAATGCCAAGCCCGGGTTCAGTACCATCCCAGCCAACCGGCGAAGAGATTCTTGCCATGGGCCGCCCTACCGACCCCTCGGTCGCCGAGTTTCTCGAGGCTCAACGCATTATCAACATGGGGGAGGACCGGCGACCACGACGCCGATGCGACTGCGAAGATCCGGACGACTACATCTGCTGGTGTGTCGGCTTCTGCTGTTCCGACGCCGCCTGCTTCTCCACGCAAGCGCTAGCATTCATCGCCATCGTGACAGCACTCGTATACTTCCTGTTCAACAACGCTTTCTTCGGCATGGGCCCCTCGCCATCATGACTGGTCGGAGGTTGTGAAGAGCTGTAGGGAGGAGGGCGGCGAGTCCGTCCGCGCCCGAGGGCGATGTTTATTACACACAGGGTCCAGATAAACGATGACAGCCGTGCCTGACACTATCAACATGACTCAATTCTGAAGACCGTGCACTCGTACCGTCTTTTGATGTGAAATGGAAACTGTGACGTATTATCCGGCAACATGTTAATGGTTCGACTCACTCGCCATGCCTTTGAAACACACAACTACTCGTAACTGTTTGCCAACAAAGCCCGCGGATGAGTGACAGCCTGGGGGTAGAGACCGGTGTTTAGCCGAGGCAACTCAGATGCCCCAGTGGAACGAGTACAGCGGCAGTGACGTCGGGTACGTGCCCGTGCTCGGCAGCCTTAAGTGGGGGACTCTGACCCTCTATGATTTGATAGCTGGGCGCCCAGTCCGACTCCCGGAAGTACGCTACACCTCCAGCTCAGCGGATCTGGCCAGGCTGATGCGCCAAGCCGTGCAAGTCTCTGTACTTAGTGAACCAGAGAGGCGCGACCGCGACGCAGCAGAGCTTCGGTATATATACACGTACTTGAGGCGACACGTCCAGGCTCGCGATATGTACCTAGCGACAACACCTCCAAACGACAAGCTCTCCTAGGTAACCGCTTCTCATTCTCACCACATCTGCCGGCCCCCCCGGAACGCGCGTGGGATGAGAAGATGCTAGATGATGGAGGCAGCTACCCACCCGACCGCCGGCTGGGAAAACGTGGGCGACCGCTTCTACCGTAAGACGCAGCTCTATACCGCCATCTTTGACCAGGACCTGGACCTCGACAACTACATCGCCGCCGGCGCGCCATACGGAGGCGCCATCGGTAAGTTGGCTGCGCGCCTGCCTGTCGCTCTACGCATCCCTCGAGCTCACGCTGACTCGGCGCGTTAGCCATCTATCGCGATGAGACCAAGATTGTCTCCTACCGGCCCAACCAGTCAAGCAAGCCCAGCATTGACATCTACAGTTGTGCCGGCAAACTGCTCAAGAGCATAGCGTGGGACAAGGGCTCCATCAAGGGCTTGGGCTGGTCCGAGGACGAGAAGCTCCTTGTGGTGGGCTACGATGGCACCGTCCGCTGCTACTATGGCCTACAGGGCGACTTCACCCAATTCTCCCTCGGCCGCGAGGCCGAGGACTACGGCGTCCACTCGTGCCGGTTCTACGACAGCGGCATGGTCGCGCTACTGACCAACAATGCCCTCATCTCGGTCGCCTCCTACGACGAGCCGCGCCCCAAAGCTCTGGCTTCGCCCCCCGAGGGCGAGGTCCGCGCCTGGACTGTCGTGCCCCCCAACTTCACCTTGTCTCGATCTGTCGAGGTGCTGCTGAGCCTGGGCAACACCGTCTACGTGGTTGACCCCTCCGAGTGCGAGGACCGCTTCCTCGACATCGGCCCCTTCAGCCACATCAGAGTCTCGCCGAACGGCAAGTTCGCGGCCCTCTACTCCGCCGACGGCAAGGCGCATGTCATCACGGCCGACTTTCAGAACCGCCTGAGCGAGTACGACTCGCGGTCCCAACTTACGCCCACCTACCTGGAGTGGTGCGGCAACGACGCCGTCGTCGTGGCATGGGAGGACGAGGTAAACGTCGTCGGCCCCAACAGTGCGGCAGCAAGCTACGTGTATGAAGGGCGTGTCCACGTTCTCGCTGGTATGGAGGCTCCCCCGACTTACGAGCAGATAGATGAATCCCCGCTAACAACAGGCTGCCTCAGACCACGATGGCGTCCGCCTACTCACCAATGACGTGTGCGACTTTGTCCAACGAGTCCCCGACGTTACCGAGGAGGTGTTTCGGTACGGCACCGAATCCCCGGCGTCGGTGCTGCTCGACGCCGTGGAGCAGTTGGAAAACCAGTCTCCGAAGGCCGACGACAACATCCAGCTCATCCGGGCCAACCTCGTAGAGGCCGTCGACACATGTGTAGCGGCCGCGGGGCACGAATTCAACATTCACTGGCAGAAGCAGCTGCTCAAAGCCGCATCTTTCGGCAAGTCGGTGCTAGATATATACAACAGCGACGACTTTGTGGAAATGTGCGAGACTCTGAGGGTGATCAACGCGGTCCGCTACTATGAAGTGGGCCTGCCCCTCTCCTACGAACAGTATCAGCGCCTCACACCCGAGGGCCTCATACAACGACTCATCAACCGCCACGAGTACCTCCTTGCGCTGCGAGTCGCCGGCTATCTACGCCTGCCTACAGATCGCATCTATGTACACTGGGCATCCGCCAAGGTCCGCATGGGCACGGAGGACGACCTGACCATTTGCCAGACTGTTGTGGACAGGCTGTCGGGCAAGCCGGGAATCTCGTTCGAGGCCATCGCCCGCGCCGCCTACGACGAGGGGCGAGGCCGGCTGGCCACCGAGCTCTTGAACCACGAGCCCAGGGCTGGCCGCCAGGTGCCGCTCCTCCTCAGCATGGAGGAGGACGATATCGCGCTCGACAAGGCGATCGAGAGCGGCGACTCGGACCTGATCCTCTACGTTCTGCTGCACCTGAAGAAGAAGCTTCCCCTTGCCTCGTTCTTTCGGGTCATCAACTCGCGGCCGGCGGCCTCGGCCCTGGTCGAATCGTCAGCGGCGCGCGAGGGCGACCACGCCCTGCTCAAGGACCTGTACTACCAGGACGACCGGCGGATCGACGGCGCGGGCATCTTTCTGCGCGAGGCCCTGCGGCAGCCCGACGCCCGTACGGCGGGTGACAAGCTGGCCCTGTCGGCCAAGCTGCTCGCCGACTCGCGCGACCACAGCTTCGAGGTCACCGCCCTCAAGGAAGCTACTGCCCTGGTCCGCATGCACGAGGCACTCGACCGCGACCTGCTCACCGGGTCCTCGGCGAGCCCGCCCAACTCGTCGCCGTCGTTCGCCGGGCTCAGCGTCAACGAGACACTCTTCAGGCTTATTCGCCTCGGCCACCACGGGAAGGCCAAGAAGATCCAGAGCGAATTCAAGGTCCCCGAGAGGGTGGCCTGCTGGGTGAGGTGAGTGTCCGGACTGCTGGCTGCGGAAGCTGTCCTCAACATCTTACATGTCCAAAATGATGGTGTGTGCTAACCAGGAAAACCAACACAGGCTTAGGGCGCTCGTCGCGAAGCGCGACTGGGGCGAGATTGAGGAGATATCCAAGAACAGGAAGAGCCCCATTGGCTGGGAGGTGAGTGAACCATTCGACCCCCTCGCCCCCCCCCCCAAGTTTTATCACGACGATGACTTCCCTCAAACTGGCCGAAACAAAGCAAATCGGCTCTTGCGCTAATCTTCTGTCATTTCTCTCTCACCAGCCCTACTTCAACATGACCCTGCAGGCAGGCAACCCCCGCCTGGCCGCCGTCTTCATCCCCAAGTGCGTCGCGGCCGCGTCGTCGTCGTCGTCGTCGTCGTCGTCGTCGTCCGCCGGGGCCGGCCAGCAGGGCGGCGCCGCCGGCCAGGGCCTGGACGCCGTGACCATGTACGAGCGGTGCGGGATGCGCGTCAGCGCCGCCGAGGAGGCCGTCAAGGCCCGCGACGCCGACGCCTGGGCTCGTCTGCGCGACGCCGCCGGCGGGCGGGGCTCGGCCGAGGGCCGCGAGATTGAGCGCCTCGGCGCCCAGGTCTTCGCTGGGAAATGAGCCCGCGCGGACTCGCTCTCCCCCAGTGGAGAGAAGTTGGCGAGGTGTGGAGGGGTTCGATGAAGGGGAGGTGTGGTGGTCTGGTTGGAGAAAGATTGAGGCGAGGCAGCGCACACAACATGGTAGTAGTAGCAGTAGGGTATATTCAAGGTCAAGTATGTAGAACCTGACATAATCGTTCCTCACTCTGCACAATCCGTATTATCTTGATTTCTCAACGGTCGTCAATAGCCTTTCTGCCACATGAAGGAGGCACTGCTCTACCTACATCACGCAGTAGACACGGTCTCCTTGCCGGGGAGAGGGGGGGGGGGCGGGGGGGTTAGGGTAAGCTGTGATAACGCGCGCAATTCTGATTCATTTCGATATCTACAACATGGGCAGGCAGTCACGTGGCGGCGATCACTGGGTGGAAGCCATTCACTCCATCCTAGACGACACGGGCACGTTGCATCGGCTTTGCTTCGTTTACTTTTATTCGTGGCTCTCGTCCATAGTCTATAAACCACCGGGCTCAATCAATATCCTCTCCACCCCATGCCCCAAGTACTGCTTACTGTGCCTGTGGCACCACAACGTCCATGACCTACCCATTGCGTCGAAGGCAGAAGAGTGTCGGAATCAGGATGCAAAGACTAGGAGAGGGAACCTCAAGACGGAGGGGGGATTGGAAGGGGCAATAGACCGGAAACCAAACATCGTCATCGTCAACATGAAAGCGTTCTTTGCCACTTGCAACACCAAGAGAAGATACAAACGGCAAGAAAGTCTGGACTGAAGAGGTTGATTCGAGGTCATGAACAAGATCAGGCTTACCCCTCACGACAGCAACGTCCCCAACCCTCATGCGAATGAACAATGCAAGGACGAAGACGGCTTGAAAAGCATGCAATACCCCTTTTTGCTTTACCAGAAACAACAACCCAGAAGATTCGGTCATGCATTCGATGTCCCAGCCATGAGCTTTGTAAGAGAAATCAGGGCTCACTCATCGCTAAAACATCGACCGTAACCGGCATTTGAAATCATCTAGGCATCCGTCGTGAAAGTCGTGGAGAGAAATCGAAGCAGGAATCGTCAGGACAAAATAGGAGAAAGATGAAGAGAGAGACATGAGTCAGAACTTTTCAGACCGAAAAGAGGTATCATCATCCCAGCGAACGCCTTCCCAATTTTTTTTTGGTCGAAAAAGTGGCCCCAGCTGGAGGAGATCTCGAGTCGCGTGTTGTTGTTACAGCATGATCAACCAGCGCACTCAAGCCCGAGTGCTCTGGTTGCGGCGGCCCTTGGCAGGGACAGTGGTCCATCCATCGGGGTCGGCGGGGGCGGCGGCCTCGGCCTCGGCCGCAGGGGCGGGCGATGAGGGCTGAGCGGGCTGCTGGGAAGCAGCAGGAGAACCATTGGCGCGAGGGGGCGGTTTTCAAAGTTTCTTGCCCCACGAGGAGCACCTCCCGCCCGCGTCCCTCGCCGCCACGCCCACGGGCATTCTGGTAGCCACCGCCGCGACCACCACGCTCTCCTCCGGAAGAAGCGCGCCAGTTGCCGGCTTCGGAAGCCCTGGACTTGGGGTTCTGGACCGTCTCCTTGGGCTTGGCGGGAACCTTTTGCTCCGCAGTCTCGGCCTCGCCAGCGGCGGGCGCCTCCTGCGCCTCAGGCTTCGCGGCCTCAACCTTGGCTTTCTCCTCAGCCTCAGCCTTGGCCTGCTCAGCTTCAGCGGCCGCCTTCTCTTCGGCCTCCTTGGCCAGGCGTTTCTCCTCTTTGGCCTTCTCTTCCTGCTCCTTCTTCTCCTTGGCCTCCTGGACCTTCTTGTCGGCGATTTCGCGTTCCTTGGCGGCCGTATCAATAGGACGAGCAGCGCCAAATGGGCTGGCTTTCGCATCGCCGCCGGCAGAAGTGGCAGTCGACTCAGGTGCCTCGGACACGGTCCTCTTCGCGAGGTTCAGCTTGGGTCGCGAGGCTGGCTGAGCGGGGGCGGGGGCCGGAGAGGTGGGCGCCTCGCTGCCTTGGGGGAGGTCGGCTTGGCTGCGGCCGGTTTCATATTGTTGCGCCACTGGTTGTCCATCTCGGCGGCGGTAGGAGCACGCTCGGGGCGTTCGGGACGCTCGGGGCGCTCAGCGCGTTCCTTGAACTCCCTTGGGGGGCGGGATCCTTCCGAGCGGCCTTCACCCCACGTCGCAGGGGACACTCTGCGTTCTTTACGCTGCGTGTCTGGGCGGCTGCTCTCGCGCGAGTCAGGTTGAGCCTCGGGCTGAACCGGAGAAAGAGGACCCTTGCGTTCCCAGTTACCGAAATCACGAGATGGCCTTGCCTCCTCGGGAGGGCCGTCGCGAGGAGGACCACGTCGCTCGCCAAAGTCGGAGCGTCTCTCGAAGCCGCCGCCTCCGCCTCCACGAGAGGGGGCGTCGGCCAAAGGTCCCTTGCGTTCCCAGCTGCTCAGACTCCGAGCCATGTCCCCCCGGTCGTCACCGCGGTCCTTGGCTGTAGGGGAGAAGAATAGTCAGCCAGATGCGCCATAATGGCTCGAGGAAGAAATATGCACGTACGGGGATCGGCGATCTTGACTCTGATAGAGCGGCCCTGGAAGCTCTCGCCATCGAGAGTCAGGGCCTTCTTGAGGCCATCGACGGTGGCGAATTCAGCGTAGGCGAAGCCCTTGGGCCGTTGCTCGATTCTGTCCTCGATAATGCGGACGCTGGTGATTTCGCAGTCGGCGAAGAAGTCGTTGACGCTCTCGTCGGTAGCTTCGTAAGACAGGTTACCCAGGTGGGCGGTGTAGGGAGGCCTGTCGGGCAGCTGAGTGGGGTAGGAGTCGCGGACATGGTATCCTAGATGGAAAGGTCAGCAACAAGCCACAGCCGTAGAACGGGTGCGCGAAGAGCGAGGGTATGAACTCACCTCCCATCATGCCGCCGCTGCTGTAGCCGCCGCCACCGCTGTAGCTACTGGTGTAGCCGGCCCGGGTCGGGGCGGGGAGAGGCTGGGACCCTGGAAGACGTTAGAGATATGGCGGGGTATAGCCCATACAAGCAGGAAACACGTACCGTAGGTGTCCTCAACCTCATCGGCCCAAGAGCCGCCGCCTCCAAACTCTGAGCTAGGTTAGCAGATGAAGCAGTCGGGCGCAGGGGGGCGAGCAAGCGGGGGCTGGGGTGGTTCGTACGATCATCCTGCAAGAAAGCGCCGAGGGAGAGGGTCTGCTTCTGTTGCTTTTCTTTCTTCGGAGCTGTGAGGGAGGGAGCCGGTCAGCATTGGATCCGAAATGGTCGGCCGGTCGGTCGGTCGGAGGGACTGGAGAGGGGACGAACCCATGATTGCGGTTGGGTGGCCACGCGCGAGCGATTGACGAGACGCCGCGCGTAGTCGAAAAAGCGAAGCGGGGAGGGGAGCCGGGGAGAGGGTCTGAGCTGCGGTGGAGGGATCTGGCAGCAGACCGGGACCAGGACTCAGAGTCGGACTCGTCGGCGACGGCAGCGATGGTGGGAAGCCGAGGACGAGGCGCTGACGGGTGCGGTGTGAGGGTGTGGATATGTATCTAGCGATACTGGACACTGTGGGAGGTGGTAGTGGTGAGGGTGGTGAGGGACAAATTTTAGGTGGATTTTATCGATGCCAATCTGTGACTGGAGGGCGATTGGCAAACGATAGGGGGAAGGGGATTCTTTCCAGGCCAGTGACGGGACGGGGTCCAACAAGGGGGGGGCGTCGAACTACCTACGGAGTAATAGCCTCAATGGAGGGCAGCCCTGGCTCGTGTAGGTCCTGGGTACAACATGCAAATACGAGAGGTAGGAGGCACTCAACGGGCATAGAGTTGCCTCCAGTGGGCTGTACCTAAGGTTGGAAGAGGCACGACGGGAGGGTGCAAGCTACAAGTAGCCCGCACAGGGCATTAAAAGGGCATTCGAGAGCGGCAGGACCCCCGGGGGGGGAAGGCCTGGAAGGGAAGGGAGGGGAACAACCTAGTGAGGACCAGCAAAAAAAAAAAAGACATCACCACTGGCACATGCCACTACGAGTACAGTGGCGGTACCTCCCACACACGGGCCTCCACCACGCGGGCAGGCTCTGAACACCACGGCTTTCCCAGTGGTACCCGTTGGATCCAGTCCCAATGGGATATCTCAGGAGTCCTCAGGCAGTGACCTCAAGACCCTCGATGTACCGGTACTCGGACGTCTGCAGCCAATGTCCAAACTCAATTTTGGGCGCTGCAGGCGCAGAGACCTCCCTCGACGCCGCACTTACGAGTGGCTGGAGGTACATGATGCATATATTTGACCTCAGCAGTGCTTCAGCTTGCGGTCCAGGACCAGGCGGCACGACTCGACAGTTCTCGTCTCCTGTCCCACTCCCCTTGAGCCACTGGAAATAGCGACACGAAAACTCCAGCGTATACCAGCTGGAAACGACATTCGAAGTTTGCAGGCCTCTCCTCAGGTAAGGCGAAAGACCGTGTGGCAGGTCCGTGGGCGGTCGCTCGGAATCGGGTATTCCGCACTACCTAGACGAATATAATACATATCAATGTTGTGGGCAGAAAATCTTGATTGGCCGAGGTCGGGTCGGACTGCTGGGCCCAGTGCACTTAGTACCTGGCACTCGCGCTTCCAACAAGTTTGCTTCCACACAACCTCGAGCGGGTACGCGTACCTTGGGTAGGTAGGTAGGTACTTACCTGCCTGGGCTCACACAAAACGCACACCAGCGCCTCCTCGATGCCAGACAGCAGAGCCATCAATTTTCCTTTGGCTGTGCATAGCAACTTAGAAACGAGTATGAGGGTGGTTTCCGAGACTCCTGATAGTTTCCTCAAGTCCAGCTGGGCGAACCCGTATCGTTGTCAGTTCCAAATGCCAAGGTGGCCAAGGTGAAGATGACCACTCAGATGTGGTGCACTTCAGCGGCACAAAGGCTTCGAAACGGAGTACGTTGTGCGCCCTCGCAGATGCCTCGGCAAGAGTCGCAAATAAATGCCACTTCTATCGAGTCCCTCTCCCAATCAATCCGCATATGATCGGGCTCACAGCAAGGCATGATAGTAACGGGCTGTACGAGTAGACCATCACGAGTGCGTTGAGACTTCCATATTATCTCGTGGTGGTGTTGGTGGGGCCGGCTCTCGACCAGAAATTCGGCCAGCCCTTGCCTTTTTTTTGCCCCCCGACCCCCCCTCTCACCTGGGCTTGCTACTTTTGCCAGGCTTCATGGCCCTTCGCCACCATTACGCACCCTGCTGTTCACTCTGAACTATCATTGGCCACAAATCATTGCCGTGTCTAAGCGGACGAGTATAATGGGGAGAACGAGAACCTGAGGCTCAAAACTCACGGGCTGCGTGGAAACCGCCGGCCCATACGAAGTACTCGTAAGGCAGTCATGGATGCATGGATGCACGGCATTCATCTATTAGGAGACAAATTTGTATGAGTCCTGGTAAGAGATGTCGCAAGCCAGCACCAAGCTCGACCACATCGAAGTATCTGGTGGGGTTGCTGACTTTGAAGCGGAACGGGTACGAGTACACTCGATATCGGCGGCGTATCCGCACTGTCATGAAGATGTTCAAAACACTGCCCCAGGTCCGGATCGGGTACTCCCACCTCCACGATACTCCGTACCTACCTGAAGGAGGCCGGCAGAGTGCTCGTACAAGCTCGTACCCATCGCAGGTGGGCGGCAGCTGCCCACCACCATCAAACCGCATCGCCGTCTTCCACCACTGTACGGATAGAGCCAGTTCCAGCCGATATCGCGCTTTGCGCCGCCGCCAATCCGGACGCGACTTGGGAGCCCGCCGGCGCGAACGAGTAACACCCAGCCGCTCTCTCTAACCAGCCTGCCAAGATCCACACCTCAGCTGTGTCTTGTCGCTGCCAGCGCGTTCAGCGCCCCCGTTTCCGTCGGCCTTGTCTCTCTCTCCCTGTACCCGATCCGGCCGTGCGGTCGTACGCGAACGCGAACGCGCTGCATCCTGGGGCTCGCTTGCAGGTCTCGAGGGCAGAACCAGCACACCTTCTCATCATGGCCTCCTCTCAGCCTGCGCCCGAACGCCCAACGGCCGCCGCCGCCACTGATGCCGCCGCCTCGGGGCCCAGCGCCACCAAGACGGCGGCTCCTCAGATCAGGAGTGGGCCTCCGCCGCGCAACGAGATGCCCTCGAACACAGAGTTGATGGACATCGGTGCAAGGTCGCTAGCGACCGGTGCTGCGGCTGGTATGTCGCCTCCCGCTACCCTGTGGCCCTCTGCTCTCTGGCCTGGATTTGCTACCCAAGGTTATTTCTTGCTGACTTCTTGTCGCCAGGCGCCATCGGCACCGTCGTGGGGGCCGGGGCCGGCATTTTGCGGGGGGCACCGCCCACCCTTTTCGCTCTGTTCGCCGGCCTGCAGTGGTTCTCTCTAGGATCGACCTACATGGCCTCCAAGGGGCTCTTCTCTCACGCATGGGGTGGCGAGCAGAGCCTTTCCAACTGGGACAAGGTCAAGGTCAGCGGCGTCGCCGGAGGTGTATCCGGCATGGTTGGTGGCATGTTTCGTGAGTCGATCCCGGCCTCCCTTCTCCGCTCCTGCTGCGTTCTTACTGATCGAATCCGTGTCCAGGCGGCCCCAAGAACGTCATCCCGGGCATACTCTTCTTTACGGCTCTGGGAAGCGGCAGCGAGTTCGTGTCCCAGCGTTTCAAGTCTGGTGAAACTACCGGCCCCAAGACGGACTTTTTGGACTCTAAATGGAGCCCTTTGAAGCGGTTGTCGGACAAGGACTATGAGCGCATGCTCGCAGAGAAGGTCCTCAAGCTTGATGCCGAGCTCTCGATTGTGGAGGAGAACATTGCCGCGCTCAGGGCGTCCAGCCAGCAGAGAACCGACGAGTCAGACCCGAAGGCCACAGAGGCAAAGAAGCCGTAGTCTTCTCACTGAACTCATCTTATAGAAAGGTTGCCACCTGCAAAATCCATAATGAAAATAGACTCCGGGTTCCCATGCATGCCGAGTTGACGATACGGGTGTTCGAGATTGGGTTGGGGGCGTACTGCAGTCATCAGTGCAGGCCTGGAATGCCGTTCGATGCCAACAGTCCCAGGCTCTACGCCTCCTCAACAGCGCCGACGACTGCCCAAGCACTGGCCGGCAGCGTTGCGGCTGTAATTCGAGAAGCGGAAATCTCGAGGCCGGCGGCGCTACACATGAACGTAACCCGGCAAACGCGGTTTGCAGAAGTGCTGGTCGTTGTGGCTGCCATCCACAGGTCTTCCAATACTGTTCGGGATATGTGTGTGGCATCAAGACAACCACATCAGCTCCGACTCGGCCCCTTCGAAGGGTCCGTTTTGTCACTGGGTTATTTATCAGATCTCTCTATCCCGTACTCACGGAGAGCTCGCGATCCTCGTCGTGGGAGTCTGTGGGCCTTTTCTCTTCTCGGATTACCGCTACAGTTTCCGCGATCACCTGTTTTTAATAGTGCGGACATTTGGCCCGGCATGTTATCCAACGCAGAGGCATGTTCACGTATAAAAGAGACGAGAATGGCGAGAAACTATCCAATTTCATCCTCTTTTCCCCTCCTCAACCATGGCTCCCCCCTCAACCTCGGCTCACGCGTCTCACAGGCACGAAGTTCAGCTTACGGTTGGCGCCAGATAGAGCCTCTTCGTCGGCCCCGTCTCTCAGGCGCCTGGCACGCCGCTCACGTCGGCCACCGACGGGTAGGACATGAGAGAAGGAAGAGGTGGGGGAGGGAAGAACAAGAGGAAGAGTACGAGTAAGCGAGGCTCCACAGACCACAGGAATCAGATCTGTTGGGACTCGGCAAGCGGGATCGGCCAGAATGCCATCCCGGCCGCGCCGTGCCCCCGGGCCGGGCCCGGAACCCGCAGGGACCATCGACCAGACCGGGGTGTCGACGCCCGGTGGTCAGTGCGGATCGCTCGCTCGCCCTCGCCTTGTCTTGCCGCTTGACCTGGCGGCCGAGCGGCGTTCCCATGGTGGGTTTGCATTTTCCTTTCGCCGGAGTATCCCAGGACCGAAATACCAAGCAGAGCATGAATGAACAAGGGTCGAAGGAGAGGAAGAGACACCCTCCCGGCCGGGACTTTACACTGGGGCTTTATTGGGAGATGCTCCCCCCTCCAGTCTCTAGAGCCTCTGATAGTGGGACGTGTGATGGGGACGCCGAGTCGTCTGCGATATGAACCATGTTCGACTTGTATGCGCACATAATGGTCTGGATCTACTTGCTGCCCAAGGTCGCCAACTTGCACTACCTTGTGAAGCTTGCCCCATGCCAAACAGAGGTGGCCAGGGGTATGCTATGATTCTTGGCTCTCGTCGGCCGGTAAGCAGCGCGGCTGGAGTTGAAATCTAGATGCTTTGCGTCGCTAGTTTCCACGGGGGGCAGTGCTCGGCCGGAAACGCCGCAGCTCTTCTGGTTTGGGCAACAAAGGGCGAAGGGCGGGAATCACGTCGGACGGCGGGCGACGCGGCTGGGCGGATGACATTCGTAAGGGGGGGCAGCCAGCTTCGATTTCTGTCTTCCTCTCCCTCCTCATATCTTCTGCTCTATCCTGTTCTGGTCTCCAGGCACTTTCGTCTCCTTGGCCGCTGCTCGCTCTCATTGCTCGTCAGCGCGCGTACGACGGGGGGCTGTGTGTGGTTGGCCCTCGAAAAAAGATAGTCGGGGGCCTTGCACAGTGGTGCCTCCCGAGGACCGACACTCGGCGACATTCTTGTGCCCCACCATAGACTACTTAGGTGGTAGGTACTGTAGGTAACCATTGCCCCCTATCCTCGCCAAAACAGGGCCGGGCATGGGTGGTGGCATGGGAGTGATGGCCGGCCCGGGCACGTACGAGAGTACCTACTCGGAGCAGAGCAGGCTACCGTCTGCTCGGAACGCGGCGACGGCTTGCGAATGGTCCCCAGACGATGGTGTGTGTGGGACCCCTCCCCCCCGCTAATGTTAGTAGGCGCATCTGATAGGCACGCGGTTCCGAAAGGGAGAGCAATGGAAAAACAAAAGCAGCAAGGTGAACACCAACGTTAAGTACCTAACAAGGCACCCGGCCACCTCAGCCGCCTACACGACGGTTAATGCGGAAGCCAGGCAATTCCTCGCATACCCTCAGTTATTAGCCAATATTTGTCACCGGCTTGGCCGCATGAGATCTGGGGGTCTACGGGTAATAATGGGAGGAGGTGCGAGAGTGTCAGGTACCTACCTATAAGGTACTCGTACAGGTACATACCTGCATGCAGATACCCTCGGCCCTGGATCGGAAGGAGAAAAAAAGAAGAATGAAGAACATGAAGACAGCCTCCCAATCAGTTTTGTAGCTCGGGGGATGACGTAGGAGGAGACAGAGGGGCACGTGCGTATTTGAAGCGGCAGCGGCGTTGCCGGTGCGCTGGATTAATAAGAAAGCCCCAACCTACGGGCGGGGAGCAATTGATCAGAATACTGGGCCAGAGATGATAATGAAGAGGGGGGATTGTACGAAAGCCACACCGGATCAGACGCGAAGCTGCCACCTACCTTAGGTAACATGCACCTATCTTCTAACATGAGTCAACCGAGTGGAAATACATTTCACTGCCCAACCTACGCGTAGCCTACGGGTGTGGACGGGTAGATTGCGATGGACGGGGCTGGGATTCGATGCGGCAGGGCTCCATCGCGCAACGCCTCCTTCCCTGCTAACGAGAGGTGAGGCTACGAGTACTACTCGCACTACGAGTGTCCAGTCCCGAAAATCCGGGCCGCGCGACGGGTCACAGAGACTACGAGTACCTACCAAACTACGTCAGAGGGAAAGCGGGGCTTCGATCCGATAATTCACGACATCGCCCTCTCCCCCTCCCCTCCTCTTCCTCATCTGATGGGGACGAGACGGGAGGGCAGGGCAGGGCAGGGGCAGACTCGCAGGCTGCGTTTGGGTGAGAAAGGCCCGACTCCGCCCGTGGAACCACGGCATACTCCTTTGGGCACTTTCTGACTTGCAGCAGCGGCAGCGGCAGCAGCGGCAGCTAACGGACCTTTGGGCATGCTGGATGGCGTCTTTGCACAGCCTATCGATCCATCCTCGCCAATGAAACAGCAGCGAGGTATGCGCAGCA
The DNA here is from genome assembly GCA_006538405.1 of Hansfordia pulvinata. NCBI lineage: Eukaryota > Fungi > Ascomycota > Sordariomycetes > Xylariales > Hansfordia > Hansfordia pulvinata. The sequence continues at coordinate 1,157,772 of BJKQ01000008.1, read as the reverse complement.
GCACGCAGTACTCGTGCTCCGTATGCTCTGTGTCCGTACACCAGAAGGGAGGGGAGGGAGCACGGGTAAAGGGAGCCACAGGAGGAGGAGGAGGGGGGGATCCATGTTCTCCACCGAGCAGGTGGTTCATCAACATTAATTAAAGAAGGAAACAGAGAAGGGGAAAAACCAGGGTGGTTACGACAATGATAATATCCACAGGGCGACAGGCAATGGTATCAGGACCAACAACAAACAACAATACCTAATAATGCCAGAAGAAGTTGAACCCCCGATAGAACCACGAGAAAAGGAGGAGAGGACGAGACGCAGAGGGGAGGGGGGAGAAAAGCCACAGTCAAAACACAACATCGAATCTACGACGTGGGATTCCTGAGGAAGTGGGACGGGGGCGGGCGACGGCGCCGATTAGCTGCAACCGCCGAGAAACGACGATCTTCGCGCCCGCATCTGCAGCATCTGCATTTGCATTTCTGCATTTCCCGCGCCGAGTGCCGTCAGGCTAGGGAGCTGTACGTAGGTATGGGTAACCTAATGGCGTGTGCGCGGCTGTGTTCGGTATCGCAGCCAGCAAGACGGAGCCCGGATCGGTCACCAGCTACGAATATGTCCGGGATAAATCTTTCTTTCCCTCGCTCTTTTTTTTTATTCTCTTTTTTCTCATCATCAGTCCCTCTCATAGAATTCTTTTCGGGATAGTATAGCTCGTGCATCGTCTTCCTCGACACTTGCTATCCCGCTCAGTAACACGACCCAACCGATCGTATCGTATCCCGTCCCGCCCATCGCCTCCGAGTCAGGAGTGGCGTGTCGTGCCACCTTTCCTCCCTCCTCGGCCGCCCCTCCACCCTTCCCCGACCAAGTCAATCGGCACCCCGTCACACGAGGTCCATAATCGAGTCTGGAGGCGACCTACGCGACCAATTACCTTGACTGCCCATCACCCAACAAGCAAGCGAGCGCCAATTGGTGGTTGGACAGACGACAGACAGATTACCAACCCAACGGAAAAACGAGGCAAGACTGGAGGCCAGGGAAGAGTTAAAAAAAAAAAAAAAAAACCCCCACATCAGCGCAAGGCAAGAGGCGGCGCACGGTCCGACGTTGGGAGATCAGAGACGCAGAGAAGAGCAGAGGGCATAGCAAAGAGGAAAAGAGATGAGCGAAGTCACGGGGGACAGCCACCACCAGGGCGACAGTGCCGCCGGCGAGCAGCCGCCGGCCGCCCCGCGTCCGGTGCTGGTCCTAACGTCGCACGCACACGCCAACAAGCTGCGGCCGCGGCCCGACCTCAAGTACGACTGCCGGTCGATGCCGAACCCGCCCAAGGGTCTGAGGACGACGCACACGGGCGTGTCGAAGCGGGTGCGCGAGCACATGCTGCGCGACGGGCACTTCTCGTCGACGCTGGGGCGCGCCGAGGTCGAGGTGCGCATCGCCATGCAGGAGGCCGTGCGTGCGTGGCCCGCGCAGCAGCTGGCGCGCGTCGACACGGCGGAGGAGCCCGGGGCGCCGCAGAAGCAGGACGACGAGTGGGAGGACGTTGCGGACGAGCACGGCAACAAGAGCAACGACAATGACGCGGCGGACGGCGACGACGGCGACGATGACGGGTTCGAGGACGTGGAGAGCGACGAGGACGACAGCTTCACGGGGCCCGGCGGCGGCGGTTCGGGCGACGACGAGGGCGAGGGCGACGATGACGAAGCGCGGCCAACACTGACAATCGGGGCGTACTGCTACCGCGGGCGGCACCGCAGCGTGGCGTTTGTGGAGGAGCTGGCGCGGCGCGACTGGCCGGCCGGCTGGAGCGTGCGCATCGACCACCGCGACATCAACAGCTCGGGCGGGGAGAAGAAGACGCGCAAGAACGCCCGGCTGGCCAAGTTGGCGCAAACCGACGACGTTTGATCTGATGTGAGACGGAGTTGATCAGAGGCGGGGTACTTTGGGGATGGCAGGGGAATTGGGAAAGGAAAGAGGATAGGGAAAGTATAGGAATTGTAGTTGGGTTTTTACCACGTAACACGATCCAATAGGTGGTACGAACTTCCATCTCATAAGCAATTCGCCGGGCTGTGGGACTGCCCGACTCCCAACATTGATGAACCTTTTTTCAAGTTGATGATTAGGTACCCAGTGCCAGGTAGAGAGGTACCTATCCATCGTACTTGCCACATGTGCCGTACCTGCCGCCATTGCTACCTACTGTCCACATCCAGCTGGACCTGCAGCCGCCAACCTTTTCCTACACTCTATCGGAGGTAGGAACGACTCTACATCTACCTGGTACTCATGTGATCGTATGTACGGTGGCTCCTACCACCGATTCTGACCAGTACTGCCGGGCACACCGCTCAACTTTCATTCCATTGCTTTTTGCTTCTCTGTTCCCCGAGACGAGTGCTCATAGGCCTGAATGCCGGTTACTGCCATTTGTCGAGCGCCCTTGTCTATCTTTTCCTCTCCCCTTTCTCTCCTCCATCCTCTTTCGGTGGGGGTGAGCGTCGCTCCGGTTTGAGACACCAGCCCGGCTCATCAAGGATCTGGTCAGAGCGTCGTCAACGAAACGTCGCTCGCAAAGCTTGGCCAGTTCGGAAGCTTAGCGCCTGGAGATGACTCGGGGATCGGCCGAGGTGCCGTTCACAGCCGGGCTGTCGCCAACGATGCCCACGGGGTGCTCCCTGTCGGTCCACGGAGGTCGTGTATTGTGATGAAACGCATAATGACAATATTCAAACTCACGATCCAGCCCTGGTTCGGTGCTTACCGATACTGGAGGATGGGTTATACATGTATGTACTTAGGTAGGAGGATGGATCGTTCAACAAGGGTATCGTGCCCTGTCTTTGTCTTCTTCCTGAGAATCCATCCCTCTCGTCGCAAGATTGCCTACGTACGTACCTACTACTAAGTTAAGTACTTGGCAGTATCTGAGATATCGATAGCCGCCCTGTACATCATCTGCGAGACATACTGATGCTACCCAGCCAGGTAGGTACCTAAGAGTATGAGAGTATCAAAACCAGATAGAACAAGAACATTGTCAGCAGATAGACTCCATCGCTGAAAAAAAAAAAACCCCCCAGCCAGAAAGGCATACTCGTGGACTGTCGTCCCTGTCAAGATCTGGCGCTGTGCTGTTCCAAGTGGAGTCGGCACGCCGTTATGGGAATAAGTCGGTCGTAAGATAAGCCGACAGCCCGTCCGGCGCTTTTGCGACATGCAGCATCCTCATGCGGCTCCGGTTCGGCGATCCCAGCGAGGACGAGCCCCGTCATCCTCGACTACACAGGGCCGCTGGACCCTGCTTTTGCTTCTGCTTCTGCTTCTGCCACCGTTCCTGCTTGTGCCCTTCCACCTGTCATTGTCACTGTCACTGTCACTGTCAGTGCCAGTGTCATCCGTGCCATTGTCACTGCCAGTGCCTGTAGCTGTGGGCAGCATCAGGAGGTACCTATTAGTCTCGACGACGTGCAGGAGCACCATGCAAATAATGCCTTGTCGAATCTCGCCCCAGTAGCAGCGATCAGAGAAACAACCACCCAGCATCGCGAGGCCCTCTCCCGCGCCGTCTCACTACATCGCCATGCGCACCGCCAGCACCAAGGCCATCGCCACCACCACTCCGGCCGCCGCCGCCGCCGCCGAGCCACGCAAGGGCCGGACATGGACAGCAAAGGCGCTCGACGGGCTCAAGGCCACCGGCAGCTTCTGTCTCGCCAACTGGCTGATCTTTGGTTTTGGCTTCGTGACGCTCATGGCCTACCTGTTTCCTCGTAAGTCTCATTCTTCCTCCTCTCCCTCTCTCTTGGCCCCTCTCGTTCGGGCTTCCAGTCCATCCCATCACATTGAAGGACCCCTCCGGCTGACCGCAACCGCGCCCCTCCCAAAGATGTCGCTGCCAAAGGCGGCGTCATCCGGTCCGAGTACTCGATTCTCTACGGAGCCGTGGCCCTCATCTTCTTCATCAACGCCATGCAGCTGCCCCCGGCCAAGCTCAAGGAGCACTTTGCCAACTGGCGGCTGCACCTCGTCGTCCAGGGCATCAACCTCGTCATTATCCCGATCATCCAGCTGAGTATGTCCGGCCCCCGGCTTGCGGGCCTCCCTCGCTGACCGCGCAACCCGCTGCAGTTCTCGTCCACATAGTCATAGCGGCGGGCGGCGTCAGCTCGGGCACCATCGACCCCAGCATCCTCGTCGGCATGATCGTGGCCGGCTGCATCCCGACGACCATCGCCTCCAACGTCGTCATGACGCGCAACTCGGGCGGCGACGAGGCGGCCTGCATCATCGAGGTGGTCATTGGCAACGTCGTCGGCGCCTTCCTGGCCCCCTGGATGATCTACGCCTTCATCCCCAGCGGACCCGAGTTCGACCCGCTGCGTCCGGCCTCGACGGCCACACTGGGCCCCATGTACGCCACCGTCATGCAGCAACTGGGCCTCAGCGTGCTGGTCCCGCTCGTCATCGGCCAGTGCCTCCGCTGGACCTGGCCCAAGCAGGTGCTCTGGGCCCTGAACAAGCTGTACCTCGGCAAGTTCTGCTCTCTGCTCTTGGTGACGCTCGTCTGGTGAGTCTGCCTAGTACCTGCATCCTACCTAGAAGATTACCTGATCTACCCACATGCCAGGAGACCCCCCTCTCCCTCTTCCTTGTTTTCTCCAAAAACTGATCGTTCGGGCACCACAGGTCCACTTTCTCCGGAGCGTTCGAGACGGGGGCCATTTACCGGCTGTCGCAGTCCTCAATCGCCTTTAATATCTGCCTTAACGTCGCCGAGTATATTCTCTTCACGGTGCTTTGTTTCTATGCGGCGTCGCCGCCGCGGTCCCTCATGGCGGCCGTCAACCCGGCGGTGGCCGACTCCGGGGCCGGGCGGCGCCTGCCCTCGCTGGTCCGGCGGGCGCTGATGGTCAAACGCATGCACCCGGAGCAGGTGGTGGCCGTGTGCTTCGCGGGGGCGGCCAAGACGACCAGCCTGGGCATTCCGCTGTCGGCCGCCATGTGGTCGCAGCTCGACAACTTCACGATTGCCTTGATCCAGGTGCCCGTTGTTCTGTACACGGTGGAGCAAGTCTTCATCGCGCAGTTCCTGACCATCTTTTTCAAGCGGTGGCTGCGGAGGGCGGTCGAGGCGGACAAGGCCGAGTCCGGGAGCGGATCCGAGCGGAGCACCGACGGGCTCCGGGACGGCGCATCGCCTTCCCAGGCGGTGCAAGAAGGGGCCTTGGAGCCGACGGCGCAAAAGCTCGCGGACCCAGAGAAGGGTGAGGCCAAGACATGACTATACCTAACGCATAGATCCAGCGCAGAGAGGCAGAGGAGGTGAGGTGTGAGCATGCAGGGCGGATCCGATGCCAACACTCCCGCGCTGGCCGGCGATGACTGCCAATTTGGCCCCGCCATGATGGGCATTTTTGCCGGCCGGCCTGTCGTAGCTTGGCAGCAGCAAAGGGTGCGTTCTCGTGTGCCGCAGCGTTGCTTTCTTCACTTGGATATCGAATAGAAATTCATTGCTCTTACCCTGATTGCTTCTGCTTCTGACTGCTGACCTGGCCATACAATGTTTGAGATGCTGGTCCCGGTGAAGCTTGCTTAAAAGCTTGCATCTTGTATGTTTCGTCCTTGTCTGCTTGTCAGCATGTTTATTTGTTTGTTTTCTTTCCCGTTTGGACAGCAGGTGGGCATGATATTTCAATTTTCCGCTGCTCCATCCCCATTGAGGTGTTGCCGTAGATACTCGTACCTACCTTACTCAGTCGTACCTCGCAACCAATTGGAAGAAACGATTCACGCGTTGCCTACGAGCAGTACCTACATGTATGTATCCATTGTTGCCACCTGCACCTACCTGACAGTGCCCATGTAGGTATGTATCCGTGAAGGTTCCATATGGAAACGAGGAAAGTAATGCAAATAGTACAAACTTCCTTATGCCATGTAATAGGTCAGGTACATGCACGAGCAAGAGGGAAAGAGCGGCACTGCTTCGAGTGTCAGAGCTGGATGGATATCAGACGGCACCTGCCCTGCAAAGATCCCCACCGAATAAGGTAGCAACCGCTCGCGCCTACCAGAACCAACCAGCCAATCAATCCGCCATTGCCCGCCGGCGACCGCCGGCTGAGGCCGGGTGGGCACCTGCTTCCATTTGGTGCACCCTCGACCCGTGTCTGCCTCCGTTTCTCCCTCTCCGTTCAAAGCTGCAGCCTTCCCTCTCCATCCATGACCACACGACTCGAAACCTCAACATTCTACCACACTTGCCTCTCAACTCAACTCCAACCAACACCTCGAAGCCTCCCGCCCGCACGTCTCTGCCCGGGCCCGCCCCCCGCCTCCGCCCGCAGCTAGCTTTGCTGGCGGTGGAGCTCTGACATCATCGTTCCGGCAAACCCTCTCTTCGCGGCCTGCCGCCCGCCGCGCACCGAACGCAGGCCACGCTTCTAGCTCCAAACCAAGAACATTCCGCCAGAGAGTCGACACGTCCATCGCGCCGCCTCATCCGTCGCGCCCCCGTCGTGCGTCCGCCGACCTCGCCCCCGTCCAGCTCAAGATGGCCGCCTCCAGCTCCAAGGGCCTGCGTGGCAGCTGCCACTGTGGCAGAAATCAGTATGTCGTCCACATTCCCAGCGACGCGTCCGACGCCCCTCAGATCCTCTTCGACTCGGAACCTCACCATCGTAAGTCTCCTCCCCGTCCCAATCAAGATCTTGTTGTTTCTCCCGGCCTCCGCCGCATGGGCCGAAGGCGGCTTGCAGCCAGCCCATGCCCAACCCGAACGAACGAACGCCTACTCGAGCTTCATGGTCCGCTGACCCCTCCTTCGCCAGGCGTTTCCTCGGCCACGCCTCTCTCCGTCTTTCTGCGCGTGCCCCTGGCCTGGTACCACAGTCGCATTTTCCCCTTCTTCCCCGATGAGGGCCGCTCCTCCATCCGCCGCGTCTACTCCCATCCCGACGAGCAGGACACAATGAGACACTTCTGTGGCTTCTGCGGTACTCCCATTTCCTACTGGTGCGAGCGCCCTCGCTCCGAAGCCGATTTCATCCACTTGACCCTCGGAAGCCTCCTGACGGAGGATCTGCACGACCTCGAGGAGATGGGCTTGATTCCCGACAGCTTCGAGGACGACTCGATGGACGTTGTCCCCGACCCCGGTCCGGCTGCGCAGCCCGGCGACAGTACCGAGACCGGGCTCATGGTGCGCGAAATGAGAAGCGTCCCATGGTTCGAGAGCATGTTGACGGGCAGCCGTCTGGGCGACTTGAGCACCAGCAAGGGTTCCCGCCAGAGCCGGACGGTCGCGTCCGCGTCGAATGGGAGATTAGCGAGTGGACTGCCGACGACGATGACGCTGATGATGACGCTGAGGCTTCCGAGTCTTCTAACACCGGGAAGAGGAAACGTGGCGTTGTCGAGGACGGCGACAAGATGGCCACGGCTTGAGACTATAAAACTCGACACGACGGGCAGCCGAGGTTACGCAAATTACGCAGCACGCAATTGCCCGATGCCAAAAGGCTGGCATTACGAATCACGCCACGATTGCTTCATCTGATTTCTCGAGCCTGGGCGTCAAGAATGGTAGCTACTTTTGATAGCTCTTGTATGGATTTGGTATTTGAACCCCTTTTCTTCTTTGTGCTCGTGGATGCTCGTTGAACCCTACCTGCTCTCGTAGTATCGGTCGATCTACGCATGTGCTTGTATGGTCTGGTCCCGTACAACCAGCCTGCTGGACGTCTCGTTTGAGCTTGTGAAAGGGTGTATTTGTTGGCGCGAACCCAGTTCACACAACATGACCACCCGTATTGAGGTGCAAGTTCCTGTCCGCTTTGGGTCCCTGGCCGGCCTGGCGGGTTTGGACATGGCTGTCAGATGGGATTGGAAGCCAATTGGGTGGTCGCCAACCGACGGCCCCCGCACCGGCTGCGAGTCGGAACCCTCAGTTTACTTTGGAGATATCAAACCCGATCACGTCGAATGCTCCGGTTTCATGTGGCAGGTTGCCTCTCTCGGTCCGGCCCAGTCTATCTGCTGGCTGTCCAGTGTGCACGACGCCCCACTGCGGCCATCATGCGGCGCCCCCAACCTGCGGCGGATTGCTTACCAGGCATTGCATGCATTGCAGCTGGCACGGGTTCACACTCCGGGCCGCTGGGAACCCCTGGCGCTGGCCGCTCTGCTGCTGCCTCCGACACGGCAAAGGGTGCCTCAGCTCCAGGCAGGGCAAGGCAAGGTAGGTCGAGGTAGGTAGGCGGCCAGGCCGGTGGTCCAGGGGTCATGGGCGTGTCTGGACCCGGACCCGTCCCGGCACTGCTGACCAATGCGGCGTGGACGGCGGTGAGGTGATTATCCGAAGTTTTCACGGCCCAGGCCGCGTTCTCCGCAGGGCAGGTCGGAATGGCGGGCCGTCGCGCGAACCACCCGCGTCGCCGCAACGGGGAACTCGGAGCCCTGCGCCCATCCGACAGACATTCATGGCCCTGGCCCCTTCCCCTGCCCTCCCCCTCCCTCCTCTCCCCTGGTTTCCATGTCGCGTTGCGCAGCCCCGGCTGACTACCCCGCCTGGGCGACGCCCTGCAGCGAGTCTACTTCTTCTTTTTCTGCTTCTCTTTTTCTTTCGGTCGCGACGGTCCGAAGCGCGATACCTCCACGAGGCTCCGAGGGTTTCCCCGGGTCTTGGCGGTAGCTAGCCGTGTCGCGCCGCCCCCTGGCTCCGTTGTTGGATTACTATAAGATGACCATGAATGAGCTGGCCCCCTTTGCCGTTGGAAGTTTTAGCTTGCCTTTTTCATCACTACACTCCGGATCACTTGATCGCAACCAACTACCAGCTCTCCCTGTACTGTCTAACCAGCCAGTGACGGGCTGACAGTGGTAGGATCTCCAGATCGGATCGACGCACTGACACGCAACCTTGTCTGTCCTACTTTCCCGTCTCAAGGCAGGGTAATCTGCGAGCTTCTCCGTGCCCTCAAAGAACCAAACATGTCTCTCCCATCGGATTTCATCTGGGGCTTCGCCACGGCAGCGTAAGTGTGAAGTCTGATGACTCTGAAGACGGGTGACCCCGAGAACCTTGCCGTTGTGAGAAGAAAGAAGGATGAACGGCTGACTCACACTCTCCGTAGCTACCAGGTCGAAGGGGCCACAGAGCAGGACGGGCGGGGCCCGTCGATCTGGGACGCGTTCTGCAAGGTCGAGGGCAAGATTGCGGGGGCCGCCGACGGCAGCGTGGCGTGCGACTCGTACAACCGGACGGCGGAGGACATTGCGCTGCTCAAGGAGCTCGGGGCGCCGGCGTACCGGTTCTCCATCTCGTGGTCGCGGGTGATCCCGCTGGGTGGCCGCGGCGACCCGGTGAACCAGGCGGGGCTGGACCACTACGCGCGGTTCGTGGACGACCTGCTGGCGGCGGGGATCGAGCCGATGATCACGCTGTTCCACTGGGACCTGCCGGAGGCGCTGGACCGGCGGTACGGGGGCCTGCTGAGCCGGGAGGAGTTCCCGCTCGACTTTGAGCGGTACGCGCGGGTGGTGTTCGCGGCGATCCCGCGGTGCCGGTACTGGATCACGATCAACGAGCCGTGGTGCAGCTCCGTCTTCGGGTACGGGACGGGCGGGTTCGCGCCGGGGCGCAGCTCGGACCACGCCCGGTCGCCCAGCGGCGGCGGAGACTCGAGCCGCGAGCCGTGGGTCGCGGGGCACAACCTGCTGGTGGCGCACGGGCGGGCGGTCAAGGCGTACCGCGACGACTTTCAGAAGGGGAAGAGCGGCGGCGGCGGCGGCGGTGGTGAGGAAGAAGGAGGAGGAGGAGGCCGCATCGGCATCACGCTCAACGGCGACTACACGTACCCGTGGGACGCGGCGGACCCGAGGGACGTGGAGGCGGCGGAGCGCAAGCTCGAGTTCTCGATCGGGTGGTTCGCGGACCCGATCTACCTGGGCGGCTACCCGGCGTCGATGCGGCGGCAGCTGGGCGGGCGGCTGCCCGAGTTCACGGCCGAGGAGCTGGCGCTGGTGCGGGGCAGCAACGACTTCTACGGGATGAACCACTACACGGCCGACTACGTGCGGCACGGCGACGGCCGGCCCTCCCCCGAGGACTACCTGGGCGACCTGACGACGCACCCGTACAGCCGGCGGCTCGAGTCGATCGGCCCCGAGACCGAGTCGTTCTGGCTGCGGCCCAACCCGGCCGGGTTCCGGGCGCTGATCGGGTGGCTGAGCCGGCGCTACGGGTACCCGGACATTTACGTGACGGAGAACGGGACGAGCGTTAAAGGGGAGAGCCAGCTTGCGACGATGATGGGGGACAAGGACGACAGCAGCACCGGCAGCACCGGCAGCAGCAACAGCATCCTCGACGACGAGCTGCGCTGCCTCTACTTTGAGACGTACACAGAGGCCATGGCGCGCGCCGTGGCCGAGGACGGCTGCCGGGTGCGCGGCTACATGGCCTGGTCGCTGATGGACAACTTTGAGTGGGCCGAGGGCTACAACACGCGCTTCGGCTGCGTCTACGTCGACTACGCCGACGGCCAGCGCCGCCAGCCCAAGCGCAGCGCCCGCCGCATGAAGGGGCTCTTCGACGCCCTGATCAAGTCCCCTGATTCTTCTTCTGCTGCGGCGGTCAGAGGTGGCTCTTCTTCGGCGTCTTGAATGCCAGGTGGAAAAGGGAGCGGTTGTGGAGGTGGGATCAAGCCCTCAAAGTCCGAGGTTTGGGCCAGGTAAAGCACTCTTAGGAACTCGGTTGTCTTTTTTTTCCATTCCCTTGTGGGTTTCTTCTTTCTTTCTTTCTTTCTTTCTTTCTTTCTTTCGTTCTTTTCTTTCCTATGCCGTCCATATTTCTCAGGGCGATGTGTTCAACGCGACCGGTTCTCGTGAGTAACCGCGATATGGAGGTGACGGAAAGGGGTAGGCTTTGACGTTGTTCCAGCCACATCGACTGTTCGGCTACCAGAGGCAGGCAACCCAGGACCCTATATAGACGCGGGATACTCACTGTTTCCCCCTTTTTTGGCTTTTTTTCTATTCCAGAACTTGTTGGCTGCGCACGTGTCGTCATCTCCACCCCGTTGTCTGCCTCGTCCCATGTGTTGGTGATGCCTGTGATTGGGTTGTGTACACTTCTGGGATTTGAGTCTCTCGCCCAGACCCGGTCTTGCCATGCCGTTTGGGAGACGACGCTTTCTCTCTGAGAGCTTTCCGGCTCGCTTGTCCTTCCGAGCCATGTGCCCAGAGTGCTCTGAGGCCAGACAAACACCTTCCAAGATGCGTCGTAAAGCCCCCCCAATGCCCACGGACACGGACGCATGGCCGTTCCGGTCCCCATGTGGCTGCCGTGCCGTGCCTTGCCGTGCCTTCCACGCATTCGACAGGTTGCACGAGACTGGCAGAGTTGAGACGCGACCCGTCTCTCTTGGGAAGCCGTCTGTGCCCTCACTGGTCGGGACAAGTTCGCCTCCACGGGGCGTTGGTCACACAGAAGAGCCCGTGCGTGTGATTCAGAGGGCCGGCCACATCATGCAGGAGGAAGACGAAAGGCAGCGGCAGCCCGAGAGAGCAGCTGGTCATCTTACCCCTTCAGCTCTGGCGCAGTGGGCGGGCAGCAGCAGATGGGCCGGACACTGGCTCATCGCAGACCCGTTCGCCGCCGTTGATACCGGCCAAACTGCATCATGAGTCAGATGACTGGTCGCCGCGCCGGTGTCACTCTTCCGGAGCTCGGCTTGAGCGGGCGATTCTCGTACGCGCGTTGCTTCTGGGACCGGTGCACGTCCTCCTCCAACTCGACTCGACTCGACTCGACCCAGAGGCCTGAGACGGGGCGCAACGGTGAGAGTCCAAACAGACAGACGGCATCATTTCGGCCTCTCCGGGGCCCGTAGAGGTCAAGGCTCTGCGAAGCCATCCTCACGCGTGTGTGTGGAAAATGCTGCGCGGTGCGAGGTGTCGGTTCTGTCATGTTCGACACGGTACCCGGGCCGGCCTCACAGAAACCGGGCCATCTTCAACTCCTCCCACTCGCCCCTCTCCTTTGCCGTCTCCCCTTCCATCGCTCGGTGATGAGGAAAAGTTACCAAACAATCAGTCGGTGAGATCGAAGACATTTTAAAAAAAAAAACCTCCCCGTCCCTTCCTCCTTAGCGAACGCCCGTCGTCTCGCCGCTCTTACGTGCGTATTCCCCGATGGTTCGCCCGCCCTCCCTCTCCCTCCTCCTCCTCCTCCTCTTCCTCCCACCGCCGTGTCTCTCATCTCTCCTCGTCTTCGTCTTCCCCATCCGGCCGGTGACACAACAAAAAAAGCTCTGAGTCCCTTCCCGAGGGGCCGTGCTCGAACGGCGGCGTGCGCGGACAGCGGCTGATCGCAGCCAGGCAATATCCCGCTCGGCGGCTCCGGATAGCACACGCCTTTTTTTTTTTTTTAAAGATTTTGTTTGTTTTCTCTCCATTTGGTGTAGCAGCCCCCCCTCCACCCAAAATGGTCTGTGGGTTTCCAGAGTCCGGCTTGCGACAGATCGAGGCGAGCCTGCGAACGGCGGGAAGCACATGGTTGTTGTGGTTCTGGGTCACGCTCTATATAAACAAGCTGCTGGCTGGGTCGAGCACGGACACGCAAAAACCACCTTCATGATTTGAACCCACAAGATACATAATTCCGCTTCTTCAAGATAAGAAAGAAATACGAGTACACGCCAAAGACATGATGCGCCTCGCGATAATTGCCACCGCTTCGCAACTCGCAGCATGCCTGCCCTCCTCCTCCTCTTCCTCCCCCCTTATCACGGACCGCTACGCACGCCACATCGAAGGGGCAATGCTAGCCCAATTCGACCTTGAGCCCTTTGTCCTCGACAACCTCAGCGTGAGCTGCATGAAGGAGCAGGTGCTCGATGACATGTTTACATGCTCCATAAGGTGTGAGTCGGTCCCCCACCCCTTCTGCTTCCTCCTGACCCCCTGATCTCCCTCTGTTATTTTTTCCTTTCCCTGTGCTTTTCCTTTCCCTGCGCTTTCTCTTTCCCTTTGTACTCACATTGATACAAAAGTCGACTGGTCGGATCCCAACGCCGCCGACTCGACCTGCTGCGAGTACTCGTGGGAGTGGGACGGCCAGACCTTCGAGCACGACCGCGACAGGAACAACTACAACACCGACTACTACGTCTGCTCGGGCAGCAACAGCAAGGGCGACTACTTCCAGTACATGTTCTCCAGCTACCAGAGCGAGATGAACTTCACCCTCATGCTGTCCCACTCGTTCAGAGATTCAAAGTAAGCATGCCCTGTATGTATGATGGTGGCAGATTATGACGTGGGGAGAGGGAACCCTGCTAACGATTGTCACGTGGAAAGGGACTTTGAAACCTCCCAGACTGTCGCCATGTATGCGCCCGTGGAGGTGACTTTGCAGTATCATGGAGGAGCGCCCCTGGGGGTCGTCTACCGGTCTCCAGGGCCGATCGAGGCTCGTGTTCTGGGCATGAGCCTCTGATGCGGCTTCCCTCCTCCCCCCCCTCTCTCTCTCCCTCCCTCCCTCTCATTCTGTGCCTCCTATGGTAGACAAAGCAAAGGTGACACTGCATGTCTCGCTTGCCCCGATCCTAATGCTTACCCACGGGGTAGAACCATCGGAGAGTGGCGGTTACATGTCGATCAGTGATCTGAGCTCACACAACTGTGCTGGAAGGTTCGGCTAGATGCCCAAGTCTCCGGGGGGTTCCTGTCAGCAGAGCAGAGTCTTGATCTATGCAACACGCTGAATAGCGCCCACGGCGGAGTCAGCTCGCTCTCTCGGCCGCAACTGCAGGCTCCGTCACAGAGAGCCACATCCATACCCCTCGTGACGGGAAAATTCGTGCATGTAGCCATTTGCAGGGGAGCAATCTTCCTCGTGTACCGCCGGGCGAGTAAAAATGTAGGATCTGCTTCCCGTGGCAGGGAGAGGCTGACGTGGAAGGGGTAGAGCTGTGTCGAGAATTGCAAGCGAGGCAACTTGTCCGCCGGGGCTCACATTCCTTTAGATGTCTCGATAGCACCAAGATGCTTTCAGGTAAGGAACTGAGCCGGGGCGGGTTACTAATTAATGTTCCGGCGTGCAGGAGTTGGCGTAGCTCCGATAGGTCCGGGGTTGCACTTCCATGCGGACGAGGCTCGGCCGGTCAATGTCGCATCGCGAGGAACGGACGAGGGGGAGAGTATGGTTTCGACCACCGGGCAGACATCCTCAAGAGCCAGACCGGACACCCACACACACATTCCTTTATTTTTTCGGTCCGAAAGGAGTCCCAATTAGCGAACCCGTCAAGGCCTGGCGGTTCGTTCTGGCATGTGCCTCTGATGGCCAAGGCCCAGGGGCTCGTCCGTCCTGACAGGGTTCGGGAGGTGGCATGGCGAAGAGCAAGGCACTTTTCCTGTGTCTTAGCACCGAAAGGAGCGGCTTCCCGGCACTGTCTCGCTGGTTTGTTGAAAGCTGATAAGCCGAATGAAACGATCCGATGCATCTCCTCTCGCTTTTCTAGAGTCCTGCGGGTAACGGTTCTCTTGCATACTCGCAAGACAAAAGGCGCTGTCACCTCGTTCGGTTTATCCCTGCTCATAAGCTGAGAGAAAAACCAAAGCGGCAATTATGTCGCTCACCCATGTCGACTACCTGCGCGTCGGATTTTGACTGCCGACTGGAGAGATCCAAAGAGCAGGTCTCATCCCGGCACGGTGCAGGCGCCTGGTTCTCTTTTGGGCATACTAGATTGCTCGGTCGTAGAAATGGGACAAACTCACCAAGGAGTGCCCCTCCCAGTTCGTCTGAGGTGTCCACGACCCTAACCATGGTTTTTCTTTCAGGCAGCCGCTCAGAAATGTCGTTCCGTGCAGCATTCGAGGGTGCCCAGTGAGATAACCCTTCGTCTGCGGTTGAATCAGCTTCTTCCCACGAACGCAGAGGGCGCCTTGCTGAAGCTGGGGCCTCGCTGCAGCTCGTCCCGCCCCGACGTCGGGGCAATCTGTCAGTGGCGCCCAGAACAGAGAGAAGGTTCTGTCTTTGGGTAAGTATCAGATGGTGCACCTCCTGCACGCTCTGTAGACTTTGAATCCGTAGGAAGATACTCGCATACCCATGACCCGCATGCCCATGACCCGAACGGGGTTCCGGGCCGCCCTGAAAGCAAAAATTCAGGCTCAACTCGACTCAGACTCGTCACGGTCACCAGCATCTCGGGATGGCGGCATCGCCATCACCTCGAGCGATTTCGACGAAACACCTGAACAGGACGTGGGTTGGGCAAACTGTGTGCCCCACTGCACCCGTAGAGAGCGTGAGAGTGTACGAGTACGGATGAATGGAGACTGACGCGGAGGCGAAGTTGAGGCTACGAGGGGATGTTAGTAAGGTGGATCCAGGCGGCCGACTCTCTACGAGTATCCTGTAGACGATCACAAGCCTTTGTGGAATGTGCCTCTCCGCCAGTTCGCGCCAAACAGGTGCTCATAGAATACTGCGGCGCTTTCGGGAAGAAATCGCGAGCAATCGGTGGAAACACATTGTCAGCTGAGCAGCACGTGGGCAGGTTAGATCTTACTCACTTATCCGCTCGCACCTAATTTTAGGAAGACCTGAGGCCTACTCGTATTATCTGTGCGCAACAACCCACACGCTATACGCTAGCCTGACGCTGGGAATGTGGGCAGACCGGAAGGCAGCTTCGGGCTTCTCGCCAACTGGGACGGCCCAGCAGGCTGAGCTGCCAGGCTCAAGTCTGGCATCTTGGCGACATTCCAGAAGCAGACAAGACTGTGCGAAGGCCGTTTTCCGATCGGTCCGCCGGCATCACTGTCACGGAGCATAAACTGCGCCGTGGGTGGCCTAGAGCGGGCCAGGACCAGGCTGACACGCTCTTGTGCAAGACAAGACGAGCAGCACCAACGTGGCGCGGGCCGTGCATTGAGCTGAAAAGCTGGCGGGGTGCGCCTGCAGCGGTCTGTCTGTATCGAGGAGCTGACAGGCCTCCTGTGCGAGGGCCCGGGGCCCAAGGCTGTGATTGCGAGGCTCTTGGATTGGCAGCCGGTCGATGAACGGCTGCGCGGCCCTGCTCTGCGAGGTCTCTTGGTAGCCTGAATATAACATGACGTTGCTCGGGGTTGTGAGAGCCGGACGGGCTGGAAACTTTGGAGGCAGCAATGCATACCAGGTACGGACCAAGGTTGCGGCCGAAATTGTATCTGAACCATGTCACAGAAGCGACCGCAAGTGGCCGAGAAAATCGGGAACCAAGCATGAGCTTCTTCGGCGGAACACGAAGCTTGTCGATGTGTTTTGTGGGAGCTGGCTGTGTCCGTGGTACGGACGAAGCTCTGGATCGTCCAATAGTGCGGTCAAGGAATGAAAGGAAGGCCGGGAAGATGGCACGGCCCCCAGAACGAGCCTGAACGGAGCCCGCAGTCGGCTTGGTGTGGGTATGCTGATGCGCAGAGGCAGCCAGCAACTGCGACGGCGCATCGAGGCTCGCGCCAGAGGCGTCGCTAGCGGCGGGTGAAGCGACGTCAAAGATCATGCCCGGAGTACTCGTACTCGTCGTGGTGCTACTAAACCAACAAGATGTGGAGGGGTCGTGGAGGTGTCGTCGGTGTGGTCAGGATCGACGCTCGAGTACTCGTCTCATACGAGTATGGCATGGCGGAAGCAGTACGACAGTTACTCGTAATTATTCGAGGCATGGCTGCTGTCTTGCAGGGTCTTTCGTCCGATGTTTCCGGGGCGGGGGCTTGTTCAGGCACTCCATGGCAGGGCCGTGTGTGGGGGTGTGCGTGCGTGCGTGCGTGCGTGCTTCTGGCGTCTTGTTGGGCGAGGCGGGCTATTGGATCCTTCTCTGGGCCTCATCCTGGTGAGAGTCGGGCGGGGAGGCACGTACTCGTAGGCACGCAGGACACCAACTAAGTGCTTGCCTTTACGGGCAAAGGGGTTCGCGAAGGAGGTCACAGAGACGCGATGCGTTCCGGCACTTGCAGCTGACCTGCAGATTGTCCCGCGGCCATTGTTCCGGGTAGATTCCAAGCTGCATGGGTGGGTTGGTTGCGTGGCCGGACTCTGGCGTTGAGGGTTGGGGGATGGGCGAGGTTGGCATGTAAGAGGGAGGGAAAGCTGAAGGATTTAAGTGATACGGACAATGATGAGAAAGAGACTGGAACAGTACGCACGCAGTCGGGACGGCAGTAGCAGCAGCAGCAGCAGCAGCCCGGGAAGGTCACTGCCGTGACTGTATCTTGCCCCCTTGCGCCTGCCATCTCATGATGAATGAACAACGGGAGCAACCATGTTGTAAGGTACCTATGGACCGTCGTTGGATGAAACATTAAGGTAACCAGGTTCCATGGTACCTCATGTAGGTCTTACTCGTACTCAGGCATCTACGACGTCTTCTGTATTTGACGGTTGTGAATCGCACCGCTCTGCTCCGTGGATATATGACAGTGCCGCCTTAGAGTGTTCGTACGAACACTGGAGATTTACCTACCTGCATCTAGATAGACGGGAGAGTCCCTTGATGCCGACATCCATTGAGTAGGTTCCTTAGGACGAGTACCTAAGTCAGGTACGAGCAGCTCTCCCCCGCACTGGCCGATGACGAGGGCCCGATATCGAGCTTGCCTTGCTTGCCTGAAAGAGAGAAAAAATACAGCGCGGACCGACGTCTGGTCCTGGCGGGTCACCATGATTGAAGATCCTCCGATCTTCACAATCCATCCGCCTGAGACAAGTTTGTGTGCAGAAGCGGAGAGGCTACGGTGGCTACATGTGCCTAGCCTACCTCCCGGTCGTAGTGTTATCCATCTCGATACTATCTACATGTAGGTACTCGTACGATTGGAGGAGCTTCCACTTACGAGTACGCCCTACCTACGCTTCGAAGAAGCAAGGTTGAACGTTGGAATTTCATCAGTCTCTCCATTGCGGACGAGTGTGCAGATGCAGGTGCTCTTCAATGTGGCGACCTTTGGTCTGGTTTGGTCTTGGACACACGTGGTGTTCAATAGCGGAGTCCCATGCTCCTCGAATAGCCAATATTGGATACATGTACGAGTACCTCAAACTTTGCGAGTAAGGTACCTCCTAAGGTGCCATGAACTCGTACTGTACTGAGTTCGGGCTCACTGTGCAAAGCTCGAGGACCCTGAAGTTGTGCATTACTCTGAGGTACCCGGACAGATCCCCGTCTCTCCCCCCTGCCCAGGTACCTAGGTAGCTGGGCTGACTACCAAGTATCCTTATACATTAGGTAGGTACCAATATATTTATAGCTCGAGACCCTCGCCCTCAAGCACCGCGTCGCGAGACGCAAATACTCGTAACACTTCCTACCCCGGCCGGCGTTTGTCCAGGAGGCACCATGCACTGTGATAGCAATTCAACCGAATTGGAAGCTCATCAAGGCAGACGCCCGAGGAAGAAAAGACACAAGTCAAGAATCTTGATCAGCTCAGAGAAGCAGGTCAAATCCCCCGAGCAACCCTTCCCCTGCCGGCGGCGCGGTAGCAGCCTACCTAACCTAGCAGCTTACCCTTTGTGAGCATCTTACTCTACTCCGTTAGGCTGGTCGGCTGCCGCCCGAGACGGAGGGCTGTCGGCCCCTCATCAAGCGGGCGACTTGGGCCGTGTACGAGTACATGTCTCCGGAGTAGGTGTCTACCTACCTAAGGAACCTACCACCTTCTTAGGTACCTTACCCAGAGGCCGATCCAATGTTGGCAAGCCGACACCAATCGTACCTCCAGGGCTGGGTTCTCGGTACTCGCTCTGGGCACGAGCAGTACGAATAGGTACTGGCTTCCGTACCCAAATGCTAGTGGAGCGTGTTTGCTGAGCTGTCCCGGCCCGACGTCCACCTCAGGTGCGCTCCAGGTTTGCTCAAACTTCAACTGCTCGGTGCCTACATACCTACGAGACTTATCTTTAGTACCTGAGGGACATAGAGATGGCAGAAGATGGGAGCCATCGTGGCCCCCAAGATCCGACAGTCTTGGCAGACCCTGAACCGACTGACTGCTGCACACAAGCGAGTAGGTACTCGCAGTGCAAGTGGCCCCTGTATCCTTCAAGAACCAGTCGAAAGGGCTCTGGGGACCCTGAACGCTGCCATCACCCACATCCATGCCCCATACGAGGACCACCAGCGTACTCCAGGTATTTCACCCCCAGCCTTTCACCCCGGTCCTGGTAGCCATCCATGCTGTCATCTCCACCCGTGCCCCCGTCCCCTCGCCGCGTCGGCCGCTTGAACTGCCCGGTGTCAAAGATCGCCGCCCATCATTACGGCTATCAATGGTCACCCTTGCTGCTCCGAGGAGTACGAGTACTTCCTGGACGCGGCCCAGGGTGCTTTGGAGCCGCAGGAAGAGAGAAAGTACATGGAGCAGCCCTTGTACGGGTACAAGCACTCGGACGAAGCCCTCACCCGTAAGCACCAGCAGATGGAGGTCGCTGATCGGCGTCGGCGGCGGCACGCGCTTTCGCTTATTGCCTGGCCTCGTGCCCCACGAGGCCTGATGAGTCGGTGGACGGACCCGGTCCTGCGAGTCTGGAGGAAGCGGGTACGAAGTGGGAGCGAGGGGGAATGTGCCAGCAGCACTGACGAACTAGGTAGACTTGAGGCTAATAAAACCTCTTTGTCTGAAATGCCCGCATCCCGGGGACTTGCTTGCACTCTCGTGGGCGAGAAAGGGTCAACGGTTCTATCGTCACCTCGAGGCAGTTCTTTACCTGACGTATTGACCTACCTTTTGTACATGTACATAAATGATATCTGGCTGGGCACTGATGGGCAGGTCGTCATACTGGGCAGTTCCGTTCAGATACATCCATCCAATGTTCAAAATACCCTCCGTCGCGTCCCGTCGTGACCCGGGCTGCCATCCATACAAATCCGATTCTACCTAACCTATTAGCGCAAAACGGGCACCTGAACCTGGTTCCCTTATGTACTCCGTACCTATGCCCATTAGGTTCGGTTGCTGTACTCGTACCTCACAAAACCAATGCC
Organism: Hansfordia pulvinata; assembly: GCA_006538405.1. NCBI lineage: Eukaryota > Fungi > Ascomycota > Sordariomycetes > Xylariales > Hansfordia > Hansfordia pulvinata. The sequence goes on along the minus strand of BJKQ01000008.1, from coordinate 1,137,724 downwards.
CCTGGTATATTCACAGATTAACAACATGATAATGATACTAATAATAAAAATCATAATAATAAATAATAATGATAATAAGAAGAGAGGGCGGCCTGAAAGGTGGGCAAGACAGACATCAGGTACGAGGACTCGCGTGCTCAGCAGCGCCGCCTTTGAAGCTTACCGTAGGTACTCGTACATACCACTCTTATGTCCAGAGGAGACACATCCATCCATTGCTCGTACACCACCTAAGGCAGGCAGGTACGAGTACCTGACACCAGGACGTCCCACCGGGCGCCTGTTGGGTTCGTCGCTCAAGTCTTTCAGTTACCTTGGTTAGACCTCATCATTGTCTCGTCCCTCCGGGCCATATTTGGCTGGCTCTTTGTTACCCACGACCAGCGTCGCCCTTGGCATCCCCCTCCGCCCTCTGTCATGTCGTCCCGCTCCCCATAACCGCCAGAACGACCTGCAACCTGTCCCGCCCGCCTGCTCGACGACCGACAACCAACCCGCAACCTTGCCGCAGCCGACGACCTGGCCTGCACCGACCGGCCGACCGATCGACTGCCAGCCCGTCGCACAAGGCGATTTCCCGTGATCCCGCCTGGCTCTTGCGGACCACGGCATCGTCGAAGCGGGAGCGGGCCCATGGATGCTTGCCCATCGTCTGTGATCTGCCATTGAGCGACGATTGGGCCAGGCCTGTTCGACAAGTCCACCAGAGCCACCCCCGACCAGTCACAGGGCCGGCCTTGGCCCGTCAGTGGCGTGGCGCACTGCAGCACCGCACCGCACAACCGCCAACCCTGTTCGCTGCTCCGCCCAGCATAGCACAGTAGCGAGCGCATCGCTTTGCACCGCACGCACCGCATCACCCCAAGGCCACACTGACGCCTTTCTGCCTCCCGTGGCACTTCGACATCTCCGCCCGCCGCAGGCTGCCTTCTTTCTCAGCCCGCCTACCCGAACACCGGGCCACTTTTCCGAGCGTTGCTCAAGTGAGGAGCGAACGCGCCCAAGGCAAAGTTGCAGTTGGCGCACCTCGAAACAACCATCCTCAAGCCTCGCCCTCGGGCGATCACGTCTCGAAAGTCATGCCCTCCTTCAGACCCAGCTTCCGGCAGAGCAATCGTTCCCAGAACAATCTTGTCGAACAGCAACAGCAGCAGCACCAACTCCAGCTCCAGCAACAGCATTTGCTCTTGCAGCAGCAGCAGCAACAGCAGCAACAGCAGCAACAGCAGCAACAGCAGCAACAGCAGCAACAGCAGCAACAGCAACAACAACACCTGCAGCAACAGCAACAACAGCAAATCCCTCTCCATCCCGCAGCGCAGCAACACCAGCAAGCCCAGCTGGCCGCAATACAGTCGCAGGAGCAAGCGTTAGCCCCTAGTCAGTCAGCCAACTACGCCGCGCGCGCGCCGCCCCTCGATACCAACAGCAGTCCTGTCGTAGCCCTCGCTGGATATCCAGCTGGCGTCGGCGTTGTTGGAGGAACTGGCGCTCTTGCCGGGACTCCCAACGCCCAGGGCCCACAGCATTCGATTGTGGCAGGCTCGGTACCGTCCAGTATCGCGACCCATGCCGTCTCTTTAGAGTCGCCCTCCCGGCTGCCACACACACGTCAGCGGAACCTTTTCAGCAGTACCAAATCGACTCGAGACCTTCATCAACCACGCCGCAGTCGCAACAACTACCCGCCTCGCCAGCCGCACCACCCGGCAAATAGCTCAACAACTCACGGGTGGTTCACAACTGGGCCATCGCCCCTCGGCATCTGGTAGTGTCAAGCTTCAGAAAGCGCAGAACCGAGTTTCCAGGAGTCTCCTAGGCCAGACCGATCTCGCGCCAGAGCAGGCACCAGGCCCAAGCCAAGATCAGCAGCAAGCACACGGGAACAACGGCATCGTTGCCAGCAATCTCCCTATGCAAGCCGCAATGGGTGGCAGCTCGCCAATGTCAAAGCATAGTCCTGGGGCTGTGTCGCTGAGCCAACCGCCGGCCTACACAGCCAGGCAAGTATCGGCACAGCAGCAGCATCAGCAGCAGGTGCCGCTTCCAGGCCAGCCCAAGTACGAGCCACACGATAACTTCGCTGCCCTGGTTTCACACTCGCAGTCGGTACGGCAACCTCAGCCGCAGGTGGCCCCTATTCAGACAACGCAGCTGCCGCCGTACCGCGAATCGGCCGGGTCCAACGAGGATCTGCGTGACTCTTTGTATACATCCTCGCCGGTGTTGCCTCAGGGACCGCAGGTGACGTCGTTTGCGTACGCAACGCATGAGCCCAAGAAAACGTCGGCCCGTCGCTTGATCAAGACATTCCTGTCGGGTAGCTCGTCGCGCAACGCGGAGGCGGGCTCACAAAGCCCACACGACAACTCGTCTTCTGGTCTATCGCGGCGACCATCAAAGCGGGTCAGCAATCCGCCGCCGCCGCGGACAAGCTCGCTTGTGGCGTCGCAAGACTATCAAGGGGAATGGCTGGTGCAGCCTCAAGGACCATTCTCGCAGACGTCGCCTTTACGGTCCACGCCAGATGTCCCGCGTGATCTTGCCATCCCGGAGGAAAATTACTCGGGCCGGCGACCAGACCAAGAGGCAGCATTGAGCCCGCGGACAAGCGAGGCGCCGAAAACAAGTACAATCCGACAAATTCCAAGCGAGTCGGAAAGCAAATCCCCTCCATACAGCCGGGACAGTCTGGTGGCTCAACAATTGCGGGCCCAAGCGCAGCGGAGATCCGTGTCGCATCAGTCACAATCACAGTCGCTGCAGAGCTCGCAAGAGGAGCAGCAGCAACAACAACAGCGGCAGAGGGAGCAGAGCGTGGTCAGCAACAGCTCTGCAGGAGGCAACGCGCTGGTGATAGATCCGGCAAGCCCACAATTCCAGTACCTGCAGCAGGCAGGGCATCTACAGGGTGAGGCGCCATCGCCATACCTGGGGCATCTAAACACAACAAGCCCGCCGCCCAATGAGGATGCCGTCTCGCAGCTGTCGCAGGAGTCGCCGGTGCTACAGACGGCGCAGATCAGCCAGTCGAGTTTCCATTCATCACTGGTGTCGCCGCGCGGGGAGGCTCACGAGAGCCGATTGCAGGCCGTGTCCCCGCGAAGCGTATCACCGGGCATACCGGGAACGACGTCGGGCTCAGTATCGGCGGCGGCGGCAGCTTCAGCGGGTTCGGCACACCCTGGTGGTTCCAAGACAGCCCCAAGCGCAGGCGGGTGGGCGACTCGGACACTGTGGGTTCTGGCAGAGAGCGGGACATCCATCCAGCTCCAGGTACCATGGGGGCCCCACCGGGCCCAGTACATCTACCTATACCTGGAGGGCCCCCAGCGGCGGCGGCGGTGGCAGGCGCAGTGGGCACTGGAGGAGCTGGAGGTACTGCTGGAGGCGCTGAGGCAGGAGCCCAAGGCCACGGAGGAGGCGTGGGAGTGGTGGGAGGCAGCAGTGGACCCACCCAGAGCAGCAGCGCCAGCGGCAGGCCTCAGCCCAGCAGCAGCAACGATGGGCTGTACCAGCAGCAGCAACCGCCACCGCCGCCTGCTGGATCCCAGCCCCAGCAGCAGCAGCTCCCGCCGCACTACCACCACCACCACCACAACAACACCACCAACACCATCACTCCCACCACCAACACCCGCCCAGCGACCATCTGCCGACCGACAACTCGCTGCGGGGCTCCTCCATCGACACTCCTCCCGGCCTGCCTTCCAGCTTCAGACTCAGTCAATCACACATGGCCGCCGCCGGCATGAACCCCCTTGCGCCGGCACAGCCCTCTGGCCAGCAGCCGCCGCCCTCGCAGCAGTCGGCCCAGCAGCAGCAGTCCGCTCAGCAGCCCTACCGCACCAGCTCGTCCACCGACCGCCAGCAACAATCACAACCCCCTTCACAACAGCAGCCGCCGCCTTCCCAGTCCCAGCAGCAGCCTCCGCCCCAATTTGATGGCCCGAGCCCCCCGAGCCTAGCCAGGGCCGCAACAGCCCGCAGCCCTCGGCCGCTGGCGATCGAGAGTCGGACCCTGACAAGCAGTTTAAAGATTTATGTGAGTTGATTCATTTCCCGTCGCCCCTTGCCTGTCACTGGTGTCTATTTCAATTATCCAAGTCATACCCGCCATATATGTCGCATCGTCTGCCCTTCATCGTCATCGTCGTCGCCGTCTCTGCTGCCGATGCATCTGCGTGTGTGACGTTGTCTCATCCCATGACACGACAGAGCCCCGCTCTCGTCCTAGCACCACCCCGCCGGGTCTTACCATTGAGCCCCCAAACCCCCAACCTACAACATATCCTGGACAATGTTGCTGACGGAACAAATTGGCGTTCTAGTGACAAAATACAAAAATGTCAAGAGGCTTTACTTCGATGGCAAGGCGCAGATCGAGCAGCTTGGCGGTCAGGTTGAGCAGCTCCAGAATGCTGTCGCCAACCAGCGCATATCCCAGTCTCGCACCGCCCTCGACGACAACGAGTACTCGACCCGCTTCAGCCGCCTCAACGGTGCCATCAATAATCTGGCCTTCAACATCCGCAAGGACTGGCGCAGCCTGCCCGCCTGGATTGACAAATACGTCAGTCCCGACGCTCTGAAGACCGGCAAACAGGAAATGACCGCGGTCGGCCGCGCTGTCATTGTTCGCTGGGTTGTCGAGGAGATCTTCAATAAGTGTTTCCATCCAGGCCTCGATGTCGAGCTCAGCTGCCACCTGAAGGTCATTGAGCAGAATATTCGCCGCTTTTCCTACACCCTCACCAGCCAGGAGGAGCACGACGCCCTCACCTCCAAGGTCGTCAACTGGCGCATGGCCACCCTGGAAGGCCTGCAGCACATGCTTAACTCCCCCGAGGCTGAAGAGTGCAAGGCCACGTACACCGAGATGGCAACCAGCAACCTTACCGCCACGCTGTTTCAGTACCTTTCGGACCCGCCACCGGCTGGCGTTGACGGCAGCGCCTCCATGATCATCGAGCTGGCCGTCGGACTGGCGTCCAACCTACCCCTGGAGAGCCGAGACGTGGCCATCACGTATCCCCTCCCTGGCGATCCCATCCGGGCGGACCTCATGGAACCGGAAAAGTCTGCTCTCCCGGCTCTCCCGGAATCCGACGACGGCGACGACAGCGGCAAAGACAGCGATAAGGCCTCCAAGCGCGACCATAAGAGTGGTATGTTGACAAAACTGGGCGGGGGGGCGCAGCCCCCGGCCTCGAGCCGCAAAGGCAGCACGGTATCGGTCCTTACTGACGCGGCGACATCGACAGCCCCTTCCAAAGATGCGGCCAAGGTGCGACTTGCTGGTTTCCTAGCAGTGGAAGTGAGGGGTCGACAGGTTCTAGTCAAGGCCCCCGTGTGGTCCCTCGGATAAGGCACCAAATTACTATCACGCCGGACTGTACTAGACCGGACCGGACGAGACGGGATTGCGGAACGGCTGGCTGATGCTGCCGCAACGCCAAAAGCAATACACTACGAAGCGAGCTTCTATTCTCTGGGTGGATTTGGCGCGACGTAACGAAGACGACGATGAGAACGACAAGGGCGGAGACGAGGCCGAGGGTGCAGACATTGTGTGTGATTCTTGAGAGAGAAAGGAAGCTGGCGAGAAAGCGTGATGTCGGCTGGCATGTCTTTGGGTCAAAGATCGGGAGCAATTGATACCAAAGAACGGGCTGGCCCAGCCAGGGCAGGGTGCGCATTGTCCAGTCGAGTTGGACGAGGCCGACAGCGAGGTGATTTTCAGCGCTTAGACAGACAGGCACGGGACAGGAGCAGCCCAACGTTGGATGACGCAGAGGCAAGACAAGGGGCCGGCACGGCGGACAAGAGCGACACCTGTGGACATAAGGGACCTTGATCATTTACTCTTATTTACATAAGTACAATCTTCCATTCTAGTCGTCGGTTTACGGAGTCTGTTGGGGGCCATTTTGAAGCGGCATCGGCGCACGACAGAGCAGTCGCGACACAGGCGCGAGATACAAGACATGGATGCATGCGTCTGCCTCGTGCCACTGCTGAGGGGCCACCACACCATTTGTCGTTACAGGCACTGTAGGTAGGTACAGAGAGCCGATGATGAGTATTGCAGAGCGGTTGCCTCCGTTCCAGGGCGGCCCAGCCACTGGGCTTGTGTGTATCTTACTCAGCCATGTGGCCTCATATCTGAAAAGCACGAGACAGCCGTGTATCGAGGGTGATGTGCACGCAGAGTACCCGTGCATGGAATGAATTAGCTCCCCCGCCCCTCGTCGAGAGCTACGAGTACTCGGACCGGCCCTGGTTGCCTGGCAAGCCTGCCCCGCCCCGCCCCGCCCTCTGGCTTTTCTCCTTGCATGCCAATACTTGGAGAGGAAGGGATTTGTAGATGAATTTCCTAGCTTGACGCGAGCTATTGAAAGGAAGGTGACCTAAAGGGGCTCACAGGTACGTGTCGAAGGAGAGGCGCAGGCGGAAAGGGTGGAAGGACCCTTTAGGGAGAGGGGGGCTCCTCCAGCGGGGCACTACGAGTACATAGTATGGTGGGTTATTACGCGTAGGCCGCAACTGATTCCTGGGCCCTTGGCTGTTCTTACGGTAGTGCTCGTACGAGTAGGCTGGGACCGGAAGAGGGGAGAGGGGCACGACAAGATTGGAACAAGATGGCTACGGGTACCTCTGTAAGGTAGGTAGCTGTCACGTACTTTGCGATACATCAGGTAGATACTTACCTACGCGTACTCACGTACTGTAGCAGAGAGAGGGGTGAGAGGAGAAGGAGGGGGGAAAGAGGCGCAGGCCGAGATGGAGACCGCCTGCCCTTCCCGTGGCTGTCGTCCCGGACGCCGCCTTTAGCACGATGGAAGGTACGAGTACAGGTAGGAGGTACTCAATGTTGCTTGACCACTTGAAGTACCTCGTAGCTAATGAGGGGAGTGGTCGACGAGACGCGCGGGGTTTCTGCCAACGATAGATAACTGGTTACCTGGCTACCTAGAGAAAGATACTTTCGGTTGCCCGCCGTGGGCAGATGGGATCCAATGCGAGTACCTAATCTACATGCAGTAGTAATCATATTCGCAATCAGCAAAGCCCATCTGCCCCTCCATCGCGCCCGCGTACCCATCCAATGATGCGTGCCTTGGGCAGCCGGCGATGATGGGATTCAGCAACATCAGTGCATCGCAAGCATGCAGGCCCAGCGCCGGGACATGAAGCGCTCTTTGTCCTGATCCTCGCTATCACATTAGGCGTAGGACACGTAGAGAGGGCTGGAGAGCTCCGTACCCCCTGTATGTACTTACCTACGTTGACCTCCGCGTGCGCGCCGAAGCGCGCGGGGCACGGGGAGAGGGCATCGCAACCTAATGCACGCGTACGTTTCCTGAACGCGGTCGGAATGTCCATGTGTCGGTGTAGCAGGTATCGAATATCCTCGAATGGATGTCATCACAAGAACAAGTCCCGTCCCGGCCTGGTGCGTTGCGCCTGCCTCTTCTGCAGAAAGGCCCGCGTTGTTGCCTTGCCTCGCTGTCGCTTACACAGTAGCCTCAACTCTTTTTTTTTTTGGCCCTACCTCAAACCCCTCCTTCTCCAGCCGTCGCCAGCTCTCAACGACCATCCCAAACCCCACCCTACGCCTAATTCTCTCCCCTTTTCGCGACTACGCGCTGGGCAAGACACAGCACCCCTCCAGCTTCCCGGATCTTCCACTGCCCCCCTTGGCGCCACCAGCAAGAAGCGCTCGTGAGCGCACCGCAGTGACCCGAACCCTCGCTCTTGCCGCGAAGCTACGACGCTGCCTGCCTTCTCCGCCTCTCTCAACGAGGACCAATTCGAAGCCCGCCCGGCCCGAACCTGAAACCCTCCCGGGCATCATGGCCCAAGAAACCAGCGGCGGCACGGGACAGCCCGCGCGCCTCGACCCTTCAGAGCTGGGAACCAAAGAATAGTTTGCGCTTTCCCAATCCCCCCTCCCAGTCTTTTGCTCAACCGCACTGACACACATTTTTGCCGGCCACCAGCTGGGACGCCCTCTATGCGCGCGAGATAGACAACCACGCGCACGACCCGACCGACACGGGCACCGCCTGGTTCGACGACTCGGACGCCGAAGCCCGCATGATCGACTACCTCGAGGAGGAGCTGCTGTCCCTGCTCCTGCCGCCGCCGCCGTCGCCGCCAGCGGACGACAGCCACCACCCGAGCAGCAGCGAGAACAGGGACCGCCAGGACGACCCCGAGGATGACGAGCTGAAGATGCGCCGCCTCAAGAGCGAGACCACCTTCCTCGACCTCGGCACCGGCAACGGGTCGCTACTCTTCAGCCTGCGCGATGGCGGGTGGGCGTCGTCGTCGTCGTCCGCCGCCGCCGCCGACGACGACGACGACGACGACAACGGGGACGCGGGCGCGGGCGCGGGCGGGAAGGCGAGCGGCCCCGGCCCCCACATGCTGGGCGTCGACTATAGCGAGCGCAGCGTCGAGTTTGCGCGGCGGCTGCGCGGTCGCCGGGGCAGCGGCGGGCGAGTCGCGCGGCCTGCCGCCGGCGCCGATGGCGACGCGCCGCGGGGATGGGCGGAAGAGCCGGAAGCAGCGCAGGGTGTGGTGGGCGGCGGCGCCGGCGCCGGCGAGGACGGGGAGGGGGAGGGGGAGGCCGAGTTCGACGTCCGCTTCGTCACGCACGACATCCTCCGCGACCCGCCCTCTCGCCTGCTCCTCCTACCCGCCACCAGCAACCCACCGAGCGGCGCGGCCCAGGAGCAGGGGGGGCGGCGGCGGCGGGGCTGGGACGTCGTGCTGGACAAGGGGACGTTCGACGCCGTGTCGCTGTCCGCCAAGGACGACGACGGCGCCGCGCGCTACCGCGCCGCCGTCCTGCCCCTCGTGCGCCCGGGGGAGTCTTCCTCATCACCAGCTGCAACTGGACCGAGGACGAGCTGAAGCAGTGGTTCGCCGCAGTGAACGACGGCGGGCAGCCGCAGAACCCTCCGAAACAGCACACAGACAGGGACGGCGACGGCAACGACTGGGCCTTTGAGCAGGTCGGCCGCGTCAGGTACCCCAGCTTCAGCTTCGGCGGCGTCCAGGGCCAGACTATCAGCACCCTGTGTTTCCGCAAGGTGGCTGCTGCTGCCGTCAAGGCTTAGGAGGTAAATGATGATGGGGGGAGAAAGAGAAAGCCAGTGAGGGTAAAGAGCGAAAATAGGCACTCATCGTAGAGTTTCAGAACCGATCTATGTGCTCGCCTCCCTGTTCTTCCTTTGGTTCCCGCACAACTCGTCTCTCGGAGCAGACCCGAAGCTGGCTGCTGATGAGATATAGGTGCATTTGCCGACGCACTTTCTTTCCATATGCACACACACTTACAATGTCCCAATTTGATCTCAACACCAACACCCACGACGTCCGCTAATTGCCCCCCATTTTGACTGGTAGGAATGCAGATGGCCGTCCGTGCCTCTGGGGCCTCTGCCTCGGGCTTCTCAATGAGCGGAGCGGGCACGACATGTCTCTGGCGGGTGCTTGATGATGGCGCAGGTACGTCATTTCACTCTGCGCAGCTCGCGGGTGTTATGAAGACAAGAGAGGGCCGAGTTTCTGCGTCCACGTATACAATTTTTGGGGACTGTCCTCTCCCATTTCTTGCTCTTCATGCTCACTTCTTCACAATCCTTGACTCGTCTTTCTTGATTCGGCCATCGCAGGAGCTTGCCCTTCACCACCCCGTGCTCATTCACAAACAACCCCTCGACCCGGCCCCGCATGTCAGCTGTTTTCCCCCGTATCGATTACGATTGGAGAGATGATCGCGAAAGTAGGAATCTTGTTTCTTTTTTTCCTGCCCACTATTATCGCTGGAGAAGAAAACGCACAGCACGACAGATGGAATTAACAAAACATGAAGCAGGGTCAATGATTGACCCGTCGCCCGCTCATCCCCTATAACAAACGAGGTCCAGCTCGCAGTCTTGGTGCGCAGACGGCTCCGCCTGCCAGCTAATATTGCACTGCTGGACCAGTGTCCTCGTTTCGGCCGACAAGGGGGAAAGAGGAGTGGCAGCCCGATGTGACTTCTGTACGACCGCGAGCCTCGAAGACAAAGTCATTTCGTGGCCCTTGCGTACTCACCCCCAGCCAGTCTCTAGTCGTCATGGTGAACTCGGCTCGCTTCTGTCACATCAGTCCCGGCGCCGAGGATTGCATTATTGGGCCAAGCCTCGCGCGCACCCGGGAAAAGAGGTGCTGCGCTTGTATGGTAATTTATCTCTTTTTTTCTTTTGCTCGTTATACCACGTCGTTGGCTCGTCTGTACTCCACGGCTTGATCTACGGCGAGGTGTTCATAGGCTCTCCACCAGCGCCCGGAATTCCTGCCGCAGCGGTCGTGGCGAAATACCGTACATCAACATCGTCGTCCTTCTGCAGCTTCTCCAGGCTGGGAAGTACACGGCTCTGGATAAGCTCCGTGGCGTGCGGCGAAGCGGTCAGATCCTTGGCGCCTGCCTGCTCCAGGCTGTAGACGGTTCCCTCATCGGGCAGTCTCTTGAGGACATCGATGAGCTGTGAGTACGTCTTGGCGACGTTGAAGCGGATGTTGGGGATCTCGTCATTGACGAGCGTGTCAAGCATAGGCAAGATGGACTTGTCAATGACATCCAGGCTGACAACACTGGACAAGGTCTGGGAAATGTAAGCCAATGAAGCAAAAGTGACGAAGAGAGCACTTACCGAAATGGCGAAGCAGGTCGTCATTCTGTATAAGTAGTTCGGATGGGAACCCATGGCCATCACCTTAGGAATAATAGCCTCACTTGCCCATTCGACACCAAACACTTCCGTCAGTTTCTTCAAGTTGGTCGTAGCGGCATCTCTGATGGAGAACACGGTGTCGCCCAGCCAGCCCATGCAGAGTCCGCTGAGCTTCTCGTCGAAAAATTTCACGCCGAGCTGGCTCGCCAAGAGGGGGATGTACTCGATGATAGCAAGACGCACACGCCACTGCTTGTCTTCAGCGAGCTGGACGATGGCGGGCAGCAGCGACTGCGAGAGAGGGTCGATACCAATGACTGGGGTCAGCTAGTTAGTGACTGTACTTCCCACGCATCATGTACACCGTTGGGGCCACTCACCTTGGTTCACGAGCTCCAGCTTGGAGATGATGTGCAGGCGGACCTCAGGGAACTCATCCTTGAGCATCTGCAAGAACATGGGTAGCAGGTGGTCAATGGTCCTGGACGAGTGTTAGAATGGTCGAGACGGACGTTGATAAAGCAGGTAGCCAGTTACATACTCTTGCTTGCCGAGAATGGGCGCAAGGCCGCTAATCTGAGTGCCGAGAGCGGCGCGAACGTGCTGAGAAGTGTCAGACACCAGATCCTCGACCGACGCCATGATGTCGTTCAGAAGAACTGTTCTGTCGACTAGCTTGCAGAAGCCCGGGATTTGGCCAGCAATGGCGGTTCGGACTTCGGCCTCGTTGTCCTTGAGGAGTTTGACGAAAGCGGGAACAAGGTCCCTGGACACGACCTCTTCGTCCACTGCTTTAGCGATCTGGAATGAAGTTAGCGATGGCCATCGCCGAATCTTATGGATCAGCTCCCCCAAAGGAACACCAAGTTGAGGAAATACGTACACTCTCGAATTTATCGGCAATCATGTAGCGAACCCTCCAGCTCTTGTCCTCAATGAGATTGCGCAAAGACGTCAAAAGAACGCCATGGCTGCTCTGCTGCTCCTTGGGCACCACCTCGGCGATGGCGACAAGAATCTCGACGGTCAAAAGTCTCACGCTGTCCTGGTCGTCTTGGGCGAGGTGTTGGAAAAGGGGTATCATTTCTTCGATGACGATGGCGGCGGGCATTTCCTTGACGAACTTGCCGAGGTTCTGGGCGGACTGTCTGCGGACCATGGGGGTCTCATCGTGGACCATGAGGCCAAATTGGTGGCGAAGTTGCTCCTGAACTGGGGGCGAAACCTTCTTATAAGGGACGGTGAAGAGGCCGCAACCGGAGACCTTGGAGGTGAACCAGTCGGCCTTGGAGAGGCGGATGGTGAGGGGAATGAAGTACTCCTCAACCTGCTGGGGGGACAGATCCTCGCAGATCTTGTTGAGCGATTCGACGGCCTTTCACAACAGGCGGGTCAGTACGGCGCACATTTCGAGCATGGCGGGGTTGTACTGACTTTGTCGCGAACGACGGGCTCTTCGATGGCAGCCAGATTCTCCAAGGGGGAGAGCAGAACATGGCCCCAGTCGGGACCGCCGACATACTCGATGAAACCACCAAGCTCCTCGCTGAGGGCTACGAGAACTTCATCTTCGTCTTCGACAGATTCTTGAAGGGGGTTAGTGGGGTGGTTGGGGCGGCAGCGAAGCAGCAGGGTAGGGAGGAAGCTGACCGTCGAGAAAGGGGATGAGCTCCTCACGAGTCCTCTCGGCGCCGAGGGCGAGAGCGATCGTCGAGAGACGGTGGATGGCGTTCAATCGGAGGAGAACATCGTCGTGCTGAAGGTGGAGAGATGAGGTCAGCGATGAGGCTTGGTGGGCAGTGGGCGACACAGTTGTCATGAACAGGCGAGGCGCAGCGGGAGTACAGGAGGGCGGGCTACGCAAGACTGCCAGAGGCGCTCTGAGCTGAGGGAAGCTGAAGGGAGCGATGTGGATCGCCACAGGCTGAGGCAGGGTGGCGAAGTCGGGGGTGCGTTGTCGTGGTGGTGTTGATGTGAAGAGAGTTGGCGGCGAGTACTCGGGGCGATCGATTCGTAGCGGACGGTATCGGCGAGCGTGGCATGGGAAAAGAGGAGAGGGTCCAGGAGCAGAGGGATACACGGATGAAGACACGATGGTGACGAGGGGGGTGACACCAGAGGGCGTGCTTGCGTACCTTGAGCTCATCTATCAGAACGGCGATGGGGTAGAGTTCGTCGTTCGCATTTGGCGCGTCAGCCATGGCGAACTGTGTCCGGGGTGGGAGACGCTGTGATAGCGGGCAGGGGGGTGGAAGAGAGGCTTTCGGAGGGGGTCGTCGGATGGTAGATGGAGGAGGGAGGCAGAAATCGTGGAGGTTGCCGGCGACGAGGAGCTAGGCACCTGGGAGAATGGGCAATGACGGTGGTGCAGGGCAGATTGGCGGAGGTGAGTGAGTTGCAGGTAGGTCGGGCAGTTGGTGGTGCTGGTGCTGGTGCTGGTGCTGGGGGGCGGCGGTGCTGGTACCGGGCCAGGGTGTACTCGCAGCCCGCACGGGGAAGCCAGGCACGCCAGGGTCAACCAAGGTGGCGGTCGCCAGGAGGGACGTGACGACCAGGTACCTGGCTACCTACGAGTACGACTTGTATCTGGAGATGACCCCGATATCCTGTACCTAGAGGTACTAGATAGCGGTAGCGCGGGGGGTATCGGGTGTAGATCGTGCTCAATGGATTTCCACACTACGTAACGAAGAGATACAGGATACATCGACTCACAGCCCAGATTGCCGTCCATGGTGATATGCTCAGATCTGTCGGTACATGTACCTACTCGTCCTGGCACGCGCTGGGTTGGGCGGCGCGCTGCATATGCTCGTAGAGTACGTGCGTAAGAGGTATTTTCCCTCCGACTTGGACATGTTGCCGCATGGCAATTGGCTGTCAGAATACCGGAGATGCTCGAACTGATCATCAGCTGGAAGCAAGTACCACCTAGTACCGTTCGTAGGTAGGCTTATCAGCAGCTGGAGAGCGCATCGGGCGACGGGCGCCCATCACAGCTTTGTACGCATCTTAACCAGCTGCGCGCCACGCTTCATCTGGGAAACACCCCAACCAACGTGAAGTAACTACGTTGCGGGCAGGTAATTTTCGGCAGCGTTCGGCGAGTGATGTTTTCGAGGGTCCGTATAGAATTGACGTGATACCTCGCCACCCCCCAGCTATGGCCTCTACGAGTACACGTGACCGCGCTGGCTACCCAAGTAGCCCGTCGTGCCCGTGCAGTACCGAGGTAAGTATCGCGGCTGGCCTGGGTCATCCGAGTAGTAGCCCTCTCCTTCGCCAGAGAGTAGATCCGGTAAAGTAAATCCGATTTGGAAGATGCTTCAATGTTCAGTCTGGCTGCGACTTGTGAATGGCAAATACCTTATGTATGCAGATGCAATGTAATAGAACCTAGCACGTAAGTTGGTCAGATGTCTCTCTAATTGACGGAAGGTTGCCTGTACGAGTATGGGACGGGCCATGCCACCTTCTAAAAGTCGTCCATATCGTCGGAGGCACCTATTTCCCTCCCGTCCCAATTAGTATGTCATGTAGGTACAAGATGTACATAGGTAAATGCAGTCTTTAAAGTCAGGAGAAGCCGCAGCGAATCCAACTTGGGATCGATAATGTTGGATAGCGGAAGGCTTTTTATTTAGTTGCGGGTCGTCCGCACCCAAACCTCCGGCGCATTGGATGCGGCCGAATGAGGTACGAGTACCTAAGATAGGTACCTTCCATGGCCACGGACTGGATCTACCAAAACTGCAGCAGCCCAACCCCGCCGCACCCCCCTTTCGCCTTTCGTCACAGCCCGGCGCGCCCCTCGATAACTGCATAATCGACAAAAATTCATGGTGGGGTAATGGGACGAGGTCGCAGTTGCCAGTTCGACTATGACTCTGACTGATGGATGACTGGAAGGTGGCAGGTTACCTGTAGGTGTAGGTGGTAGGCACGGTAGGGTAGCACGGTACTGCACTGGCTCGCTGAGCACCGCCGCAGACCGACCGACCGACCGACCGCGGGCCCGACTCTGCATCCCGCCTGTCACCAGTCAGCCCGGCGTTCTTTTTGACTGCTGCCCTTCCCAAACGTTGCCCTCCTTCACTCGACCGCCATCAGGCACACGGCACATCGCGAACCCTCCCCCGACCGAGGGAACCCTCGTTTTTCTTCTTGCCCCTCCCAACACCAACACCGCCCCTCTGGAAGCCCCTCCAAGGAGCCCCGCCTCCCTCGCCCGCCATGCCCACCATCGCGGTCGACAAGTACGACCTGTTCAAGGCCCTGGGCCAGAAGTATGTGCTCCTTGATCTGCGCCTGCACCATACAAGAGCAACATTTGCAGCCTGGCGCTCGCACTTCGCGTCTAGGTGTCCGTGTATCCCCCGCTGACGCCAGGCCACAGCTACACCACTCAGGAATTCGAGGAGCTGTGTTTCGAGTTTGGCATCGAGCTCGACGAGGACACCGAGAATGAAGAGAGGCCGATAGTCAACGGAGAACAGGAACCGCCCCAGCTCAAGATAGAGATTCCCGCCAACCGCTATGACATGCTGTGCTTCGAGGGCATTGCCCTCATGCTCAACATCTTCCGCGGCAAAACCCCGACGCCCAACTTCCGCTTGACCACGCCGCCCTCGGGCGAGTTGCAGACCATTCGCGTCTTCGAGGACACGGCAAAAGTCCGCCCCCTGGTCGCTGGCGCTATTCTGCGCAATGTCTCTTTCGATAAAAAGCGCTACGAGTCCTTCATCGCCCTCCAGGACAAGCTGCACCAGAATCTCGCTCGCCAGCGCACCCTCGTCTCCATCGGCACCCACGACCTCGACACCATCCAGGGTCCCTTCACCTACGAGGCCCTTGCCCCCACCGACATCAGCTTTGTGCCACTCAACCAGACGCAAAAGATGAATGCCCAAGAGCTCATGGGATTCTACGAGAAAGACAAGCACCTCGGCCGCTACCTGCACATTATCCGCGACAAGCCTGTCTACCCCGTCATCTACGACGCCAACCGTACTGTCTGCTCCTTGCCCCCCATTATCAACGGCGACCACTCGAAGATTACTCTCGACTCCAAGAATGTCTTCATTGAGATCACCGCCACGGACGCCACCAAGCTCGACATCGTCGTCAACATCATGGTCACCATGTTCTCCATGTACTGCGGCGACCAATGGGCGGTCGAGCCGGTTAAGATCCTCTCCGACCACAACGGCCAAACCCGCATCACCCCGAACCTCTCGCCTCGCACGCAGACTGTCGAGATCGACTACCTCAACGCCTGCCTGGGCCTGACCGAGACGCCCGAGGCGATTTGCAAGCTTCTGAACAAGATGGCGCTCAGCGCGACGCCCTCTGCCGCTGACCCGGCTAACCTTCTTGATGTCGCCATCCCCCCCACGCGCGCCGATATTCTGCAGCGATGTGATGTTATGGAAGACCTCGGTATCGCCTATGGCTTCAACAGCTTGCCTCGCATGTCTGTGAACAAAAATGTCGGCGCCCCCTTGACGCTCAACAAGCTTGCCGATATCGTCCGTCTTGAAAGTGGCATGGCTGGTTGGTCCGAGGTCATGCCCCTTATCCTGTGCAGCCATGACGAGAATTTCTCTTGGCTGAATCGCACCGACGATGGTACCAAGGCCGTCCGCCTAGCCAACCCAAGACCGCCGAGTACCAGATTGTTCGCACCTCGCTGCTGCCTGGTCTGCTCAAGACCATCCGCGAAAACAAGTTCCACAGCGCCCCCATTCGCGTCTTCGAGACGTCCGATGTCGTCTTCAAGGACGAGTCTGTCGAGCGCAAGGCCCGCAACGAGCGCCACTTTGGTGCTGCCTGGTACGGAAAGACAAGCGGTTTCGAGGAGGTCCACGGTCTGCTTGACCGCGTCATGCTCATGCTGAGGCAGGGTTTCTTGACTCGCGAAGAAGGCATTGCGCCCGGCAAGTCTCTTGGTGACGGGTACTGGCTGGAGCCCATCGAGGAGCCCACCTTCTTCGGTGGGCGCGCCGCTGCCGTCTACCTGCGTATTGGCGATCGTGAGGCCCGTATTGGAGAATTTGGTATTCTTCACCCTACCGTGCTCGACAAGTTCGACTTGCGTTATCCAGTCAGCACGCTAGAACTCAACCTTGAAGTCTTCTTATAGAGTGATGGACATGGTGGCGCTGCTGCTATGGAATGAATAAAAGAAATGAGATTCAGTGTGGGACTGGCCTAAACCCAGCGATGAGAATGAGATTGGCTGCACAGCGACCATGGCGAAGAAAGGTGACACGTAAATGGATGTGGTGACACTCTCCTATTCGCGGAGGCCATTAAGAGATAGCCGGGCACGTAGGCCTGACACGCCAAGTACATCCAGGCCAGTCCATGGCTGTCCGATGAAACCAAATACTTGTAGGGCCCCATTGACAGCAAAGAAGGCAAAAGTTGGCTCTCGCACATGAGAATGGGTGAAAAGACCTGCTGCGTATGGGGCATCCCTTGTCGGGGCAAGATTCCATCATTCGTGACTTAGTTTCGACCGAAGGCACGCACGCACGCGCCCGTGTGGCCTTCCAACCAGGTCTTCCGCTTGACCAAGCATGATAACAGGGTCCGTGCAACTATCTCACGGGCACCCTCACAGGCGAGGTCGGTGCTATGCAGGCCGAGCTATGCATGGGGCACTTTCTATAGCTGCCTTATCAACGCCTTGATCCTTTCGGTTGGGCACAAGAAGTGGTGGTAGGCTTCGAACTGAAGTTGCGAGGGTGAGAAACGAGGCAACAACAAGATGAGGTCCTGATGATGACCCAGGATCCAGGATTAGGGCGTGGAAAGATAGTAAGTGTTGCGAAATACCAAGATCAACAAACGCTAACTCATCTCCATGCTCCCCTTCTCCTCGCTGATGCCTCTATTTGTCACTGATGGTGTCGTTGCCGTGAGCGTTGACATATCCGACATCTCCTCGTCGGGTCGCCGTAGGTTGCTGCTGCCGCTGCGACGGACCCCGCCGCTACCAGTCCCAGAGGCATTGTCATCATTGCTCGTATGACTGCCGCCGCCAAATAAGCCGCGGCCAATGTCGAGACCTGCCACGCCATCTCGCAGCTTGGCCAGGTTGGCTGTGAAAGCGCCATGGGTGTCGGCACTGGCACTCCTGCCGAAGCTGGCTGGGCTTCCACCCAGCGCGGGCTGTCCCGGCGTCAACGCATCATGGGCCGTCTCGACTCCCGTCAGAACACTGCGGGTCGTCGGCAAGCCAGGCGGTGTAGGACTCGGCGGGAGATGAGGGGATCTACCTCCGTTGGCATTGTGGGCGACGCTGGGCGGCGTTTCCAGATTATTTCCTCCCGGGGCTGTTGTGCCTGCCACGACATAGCTGCCGATCTTCTCATCGCGAGCGGCCGCCGCATCGAGATACTCATTCATCTCGGCATCAGAGCGACCAAAGAGCGAGGCCCACCAACGAATCTCGGAAAGTCGCGGGAACAAAAGACGCTCACGACCACTTTGCCGATCATCCGTAGTGGCGTCGTAGTCGGCGTTTATGAACTCGGGTTTCCGCGAAAGGAAGTAGTCCCAGACGGATTTGGTACGCTCGCTTGCACGCGCATCCAGGCGGGCCTTCTCGTTGTTCCACAGGAAGGTGCCGTATTGACCAGCGTACAGATGGTAGAGGAGGCGCCGGAGAAAGCGCTCGTTGAACTCGAAGCGATTCGGATGCTGCTTGAGGAGTTGATAGGTGGCGTCGAGAAACTGATGAAAAACAGGCGACACCTCGTTGGGCCGCGTTGCGGTGCTGGCCTCAGGCGCAGACTTCTTGCCCCCTTGCGATGGCTCATCAGATGGCGATCCCAGTCCGTCGCCATCTGATTCAGGGCCCCCGTCCGGACCTTTGCTCTTGTTGAAAAATCGTTTGGCACTGGCCAGCGCGTTTTCGATGGCCTCCCCTGCTCGGCCGTCCGACTCCCCAGGTTGGATGCTGGCGCCCGCTAGCACGTCCTTCTCTGTGACGAACCACTTCTCGTGGCTCAGAGGCCCGGATCGTTGAGCAAACATGTGGCCAAACGACAGCCAGTCCTTCTCGACGAGAATCATGAAGCCTTCAATAGTGCGGTAGAAAGGGTCAAGCATCAACTGCGACAGCGCCGATAGCTGACTTGTGCGGTCCCAACCGTCGGAACAGTGGATCAACACGTGAGAGTGCCTTATACCCACCTGGCGCGCTATCAGGGCCGAGCCGTCCAAGATGCCCGTGATGTGTTTCAGCCAGCCACTTTTGTTGAGCAGCTCGCGGCTGGGTGGCAGTCTGGATATGTCGCTATCTTTGAGGGCCTCTATTACTGTGCCGAGAGATTCCCTCATGACATGAATATTCTCAATATTGAGGTACGCCTTCTTCGCAAACTTGTAGTACTCCATATTCTCAGAGCCCTTTCCCATCGCTTGCATCACGACGGCGTTGATGGTTGGCCGCGCGTCGACGATCAGATTACTCTGTTGAGCGCCATACACCAGTCTTTTCCCGGTTTTTGAGTCGTAATTGGTATCGCCGGCCGCAATGAGATCGTCTTCAAGGCGCTCCGTCTCGGACGGTTCGGCCTCCACGCTGGCAGTGCGCAGAGACGCTTGACTGGAGGAAGGGCTGGGTTCGGTAGTCTCAACTCCGGGATCGAGCTCGTTGAACTCGACAGTGGCTGATGCGGAGAAGCAGGCGCTGACAAGTTTCTCGTCCTGTATGCTGCGGGCGCCTCTAAAGCCAACCATGGGCTGGGAGCTGCGAGTGATTGAGCAGTTGTTGAGTGAGTGTAGATATGTCAAGACGGGGATGCGCTGCCTTGATCTGTAGGCACCAGCATATTTGATGACGTTGTCGGATATTTTGGAGGGGATGGCCAGCAGAGAGGGGTAAGTGTGGGGAAAAGGAGTAGTCTTTATTGATGGTGGACAGTCGCCAGCCGCGGTCAACCGATTTTGTACTGATGCCCTGGCGGCGGAACTCGGCTTTGGGATCGTAGATGTGCCAGCCATCAAAGGGCTTCTCGGCTTTCAGTGGCTGGTAAGAGAAGGCGTAGAGTTTCTCGAGAGCGCCAAGGCGGCAGGTTCGGTTGCGAATCCACTCGTACGCGTCACGGGCGCTGGTATCGTCGTGAAAGTTGAAATTGATGAACATGAAGTCGCGGCATCGCAGACGTATGGATGAAGGGCGGCCGCTCGATGCGGGACAAGGACGAAAGAAACAATTTGCGATGATGGGATAGGCGATGTAGAGTTCCCGGGGTCGGGGGATTTCTGAGGTTGCGACTGAGACTGAGACTGATCGGCGCTGGAGGAAGATGCCCGGGATACGTCGGCGGGAGGCGCAACAGGGATAACGAGAATAATGTGATGTTCGGTCAGATGTAGCTCGCCCGAATGCTGCTCGCCGCCCCGGATGGCGTCAACGTTGGGGATCTGGGAGAGTCAGCAAGAGGGAGCGCGTGGCCGGTAAAGACAACTCGGCGACAGACCTTCTTCACCTGCATCTTGAAAGCGGCTGCAATACCAGATGGGGACAGTCTGATGAAGGAGGGCTCGTGCCGAGAAGGAGGGGCGGGGAGCGCAGGTCAAAGCGGTGGTGGCATGTGGGCAACACAGGGCTGGCGATGGCTAGAAGGAGGATACAGATCTAGCGGTATAACTGTGGCGGGACACGCGAGGAGGCGGACGATTCAAGACCGGAGAAGCAGGACTGCCCAGATGGTCGAATCGGGGCTTTGGGGGACGTCGTCGGAGAGTTGGTTATGATGCGCGCTGGCCTAACGCGGGGGCCAGTTGGATCGTCAGGCAAGGTAGCTATAGGCGCAGGCGCATGGTGTTTCTGGCAGGCTTTCGCAGATCGTTCATCCCGGGGAAGGATGAGAATACTCAAGGCGCGAGGAGTCTGAGGCTCGCCGAGATGACAGCAGAGCGGACAAGACAGGGAGGTCGTTGAGGGCTATCGCGAGTCGGGTTGATGGCGCCGTCGAGCGGGTTGGGAATGAGGAGGTGGTGTAGGCGGTGCAGGTACGTGGGCAGGTGGTGCAGATGCAGCGAAGCCCGAAGTACTGTGGAGTGCGAGAGGACAGCTGAGGTCAAGGTGGGATACCGCCTTCTCTGCGCAACTGACCGTCATGGTTGGCCGTGACCGGATCCGGGTGGATCCAATTATGTCATCAGGTACGTTGCACGCCCGCCGCGCGTGTTCGTACCTGACGGGTTGCAGGCTGGGGACAAACAGATCGCGACTGCCTCTTTCGTACCGAGTCTCTTTAATCGCGGAACGAGGTAGGACCTCAGGTTTGACTACCTACATGTACCAGCAGGTATCGTCATTGTGTTGAGTCTCTGAATATCCGTCCGTGATGGGAGCTCAGTAACCATGGAGGCGGGCGGATATCCATTCCGCCACCTGGCGACGATGTGAAAAAGACACAAACTTATTGGGTGCTTACCCGCACGGAGGTACGAGTGACCAATTTACGAAGACTGGACAAGAACATGGCTGATAAGGGACCAGTCCATCGCAAACAGACTCACCAACCCTCCCTCTGACTGCCGCCCATGACCAGGGCCGCTTGCGAGTACACATGCGAGACCCGTAGGCGTACACCGACTCCGTACCTAGTCCCAGACAGGCGCCCAAATTGCTGGTCATCGGCCATCGCACGTATGGCCAAATCGAAATGCCCTTCATGTAAGCTCCCGAGGTCCGCTGCAGATGCGGAACCTGACCAGATCTTGGGACCCACCCAAAAGCCCATGTGCTCGTACAAGGTATCTGCTCTCTTGCCCCGGGTGCCCGGCTTCGTGGCAGCTGTGGCAGCCCAGTTCCACACTCGTACTCTGTGCAGGGGTCAGTCGCAATCCAGACATACATCCACGTCCATGCCTCTCGTAGTAAGGTACTGTACAGGTAACCTACATGTAGGAAGCAGGGATGCCGCGGGGCCTCCGGGGCTACATAGTTGGCATGGGCTAAGGGGCTGACACGTGCTGGGTACCTAGATACCTAAGTAGTAGCTGGCTACATGTAGGTAGCGCGGGGTAGAGGACAACCGGACCTGCACAGGGGTATCCAATACTAGTATCGGAGCCGGTGGATATCACACTCGCCTGGCTGCCGGACTGGCAGCCTCATGCCAGCTGTCCCTTAGCGTCTAACGAGGCTCACACAATCGCAACCCTACCACACAAAAAAACCGCGCCGCGCCTAAAATCTCAGACAGTGCCACTCCGCACTGTCCAACTTTTTTGGACGGCCAGCGGAGCGCCTGCTGCCCGGCGCGGGTCCGTGGTGGGATGGCTGCCACTGCACCAATATTATCCTCGCCCTTCTAGACGGCCGGCTTGACCTCAACACCAACATCACCACCACCACCAACAACCAGCCCTCCCGACCGCAACTTCTCCAGTCAGAAGCAGCAATTTGTCAAGATGGCCGTCCCGGGTTCCCAGATGTAAGCCACTGTCCATATCACGGGCCTCCCGTGCGGACCCTCTACCGAGACCACCATGGCCGTCGAGTGTCGAATCCATACTGATAGTACTCGCCCAATAGCTCCAAGCGCAGAAAGTTCGTGGCCGATGGTGTCTTCTACGCCGAGCTGAACGAGTTCTTCCAGCGCGAGCTCGCTGAGGAGGGCTACTCGGGCGTCGAGGTCCGCGTCACCCCCACCGTCACCGACATCATCATCCGCGCCACCCACACCCAGGAGGTTCTCGGCGAGCAGGGCCGCCGCATCCGCGAGCTCACCTCGCTCATCCAGAAGCGCTTCAAGTTCCCCGAGAACAGCGTCTCCCTCTATGCCGCCAAGGTCCAGAACCGCGGTCTGTCCGCCGTCGCCCAGTGCGAGTCGCTGCGCTACAAGCTGCTGAACGGTCTCGCCGTCCGCCGCGCCTGCTACGGTGTCCTGCGCTTCATCATGGAGAGCGGCGCCAAGGGTTGCGAGGTCGTCGTCTCCGGCAAGCTCCGCGCCGCCCGTGCCAAGTCCATGAAGTTCACCGACGGCTTCATGATCCACTCCGGTCAGCCCGCCCGCGACTTCATTGACCACGCCACCCGCCACGTTCTGCTCCGCCAGGGTGTCCTGGGTATCAAGGTCAAGATCATGCGCGGCTCCGACCCCGAGGGCAAGGCCGGTCCCCAGAAGAACCTCCCTGACGCCGTCACCATCATCGAGCCCAAGGAGGAGCAGACCGTCGTTCAGCCCATGAGCCAAGACTACGGCGCTAAGGCCGCCCAGATGCAGGCCGCTGCTGAGGCCGCCCGTGCTGCCGAGCAGGAGGGCGACGAGGAGGCTGCTCCCGCTGAGCAGTAGACCAACTAAGGCCGGTCGGTGCTGGACCTCCTTGGTAACCAAAATAGCAAAAAATAAAGCCTATTGTCTTGACGAATGCGCGTCCATCGCGCAGAGCCTCTGTCAACCTTGTGGGACCAAAGAGCGGAGAACAGGAATGATGTACGGTTAGGGAGACAGGGAGAACATGGTCTGAGGCAGCAAACTCCCATGCAGTTGGCCCTCTTAGTCAGGATCTCTGGGTGCTTCGCTTCCCGGATCTTTGCTTTTACGCCACCTTTGAACCTCAAGATGGATTGAGGGGCTTCGCAAAAGGACAAACAATTATCGACGACCCACCTCTAACAACTCTTTCTTTTTTCACTTTACGACGGCGTCTTGATCTTTGTCGTTTGCATGGCAGGGAAGGGACACGGAAATGACCTGTCGATGACCAGGTAGAGAAACCTCCGCCAAAATCCAAACACAGCGCACAGCTCTTCTGTAGCCGATGCCTCAACCGATTTCCCCGTAGCTTGATATCCTGGTGATCTAGAATGTGGGTTTCAGACTGTGTTTGGTGATGTTTGCGCAGAGGTTGCAGATCACCAGCTCTTAATACTTTCGACGGGACTGGCCAGGCGCTGGGAGGCAAGAAGTCGTCACTGAATATATCTATCGTACAAGAGCTCGAGAGGCTTCCCCAGCACTTTGGGCTTGCCTTCAGAGTCGGTGCTAACCGCTCGGTCTTTACTAGCACGAGGTATGTATCTGCACGGTATATAAGCGTCTTAATACGGGTCACATTCACCTATTCGCATTGAACGCTATACTGATACCTTGAGCACGAACAGTCATGTGGAACACTTCGAATGGTTGGTGTGGTTGTGGTTCGTTGTCTTGTCTTGTCTTGCTGTATTGTTCTTCTACCAGAATTTCCTTCACCTACCTCCCTCTCGGCGCCATGATCCTGCTTCTTAGCACCCCAGAGTAACCAGACCATGCCGCCTTTCTGCGTCCAGGATAAGCCTCGTGTGCATGGCGAAATTGAGAGTAGTTTCGACTGCCGAGCTGCCAGAATGATTGGATTCGTTGACACAAATGTTGGGAATTGCGACGGCTGTCAATAAACATTCGTTACACAGCCACTCGCCCCTGTTTTTCTCTCTCGAGATTCCATCATATGCCTAAAGCTGAAAAAAACGGCTTGTCCGGCAAGATTTGAAAGCTCTTGCATGGGTTTGATCAGTGGGCGACTTGGTGGACCGGCCAGCGGTGCTGCCGCTGCCGCAGCTCTCGACGCGTGGTATGCAACAAATGACCAAGATTGGAAGCAAAGAGATAGATCATATAACATCAAACTTCCTGTGGTAAAACACAACCTCTGAACGCCAGTAATGTAGGTGGCCCTTGTGACCACAGTCCCTTCGAAATCAATGTTTATACTCCCCGAGAAACGTCAAAGACGACTCCAAAACGCCCATTCGTCACGTCGCTTCGATGGGTCCGGGAGGCCACTCAGATCGTTCCATTCCCAAGGTATCGCCGTCATGAAAATTCGTGCCGAAATACCGTCCACCCTGCGGACGTCTACAATGCCGGACAAAGATAGTAGCTCTCGAAAGGGAAAAAAGATGTACAGAGTCGGTCGCGACACTTGCGCACGCAGGAGGGTACCGCGGGCGCGCAGTCATACCCTTCATCGCTGAGAAGACTTGTGTGTGTTCATCTCGATCGACTCGTACTGCTTGGAGGCGTGGCCATTGCTCCGGCCCCCGGCCTCGTTCTCGCTTTCCTCGGAGTGGGCATAGCGTCCTGATTCTTCGTCGTAGCCGCGCATGAGCCCTTCGCCCTCCATCTGGCCGTGGCTGCCCATGCTTGAGCGGGGGTCCGTGCTGCGGCGCGCCTGCATGCTACGGCGGGTCTGGTAGCTCGAGACCATGTCGGTTCCGGAGGCGTCAGTGGCGCGACCAGCCAGAGACTTGAGGCCGTTTGGATCGGCACGGGAAAGGTTGAGAAGATAGACACCGGTGAAAGTGATCAAGAAGCCGCACAGAAGAGAGATCGTGTTGACGGTATCGGTAGTGTTGAAGCCGGAGAAGAGAATGAAGGAGGCGCAAAGAGTAGCCGTCGTGAAAGTCACATAATAGAGGGGGTTGACGCTGCAGAGCCAGAATTAGCGATACGCAGCGATGGGACGAAGAGGAGGGGCCATACATCTGAGTGGAGAATTGACTGAGCGCCTTGTTAAAATAGTTCATCTGAGTAAGGATGCAAACCCCTGTCAAGATCATGAAGACGTAGGTGGAGGGGTGAGTGAACTGGTTGTGTCCGGCAAAGGTGAGCTTCAGCGCAATGCCAAAAGCCTTGACCGACATGACAGAGACAGAGCCAACAAGCGAGCAGATGGAAAGGTAAATCAGTGGGTTCTTTTTGCCATGGACTGGAGCAATCCTGTAGATCATGACAGTGGCGAAGACAGCGACGACCAAGCAGTACAGCAGGAAACCTAGAGACCGTCAGTATGAATGTACATGCTGGCGACAACCGCGCACGTTCAGGACTTACCAGGCTGAATGGCGTAATGGAGGATCTGGTCGATAGTCTCTATCTCCTCGTCCGGCGGGGCGTGAAGGACAATGATGATGGCCCCGAGCAGGCAGATGGCGCAACCGAGGCGCCCGAGAACACCTAGCTCCTCTCTCAAGAACTGGGAGCCAAGGACGGCACCAATCAAAACAGAGAGAGCGCCGAGAGGGGTGACAAGAATGGCGGGAGCGAAAGCATAAGCGGCAAAGTTGCAAACCTCGCCGACACCCACTGCAAAGAAGACGTCAGTTAAAGTCCGGAAACATGGGGTGGGCGGGGACTTACTTGTCGCCATTCCGAACCACCAGAGGGGGCTCCTGAAGTAGACGAAGCCATCACCGGAATATCCATGCTTTTCCTCGGCCTGAATCAATCCCTACAAACGACGCATGTAAGTCGAGTCCTGTGGTGATGACCTGGGGGCACATCGTCGTGGCCACCGCCACTGCGATGACCGCGACGGTATTGGAGGTGTATAAAGCGTACCTTCTTGGTCAAGACGAAACTCGTGCCTAGTGTGAGTGTCAGCATTGAAACCAAGGGAGGCGAGTTGCGATGGCGCCGGTGGCGGGCTATTTATGAGGGGCGATAAATGACGCGGGGACGTACCGATGGCCAAACTCGAGCACATGGCCAGAGCCAACCCAATAAATCTGCGCAACGAAAAGTCAGCCTCAAAGAACAGGAAAATAGAGCACACTGCGACGTGATAGCATGGCAAGCATCGAGCTGACCGGCGCAGAAAGGCTCAGAGGGGAGGACGGAATCGGTGGGGGATTCGTACTTGTCCTCCATGGTGTAGATGAATTGCGACGGCTATCAGCCAAGTCGCGACGAAGGCGGTAGCGGTGAGAAATTGACAAAAGGGCTGCGGGAACTCGGGGTTCGAGGCAGATGGCGCTGTCGACCTCTGGGGTGCCGCAGAAGGGTGAGGCGAGGTCGAACGGAAATTACTAGGTATTACTGGAGGGCCGGCTAAGAAAGGACAGAGAGGTCGGCGCAAACGGGCAACGAGCGTGTTGAGGTCTACGACGATGCAGAGGAGCAGTCGATGGTGTGTCGGGCGAGTGTCAAGGCACCGGGAGTTGGTATCGCATCACAGTCGGGGCGAGGAGTCGATGGCGCAGTACCAGACGGCCGAGAGAGCAGGCGCGGGGATGGCGGCGGGAGGGCCAGTGAAGCGACCTGCCGGGGAAAGGGTGGCGGATGGGCGACGTAGAAGAGATGAGTGAATGACGATGCTCCGCTGGGCAGGAGGTGGAAGGCAAAAGAGAGGCGGGTGTATGCGCGCAGAGGGATGGGGAGTCGAGATGGTTGCCCAGGCCGCACGGCGAGGCGACGAGGAGGACAAGACTGGCGGCTGGCCAGGGGCAGGACGAGGAGGACAGGCGGTTGGTCGGCGGGAAGCAGAGGTTGCTGATCGGGTGTTTTTGATTCGAGTCGTCCGAGGGGTGGTTGCGGCGGGCAAGCACAGAGCAGGCGGTGCTTGGGTAGGCGGGCTGTATGAGAGTTGAGGCTGTCTGTGGGCGGCCGGAAATGCGAGAGAATCGGGCGAGGTCAAGGTCAGGTGTGTACGGTACGGGCAGTAGACTAGTCGGGGCGAGTTGATCAAAGAGGTGATGACAGTACTGGGCTAGGCCAGCCAGGGCTCCGTCTTGCTGGGGTCAACCTGGACCAACGTGGGCGATCCAATGTGGCGCAGGGAGCGGGCGAATGCTTGCTGACTGCGTGTGTGCGTGTCCTCGTACTCGCTCGGTGCCCGCACGGCTCTGTGACGGCCGGTGTATTGTGCCAGTAGGTTTTTCTCGTGGTGCGATTGAAAATAGAACACGGAATGCCAGGAGAAGCTCCACGGATGGAGAGGAACACGAGTAGATACCTCCAGACCTCCAGAAGACGTCTCGGGGGGCGATGACCCTACGAGACCTCGACCGGCAGCTTAGGCACTCGTCTAATTTAGTACACATATGTACCTTCCTAGGTTACCTCTGCTTCCTGCTCGTGCTGCGGCTGCATCTCCAGTGCGAGTTGACACTTCTCGCGGCATCGACACGGAGGCAGTAGCCCAGTCTCGTCTTTTTTGGCAGGCGCAGGCGCCCAGATGCGAGTACCAATCGATCAGGTAGATACCTAGATACCTTTGTCGCGTGCGCGGGCAGCCATGGGCGTGACCTAGTACGGCACTGGAGTACCTACCTCAAGCACTCACCCTTCGTCGCGTCGCTTGGAAGGGGCCAGATTTCTCGTGTGAGCAGACCTGCTCATCAGTGCCTTGCATCTGCATTGGACGTCGGTACTCGCCGCTGCGCCCCAGCCCCGTCTCGCCCACCACGCGGACCGGCGGCTCGGTACTTGCAGCGTTTGCGCCTGGGCAAATGGATTCGCACTACGGAGCAAGGTACATGTACGGAATCTGGACACATCCAGCGCAAGCGGGCTTGCGGGCTGGGCCTCGACAGCTTCTGCGGGTACCTCCTGATGGGCCCGTCCACCGTCGCGCCACCGGATCTTGGCGACTGACAGGAACTCATAGGGAGCCCTGCACGAGGCGGGTTGGGGAGGTACGAGTACTCGGGCACTTCTAAGCTACGAGTGCATGTACCTAATAAAGGGCTTGGATGGAAGAAGTCCGACCTCCTGAAAGTCGGCGGCGTTCACACGCGTCTTTGCACGAGCCAATGATAAATGCCAGGTACCTACCTACATTAGCCCGAGGCACAGGTAGCGAAGCACTGACTAGAAGGTACCTCTAAATTGACAGGACAGATCTCAGCGTCTCATCAGTGTCTTTGTCACGTTCGGTCCGCATAGTACTCGCACCAGACTTTATCGGCCAGTACCGTCGGCTCCAGTTCGGAAAGCAATTCGAGTCTCTGGATTGCAATAGGGCTCTCGCCAAGTCCATTTTCCTCGCGCATTTGATGACTGAGGGTAGGTACCTACCGAGTACTCGTACTCTGTAGGCACGGAAGGCACGGTGGCGACCAGGATGGCCGAGGGGTCCCGGAAGGTCTCAGGTTGCTCAGTTGGGACTAGCGGCCCCCTGGGACGGGCTTCTCCCCCGAGTTGGTGGGCGGGACATGTACCGATATGCTCAGTTGGGTGAATTTCAAGTACGCAGATGCTTTTCAGCTTAGGTTACGAGTATCTGGTACGAGAAGAGGTGCTTCGTGGGCCTGTTCAATCATTGATGAGAGCAGTCTTGAGTGAAGCATCGGACCAAATCCCAGTGATTGAGGCCAGATCTACGTGAGGCATGTGGCACTAATCGAGCGAAGAAGCATCTTGGACAAGAGTGTCAATTCGGGTTCTCGTAACACCAGTTTACCGTTGAGAAACGTCCGTCACTGCATGGGCTACAGACGTCCACTTCCAATTCCGGCTTCTGCTCGATGAGAGTACGAGTAATCACGGAAGACCTTCGCGTCAGCATCATCTGCAGCCCACACTCGCCACCCTTCATCATACAGTATGGGTGTCGTTACAGTATATGTACTCGTATGGGCTCTTGGCCATACAGGTTGGAGGAAAGTGGCCAGATCTCCAGAGTCGGAATGCGCCTTTGACAGTCCGCGAGTCGTCGGTCATCTGCACCACGGCACAAGGACATGTACGCACATCTTTGGGATGATCGGAGTGGGTAGGTGGATGTACGTAAAGGTACATGTGATACACTTCGGCGCCTAGTACGAGTACTGGGAGTACCCGAGCACGTGTTTCCGATCGCTCTGAGGCACTGGAGAATACATGTACTCGTACCTAATAAGGCACTGCTGGTCCGGGATACGAACACTTTTCTCTCCTATCCGTACGCGTACTTCTGGGAATTCGCGACGTATGTGACTGGGACGAGTGAGGTCTACGAGTAGGAGTAATAGGCGAAAACTTGACGGTTACGAACGCCAGCCCAGGCTCCGTAAAGATCTAGTCGTACGAGTACTCGAACTCGTAGGGTATCGTCGTCACCTACGTGACTTGGCGACCCAACCCCTGCCAGTCGCAAGGCCGGTGCCCCTAGCGGGAATATCGCGGTCCACCGCCGCGGCACCGGCTGTCTTGATGAAGTGCACTACATGTCACTGGAGTACCTGCCTCCCATATGATAGGTACCTTACACGCCCACGTACCCAATACCAGTATCCCGCAACTTCCATTGTACCTAAGGTGTTCATGGTAGCCGGGTGGGGGTGGACGCGCGTTCAAGTCTACTCGTACCTTGGGTATCCAAGCCACGAGCTGGCACCTCGTCGTCGACACCCGATTGCACCGCCGATGCATACGAGTATTGACCACGTTGAGGAGGCACGTAGACTGGCTTGCATCGCCGTCTGCCCTCTCCTTGTGGAAGAGCTTGCCGATCACCACACTGGCGCCCGACGGGTGGGCAAGTGGCAATCCTCCAGCCATCCAGCCTTCCATGATGGCAACTTTGTTACCTTAGTCCAGCCCAGGACGCGGCATCGAACGGCGCCAGAAGGACCGTCCTGCCGGTCCGCGTGGCAACCATGAAGCCTTATGCTGGCCGCCATGCCGTCATTGGCTGACCTCGGACGGGACGGCCGCGATCCTTCCACCTACACGCCAAGTTCGGTGAGATCCGAGAGAATTCGTTCCATGTTAGGTACATGTATTGACTGGCGGCAATATTTCCTCGTCTCCGGCAGAGGGCCTGTTTCGCAAATCTGAAGTACGAGTACTCGCACTTTACACGTACTCCGTGATGATCCATCCTCGTTAGTGGAGCTGTGGCCCCCTCGGCAGCGCTCCGGGCTCCGGTCCGGGTGCTCGTACGCGCGTGCGGTGGTGCGGCGCCGGCACGGGGCCGTACCTGCATCCATCATCTTCAAGGGTACGACGCAGCCCATTGCGCGCGGGCATCAGGGGCGCTGGCCCTGTGCGACGGCGACGGGCCAAGCTCGGAATGCGTCAAGGCTTTCTACGATGGCAAGACAGGTACATCTGGACTAGACTTGTCCGCGGCATAGGGGAAACCCATGATATCGCTATCCACATAAAAAATTACATATGTATCCTCAACATACAAATCACTCAATTCAGTCAATGGTGCCGTCAATAAGGTATGTATCAATATGTGTACTCGTCCTGGTATCAATTATCATACCTGCAGTGCTCGAATTGTGCAGGTAATTTGTCATTTGATGTTTGAAGCATTTGATGTCGACATGGAGTAGGTACATGCATCGCCGGGCCTAGCAGTACGGGTACATGTAATGCAGTACTCGTACCCGTTTCGGAAACGGCGCTAGGAAACAGATTTGCCGCAGGAGAAAACCTAAAACACGACGCTGCCCCGCGGCCCTCCTCCACGCGCCTGCCCGTGGTCAAGGGAACACACAAACCCCGGCAGCTAAGACGGTGGGCGAACGAGAGCACAGACAACCGCAAGCGAAATACGTGGCAGACCACACCCTTGACTCAAGCCTCCCTCTCCAGACCCCCTTTTGCTCCCTATGATACCAGAATCGCCGGGCCTCGCGGACCCAAGGTAGTCCGGAAGCAGGTGCCGCACACTCAGGACACAGCTGTGTCGGTGTCTATCCTCAATCTACATAAGGGGGTGATATTCTGTGTCCGCACCAGCAAGGACCCACGGGCTATACAACTTCCAAGAACGCGTGCGCACGCGACAAGCACAAATGGATAGGTTAGGTAGGTAGGTAGGTAGGTGAGAACGCGAGATGGCAGACGACTCGCCGCCATCAGCCCTACGAACCTCACCGACTCGGCGCAAACGCGTCGGGGCATCACGTTGCACAACGCCATCGGCTCGCCCCGTTACGCGCCACTGCTGACGTCTAAATGCCAGTCGAGCGCGCGCGGCGCGAGATGCTGGCGTGCTAGTCAGTCAGACGCATATCCGATAGCAATTACAACGTCCACGCAGGCATCTGTCATGACGTCGTTTGAGGTGGGACGGTCACCGAAGAGAAGGGCAGGAAACGCATAGAAAAGGAAATGAGGACGAACGCGTCAGAGGGGAAACCAGAAAAAAAGACGCCGGTGCTGGCGCCGTCACTGCATCGCTTTCGTGCCAGTGGATATTCGCGGCAACGCTCCGTTTCCCACGGGTTAGCCCCAACGGCTTTTTAATCTCTTTCCTCTTCGTCAACGTCCGGAAATTGAAAAGACAGCACCTGTGCAGGACAAAGCCAGAAAACGGGGACGGATGTCGTAGTTTCGCACTGGCGCGCGGCACCTCTCCTCTTTGTTTTAGCCCGGTTTTTCTTCTGCCCTGCCCCTCTCGTCCACCCCCTCTCTGATCGCGTGTTCCCACCGCGTCCTCGCCCGTCCGCACAATCGGTCAGAACGTGGCTTACTTGTAACGGGGTTGAAGGAGCATGCGCGTCCAGCACAACCTTCCAAGCGTGGCTTACGAGTATACGATCGCATGATATCACGGCTCTTCTCATTGACTCTTTCGTTGCGAAGCTCATTTGCGCTTGGAAGAGTGTGTCGTACTCGTTGTGATCTCAACACCAAAGGGCCGGAGCCAGTCTACGTGAAGACGGAAGCGGGGCAAAGATCAGTCATATTCAGTCCGTCTACGCGGATAAAGCTCATGCAGGAAAGCCCACCGAGAACTAGTACGGCAACAGGCTGCTCGGGTTTCCTCAAGACAGTCCGCGCAATTAGGGCTAGACCGGCAGCCTGGCTCCGTCTCTTTGCTCGACAACTCGGAATGTCGGTTACTCATGCTAGAACCGAGACGCATTGGTAACAAAGAGCTTGTACTCTAAGAGAGAGGCAGATTTCAAACTGCCACCCTCTTAGGTCCGGAGCCGATGCATACCGAATGCCGCGGGGTTCTGCAACTCGAGCTCGCTTGATACACCGTGAAATCTTATGATTCCTCAAACTCCAGCTGTACGCAGACCGCATCCGTCTCCATCTGCCAATGGCTGGAGGCTCGTAGAAAAGGGGGGTATCCGGGAAAGTCAAAGACGCCAAATAAATACAGAAGAGCCATAAGATGTCATGTTCGGCCTTGTTCGGAATTGTGTCTCTTGGGAAAGGTTAGTTAGTGGCCGCAAGTACTCACCAGCTGGGCCATGGCAACATTCACTACTGGCGTCGGCTATTTGTTGAAATGGTTAGTACATTGTAGGACGGAAAGCCCGTCCGCAAGAATCTCCGGTCGGTTCGGCAAAGGGTGGCTGCCAGCAATGTGTCCAAGTAGGGCACCCGCAACTTGTCAAGATGGAGTGGGACACGGGATGAAAAAGCATTCGAAGGCGACGTCGCGGAACCCCGTGATCAAGATCGGTGACGCTTGACATCTGGAGGCCAGTTAGCTGGGAGTGGTCTGACTGAAGGGACTTTCAACATACCAATCTCGCTGCCCTGGTCTTCACCATCCTCGATATCAGATCGATTGCGTTTGCCATGAGCCGGTGACACTTGTGCTGGCTGTTGGGTAGCTGGGGTCTCGCTCGGTTCCTCGTTCTCGGATTCCCACGTAATCTCATCATCCACAGGCACTTGCAGAGCGTCTGTGTCGTTTACTTGGTCGTTTGGGTCGGCTCCGGTTTTCTCCTCTTCGTCTTCGGAGTAGTCGATGACATCGTTATTGTCCCCGTTCAAAGTGGCAGTCGCACTAGTCTGCCCAGAGCCCAGACCGTCAGGTCCCTGTTGATCAAGAGTGGCTTGCAACAGACCCTCTACGCTCTGTTCGTGGTGCTTTTCCGGGGACGCCCTCGAGTGGCCCTGTTGTGTCTGGTTGTCGTTTGATTGGTCTTGAGCGGAAACATCGTTAGCTTGCGTGGTCGAATTTGATCTCATGAGCACACAAATGAGCGAGGAATATGAGGCTCCATGATCTGGATGGTCTTTCGCCGCACCGCATCGATCAAGTGCTGCGTCGAAACATCGATCGCATTGGCAATGTGTGACTCCGTAGCCACGACAGTGTGAATTGGAAGTAAAAAGGAAGGGTGGTTTACCCTTGTCGACTGCCGCGATGTTGCCATCGGGCTCAGACAGATCAAAAAGGTCGTCTTCAGCTTGATCCGCTGCGTCTCCAGTAGTTTCGGCCACGACGTCTGCTGAATCGCCGTGATAGTCACCTGTGTTCTCCGCACCAGCATGTGCTTGCTCTCCAGCCTCGTCGGCATGGTCTTGGAAATCGGCGTTCTCGATGGAATGCCCCTCATCGTCGTAACGTTCTTCGACGTCATCTTCGTCTGGGTTGTACTCTCCATGGTGACCTTCTCCACCGGCTGCATGACCGGCTTCCACTGCCTCATGACCGATGTCAAAGCTTGCCTCATCATGAGCAAAACCATTATTTGCGACCTCTTCGTCATCTGGCAATGGGGATGAAGAGTTGCTTCGACTAGGTAGCCCGACAGTTTCAAGGGGGGGAGTTGATTCACGGTAGACCGCGATCTCAGAAAGGCCTCGGCCAGCCTTGGCACTATCAAACAGGGCGGAAAGTCGCTGTTGACAGCTCGGTCTCACCATGAGATAGGTGTATAGATCGGTGGTGGAATCCGTTTCATCATTCTTCACGAGGTCATCGTAGAGTCGAACCATGTGTCCAAATGTGTACTGGTCAAGGAACTTGGGCGTATAGGACTCGGAAAATTCCAGTCCGAGCCCGTCAACGTGCATGACGAGCTCATCGAGAGGAGAAACTTCCTCCGAGATGACCTCTCGTAGACTGGACAGGAAGCCAGAGAGCGGAAGGTCCAGAGCCGCCACATCTGACAGGAAGTATTGGTTGGGATCATCATCCTCAGACTTGGCAAAAAGCCTGTAGTCTGTCTCACCATACGAAATGAACATTTGATACCGCCCAACGATGGCGGCTGCATTCTCTGGATTGGCGTCGTTTGATGGCTCCTCATCAGCATGGGCAGTATCCTCAGCCCACTCGTCATGATCATTCTGGCCGGCGTCATCGGCCTCATTGAATGCGTCATCAGCGGCATATTGCGAAGTGTTGTCCTGATCATCATTCTCTTCATTCTCCTGAAGTTCTTCAGTCTCGCCTCTCGCGCCAGAGTCAGTGCCGTCGTTGGGCATCTCGGAGCTGACGTGGCTTTCGTCAAGAAAATCGCCGGAGGCTGTGGCTTCATCGCCACGCGAAGACGGAGCATCGGCATCACCCGTTTGCTCAGGCTTCTCTCCCGTGTTGTCGTGCGAACCATTATCCTCCTGCGTTTCCTCAACGGAGTCTTGGGTCGTGGGCTTGGTCGACTGATCCGCTTCGGCACCGGCATTCCAGTCAATCTCATCGTTGGCCTCAGTATCGGCACCGGCATCAGCATCGACAGAATCCGCGGTTCCCTGAACTGCTGGGCTGTCTTGTCCGTGGCCCTCCTCGGGCGAAGTCTGAGATCCTTCGTCGCCATGGACTGCCGTCTCGGGGTCCGCCTGAGCACCCGTTGCGTCAATAGACTCTATGGCTGCCTGATCCGTTCCCAGTGCTGACAAATTCGCGCCTTCAGTTGCAGTTGAAGCTGCGATAGCAACGTGAGAGTCGACTTCTTGTGCGGCATAGTCTTTGACATCCGTACCGGCCAGTGACATGTCTCCCTCTGCATCGGGGAGTGTAGCGAGCGGGTTCGTGTCCTCTTGCCCGTTGCCGATGCCGATGCCAATATTGGCTCCCATGGCCGAAGTAGAAAGATCTTGCACCTCTTGTGAAGCTTGCTGTGGTTCAGCGAGCCCAGCTCCAGGCCACATGCTTTCTTCGTCGAGACCGCCGATGTCAATCTCTATATCGTTGGCAACAGATGCGGTAGCCTCGCGGTGGTTTTCATCATCGGCATCGATCATGCTGTAGGATTCGTTGTCTCCATCGACATCGCCATCATCCATCATCTCATCTTTTGGGTCCATGTTGAAGACGGTCGCGTCTTGGGCTTGGTCGAAATCTGTGAGCTCAAGGTCTTCATCGGGCTGGTCGGCGCCAAAGTCGATATCGATATCGATGTCCTCGGAGAACCCCGGCTGGCCAAGGTCGGTCATGATCTCCATGTCCTCGGCCGACATGATGGCGTGTTATTGGGCAGAGTGGCCCGGTTATCGATATGAAAAGAGTTCTGGTACAGCAGGTGACGAAGCTGTCCGTAGGGAAAAGACGAATGGATTCGGCAGCCTCGACGTGAGCGTACGAAGGCTCAGGGCTTGAACAAGCCCCGGTGACGCTAAGACGACGCGACAGAGTCGAACCTGGTGCGTGAGGTCCCTGGAGAGTATCGGGAGTCGATGCGCGTGGACGAGACGTGAGATGGACACGGGGGGAGTCGGGCTTCGGGAGCGGTGCGAATGTGTTGAACTGGTGGCAGCTGGGTAGATCGAGCCAACATTTGATGGGGTTGGGAGAGAGAGGTGGCGGCTGATGATGCGGACGGAAGGTTCAGCAGCGAAGTAGCGTTTGTGTGCCAGGACAAGGCAGGCTTTTGAACAGTGTGCCAGGCCTTACGTCGGAATCAGCGCGAGCAGGTGACAGGCTGGTTGGAATGGGGGGACGGAATGATGAGGTGGTGTCAGGTTGGCTGCAGTATATGTACCTCCAAGAGCCGGATTCAGGGCTGGACAGGGCTTGCAGCTGGGGAGCGCGGAACCGCCGTAATGGTGGATGGAGGGTGACGCGAATGCGGCTTGAGGTCGAGGTGACGATGAGGATCAGCTTGCGAGATTGGGGCGTCGAGGTTTGGTGCTCGGCCGCGGCAGCTTTGCGACTGGCGAAAACCTTGGTTCACGCATGCGTGCCCCGTGCTCCGTTTTTTAACTTTATGGTAGCTCCCATCGGATCTGTCGCGGGTTCTATGGAGAAAGCGCGGGTCCAGTTATCCTGGTACGTCCTGGATGCCAGTGCAGATGCTCTGCTCGTACCTCACGTATACGTGCGCGATGCACCAGAGAGCTGCAGACGCGAGGTAAGGTATCGTTAATGGATCCAACGCTGGTGTAGGTCTGGAGCTGCTACTCGTACCTGTAGGAACATCCAGCCTGGCTCTCATACAGGTGCGGATACATGGATGTGGTGGGCATCTCCTACTCCGTAAAACCTACATACATGCCTCTACATGTAGTCAAGCTGGAGCCGTAATACATGTAGCCTCTAGTGCTGTAGGTTCCTCCAGCTTTCATTAGAACCAAGTACCAGAGCCAGACCTAGAGCCCCCTTCCCGGGGATGAAGGCCCTGAAAGACAGGCGATCGGCTACCTAACCTCCAGCCTGACCTTGGAAGTGGCCCCATCGACCTCCGAGGGTGACTCTACATCCATGCCCTGGGCTACAACCGTCCCTGAGGTACTCCCGCCGTACACTCGAACAGTTATAAAAAGTACATGTAACAGTACTTATCAAGCTTCCCGTCGAAGGGCCAAATCGTAAGTAGCCGGCCATCATGAGCAAGTACCTCACACGCCCAAGACCCGTCACTGACCTACCACATTAGGTACCCGCCGCCACAGCCCTGAAGGCTGACAGCAGTGCACCCATTGGCGGGACAGCTGGCCCTTCGCCATCATCGCCGCCGCCGCTCGAACATCCAGCACCTCGCCCACATCACCCACCTGCTTCCCCTGACGAGGGTCCGTCTGCGCATCCCACCAAGCTTCACCCCAACGTCTCGTCACGTTCAGTTGCTCCGCTTCTAGCAGTGTGCAAAGGCAGACCCGGCTCCCCAGGCCTCTTCGCCCCCGTCGTCTCGACAAAATGGTAACATCTTACCCCCCACTCTCGCCCTCAAGGCCGGCGCCCCCTTCACCGTCGTTTGTCGTTTGTCGTTTGGACTTATGCCCTCGCCATCACTGCCACACCCGCGTCCGACTCTCATGGCTGCTGACACGCCAGGCAGGTTATCTTGGCCGCTTCCATCTGCACTCGCGGAGGCAAGGCTGTCCTCTCGAGGCAGTTCCGCGAGATGCCCCGATCCCGCATCGAAGCCCTGCTCGCCTCTTTCCCCAAGCTCGCCGACGCCGGCACCCAGCACACCATCGTCGAGCAGGACAGCGTCCGCTTTGTCTACCAGCCTCTCGACGAGCTCTACATGGTTCTCATCACCAATCGCCAGTCCAACATTCTCCAAGACATAGACTCCCTCCACCTCTTTGCCCAGCTCGTCACCAGCACCTGCCGAAGCCTCGACGAGTCCGATATCCTGCGCAATGCCTTTGAGCTGCAGAGCGCTTTTGACGAGATTGTCACCCTCGGCTACCGCGAAAACCTCACCATCAGCCAGATCAAGACCTTTCTCGAGATGGAGAGTCACGAGGAGCGCATCCAAGAAATCATCGCCAGGGTACGTGCTACTCCCAGGCCACCGTCGAGTCACTTCTGTATTCGCTGCCTGTGGTCGATATATCGTCTCCAGGTACTAACTTTGCGTCCCTTCCACAGAACAAGGAGCTCGAAGCCACCGAGGAGCGCAAGAGGAAGGCCAAGCAGCTCGAGCTGCAGCGCAAAGAGTCTGCCAGGTCTGGCCGGCCTGCCCCCCGGACGCCCCAGTACCCGACCTATACGCCGCCCACTCGTCCCACTCCTGCCGATACATACGACTCTTATGAGGCTGAAAAGAACAAATCGCACAAGTATTGCTGCCCGCGCGCGCTCTCCGCCCCTCTGCAACAGCGCTGACCTCACAAAACAGGATGCCTTCGATGAAAGGCAAGGGTATGCAGCTGGGCAAGAAGTCCAAGACGACCGATATGTTTGAGCGCGTCCGAGGCGACATGGGTGCCGAGGTCGACGACACGCCTCTTGTTCCTGTTGCTGCCAGCCCCGCTGCCGCGGAGCCCCCAGCCGCGCGCATGTCTGCTACCATGGACCGCGACGCCATTCACGTCACCGTCAACGAGGCCATCACCGCCAAGCTGTCTCGCGAAGGCGCCCTTAACTCCCTGTCCGTCAGCGGAGATCTCAGTCTGCGTATCTCAGACCCCAGCCTCACGAAGGTCAAACTGAACCTGGCCGCCAATGCCAGCCACGGCGCTCAGTTCCGCACCCACCCCAACGTTGACCGCGGCTTGTTCACCAGCTCCAAGGTCATTCAAATGAGCAACGCGGCCCGCGGGTTTCCCGTCAACAACTCTGTCGGTGTCCTGAGGTGGCGCGCCACGCCCAAGACGGAGGACACGAGCGCCCTGCCCATCAGCTTCACGGTCTGGGTCAACAAGGGCTCTGGTGGCAACTACACCATGACTGTGGAGTACGAGCTTACGGGCGGCGACGAACTCCGGGATGTGACGGTTCAGATCCCGTACGCCGGCAGCGAGCCGTCGGTATCGAGTCTGGACGCCATCTACGAGGTTTCCGGCGATAGCTTGGAGTGGTCTATTGGCACGGTCAACGAGGAGAACGGCAACGGTGCCTTTGAGTTTGAGGCGCAGGCTGACGACGAGAACGAGTTCTTCCCGATGCAAGTGCGGTTCTCGAAGACGACGCCCTTCATTGATGTCGACGTGAGTTCAATCATCATGACCCTCCCCAGCCGCAGATTCCGGTCTAACAATAAGCAGGTCACGTCTGTTTCATTAATAGAGGAGAGCGAGGAGGTTACCTTTTCCAAAGATATCAAGTCCGTGGCGGACTCGTATTTGGTTGAGTAATCTGAGCGGGTTAGAGGCGCACGTGATCATGATAGCGAGAAACGGGCAACTGGGCATGAAAAAGGGTCTGAAGAGAGGTCATTCTGATAGATTCTGCAAAATCAATATGCCACTTGAGCACACAGCAGGCGGCCGTGATATGAGGGAAATGCCGCTTCCGGGGCTTCAACCCGCCGAATCGAAAAACACCACAAGCCACACTGTCATTTGGCGGTGTGATCTGCGAACCTATTCCGCGCACTGGTGGGTGTGAGAATTGCCTGGTACTTGTACGCTACGCACCCAAGCCCCGAGAATCGTGAAGAATGTAGTGGCGGCGGCTGCGCCCCTGCGCTCGAGTATCGTACTGGGGAAGATACAGTGCTAACATGCAAAAGACACTGTATTTGTACCCCTCCAAACCCCTCCAAGCCACCAGTCTCAAGCTCTGTCCCGTACAGTGTGGCTTACCGGACCTCGCGCGCGCCTGCCGCGTCTCCAGCAACATTGGGAGGTATGTACGAGTACAGGGCATGGAAGTGCTTCGGTCTGTGTTCCACGATCAAAAGACCCTACCCAACCCATTCGGCCCCGAGGTTCCAGTCACTCTGCTACATACCTGCGCAACGGCAAGCTAAGGATGGTGGTGCTCTTGGCTGGCCCCAGCCTTTAGCCCAACCAGCATGCCCGACTCTATCGAGCTGCGGCTCTTTGGCGAGAATCGGCTCGACCCCAAGCCTCACGACGGCCTCCTGACGTACAGCCCCAGCGTCGAGCTGTCTGCCAGAGCTGCCGGGCCTAACACGCTGCAGATATGGCGCTCCAACGGTCAGACAGTCGCTAAGAGCAGTCAGCGCGGCGAGCGCGAGAGCGTCCAGGCTCTGCGCTGGAAAGCCGACGGTGCGTCCCGCCGTGCCCCCCCCCCCTCTTCCCTCCCCTTCTCTCGTCGGATCAGCACATCCCAAGACCTCCGCTTCATACTGACAGCCGCGTCAAGGCCAGTTTCTTGCAGTCGGTTGGAGCGATGGCGTCGTCCGATTGATGGGCCTCGAGACCAGCAAGGCCGTCCACCAGATGCCTGTCTGCGAGGCCGGCAAGACCCGTATAACCTGCATTGGGTGGACATGCAACAATGTCGGGAAGCGCCTCTCGAACTCCAGAGGTCAGGCTAGCGGGGCAACGTGGGAGAAGCTTGCCTCCGGCGTCTTTGGCGCCAGCGACCACGGCGCTCTGGTCGACTTGCCTCGGGAGCTGGCCTTCCTCGAGGTCGAAACCGCGCTGCCCAAGCTCAGCCCTCTCCCAGCTTCAGGGGGGTCTGGGTAAGCCCATCTGTTCCTGTCTCCGGGACACGTGCTTACCTGCCTACCTGATTCAGCGACGACATGTTCGTATTCACAACCAGGGCGTCGCTGGAATTCATGTTCCGTCCCTTCTCGCCCCGCGACAGCGACCGGGTCGATGTCATGATAGTCGGCACCGACGACGGGCGCGTGCACCTCAGCATCTATGACTCTTTCGTCATAGGAAGCTTTGCATACAATCTGAGCTCTTCGGTAGGCTCGGCTTCGGCTCTTGAGCTCTGCAGCCACGCATCCCACCCCGACTTATCCACGCATAGCCTCCTGTTCAAGCCCGCAAACGAGCGGGCCTCCAGGGCTGTGTATCTGGTCCCTCTAGATCTCACCTTTATCCACTCTTCGCCTGAAACCCTCTCACTTCTTGCCTCCAAGATTACGACCTTGCAAAAGCTCCTGAGATATACCAAGCAGGTCCAGGTCCAGATGATGAGCGAATGGCAATCGACTCAAGAACTGCCCAACCGCTTCCTCAATAGCATCACCGAGACACTCAAGGAAGCAGGGAGCTATGGCGACATGGGCATTGCCCAGGCATTGTACCACACCGTGGTCACAGGTCATACGTTCCCGGAGGTTAAGGAATGGCTTGTGGACCAACTTGCAGAAAGAGTCGGTATGCCCCACCACGCTCTGATTCTTCACGGCTGACAATGGACCATAGGGACACAAACGCTGGGATAAGGCTGTTGTCGCCGGACTTCAAACCCTTCGCGGTCTGGTTCACGAGAATTTCTTGCCCGCACTCGAACGGATTGGCATATTGCTCAGCCGGCTTCTAGGTATAGCCAGGTTTCACGAATCCAAAGATGAGATAGGGTTCACCAGCTCGCAAATCACACGAATCATGGACGTCGTATCGTGTCTGATGATGGCGGGCAACAAGATCCTCTTGGTGGTCATGGAAGAATTGGAGCTGTTCCACAGCTTCTCGTCATGGTTGCGTCATGAGATTGACCGGTTGGCGTCGTCATCGGCATCTGATGAGCTCACCGAGAAGGAGGCGACCATGGACCATGGCAAAGTCCTGGCATACATTCAGAGATACATGCTTGCCAGCCCTATCCGACATTATTTGAGCAGCGTTTCGAAGGAGGATGCCGACAGCTACCGGGAACAAGCCGACAACGGAACGTCTCTTCTGGACATGCTGGATCAACATGTCAACAAGCTTGAAAGCGGAACGTCCACGTCGGCTGGGTTCTCTCAGGTTGACTTCCTGCGGACGTACCTTGACACCAAGGCTGAATCTGTCTTTGAGGGCATTGCAGAGGCCGAGAAACGATGCGTTCGCTTTGGCAATGCCACCAGGATTGAGATGACACAGATCATCAGCAACTTTGACATCAAAATGTTGGCGGCTCGAGAACAGGTAAGACAGCGACATCAAATACAACGATAACAACGCCCGCGGGAGCTCGAAAGGCTGACCGATCAGGATAACACCAAAAGCTTGGCGTTCACGGCCTTGGCCGTAGATACCGAGGATAGCAATGGTGAGTTTCACGCAACTAAGATGCAGCAATGACTGACTCGACTGCAGTATACATATTCAGGACAGCCATCGACCTTGTCAACGGCATCAGCGGAGAAACGTCAACCATGGTGTCCTGCTTATCTCTTGGAGACGGCAAGATACTCGACCTGAAGTTTCTATACGAAGATAGCCTGCTTGTGCTTTGGGCTTCAAGAGGTATGACTGCGTAGATTCATCCCACGCATGCGCGTGCAGTCAGGCTGACTATCTTCTCAGACAAGAATGACCCCCTGCGGATCATCAGAATCCCGCACCAGTCCGGAGACCTGGGATACCAAGCGTATGAAGCGAATGCACCCGTCTCAGCCCAGTCTCTGAGCAATGCGCAATTGACGAGCCTGTTCGTGAATTTTACCGTTCCGTGCGAGCCGGGCTTCACACCGGTGCAGATGGAGGTCAAGGAAGCCAGCTCGGAAAGAGGCGCCTTGCCGCCCAGAGTCTGCTTGCTGGGCGGTGACCAGCAGACCTATAAAATCTTCGCACTCCCAGAGGACCCTTTCGAATCGACTGGGCCGGCGAACCAGAGCGGGGGCGGGGACGCGATGGGGTGAGGTTATGGAGGAGACTGCCCCGGCGTATCTTGTGTACGTGGGTTGAATCTTGACGGAGCGTGGCCACTCGCTGGTTCACATGAATTACGTTGCACGTAAATGTCGCGATAAACATTGACGCGGTCTAGACGCATTCCAACGAAACCACATTGATCCCTTATCACACATCACGAACGCAAAATCACAGAAATCAGAGCAGTTTGATCACACGGCGAATGCAACTACCCGACCCTTCTATCCCTATGAGTTTCTCCCTTCGAGGGGCCCCCTCAACTCCTGCGCGGCTCATGCATTAAACCCCTTCAGCCGCTCTTCCGCCGAGACCACTCGCGCAGCACATTCTTCTGGATTTTGCCCGTGCTGGTCTTGGGCAGGTCGTCGACCACCTCGACGTCGCGCGGGACCATGAAGCGGCTGATGGCGGGCTGGGCGCGCGCCCAGTCGATCAGGGACTCGGGCCTGTCGCGGAGCGTTGCTGTTGTTGTTGCTGTTGTTGTTGTGGTTGTTTCCGCAGTCGCTGTCGTAGTGACGCTGCTGCTGCTGCTGCTGCTGCTGCTGCTGCTGCTGTTGCTGCCCGAGTCTCCCTCCCTCCTCTTGACAGTGACGTAGGCCTTGGGCCGCTCGCCCCAGTGCTCGTCGGGCACGGCGACGACGCCCGCCTCGAGGACCTCCGGGTGCTGCACAAGCATGCCCTCGAGGGCGACGGAGGAGATGTTTTCGCCGCCTGGGAGTGGACGCGGTCAGTCGATTACTTATCACTCTAATCTATCTCCCTTTTCCCAGGGTAGATTGGTAAAGAATGTCTTTTCTTTCGTTCCTTACACGGAGAAGGGATCGGGGCAGCCGGGACAAGAAATATGGAGAGAATGAAGGACAAGGAAGGGGGGGAGAATAAACGCACCACTGATGATGATGTCCTTGGAGCGGTCCTGGATCTGTGCGCTGCCGTCCGGGTTCCAGACGGCCAGATCGCCCGAGTGAAGGGCGCCGCCGGCGAAGAGGCGGCGGGTCGCCTCTGGGTTGCGGTAGTAGCCTTGGGCGCAGATGTTGCCGAGGAAGACAATCTCGCCGAGCTCGCGGCCGTCGCGGGCCACGTCGACCAACTCGCGGCCGTTCGGCCCCTCTGCCGCGTCGTCCTCACCCAGCGGCTTGACCACGCGAATGGGCAGGCTGGTCAGGAAGCCGTGGCCCTGGCGCGCCATGAGCGCGTAACGCTCCGCGTCCGGTAGCGAGTCCCAGGCGGGAAGCGGGTAGCCCTTTGTGATGGGACCGTAGGTCTCAGTCATGCCGTACACGTGGACTGGGTGCAGGTTGATGTTGGTCTATTGTTTTTTTTTTAGTCAAGTCAGTCCAATTTGAGTCGAG
Organism: Hansfordia pulvinata; assembly: GCA_006538405.1. NCBI lineage: Eukaryota > Fungi > Ascomycota > Sordariomycetes > Xylariales > Hansfordia > Hansfordia pulvinata. Next base: position 1,093,753 of record BJKQ01000008.1, on the reverse strand, counting down.
GAAATAAGGGTGTTCTGTTTCCGGAGACCGGGGGGGACTGACCATCTGCTCGAAGAGGTGAGCGGTCGGAGGGCTGGCGGCGACGGTGACGCGGACGGGGTTGGGCAGGCGCTCGGCCTCGGGGCGGCGCACAGCAGCGTGTTGACGGTGGGCGCGGCGTTGAAGTGCGTGATGCGCTCCTCCTTGAGCAGGCGCCAGATGAGCGGGTAGTCGATCTTGCGCAGGCAGTAGTGTGTGCCCCTGACGGCCGTGACGGCCCAGCTGGAGAGCGGGCGGACAAGGGAGTGGTTAGCCGGCCGGAGAACTGGTCCTTTTTTTAAAAAAAAAAAAAAAAAAATTCTGCTCGCATCGCGGCATTGCAACTCACGGGAACGTCCAGCCCATCGCATGGAACCTGGGAGTTGTTCTAGTCAGTTCGCAGTACGAAGAAAGAGGAAGCAAAAAGGGGGTGGGGGGGCGGAGGCAGAGCCAGTGTTGGCACTCACATGGGAAGCGTCCAGAGATATCTACAACGTCCGTTGGGGACGTTGAGGCCGGACTCGACAATGTTGCCGAGGCTGGCGAGGTACGCGCCGCGGTGGGTGTAGACGCAGCCTTTGGGGCGGGAGGTGGTGCCCGAGGTGAAGGGGATGGCGAGCATGTCGTCCTCGGACGCGCACTGCGACTGGAGGCCCGCCCAGCCCTTGGACCCGCGCGCCCGGTCCTGCTCGAGGCCGTCGCGGATCGCCGCGTCGAAGGGGCCCTCGGCGCCGTCTGTGTCCTGCAAGATGCGTGTCAGCACAGGGCCATGTCTTTTTCTTTTCTTTTTTCTTCTTTCTCCGCCGAAGCTGGGAGGGGGGAATGGAGAGGGGAGAGGACGGCGTGCTTACAACATCGACCAGAAACGGGACGTCTGGGTGTGTCTTGTGGAAGTCTTCCAGTAAGGGCTCGAACTCCTTGTCGACTATGATCAGGTCGACCTCTGCAAAGTCAAAGATGTACGTAATATCCTCGGGCTTGAGCCTGGGAGCAAGAGGCAGGTCAGCAATGATGTTCCAGCAGCGATTTCCTAGCATCATTTCGTCCCTGACTTTCAAGCCCAATCACCCATTGACTCTTCCTGCAGGCCGTAGGGTCCCCGAGGGTCTGTTTGCAGTCGACCCGGAAACCCACGGAGATCCCTCTCGCTCTCCCCTCCCTCTCTTCCAGGGCCATAGCCGACAGCCAAGCCCAGTTTTCCGCTGCATATGACCGGGACACAATGGAGCGCACAGACGCGCAGGGGCGACTCACCGGTAGTTGACAGGGACGACGACGCCCCCGGCGGCGACGATGGCGTAGATGGACTCGAGAAAGGCCGGGGTGTTGGGGGCGAGGATGCCGACGCGGCGCTTGGAGGCCGCGAGGAGGTGGTAGGCGAGGCCGCGGGCGCGGTCCGCGAGCTCGGCGTACGAGCGGCGCAGTAGCGGTGGAGGCTGCTGCTGCTCCTGTTGCTGTGAGGAAGAAGCAGAGGCGGAGGCGGAGGCGGCGGCGGCGGCGGGCTGGTGGACGACGGCCGTGGCGTCGGGCTCTATGGCGGCGGCGCGTTCGAGGAACTGCGTCGGCGACAGCTGGTGCACGTGGTGCGCGTGGTCCCAACCCACGGGCGACGACGATGGCTTTGCGGCGCCGCCGAGTTGGCCCAGTAGGCTTCGCAGGCGCGAGGTCGCTCCGGACATGGTGAGCAGGCTGGCTGTCTACCTGTGTTTCCGGTTCCTGAGGCGTGGATGGGGTTGTGTGTCTCAAAGACCGGTCCGAAGCCTCCTCTGGCTTCTGCTCTCTCTAGCTCTTCCTCCGAGACGACTCGGAATCCAGATCCGTGGGCCAAGTCGGTGAGGCAGGTGGGCACGGACGTCCGTCTTCCTCCCGGCCTCACTAGGTAGGTCACGATGGCGGGCGGAGGGGTAGCTCGGCGGTGTAATGTGGGAGATACGGGTATAGAAGAGGTGGTGTGTGTCGTGCTCCTAGACACAAGGGCGGCCTGCTGGACTAGAGAAAGAGGTCGGAGAAGTGCCCGAGCGAAGGGGATCCTGCGTCTTGTATTTACATGGAACGAGGGCGAGCTGCCTGCCGTTGTGTCGACCGCGTGGGTGTGAAGTCATAAGCGCCCACCCCCGGATCTAACAAGTCGAGTCCCATGTCAGTACAAGGTATGTGTGCCATTGCAGGTGAGTACGTTAGGTACTGGGCGGGGGACTGATGATGAGTTACCCGTAAAGCTGGGGTTGGTTCGGCCAAATAGCCGATCGCTACCTCTCCATAGGCTGCGCTGTCACCACCGTCCATCCATACATAGCCGAGAGAGGGAGGGGGGACTTGCTGGCCTTGCTAACCTCGCTGCCAACCTTGCTGGCCTTGTTGGCTGCATGCTGACCTTGCTGGTGGCTGCATGCTGGCCTTGCCGGCTCAGCTCCCAGCGCTCCCGTCCGCCCGACCGAGCCCAGATACTCCCGCACTCCCGGATCCGCGTCCCTTCACCCAATAAAGGCTTCGTGAGTACGAGTACTCCGCACCCCAGACGACCGCAGAGTCCGCTGTTTAAACGCGACGGAGCTTCGGTGTGTGTGGGGGTGGAGATCCACCGCACAGGGCCGGCCAATGCCTGTCAAGCGCGGGGTATCTCGCCATATACTCTTTTGTTGGCAGACCTCACGCCCACACGGGTACATACGGGAGCAGTCCTTTAGATGCAATATATCTTGCGATTGTGACCTCACTCACGGCGCACGGATCACTCTTGAAGGGCAGTCCGCGCCTCTGCGGTTGCTGTTGCGTCCCGTGTGTGGTTTGGTCCGAGGTCCCGGGTCCAGTGGCAGGCAGGTAGGTAGGTAGGTATTCAATGTATTCCGTATCGTATCGTCGTTCACCAGGCCCTTCGAAGAAGAGCTTCGAGTCCGATCCTGCAACCTCCCATCTCCGCCCTCATCTCTATCTGGGTGAGTCAAGCACAGATCGACTTGCTTGCCTGGCCGTCGCCCGCGTCTGGTTTGTCTCGATACTTCCCCCACTCGGCCTGAGCCTCTGCCCAGCATTGCCGGGGAGCATGGAGGCTTTCATCATGTGCGACTTGCAGACGCCTGTTCTTAGCCTAGTCATCTGTGCGATACCGGCATCTCATCCCGGAATCGTCCGGACCAAGAGCGAGGACGAGGTGCTATTCACGTCAACGGATCGATGGAGCATCTCCTGCTACACGTCGTCATCTGGTATGGCCGTTTTGTTGCGTCCAGTTGGTGGTGAAATCAATGAGCCGGCGCAACTGTCTCGCTCAGAGCGCCACCAATTTGGCTGTCACGCTCAGTCGACGGCCCAGTGTCATGTCGCCCCCTCTGTGCCGCCTCGACCCATGCCCGTGGAGCAGCTGGGCCAGCAAACAGTCGTGCCTCAAGACTCGGGCATCCTCTCCACATGCATGCGTGGTATCCGGCCGGCGGCGCGCTATGTGTCGTGCGTTGGCTCTGGCTTCGCGCCAGGCAGTGTTGCATATCGAGAGTAGTTCGTCGGCGCTGCCACGCGGAGCTGGCTGACCGACAAACAACAAGCGGCTATAAAAGTCTACTTGCGATTTGCCAACCGGTGTCTGAGCCATTACCACAAAGAAGCGCAGCCTACCGCCGAGGTGGCCGAAGAGTGTGTTCCCGAATGCGGACGCGGGAAAAGAAAACAGCAACCGAATAATCAACCGTCGTTCTCGAAGGCGTCGTTGAGGTAGCGCACGAAGCTCTCACGGATCCTGACGGGCCCCATGTTGCCGACGCTCTCGAGCCCGATGCCGCCACGGTTGAGGCCCACAAAGGCGCGGCGTAGGCGTTGGAGCTGGGGGAGGCCGACCTTCTTGCCGGCGGGCAGCTCGACCACCAGGGTGTTATCGTCGCCGTCGTCACCCTGGGGTTTTCTGTTGTTATTACCACCACCTGCTGCTGCTGCTTGCTGCTGCTGCTGGTCCCTGGGGATGGTGACGTCGTTGCCGCCGTCGTCGGCCTGCTGGTCCAGCACGCGGCGGACGACGTCCTGCGTCTCGCGGTCCAGCACGTACAGGTAGTCGGCCCGGCGTCGCGCGAGCGCTGCACCGTGGCCTGGTTGGGGCGCACCAGCTTCCGGGCCTCGCCGGCCACCGCGTCCCACACGCCGTCGAACGCCTGCCGCGCCTGCGCCTCGTCGTCGTCCCACACCACCGTGAACAGGGGGCTGTCCCACCGCGTCATGGGGTTGGGCTCCTCGTAGCGGAAGACCAGGTTCTCCCAGTTTCCGGGCTCGTAGGGGGCTTCGGGGTTTGTGTATTCATCGTCCTCGTCATCGTCGTCGTCGTCGTCGTCGTCGTCGTCGTCGTCGTCGTCGTCGTCGTCGTCGTCGTCGTCGTCGTCGTCGTCGTCGTCGTCGTCGTCGTCGTCGTCGTCGTCGTCGTCGTCGTCGTCGTCGTCATTGTGGTCATTGGGGTTGCCGTCGTCGTTTTTGTCGTCAGGCTTCTGCTCCTCAACCTTGCCGTCCTCTCCTATCTTCTGTTTCTGCTTCTTCTCTTGCTTCCCCTCTCTCCTCCTCAACCTCTCCTCGTTGACCGCCCGGCATCGCTCCTTGTCGCAGCCGACCTGCAGCAGGCAGCTCGGGGTGCGCAGGGCCTTGGCCTCGCAGTGCAGCTGGTAGCGCCAGCCCTTGATGTAGTTGAGCCCGTCGAGGATGACGACGTCGCGGTCGCTGAGCAGCGCGCGCTTGACGGCCGCGTAGATGGCCGCGCGGGCGTCCTTCTCCGACGCGTTGGCGGAGCGGACGTGGGCGGCGGCCGGGGCCGAGAGGTCGTACACGCGCCGCGAGATGGACAGCGTCTGGTCCGAGATGAGGTGCAGCCGGAACTCGCCCGGCGGCTTGCCCTCCGCCCGCGCCCGCGCCTCCAGGTGGTCCCGCAGCTGCCGCGCCCGCGTCGACTTGCCCGACGTCGGGAACCCGGTCACGATGACCAGCTGGGGAGGGGAAAGGGAGGGTCAAAGGTCAGCCAGCGTTTTCGCCCGGAGGGAGGGGCAGGGGGTCAAGTTGGAAAAGTGCTGAGCCGGTGGAGCTGGAGCTGGAGCTGGTGGTGCGTAACTCACAGGCATAATGTTCGAGACGTGATCAGTTGCGTCGTCAGTCTGCAAAATATCGGGCGCAGATGCAGTCCAAGGAGGCCCTGAGGGAGTGGATTAGGTGCACCCGCGCAAGGAGGTGCTGTTCCGCCGCGTGAGAAAGAAAAAGCGAAACCGACAAGGTCGGGATGACCGCGGTCGGTGTTGGTCGTAGCTGCAGCGCGGCACAGCGAAAGTCAGTCACAATGGATGAATTTGCCCCTCCATGCCCCGCCATCCACCCGCGTAGGGGACTGCTGGTCCCCTACGAGTACTCCGTTCAGCCAGCTTTCTAGGCCCCGCTCGCCCGCCCTGCCCTAGAGAAAAAAAAAAGAGACCTTGACGGTACGGCCCACCATCATTTAAGATAGTCGCGACCGACCTCAAAGGCAAAAGGAAATGCCTTGATTTCGCCCGGACTTGAACCGGAGACCTTCAGTGTGTTAGACTGACGTGATAACCAACTACACCACGAAACCAGATGACGATGCTCGTTGAAGGGTATCTTCGAGCTTCGTTGAGAGGCAGGTGGCTTACAGCAGATGTTGAGACCACAATTCAAGCTACTTCGGATCATCGTCCTCACGCCCAGACAGCCTCTCCCTCTCTTCTCTCCCTCTCTTCTCTTCCTCTCTTTCTCTCCCTCTCTTTCTCTCCTCTCTTTCTCTCCTCTCTCTTTCTCTCTATCTCCGGGTGTGTTGAGCCCAGGAAGGGAGAAAGCCACGTCCTTTGTAGACATCGAATTTTTCTACAAGATTGTGGACATAATCGTGAATCATACGTCATGTTGGTCGTGATCTTGTCTATATTTGTGCTGCACGGTATCGTGATGTGCGACTTGTTCTAATAAGTATGTACATGTATTGATGGGCACTCCAATGAAATTATTTATTTACCGAGGTAGTCTTCACACCTCCATGTATTCAAAACGCTCCTGTGCAGGCTCAGCTCAGTAGTACCCGGGATCTTGCCGGCCGCTGTTGTGGTTGTTGCTGTGCACCGGCGCGTAGCCCGTCTCCTGCCGGCCCCCGTAGCTGTTATCCTGCATCGAGTACTGCTGCTGCTGGCGGTTGTCGTTCCGTGAGTCTCGGGCGTCGAGGCCGGCCTGAACCAGGCCCCCCACCAGACCTCCGATCAGCCCCGGACGGCGGCCTCGGCCCCGGCCCCGGGCCCGGCGGTCGACGCGGTCGCGAATAAACTGCTCAGCCTCCGCCCCGCGCCCGCCATTGCCGCCACCTTGCTGCCGCCGCTGCTGTTGCTGCTGATGATATCCCGCCTCTTCGTCACCTCCAGCCCCGTCGCCGCCTACACGGCTGTGGCTACGGCCGTTGTTCTGCCCTCTCGCCGCAGCTGCGGCCGCCTCCTCGGCCTTGGCATTGGCCTCGCGCTCGGCCTTGGGAATGACGCGCAGGGTAAGACCGAAGCCCTCGAGGATGGCAATGATGACCATCTCCATGACCACGCACATGCCGAGCTGGATATGCACGTCGTACGTGGCCGACCCGAAACGGGGGTCGTTGGCGAAGACGCCCACGGCCGAGTAGATCAGGCGCACCAGCAAGAACGGCTGTGCCAGGCCCACGGCCAGCACCAGCCGCTTCTCCCCTTCCTCGGCGTACTTGATCTGCGTCGCGGCCGACAGGTTGATGCCCACCAGCAGCACAAACCCGACGATGATCAGGGCCATGCCCGCCTGCTGCTCCGGGCTTGAGTGGTACACGCCCGTCTTGCTCGACGACTGGGCCGTCGAGTTGCCACCCACAGCCGTGAGGATCAGCGATACGAGTACCAGGAGCTGCACCAGCCGCAGCATGGTGGGGTTGATGAACGTCGTCGTCGACTTGCGGATGCTCGCCATGGCGCGCCCAATCAGCCCCAGCTGCAGCAGGATCAGGTTGGAGAGGCCGATGCCGAGGGTAATGGAGGCGCCAACGTAGAGGCTGGTGTTATTGGGTTGCGCAATAGTGGCGATTGTCAAGCAGGCGCCCACCACGCGCACGAGGGAGAAGAGGGCCGTGTACAGCCATCCTGCGCTGCGGTTGAAGCCGTGACGGAAGGAGAGAAAGATGCCGATGAGCAGGAAAGGAATGTAAATGACCAACTCGGCAATGCCGATTCGTTGCTTCTCGGTGATGGCCATGGCGGGACAGAGTCTTGAGCCAAGACCGCTTGCTTCGACCCCGAGTGCGAGGGACCCAGACAGGTGTTTTGCGAAGGCGTTGTAAGTCGAAGAGCAAGATGACTAAAGTATAGGTAGGTAGATGACAGAATATGACCGATTTGGGTGTAGTGTACGAGGACAACTGTGTCAAGGGTTGCTTGGCGATGAGTATCTGCAGGCCAAGACGAACAAAAGTATCGAGCCCAGGCGTTCATACTTATAAGACTGCATGGTTTCGAGGCAACTCGTCCTCCAGCTCGACTAAAGACGGCTCGACGGCAGTCGACAGGAAACTGTGGATCCCGAGCTGGGCTGAACTATGAGCACCCGCGCAGACGTGACGCTCATCGCAACAGGAGCAGACCCACACGCGCTAGAAAGCGAAAGCGAGGTAGGCTCAGTTGCGTCCCTGCGCCAATCACCGCCCTTGGCTGTGTAGGGATGGGCCCGTGCCCGCTGCTGATCGCTGGCCGAGGGATGCTTGCTGAACCGCCATCGTCGTGGCGCAGCCGCTTCCAACCTACTCGCGGGCGCGGCCTCCGGGCCCGGTGGCACTAGTATGTCTCTGCAGATTCGGTCTTGATTCAAGCCCGAAGATGCTGGCCTGAGCGACGCGGACAGAGGTCTTGGCTGACGGACCTTCTCATTGTCGATTAAGCCAGAAAATGTCGAAAGGAGGTCCTACCAGCTTCTCCGCCCCTTTCCCATCGCGACTTGTTGTTGATGCCGTGAGAAGTCGGAGGCCCCCACGGAGGAATCGCAGGTGCTTGTTGGGTAGGCTAGAGTCGCGTTGGGGGCCAGCGTAGACTTGCAGTGGCACTCACAAGACCGAGGAACCCAGGGGAAGCAAAGTCTGCTGTGGTCGTCGTATTAGTCGCCAACGTAGTGAGACTGTCAAAACAGCGAGACTCGGGCACCTGGAATTTCCAGCGAGTGCCCAGGACCAGTCTTCGATGGAGGCCGCTATGGCAGTGTTGGGCTGTGGAGTTTCAAGGCCAGTGGGGCTTTTTCAGGACTGCTCAATGAGTGCGCAAACTATGAGTAATGCTATCCAAGCGCACAGCAAGGCGAGTCATCGGGATTCAGTTTTCAGCTCAGGCCAGGCTAGAGTTCTGAGGCTGCCGGCTGAGCTACGAGAACATGAACTCGTAGTTGAACTCGTAGTAGTCGGGGTCCTTGCTCCACAGGCGCCGCGTTCCGACACAGCCCCCTGGCTTATTAGCACCATGCTGAAAGGTGTGGAGATCCTCGCTTTCGCTTCAGGTCCTGCCTTCGCTAGCGTTCCAGATCATCTCCGCTGTCTCCTCGAGGCCAATCGCCAATCGTTCGGGACCCCTCGGCCGCCGCGAATATCAGAGGAGAGCGTGCGATTGCCGTGGTGTATGTCAATTGGGAACCGCAGGACCTCGTTTCGACCAATATTTGAGAAGCGCGTTTGCAGTGTCGCGAGGCTGAGGCACGGCTTATCGCGAAAGTTTCCTTTCCCAGAGCGGCAGACCACATGCAATGACTGGCGAGCTGCCACAGCCCATACGGATGAATGACCCTCAGTGAGTATGATGCCGACTGGGAATGCATCGCGAGGCCTCGAAGAGGCCTCTTCAAGGTGCCCGAGCAGGCGCTTTGGGCTTTGACAGCCGCTCTGCTCACCAACCGTCGAAATTTCCGAACCCACCCGACTTGACCTTCTTCTTGGCCGGTTTCTCCCAGGTGTCCATATCCTCCTCTATAATCTCGTCTTTACCCTGTTGTCTTGTCATGGCGGCTGTCAGATATTTGCCGACGCCCTCCCTACCGCCTCCTTGTTCCACGGACCCGTCTTTGCGTACCCTCTTGCCGGTCCAGGTCATCTTGTCGTCCTCGGTGCCCCCTGTTCGTTGTACTTCGGCTTTCTTCTCCGCAACGCGGTCGCGTTCTGATTTTTGCTTCTGGAACTCCTCAAAAGGATCGAGATAAACGACGACGTCTTTAATGTAGATCTTGTTCAGAGGCCTGTCGGAACCGTCAGTGTCGACAGCCTCCATCTTGCTCAATACGTCCTGGCCGCCGACGACCTTGCCAAATATGGTGTGTTTCCTATCAAGGTGGCTGACAGGCCTGTAGGTGATGAAGAACTGGCTTGAGTTGGTATTCTTCCCCTTGTTTGCCATGCTCAAGATGCCGCGGGAGTCATGTGTCAAAGGACCGTCGAACTCGTCGTTGAAGTTGTTGCCCCAGATGCTCGTGCCACCGCGGCCGGTGCCTGAGGGATCGCCTCCTTGTATCATGAAATTCTTGATATTGCGATGGAAGTTGATGTTCCTGTAGTAGCCCTTCTGCGCGAGTCGCGTGAAGTTCCAGACGGCGCGTGGTGAGTACTCGGTGTGCAGCTCGATGTTGAGATCTCCGAAATTGGTCTCCATGCGGGCATAGCCTTTGATCTTGACGCGCTTTGGCTTGAGCATGTATTCCTCGTCCGTCAACAGGGCGCGCTCTCCTGTTGTCTCGGGAGTCAAGCCTGTACTTGTGAAACTGGCGGCAGCTTTTCCAGTGGTGTACACGGCGGCGTTGGAGGCCAGCTTCTTGTCCTGTATCATCGAAGGTTTCGGCGCCTGGGCGGATCCTGAGGGCTTGGTTACGGCCTTGGATCGATTGACGTCGCCGCCCGCCTCGCGCTCTCGCCGGGCCTTCTCGACGGCCTCCTTGGCGCGGAGCACCTTGTCGCCGACACGGCCCAGGGCGCCGATATTCACGTTCCCCTCTTTCCTCTCTTCCTCTTGTTCCTTGGTGAGCAGGGCATCTTGGCCGTCCTTGAGGTACTTGAATTGGCTGAGATCCCTGCGTGCGGCGTTCTGGGGGTCTTGCAGGGTGATGATGTCTTTCCGGGTGAATTCAGAGTCGTCGAGCAGATCTTGCCAATTCTTGGCCTTGATGTTCATCCTCTCAACGGTCTCCCAAGCAAATACGTTGGCATACTCTCCATGGCGCAGAGCGACGATGTGGGTGTTGTCGGTGAAGACCTTGAAGGTGACGGGATCGATGAGGTCGCCCTGTCCATCGGAGGAGGAGCCATCGAAGCGATTGGATTCGGTGTCGCCGTTCCGGGAGAAATTGAGCTTGATAAGGTCGCGGGCGGCCAGGGGCTCGCCGTTGACTGGGTTGGTCTTGTGAGATTCAAGCCACTTGGAGATGACCTCGACGTCAAAGATGGTGCCTTGCGCGGTGCAGACAGGGTTTCGGAAGGGCTGCAGGCTGGCAGCGCAGAAGTTGAAGGGCAAGCGCTTGAAAGAGGCTCCGGGCGCCTGTGAGCGGGAGCCAGTGCTGGCAGAGAAAGCGTCTGATGACGACCACTCTGAGTGCGTGATGTAGAGCTTGTCGGTGCCTTTGCCCATGGCTTCGGGGGGCGTGAGGGTCAGTGAAGGAGGGCAGGGTTTTCGGCGTATCGTTTGCGGTATTGGAGCTGCAAAGGGAGAGGGAGGCGAAGTGGGAGTGCAAGCTGTTGATGCGGAGCGGAGGGGCGAGAGCTGTGGAAAGACTGATGAGTCGGGTCGGACAGGTGGTAGGTAAGGCACGGTAATGTCACTCGTGGAGCTACGAGATGTAGATACATGAAAGGTTGGCGCGACTGCAATGACGAGAGGTCGGTCGGTATGGATCTGCAAACTGCCTTACCTAATAGCCGTGGGGGTGGAAAGGCCCATTTGCAGTCTGAGTACAGAGCACCTGCATGACATCTAGGTACGAGTACTCGTACCTGTAGGCACCCCAGTTCGAAAGGGTTCATCCAAACGACATAGATTGCTTTCGGGGACGAGACTCAGGCTTTCCAAATGACTGCACGATTGCATGTGCAGAACTCGGTAGGCCAGGGCACGACCTACCTGCACATCTTGAACATATGGGAGTGTCGAATGTATGCCCTATGTAAGGAACGGTAGGTAGTCATGATTTGGGTGTTATGGCAGATCTTCTAGGGACCTCTCGAACGAGACTCTCGAACGAGACTCTTCTTTCTAGAGGCTGTCCGTTGCCTGAGTAGATACTTGTACATGCTAGATACCTAAGGTAATGGGATTCTTTCATGCAGTGGTCTTCTAGAAGTTCCGTAAAAGTAGGTAGGTACCGTACATCACGAAGAGCGAGTATTCGTACAGAAATCCATTGGATGGGGGTCTTCACCCGGTCGACGCCTATTTTAGCCGTTGGACCCCTAGGTACATAATGGATACCTACATGTAGGTACCCTGCCTTCTCGCACGTGTTTGCGCAAATGTGTATCCGTACTTCCAGGAGACGCTTTGGCTTCACCAAGACAGCCATGCTCGGGCCCCAGCGAGAAGTACCTGTACGATCACGGGCGAGCACATGCACTTACCCAGGGGGTGCCGGTACGCGTACCTTACCCCCTGGGAGACAAGAGCCCGCAAAGCGTTGCTATGGGATGGCACCTGCCGTGCTGACGACGGCTCACGTGTAAGTACACCCACACCCGCCTGCGCAGGCTGCGGTACCTCGTTAGTTGCAGTGTCCAGATGGTATTGGATCATCACCACCACGTCTTCACTACACTTTGACCATTTCCCAACATCTGAACCCGCCCTGAAGCTCGAGGCCCCTGCGCCATCTCCTCAAAGCTCTCCATCTGGCCTCGCAACCTCACGCAGGCCTTGCATCCACTCTGCGACACCACCGCCACCGTCCACCGCCCGCGCACTACTTGTCGCCATCCTCTGCGCCGCTCACTGCATCCCAACTGCTGCCTCGAATAGTGGCCAGATCGTCTACCAAGCTGCCGCGCGCGGCGATCCCCATCCCAACAGACACCACGCCATGGCCAAGTCATGGCTGGCCACCGCTCTCGCGCTGGGTGCTGCCTTGACGTCAGTCGGCGCCCTCGAGGTCCAACTTGTACGTTAACGTCCGGCGTGCTCGTCCGCCTCTACATCGTCCCTTACGACGCCAACTGCCCCTTTCGCCGGCCCCTGCAATCGAAGCCCATCGGGAGTACTAATCATACCATCTCATCTGCCCATAGGACGAGACCCGCGAGAACCAGCAGAAATGCGCTGGCATGTACGACAGAGAGACCTGGGGCGGTCCTGTCGACCCCTTTATTTCCGTCACGTTCCCCGAAGTCACCGATGATGCCGACGCACAGCCCATCGTGAGCCTGTTGATATTCGAATGGAAAGATTACGACCTCATTGGCCGATACCCAACACCCGAAGCCGTAGAGGTGCGACGCCCCTTTGCCGACCTCGGCCTTGACGTCCGCCTGCTTGCTGACATCTCCACGCAGCCGGATTATATTTGCGACGCACGAGCTACTGAACTGGGCTTCTGTACCGAGGCCGACGCCGGAAAATGGATCACTCAGCCCGAAGCTGTGAATAAATCCTCGAGCCCTATCCTCAATGAGGCCGTCAACTTGAAAACGTCGAAGCCCTTCAACTATCCGATCAAGAAGACGGGTTACTACTGCGTTGCTGCCGCCGGCTACACCACCACCCAGTTCATGGGTGTTGTTGAATTCCGCGAGGCCTATGGCGAGCTGCCAGCTACTCAGATCGCGAAGCTGCCTTTCTACGGAATCGTCACCATCCTCTATGCCGTCATCGTTGTGTATGGCCCATACATTTATTATCATGAGAAGAAAGCCCCCTGGCTGATTGGACTACAGGTTCTGGGCTTTTCTCTACTACCAGCACCGATACGACATATGTATGATACCCGCCCAGACACCTGACTTGCCTATGGAAATCTTACATTATTCGCAGTGCCCGTACAAAACTACATCACAGCAATCCTCGTTTTCCTTGTCGTTGAGATGCTCATGACTTGGGGCTTTTACCGTAAGTGCTGCTGTTCTGCCCAAAACATCGACAAAAGCTAATGCAGTCCAGAATACATGAATAAGCACGGGTCGAATGTCGGATCGAAGGTCTTGCTGGTTCTGGTTGCCGTTCTCAATGCCTTCCGCAACTCCTTCTCCTTCTTCTTGCTGCTCATTGTGTGCATGGGCTACGGTGTCGTCAAGCCTTCACTTGGGCGGACCATGGTCTACGTTCGTTGGCTAGCCATAGCACACTTTGTTTTCGGCCTGGCATATGCGATAACAAGTCTACTGGTATCTCCCGACACTGCCAGTAAGCCCAGCTCTCTGCCTGCTCTGCCCCAGCCGTTTACTGATCCACTTCCTAGATCCCTTCCTTCTGCTTGTTGTTCTTCCCCTGGCGGCCACCCTGACGGCATTCTATGTCTGGACCCTCAACTCCCTCAATTTTACTCTCAAGGATCTGCGGGAGCGCAAGCAACACGTCAAGGAGGCCATGTACAAGAAGCTTTGGTGGTGCATTCTTGCCAGTATCATGGTCATCTTCGGCTTTTTCTTCTTCAACTCGTTCACGCTAGCCTCGGCCGGCTCGCCTGACTTTGTCCCCTTCCACTGGAAGTCACGTTGGTTTGTGCTGGATGGCTGGCTCAACCTCATCTATTTTGCCGATGTCGCTTGGGTTGCCTACGTCTGGCGCCCTACTGCCAACAACCGCCGCTTCGCCATGAGTGACGAGATTGCCCAGGACGAGAACGGAGAATTCGAGTTTGCCGACATTGGCGCGCCTGATGATTCGGATGACGAATCCGATGAAGAAGCTCGCATCGGCACCAAGCCCTCCAATGCACAAGGGCAGGCGGCCGCTGCTGGTTCAAGTTCCAATTCGCGTCAACCCTCGCAACCACAGCAGGAGCCGAACCAGGTCCGAAGTCAAACCATGCCAGAGTTTCCGAGAGACTCGTTTGATGACGGGGATACGGTGTTTGCCGTTGGTGAGGATGGCGACAAGTTCAGCGACGACGAGTCTGACGATGAAGAAGAGGCTAAACTGGTATCTAAGAAGAGGTGAGAAACACGTGTAAGGGGGGGGGGGGGCTCTCCACCATTACACCACCCTCAACATCGAGATAGGGTGCGTGCTGTACAAAAGTTTGCCGCATCGCTGCCATTGGCGTGATGGCAGAATGATGAAACGGAGTATATCGCCATTGGGCCGATGGCATCCAGTCTGGACGCCTCACAGGCCTCTGAATAGGCACCGACTCAAGTATGATGTCGACGGCAGCAAAAGCCGCCCTTGCCTCCAGAAGGCGAGATCAGCATGCCGTCCGCGTGCGGCGTGGAGGGCTGAATGAAAAACCAGTGGAAGAGGAATCAACGGACAGACCAGAGAGACGGCGAACAGACGTCTCGTGGATCTGGGACGGCGAACGTGGGGACAGACTAACTCGACGATCAAATGAATATACCACCAGCTTCGTGCTTGAGCTGAGTTTAACCACGACAAGCAATATTTGTCGAAGGCGTGCCCTGATGTGCACATGACGCGTTTCTTTGCGACACATAATTATGAGGGAGGACCAGGTTCTCGTTGATGTAGCCACGGGAAAAGATTTTCTGGTCCTACGGAGGGATGGAAGATGTACACGTCATATTTTGCGTATCATACGGATTCCTTGATCTATGTCGACGGCCAGAGCCCTGAACTGCCTTCTATCTTATTCTCTGTCTCTCGTGTCCTTTGCATAGTTTGTTGGCTCTGTATATTGATGTACACCGTGGCATCACAACGGACCCCCTCGTATCTTGGAGTTGCTACAACTAAAGTACACTGTGTGGGTGAATGAAGAAGCCAGGGGAAACCACCTCCTGCTCCCCCCTTCCCCCCACCCCTGTTGTCATTATTTCGGTGCCCGTGGGCATCAAACATCGCCGCCGAAGCCCACAGGCCTGCGCCTGCCCCCGTTCTCGGGCAGGATGGCGAGGGCCTTATACACCTTGCCCATGCCGGCGGGGCTGCGGTCGACGAGGCGGCGCCACGCGCGGTCGATGTCGGCGGCGCGCTCGCGGAGGAGGCGGGCGTCGTCGGCGCTGCTGCTGCCGCCGCCGCGGGCTTCGGAGTCCTTGAGCACCTTCTTGACCAGCATGTCGGCGCGCTCCTTGATGCCCATGGCCTCGAGGAAGGAGGCCTGCTCCACGGGGCCGTGGCACTCGACGCCCGGGCTGGCCGCGTTGGCGGCCTCGACGATGCCGAGGAAGTCGACGTCGGCGCTGAGGTCGACCTGGCCGGGGGCGGAGAAGGGCGAGACGCGGCGGTGGGCGCGGATGCCGCGCAGCGAGCCGGTGGGGATCGAGTCGGCCGGGCCGTAGTCGAGGATGAGGGCCGCGCCCGTCGGCCTGTGGTGGCTCCTGTCGGCGCCGGCGCCGGCGCCGCCGATGCGCTCGGCCATGTCGGAGGCGTAGAGCGTCGCGTCAGGGCAGACTTCGATCAGGGCCCCTGGGGTCGAGCGGAGAGCCCGGTAACGTGGCGACGACTCGGGCAGGTACTTGGAGTGGCGCGTAGCGGCGTTGTTCAGCGCGAGCTGGAACTCGGGCACGGGCTCGCCGTCGTGGATCTCGGCCGCGGGCGTCCGCAGGTCGGCGTGGGTAGTGCCCTCGGGCACCGGCGACACGACCATCTCGCGCCACTGCAGTGTGGGCTTGGCGGCGGCGTCACCGTCGGAGCTGCTAGCACTGTTGGCAGAGGCGGGCTGTTGCTGCTGCTGCGATGGCTTCGGGGCGGCGGCCACCTCGACGACCTGAAAGGCGTGGATGGGCAGCGCGTCGAAGAACTCGTGGGCCACGATCAGCGGCATCTTGCCGGGCGTCTTGGGCACGCCACGGATGGTCTCGGCCCAGACAATGGGCAGGTCTGAATATTTGGAGGCGCTCTGCCAGCCGGCTTCCGACTCGGCCAAGACGGCGTCGTCGCCGCAGAGCAGCTTCTTCTGGGCTTCGCGCAGCTCGCCGCTGGCCTCGACCATGTAGACGGCGTCGATGGCATCCGCCATGGGCTTGAAGTTGCGTATCGTCTGGACGAGTTTAGCAGGTGGCTTTGTGTATTTGACAAAGTGAGAGGGAAGGACGGTCGTACCCTCAGAATATCGTCCATAAGGGTGCCACGGCCGGGCCCGACCTCGATCAGCTCCACGCCTTTGCTGGGGCGGCCCTGGGACATCCATTCGGCGACGAACCAGATGCCGATCAGCTCACCAAATACCTGGGAGATCTCGGGCGAGGTGATGAAGTCGCCGCGGCGGCCGAACTGGTCGCGGCTCTTCTCGAGGGCGCCGGTGTAATACCCGCCCACGTCGGCGGTGAGGCACATGCGCATGTAGCTAGACAGGGGAACCGGGCCAGTTGTCTATATGCGCGGTCAGTAACGAGCCGTGCGCGGGCAAGGGGAGGCGCATTTACGTTGATGGCGTCGGTCAGCTGCTTGGCCAGCGGCGTGGAGAACTGCCTCTCGTCGGCTCTCGCCAGCGCCGTGGAGGACAGACTGCGGCAGCCCAGGCCTGCGGTCCGCCACGAAGACGCGCGTATGCTGGGTGCCGCCAATGGTGAGGTGGTGGCACGGTAGGGCGCTGCCAGCTGGAGCGGCGTCCGCGATGCGCCTCGGAGGCCGCTCTGGGCGGCGCGCGCGGCGCGTGACCGCATGACTGGGGGAATCTGCTGCTGCTGTTTTTGTTTTCTCTCGTTTTCTTCTCTTCTTCCTGTCGATTCACAGAGGCCGGAGAGTGAACACTCGGGAACGGGCGATCGCTCTCCTATCGGTGCGGGACCGGGGCGACGATATATGCAGCAAAGTGAGGTCACGTAGTTGATCGGGATGGCATAGAGTCTGGTATCATTGATGCGGATCGGCGGTCGACGCGGACGAGGCCCGGGCCCACTTTTGCGCCGCCCGCATCAATTTTCGAGGCTCTGCGCTCGCGCTGCGCTGCCGGGCTGCGCCTGCCGCCCGAATCTACGGAGTACCTGGTCAGAGGCGTACGTAGCACCGTAGGTAACTCGTACTCCGTACCCGTAGCTGCCAATCCGTCCGTCAGTCGTCATCCAGAGTGACGGAGTGGGTAGTCGCGACTTCGCTTTGACATCATTCTCCCACCTGAGCATCGCTGGAACATTGAATCTCTTCAAGTTGCCACTGCCACATCAACAATTGGATACCCCCCTCTTCTACATTGGCACTTCTCAGTACACTGGAAGTTACCTAACGTACGATACCTCCTTCGACACGACCCGACATCAAGAAATTTATCCGGCCACGTCTTGTAAACCCACGAGTCGCCTTTCCTTGCCAATTCGACAACTTCCAGTCGGCGATTAGCTATTGCCACCCTGCGCCCGCCCCGAGCTGCTCGCCAACCATTCCCCCCCCCCCCCCCCCCTCCCCCCCGACCCGGATCCCCGGCTGGCGAAGCCCATCAACCTCCCGCCATGGCGAGCAAGTCGCGGTGGGCCGACACGGAGGAGGACGCTGCCCTCGACGCCCAGCGCAAGCGCGAAAAGGAGGAGAAGAAGCGTCTGAAGGCCGAGAAGCTGCGCAAGGCCGCCGCTGAGGAAGAAGCCAAAAAGAAGCGCCTCGAGCAGGCTGCGCTGGACCAGGACACCCAGCAACAGCACCTACACGCACCCGGCGATGGCGTGGAGGACCCCAGCGGCGGCGGTGGCCATCCGCCCGCGAAGCGCCGCAAGGTCACCCCGGACCCTACGGCGGGCGGCCAACGCGAGGGCGAAGGCGGCAGAAGCAGAGCAGCAGGCTCCTCAAAAAACAGCAGCAGCAACAGCAACAGCAACAGCAACAAACTGCTCCGATTCGAAGCGGACGGCGGGTTCGGGCGCGCGCGCGGCGTCGACAACTACGACAAGCTCAACGACATTGAGGAGGGCGCGTACGGCTGGGTGGCGCGCGCGCGCGACGTCCGCTCCGGGCGCGTGGTGGCGCTCAAGCGGCTCAAGGTGGACGCGGCAGACCGCGCCGGTCTGCCCGAGACGGGCTTGCGCGAGATGCAGATCCTCAAGGACTGCGCCCACCGCAACGTCGTGCGTCTGCACGAGGTGGTGGTGGGCAACCCGAGCCCCAACGACATAGGCAACAGTCACGACCCAGACGGCGACGACGACGACCCAGACGAAACGCCCTCCCCTCTCCGAGTCGACAATAATATCTTTCTTGTCCTCGAATTCCTCGAGCACGACCTCAAGAGCGTGCTCGAGGACATGCCCGAGCCCTTCCTGGCGTCCGAAGTCAAGACGCTACTGCTGCAGCTGTCGGCGGGCGTCGCCTACCTGCACGACCGCTGGGTCCTGCACCGCGACCTCAAGACGTCCAACCTGCTGCTCAACAACCGCGGCACCCTCAAGATCGCCGACTTTGGCATGGCCCGCTACGCCGGCGACCCGAAACCCGCCCGCCTGACCCCGCTCGTCGTCACGCTCTGGTACCGCGCCCCCGAGCTGCTGCTTGGCACCCGCACCTACGGGACCGCTGTCGACATGTGGAGCGTCGGCTGCATCTTCGGCGAGCTGCTGACGCGGGAGCCCCTGCTCCAGGGGCGCAACGAGGTCGACGAGCTGGCGCGCATCTTCGAGCTGTGCGGCACCCCGACAGACGACTCGTGGCCCGGCTTCCGCCGCCTGCCCCACGCCCGCTCTCTCAAGCTCCCCCCTCTTCCTCATCCTCATCCTCCTCTTCACAGACAGCCTCCCTGATCCGCGCCCGCTTCCCCCTCCTGACCACCTCGGGCTGCACCCTGCTGGCGTCCCTCCTCTCCCTCGACCCCGCCGGCCGCCCCTCGGCCCGGGACGTTCTAGCCCACGACTTCTTCCGCCAGGACCCCCGCCCGAAGCACGAGGCCCTCTTCCCCACCTTCCCGAGCAAGGCAGGCCGCGAGCAGCAGCGCCGCCGCCGCCACGACACCCCCGACGCGCCCGGCCGCGGCGCCTCTCAGCAGCAGGCCGCCGCCGCCCTCGACTTCAGCGGCGTCTTCGCAGGCCGCGACCGCGAGGAGCGCGGCGCGGGTTTCGCGCTGCGCATGGTCTGAAGGGAGGGGGGCTTGGCTTATCCTGCAAGCCCCGCAGGATTCGATACCCAAAACAGGGGTGCGCCGGACGACTATTGTCTGTGCGAGAAACAATTTCCCTTCGTATATATCGAAGGTCGACCTACTTCATAGTTAAAACCCCGGGTTTATTTCGAGCGGTGGGGTTCCGGCTCAAGCCCGATTTACCACGGCTGGGGGCACACGCAAGATCTACCCTGTATAAAGAAGAAGACGTATCCAGGCTGACCCGACGTGGCACAATCTGGATCGGTCTTCCCACCATTAGGGGGCTCCTCAAAGTAGAAGGCGGCATAGAATAGAATACCGGAATACTTCGCAATATTTGCCCAAATCGCAGACTTCTCCCTCACATGTACTTCAAGTGTATTTGAATCTCGCACGTGGATTTTTAGGCGTGGTTGGAGAAATATTAGGTTATTGTATTGTTCTGTATCGTAGTGTCCAAGGTCCACCAGGACTCCGTTCGTCCAGCGCAGCAGGGAGGCCCCCTCCATTTCGCCGTGCAACTGGGTCGGTAACTGCTGAAGCAACGTGACCGACTCAAGTTTTCTTCCCTGGCTTCCTGACACCGGCTTCCTTCCCACGAGTATGCCTATCCAAAATGAGAGAGCGGCCATCAAAAGGCCATTTCCAACGCCCAGTGTATGTTCTCGCCCATCTCCTCGCCGAAGACCAAAAGGGCAAGATGATTCCAAACAGGAATATGTGAATTATGATCGCTAGTTCCGGAGTCTCGTCTCCGCAAAAATGTGTATATGCAATTTAAATAGAGGGTCCAGCCGCATGAGATGTGTAGAAGCACATCTTGAGCATGATTATGGAGGGTCGGTTGGCTATGTCAGACCACCGAAACCGGCGACAAACCACGTGAAGCTGAGGACGGTAATCATGCCCATGGTGAAGACGAAACCAAGTGCTTGGCCCACGAGACCCGCCCCATTGCAGGTAACGCAGCTCCATTCATTGAGGTCCGAGTAGGGCTGGCCCGTGTAAAGGCCGAACTGGAACCCATCAAAGGGAGCGAGGTAGCCAGGCTCGGCCGTAGCACTGATGGAGGACTCCGAGTCGTAGATGATGAGCGTGTACATCTCGGTGAGGAGCTGTTGCTCGACATTCTTCTCCTGGAATTTCTTGGTGTCCCAGTGGAAAGTGGCAGTGGGCTCGAAAGTCATGTTTTGCGTCAGGGTCCAGGACGCCGAGGCGGTCGAGCAAGACACGACGACATCGATGGCATTGGGCTTGCCCTGGAGGGAGGTGTAGTTCCAGACCCAGGTGATGGGGGTCGGGTTCTCGATCTTGTACAGCTGCGTTCCGTCTGTAGTAGCGGGCGTGATCATGGCAACACCGCCAGCCCCATCGAGTTGGTCATAGGTCTTGCTGTGAGAAGTCGAGTTTTTGTTGTCGCCGTCGGTCTTCGTCGCGGTGGTTCCCGACTTGCCGCCGGTGTTCAGGTTGGTCGAGTCGGGGCCGTCGGTCGTCTGGGGTGCGTCGGTCGTCTTTGCGTCGTCGGTTGTCTTTGCGTCGTCGGTCGGGGATTCCGTGGCGTCGGATGTGGCATCAGACGTCGCGTCAGACGTGGCGTCCGAGGTTGGCGATGCAGTGTCGGCGTCTACTTGGTGTGAGCAAATGGAACGAAGCTGGGTAGATACGCGAAAGGAGACTCACCATCCTGGCGGACGACAAGATCACTGTTGTCGTGAGGGAACTGCCATGCCGACGCAATAGGCGTTAGGGCAGCAATGATGGTCAGAAATTGACCGAGTCCTCGTGCCCCTCTCATGGCTGCGGTGTGTGGTATGTGGTGAAAGAAACGACAATGTTCGGTGGCAGCAAGGACCGAGGGCTGGCCGCTTGGAGTCACAGGCAGTAAAGCCCAGAGCAGAGCAGGGGGGCGGGATGAGCGGCGTCGGGCGAGGATCGCAGAGTCTGGCGATGGATGTCGAGGCTGGAAGTGATGGCAAACCCTTTGTTTGTGGTGCGAAAGGGGGTGCTACAGTGGCTGGGTCGGTTGTGATTACCGGGCGTCGGGAAAAGCAAACCGGATGCACGAGGTGCAGGTGGGATGGCTGTGGCGGCTTGTGTGATGGCCAGCCAAGGAGAGACAGGCTGCGGCAGTAAAGGGCGGGCACGCTGTCTCGGGCGGAGCGAGTGGTGGGCAACGATGGTCCTCTGAGAGGTTGATTATTTGATGCGAGTAGGTGGTATTAGGTGCAGTGGCAACGGCAGCGGCAGAGTTGGCGACGTGAAAAGCGAATGGCGGAATCGACACAGACGCAGCGAGAGAAAAGGTCTGTGGGGAGTCCTGGTGGTGGATGGCAGACAGAGGCGGTGATGGGGAAAAGATGCAAAGCCAGGCAAGAGCCGAACGGGATGTACGAGTGGAAGATGAAAGCAGGACAGGCGAGGCGAGGCCCGGACGCTGGCGCCGCCGACTGCGAAGGGATCCCCAAACGGAGCCCGGGGTGGATGTGCGGGTACCTAGCGGATACCTTTTCTGGGTGGGCTCACAACGTGCCGGCTCGTGTACACATGGGGTAAGCAGGCTGGCTACCTACGTGCTGCACATCCGACCCAGCCCACCCTGTGCCTCCGTATCCGTAACGCTGGGCTGTGGGTGCGGCAGCATGCCCACCTCGCCCGAGGCACGCACGGCAGGCACGGGCTGGCAGGCCCAACCACAGGCTGGCTGGAAGCAACAAGCCCAAACCACGGGCTGGCTGGAAGCAACAAGCCCATGCACGGCGTCGCAGGATCCAACACGAGACGGCGATCTGGGTACCGGTACGAGAGTGGCGGATGCCGCTGTCGCGAGACAATGCGGTATGGCGCGAATTCATATGGGCACGCAGAGTCGATCCAGCAGAGAGCGGCGTACCGGTACTTTTTCACGCGGGACCTAACTTGCCATGGCATGTACTCGTACTCCCATCCCAGTTTGGGTAGCTGGAGCCCGTGGATGCCCGTCTCAGATCTCGAGGACGTTTCGATAGCTGGACGATAAATCTCTTCCTTCCCACCCACCAGACACGCCTGGACACGGTTTTAGCCCGGGGCGACGCGGCAACAGTCAGTTGCCCAGGGCGGCTAGACCCACTACTGGGCACTGTCAGGTCCAGGGCCAGTGGCGGTACGAGCAGTGTGCACAGATACGAGCAGTCCCCAGGCTTCTGACAGAAACACGAGGCCGTGGGGCCCAGGGTCGAAAATCGAACAAAAATCAATAGAGGGGGTGAGGGGGGCGGCGTCGACGCTGATTGCTGGGGTGTCCGGGCACGAGTACGCGTACGAGGCAGATGGAGTTCTCGCATGAGTACCGCGCCAGACGCCAACCATGGGCCGGTCATGCTCGTAGAGTGGAAGAGCCAACAACGCACTGGAGCGGCTTGGCGGCGTGCACTGCGGCGGCGACAACCTCTAACGAGGAGCCCACCCAGCAGCCCTGAAGGCGTGTTTGGCCCGTCGGAGAAGCCCGTGATGGACAATTCCCAGTCGGCTCACAGTGACCATGGAGCCCCGGAGTCTGCTGCCAGAGGCCCTCACATGCCCTGTGTCTAGAGAGCGGAGCCTACGAGTCCCACCCGATGGAACCCAGGCCCGTCTGGCCCCTGACATACGAGTACCTCCTGGGTGAATACCAGTAACCTATGCCCCAGGTGCCTGCGGGGAGAACCCGAACCCTGTACTCCGCCAGATACCTTACCAGGTTAGGTACACTCGTACGCACCGCCCTCGTAGGTGCGGCCGGGTACTCGTAGATGCGGTGGCATGGATGCCGGTACGGGGCTGGATTCCCATCGATCTTCGTGTTCACGGCCGGTTGGCGTCGCGCCAGCGCCAAAAATAGGCTGGCAGTCTCACTCTGCAACCCCCATCACGAACTTGGGTGAGGCGGTGCACCATTCTTCGTCTTTGTTCTTTTTTACGACGCCCCTATTCCTTACTACGAGTACCGCTCACGTGCATTTTCCACTCGCAGGGCCATTACTACATACCTAACTTACCTAGCCACCGAACTCGCTGCGTCTGCACCCGCTCCGCCGCCCACTGTGCCGTGCTCTGGCATGTTGCTGGGCAAACCCTACGTTGCATGCATGCATGTGTGTGGGCATCGCATTGTCATACTCGGACGACCGTCACCTGGTTGTACGAGCACCTACCTGTGCTAAGGTCAGGTACCCAACTCGTAGGGTGAGGCTCCCGTCCCTCCAGCCAGAAGAAGCCCGCCCGTTTACTATGGACCTTGTCCGATCCAAGTCCCACTTCAAGGGTGCTCCCGGCCGCACTGCGTCGCGGTAGAAACCCAAAACTCGCCCCAAACACCAATGGTGGCTCGCTCGGGGCAGCTGGCGCTCGTGCCTTGCCACGCCTCCAATTCGGCACATGCCCGTGCTCTGTGAAACAATACTTGTATGTGAGAGTTCTCCGTCCGGTACGGATCGCGGATACGGTGGACACGGATCTTGTGCAAATGCCTAACCGTACGAGAAGGAGTCAGGTCGCGTTCCAGATGACCTTCCGTCCTTCCAATCAAACCCCGGCCAACTGATGATACTCGTATGTACCTCCAGGTCCAAAAGATATGTACCGCAGGCGGGCCACTCGTAACGGGCTGTGGGTCAGGTCATGTCTGCCTTTGGCACCTGGCACTCCGACTCCGTTACTCCGCCAATGCTGATGAGCACCAATCCAATACTGAGCAGCACAGGTACGAGTAAACAAACCCGAGCTCAAACAACAATCCGTTTCCCGTCGTCAGATGCCCTCAGGTGCTCTCGTTTGAGACTGCAGGTACGGAGTGTATAAAATGTCTCGCTGCCCACCATCTCGGGCTTTCACGTTCAGAAACCAGTCCCCGCACTCGTAATGCTGGAACCGGACGCTGCTCTTGGCTTATGTGTTTGGTGGCTTTCGCTATTACTTCATTCAAGTAAGGTGCTCAGACTCGCGCCTGCGCCTTCACTGTTCTTCTCACGCTTCTGCTGTGCCCCTGTTGATGCTCGTTCTTCTCGTTGCTTGATCCATCAACTTCCATTTCTCAGACTGCTGCCTGGCTTACTACCGTATATACGGAACCTGAAACGGAACAAGAACAAGAGGGCACAGTGGTTCCGGGCACGCAACACAACGAATAGTGTTTCCGACCTTGAACGAGGATACGTTGCAGTCGCTGTAGGAGCCTCATCTCCCTCCAGCTCATGGCCGCAGTCAACAATAGCAGTGTTCTTTAAAAATAAGGACAAAGGACCTGAAAGAAGTCACGTTGGTTTTGGCATTTCTATCACAGTGGATTCCGTTGTTGCCAGGACACAGCTTGAGACCCAGAAAGTGTGGCACATGCGCTTGGGCTTTTTCCCGAGTCCAATATGGCGATGCTCTCGTCTCGCCCTACCTGGTTACCCGGATTCCAAGGCGGTTGACAAACCTGGTCTCGGGTGTATGCGGCAAAGAGTGCAGCGCCAACGAAAGGCCCTCGCCATTGGACCTACAGCATTGGGCTTCCTTTGAGACTCTGGGTTCCTCCCCAATGGGACGCGACCAAAGCCATATCGGTCTGACCGGATTCTAGTAGTAAGCTTCTGCACTGAGGAAACCGCATTTCAAGTTTCTAGCCAGGGTTCCCGCTTCTGGTGATACCACGCTCAAATTCTGTGCACTCTGGCAGCCGACCTCTTTGTGTGGGGAAAGGTCGCAGCTGTCGAGACGCCACCAGCGGTTACCTAGTATTTATTATATCCAACGGTCTGTGGAGATTGTTCATGATAGTCGCGAGTGTGGCACAGTGCTTGTAGCCACATCAACACGGAAGCCGCTCGTCGAATCGTGCAAAGTTACGTGTTCATCCAGAGTCCACGAAGTTCTCACGAAAGACCAGGGAAGATCGCTTCCAATCAATCCAAGGCCCAATAATTCGAAATGCTGCGTGCAGTCCCCCACCGGTCTCTATCCTATGTGGCTCAGACGCCTCACCAACCCCCGCCTCCCTCTCTGCTGCCTCCCTACCTACTCAAGCACCATGCACTCGCCGTTGGCCACGTTGAAGAAGTTGGGCCTCCCGAGGGGCGCCTTGCCCTCGGCCCTGCGCGCCTCGGCCTCCTGCCGCAAGCCGTCCTCGAGCGTGCGGAAGTCGTCGCGGACGAACCACATGACGAACCCGGTGTACGCGAGCGCGCTGTTGTGCGTGTTGACCCAGTACCGCGGGCGGGCGCGCCGCTCGATCGCGAGCCCGTTGCCCACGCCCCACGTCACAAAGTGCCCGAAGGCGTAGTTGTCCTTGAGCGGGTGCAGCATGAGCAGCATGCGCAAGCCCGGGGCGCGCACCAGCGGCTCGAACGACGGCGCGCCCGTGTCGAAGCCGTGCGGGCACGCGAAGATGGCCTCGTGGACCGGCTCGTCGCCCTCCTCCTCCTCGTCGTGATGCGACCACACCGTCAGCACGCCAAAGTTCAGGCCCGTCTTGCCCGGCTCCGGCACGTGCATCATGCTCAGCCACGGCGGCAGCGACGCCTCGCCGGGGTGCGCGGCCCGCCACGCCAAGCTTGCCTCGCCGCCGTCTTGGCCGCCGCCGGCCCCCGCGGAGCCCGCCTCGACGAGCTCGCACGTCTTCATCTCCCGCACCGTGTCGAAGTGGCCCCACGCCTCGATGGTCGCCTTGGCCGGCGCGTTCGCCAGCAGCGGGATCGACGGCGAGAAGGACAGCAGCGTCTCCTTGCTGAGGTGGTCCGAGAGGTCGCCGCATATGGCGATGGCGTCGACCGAGGCCCCGGCCCCGGCCGCGCCGTCGCCGTCGTCGTCCGCGACCCCGTCCCCCCGCCGCCGCCGCGGGCCTCGCGCTCAATCTGCTGCACCAACCGGTCGACGGCGGCCCCGTCGGCCGCCGCCGCCTCGCACTCCAGCTCGATCCAGACGAGCCACCGGTGGAACGTCGTCGCGGCCCCGGCCAGCCAGGGGTCCTGCACCAGGTGGAAGTAGGCCCGCCCCGTAGCGGCGCGCTCCGCCTCCGGGCG
Organism: Hansfordia pulvinata; assembly: GCA_006538405.1. NCBI lineage: Eukaryota > Fungi > Ascomycota > Sordariomycetes > Xylariales > Hansfordia > Hansfordia pulvinata. The sequence continues at coordinate 1,067,558 of BJKQ01000008.1, read as the reverse complement.
CGGGAATGAGATGAGCCACGAGTTGTCGCCGTTCAGGCTCGTCAATATGGGCCGTAGCGCCCCGCTGCCGCGGCCGCTGCCGTTCGTCTTCCGCCCGCCTGCCAGGTGCGCCCGGAGCGCCGCGGCGCGCTGCTCCTCTGGCCCCGCCATCGTGCCTCGCTACGTGGCCGTTTTTGTCGTATGTCGTATGTCGTTGTAGTCTTGATCGTTCTCGTCCTCGTTCTCGTCCGTGTGAGCGAAGCCGTCGCGGGGCGCAGGGGCGCGGTGGTGAGACGACGAAGGTGCGGCGCGAGAGCGCGTGGTCGTTCACTGCTCTAATAACGTCTTCGAGGACGCGAGAAGGGAGTCGGAGAAGAGTTGTCAGCGGGCCGTAGAGGTGATCCCTGCGCCTCGGGTGACCTTATATATAACCTCAGCCCAGCCGACATCCCGACGCTTCCGGCCGTCGACCCTGACAACAAGCCGCTTTGAACTGCTTGGCTCGTACTTGCATAAGGTAGGTACTCGTAGGGCGCTGGCTGCCCAGGCCCTTGGATAGGCCGGGCTGAGCCTGTTGAGCCGGGGCCCCGGGCATCGTCTCACGCCGGGGACCACGAGTACTCGTAGGAGGAGGAGGGGTGGGGGATCTGGGGCTACGAGTACTCGTACTGGCGCTTGCTCTACTCTCCCTCCTCCCAGCTGAGCTGCGATAAAGAAGAGAAGAGGCCCTGCCCTGCGTGCGCAGACTCCTTCCATTCGCCACGAGGCAGGGAAGCAGGCGGCGGCTGCAAGTGCTTACATTTTCAGCCCTAGGTGCTGCCCTATCTCGCTTACGCCCGTATGAGTGGCAGAAACCTGTTCGAAGAAGAGAGCACGGCCCTCAGACCCTGGTTCTCCCTCCCCGGGCTCTCATCAGCCCCCAGGGCATGCATGACTGGTGTGGTGAATACCGCCTCCCCTCTTCGTGGTGTGGGATCGCCGCTTTGGGTGGGACGGGGAGGACCTACGCGCATCGCCAAGTCAAGCGATCCGCAAGAACCAGTCATGTTAGGTCAGTACGACTACTCCAGTCGTCAACCAGCCGCGCCGGCTAGGCGGCTAGGCGGCTTTCGAAGCTAGGGCTGGCTTTGTAAGTGAACCGTACGTAGGTAGGTAGTCAGTCACTCGCCAATCTCGCAAATTGCAAGGCGCGCCGCCCGGCGCCCGCCCGGCGAGGTGGCGAAACCCGGCATCACAGCCCACGTTCGCAGGGGCCTTGGAGAAGGATGGGAGGGGGAGGGGGCGTGTAAAGGGGATCCACTGGGCCGACACGCGATCGCGACCACAACTAACTAACTAGTCGGGCTCCTTGAAGGGGACGCAGCCTCGCTGGATGGAAACATCATCATGCCATTCGTTGCCTCTGAATCCGCTCATCAAAGCTACCTAGGTACTTACATTGGTACGTTCCTAGGTGGGCAGGTGCATTGACTTGACGTCGAAGGCTTGCTCTATCAGTGACTCCCGCTGTTGCATGCCAGCTGGAAGAATGCCAATCGAAACACACCATAGACTGTGCAGTAGTATACTTCGTGTGCCGGTTCTGCGATCGTTGTGATTGATAATCGAATCTCCCCTGCGGGTTAGCATGTGAAGGGGAAACTGTTGGGCTCCTGGCACTTTTGAAATGAAACGAATACTCTATCCTTGAGAGAATGATGTAGTTCACAGGGACAGAGACAAGGCAAGCAGGCACGTTTTACTGTTTTATTGGCTCTTGATTCCGGTCTGGGGCCATTCTATCATCTGGCTGTGGCCCCAGATCAGGTCAGATCAAGTCAGGCACTTGCAAGCCCTTCTCCATCAGACCCTGGCGAATCAAACTCTCGAATCTTTGACTCCGGTGTTGCGCCCACCACGATGAAGGCGCTCTGAGTGCGACCCGCGCAGCACGGTAGAAGTAGTAGAGGACGGCCAGTGCTCGATTGTCGCCCTTGAGGCAGAGAGAGCGCAGCTGCTCGCCATAGCAGATTGGGAACGCGCCAAAGGCACGCTCGATCAGGAGTGTGAAACCTCGCAACGGGTCGGGGTAGTTGTTCGCTGATATCGATGCCAAACACAGCAGTGTGGAAAGCCTCTCCGCGATTTCCTCCATGGCGTCCGCATCTGGACCAAGCGCTGCCTTCTCCGTGATATTCGAGACCTGATACGTGGCGCATTCTCTCTTCAAAGTGCCCCTGACGTGTTGGAAAGGGGCAAACTTGTACCCTTCTTCATCGGTCTCTCCACCGTCGTGCGATAACATGGCCAGGTCAGAAGGTGACCGGCGGTCCTCCTCGGTTGGGCGCTGAGGCCGATACCGGGGGTCGTCGAATATGTCCAGCAGGCTGTCCATGTAGCACCGGAAATCCACGTCCAGAGAGGCGATCTCCTCTTGCAAAGTCACCCACGGGCTATGTAAGCAGGCCAGGAGAATGGCGCTTCCTTTGCTGTGTAGTACGGGGAGAGCCCTGAGGACGACACCTAGCAGCCCCCAGCTCACCTTGAGAAGGGGGTCTTCTGCAAGTATCTCCATCAGGTCGTCGCTGCCCGCATTGATGTGCTCCCAGTTGATCCACAAGTTGTAATGCATGAGCATCGACGTTGCAATCAGCGCGTCGCTGTTCTCCGCGGTGAATGGCCCCGACAGCTTTCGGCTAAAGGAGGACGCCGACTTGCCGGTAAGATCTATCGAGGCGCGTGTGTACTGCGTGACCTCGGGCTTTAGATTGCACATGTGATTCGCGGATAAGCAGAGGATATTATGCATGACATATGGCTCCTGAGCGAGTTGTTAGCACGAGATTCGCAGCCGCATGGAGTACAGAAAGAAAAAAAAAAGTAAGCGAAAACACCGACATCACCAACAACAACACCATCATCATCATGAGCATCATCAGGATCATCGTACCTGTACAGCCCAGCGCAGGACTTGGTGCCATATCTCCGGGTTGGTGATTGTGTGACGTGTGTTCCTCTCAAAGTGGTGGAAGAGCTCGGTGTAGAGAAAATTGGTCCGGGGGTCCTCCGTGTTGGCTACTCTATGCTTGAGTTGTGGAGGTGGGCTTGGTGAGGGGCTTGGTATGACAGCCGAGGGCGGTGTAGCGGATTTGCGGCTTTCGAGAGGGAGATGAACGCAAGTCTCCTGCCTCTTGACGCAGCGAGAGCAAGGATAACCTTCATCGCACTGACCGTCGATTTCAAGTCAGCCACGGCGAGGATAAGGGGGGGAGGGGGAATGCAGTGTAGAGAGTGCATGGAGTGCGAGTGCGGCACGACCGAATTGGGGATCATGGCTGCGACGTGGGCATTTGCGCAGCGTACCTTGACTTTGCGACGCTTGCAGGCAACGCAGCCGCGGCGGCTCTTGTAATGGGGCTTCTTCTTCCACTTATTGCCGGTAAGGCTGACGGGCTCGTGGGAGGGCTCGCCGTTCACAATGAAGAGGAAGCCGTCGCGCGGGACAGACCCGTGGGTCGCCATGGCGAGGGTTGGTCGGTCAGAACTGGTGCTGGTGGACGTTTGTGTGTGCGTGCGGGCGTGACAAGGGCGAAAGGGGCGAGAGGGCGAGAGGACGGCACGGCGCTTGTGCCTGCGACTATGCCGATGCCTGTGACTGTGACTGTGCCAATGCCTGTGGCCGTGTTCTGGTGCCTGTTGACCGTGTTCTGTGTGCCTGTGGGCGCAGGTGCGGGTGTGGGTGCGGGTGTGGGTGGTGCTGACCGCGCAATTGGAACTGGCAATGAAACCGGGACTGGGATTGCTGAGATCTCGGGATGCGGGCTCTGAGGGCGGTGGGTTGAAGATGAGGCTGTACTGAACGGCCAACGAGACGAGCGAACCAGCATCATCAGCGGGCACAACGTTAAATAGGGATTACGAATACAGCCCGGCAGCGTACCCTCCAAGGTCTGGGAATATACCGGTGGTACTCTCGTAATTCATGCTACCCATGCCACGCTATGCGCATCCCACCTGAGGGGCGCGTCCCTGCGTGCCTGCTTCTGGCCGGCTCCGTCAGCGCGGATCTAGTTCGTTTTTTGGTCTAGCGTATGGCCCCAGATGGCCCGCTTACGTATGGTAGTCATGGCCGGAAGGCCTTCCTTCCTGACGAGACAGACAAACCAGCCATACCAGCCCAGACCTAGTGAGTGCCGGGCAGCATGGTACGAGTACAAGCAGTACCTTGAACACGGTAGGTTCCGTCCCATGGCACGCATGGATACCTGGTAGGCTCTACAGGCAGTTGCGCCCGAGGAAACCCCTTTCAGATGAGGTAATACAGGTACGAGTACTCCGTACGTCGCGTGATCGGCTTGAGCAGGCACGGGCTAGAATCTTCAGTAACATGGATGCAAGGTATCCCGGAATAACTTCCAGTGCCTGGGATCTAGCCAAGGGTAGCCAGTCAGAGCGGTCCCAGCTGGAAGGTTATCTAGGTGGCCCTGCAACCAAGATACGGAGTATCCGTAAGGTAGGAGCACGTAACCCTGCCCGTATGTGGCGGCCATCTATACCCACACTGCGCACATGATTACCAAACCCGCTTACCTACTCGTACGAGTACATGCATCTATTTACTGCACCCACCACTATGCCCCCCAATGGCTCTCTACTCCGTAGGTGGTGAGTGTTGGTGGGTGCCGGCAGGTGGCCGTGGTGGCTTTTGGAACGGCGGGGCGGGATCCATCCCCGTTGACGCCCCTCAGATACTTCCAGCTCTGCTAACTCAATATCGTTTAGCGCGTGCAGCGCTCAACATGGGCCATCTCCAGAACCTTGGGGGATCCATTACTGAGTGTACCTACCTACGTGCTTCTGTACCTGCGTCTTGTAACCTTCCTGTTCAACGTGCCCCTTGAGAGCGACTACCATCATGACTTCGAGTGAAAAGGGAGCAATGGGGATAGCTGTATTGGTAGCGAAAAATGATGTGTAAAAGGGAGAGTTTACCGGTCGGCCCCCAGTGGCCATTTCCGCCTAAATAGCCCTTATGACGGTCGCACCTTCCCACGAGTACCTCTCGTATGGGCAGCCCAGCCGTTTAGGTTCGTGCAGGTGTACCCGGGCTTGCCAAGCATATCCATACCCCTGACTGCCCGGCCGCCCTGTGCACCCTATGGAGCTGTCCTGATTAACTCCGGCCATCACCCGGGTCGGGTCAGTGAGGTGCAGCCTTATCAAGTATTTCAGGTTCTACACAGCCACTAGCCTCATACGGGCATGTGCGAGCTTGCCGTCGAGTAAGTAGGTATCGATCTAGGCGGAAGCCGGGTAGCTTATAGGTAGGTAGGTGCTCAAATACATGTACCCATAACCTTCCCAGATCAGGCCCATGTCTTCTTTCCCAGACCATGACGCACGCCTCAGATGCTACCTAAATTCACTGCCGAGATCTTCTCAACTGACTATCTGAGGTACCAGGTAAGCATAGGTCGGCGCAGTTGACGACAGGCCCGAACAGAATGCCTCTCTATGCTCTCTGGCTCTGGCTCGCCTGCCGGGTCCTTCTCCCAGTGGAACCTCGCGCTGCTCTCGCTTCGTAGTCTGCTTTAGACACATCGCTCGCGGAGGCTCGCTCAGTAGCCCACAGGCGGCTGACCATCTTGGTCAGGATGATCGAGAGGATAGGGCCATTGCGGCGACGTCAGCGGGCAGAGATCCGCGCCACCGTCCACAACCCAGGTCGATCTCCTAAGATTCGCACCACGGCTCTACGTGTAGGGCAGAATGACCCGTGTCAGACAAAGGTGCACACTTATCACTGGAACGAGTATAACCCGAGTAGAAATCGTTTGTAAATATGCCAGGTTTAGAGAGAAACTGCCTATTCAACCGAGGCCTACATGGGCAATGGGCTTGAAATTGACGAATACAATGTCCTTGGGTAATAAGATGCAAGATGATGCATCTCAGGAGATGCCTCTAGAGTCTAAATGAGGTACGAGTACCTTAGCCTCTGCTGATCCGCTGACGAACTTTCGTTGAGGACCTTAGGTACCTGGCTTAGGTCCTCCGGGGCGGGTTCTAACTTCTGGCCCTATCGCGCCTGTGCCGTTCCCTCTCGCCCGACGCCAACTACGTGTACCTACGAGTGTGTAGGTATGAGCAATGCGCACCTGTGGCTATGGGGACCCCGGCTGGACTCGGTTGGCTTTGCGCTGCCACGTGTGTGGCGACTATTGCGGACAGAAGCCTTTCAAGGTTGATATAGCAAGTCCCAAGTCGGCCGATGATACTGCCCTCCAGGCTGTTCGCGATCCGAAAGGTGTCGGCGCCCGAGCGGGGGCCCTTAGTCACCTTACCTAGGTAAGTCAACAAGGCAGGGCTCTTGGCCGGACGAAATCTGCGGACAGCGTATCCCGACGAATGAAATCGCCCGCTTTCAAGGCAGAGCAACCGTGCTAGCGGCGAACCGGTCACTTGAGGATCTCTTTCTACAAAGCAAATCCCACCCCAGAGCTCCTACTCGTAACTCAAAGCGAGATCCTGGCTTAACTCAACCGCTACCCGATTCGGTATGGCTCCAGATGTATCGAAGCTTGCGATGCACTCAACGCCGGACGGCATGATGATTCTGGAAAAGGCTGTGTACCTAATGCAAGGTTGGTCAATCCCATCCCAGGATGGAGGAAGTACCGGACTCCAGTGACCATCTTGTCTATGATAGTCTCTTGGCTCGAGGATACCGTGCAATGCGCCGGTCCCAGAGTCGAGATGGCGAGAGGCGCCGCACACACTTGATGAACGAGGAGAGACTCAGGTGGCAATCAGAGTCTCCCAAGTTCCTCGCAGATTCCGCCCTTATTCCGCCCTTTAGCCTTGCACCCTGGCGACGGATGCATGTAGTCTGAGGTCAAGTGGGCGGCATGGGATTTCTTTCCTTCTTCTCTCCTCTTGATGGCTTGCTTCCGTAGGTGCCTACAGCTCACAGGGTCAAATTCTGTCCGTCGCCCCGTCCTTTGCTTCGAAAAGTCCAGGGGAGCCAGACAGGCGGCTGAGATGGCGCTCTGGCATCTTATGATGGGACAATGCGTACCCCCCCTGAAAGCTGCCCTGTGGAGGCGCGTGGACAGAAGAGAGGGCCATCTGCAGCTCGTACGCGTGGCAAGCAACGATTCTTGAGGACCAGGCTCGGGAAAGCTCGAGGTCAGGAAGGCCTTGACTTCAAGTCTGGTGTCACAGACGCTGGCTGAGCTCGGGCTGGTGCTCTGTTGTGATGCGCAACAAGTCAAGACTGGGTGTCGCCCACGCGTGACGCGGGTTACCATTGCCCAAGCAACCGAGGGGTAGGTAAACACCACTGTGCCCTGCAAATCAACATCCATTGATAAACGGACACATGAGTACCTTATCCAATCTACCACGGCATCCATTGAAGTGCCCCTCAGCCCGACGATATCTCCTCGAGATACCTCGGGCATTCAATGCTCCCTCCGAGCACGAGTGACGAGGTAGGTAGGTACACACTCAGTCAAGGAAGGCACGGCCGCATCCGTCAGCTTCCATAGACAAGAGGGAGTGCCCGTCCACCTTAGGTTGGGCCATGGCACGCTGCCTTAGGTACTGTTCGAACCTCGAGTGACTTCGTCTTATCATCGTTTCTCCCAAGGTTCTCTGACCCAGGTTTGGGAAAGACTGTCACCTCGCGCTGGATCCTTCTGTCCCGCCATGGCACACAATCCGCAGTCTGGATATGTTACCATATCTCAAGACCATTTCGACACCCTGGTTCGAAGGTGAGCTTGTTGTCCTCATCTACGTCGCGAAGCCGTGAAAACGCAAAGACTGAAGCGGTGAGCTGACGATACAACTCTGCCATAGGGCCAACTCGGTATGTTTCCGCCAGCAGCCACAAGCCTTTGAGCCGAGCCGAACTTCCACGGTCATTGATTGGTCGGAACGAGCTGAATCTCGCCATCACTACCTGCCCCAAACTGACAGGCAATGCTTCAAGATTCCAGAGTCCGGTTACTTGGCGGTGCACAACCGCGAATATGAGCAGCTGATTCGGACCGCGCACAGCCATGGTGAGTATTCCTTGAATTGGACTGTACAGTGTCAGGCAGACTAACGTCACAAAGCCAACCTAAAGCGCAACCTCATGGACGGAGGCGTCCCAGAAGACTCCATCGACGTAAGTTGCGTGTGATCAGCATCCTCCGAGCCCCCGGTGATAGGCCTTTAGAGTATCCATCCCTCCGCGCTAACGTGCAGTCACAGTGTCTCTGTCAAACCACCGCACCCCAGTCGGAAGGGCCGCCAAACTATGATCGAAACGACCTCCCGGATGGACCGAACCATCACGCAGTGATTCCCGGCAGCGGCCCATCACTCTCATCTGCGCCCTCACGGAACAACGGCCACGGGCCGTCTGGTCTCCCCCGGCATGGACCACAACTGCAGCCGTGTTCAAAGGGGCCAGAATCTGGTATTGGAATGACGCAAAGCTGGGCCAACGAACCCCAGAAGCAGCAAAACCCTCTAGCTTCGCCACAGACACAGAACAAGTCATGGGCTGACACACCACCCAAATTTGCCAAAATCTGTGCGAGGACCGTTCAGCTGACAGGCTTGGCTACCGACATCACATATGCCGATGTGACCGCAGCCGTATGTGGGGGGATGCTGCTTGAGATCATTGTTCGAGCTCTCGAGGGCACAGCCAATGTTTCATTCCTCCGGGAAGAGGCGGCGACAGCATTCTACAGCCACGTGTCTAAGAACGACATCTACATAAAACAGAAGAAGGTATGCAGAAGAGCGAAAGCCCCGAAGATCACGAACTCTTACCGAGAAGAACTTTGCAGGTCGGTGTGCGATGGGCGGATCGTCAATTCCAGCTTCCAGACACTGTTGCTCGACAAATCGAACGAGGCTCCACGCGGAACCTGATTCTGCGAAGAGTCAGCACAATCCACACCGAAGCCAGTATACGGTGCGACCTAGAACATATTCATCAACTTGTCGTCATCAGGGTGATGTTCAATGGCAGCAGTTGCTACATCAGCACCAACTCTGTCCACAATGCTGGCTTTGCGAGGACCTGCATGATGAGTCGAGCGTAAGTGAGGGGCGCGCATACCATGATGAAGCCCAAATACTGACTTGTGCTAGCGCGTACAAAGGGTCGAAAATCGACTGGGACGCTGACGAGTGCGACAAGCCCGTACTGGCCGTGGGAAAGGTGCTGATTCAGCCAACCCAACCTATGCCGCCCCAAAAACAAGCAATTGAAGTTCGGAACCGATTCGCAACTCTGCGCTTTGACGACGAGGATGACAGCTTGAGTGCAGATTGCGATTCGACCACCGATGCCTTCAGCATCGGCGATACCAGTGAGTAGAACGTCACCACACTGGTGAAGAACAAAACCGGCTTCTTTGGCTTGGGACAGCGCGCAATGGTTGTTCATACGAGTAAATCCGCCTCGAATCCGACTGGCTTGCAAGCTAGCCGCCATTGTAGCCGCGATAGGGCGGGATCGAGCAGGACACAGCACCGAACGAAAGGCTTGAGAGCTTCGGCACAGAGGCCGTGTTCGTTTAGAAGAGCAGACGAGCAGCGGCATGGTTGAAGATGGGCCCTGGGCCCTGATGATTTCGCCCGCAGAGTGTATGCCGACATCCCCTTCGTGCGCCCCAGCATCACTCCATGCAGGTTTCCCTACTGAGCAAGATAGCTGGTACTTTAAAGCATCTTTGTGTACTTTAGCTAGCCAGATAAGCACACGGGCCTATACAATTGAGTACTCTCATTATTCAACTGACTCAAGTAATCATCACAGCGTCTTACACGTCCGTCAGGCGTCCTGAAGGGGGTCCTCCTCCAGGGGGTCCTCCCACGCGGCCACAAGAATCACTTACGCGGTATACATGGCTTCCCACCACGAGGTGGCAGATCAGAGCGTACCCCCACGACAGTCATTTTGCGAGCGCGCGTGCCTACCCGTGCTCCCCTGGAGTACAGGCAGTGGAACCTTTCTTAAGCTGGGCAGTAAGAATGAGTACGAGTACTTCTATTTCCCAGGATGAAGTAGCCTGAGCATTAAATTCCATGAAGCCCCATATACTTGAGGCGTTTGAGTAGGAAAAGCGACAGGGGGATGTTGGGGTGCATGAGAGGGATGTCGGCATACACGCTGCGATTCAGCCCGGCTTAATGTACGCGTAAATCATTCAGAAGTCTGGCTGCTTGTGGCCTGGAAATCAGGTCAAGTTTAAGGCCGGTGAAAGCAACGTGAGTCTGTAAGAACCAGGAAGATTCATCATACATGGGCACTCTCTAGAGGCGATCTGGGAGCCACTTGTGTCCTATGTACGCAACAAAGCAGTTAAGGTGCTACGACTACCTGTCGAGATCCAATGAAGGCAGACCTTTCCGGTGGTAACGATAGCTCGGTGGCAGTTGCAGGATCCACAGGCCACAAGTACTCGTAGCGCAGCGGAATTTCGTTATGTACGTAACTGGCAGGACATTGGTAGCCGACGCGCGTGATGAAGACTGAAAACGGTGTCTGGATCAAAGCGGCAAGGCGACGATATAGGCAGGGCCCGGAGTCTCTTGAGGTTATTCAAGAGCTCTTCCTGGAATGACACTGCACTCTTTGACAATTGATCCGAATGGCAGTTGCAGCACCCCAACTTTGCGAGCAGGGCAGGAAAGTCGAGAATGTCGTGAATGGACGTGGGTCAGTGAGCCTACGAGTATTCGCGACAACCCCAATAAACGCACTGGCTGAGCCAGTGGCGGAACGGATCCGTTGGATCCTGTCCTTGATTGAAGACCTGGGACGGTCCGGTCTAACTTAGGGGCCTCGCTCCAGGGGCCTCAGGTGTAGAGCCGCCGCCTGCGGGCAGACCCGGAGCACCTGCAGGTGTTTCGTCAGGCCCCGCGCAGCCCAGCAGCGCACGCCCGTCCAACGAGTACTCCAGTCGTACCCGACCTACTGCACCAAACCAACGTCGAGTCCTCCCCACAACACAACCTGACGCAAACGACTGCCACCCTTCCGAGCAGCTTCACTTTGCGCGCTGCTCCCATCGCACCCTGCACCACACCACACCTTCCGGCGGACCCGAACATCTGTCACGTCCCTTACCCTTCGCCTCTGTACACGCCGCGCGATCGCCCCTGTTTGCTCCGACCGAGCAGCCACGCGACTCGCACTCGACAGTGGTGGTAGCGAAGCGTGCCTACGCCATCCTAGCCTCGGCCGGCCCAACTTCAACCGCTCCCTGCCCTACCTCGCCTCGCCTCGCCTCGCCTCGCTCCGCCCCGCCTTGCTTTGGCTTTCCGTGCGCTGCCTGTCCGGCACTTCCATCGCAAGTTGCGCGTCGTTGTCGCTTCCGTCTCGTCGCCTTGCGCTGCTCCACCACTACCCATCTCCGCAAGCCGTGGTCATGCCCACACGCCGATATCAACATGGCACAAGAGAAGATGACGTTGGAAGATTGTATGTCGCTATCATCGCCTTTCCCACTCGCCATCCGCGCGAACGGATCTGCCGACAAAGACGTCGCTTCCAACGCGCGCGGGTAGCAGCCGCGTGCCGCTGTGAGCTCTTTCGCTAACACATTGCAGGGCTGGACGACCTCTGCGTCCGGTTTATCCTCACGCTCCCCCAGGAAGACTTGACTGATGTCGCCCGCATTTGCTTCGCCATCGAGGAGGCACAATGGTTCTACGAGGATTTTATTCGCCCTATGGAGCCACACCTCCCGTCGCTCTCTCTCAAGCTTTTCTCTCTCAAAATGTTCCAACACTGCCCTCTGTTTGCTGGCTACTCCCCCGAGCAGCACCTCGCCGCCTTCGAGGGCTTCCTCCAATACAAGGTCCGCATTCCCGTCCGTGGTGCCATCCTGCTCAACACCGCCCTCGACTCGGCCGTTCTGGTCCGCGGCTACAAGAAAGGTGCCACGTGGAGCTACCCGCGCGGGAAGATCAACAACAACGAAGACGACCTCGATTGTGCCGTCCGCGAAGTCTACGAGGAGACCGGATACGACCTCCATGAGACTGGCCTGGTCGCCCATAACACCCCCGTCCAATACGTCGAGCTCAGCATGAAAGACCAGCACATCCGTCTCTACGTCTTTCGTGATGTGCCCGAGGACGCGAGCTTCGAACCCAAGACTCGAAAGGAGATTGGCGACATCGCCTGGTACAAACTTACCGACTTGCCTGGCTACCGCAAGAAAAAGGGACAGGCTGCCACTGGCCAGGGGCGCTTCTTCATGGTTGCGCCCCTGATGTCTCAACTGCGCAGTCTGGTGTCCAAGATGAAGAAGCAAGACGCGCACAACTCTACCGACGGTGCTGTGCCCGCGCAGCCGTACAACGACGAGGGCTTCACTGAAGACAATGTGTGGCAGCATCACACTGAGATCAGCTCAAGCGCAAAGAACAGCGGCCCCGAACCGACGCATGCGTCGCAGGCCGTTAGCCAGGATGCCGCCGACAAAGCTTCCCAAGACCTGCTGCGTAGCCTCCACGCTGGCCAGCCCTTGGCCAACTCCCAGACCACTGATTTCAAGCCTGAAGCTGAGGTCTCCGGACAAGCAGCTGGGCAGGCTTTGCTTTCAATCCTACAGCGACCTGCGCCTGCTGCTGCCGCCGCTCCGGCGCACCAGATGCCGCACAACCCGCTCGATCATCTCCAGGGGCCTCCTGCGCAGCCGCAGCCGCAGCCGCCACACCATCAGCACCCTGCAGACACGGGTGCGCTTCCTGCGTACGGCCAACCAGCCCCGTTCAACGCCACAGACTACATGGGCGAGAGCCACGCCCCGCAGCGCCAATCTCGACCCGAAATACAATTCTCTACCGATGCATATGGAAAGGCAAATGTCCAAGTTTCGGCTCACCACTTTTCGGACCGACCATTGGATATTCTTCAGCCTCGGCCTCGTCAGCCAAACATACAGGAAAACCAGCTCATGCGTGGTATAATGCCTTCCCCCATGGGCGCAAGCGTTCCCGGTTCTACGCCACAAAGCCACCCCGCCCACAATGTCATGCCGGATGGTCAAGGCGGGCTTTCCGTACCGAATCAGCAAACCCAACACCGTCACACAGGTCCCCTCCCGGCAAGCCTGGGCGGCAAAGGCGCGTCGCCCCAGCCGTCAGCCCATGCGTTGGGGCTGCTTGATGTTCTCAAGGGCCCGCGCACCCCATCAACCGGCCCGCCTGGTGGCTCGCATGGCCAAGGGCACACTGCGACTCAGCAACAGGAGTATATAAGCACAGCCACTCAGAATACTGCCGGCAAAGCGACTGAGCAGGTACTGAAGGTCGCTTACACTGAGAAGACGAGCCAGCTGCCGGACAACTCGATGGCAAGAGGCCCACCAACCGCAAGCCATCGGTCCAATCTACTCGATATATTCAAAGACAAGAGCTCTCCCGTGCCAGCAGCCCAGTCACCTCGGGCGCCGAGCCGCGCGACGTCAGCCACAGCTACGCCAGGACATATCTCTACAGGACCTCAGGTTATGATTGACCAATTGCGGACGGTGGCGCAGTCCCAGGAACAACCCCAGCAGATGAATCCCGAAACGAACCTGCCTTATGGCGCGCGATCGATATTGCCAAGATCATACCAACAAAAAGCACCTGTGTCAAGTGTGCAAGCGAACGATGAGGATCTTGCTCGCAAGCTCGCATTGCTCCAGGGCTTTTCCAAGGCGTCGCCCAGCTCACAGCCGGCACAGCGGCCCAGCCCTCCCAAACAGCAGCAGCCCCAACCAAGGGCCCCAAGCAGGACCGAAGGCAGCAGGCAGCCATCGTCCCCTCTCTCTCGGGGCACCCTGCCCTCGATCTCTCAGGGCTACCCATACGGCGGTGCAGGGCAGTATCCGGGTGCTGGAAGCAACGCACCGGTGATGCCAAGCCCGCCAGCGGCGTCGGCACTTCCGTCCAACGGATTCAAGCCAAAGGCCCGGCAGAACTCGACGGAGCAAAAGAGCATGCTGCTGTCGATGTTCAAGGACAAGTCTGCAGAGGTAGCGAACAGCAGCAGCAGCAACAACAACTATGCGGTGGGCGAAAGCGCCAGGTATTCGCCCAGGCCGAGGTCGAGACTGGCTTCGGTGACATCCAACGGAGACCAGGATCTAGGGCAGGCGCCGGCGCGACCTATCCCTTCCAGACAGGGCTCTCAGACGCCGATATCGCCGGCGAACGAGAAGTTCTTGATGAATTTCCTGCGCGGGAGCTCGGACAAGACCACGAGGAACGCATGAAGCAGGCGCATGGTGGGGGAAAACTTGACTGGGTTGATATCCTAACGCTGACCTCAGCATTGTCTGCAGCTGCATACAAAGCACCTACTCGTAGTAGTGTCCCCTGATGTCCTGGATGAGCGCACCATGCGGTGAATACAGGGCATGGGCTATATGGGGCAAGGTACCTCACCTGTCCGACACGGAGGGCCGCTAATCAGGGAAAGGAAGGCGGCATTGAAGGACGCTGGACAATAGGAGGCGTTGCAGTGCCACCTGGCAGCGTGTCGGTTGCTCCAGGTGAGCGGGAACGGGGCTTCGGCGGCTCAATAGGTGAAGCCGGGAACAGGCGTTTTGCACATAGCCCCGGGTTGCTTATCTGTGTCTGGAAAACCCGGGTTCGCGATCGGCATGGGATAAGTGGAGGTGCTCATGCGAGCGTTGAGCAATATAAATTATCTGGAATTTGACACCTGGAACTTGACATTATCAAAGCTTGACAGTAGCGAACAAGACACCTCTCCTGGTGAAAACGCCCTCTCCTCGTTTTCCACGCGAGGCGTAGGTACTTGGTAGTATATAACTTCCATCCCACCAAGCCGACTGCAGGACAATGATGAATTTGGAAGTTGAAAGAGCCTCACCTACAGCCTAAGAGCCCCTACTGTGGAAATACCTTGCATAATCATAGGCACTCAAGCAGTAGACTCAATATGACCCCTCCACTCGCGATGTTGGATCGGTGCGTTCCACGGGAGGTATGCCTCACCGAGCGCCTGTAAACCTATAGGTACCTTGAATCTGATGATTTCCATCCCAGGTTCTGCCGGCACTCGTACGGTACCTACTCGTATTCGTACCAGGTATGTACATGGTCAGTAGAGCGCCCCACCAAGTGACGTGCCGCCGGGTCCAACTGCGGAAGGAAGGAAGGGGACAGCTGGAGCTCTGGCAACGGGGAAGCGACCACCGGGACGACGGGGAGGGCGATGACTGGGACCCTGCTGATAGCCTCTTGCCTTAAGATTGAATGCAATGCAACGCAGCCACACTTATTCCGCATACCATAACACAGTACATGCAATCCTCCTGTACCCCTCCACCTGCAATTGCACGACCAGCACCAAAGTAAACAACCCGTTCAAGCTCGTACCATCACCCGCGACTGTCAATCCGGAGCCTCGCCATAACCTACCACCGCCTGTGTCTTGCCCACTGCCAACACGCCCAATCGCGGAGACATCTACACCACATCAACGACGACACTGTTCGAGGCACAAGCATCTGATCTCGACCGCCCACACCAGCTAGTCGCATGATATCGCCAGTCCAATATTCGCAGACAAAAGTGATTTGACACCTGCCGTCAAACCCGCGACAAACGGCCATGGCGAGGCTCACCCACGGGCCTATCGCGCCCTCCCACACCCGCCACCCCTCCAACTCGGAGTCCTCCCGCGCCGACCTGACCCGCTTGCTGGCTCGTCTGCAACAGACCGTCCTGCACGCCGACGCCGAGCGCGAGGGCCGCCTGCGCGCCAGCGAATACGAGAGGAGCAAAGCCGAAGCCGTACGCCCCCCGCCGTGCCCTCGGCCTGCTTGACCGCTGCTGACCCCGTCTCTGCCCACCAGAATCTCGAGTACGCCCGCTCCCTGCTCACCCGCCTCGAGCACGACGCCGCCACCGCCGTCAAGGTCCACACCCGCCGCGCCGACATCCAGGCCGACCTTAACCGGAAGCGAGACCTCATCGACCAGGTGGCCGAGCGGCTGCGCGAGCTCGACGACACCAGCATCGACAGCGACGACGACGAAGATGACGACGGGAGCGACGACGAGGCAGAGGACCTGCTGGCTGGTATTGTCCAGCCCGTGAGCGCTCCGCGGGCGCCCCAGGCGCATTCGCGCGGGCAGGCAGCAAAACGAGGCTCTGAGACCAACGAGGCTGACGACGGGCTAGACGCATGGGGGGCTGGCGACGAGGAAGATGAGGACGACGAAGACGAAGAGCCAACTGTGCTTCCTGCGTCACGAAGACAGACCGCGATAAGATCGCCTGTTTCTGGTCCAGTTGAGGTCCAACCCCCGGAAACACCAGCAGCGACGGCCACATCTCAAGAGCTCCGACCACGCCAGACCGGCGGCGGCTCTGACGCCCTTTCCAAAGCTTCTCCGCCTGAGAGTTCCACCACCACCGCCCGCGCCGAGCTCCTCGGCACCCGCCGCCGCCGCCAGACAGCCCACGACGGGGAGGAGGCGGCAACTACAGCCACGACGGAGGCAATCCTGGACAACCATCGCCTGGAGCAGGACCGGCTGACGGCGTCGCTGGTGTCGATGGCAACGTCGCTGAAAAAGTCATCGCAAGCTTTCGCATCCTCGCTCGAGGACGAGAAGGGCACGATGGACGCAGCCGCCGAGGGCCTGCAGCGCAACGAGTCCGGGCTAGACGCTGCAGCCCGGCGCATGGGCCGCCTGCGCCGCGCCGCCGAGGGCCGCGGCTGGCTGGGTCGCGTGTACCTGTACGCCTACATCGCGGGCCTGTCCGTCTTTGCTTTGCTTCTCGTTTTCGTCCTGCCGAAGCTCCGCTTCTGATGGTCCCAGGGCTGAGTCGGCGGTTACATCTGCCAAGCGCGAACGACGAGGCAAGGCCACAGACGACCGATACTCAGCGAAAAGACACGTCGTCAAGCCACATGCGTCTGTCTCTGGAAGAGAGCCGATGTCTCCCGTGTATGGATGGATCTGCAAATGCAGGGGCAAGAGGCCCGCTTAACGAGTTACGATACTGACCATGTACCAATGCCAAACGACCACATTTGATACCTACGATTGCGCGTTCGACGATACTTGTGATGAGTTCCCGCGTGCACTGGGCATTTCGTCCTGTCAGCTCACGGTTCGCAGGAAATGTTGGACAGAATTTGCAGATCAATACCCACGCAGACTGATTTCTATGGTCTGAGGCTGACCTGGTTAGCCATCTAGGGCGGCCAGCAGGTGCTGCCTGATTTCTCTAACGGTATGCTCTGACGGTATGACGGGAGAAAAGCAGACGTGGACGAGCCCCATAGATTGTGTACGCTTCGCCGAAATGACCTCGTGTTCTTCACCGGCTCGAAACCAATGGGGCTCGAGGGAAGCGCAACAAAAGCACATCAGGAGCAGGTGATCCAGAGATCTCAGGATGACGCGTAACGCCTGCCGAAGCAACGATGAAAGCAAACGTTTGATACTGACGCAACCTCTTCCTGCTCCTTTTCGCATACGGAGGCGAAGCACCGCAGCAAAGGGCCCTCTTTCTTCTCAACCGACTCAATAGAGCAAACCACGACCAGATGTTAGCGACGTCCAGATGAGCTTGTCGGATATCGGGAAGCAAAGACCCCGTAAAACACATACGACTCGCCGCAGCCTTGGGAACCCGACCCGCTGAGCGATACTTGAAGGAATATTGGAAAAGGGGTTGGTGATCTGCCCCCACCAGTAGCACCACCGTAGCACCACCATCATCATCATGATCAAGTGACCAACCCGGCGCAGACCCCAGCAGCCCTCTCCCGCTCCTTGCGCCTGCGAGCCTTGTCCGCCGCCTCGCGGTCCATCTCGGCCCGCTCCTCGGCCGCGCGCCGCGCGTCCTCGGCCGCGTCTCCGTCCACGTCGGCCAGCAAGCCAGCGGCGCAGCTCGTGTCCGTGTCGTCGCCGTCGAGCCCCCCACCGCTGCTTCTACCGCGAGTGGGCGGCGAGCGGGACTGGGGTTGGGAGCGAGAGGGGGAGGAGACGCAGGCTTGTTCGACCAGGCTTGAGGCGACAGTGCTGGTCACTGCCTCCAATGCATCCTGACTTTGTTCATCTTGGTACTGGTTCTGACACTGATCTTCCTGGTGCAGCGCGGCCTGCAGTTCGGCGCACAGGACCGCACCGTCGGCAATGGGGTTGTGGGTGCGGACGCGGATGATCGGGGCGGGGACTCCGGAGGGCGACGTGGGTTCCGCAAGGGGTGGTCAAGTTGGGCAGAGTTTGGGGCACCGTCGGGGCCGTCATCTTCTTCGCCGCGGTCTCGCTCTCCTGACTGCCTGTCTTTGTCGTCTTCCAGTTCTCCATCCCCCTCTCCCTCCTCCTCCTCCTCTTCTTTTTCTTCTTCTTCGTCGTCGTCCTCGTCCCTGTCCTTCATCAGTGCATCAGCGGCGACCGCGACAGCACTCTCTCCCATGACCTCGTCGCGATCGTCATCACCGCCGCCACGCTCGCCATCGTCTTCGTCAATGACCATTGGGTCATGGTGCCCCAGGCTGCTGCGGCGCTGCTGCCTGTTCGATCTCGCTGTGTCCCTCTCCGCCTCGAAGCTCTCGTGAGCCAAGGCCTTCTCGTTGCTGGCGGCCCCGGCAGTGGGACGCCTGAGGCTGTCCAGCGGCTTGTTCTTGGAAAGGCGGCGGGCGTAATTCTCCTCCTCCTGCTGCCGCCGCTGGTGGCCGCTGCCGTCGCCGAAGATGGAGTGCTGGGGCGACGCGATCTCGCCGATGGGCTTACCGCCGGTCTTTCAAGTCGGTCTATCAGCTGACTGTGACATGCATTTCTTCGAATGGCGCATTACGAAAGGGGGGGAGAGGAAATATATACAATACTCACAGGAACCTGGTATTGCCAATACTTCCTATGGGTCGAGCCACAGCGCTCGACGCGGGCGTCCCACTCAACCCCCGTCTTCTTGCGGAAGAGCTGCTTGAACACGGGCATGGCCTTTTCCAGCTGCCAATCAGTTCCCACCCGCGTTTCATGCCATCTATCTCTAGGCTTCTTCTGGTACCTGAAGGTCACCCGGTATAGGTGAGGCATGGCAATGGACTCCCAGACCTATTTGCGTCGTCAGCCATGTTTGAGGCGTTGAAGAGGGGGAGGGGGGGGACAAGGGACGGGGGAGCGAGGGGAGGGGAGCGAGCGGGGAGGGGAAATGCAGGCGATTCGGTCTTTTCCTTACTGCGAGCCTTATCTTCTGCTCCTCCTGCGTGAGCTCCACGTTGTACTCGAAAAAGGTGCTGTCCTTGTATAGGTGCCAGAGATCTGTTCCCCCTTCAGTGTCAGCTGGAGGCCCCAGAAAAATCTCAACGCCAACCTGGTTTACCCAAAAGACAGCACGGGAGACCAAACGGACGTACCCGGGTTCGCCGACTTCTCGTCCTTGAGCTTGTTGGCCTCCTTCCTGAGCCGTCGCAGCTCCTGCTCCTTCTTGGCCCGCTCCGCGCGCATCAGGTCGAACTCGGCCTCGTCCAGCCGCCGCTTGCCGTCGATCGAGCCCGAGAGCCACCCAAAGTCGACAATGTGCAGCGGTCCGGGGCCGTCGCCGGCTCTCTTCTTCCTGCCGCTGCCGCTGCCCCTCCTCGCCTTGGCCGCCCCCGCCCGGCTCAGCTCTACGGCTCGCTGCATGGCCGGGTTGCGCTTCCGCTTGCCGTCCTCGTACAGCCTCGGTGTGGCGACTACGTGCGTCGTCCGATTGTCGATGCTCGTCGTGAACTGCGCCCCGCGGAGCTCCAGCCAGCCCCTCATCTGGTCGTCCGTCTCGTTGTTGCCCAGGTCGCCGCCTCGCGCGATGACGAGGTTCCTGAGAAATTTCTTCACCATGGTTTTTTTCGCGAGAGGCCAAAAATAAATAAAGAGAGGGCTGAGGGGATCTGGGGTGGTTGTTGTTGAACCTGAGCCTGGGAGCTGAAGTAAATGCCGGGTGACCTTGAACCAGTAGGGTTCGATGGGGGGTCTAGGGAGCTGTGTAACTGGTGAGGCGAGTGTGAAACTTATGGGGAGAGTGGTGCCTAGACTACCTATAGTTCGATATGAAGGATCTGACGCTGGATGATCAGGGATGGTGGGACTGCGCGTCGTCGATGTGAGCTACTGCAATGTCATACTTGCTGGGAGAATATGTCGCCTGCCAGTGAGATCAGACGAGCACGCAACTCCGTGTGCAATGGATGAGAGTTGTTTAAAGGCGCATGAGCGAAGAAGAGGAAAACAGTGTTACTGGAGAGTATCACCGTGCCGTCATTACAGATCTCAATTGCCAGAAATTGGGAGCATTCGGAGTGCTGAGGGGTCAGCCAGCAGGAATCCAAAGATTGAGAGACCAGCACTGGTGAAGTTGATATGGGATAATGAGGTAAACCTTTCTTAGGGTTTCGCCACGTAGGTCGTGGTTTTGTCGAAATGGAAGCGGGTATCACTCGGCTCAACGAGCGCGGCAGTCTTCAAGCGGCAGGAAGGCGACAGGCGCAACTCAAGCTATCGTCATGTGTGGTGCCTGTGTCACATGAAGCCTGCTTGAAGGTTCCTCTTGAGGTTTTAGCGTTGATCAAAGTGGTCTGCTGCAAACCCCAGTGTTTGGTGATGTAGCGAATGAGAAAGTATCCGAAGCCGAGAAGAAATGGATGAGTAAGATGTGTGATAGTCGATCAAACGACGCTCGGTATCAAGGAAGCCGGTGGTTTCATCTTGGCGGCTCTGGCGGAATTGAGTTCAGCAATAGATGCAAAAGCGCCAAGACCCCGGGAATGTTTCGCGATGTACTTGTAATAAGACATACCTCTCGGCTATGACCATAATAGTTTGAATGTAATGATTATTCCCCGGTCGTTGACTTACCTGGCAGCTTGATGCTTCTTCCATTGAAAACCGAAAGCGCGGTGAGCTCTCAGTCCAGAATGAGACCACAGAATATAGGACTCATCGAGCCCCAAAAAGCCTGTCAATGGGTATCATCATCATTAAATCGTCGCTATGCAAGCTACAGAAATCTCTTGTCAGGTCTATCCCGTTGATACGCCAGCTGAAACTCCGGAACGCTTTCTGGGAGAAACTGCGTGTACCGGTCCTCAGAAGAAGCCGCTCTTCTTTTTCCTCATCTTGCCACCCTCTCCAGCGCTCTCTCTTCTGCGCCCGGGCCGCGAACTCGAGGGAGCGCCGTTCTGCGGGGCCGGCGCACCGCCGTGGAAGAGCCGGCCAAGACCGGCTCCCGGTGGCCGCGGATCGGCGCTTAGGGGTCGTGGAGGGGGCTGTACATTCTGCCAGTGCACGTGAGGGGCGTTTAGATTCTGCGGCGATGGTTGTCCTGGCGCAGGTCTTGGGGGCAAGGTGGGGTTGGGCGCAGGAGAAAAGTCCTGGCCCTCGAGGCCAAATTCGCGACGTAGTCTCTCCGTTTCCAGATCGACCTCGGCGTTGCGCCGCTGCTTCTCGTTTTGTTCTTCTTCCTCGAGCATGCGCTTGATACGCTTCTGCTCCTCTTGTTCTCGCTGTTCCTTTTGGTGCTGCTCTTGTTGCACCATTGCCTGGAGACGCTTCGTTTCCTGCTCTACAGCCTGGTTACGCGCGTCCCCCGGCGGCGCGGACGAGCCAGACTGACCGGGGGGCATGTTGCTCACTGCGCTGGTCATCACGTAGGGATCGGGTCGCGGAGACGAGGAGGAGGCGGGCGGGGGCCGCGAGTTTGTGCGGGAGCGCTGTCTGGGGGCGCCCGAGATGTTGAAGGAGTCGCGGTTGGGAAAAAGATAGATTTCGCGAATGACCTCGGCGGCCAACAGCAGGACAACCTCGAAACCCTTGCGGTCCTCGACCTCGACGCGCTGCAAGTTGGGCTCGTAGACAGTGACGGTTTGGCGATCCTTGGTCTGCTTGAAGAAGGCGACCGTGATATCGGGATCCTTCTTCTGCTTGCCGCCGACCGAGGTGCCGGTCATGTAGCAGGTCATGTCCTTGGAGAACTTGCTGTCGCGCTTCCACTTGAACATGCTCTTGGGGGTCAGGCTGCTGGTGGTGGGGTCGCTGTGCTGGCGGTCGACGGTGGAGGAGGAGGGCATGCGGAAGCTGTGCTGGGGCATCTCAAAATCCCAGGACTCCTTGCCGGTCCAGGTGCTCTTCTCGCCCTTGACGGCAATGACCTGCTCGGGGTTGTAGAGCTGGATGGAGAAGCCATCGGGGATGAGGGGGGTCGGGGGCGGGGGCACGCCGTTCTGGGCGCGGATCTCGGCGGCGGAGAGGGAGGGCTGCTGGAACTCGGGCTCGATGAGGACCTCGCCAAAGATGATGTCGTGGGCGCTGGCGTCGCCGAGAGCGCCGGCGTAGCGGTTCCTGGCCTCGGGGGCGGCGGGGTCGAGCTTCTTGAAGTAGTACTCGGGGCGGGCTCGGAGCCGTTGGCGGTGAAGTAGAGCAGCTTGGAGTGGGGGTCGTCGGTCGACCGGCGGAAGACGAAGGTGGGGAGGTTTTCGTCGAGCATGGCGATGGTGACGGGGGGGGGTCGTCGGCGGGAGGCGCCCGAGGCGACGACGCTCAGCGTGGGTGTGCGAGCGAAGAGAGCGAATCTGCTGTTGGGCGGAGTATGGTGGGGGGTCCAGATGGCGAGAGTTGGGACGCTTGAGAAGCCAAGACACGCACAAAGCGACGGGCTTTTGTGTGGCGGCGAGCCAAGGGACGGCAGGTTCGAAGACAATGTCGTTTCTGTTTATAGTATGTACATGTAGGCAGGCAAAGCAAGCAAAGCTAATAAGCCGGGCAAGGCACGGGATAACCACAAGGTGAACCTCAACTTTACCTAAGGTAGGTACTAGGCAGGTACTTGTATACCGGGGATATGGCCATGGATGGACCTGAATGGCAAAAGAAGGTCACACGTAATCCAGCGAGGCGCGCGCGCCCGAGGCTGAGACAATGGGCAGGTGCGGCGGGCCCGATGACGCGGGGCGGGGCGGAGCACGCACGAGGGAAGCTACGGCCTGTCCTTTCACGCCTTCCCCTGTGTGTCTCATTAATAACCGAGAGTTACCAGAGCCGCGACTCCGCCTCCTCAGCCGCCGACGACAGCCGCCAATTGGCACACCCGTCTTTTCATGGCGCCCCGTCCCGTTCTCTAGTACTTTAGGTAGTAAAGCAGGGTGCGCATTGGGGTTTTCTGTCGAATTAGGTTGAATTTCTACCCCTAGCGTGACCTCCCCGTCGCGGGGCATCTGGTGTTCGTCGTCACTCAGGAAATACACCCTCAAGCGCCTACCTGGTAGCGTGGGTAAGGCAGGCTGGTGATGGGTGTCCATTCTCCTACCACAGCAAGCGCAAACCTGAGCAATCATGATGCCCCTCCCTATCGCAATTCGGCATGAACATCCACGTGAAGCAAGAAAGAAAGAGCTCATTCCCTTTGAGCCTCCGCGGACTCCGGCGAACACGGCTCGTGACCAAGCCGAGGAGACAAAAGGGCGAATGGCCTCGGCAGCGCTGCAGGGGCTGAACACGCGCCATAACAATTCTTACTGTTTACGAAATCAAAGAATGCAGCTAAACAAACTGATGCAATGGGCTCAATCCCGGGTAGAATCAGATCTGCAAAGAGACGAAACACATCCATGTCTTCCCCTCCCTCTTCATCCCCGACTTCATCATCCGCAGTCGTTCATGAACACCCCGAATGATCACGAACAACCTTCGATCAGGATCATGAACACCCCAGCACTTTCCACTCCCAGACGGGCCACGCTCTCTCTATAAGAGCAGCCCTTCTCGACCATCATCCCAAATCCCCAGCAGCAGCAACCACAGCCAGACACCCTCACACAAACACAGACACCACCGCCGCATTCTGCGACCAGAAAGCCGCACAAGAAAATCTCTCTTCATCCCAAACAATACTCGCACAGAAAGCCAAAGGTACGCACCAAACGCCAGAGCCCTCCCACATCCAACAAGAAGAGGAAAAGAAAAAAACATTCCCAGAGAAGACCAAGAAAGAAGGAGAGGAAGAAAGGTAAAAATGTGCAACTTCATCCAGGAAGTCTACCGCTGCTCGGTCTCGGGCTGCTTCACCCGCACCGGCGTCGCCGAGGCCGTCAGGGACCAGTCCATCTTCTGCACCTGCCCCTGCTGCTGCGGCGTCGGCGGCCCCTGCTGCTCGCGCCTGCGCGTGACGCAGTACGACGGGCGGGCAAACGGCTTCTGCGACGACCACGCGCGGCTGGTGTCTATGCAGATGAAAGAGCGAAATGCCCGGAGCGGGGGCAGCGGCAGCGGCAGCAAAGGCGGCAGCGGCAGGACCCACCGCGGCGCCCAAATGGACCAGGGAGAGTCGCCTGCTGGCGGTAGTTCTCGTCCGCCGTACGTGATTCCTCAGAAGCGGTGGTCCGGTATTGAATGACAGGTTGTAGAGGCGCCCACTCGAAGGAGCATGCCTCAGAACTCGAGACTGCGGTCCATGGTGGGCCGTGCGTGAGAGTATGGGAGAGACCTCAGAAACAATCTCGGTAAAGACCATCTTCTTCCAAGGGGCAATAAGTATTGGCGGCGAAGCAGGATAGATCATGGCAAGACTGCCACCACGTAGACAGACGTTCACTCACTTCATGGTGCTGATCCCAACGGCTAACGGGATAAGGAAATATATACACTTCTCCTAAAAACGAATGGACACTATGTACAATGTTTTGGATATCTTATGAATGCTGCCCATTCCCAATCTTTGACCCCGGCTACCGTACGTATTGGCCCGGCCCTTGTACGTGAAATCCCTGCAAGTCGTAGCAGATTGGACCCGGCGTGGACGCTGGCTATCTATAAGTAGTTTGCTGCGTGGCACTTATTTCTCCCGGAATCGCAGGCATTACAGGGACCTCGCCTCTCGCGCGGGCCCTCGAGTTGGCTCTCTTGACTCGCCCTGTCTGCTGGTTCACCCAGCTACCGATGCTGCGGAAGCGCGCCGGGCGGTCCTCGCTCGTCTGTGTGTACACGGTGTCTCGGCGAGCGTCTCGGCGATTCGACCACGAGAAGCGGTCCATATAAGTAGAGCCCGTCTTGGGCTGGGTGACCGCTGCTGGTGGAGGGCTGCGTGGCCCCCCGGAGACGATGAGGTCCCCGTCGCCAAAACCTGAAGACAGTGACGAAAGCTCGCTGAGTCGTACCGAGGGTCTTTGCGCCTTCTTCCTGTCCTTTTGCGCAACCGCATCAGGGCCAGTCCCAGCTGTCTGGCCTGGGGTGGTTTGGGGCTGCGAGTCGGAAAAGTTGGCATTGCTTGCATTGTTCAAGGACGGCCTGGGGATTCCGTCAAAGCTCCGCGTTACTGTAGGACTTTGGTTGGCGACCGTGGGGCTTGAGTTGGCAATGGGGATCTCAAGATGGGATTCCATGGTGACCCATCCTGAAAAAGTGGTGTTGATAGGCATTGGCGCCTTCTCAGGCGCAAAGTAACCTCTCTGGCTTTGAGGGGCCCTTGTCTCCTTTGGTTCTTCTGCCTCGTACTTAGGAGGAGGCTCGTTCGATATGCGTCGGCTCTCAGTCTCGGGCAGGCTGTGGGTCGAGTTGGACCGTGTTTTGAAGTATTTGCCCCAAAATACGGGTTTCCCGCTTCTGGCTCTCTTGATGGATCGGCGCATGAAGAACGCAGCGAAGACTACCATGATGATGATACCTTTCGGCGCAAGACATGATGTTAGATTTGTTTCGAGAGTTAGCTCAAGGTTGCAGGCGGCCTACCTGTCACGCCAGCCGCGATAAGCACGCGCTCAGCTGTAGGATTGAGGCCTGAAGGCGGGTGGTCAGGGTAAGGGTCATGGGGTTCGTGTTCCCGTCGTCATCGTCGTAGTCATGGTGAAAGCTTCCATCGCCATCAAAAACCCGACTATTATCCTTTCCAGATGGACTCAGATTGCTTTCCTCTGCAAACAGAGCGGTACCTGTTCTGGATGGCGGCAGAGAGAGTGGCGATGAGCTGGTTTCAATTTGCGGCGAGGCGCTTGGTTCAGGCGATATCACTATTGGTGTGGATGCCTGGACCTGGCTGGTCTCTGAGTCGCTGGACGCCGTGAAAGTTATGGAAGGTTGCTTGAAGCTGTTAGCTTTTTTCCCATTCGATGGAATAGGGAGACCCACAGGTGATGATGAGGTGGGGCTCGCTGGCGAGGCAGTGGTCAATGGCGAAGTGATGCTTGAGGTCACTTCTGTCACAGAGGCTTGGCTCGTTGAGCTGGGAATAGACGCCGTGGTGCTCGGGGGTAAAGTAGTTGGAGGCGCAGCCATTTCCGTGCTGGTAGGCTTGCCCACCTCTTCTTCATCATCTGTATCGTCATCCTCAGTTTCGGTGTCCTCTTGAGCCTCCTCTTTGGCTGCCAATGCTCCGCTCGCGTGCGATAACGCTTTCGCGAATGCCTTGGAAACCTTATGCGCTTTCTCGTCGCTCCTGGGTGCTATGTGCCCTCGAGAACTGGCCTGGCGGGGTCTCCGTACATGTCGGTGGCGCTTTCGAGGTTGTTCTTCCTGAATGATCGTTCTAAGATGGCTTGTTGAGGTCGTGTGATCTGCCGGGAAGCTCTTTTGAGAGCAGCCAGTCGTTGACCTCGAGTCCGATGGATATGATTCACGCCGCCGCCACACCCTCAACGTGGACATCTTGCCGGCAGTGTTCCAAAGTCGCGGGTCTGGTCATTACGTATATGCCGAACTCGAAGTATTAGAAAAAACCCATAGTACCAGCTAGATGGGCGCTGGATGAGGCGATCAGTAGCTGAGATCTGCGTGCCGTGGCGGTTTAGGTGGCTCGTGCTAAGGCGTCTTGGGAGGGCGAATTATTAGTTCTGCACGGCAGAGATGTGAAGAAGGGAAAGGAAAATGGGAGGCAGAATAGAAGATAAGCTAGGCGACGAAGGCAGCGAAGATTCTTTCTTCGCGATGGGTTTCAGATGCTTCCGGGCGGCCGCCAATGGCGTGAGAGCATCAACCACCCTCAGGCCTCTCCGCAAACGCGATAGAAGCCAGTCTTGGCAAGTTACCATCGGCATCTGCCCGAAGGGAGGGGCTCCTGTAGCACATTGCCGCAGCTGGGGCCAGGGACTGCAGTCGTCATACACGACACTACCACCACACGGCTGAGACGGTGGCCCCGGAGCCCGGACTGGGGCGAATCTGCTAGGCTGGTCTGTGTATCTCTGACGGGTCTCCATAATCATTGGTAGTTTCCTCCGACGCACAGAGCAGCCAATATGGGGGCGGCACGACGTGGGAAGCGGTGTCTACTTGCAGAATTGAAAGGAGCCTGAGTCCAAGGTGCGAAGGCGCGAACAGGGACCAACAAGGCCTGCAGACAGCGCGGAGACGTATCTGGTCGAGCCTTGAGACGAATCCCGGGGTGAGTGAGCATGTTGACATTTCCGACAAGCTACTCGGTTGTGTGCCCCTCAAGGCCGATGGGGGGTCGTCCTAATGGCCCAATGGGAGGCTTGTGTGCCCATGGCGAAAGGTGCTCTGCTGCTTCGATTGACGCAAAGCGACGTCGGGAATTGGCCGGGAGAGTGGTGCTGCTGGCGCTGGGGGCAGGAAGGCGGCGTGTGTGTCCAAGGTAGAAAGCCATGTTACAAGAGGTGCAAGGACTGAGCGTCTCAGGTCCGAGCAGTGGTGGAGGCGCGGTTTCAAGCCTAGCACGATACAGCGGCACATGGTGCGATGCAACGCTGGGCGAGGGCGCGGTCATGGGGGGGCACGGATCGCGAGCAAGCCAGTTCGCGGGCCGAACGGGCGCACGAGCAAGGCTTTGACATGTTCGCCCCAGGCCCAGGCCAGAGAGCTAAAGGGGGCGGTCGCTTGGGTCGAGATATTGGGAGGGGAGGCTTCGCGACTGCGCCATGTGGGTAATTGTCGCGTGACCGAGGTACGAATAGTGGTATTGATTACTCGTAGCTCAGGCTGTCGGTGTTGCCGTTGTTGTTGTTGTTGTTGTTGTTGTTGTTGTTGAGCAGAGGCGGCGCCGGTTCTATGGACGGGCGCCTCGCCTGGTAGGCCCGTTGCGAAGCGGGGAAGCACCGTGGCATCGCGTCGTGTTTTCGGCCGCTTGCTGAGGCGTCTCAAGATGGATGGCGAGGGCCAATGTCGGCACGTCGGCGTGGACGAGGCGATGGTTGATTTCACCAAGCGCCGACGCCGAAGCGAGATTCACTTTGGCAGATTGGATCCCCTGGTGGTTACATAATACTAACAGCGCTGTAGGCACCGAAATCATTTGTGCGGGCCTGCTGCTCTTGCTTCTTGCCTTTTGCTTAGAGTGTCCCTTTGCAGGTTGGTCTGGATTGCACCTGCAGTTTTCACTTCGACGACGCCTTCTTGAATGGTGGCCAGCAGAGCAATGGCAGCCGCGACTTAGATCCAATGGATGTACGAGCAAGAGGCAGGAACTCTGTAAGTGCAAGCCCCAACACCCAGTAAAGCACCAGGTTCAGTATTCGCGGCGTTAACGAAGCGTGCCGGGACGGCCGTCACTTCCAGCAGCCAGCAAGCATTTCCTTTTATTGTACCTGGTAATTCATTCTGTGGTAGGTATACATATGCCCCAGCCCACTTTAGTCTCTGCTTGCATGTACCTGTTGCATCTGCCCACGAACGTAGGACATTACCTTAGGTAGCAACCTTGCAACTTCTGCCACACTCTAAGCCGGCCTCGCCTCCACGGACCTTCCCCTGACCCTCTCGTCGTAGACCGCCTCTCACTTATCCGTACTCACACGACAACCGCCTTCTTCAGTCTCGACTCCGTGCCCGTGCGAATATCGTACCGCCGCCTGTCGGCCCGCGGAGCCGGGGGCAGCCGCCGACATGCCGGTCCGTGTCTCAGCCCTCTCGCAGCAGGATATACCTGGCGCAGTGGCTGCGATCCAGTGAGTCGCAGGCTGGTCCCTGCTTCCCGCCTCTCCCTGTCACGATTGCTCGTCCTCTTCAGGCTCACCGTCGGCTTTCAGGGAGGCTTTCGCGGACGACCCTTACAGCAACTGGGTCTTCGACAAATCCAAGGTACGAGATGCTCGCCCCTGACCCCATCTCCAAACGTTGTCAGCCCGCTGGTGCTGTCCACCAAGACAAAGACCCCAGTCGATCGACCCCGTCTGCGCACAACGTCCAAAGGGCGCACACCTAGGCCCATGTTGGGAAAGCCTGCCACGGCCACGCGGCGCGTCCCCGGGCCCCCCAGACAAAGCCGTGCGTGACAGGACACCAAGCTGCCGTGGGCAGAGCTGGCTCCCGCCGTAGATAAAAAACCCCAGGCGTGAATAAAGACAACTCGGGTAGCAAGTACAGACGGCGTGGTCTTGCGGAAGCAACCCAGAAGCTGTCAGTTGGCCAATGCAGCCGCTTGGAGTCCCCGTACGGGTATCCAGACCGAGCTAATCTCGCTCTTAAACAGTTCAGCCCGCAGCGCAATGCCGCTTCCTTGACTACGCGCTGCCACTGGGGGATGAGAAACGCCATCTTCCAGGTCGCAAAAGAGCAAGGGAGCGACGAGGTCCTCGGCGTCGCCATGTGGCTGAAGCCCCACGAAGCAGACCAGCCCGCCCCGTGGCACCAGTGGCTCGAAGACTGGCGGCTCTGGTTCAGCCAGTTGACCATGAATATGTGGTACGGCAGAGGCGGTCTGAACGTTCGCGTAGGTCCATCCACTCACTACAGCTGCAGAACCCTGTGACTATCTCGCGACCCGAGCTCTGGATACTGACATGGCACGACCCGAACAGCGATACTACATCTGGAAAGAGGCGCAAGCAAAGGCCCAAAGTACCGTGTGGACAGACCCCCGAGGCTACTACTTCCTTAACATCATGGTCGTGTTGCCAAAAGTCCAAGGCCAGGGGATCGGTAGGGCCATGATGAAGGCGGTCACCGACCAGGCTGACTCGGAGGGCATGAGCTGCTACCTTGAGTCCAGCCGCGACGCGCCCAACCTCGACATTTACGGCCGTCTTGGGTTTAGGTTCACCAAGGAGCTCGAATGCGACGATGCTGGAAACGCAATCAAGCTGTACACTATGGTCAGGGAGCCGAATTCCGGACCTCAGTCGAGATGATCGACATGGTTCCTCTTTCTATAGTTGGTATTGTTTCTCATATTGAAGCCAATACGCACCAATAGACGCGATCAGCTTCGGCACACCCTTTATCGCGAGAGCTACACAGAATTCTGTCCCAACCAAGGGCAAAATTGACCGAGCTCGCGGCTTGGGCGAGGGTTTCCGTTGCGGGATTGTTCCTTTACCTTTCTGAACAACCCAAACTCGTGTCAGCGATCCACCAGGTCAGTTCTCAGCGTCAATCAACTATCTCGATCAGCGCGTAGCTATGAGACTTCACTGAGAGCATTCACGAGCGCCACCCGGCGGGATTGAAGATTGAAAGATGGGGTACATAAAAAACAGGTATTCTATTACTACTCATACACTGGACAAGGTAGCTTCTCTAGGACATGGTGCCGTCGTTCGGCGCCAGCAGCTTGCCCGCCGACCCCAGCGGACGTGTGTATCCAAAGGCATCCAATGCATACTGACAAAAGGCACCCGCGGCCGCGTCTTCAGCTCCCCTGTCGTGTTTTTCTTTTGGAGTGAGTAACTGCCGGAGGACCAGCGTCTTTTCTCCGGTTGTCCTGGCTCGCCTCGGCTCGACTCTAATGAAGCTAAAACCGGAACGCCGATGCCAAAACGTTGCCAAAGGGGACGGTCATAAACCGTTCTCGGTTTACGCGGACCAGAATCCCCTCCCCTTCACAGCTGCCTCCCCGTCCCCAGACCCTTTCTAAAACGATAGGAAATCCTCCCCAAATCAGGCTGCAGGCTGTAGACCGGGCGCTTGAGCCACGAGATTGCTTACTCGCGGGAGACGTCACGGCCGTAGACCTTGGCCTTGATCCAGTCGAGAGCGACCAGAACACGGTTACGGGCTGTATCCAAGGTCAGAAATGATAGGACGCGCGGGAGAGGGTTAGTTTAGAGAGGGGGACTTACTGCTGAAACACATGCTCAGGTAGGCGCTGCGCCAGAAGTAGTAGGTCATCTTGCCACCCGAGGCGACGTTGCCGTTCATCCAAGCAACATCGGCAACGGCACGCTCGCTGCCAATGTAGGCCAAGCTACCCTGGTGAGAGTAGTGGAAGGGCTTCACGTCCTTGATGCGGCGAAGCTGCTTTTCGACACCCTCAATCTCCTGGGTAATCTCGGCAGTGTTGCCGGGCTTGAGGTTGAGGCTGGAGCTCAGCTCCTTGACGTGGTTCTCGAGAGCCTCGGTCCGGGCCATATTGTTGAACAGATGAGCCAGGAAGTTGCCCTCCTGAGCGGCGACCTGGGCAGTGGGGGCGTAGCCGGCGACGGCGCAGTCACCAACGGCCCAGATGTCGCGAGATCCCTGGACAACCATGTACTCGTTGACAGCCAGACCACGGCGGGAGTCCTTCTGGGCAGGGATTTGCGTCATGAGATCCTTGACAATGGGGCGCAGGGCGTTGCCAGTGGCCCAGACTAGCAGACCGTAGGGGATGGTGATGATGGACTTCTTGCCGTCCGGGCCGGTAACCTCGGCCTCGACAGTCTTGTCGGTAACCTTCTTGACCATGGTCTTGGTCTTGATCTCAATGTGCTCCTCCTTGAAGGTGCTCTCGGTGTAGTCGATCAGCTGCTTGCTGAACATGGGCAGAACGTTGGGCAGGGCTTCGATCAGAGTGACCTTGAACTGAGGGGCAATCTCGGGAATCAACTTCTTGATGTCCTCGTCGAAGAAGTCACGAAGCTCGCCGGCGAATTCGACACCGGTGGGGCCACCACCGACGACAACCATGTGCAGGAGACGGTCGACCTCCTCCTTGGACTGGTCCTTGAAAGCAGCAGTCTCAACACAGTCCATGATCTTGGTACGGATGGCCTGGGCGTCGCGAATTTCCTTGAGGAAGCAGCTGTTCTCGCGGACGCCGGGGATGCCAAAGGTGGCGTTCTCGGCGCCAACACCAATGACCAGCATGTCGTAGGGAACCTCGGTCTCGTTCACAGTACCTTTGACGTCGGAGTTGTCCGAGATCTTGACAACCTTGCGCTCGTGGTCGATCTTGGTAGCCTCGGCCTCGTAGAACTTGACGGCAGCCTTCTTGTGACGCAGGATCTGGCGAACAGGCTCCATGATGGAGCGGTGCTCGATGTTACCGGTGGTGCAGGAAGGGAGCAGGGGGGTGAACAGGAAGTAGTTGCGGGGAGAGATGACGACGACGTTGTACTGAGAGGTGTCGAGCTTCTTCAGGAGAGCGACGGTACCCCAGCCAGTGCCAAGGACAACCAGAGTCTTCTTTTCGGGATCAGGGGTAAACTGTTCATCGGGGTAACGGTCGAGGTAACCATCGTAGCCAATGGCGCCAAAGAGAGCGAGGAGGGACAGGTAGATGCTGCGACGGAGCCATTTGAGGGTGGTGCGGATCTTGCCGGGCTTCTTCTTGGGAGCCGGAGCCGGAGACGGAGACGAGGACGAGGACGGAGGCGCATCGGCGTAGAAGCGAGCGAACTGGCGGGACAGAGGGCCAGCGCGGGCAAGGACGGCCGAGGGACGGGCAACAGCAGAGGCAGCAGGGGCAGCGGCCAGACGAGAAGAGCGGGAGACGGTCGAAAAGGCGGCGCGGGCGAGAAGGGCCGGGGACTGCGTCATGGCGTTCATGCTGGTGTGCGCCGACCAGGCGGCGGGTGCGGGCTGGGCGAAGTGGCCGAGCTGGGCGCGGGCGAGCCGGGCCACGGACCTTGTCGCAGAGGAAGCCATCGCGAAGCTTCAACGACCGAGTCGTCGAGAGATGGGCAAATAGGGGGGTGGCAGATGTCGGGTCGGAGACGAGAGCACGAGCGAGAGGGAAATAAGAGTCGAGAGAGAAAAAAAAAGCTGGAGCTGGTTTTAGGAGCGGCGTGGCGAGGCGCGCGCGCGCGCAGGCGGGAGGCCAGAGGGTACCTCGGGTGCCGTGCTCGCCGGCGCAGGGTTGAGGTATCGAATGGGTCCTGCCGAATTGTGGGAATGGGCATGCGGCGCGGCAGGTGTACGAGTAGCCCGGGCAGGGATCGGCCAGGCTGGCGCCTTGCTCGTCACCTCTTCGTTCCCACATGGGAAGTCCGTCGGGTCTGCCGGTACCAGCGGCCATTTTCCCATCCGATGTCAGCACGGGTACGAGTACTGAGGTACTCGCAATTGAAGTACATAATCTTCCATCAACCGGTCTCCATTGTTACTGGCCAATACCTTCCATTGATTCATCCACCCAGAAAATAGATCGGCCTGGGTGCGCGACCAATGACATAGAGGACGAATGTCAATTGAAGTTGGGTACGAGAACTCGTATGCCACTCGTCCATGCAGCTGGAGGCGAAAGGTGACAAGCATATGTATCGTACTGGTACATGTAGCTACCAATGCAGCCTCTATCTCTCCCGCGTCTTCCAAGAGCCCGCAAGACACCTCCATCCGAAAGGCGAGGGGCATGGTATGAAAGGCCGTGAGGGCGCATCATGAAGAGGCGAAAAAAGGGCAGCCCCACCGGACTGAGCCCAGCCTTTTAGGCTTTGCAATACGGCAAGAAGGGAGAAAAGGTAGCGCTACAGTCCAGCGGCAGGGAGCGAGGCTGCGACTAGGTAGCCCACCAACTTCAGAACGTTCATGTATCCCGACTTTATCAACGGGCTGACTGGATCTATTAGGTACCTGCCTTGGGTACATACTTCCAATCGCGTCCCCTGAAGCGCAATGGATCTCTCATCAGGCGGCTGACAAGATACTCCGGAATTGTAGCGAGATGGCCTCCGGGGCCTGAAATCCACGCCCAGTGTCAGAATTCCCGGCCAAGAGGCGGCGTCCATGGACGTTTCTGCCAAGTACCTACCTACCCCTACATGTGTCCATTCGGAATACGTACCTGCTCCGTAGGCCCCCCTACAGTGACTCTGTGACTGGACTGTCGTCCGGAGTCTCCCGCATCACCCATCACGCATCACCGCCGGCTTTCGGCGATGCCCATGCGCTCCCGATGCCGAACTCCCACTTCTTCTGTCAAGTCATTCCTACCTTAATAACAAGCCATCGGAGTTCTACAAGCAGTCAGTCAGTCAGTCGGCCAGCCGACCCACCCGATTGCTTTTTCACCAGCGCACGCAAGCAGCGCACGCACGTGCGCGCTCGCGAACTCTGCGCGTGCGAGCACATGAAAGCCAGCGAAACCCCGGTCTCCGAAACCCAGCTTCTACGAGTACCGCTCGTATTAGTTCCCGATTGGGAATCCCGAGGTCCATTCGAGTCTTCTCCGGGCTCGCCGTCGTTCTTCCAGAGAGCGTCGGCCAGCCTTCGGCCTTGAACAGGATCCCGGGTAACGAGACCAGAGGCACTCGTAGCCTGCGAGCAGCCGGGCAGTCATCAGTGCATGGAAGGCACCCCAAACACTTCGGGTACCTCGGATCTCGTGCCTATCTACATGTACCTACACGTAACCTGAGGTGCCATAGTACATGACTTGCCAACCATACGTGATTGTCAGCAGCTGAATGAAGCCCAATGGATGGATCTCTTGCTCCAATTCGAAAACCCCGATTGCATGTGAATCTTTTGTGTCCAACTTCGAATACAGATGATCTCGCACCTCAGTCACGGGGGTGGCCCCTCCCGACAACCGCAGCTCAAGCTCTTACGAGTGTGCTTCTCTCCCCACGGAGATGTACGAGTACTGATGAGGATCTCGCGGCGAGGGTGCGAGTTCAAGCGGCATACTCGTTTGGGGATGGGCCCTCGAGCCGAGCCGAACCACCACCACCACCACTACCACCACCACTACCACCACCACTACCACCACCACTACCACCACCGCCGCCGCCCGTCTCGCCCATCCCGCTGATGCGCAAGCCACCCACTCACATTACCAGCCACTGTCTGCCGATGGCCCTCGGTCGTCCCGCGTCTCGCGGACCCTCCCCGCGTTGTCAGCCGTTCGAGTCTGCTAGCTGCCTGCCCCCTGGAGACGGCGCATCTGAACAACAAAGTTGCCAGACACCCTGCCGCAGAGTGGACGACTCGCGTGTACACAAAAAACAAACACTCACGTCCGAGAAGACGGGACATACACCCTTTTCCCCTGCCCTCCTCTGGGCTTTCGCCCAGACGACACTGCCTTTGTCCGTCACGAGCGGGATTTGTGATATAACTGACCCCCCAAAAGAGGCCAGACAGTAAAAGGAGAGGTGGGGAAGTGCACGTTTGGAGGGGGGGGGGGGGGATTGCATTTCCCCAGCCACCAAGTCTCCCTTTTCCTGTCTCTGTGTGTGGGGGCGGAGGCGGGTGTGCGCGCCGCAGATGAAAAAGGGCTCAGATAATTCCGCCGCCTCCGGGAAACGGCGATTAGCTTTCCACAGGTAATTCCTCGGTGATCCATGGATATCACTCATCGAAACAAAAGAGGGTGACGGACGCAATGGCCAGCCTCTTATTGGCGAGCCCATTGAGAGCATCACCACCAGACACCAACCTGCCCATGCTTGTTCTCGCTGTCAATTGGTCGCTTCGAGGGCGGTATTTCAGCGACTCAACAAGTGCCGGCGCCACATACATTCTCCCAGCTCATCCTCATCCGGCACAACCACACTTCACCCACGTCGCGGCTCGCGCACCAGTCATAATCCGACACGGCCGGCTATTTCGGTCGCAGACCTGACATATGGACTAAGCCAGGCCTGTCATTCTTGATATCGTCGACAATTATACACAATTTCATCGCTCTTGGCTCTTTTGGTTCAAAGGATATCATACACGAAAGTAGGCCAGTTCTCCAGCCAGGCACCTGAGGACCACCACGCGCTCTCCGTATCCCCGTCGTGGTCCACTCCAGTCTCGATGCTCAAGGACTGATCTCGCAGCAGATACCAATGCTCCGGGAAGAGACGGTGAGCTCGACTCGCCTCCAGGGCAGCGTAATATGCCTGAAGATCCGGGCACAAAATATGCATGCGCTCCGCGTAAGGGCTTTTGTCACAGAAAAGCAGAGTGCCCGCCCGATTCAATACATAAATACAAATAAACAGCGCTGCGTTCTCTCCAGCTCAGGCAGCAGGGTACTGGAGTAGCAGATCTACTGCGCAGGCTTGGTCCGCTTCGTCAATCGATCAGTCATTATCTTGCAGGACCCGACGCCGGCATCTCTCCGTACATTCCTCTCTTTGTCGTCGTGTCGTACGCGTTGATGACGCGGGTCTGGCTTTCGTCGGCCTGCGAAAAGGCATAGCCGCGCTGCTTCCTCATGCGCTGCACCTGGCGGACCTTCCGAATGGCCTTCTGGAATTGCTCCATTCTGAGTCAGGGGTCAGCAGCTGCCTCAGTCGCAGTGATTTCGGGGTCACATACCTTGGCCGGTAATCCTGGATGTTGTACTTCTGGATCTCCTGAATGTAGTGGTAGGTTTGGGGGAAGTACATGCGCTTGGCAAATTTCCACGCAAAATCTCGTGAAAGGCAAAGAATGGGCAAGGCAAATGTCTGCAGCCAGAAGACGGGATTCGTGAAGAGCTTAGGGACCAGGCCCCAGTATTCCATCGAGACGTTGACCTTGGGTGCAACCGAGCCATATGCTGCAATGAAGACGTAAAAGATGGCCATACTGCCGGGGATGGCCATCACATGATACTTGGTCCAGTTTGAGGTGACCAGGGCAGCCTTACCCAGGACGGTGGCGAGGGTCGCCGCGTACACGGCGGATCCCCAGAACCAATGCCCGGCGATCGTACCATCTGTCAGCTTGAGGTCGCCGTAGAATACCAGCTCTCCAAAGATGTACAGAAGCAGGGAGTGGTAAAGGGCATTGGCAATCCAAGCCCAGAACGAGCGCATCCGGAAGAACTGGTTTTGCTGTCCCAGGGTGTAGAGTTGAGGGTATCGATCAAGCAGTCGCGCCGAGATGAACTGGTCGCAGATACCGATGGCCAAGGGGGAAGAACTGTGAAAAATACGTTGTAGAAGGACAACGTCCACGACTCGTAAATGATTGCACCAGAGAACACATTTTGGAATGTGTACTGTGATATGTTAGTAAAACCAGTCCCTTCTCTAGGTTGGGAGGGAAATGGGAACTTACCCAGAACTGCGTCATATACAGCGTAATGTTCTTGTAGAATGAGAAGAGAATCGTCTTGCTGATGCGCTGGTAACTCCAGGCACCATGCACCAGGGTGAGCTTGCGAAGGAACCGGAATTGCGCGATGGAGATATCGGCAGACCTGGCGGCTTGGAGACCTTCGAGACCGGAGATACCAACACCGATGTGGGCGGCTTGAATCATTGACACGTCGTTGGCTCCGTCGCCAATGGCGAGGAGAACCTCGGGTGAGAACTTCTTGACCATCTTGACCACCAGCGCTTTCTGAAGGGGTGAGACACGGCAGCAGATCACGGCCTTGCACATGACAGCAAGGTCGAAGAAAAGCTTCTCCATATCCTTCTCCAGTGCATAGGTCAGCGACTTGCCATCAATGACGAGAGCAAGCGTGTCCATCTCGATCGATCCTTCGGCATTGTTCCGAATGGCATCAAGCTTCTTCTGGAGATTATCGCGCGTGCTTTGGGCGTCCTCCTCGTTGACAATGAGAAGCATCATGTCCTCGGAAAGAAGCTTGGAGCTCATACCGATGTTGATGGCAGTCTCTTGTCGATCACCAGTCAGGACCCAGACCTTGATGTTGGCTTGCTGGAGGGTGTGAATGGTCTCGGGCACGCCATCCTGGAGGCGATCCTCAATGGCCGTCGCACCCAGTAGGTAAAAGTCATGCTCGATGAGCTCTGCAGCTTTGTCTAGCTCGTCGGCACGATTGCCGCCCAGAGTGGTCTGCGCCTTGTCGAAGATGGCGTACCATTCCTGGAACTCCTGCTCGGGAATCTCGCGCATCGCCAAGCAGAGCGTCCGCAGGCCTTCGGAAGCGTACTCTTCAAGATGCAGCAGGGTGTTCTCGACGTGAGGGTTGTCATCGTTGAGTCTCTCGAGAATGACGGTATCAGCACCCTTGCAGTAAACGCGGACCTTGCCATCAGGGCAGCGGTAGATTGTCGACATGCGCTTTCTCGTCGAGTTGAACTCACACACGGCCAGCAACTCATACTCGTACTGTTGGCCTTCGACCTCGATGATGACCGCGCGAGGTTTGCGAGCCGTGAAGACGTAGCCATTGTCAACGGCGCCTTGGACCAGCGCGCCTTCGTCAGGAGAAGCAGCCTGGTACTTGATCTTGCCGGTCTTGTCGTCACGCTCGGGAATGACAGTGTGGCACGTGGCCAGCAGAGCCATGAAATGGTCGATGGCCGCAGAACTCTCGTGGTTCTGAAGGTTTTGCTGAAGCCTCTTGAAGTCGTGGATGCCAACCTCGACGCCGTCCTGAGTAGTGGCTCTGCGATCCTCGGGCACATTGTCGGCGTACTGAATCCCGGCAATAGTACACTGCCGGAACTCCATCATGTTGCAAGTCAGGGTACCCGTCTTGTCGGAAAAGACGTATCCCACCATGCCTAGCTCCTCCACCAAACTTGAGGTTCTGCAATTGGCGGGGGTGTCCGTCTTGTCGTAGTAGATGTCGAGATCGTCGTTGATGAGGATGGCGTGCCAGTATTTGACCATTTCCACGGTGACGAAGAGGGAGATGGGAACCAGAGAGGAGAACAAAACCCAATACGTGACCAAGTCCTTGAAGATGGTCTGGACAACCACGCCTGCCGAACTCAGACCCTCAATCTCCAGATAGGGAATCGTGTCCAAGCGAGACGCCCGCCAGGCCAAATCACCAATGGTACAGATGACACTGAGAACCAGAAGAATGCCAACCAGAGCCAAGACAAGGAAGTTGAGTTGCCTCTCAACGCGAGTGCGCTTGATCGGCGTAGCCGTGGCGTTGCGCATCAACTTCGTTTCATGGCCGGTGAATACCACAATACCGTGAACCCAAGGCGTGTTCCGCAGGGTGGCACCACGCAGCAAGAGCTGCTCCGGATTGAGCGGCAATGCCTTTTCTCCGCCACCAGTCTGCATGGTCAATGTGGCTTCGTACGTGTAGAGGTTGCTGTTCGGCTGTTCGGATTCGATCCTGCCACCCAGCCGACTCAGCTCGGAAGGGCTGACGAGATTTGCGGTCTCAGGCAGGGCTTGCTTGATCTTGAGATTCGTTTCGCCGTCGAGATTGGCCGTTTCAATGTAGCAAAGACCTTCGGGTTCGGAGCTGGCCAGGATGACGATATCGGCCGGGAAAGGTTCCTCGGACTCGACACGGACAACGTCGCCGACGCTGACATTGATCCACTTTGTCTCCTCAAACGTCGTGCCTCGCAAGATCCTAGCTTTCGAGTTGTTGAGAGCCCTGTCGGCCTGTTTTCGCCTGTAGTCCTCCACCATTTCCTTTCCTGCTGACACCAAGAGAACCACCACGAGAGGCCCGATGGTGGTGTACTTGTTCGTGGGAGACAGGCCGGGAATCTGCTGCAGAACGGCCGTGAACAAGAAGAAGACGTTGGCGAACTTGGAGAACTGCTCAAACAAGAATTTGGGCAGAAAAGTGATGACGTTGTACTTGGCGGTCGAGACGTGGTTGTCGACGTACTTGTTGGCTGCGTTGGCGGGAGGATTGTTAAGATGAATAATGCGGGGACCCAGAGTGGCCGGGTCGACCTTGCCTCCACCGAAACCGAATTTGAAGTTCTTGAGGTCAAAAGGTTTGGACTCCTTGAGCTTGTTGCCCGCCGTGGTTCCATCTGAGCGTTGCTGGCCTGGTTCCGTCAGGGGAAGGTCCATCTCCGAGTAACCCTTCTGACCCATTCCCAGCATTTTTTTGGCTCGGCCCATGAACCCCCCACCAAGACCCAAAACGGAGTTGCGACTTCGCGCATTGTCTCTGGCCATCTGATCCGAGGAGTCGGGATGGAACGAATTGCCGCCGTGCTGGTAGTAAGACTGGCCATCGTCGGGGTAGTCGTCTTCGAAATCGTCATTATACCTCTGGTAATTATGTAGGTCGGAGGTCTGGCTGTACTGCCTATCGGCGTCGGACATGTAGGGAGGTCTTGGACCGGCCAGCCCCGGGGCGGGTTCTTGGCGGAGGGTGAGTTGTCTGGGAGCCGCCTATGAAATCGTCGTAAGAGATTGAGGGGCGCGAAGGGGAATCGGCGTCATAGTTGCCGGAGCGCGCAAGCTGCTCGTCGGAAACGGGCGGAGGCTGGCCACCGTAAGATGGCTGGTCGTCGAGATCGAGAAGCAGGTCATTCTGATGACTGGAGGAGCCTCCAGGAGGCGCTCTGCCGGCCATTCTGGCGAGAAGAGCAGATGATCAAGAAGACAATTTGCCAGGCATGGAGGCAGCTCGGCCGTAGAAATCAAGACGCAAGCGGTGTTCCGGGGCAGCGGCCGGAAGACAGCATCGGGGGTTGCGCAACGTTGATCAGTAGCGGAGTTGGCCCGTGGAAGACGCGGCACGGTGAGGCGCAGATGGGTCCGACGGGAACGAGGGGTGTAACAAAGACAGTCAGACTGCGGGCTGCAGAGTGGCTCAGAGGGGCTAATAAGTGGTACGCAAGCGACCTGACAAGCGCCTGTGGGTGAAGAGTAGAGGCCTCGAAGACCGAAAAGGAGTGACTGGCAGACGATCGAATACGGTCTACGGGGAGGCCTGGCGGTGGTGAGTTTCTCGTGCAGAGTGTCGCCGAAGGTGACAGGTGACAATCGGGAAATGTTGAGGCCTGGGTTGCGGTGCAAAAGGCGACGTCAGGAGCTTGAAGCAAGGTGGCGAAAAGTGCCAGAGTCGCAGGGGCGAAGGAGAGCTGGGCGAGGGGCGGAGACGGACAGGCGGGAGGATAGAGAGTCGCGATCGGGACGCCGCAGTTGGTAGCGGACAGATGGAGACGGCCAAGGAAAGCCGTGCGTCGTCGTGAATCGGGTTGTGTGCTGCTGATGGTGGCAGCAGGCAGGTATGTGATGCCGTGGAGTTGGCACTGATGTTGGTGTTGCAGCAGGCGCAGTTGCAGGCGCAGTTGCAGGCAGGTACGGCACAGGCTGCCCAGGGCTGTTGCGCGCGGGATCTACTGGAGTGTCGGAACGGTGGTATGCACGGCGGCACCCGTACTCGCATGGGTGCAGGTGAGTTCCACCTTCAAGGGGGTCAGTAAAAGGTAGCCCTGGTGATGTCTCTGGCTGTGCAGACAGGTAGACGGTACTTCTATGGCTCGCGCAAGCGCGGGTAATGTCTCAGGGGCTGGAGTACAGGCACATGAAAGCAGCCCTGGGGACGAGGACGAGGGCTGCACTTGCTGGATAGGCCAGCGAGATGCTGTCGTGGCCGCTGTGGCTGGGTGCCCCGTATTCCAGATCCAGTTGGAGCTCCTGGATCCAATCCGACCACGAGTGCTCGTACCTACCAAGGTACCTAAGGTAGATACGGTTCATCTGAGAGCGAGCAGCGCCGGAGGCTGGTACAAGTCAGGGGCCCGTGTCTTCCACATCGCCAGCAAGTACCTTAAACGCCTCCCTACTCAGCCACTAGGTACCTTCCATAGCATCTGGAATGCAGTGTGCTGGACGGATCCTCGTATCCCAGATATCGGTTCCAGGCGGGCCTAACCCGCCGGTACGAGGGAACCAGTGCGCGACCCCAATCGCGACTGGTGGTTCATCAGTCGGTAGGTTGTCGCAGTGGTGCCCCTAAACCCACGATTGCCAGCCACCCAGCCACGCCAGCCTGCGCTGATAATACGCGTACCTACGTAGGTAGAGTCTGGTGATTCCAACAATTGATGATTGCGGATGAAAGACCAGGATAACGGAATGAGGCGTTTGGAAGGTATTCTCGCAATCTACCATTCGTACATGACGATGTGACGAACAGAACTGGAAGTCTTGCACAAAAT
Organism: Hansfordia pulvinata; assembly: GCA_006538405.1. Classification (NCBI taxonomy): domain Eukaryota; kingdom Fungi; phylum Ascomycota; class Sordariomycetes; order Xylariales; genus Hansfordia; species Hansfordia pulvinata. The sequence goes on along the minus strand of BJKQ01000008.1, from coordinate 1,025,647 downwards.
GCAGAAATTCAGACCAGGGGTTCTCGCTCGCCATCCACGGATGTGTTCTCTTGTACGAGTACCAGCAGACATACGTGGAAAATAAAAGGAGTGCCCAACGTGCCAACCTTGGGTACTCGTACGGATCCAATATGATGAGGTGTGGAAAGGAGATGACAGACTGGAGGTGTCGTGCCTTGCACCGCCCTCTAAGCCCCCTCCGATCTAGTCCACAGCCGGCTAGCTCGAGAAATGACCGCCCACCCATACTGGGAACCCGCGTCGGTACCTTATTGGACGACGTGGTGGCACCTGAGTACTCGTACCATCCGAGTACCTAGGTACTCGTAGATACCCGGTACCGGTTAGTAGGTGCCTCGTCGGGTGCTTCGCTCTCGGCAGAGGAGACCAGCAGCCACCACGATGAATGAATTGGATGCGATGTATGGACGCACCTTTCTACGTATCCGTTCGCTGCCAGCCATTGTCCAGTCGGCATCTTCCAGTCCACCTCAGGCGCCCTTGTGACAGCCCCGACCTCCCTCCCATTTTGATACCATACGTGCTAATATTCATCATGTTCTGCACTTCCTCGTCCATTCGCCGTTGAGAGTCATTCTTGTCCGGTAACAAGGGAAGGGAAGGGGATGGAAGAAGGGATGGGTGCGCAAGACCTGCGGGATGCGGGCTTGTCAAGCAAGTCATGTACGGAGCAGTTCAACGGCAGGTAAACACCTGCATATTTATTTCGAATGCAGATGTTCCGGTCGCATCTCGCATAGATGTCGCCTCTCCTTCAGCAATGATGTGCCAAGTATCCCATTCGGCGCGGGCAGTCTCCCAGTCTCCAGCACACATCGGATGCTGGAGCCGAGCCGCACGAGTCGGTCGCAGGACAGGACAGGACGGGCCATGTCGCAGCCCGCCCTGGAATCCCCAAACTTCATGGGTCAACCCACTCACCCACTGCTACGAGTACGTACTCGTGAACACGAGAAGGGCAACCTTACTCCCACTTCCTCCGGGGGGCCCGCCTGTTGTCTCTCATGATTGTTATTAATACTCGTACTAGTAACCTAGCCCCGTCCAACACGAAGCAGGAGCCGGCTGGCGGCTCACACAGGACCTCAACGACTGGGCCATCTTACCCGGCCGGTGTCCGCCGCAGCACAAGTGGCAAGATGTCCTGACAGACACGCACGCACGCACGCACGCAGTTACGAGTATTCTGGACGGGGACGATGGGATCACAGGACTCGGTTATCACCTGTTAGTCCCACCAATGCTAGAGGCCAAGCCTCTGAAGCTTCATATTCTCGCAAGTCGGTTAGGTACCTGTAGTCTCATACCAGTCTCCCGGGTGCCCGAGTATATCTGGGGCTATGGCCCTTTGGGGCACCTATACCCATCCGTCGGCCACCAGGTGCTTCTTCTTTCAGGCGTCGTGTCACTCGACATTTCCCTACTGTCTGGTGGTGATGGTGTTCCCTGCCATGTGGTGGTGTTGGTGATGGTGGTGAAAGATCGTGATGCTACGGTACAGTAGTACTCCGTACATGTAGGTATGAAGTACGCATTGTCTCAGCGACCCTCCCCTCCTCTCCCCGCCCCCCTTGCAACTAAACGAGTACAAGCCCCCTCTCCGCAAAGGCAGCTCAAAGCGAGGCCTTGCCCCCGTCCCCCAACACGCTCCCGATGAACTCGCCAATGAGGGCGTTGACCTCCTCGGGCTTCTGGGTCTGGACCCAGTGGCTGGCGCCATCGACGACCTCGCTCTTGAGGCCGGCGGCGAAGTGCTGCTCCTGGCCGTCGGCCAGGCGGGGCGGCAGGGCGACGTCTTCGGAGGCCATGACGACCATGGCGGGCATGGGCACCTTCCAGCCGTGGAAGCGGTCCGGGTCGGCGGCCTCGTCGTCGGCGTTGAGGGCCAGCGTGCGGTACCAGTTGCAGGGGCCGTGCAGGGGCAGGGGCCGGTGGCGCTCGTACTCGTCGGCGTAGTGGGCGACCAGGTCGGGGGCCATGAGGGGCGCGTCGCCGATGCGCTCGAGGCGGTCCTCGTGGACGCCGTGCTGGATGGAGAAGACGGGGTCGCCTTCGGGGGTGCGGCCCCCGAACATGCCCCGGAGAAAGCCCTCGAGGCGGGCGCGGGAGCCGCCGACGGCGCGCTCCGTGCGGCCGTCGGCGTTGGCCTTCTGGTACTCGAACTGCGGGTTGATCTCGACCCAGCGGGCCAGCGACATGGGCTCGCGGGCGGGCGGGAAGTAGGGCACGCACAGGCTGAAGACGGCGCGGACGAGGCCCGGGTGGTAGTTGACCATGCGCCAGACGAAGAAGCCGCCCCAGTCGTGGCCGCCGAGGATGACGGGCTCGCCGCCGGTGACCTCGCGCACCAGGGCCGCCATGTCGTCGGCCATCTTGGCCATCCGGTACTCGGACTCGGCCTCGGGCGCCGACGTCCGCCCGTAGCCCAGCATGTCCGGCACCACCACCCGCAGCTTCAGCGACAGCAGGAACGGCACCTGGTACCGCCACCCCATGCTCAGGTCGGGCCTGTGTTTTTTTTTTCGTCGTTGTCGTCGACGTCGGGTCAGCAAAGGGAGCCAGGCTCCAAATCGGTCGCGGGAGGGTGTTGGAACGCGGGCGGGGCGGGGGGGGGTTCCGGCCACACGCGCTTCGAATCGACTTACCAGCCGTGGCACAGGAAGACGGTTGCGACGGGAGTGCCCTCGGGCTGGGCCAGCATGTAGTGGTAGGTGTTGCCACCGGCCTCGACGGACCTGTGCTCGACCCGCGGGTCATTGGGCACGAGGCTGTCGACGGGCATCGTGCCTGTCGTGACGGAGTGCTGGTTGATGATGATGATGATGATGGGAGATTTGCGTCGGGAGTGGTGGTGGTGGTGGTGGTAGGCGAGATGCTTTCAATGTCGGCCCCGACTTGCTGCACTACCCAATGTACGGTCAGCCAGCAAGCAGTAGACGACGGTGAGCAGCAGTGAAGATGAGATGCTTCCACGTTCTGTGTCTTGTGTTCTATTAAATACCCGAGTAAGCAGTAGCTCTATTCCTTGAGACCTGAGCACCGACTGTGTGGGGCACACACAGCAGCTGAGGAGGAGGAGGAGGAGGAGCCTCGGCTGCTCGAAGCGAGCCCGTGGATCGCGTCGGCGGCGCCCGCATTGCATTGGGGGAGGCGACCCCGCGAATCCCGCCGTACGAGTGAGTACTCGTAGTGCACGAGTAGCGCAGCGTTCGAGCATCAATCGTCACCACAGCGTGACAGCGTCGACATTCCGCCAAGGCCCGTCCGGCTCGTCCGGCGCGATGACTGCGTCCATTCATCAGCCCCCCTTTCAGCCGCGTCCACCGTCGGCCCTGCTCGCTGACGAAGCTGGCGAAGCTGGCGGTAGCTTTGCTGGTCAGACCCTGGCATACTCGTAGAGGGAGGGCGGCGAACATGGGGGCACACTTCCCCTTCCGCTTCCTGCTTCCCCGCCTCACGTCTCACTCCGTCACTTCCGCGATGTCCATGGACATTAACAACAACATGGAATGCTGCCCGCTGGGAAGAGTCGGTAAGCGCCGGTGACGTGAGATACTTCTTCGCCTCTGATTACAAATGCAGTGGCAATTAAAGCAGTTACGTCGCCGTTCGCCTGTCAGACTCCCGTTCCTGATTGCGAGGCTGGGTCATACGGCCCCTCTTCTTCTTCTTCTTCTTCTTCTTCTACTACTACTTGTACTCACGAGTAGCAGTCGGCAAGATGATAGCCCATTGCCAGGGGAGGGGGGGTTTCCAGACTGCCGGGCAACCTCTCCTTGGCTGCCTTGGGTACTTTACCTAGCCTACCTACCTACATACCCTGTCGCCTGTGCCTCATCAGGATCCCACATCACATCAACGTCTTCGTCCATCTATCGGAGGCCTGGCTGTTAGACCCATATTCTCTCAAGGTTGAACAGAACGACGACGATGCCTTGTATCGACTCGTCGACGCGTCCACATCGTACACAGAGGTGTCTTAGTGCAGCAAAGCCAGCCGCTGTCATCACAACAGCCCCTCGGGGCAGCGAGCACATCCAGTGCCGCACCGCGGTGAGATGGCCGAGTTGGTTATGGCGTGAGGTTAAGGTTACCTTAACAACAATTTCCTCATGGAGCAATCCGCGTGGGTTCGAATCCCACTCTCATCAGCACAGCGACTCCACAGCTGCTCTCCAGCTGCGAGACGCCTCCTTTGGTTGTATGGTGTAATGGTTAGCACTCTGGATTCTGATTCCAGCAATTTGGGTTCGATTCCCAATACGACCTTATCTTTTGCCTTACTCACTCTCTGAGATCTGCTGCCTCTCTCAGACATCTATGCGAGATTTGGAATTGCTCAGGGCTGTCCGGTTCGGGCCTCTCCTTCCTTCGTTTTTGCTCCGTGCTGCTGCTGCGGGGACGTCGTGACTGCCTTGCCGAAGGGCAATAAAATGCGGACTCCGTACATAAGGTAGGGATAGTTGTCAAGGCAGGTGCTGTAATGTTCTTCCCTGGCAGGAACGAATCACCCGTGATTTACATACGGTAGGTAAGGTAAGGCACATCCATGGTGTAGGTACGAGTAGTAGAATGGATGATGTGACCACCCCTTTCCAGCTTCATACATGCCATTGGATTGACCGCTTCAAAGCCACATTCTCACACGACTCCAGTCAGTCAGCAGTAACGCGCAACATCTAGCGTTATCATTCATCACTCTCATCTACCTCGCCCGTCAAGTGAGCTGATCTATCTCACTGTTTTGTCACGCCCACGAGGCCAATGTCACTACCAGCAAGTAGGGTCATGCAGCCAGCTGTCGCGCTCCGACCTTCTCTTCTCGTCATGACCAGCAGTCATCCAACCCCTCACGAGTCCAACTGGGGCGTGTTGAAGAGGCGGTTGCCCGTGTCCGTGCCCCCGACCCCCTTGAACTGGTTATCCGACTCACGAAGCGCCACGATGGTGACGTCCCCTCGCCGGAGCCCTCCCAACGGCGCCTGCTTCTGCACCACGCCCGTCACCAGGAAGATCTCCAAGTCACGCCGAATGGCCCGGATGTGCCGAACAAACTTGGCGGCCGTCTCGCCCGTGTTGACGACCGAGTCCACCAGGACAACCCACGACCTGTCCCGCAGGTGCTTGTCGGTGACGTCCTCGGGTTCGTTGGCGTGCACAAACATGGCCTCTTGCAGGCATTCGCCGACGCCGGCCGCCATGGGCTCCCCGCCGCGCATCAGGGCCACGATGCACCCACGCTCCACGTCCCGGAACCGGTAGCCCGTCGACGCATGGCCCTGAACATGCGGGATTTGGTACTCCTCGATCCCAATCACCACAGACAGGACGGTCATGGCTAGGGACTTCCCGGTGTCCCGGTGGGCGCTGCGCAGCCTGGCGCCCTTCATGGCCGCATCCCGCATCGGTGTCGTGAGCAGCCTGCTCCAGCCTACCAATCTGCCGAAGCGGTTCTTAGGGATGACTCTCTGGGGTCGCAGCTCGCCCGACCCCTTGCGTACGATCTCGTGTATAAGGTCTTGGTCGATGGAGATCTCAGGGAGCCCGGGATGTGGCTCAATGGGCGGCGCCGCGTTGGACGGGAGGAGCACCTGCTGTATCGTCAGGCTGCCGCTGCTGCGAACCTCCCGAAGGGCATCCGCCATGCTGCGGCTCCGCGAGCTCTTGGGGCCTACGACGACGACCCTCCGGTCTGCTGCCACCAGCATGTCCACGTCCAGTGGGCTGTCGCCGAGGGCCCAGACGTAGAAGCCACTTCCCTGCAGATAACGGACGACTTGAGCCTTGTCCGCTGCCGTGACGACGTGTCCTCCGCCGAGGAGGCGCCCACTGCCGATGACCTGGACCCTCTCCGACAAGCCGTGTCTTTCCAAAACTTTCTCCCAGATGCGCCGCACGCCGCTCGTGACGACCACCGCCTTGGCGCCCGACAGCTTGTATGCCTCGCCGACGTGCGTTGTCGCCGCCAGTAGCTCGCGTAGCTCGGGGTGCATCTTGACCCGCGCAGCGACATCGCTGCAAATCTGCTCGAACCTGGCCTCGCTGACGGCATCTTCATACCACAGCATGGCCTGGCGGAACGCGGTGTGCGAGTACTGCAGCATCGGACTGCCGAAGATGTCGGCCAGATTCCGCGGGTCGCTGACCTTGTCTGCCTCCTTCCAGAAGAGCGCGCCTGTGTCTTCGGCTGCCAGCGTCTTGTCTGCATCCACGACCACGGCCGTGTGTGCCCGCCACGCCACTGGCCGGAAGATGGACTCTACTTGGTCCTCAATGTCTCGCCGGTTGTTTAGCACACTGTGCGTCGCAAAGTTGTGCAGCACCTTGGATACCCAGTCGTATCCGTCTGGATCGCTGAGCGAAGTCGTGGTGAAGAGAATCCCGTTCGCCAGGCACAGCCTCCGAAGCTCGTCGATCTCGCTCCTCTGCCAGTCGTGGAGGGTGCCCTCGGTGATCGGTGGCCGGTCGCGCTGCGTGTCTTGGAGGCGACGATCTAGGATGAGCCGAGGACTCCGTCGTAGGTATATGATGTGCGTGTACACATCACAATCGTCGCGGGTGAAGACGGGCTGGACTCCATGACTGACCATGAACGAGAAATGGCCGGCGACAACTGCTGCTCTTTCTGGGCCGGCGTCGATGAGCTTCTTCCTGACGTTTCTGATTGCGGCCCTGCGGTAATAGTCTTGCTGCCTCTCGTTTTCGTGCTTGAACCCTTCCAGGCCTCCGGGGCACGCATTGCCGATGAGGGCGGAGCCTTCAAGGAACTCGAAGAACTCCTCTCCCAGCCCTCGCCGCAGCCGATTCAGCAGGTGGGACTTGCCTGCCCCTGGCAGGCCGTACAGTCCGACCACCATGGGCTTGTCTTGCGGATTGGTGCTGATCTGTGGTCGCTGCGGAGGAGTTGGGTCGACATCCATGGCTTCTCCGGCTTCGGCAGGGGCCGCTGGACCCGAGTTGTTCGCGGACATGATGATGGAATGTTGTTTGTTGCTCCGTCTGATTCTTGGAGAGGGTTTTGCCCAGATCAAACTCTCTTGGTACGTATCTCTGGGGATGTTCCTGGTGGTAACTCGAGAAAGGACTTGATAGATCGGCTTTATGATGAAGACTGAGTTTCGGCGTGCTGAAGGGGAATGGTGATATTGGGTATGGATACGAGACTGATGATGGAGTCACTTGAGGTCCAGAAACACATCTTCAGTGCAGAGGAGATGATGTCTATCTATCTCTCTTATATGCTCAGAGAAGGACAATGGCAGGTCACCGTCTTTCGGAGTTGACCGACCGGGAGTTGCCTATTGTCTACCATGATGGCCCGTGGCAGAATGAGAAGCCCAGGCTCATGATACACTGACCGACAGCCACTTTACGGGACCTTGAATGAAAGAGAAGCCGGCGCGGCCGTTGTTTTCTGGAAGCAGGTCAGGCTCCGTTTGTCAACCCCCCACCCCTGACATCCGGTATAACAAATAACAGGGATGACTGAGCCGCAACAACAAAGGCCACTCTTGTCTGAAGACTCATGTGTTCCGTGTGCGGATCCAACTCGTCTAGCTCCTAGAATCTTGGTCCAAGTCTATTATCTTGCCAGGCCTGCCCTTTTCATCATATCACGCGAGGGGGGCTGAAGGGCTAAAGAGCCTGAGCCTGATCTCGTCGTCGCGCTCCCTGTAAAGGATCGCGAGACTGGCGTAGGGCAAAACCATGGATTAAAACCAGGGCATGACTGGCAAGTTTCAGCAACATTGTCCCGTCGATTTCTTTCTTCCTGTTGCTGATACAGCTTTCGGTCCTGTGGCGTGATTGTCTCCAGCCTGGTCGAGCAAACGGACGGCCCATACCGGCCGCAGCGATTTGGCAATCGCGGTTCGTCCGTCACTGGTCTGGCCCCAGCGGCATATGTCAATGACGGACGAATGCTGGGAAGATTAACGCCTGAACTGTTGATGGCAGTTGCTTACTCAGACAAGCCTGTCTATCCTAGCAGTACCTTATGTAGCTATCTACCTTACATACCACTATAATATACTTGCAGGCCTGCGACCCCGTTAAGTAGCAGAGCCCCGTAGCAGGGCCGCCACTTCCTGGCTTGCTTATGAGCCAGGCGCAGCCGGTATCAGGAGGAAGACCGGTCATCCACCCGTGCAAGGCTGGCAGCGTCCACCGCCTGGCGGGCTTTTCGATGTGGCAATTCGCGTCCTGTGTGTGTGTGTGTGTGTGTGTGTGTGTGTGTGTGTGTGTGTGTGTGTGTGTGTGTGTGTGTCTGGCTTCCCTCCACTTCTAAGCATGCGTCGCCACCTGGCGTGGAAGACCGTGTGGGGGACTTGTCCTCGGCTGCCTGACTGGCTGATGCCCCTTGGGGTCGCCTCCTTGGCTCACATAATCTCGACGGTGACGAAAGCGTCTATTACTCGGACCACCTCTGTTAAGAATGCGGCCTACCTCCGCTGTGCAACCCTGTATAGGTGGCATACAGTTTGTGAAGCCTTTGCCCCTGCCCAGGTATAGCAGTAATCTCGGTCTGGGCTGAGGGCTCCGGCCCCAGATGAAAAAAAAAAAAACCAAAAAAACCAGAGTCAGCGCTGCTTTTATTTTTGTCACGAGCTGCTTTTGTTTGCCTCACTGAGCGTAGCTGGGACGGCTTGTTTCTCGGCTGGTTTCTTCGCAACCCTGAGGGCTTGGGGGCGTCCCCCCACTGCCGCACCGTGCACGGAGCGACTTGATGGCCGGCGACTTGCAAGTGACTGTACGGCAGTGCGGGCCTTCGAAGAGCAGAAATCAAGAGATGAGTGAGGAGAGGAGGGTGGAGAAGATAACCAGGAGGGGTGGGCTTGACCTCGAGCTCGAGAGCCATCACTTCGACTCAAGCATTCAAGCCTGCATCGCCTCTCCTTCTGGAACCTGGAGCACCATCTGCTTACCTCCTGCCAGAAGTCTGACGATTTATCTCCCGCTTTTCTCTTCTTTTCGGTACACATCATCATACAGCTAGCTGCCTACCACCAACTGAGGCGGCCCACACCTCCGGCCAGACTCAAGATGCGTCTGCCCAGAAGCTCGCTGCTGCTTCTAGGTCTGCTGGCGACCTCGGCCTCGGCCGACGTGACCCCGAGCGTCCGGTGGGCCTCTTCGAAACCAACGCGTAGGTCCAGGACTTCCGCTGGCTGACAGAGTAGAAGAAAAAGCCCCCTCCCCAGCACCCTACTGGACGAACGCGACCTCGCCGGCCTTGCGGAATCGGTCACCAAGACCGTCGCCCCCTCCTCCTACTCCCCAGCCGCCGCCGCCGCCGCCGCCGCCTCGCCCGCCGCGATCAGAAGCCCGTCCCCATGGGAGGCTGGGACTACGGCACCGAGGACGACAGCCTCATCACCCACTACCTGGCGGACTGCATGGGCATCGCCATCACGTGTGCCTACGGGAAGCACAAGAGCAGCCACAGGGACAAGTTCCTGGTGCACGTGTACCGCCAGGACAGAGGGACCTACGACCCGTTCGACCGCGCTGGTACGTCTAAAAACCGCCCAGCCGTCTCTCTCTTTTCTGGGACACGATGGACAGTTTCTCGTTGTTGTTGTTGGGGGCGCTGACAGTACAATCTCGCCCGCGCGCGCGCGCGCGTACCGTGTACGCACAGTCAGAAAGGCCACCGACAAGGGCTGCCAGATCGACGGGGTGCGCTCCGTCTACGCGAACCCGGAGAGCATCGACACGTCGGCCTACTTCGCGAACCGGCCCGACGAGAGGCCGGCCTACAAGACAGACCAGCTCGAGTTCAACACGAAGCTCTTCCGCAAGCTCCGGGCCTTGGTCGGAAGTATGTGTACCTAGATCCCCCCCCCCCCCCCCCCCCCCCCCCCCCTCTCCCCCTATCATTGCATGATTTCACCTGGACTCTGAAAGCTCTCAGAGCTAGACACGTCGCTGATCCTCTTTCCGGCTGACATAACGACGAAATCAAACAGACGCGCATATTCAGTTGACTCCCCATCATATCGACACTGCGTACTCACTGTTTATTGACGACGATAAGGAAATCTCAGCTTATGCCACGTAACGGAAAGGCCTCATACAAAAAACAAATCAGTCAAGCGGGGGACAAACAAGGAATAGAAGTTGCGGGTGCTCTGCTTCCAATCTTAAGAGAAAGAAAATGACAGGTGGGGGTCGCTTACATCTTTGCAGACACCGACAGCGGCCATAGTAACCCATTATTCAAGCGGCCACCCTGGAACACGTTGGAATGATTTAGGTTGGGTACTGTGCACACATACGGGATGAGTAGACAGAGGTAGAACACGGGATGATAGAATATATCAAGTTTCCTAGCCTGGCGGCTCCCCCTGGCAGGGCAACACAAGGTAACTTGAAAGGCGCGAGCACGTGTAGGCACTGGGAAAACGAAGGAGATGATGGAAATATTCGTAGATAATCGAGAACGCATAGACGGCCTGGCCCTGAATCGTGCTTGATCCAGTACTCGTTCCTTGTTGCGCCTGGTCATGATGCTATATAACAAGGGCATTGAAACAATCGCTCCATCCATGCAAAGTCTATCGTTGTGTCGTCATATCGTCAAAGTCGTAGCTCCGGGTCGCCCAGCGCAGGGTCAATCATGCTGACAAAATTACCGTCGCCAATAAGTCGCCTCATCTCGGCCTCCTCCCGAAGCCACTCGTCAGCCATGCCGTCGTCCGGTGCGTACAGGTCCGCGTCGGCACCGATCCAGAACTGTCCCATGCCACCTGGGGAGTCCCAGTTGACCAGATCTTGCACGTCCTGGTCCAGCGGAAGCCCGTCATCTGTGGAAATGATCGCGGCAGCGTCGGGAATGTCAATGTTGAAATCGCCGGGGAGCTGGCCCCCCGAGGCCTGCTGCTCGCCGTGCTGCTCCCGCGCGTGGGCCTCGAGCTGACTGGCGTTGGCAAACCTCAGCGAGCATGACGGGTCCGCGCAGGGTATCGTGTGCCTGGAGCTCGAGCCAGCCCCCGTCAAGCCATCGAGTATATTAGACTCGGCCGACTTTGGCATGGCAGACGCCCATGTCGGCGGATCCGGGCGGTCGAACTTGAGATGCACGAAGCGAATGTGATTCTCGAGATTTGCCTTGGTTGAGAAACTCGTGCCGCAGCCTTGGCCCATGTCCCAGGCCGAGAGATCGGGCGCTTTATCCACGCTGACCTGGCCGCAGACGAAACGGTTCCCCTCGTGAACGCTTCGAATGTGTGCATTGAGGTTCTTCTTCAGGGTAAAAGTCTTGGAGCAACCATCCCAGGGACAGGTGACATTTCTTCGCGAGTCCAGGCTCTGTTGAGCATGGAGCTGCTCAATGTGGGCGTCGAGGTCCTCTCTGCCTTGGCACGCGGCGCCGCAGAACATGCAGTTCATATGCGCGTGCTTCATGTGCGCTTGAAGCAGTGTCATGGTGGGGAACCCGGTCCGCTTGGGATTGCCATCGCTGTCCGACTCGCGAGAGCACTCGTCACACCAGAAGCGCAGCTGGCCGTGCTGGCGGTCCTGGTGGCGCTTCAACGAGCCTGGGTTGTCGAACCCGGCACCGCAGACGACGCCGTGCTCGTCCTTCTCGTTGCACGGGTAGGCGGACACGTGCAGATGGTCGGAGCGGATGTGCCGCTGGAGGGTCTGGTGCTTTCGAAAGGTCTGGTTGCACGGGGGAAAGTCGCGGCACCGGAAGCGTTCTTGTCCTTCGTGGACAGCCTGGTGGCGGCGGAGACGGGTGGCAGTCAGGAAGCTCTTCCCGCAGCCGGGCTCCTGGCAAGTATGGGCTCGCTCGGCCGTGTGCGAGCCCTTGACGTGCTGCTTTAGGTGCTTTTCCTCAATGTAGGACTTGTCACAGCCCGGATGGGAGCACTTGAAGGGGCGGTCGTTGGTGTGGGACCGCAGATGGGCGGCCAGTCTGGCGGGCCGGTTGTAAGCCTTGTCGCAGCCAGGAAAGGTGCACTTGATGGTCTTGAGGTCGGAGGGGAAGCGGTGAGCGGGCGAGGACGGGGTCAACGGCGTGTCGGCGGTGGGGTGGGCGGTGGAAGCATGCGTGTCGGCGTACTGAGAGTGGTCGTCGTAGTCCGACTCGTCGCCCTGGTCGAGCTGCTCGGGCATGAAATCAGGGTCAAGAGGAGAACCCGCAGTGTTAGACGAGGCTGGGCCGTGGGCAAGTCGCTGTCGCTTCGTGGGACTGGGCGACTGGACGTCAGGCCCGACTGCCGTTCTCTTCATGATGGAGGGGGTATCGGGGCTTCACATGATCTTCGTGTCAATGGCAGGAGCGGTGGGCCGTCCTTCCCATTCAGCGTAGAGGGCAGCGGCTCCTTGAGGCCGTGTTGCTGGTTCTGTAGGGTACTGAGAGATTGAGTAAGGTTGGCGGCGTTGGTGGAGGACGATGAGGGCCAATTCGAGTGATGTGATGTGCCTCGATTATCTTATCGGAGAGTCGGCCAAAATTTTGGTGGGCCTGCTAACGAGGTGGGAGTCCTTCTAGAACGGAGAGGCTGGAGCTTCAGAGCACGGGCCATACCCGGCTACAGGTACCTTACGCTAGGTAAACTTTGGCGCAAGTGTACGGGCTGGGTACTCGTACGAGCTTTCCGTCCCCAAACCGTTCTCGGTGATGGTACTCCAGCTTCATGCACGATCTAGCACAGGTCTCAAGTATTTCCTCGTCTCGAGCTGATTGGCGCCAACCGTCCGGCCCCCACCAGACACCGTCTGCCCGCTGTGCCGCTGCACGGCTGCAGCCCACCGTGGGACAAGGCTCCGTTTCCCCAGTTAAATTTTGCATTGCGCATCCGGGCGCCAACCACCATTGCCAACCATCGTCCTCGGTGGTGCTTTGTCTCGTCGGCCCTCGCTGGAATCACCCATCGACACCCGGCCCAACACTCTCCTGTCGCGACTGCACCTGCCATCCCCGACGCGCCCGCATCCCCATCGAACGAAACGACACGCCTCTGCACCGACACACCACCACCCTTCCACCATGTCCGACTTTGGAGACGACGGAGACGTTGGCGGGTGAGTTCATGCGCCCCCCCCCCTTGCCTTGCCCACCCTCCTGCTGGCCCCCGCGCCACCACTGCAACGCGTCCCATCCGAGCCGGCCTTTTCTTGACTGACTGGTAAAACCTTTCCCCCCCGGCACAGCGAGGAGCCCTTCCTCGAGGAGGACGAGCCCGTTGACGACCTGGAGCCCGAGGTTCCTGAGGACGACGAGGAGCACAACCGGCGCGGCGCCGAGGAGGAGGACAACGTCGTCATCTCGGGCGACCCGTCGGCCTCGGCCAACCGCAGCAAGGGCGGGGACCGGTCGCAGAAGGACAAGAAGATCCCCACCGACGAGCGCAAGACGACCCCCTACATGACAAAGTACGAGCGCGCCCGCATCCTGGGCACCCGCGCCCTCCAGATCAGCATGAACGCCCCCGTCCTCGTCGACCTCGAGGGCGAGACCGACCCGCTTCAGATCGCCATCAAGGAGCTGCGCGAGAAGAAGATCCCCCTCATCGTCCGCCGCTACATGCCCGACGGCTTGTGAGTATTCATTCCCCTGCCCACCCACCTCGCTCTCTCCGAGACCACCCCTCGACCATTGGCTAACGCCTGTCTGTGCAGCTACGAGGACTGGACCTGCGAGGAGCTGCTGCAGTGATTGCCCCGCCTGCGCCATACCGGAAGGCTCTTCGTTGGCCGAAAGTGTAGCACCACGAGATGCGCGCCTCCGCACCACGCCGCCAACCCTCCCCCGACCCGGGGCCAGATGCATCAACGCCGACGCGACCTGTGTCGGGCGACGCGAGGGGAGAGCTGCTCTTTCCCAGAGGAAAGAAGAGACGAAAAGGAAGAAAAGAAATTGCATGAGCGAGGCGTTCTCGGTTGCTTCGAAATACACCAATCTTGGCGCGACGTCTCTCCGTGACCAAGTGTCTGTCTGCCCGCTGTGGGAGGGGGACTCGGGCCACGCTTCACGCTAGGGAGCTTGACGCGGCCGAGGCCGAGGCCCCGGGATCCCAGCCTTGGCATTCCCACGACATGGAATTTGGATCAAGGATAAGCTCAATCGGCTCGTAGGGGGAAATCTGACTTATTTTGTATTCTGAGAGCACCCGCCCAGATACTTTCGCATCACAGCTCGAGCAATACCAAAAGGCGGGAGAATGCTGGATGCCCAACACAAAGAAAAAAAATACGCCATTTTATTGGAGAGCTTGGGGAGTGAACACTCTGGAGGGGTGGGTGTTCCTATCGACGAGATCTCAGCTTGACTTTCAGGCTTTGCACCTCTCACTCGTAGTATGGCCCCGACATCCAGTAACTTAATGATAGAGCTATAACACACCTCTCACCAATCTCTAGCTGGAAGCGACATGTGTGTTTTCTGCTAGTCACTAATCAATGTTCATTATGCTGCTAAATCGCTAACGCCTGAAATGCTATTTATACCAAATCTCCAAAGGGTTGTAGTGGACAGCAACCCAACCCCCTTTTATCAAGCCTATCGCCCCTGCCCTGACCTCAAAAGCCCCTCCCCTCCCCCTTTTAATTCGCAACCTCGGCATCATGCGCGTGGCCCTGGGGCCCGGAGGACGAGTAGTCGGTGGAGACGAAGGCGCGGTCGACCTCGAGCAGGCCCTCGGCGCAGTACTGGAGCGTCTCGGCGACGTCGTGGGCGGTGCGCAGCGAGCAGCCGAAACCGCCGCCGCCGCCGCCGCCGGCCTCGTGGTCGTGCTTGTCGTCCAGCAAAATGTCGAACTCGGCCCAAACCCCGTCGCCCGCGTGGTAGGCGGTGATGCGCTTGATGCCCGCGACGACGGGCGAGAACCGGTAGGCCAGGTAGAGCAGCTTCTGCTGGGTGCGGGCGGGGGCGGCCTCGCCCGACAGGCGGGTCACGTTCTCGAAGCAGGTCTGGCCCCAGTCGTAGATGATGAAGAGGGAGAGGAGGCCGGCGCCGGCGGGCTGGTTGAGCGAGTGGGGTAGTTGGTTAGCTCATGAACGTTTCTTTTTCTTTCTGAAGTAATCCCTTTTGATCTAGACGAGACATTGAGGAGGGGGGGGGGGGTCCAGCTCACATCCAACCACCACACATCAGCCTTGTACCCGATGAAAGGGAACAGCAGCGAGAGGGTGTTGAAGACGACGTCGGTCTTGCAGTCCTGGGCGAGGGCCTGGACCTGGGCGGTCTTGATGGGCAGGCAGCCCAGGCCGATGACGCCCTTGAGGACGATGGTGGTGACGAGAGCCGCGATGGCGGTGGTGGACAGCATCTCGGCCTGGCCCTCGAGGGGCATCAGCTTCTGGACGGACTCCTGCAGGATCTGGGCGAAGGAGATGACCATGATGATGGAGAAGACGAGGATGCCGAGGGGCTCGAGGCGGCGGCGGCCGACGGGGAAGCGCTTGCGCAGGGCGTTGACGCGCCACTGGACGAGGCGGTTGGTGCTCCAGATGATGAGGGTGCAGAGCAGGTCGAGGGCGGAGTCGACGAGGGAGGCGACGAGGGAGAGGGAGCCGGTGGAGAGGGCGGCGACGATCTTGCCGGCGAGCAGGAGGACGTTGGCGGCGACGTTGATGTTGATGGCGAGGGTGGCGCGGCGGGAGGCGCGGGCGCGGCGGTCGCGCTCGTCGTCGGGCAGCAGGCCGGAGATGTTGTTGTGGGCGTGCTGCAGGCCGCCGCCGCGCTCCATGTCGCCGTCGTGGTCCGGGTCGGGGTCCATGGACTCGAGGACGTCGTCGGCGATGGCGGTGACGACGGCGTCGACCTCGAGCCAGTCGTTGAGGCGCTCGTTCTGGTCGGCGTAGAAGGCGCGGACGCGGCGGTTGGGGATGGCGCGCAGGTCGGCGTCGGACTTGCGGAAGCGCTCGAGCCCGCGGCGGTCGACGCCGTGCAGCAGGGCGCGCTTGAGGTCGTCGCGGCGCTTGTCCTCGAGGGCGGTGCGGGCTATGTCGCGGAAGCGGAACAGCTTGGGCCGGGGCCGCGAGCTGCTGTCGTGGTGGTGGTCATGGTCGTTCTTGCTGTTCCTGTTGTTCTTGTTGCCGCCGCCGCCGCCGCTCTCGAGGTCGTCGTCGCCGGCGACGAGGGAGGGCCGCTTGCGCAGGGAGGAGGCATGATCATGATGATCGGCAGAGGAGGAGCCGGGGCGGTCGCGGTCGCCGGCGTGGGAGCTCGGGGCGAAGCTGGAGGAGCGGTCGTCTGGGGCGAAGAAGCCCCGTTTGCCGACCATGTCGGTGGAACGAAGTCGACCTCCTTGGAAGTTGGGTAGGTACCTACCTCCTCAGGTACTTCCAATCGTACCTCCGTCTACCTATTGAGACTTGTGTCGTTTGTAAGAGCCGGAAGGAGCCAGCGGTGATCTTTGGGATGTTGACCGTTATGTGTATAAGGTTCCGTCAGCGATGCAGGTAAGGCACCTCGGAACTGACGTACTCCGTATACCGCCACCCGACGGACCGGACGTGGAGGGACGGGACCGTATTGCAGTCGGCGAATGTGGGATATGGATGCGGCTGATGGGAGAGGCTTCAATGACGTTTGCCAAGCCGTGGTGCCTGACAGAGCGGGCGCTAACCCAAGAAGACGCTCCGCTGTGAGCCAAGAGGGCGGGTGGACAACCAACGTCGACGTCTATCTCCAGATCGCTGGTCTCCCTACAGGGTGCCCAAGGTAATCTTCAGGTATCTGCCCGTCTGGCTCAGGCGAGGCTGGCAGGCTGGTCTTCTGTCTGTCGGTGCAGTGTACGGCAATGGCAGTCCAATCAATTATGTACGACGAATCCCTTTCGGAAGACTGTCTGTGTATGGCACGAGAAGCAACAGCACCAATTGGCCGCATGTGGAGATGAGCCGAGAGAAGAAGAGAGCCGGGGAACGAGAGAAGGAAAGAGTGAAAGAGAGAGAGAGAGAGAGAGAAAGAGAGAGAGAGAGAGCAAGTCTGTTGTGCCAGTATTAAGGCAAAGAAGAAGACCCCGGGACATCACGAGAGACTCGTCATGGTCATGGCCACAGAAACCACACGACACGGATCGATCGCCTTGGCTCCCCCGGCCGCGTGCCCGATCCGACCTGGTTCGCGCAATTAGGGAACCGTGATACGCGTTGCTCTGCGGGCGGCGTCTCCGTAGCGTCCTCGCCCCGCGTCATCCATTTTCCCCATATGCCGCCAGAAATCCCCATTCCTTGCTCCCCATCCAGTCCTCAATTCACATATCAGCTAGGCGGTCCGGGTACCTTGCATTGCGTAACTGTTCGTTACGGCCTCTCTCTCTCTCTCTCTCTCTCTCTCGCCAAGTGTGATAGGCTCTCGAGGTTTCTTCACGACGGCTGCGCTACTGTTGCTTTACCAATGCTCGTGCTCTCGATTGACTGCACCCGCGCACTCACCCAATCCTCCCCCGAACCTCACAACCTGATTAGTCCGCCCCGGGGGCCTGTCGACCGATCTGACGAATAATCGAGCAACCTGGCCAACGTGGGGGCTGTCAGAACCGGTTTGTGGCGGCTGCTCCGGAGCAGGGATGCGTGCCGCCGTAGCCGGGCCTGCGAATGAATCCCGACCAGGCCGTGCTCCGTTGTGTGCGTCCATTGTTTCAAGACCTTCCCCGTCTAATATAATACATATAAATCCCATCAGAGCTTTTGCGAGTATGGAATGTGCATATCGTACTTTTTGTGCTTACCAGGCACCTAAGCACCAGGCCTAACCCAGGGTAACTCACTTGACATGCACCGGCTCTTCTTATAAGGTACCTACAAGTACCAGGTAAGGCAGAGCCTTCTTCAATGGCAGCCCGTTCCAGCGGGACAAAGTCAGACACACAGCAACGCGCTCTGAGATGCCTCGAGCAGCATTCAACCCCTCCCCCTCTGCGACCACCAAAGATGTGTGCTTGCGTAGCCTGCATCTCGTATGGGTCCTCTGCCAACACTCTGCCAACTTTTCCGGATTTCAGCCTACACCCAGGTAGGTCCTGCCCGGTTGCTCTCGGGTCCGTGTCCGCCATCTACGAGTAGCTTAAAGAGATTGCCGTGTAAGGTACCTATATAGAGGCGAGGCGAAGTCCTGACTTGTGAATACTCGTGCCTTAGAACCCGGAAGCCATTGAGTTAAGGGCGGTACGCGTGAGGAACGACACATAAAAGGTACCTACGGTAGGTACGGAACCTTGGTAGGTACTTACATTTAGGTTAGGTACGGTACCTGCATGCACCTAAGGCAGGCACACTTTGTACGAGTAGGTACTCCTGTGGATGCGCTCGAGGTCAGCCGCTGCCGGCTTCCTCGCCGCCCCGCTCCGGGTGCTCCGGGCCCGAGTCTCCGCCCCGGCCGCCCAGCCCATGAGCCCCGGGGCCGTGGTATATCATGCATTCACCTCGAGATGTACGTTTCGTAGCCGCCAACCAGACGGGAGACTCTGCTTCTCTCTTCTTTCTCACTCGTAGACATGAGCAGCATTTCGACATGGCATCGTTTTTTCTCAGGTGATCTGCCCACATCTCCTCCATCTCGCTGGCCCCGTCCGTCTACCAATCCCCAGCTACCCATCAGCAAAGACGTACGTAGATTTCACACAGACGCCCAGATCTGCTTCTACTTCTGCTTCTGGGGGCAGCTTCTCTTTTGTTTTTTCTTCCCCTCTCTCGGATTCGTCTCGAGGAAGTATATGGGGCCAAACCCTCGCTTTGCCTCTTGTGAAGCCCACCTGACTGCATGGCCTTCCTGCCTGCCCCTCCCTTACTCCCTCACCAACCCGCGCGCCTTGCGCCTCTCGTCCTCGCTCAGCACCCACCGGATCCCCGCGAGCTCGTCGTCGTCCCCGAGCGTCCCGTCCCGCGCCCGCCGCTCCCTCTCCTCCTCCATCTCCGCCAGCAGCTCCTCCCACTCGTCCGCCTCCATGTTGGCCACCATCAGCACCTGCGCCACCCGCGCGAACAGCTCCCGCACCCCGTAGTGGCTGCCCCGCGCCAGCGCCGAGATGATCCCCGAGAAGTCGCGGTCCATCCGGATCGCCCCGTACGCGTTGGCCCGCCCCGCGTACGCCCACACCCGCTTCTCCAGCACCCGCGCCAGGTGCCGCGCCGTCGTGTCCATCAGCGACGAGAACGCCCGCGGCGTCATCAGCCGCCCGATCGGCCGCATCACCGCGTCCCACTCGGCCTCGAACCGCCGCGGCACCGCGTCCAGCATCGCGTCCTCGTCCTCGTCGTTGGCAGCCGCCACCTCGGCGAGCTCCTCCTCCGTGAGCGAGTAGTCGGCGTCGCTGAACGTGTTCTGCAGCACCCGCCGCAGCCGCAGCTTCACCACCTGGTTGAACAGCACCGTCAACCCGTCCGACATGAGCTCTGATGCCTGCGCCGTGAAGCTCGAGTTCAACGCGTTGATCGTCTTGGTCACAAAGCTGGCATCCTGCTCGAAAGGGAAAGATTGGGCGATGGGGTTCGGGGTCTCCGTGCCGTTTGCTTGGTCCTCCGCCGGGCCCAGGCGCGCTTCAACGACCCGGGACAGATAGTCATTGGAGATCTCCAGACTGTTGATGAGCACAATAAAGGGCACGATCTTGTCTTCGGGCGGCAGCTGCCCTTGTATGGCGGGCCGAGGATACGACTCGTCGCGCATCTTGCGCTGTATCATGCCGATGAAGTCGGCGCCAAGAACACGGCTGACCGTCGGAATGACAGAAGCCACCACTTCTCTTTGCGAGGTCGATACCGACTTCTGCAATACCGTGCTGACAATGTACATTACATCGTCGACGGCGGATATTATGTAAGGAGCGTTGCCGTCAAGCGGCTTCTGCATGTTAAGCGAAAGCCCCGACGGAGACTCGTCAAGCTGGAAGGCCTTCTCAACGGATCTCCTGAAGAAGAAGGTCGACATGACGTTGTAAGGGGTGACGAGCTTTGCCGACACCTTCCTGCTAAAGTTCGACTTGGTCAGAAGCTCCGGGAGGGATAGTTCCGCATCTTCAGGCGCCGAGGGGGGCTGGAGAAACACAGGTCAGCAAGTGCGGGCTTTCATGCGGCAAGAATCACAGGGCATGGCACTTACTCGGCATTTGCCAGCGAGAAATTTGGAGTAGAGAGACCACCTGCCAAGCATGATGGCAATCTCGTTCAGCAGTCCATCAACCTCCTTCATGTTGACGCCCTCGTCCTCGCTGGTTCGAGCGTTGGTCCCACCACCTAACGCAGGAGAGGCCATGCGGGGCGCGCCCGTGATGCCTCTGGGCTGTTGGACGAAACTTTGCACCAAGAAGGAAAACGGGTAGCTCTTGACGTCAGTCAGACGCCTGTCGACCGTCCTCTCGTCGCTCCAAGAATCGAGAATGATGCCTCCCTGAACATCAGCTTCCATCTGGAGCCGCTCGATGACCTTGACCATCTTGCCGTCGCCGTAATGTCTCTCCACCAGACCGCCGTGGCCCTCGACAATCTGGGCGATGTGCTCGAAAAGCCGAGTAAGCGCGTTGGCGTAGAAGAAACCGTCCTTCCGGCCGCCACCCGCAGCAGGTATGGGGGCGCTGGCATCTTTGAGAGTAGCGCGAGCGGTTCCGGCCACACCCTGGCAAACATAGCGGCCGTAGACATCTAGGCCTACATCACCACGCCCGATGAGCGGGAACAGCTTGAAGAAGCGAGTGACCTTGGCGCCGTCCTGTTCCTGGGTGGCTTTGTCGAACTCGCGGAGGAAGAGGCCGCAAAGGCTCTCCTTGGCGGATTCGAGGGTGACCCAGGGGGCGTCCGGGACTTCGACGCTCGGGACGATGGACGCGGCGAACTGGCCGCGGGCAATGGCCTCGGGGATGCGGGAGGCGCGTGATAGGTATCCCGCGGCAGCCTCCCAGTCCTGGGGGGCGCCCATGCTGCCGACGACGCCGTGGACGCATGCCTTGAGCTCGGCGACCTGCTCGACCACACGGAGGGTCTGGTGGACTCGGTCTTTCTCGAGGTCGAGGTCCTTGACGCGGTTGGACAGGTGGCCGGCGGTGTCGGCCGCGGGGGCCAGCATGGTGTTGGTTATGGAGCGAGTGGCGATGACCTGGGAGCCGAGGTTGGCGCGCAGCAGGTCGAGGCGGGCGAGATCGCGGGACAGGGTGTCCTGGGAGGCGACGAGGGAGTCGAGGCGGGACGTGAGGGCTGCATCGCGCTGGTGGAGGGCGGCGAGGGCGGCGCGAACCTGAGCGACGGAAGACGCATCGCGGATGGAGGGAGGCGGCGCAGACTTGGGCGCAGCTATACTGAGCCTCCGGTGCTCAGGGGCGTCGGTGTCGAGCGGCGCCGGGCTCTGGAGCAGGTGGTGGGCTGGAGGGTCGCCATTGGGGGTGTTGCTGGCGGACATTTGGCTCCCGGGTGTTGTGGGAGGGGCATAGCGACATGGACGAGGGGCGCGCGGTTCAGGGCTGGCGGCGCCTGTGCCGAGGCCGACACTACCTTGACAGTGGGCCGCTGGAGCTGTCGGTCGTTGAAGCTATGGTGGCGAGGTGGGCGTCGAGGGGGCAGATATCTGCCTGGCGATGAAGGCGCAGTCGTAGTTCGGATGATGTGGTTGGGAGGCGGCAGTGTGACCGCTGGCGGTGTCTGGCCCGTGCTGGTGGTGTTGCGGAACAAGGAGAGGCTAGGATGAGGTCGTTCGGAATCTTGTCGTGGTGTGGTTGCACGTAGCCTCAACTTGGTCAGCTCCTCATCCATCAGCACATCGATGGTGCAGCTAATAGCATGGAGCCCTACGTTTGTACCTACGGCTCGCCCACCCAAGTGGCCAAGAGTACTTGTACGTTACCTACACATGAGCTCGGAGCTGCGTAGGGGTACTTTTCTACGCGGTCATTCGGGCACTTCTAAGCAGGTCTGGGTACGGGTTTGACAGCCCCGCGGGTCGCCCGCCGCGTTCAAATCCGTAATACCAAGGGAATGTACATCTGCGATACGTCTATCTCAGGTGTCCAGGGCGCTCGCGTGCGGTCGGCGGTTACGGACATGGAGGTCTTAAAACCCCGTACTGAGTCCGTCAGCTTTTACGGACAATACGGGCGCACTGATGGCGTACCTACAGTACTACCGTCTTGGAAACAAGAAGCCACCGTCACGTCACGGTTGAATTTCCATGGACCGTGGAAATTTTCACGAGAGTGGTAGGGAATTTTGAGCCGTACCCAATGACGTCTATTCCGCGATTGGGGAGAACAGACAGAGAAGACGCTTCGCTACCTACGCACATTCTACAAACAACCGAGTCGTTGGAGCCAGCGATATCGGACTTGCAATCCAGGCATTCCACAAATGCGTCAACGCCTACGCTAATAAACAAATTCATCTCGCCCCCAGGTACGAGTACATACGGCTCTTGCGAATAGCCTCACTTCGCCGGGGCTGACAGAAAACCAAGCGCCACAAACCACCAACGTGAGAAGAGAGAAGAAGAGAGCGCCCCGCCCCCAAATCCGAGGGAATACCCGCGCCACCAGGCCTCAAGGCACAGGGCAGCGCACAGAGGAGACGGGCACGAGCAGCAGCCACGTTGGCGCCCCTCAAAGCCCCGCGTCCACCCCGGCTGAACGCGCTGCTGCTGGCAGCCTTCAAGTCGCGCCGCGGCTTCATGTCGCAGCCTCAACCGCAGCCTCCTCCCGCCGCGGCCCCGCCCGGGAGTGACGGCAAGATGGAGACCCGCGTCGTTGAGATCCGCGCCGCGCCCGCCGGCCTCGGCCGGTTCCGCGCGGGCGAGGGCATCGAGAGGCTGGGCACTTGGGAGGTACCTTTGGAGGAAGAAGCAGCAGCAGCAGCAGCAGCAGGAGAGGCGCTGCGCTCGCTCCGCCACGCGGCCGCCTACCTGCGCGAGCGCGACACGCCCGTCGCCTTCCCGACCGAGACGGTCTACGGCCTGGCCGCCGACGCCACGCGCAGCCCCGCCGTCCGCGGCATCTACGCCGCCAAGGGCCGGCCCTCGGACAACCCGCTGATCATCCACGTCGCCGACCTGGCCATGCTGCGCGAGGTCCTGACCCCGTCGACGTCAGAGGGCAGAGGCGACGGCGACGACCTCCGCACCACTCCCACCACCAACACCACCACCAACGACGACGACGACGACATCATCCCCTCCATCTACAAGCCCCTGATCGACCGCTTCTGGCCGGGGCCCCTGACCATCCTCCTGCCCAACCCGCGACCCTTCTCCCGCCTCGCGCCCGAGGTGACCGCCGGCCTGCCCACCTTCGGCGCCCGCATGCCCGCCTCCCCGCTGGCCCAGTCCCTCATCAAGCTGGCCGGCGCCCCGCTCGCCGCCCCCTCCGCCAACGCCTCCACCCGCCCCTCCCCCACCGCCGCCTCCCACGTCGTCGAGGACCTGCGCGGCCGCATAGAGCTGGTCCTCGACGGCGGGCCCTGCAGCGTCGGCGTCGAGAGCACCGTCGTCGACGGCCTGTGCGACCCCCCCGCCGTCCTCCGCCCCGGCGGCGTCTCCATGGACCAGCTGCGCGCCTGCCCCGGCTGGGAGCGCGTCCAGAGGGCCTACAAGGACCACGCCGAGCTGGGCGGCGCGGACAAGTCTGCCGCCGCCGCCGCCCCCGGCAGCCCCGCGGCTTCGTCGGCGCCGCGCGCCCCCGGCATGAAGTACAAGCACTACAGCCCGCGCGCCCGCGTCGTGCTCTACGAGGCCGCAGTCGAAGCACCGGAATCATTGCCGACGGGCATACCGGCCGCCGACGTGGGGGAGCTGCTCCGCGACGCTGCTGACCTCGCCGCCGCGACAGAAACGCAAGCAGCCAGTAACCGCCCCTCCTCCTCTCCCGACCTCGCCGACCCGCGCATCGGCGTGATCCGGACGCGCGGATGGACGCGAGGCGCAGGCCTTCTCTCACCTACCACCACCACCACCACCACCACCACCACCACCACCACCACCACCACCGACAACAGCAACAACAACAACCACGACCCCTCAGCGCCAGCGACAACCCTCCTGCGCAGCGAGGCGGCAGTTGAAGACGCGGCGCTACGCGTGGACGAGGCGCCGCTGCCTCCTCTCCCTCTCCCTCCCCCGGGCCAGCAGCGGCAACGCCAGACCATGCCCAGCGCCAGCAGCGGCACGGTCCTCGACGTCGCCATCGGGCGCGACGCGGCCAGCGCCGCCCGGCACCTGTTCGCGGCCCTGCGCGAGCTCGACCGCCGCGGCGCCCACGTGATCCTCGTCGAGGGCCTGCCGTCCTCGTCGCCGGGGGACGAGCGAGGGCACGGGGACGTCGGCGCCGCCGTCATGAACCGCCTGCGCAAGGCGGCGTCCGTCTCGAGGGGGTTTGAGGCGGCGTGATGTCATGGGGTACCCGCTCAGTGCAGTTGGCTGCCTCGAGGGAGGGCGGCAACAGATGAATGAAGAGAGTTCGAGGAATCATTTGTGAGTTCATGGACTACGTGGATTAACAATCGGGCACGGTTAGACAAAGAAATCAATCATAGACCGAGACGCCGGGTGTCGCCCGAGGGTAATAAATCTGGAGCCTAGCTCTGTCATTTCTTCTCCTCTCCAATGTCATAACGCTACACCACAGCTGTCGGTGTTGGAGCCATTCCCCCCCGCTGTTGTCACTACTGTTTGCTTTATCTGTTCAAACCAGTCATTTCTCTGCCGAACGCCCGGGCTCGCGCGCATGTTGCTCATCGCTATTCTTCTTCTGTTCCCAGAACATGGTTGTGCGTAGTCAGCCGGGGGACTTCCACAGCCCGCCAGCTGACACTGCCGACATGCCAATCGCTGTCTCTGAGCGCGCCATACGGCACACTGTTCGTGTCCACCCATTGACCCCCCTTAGTCCCGTGGCTCGTTATTTTCATCTCCGTGATCATCCACGCACGCACACAGATTTCCCCTGATCACAGTCCCTGCCGCAGCCAGTCTGTCAGCTTGGCCTTACCGAGCTGGGCGAGGTTGTTAACGCCTTGTTCGGACAGGTCGATGCGGCTGAGGTTGACGTCCTGGGTCGGGGCGCGGCTGACGCGCTGAACAATGATGGTGGGGTCTGTCTCGAGGATAATGCCGTCATCGACAATCTCGTCAATAGCCAGCGAAACCAGGTCGTAGTTCTCGATGATGGTGCGGCGGTCGACAGATTGCCTGTAGAAAAAGGGAGAGGCGGTCAGGTCGGTGGATCTCTAGAAGTAGGGAGGGGGAGGGCCGAGACGGGGCGGGGTGGCATGATTCTTGACATGACAGAGAAATGGGGAGATGGGCTTACTTGAAGAGCAGGTGCAGAGAGTCGCGTAGAGACAAGATCACGTTGTAGAGCAGGACCTCGTTTTCATCGATGCTGCCGACCACGTACATCATGACATCCGACTCCATCTTGTAAAGGACGATCCGGTTGTCATCTGGGGGGAAACTTGGTCAGCGGGCCGGGGCAAATGCGGCGATGCTGTGTAGCGATAACATACAGAGGATAATGTCGCCAGTCTGCTTTGCGGTCTTCTCCAGGAGGCCCTTCTCGAAGGTCTTTTGCGACTTAACGTCCGCAAAAGGGCCGGAGGGTGTGGCGGCTGCGTTGGTCGCACAGTCAGTGATGAGACCACATCTCATAAGAGCTGCAGGTATAGGGCGGGCTCACGGGCATTGGGGGCAGCGTGTGGCGCATTGTAGTACTTGGCGAGTATCCGAGAGCCGTCGTCGATGCTGAGGATGATGACGGCGTTGACGGAGAACAGGGACATTCCGGGAGCCATGGCTGCGAGATTGCCGGCCGTGAGGCGCGGTGGTTGAGAGTTCAGTGTAATGGGTCGAAAAGGGCCGTGGTTCTTGTCAGTTGAGCCGGGGCCGGGTTCGTCGGCGCCTTCGTCTTCTTCGTTGTCGTCGTCAAGTTCGTGGGGTCGGTCGAGGGGGAGGTTGATGGGACCGTTGCGGCCAGCAAGCAGCTCCGACTAAGGCGTCCCGCCAGGAATGACGGTCTATGTATGTATAGGTACGCATACTGTGCGCACGTGACGGGCGATAGAATAAGTACAGGCACATAGCGCATGGTGCTGTCCTTTTCAGGGCCCAGTTCAGGTTGCTGCTGGCTTTCAACGCGCCGCCTGGAAGTGGACCCGCCCTAGGTACCTTCCAAGGATAGAGTCTCGCCCATTGTGCCTGCGAGGGACCTGAAGGCGCTGCGCACCCGGGCCGCCACTAGGTACCTAAGGTACCACTGGAGATCCAATCGTCCATGGATGGATCCAGGTCAGTGCACCAAGGCCGAGCAGCTGTCACCTGCGATTGGAAGTTTCCCCTAGCTACCCCTTCTGAGGTTGTGGTGCACGAGTAATCCTGCGCATCACAACACGGACAGATTAGAAGGCCAGTAACCAACATCAGCATATAACACGTCGACCTGCACTGGAAGCCTCAACGTGTTGTAATGTACAGTCACCAGGTGCTCTGGCCGCAAAACGCCTCTTATGCCTGAATTCGTCTCGCAAAATCCAGCCTCCTATCGTACCCGCCCTCCTCATGCCCAGAACGAGAAAGATAACCCGCTATGCCGTATAAAGAGAGAATGAGGGCCACGCGCGCGCAGCTCCCAAACAATACCCAATACCACCAGGATCCACGCCAGTCCGTCCTGCCTTTCAACAGCCCGCGCCTGGCGGAATGTAATCTGCAGCAAATATGCGTACACATGGCCAATTCTATCCCGTGATCAGGCCGTTGCCCCCTACTCTGCGGCAATGAGGCTTTTGGGAAGGAACGCCCAAACGGTGCCGACAATGGAGATGCTCAGGGATATCAGCATCACCACCCAGGAAAAGAGTCTCTCTCCCGCCGTGATATCGCGGCCAAACAGCTTGAGGTAGAAAGCCAGAGGCAGTCTGTTGGCGAGTTCAGAATAGTGTCAGCACTCTTCGTCTTAGGCTACCGGCAGAAGCGCAAGGGAGACTCACGTAACACAGATGGTAAAGCACAGGGCGCTGCCCATGAAGGCCATGATTACATCGAAGGCCGGGAAGAGGATGGCGATGGCCAGGAATGCCAACAGTACCAAGATGCGGATCAGACCCTTGAGCGCGCCGCGTGCCGTGCTCGACATGCCTACGAGCGACGAATCCTCGGCCACGGCCTGCTGGCGCAGCCCAAACAACACCTCGAGCGTTGTCACAATCGGCTGGGCGTTCAGCGGGATCTTGGTCAACGGAATGATGGCGATGGCAATGACCAGAAGCACATTCATCACCTCCGGGTACCCTGTCGTCTCCAGAATGCTCGCTGTGATCTCGTCCCTCACGTCGTCCCCGAACATGATCAGCCCCACAACGGCCACGCTTGCATCAATGACATACTGTGCAACTGTTAGCGGCTGGTTTGAGGTCGAAGGTCGGGATGTTCTCGAGAAACTTACACTCATGCTAAATGTATACGTAACGGCCTTTTCAGTGTTAGCTTGCAGCTAACCAGTCGCGGTCGCAGAATTACTGTACCTCTTTGTAGCGGTAAGGATGCCGCATGTCCCTATAGATCTGTATAAAGGCAGTCAGTACAGACTGTCGCGTCTTCAGGGATGGTCTCGACATACGTTTGGGAACACGCTGTGCCCTCCCCATGGGCTCATCAGCAAGCCAAAGGACAGGGGCAACGTCAGCCAATTGGCTGGAAACATGTACGTTACGGCAGGCTCGAGGAGTGACCCTGGCGAATCTGGCTTCAACAGGCCACATAGTATAATCATGAGCACAACTGGAATAATGTCAGCGGCTCAGACCCGAAAATCGACGGCGTCATACTCACTGCTGAAGCAGCTCAAAATACCCACAAAGCTGGTGAAGCTCAGCAAAGACAGAGGGGCAAATTGGAGGGGAATCAAGATCAAGGTACAGATGACCTTCCATTGCGTCACCGTCAAAACGCCTGGGAACAGGAGCGCAAGAGAATCGGCGAAGAGAACAATCAGGGCCACGCAGGCGGCCATCAGCTCCATGGTAAAAAGTATGGCCGTCATGACGCGAGCCTTGCGGCCAAAGGAGATGTAAGCAATGTCGGAGAAGGTGATGACGGTAGGGTCAAGGTCCATGCATTTGGCCAGAATCCGCGCCGTCCAGCTTGTCACAGCGGCACACAGGAACAGCGTCACCATGCCACAGAGCCAGCCTGCATACTTGAGACCCATCGGCAGACTCAGCAGGCCGACGCCGATGAGAACGCTGGGCACAGGTTAGATTTCGGGGCTAAAGGCACGAAAAAAAAAAACACAGGAAACCAGATGAGACATACTTGGTCGAGTTGACCACCGTTTGGGGCAGAGTCGACTGCCCCGAGACGGCCAGGACAATGCGACCCTCCTGCTCGACCTCCTTGACCATTATGGCAGGGCGCTCGCCGTCGGGCACGTTGGCGCCCGTTTCCTGCTGCTGACGCCACAGGTCGGCAGCCTGGGCCATGGATGGCCGACTGGCGGAGGTGTCGACGGTGCCGTAGCTACGGTACGAGCCGTAGCTGCCGACCAGCGGCGGGGCGGCAAGATGAGGCGGGATGGAGAAGATGGAGTTGCTGCGCATCGAGTTGCCCGAGGGCGAGTCGACCCTCCTCAGGTCGCTGCCCAGGCCGCCATGGTGCTTGCCCTCGCCCTCGCTGTCGGCGCCGCCCGAGCCGGCGACGATGTGACCGGGGTGGGGGTGTCGGGAGTCGGCGTCGTCGGCGTCGGCGACGGCCTCCTCGGACGTGTTGCCGCGTTCGAGGTGCTGTCTCAAGAGGGAGGCGCGCGGTGTGGCGGCGGTGGAAGCCTCGACATCGGCGCGGGCGTAGTGGACGGGATCGACATTGTGGACAGGCTCCTGGTCTGGGGCGAAGACGAAGGAGGGGCGCTGGGGGATGACCTCGGGGAAGATGGCGGCGCGCTGCCAGCTGCGGCTGAAGGAGCGGATGCTGTTGACGCCGCCAATGTCGGCGACGGCAGCGAGGCGGTTGGTGGCGGAGGACCTGCAGACGGGGACGTAGGAGGCCCAGTGTCTTAGATTAGCATTGGCTTCCTGTTGTTTCTGTGCTTGTTATTGCTGTCTCTCGCTTGCTCGGAACTCTGCGGAGAGCAGCCACGACTGTTCAAGACACTTTGCTGGGATCGGTGATTGGGGGTGGGGTGTCCAAGCAGAGGCGGTGCGGTGTTGTGACGAACCTTCGTCGGCGGCGGGTTGTGTGGCCCGCGTCGCCACTCCCACGAGCGTCGCGGTCGCCCAGCAGGGCCTGTTCCTCGAAGCGGACGCTGTGGTTGCCGGCGGAGGAGAAGCTGTCGCTGCGGCCGGGCGAGGAGCCACGCAGGAACTGCTCCCAAGTGGTTGACTGGTTCGGGGCCATTGTGTGGTGGTGAGGGGGAGGATGTCACGCAAGCAGGCGCAGGCGCAGGCGCAGGCACACACACACAATGGGACAGTGGTGAGGCAGGCACGAGCAGAAGCTGTGCGTCTTGCTTGGGTCAAGAGGAAGAGGAGGGAAGAAGGGCCAAACGCAGAGATGGCCCTGTCGAGTCGAGCAGAGGCCGGGCGAACTGGGTTGCACACGTCTCTCTCTCACTCCCTCTTACTGGGGCAGGTCGGTTCGAATTCGAATTACACGGATCCGGCTTGGTGGGGTTGGTTGGCAGCAGATCGGCACGCAGCAGGCCAGGACGGGCGAGGTCAGTCAGAGGGGATTCCCAGTCGCGGCGGCGGGGCGAGTGTTCTCCCAATGTCAAGTCCAGGCCGTGGGCGTACGAATACTCTGTTAGGTAGGTTGCGCGGTCAGTCGAAAGATGTCGACGACGTTGCAATGCGAATTTCCTCCCAGTTCACGATTCCTCGTACCTATCTACTACCTGTAACCGAGTTAGGTACGTAACCTTATTACGTCCAAACCGTGCACGATACAAATCTGCCACCAAGAGATTGATTGACGCTTGACGCTTGACGCCACCAAGCAGCAAGGGGCACAGCAGCTAGGGAGCGCCCCAAGGGCGGGCAGGCCCAGCCAGTCAGTTTTGGCGCTGGGCGTTATCTCTGCTCTGTCGCGAGGGCGCACGCGGGCAACGCGGTTTGGCATCGTGTGCCACTGATAACGGTTCGCCACGGGTGGGTCGCCCTTCACGTTACCAGGGTGTGGGTGCCAGTGGCAGCCCAGAGAGCCGTGAGAGCGCGTGAGAGCGTGAGAGCCCACCAGCGCTGGCCGGGGGTGGGTGCGCCAGCGTTAGGTCATGTGGAGTCGTCTGCGCAGCGTTAGCCCCGACAGCAGGCCCAGCACGCACCAGCCCCAGGAGTGGCCAGGTGGGGCCTGCCGGTACCTGGCCTGCCGCTGCAGTCCGGCCTGGAGGGCCGAGTACCTCCGCTGTCTGCCCAGGCCCTCCAGGCTCTCCAGGGCTCCACGTGAGCCTCATTAGCTGGGGTCCCAGC
This sequence comes from Hansfordia pulvinata, assembly GCA_006538405.1. Lineage (NCBI taxonomy): Eukaryota > Fungi > Ascomycota > Sordariomycetes > Xylariales > Hansfordia > Hansfordia pulvinata. Next base: position 995,248 of record BJKQ01000008.1, on the reverse strand, counting down.
GCGCCCAAGTGCCTGCAGTGGCACCAGAGGCGCTAGGTTATCAGCTGGAGCCAAGGCTCTCCACTCTTCGGGTGTCGGGTAAGGAAGGTACTTGTAGACGCGACCCTCGGCCACTGACATCAATGATGTGAGAGCGTCAAGGATGGAAGTGATGGAAAACTGTCAGACGCAGAAATAGTCACGGAAGCTGCTGCTGGTGTCACGTCTGGAGTTGTCCATTCTCCCGAGCTGATGCTTCATCCGACCTGAGCAACATTGAGAGACATTGATATCTTGACCAACGCAGAGGCGAACGCGTCCATCTCGATGGCGGATAGCTTTGGGGTTGGGCCTCACCAGACTCGACTCTCCTCGGCGGCCGGTCGGGGGCCGTCCAGAATCGGGAGATCTGCTCGCGCGCCAGCCAGCCGACCTTGCACGCTGGATCGCGTGGTCGCCTCACTCTCCAGGAGGAGAAATATGCAGGCAGCGGAGACGGGAAGCAGCATCCACTGCACAGTGTGGAGAGTCGCCCCGCCGCAGACCATTCCTCAAGTCCCGGATGCAGGCGGTTCTCGGAGGACTCTTAGAATTGCATACGAGCGAGTAGTAACTCGATCTCATCGAGAAATGGAATCTGACACACGGATACAGGACTTGCTTGTTATTAGGCCCGCCAGTCCACAGCTACCGGTAGAATACAAGTAAATACGTAAACACCAACGGCTCTCCAGAATGCTCTTGACTTCTATGCGATCCAATCCAGGCTGGGTTCAGTCGGGACCTAAAAGACTGCTCACCCATGTAGCTTGCAGAGCGCAAGGCCTGGTCTGAACAAGGATCAATAATATCTGTTAGGCACGAGTTGGCATATCGTCCGTTCTTTCTTTCAAGGTCCAGCGCCAGAGCGGGTCTTAACCTTGTGATGTCATCTAAAGGGTATCTCGAGGTCTTCATCTGGCGACAATAGTAGGAACTCTCGAGGTCTCTGCTTAGCAGGGGGGGTACCAAGCAAAGTTAGCTTGATTCTGGATTCCCTTGCATAAAGACAACCTCATTTCCATAACTTCATCGCTTCCAATGGTTCAGTCCTGAATTTTCGTTTGCCATGTCGACAGTCACATTAGCCACCACACCTCGGATCGGATTTGGCTTCGTTGAATGAGCCCCACCGAGGCACTGCTTCTCCTAGGACCACATAGAAATAGACATAGTGCTTTCAAGCCGTCCGTCATTCTGGCTCAAATGCAAGATATCTATTGCGGTGCGAGTTGGTATCGACTCTGTTGATGCTTGCCTTGTCACCAGTGCAGCCAAAGAAGCTGAGCGACTCAAACGAGCGAGCTATAACTGCGAGACGAGATCGCACCAATTGTCTTTTAGAGATTTTCCAGATGAAGTAACTGGGACGGCTTCCGCTTCTCAGCTTCAGGCGAGGCGAGTGGGATAGCCATCCTTTCCCTGTCGCTGAGAGCCGTTTGTCTCGACCGCCGCTGCAGGTGGTTTGTCATCGGAGATTCAGGTGCCTTAACCCCGTCGGCACCAACGGAAGGGTCGACAAGGCGCGCAAGGCTGCCAGCACCACGAGGGCAGGCAATCGAAGCTGTGCTGGACATTCAAAGTTCGATCGCGCTCTACATGCTTCTATGCAAACGAATGAATCTGCTGTTTGCAGCTGGTGGAGTAGCGAGCTGCAATGTGCAGAAAGCAAAGTAGGGGCCTTTTGATGGCGTTGGCATACATGTATGTACCTGCACTTCGAACCTCATATGCAGGGTACGTGATCGAATAGATAGAAGTACAGGAGAAGTGAATGCGCTCGAAGACTCCAGTTCATCAGTCGTCAACTCTTCGATGACTGACGTGCACGGCGCTCAATTCATTCCCGTTATCGCGAGCTGGCGGGGGTACATAGGTACTTGACGGATGAACTGGTGATGCGTGCAGGCAGGCGCTGCCCCGTCAAGCGATTGCGTACCTGCCGTCTGCCTGCGGGCAGGCTTGACTAATACGGCGGCGGCCACTCAGCTGCGGACAGGTGGCGTAGCACGCCGACAAGGTCCCATCGCCCGCGGCCGGGACCCGCCAAGAGGTATCCACGAGCTTCCGCGACCTGCGATGCCCGCCGTAACGCCCGCCCGCCGGATGTGGCCTAAGCTTGCGGTACCTTAGCAATCGTCATAACAGCCTGGAAGCTACCTAGCGCCTGCAACCCGGCCGTCCCTCCAGCTTGCCCGACACGACCTCCAGTCGATCGACCTCAACCTCCGTCTCCGTTCAACACCTCGCCTTTCTATCCATCCACATCCCCATCACCCATCACCCCTTCCGCACCACCTGACGATTCGGCTTCAGGTGTTGTTCTGTTGTTCCTTTGGCAAGCCAGGGAACTCTCTATCCGCGGGATACCCCGTTCGCCGGCCCTGCTTGACGCAGCTCCGCCACCCGCCTCTCACCAAGCCGCAATCCGCCGCTTCGACCGCTAATTTCAACACCACATCCCCCTTCACACCGACAACATGGCATCAGAGCCTGAGCACAAGAAGAAGGTCAACCTGGCGTACGTCTTTCTCTCTACCTCCGCGCTGAACCTGTTCACAAGCTAACTGCTCTGCAGCGACGTCTCCGGTGCCGAGGTTAAGGATGTAAGATCCAGCTCCTGCAAGCACTGCCCTTCCGACTTTCACCAGCTAACCGAGTATTCAGGAGGAGAACGATGTCTCCACGGCCATTCTGAAGAAGAAGAAGAAGCCTAACCAGTTGATGTAAGCGTTACCACTCGTCGCCCCCGCTCCCAAAACCCCGCCGCTTTCCCCGAGCCCAGGGCTTTCCTTCAGCCTTCCCCTTGTTCGCGGGACTTGTCTAACCTTGCCCAGGGTCACCGACGCCGTCAACGATGACAACTCCATCATTGCTCTTTCCAACAACACCATGGAGCAGCTGCAGCTGTTCCGCGGTGACACAGTCCTTGTCCGCGGCAAGAAGAGAAAGGACACAGTCCTGATCGTTCTCGCCGATGACGACCTTGACGATGGCAGCGCCAGGATTAACCGGGTCGTCCGTCACAACCTGCGCGTCAAGCACGGTGACATCATCAACATCCACGCCTGTCCCGACATCAAATATGTACGTGTGCTTCGGTAGCCCCCCTGCGACAGGCTCCTGTGCTGACATGCTGCAGGCCAAACGTATCGCTGTGCTCCCCATTGCCGACACCGTTGAGGGTATCACCGGCTCGCTCTTCGATGTCTTCCTTGCGCCGTACTTCCGCGAAGCCTACCGCCCCGTCCGCCAGGGTGACCTGTTCATTGTCCGAGGTGGAATGAGGCAGGTCGAGTTCAAGGTGGTTGAGGTCGACCCACCCGAGTTCGGCATCGTCGCTCAGGATACCGTGATCCACTGCGAAGGCGAGCCCATTCAGAGAGAGGAGGAGGAGAACAACCTGAACGAGGTCGGCTACGACGACATTGGTGGTTGCCGCAAGCAGATGGCTCAGATCCGTGAAATGGTCGAGCTGCCCCTGCGTCACCCTCAGCTCTTCAAGTCGATCGGTATCAAGCCTCCTCGCGGCGTCCTGCTGTATGGACCCCCGGGTACTGGTAAGACGCTGATGGCTCGCGCCGTCGCCAACGAGACTGGTGCCTTCTTCTTCCTCATCAACGGCCCCGAGATCATGTCCAAGATGGCTGGTGAGTCCGAGTCAAATCTGCGCAAGGCCTTCGAAGAGGCCGAGAAGAACTCGCCCTCCATCATCTTCATCGACGAGATCGACTCCATCGCCCCCAAGCGTGACAAGACCAACGGAGAGGTCGAGCGCCGCGTTGTCTCTCAACTCCTCACCCTCATGGACGGTATGAAGGCCCGTTCCAACATTGTCGTGATGGCTGCCACCAACCGCCCCAACTCGATCGACCCCGCTCTGCGTCGTTTCGGACGTTTCGACCGCGAAGTCGACATTGGCATTCCCGACCCCACCGGCCGTCTCGAGGTTCTCCAGATCCACACCAAGAACATGAAGCTGGGTGACGACGTCGACTTGGAGCAGATCGCTGCGGAGACGCACGGTTACGTGGGGTCCGATGTGGCTGCGCTTTGTTCAGAGGCTGCCATGCAGCAGATTCGCGAGAAGATGGACCTGATCGATCTCGACGAGGACACCATCGACGCCGAGGTTCTCGACTCGCTCGGTGTCACCATGGAGAATTTCCGATTCGCTCTGGGTGTGTCCAACCCCTCTGCCCTGCGCGAAGTCGCTGTGGTCGAGGTTCCCAATGTGCGCTGGGAGGATATTGGTGGCCTCGAGGGCGTCAAGCAGGACCTCAAGGAGAGCGTCCAGTACCCCGTCGACCACCCCGAGAAGTTCCTCAAGTTCGGTCTGTCGCCGTCGCGAGGTGTCCTGTTCTTCGGTCCTCCCGGTACCGGAAAGACCATGTTGGCCAAGGCTGTGGCCAACGAGTGTGCCGCCAACTTCATCTCTGTCAAGGGACCTGAGTTGCTTAGCATGTGGTTTGGTGAGTCGGAGAGCAACATCCGCGACATTTTCGACAAGGCCCGTGCTGCCGCGCCTTGTGTTGTGTTCCTCGACGAGCTTGACTCTATTGCCAAGGCTCGTGGTGGTTCGGTCGGCGATGCCGGCGGTGCCTCTGACCGCGTTGTCAATCAGCTCCTGACTGGTAAGTTATCTGCCAAATTTGACTATTACCTGTGATTGTGAAGCTGACAAAATCCAGAAATGGACGGAATGACCTCCAAGAAGAACGTCTTCGTCATTGGTGCCACCAACAGACCTGAGCAGCTTGACCCTGCTCTTTGCCGTCCTGGTCGTCTGGACTCTCTCATCTACGTCCCTCTTCCCGACGAGCCTGGCCGTCTGGGTATTCTCCAAGCGCAGCTCCGCAAGACCCCGGTCGCTTCCGATATCGACCTCAACTATATTGCCGCAAAGACCCACGGTTTCTCTGGTGCCGACTTGGGCTTCATCACTCAGCGCGCTGTCAAGATCGCCATCAAGGAATCCATCACTCTTGACATTGAGCGGACAAGAGCTCGTGAGGCCGAGGGTGCCGGGGACATGGATGTTGATGAGGAGGATGCTGAGGATCCCGTTCCGGAGCTGACGAAGCGTCACTTCGAGGAGGCTATGCAGATGGCCAGAAGATCAGTGACTGACGTTGAGATTCGCCGGTACGAGGCCTTCGCCGCTCAGATGAAGAACGCGGGTCCTGGTGCATTCTTCAAGTTCCCCGGTGGCGAGGGCGAGGGTGCTGCTGGTGGAGACAACAACTTCGGCCAGGGTGGTGACGACGATGGACTGTACGACTAAGTCAGTCGCGCGAGTTCTTTGCCGCTGCTCGCCCTCCGAGAAGCACTGTATTCTTATTCGGATCTTCTAGATTTCGTTGCGGAGGAACACGGACAAGGCCACAACAGGTCGCGAGCTAAAGTCTTGCGACCGGACATATCTGGGAGGCTCGACAGGCGTTGAGCTCGGACAGTTTTGGCCAACGGCCTGGCACGTCGCATGGGAGACGTGCAATGCTTGGAACGATGATAATTCACGATAGATACCGCAAATGCATTCTTTCAGAAGACCTTGTTACTGTTCTAGTGATGTGTGCGTTTTTCTGTCAACAGTGGAAAGTAGCTCTTCACAGGGAGACTTGGAATCAGTACCCATGTGTGTCGTCATCGGCGGAACAGAGCATGCAATACGAAGTGCCCTTTAGAAAGCAGTGGGATCATAGTCTTCGCTTGATCTACCATGGTAGTTATACTTGCCACGTGCTATGGTGCTTGAACGAGCTGATAGGGTTACAACAAATATAGCGAGCCCAGAGTTGCATGTCGTGTCTGCCTACAGTCTGAAGCAGAGGTTGCATGAGGAAACAGCAAGGCTGGCCACGGGCTGTTTGCAGCCCTTTGCATGCTATCCGCTGGCTACACCCACACTCGCCTGGATGGGCAACACCCAGTAGAGGATAAAGATACATGAATCGAAATAGGATGCCCACGGTATATACAGAAAGATATCGATTACCCCGCCCTCGGTGAGTTCGGGCTGCAGGGCGATAGGAGGTGAGCGTTGAACAGCATGCGTTTTAGAGAGGGAGGAGAAGGGGGGAGAGGGGGAGAGGGTGGAGAGGGTGGGGGGTTGCCCCGAGTGAAAGAGAGGACCTGTCTGGTCGGCACTGCTTACTCTTGATAGAATAGTCGCAGAACCATACTGGCGTTGCCAAACCATCAGCGTCGACGGGCCTCGTTCTGCTTGCCACATCAGGACCGGTCCTTTTGTCGTCCCCCAGGAGAGCAAAGTCCCTCATTTACGGCCATGGCACCTGCGCTCAACTAGTTCCAAACCTGTACGTACTCTCGGATGGGGTGCTCCTACGGACAAGGCCGTGGTGAGCTGGGAGAGGCCCCAAAGGTGCGAGAATAGCACAACACTGCTGCTTGGCCGAGGAGAATCCCCCGCCGGCCAGTGACCTCGTGTCTTAGGCCATCTCGAGCAAAACCGACCGAGTGATGGTCAGACCCTTGTTTATGTTCTAGCTCAGAGCCTCTTCAAATCGTCAAATCGCCATCATGTTGCGGTTTGTCTACTGGTACGCACGGCAGAATGGCAAGTGGCCCTGGGAGCATTCGCCTCTCTGGATTGCTGTCTCTGGCCCCCTCCAACTTAAGGGGGCTTCTATATTCCTTGTTTGGGGGTATCTCATATCTCGGGTTTTCTTGCAATGCAACATTATTTCCAGAGGCCCGACCGACGCCTCTGAGGCCCAGGCCTGCTTCCCATGGACCGCCCGACCACACTGACGGCTCACCTGGTCACCTGCCTGATATGTACTCAAGCCTCTTTGGGGGCTTTTGAACTGCAAACACTCCCTTCTTACTATTTACTCGCTCCCACTTCTCACCGCGCGTCGTCTTCCTGTGCGGCCCTCCATTGGTACTCTTCTTGAAATGTGATTACGTGGCAATTGAGGGCCAGCCTGTGCCCAAGGGGCGCCTTTCATATGTGGGTTGAGATGTGTTGTGTGCATTTCCGCGCGATGCCGCGAAGTTTGTGTGTGGCTGACGGGGTTTCGAGTGCCCCGATGATGGTAATGTAGGGGCCGGGGGCCCTGGTGAGATGGATAAAACTGCGACGGGCACACGGGGGCGTTTCGCATGTTGTTGCCTGGCCTATTCCGTACTTTCGTGGGCCGACGTGCTGCATATCTATCGAGCAGCCTGTCAAGTCGACTGCAGTTGCTGTTTTAAGGGGGCTTCGCCATTCTCGCAAATCCCGAGGCGTACAAGCGTCCGTCTCGAGACCGAAAGACGCCGCGACAAAAGCCATCGTGTGTCGGCGTGCCACACCTTGCCCGCCCTTCCCGGGCCCCGTCGCCACTGTGGGCCTCTGTATTCGAGAGCAGGAGGAGGCGAAAAAAAGCGCTTCAGGCTCCATTGGCGCTGTCGTCGACGTCGCAGACGGCCTCGAGGCTCTCGCGGGTGGCGCGGAGGACCGAGTCGATGACGGGGGTGGGGAGGGCGAGCTGCGCGGCGGAGTCGGCGCCGTTGGCCGCGTTCCCGTTGGTGGCGGCGGTGGCGGCGCCGGCCTTGCCGTTGCCGTTGGGGGTGCCGTTGGTGTCGCCGTTGTTCTTCGGGGAGGAGGTCCCGTTGTTCGCGTGGTCCCGGAAGCGGCAGAGGACGTCTCCTGGCGGATGTCGTCCAGCACCCGCCGGATCAGGGCGGGGAACGTGCTGACTTCGCCGGAGCGCAGGAGGGCCAGGGCGTGGTGCTGGACGGCCGAGGGCCAGTTTGAGGAGTGGGAATTGAGGGCGTGGAGAAGGTCTTCTTGGATTCTGGGGAGGAGGAGGAGGCGGGATCAGCAGTGTTTTTGAGGGGGAGAGAGGGGAATTGGGCAGCGGGCGCCCGGGTGAAGGGCGCTTACTTTGCAATGTGACCATCGCGCAACAGCAGAGTGTTAATCTGGGAGCGCAGGTCCGGGTCGAGGGTGGCCGGGGTGTATGCGGCGGCCGAGGGCGGCACCTTGACGGGGGTGGAGGGAGGCTGCGACATGGTGATTGATGGCCAGTCTAATCCATCCGGCCGCAAAGACCCCTTGGAGACTCGGCAGATGATGCAAAAGGGTGTTGCGCGGGGTGCAGAGATGAAGTTGGGAATAGGTGACGGTGGCGTTGTATGAGCACGCGAGGCTGTAGGCTGCAAGTGGCTGTAACGGTGGCATGTCCAGTGCCAGTTCGAGCTGCTGCATACGGTAGCGATACGGCGTGCTGGGTTCATTTGGCCACAGAGAAGATGCTGGATCTCCGATTTGCAACGGGCCTCCACCGTTTAGTACGTTCTTTCATTTGTGGCAATAGACGGCGTTCCGTTCAATGTCTGTGGGGCGTCGACGCCCTACTAGTGGTGGTGATGCGTCGTGAGGCTACGAAAAGCGCTACAGCAGATATTCAGCCGGTCGTCAATGACCGATTTCACCGAGAGGCCTGTCTGGATTTCAGCCAGTTCTACCAAGAATATTCTATAAGTTGCTCAAAGCAAGGTACTCTTCTGTTTGTGCTCAGCGGGCAGCGGCGGACGATCAGGAAGCCGCATAGCGGCAGACGAGCTCGGTTACGTAGGTAGCGTGCGAACGAAATCTAATAAATAAAGTGCCCTTCTCTCTGTCTTCGTAAGCATACCCTGGCGGCCTGGAACGGTTGGTCTTTGCTTCAAGACGCCGGTATCGCCCTGTGCTTGTGTTACCGAGCATCCATGGCGACTCTTCCAACTGTGTGCCCGAGCAGTAGGGGCTCGGGAGAGCATCCGAAACGGCCAGGCACGCATGCACGACTGTCATCAGGGGCGTACGGATATTCGTCAGTACCTACCTACTCGTAGTCTGATAAAGCCACTAGGTAGGTACCTACATGTAGGTAGCTGCTGATACCGAACGGGCTTCTGACAGACAGATAAGGCATGAGTACGGAGTACGATAGGTCGCCCTGGATGCATGTGATGCCGCGCCGTCTCCAGCTCTCCTCGCTGACTCTTGCCGCTTTGCGTAAGTTCGAGCGACACAGTGTATCTTGTTGGTGTCCATCTACCCGTAGTATTGGCGGGCAGCAACCCGCCTCATCCAAGGCCTTTGAAACGTCAGTCCTGGGCTGCCGAAGTGCTATGATTTGCTGATGGCGCAACTCTTGTTGTGAACGAGTATCTAGAGGCGTACTCGGACACTTCTGCGTCTTATCCATCGCATCTTCAAATCTCTGATTCAAGCTGCGTGTGTCTTCCTGAACTCGTACCACAACCCTCGCAGTATTTGGAGTTGGCTTTGCATTGGCGGTGCCCATTGTTGTGTGTGCGAACACTCACACTGTATGAGCTTGGTGGGTACCTACCCGTACAAGCACGTTCAAGTCTCCGTACTTGGTATCTGTCCCCGACGCAGCTGGACGAGACGCAGGTCCCGCTGATAAACCGGCGCTGCATCATCAGCCCGACGGCTTCGGGTCGGAGCAAGACGCGACAGGACTCGGACGGCCGAATCAGGCTGAAGCCGCCGATTTTCCAGCGACTTCCACCGGCAGACAAGGGAGTACCTGTACGAGTATGGGAGTCCCCCACCTGCAGATACCTTCGGTACTCGTACTCGAGGGCTGCCCTGGAGAGAGCGGCGCCCCCGCCGGCACGACGCACGCCAGGCGGGCTACGAGGGGAGTACAGGGACATTGATACGGCCTATCAGCGGCGTCGGCTTAGGAAGCTGCCGCGCTGCTCAGATCCTGCGCTCGTACTGGTACGGCAGATTGGGGATGAGCCCAGGTCCCCTGGAAACCCGCAAACAATGACGTGTGGGCCGGCCCCGGCGGAGCCCGCTACGAAATGGATGGATTGGCGAATCAAGGCCCGGCTTTTCGTAAGATCACATCCATGATATTATCATCGATCAGGCCGGCCCCACGCCCACCCGCCGTCGCTGCTCTTCCGTCCGTACCGCCACGTGTGCCGCGTCTTATTTCCTCCAGGCTGGCGCGCCTGGTCCGACTGTGACTTTCGTAGAGACCCAGGCATGGAACGGGCCAAGGGATGCGTTGGAGGACAGGCGGACGGGCGGGCGAGCGGGGCTCAAACCAGCCATCCTTTGCTTTGCTGCCTGCTTCGTCGTGAAAGCCTATCGTGGAGGCTTGTATGGGACAAGAGCCAATTTGTGAGACTGGTCAGAGATCTGGACCAAGAGAGGCGAAGAGTTGGGGAAGAAAAAAAAAGACGAGAGAGACAGTGAGGTGTCAGGCCAACACCTCATCAGATAGGTGATCCATTCAAGGTCTGGGTTCCTGGCACTCGTACCTACGTACTTGTACTTGCACGATAGTAGGCGGGAGGGCGACCACCTGTCGTGGACGCGCTCGCTCGCTCCCTGGCTACCCGTTTGGTCCATTTCTTGGCGGCTGCCGTGCGTGCGTGCAGGCACAGCTCGATGGCGTACTCCGTACGGTGTTGGCGGGCGACTGCTCCGTACGTACTCCGGACAGTCGTCGCTTCCTTTCCGCCTCCTCCTGCCTGTCGCCTTGGCCTGGCCCTCCTACACTCGTACTTTTATTTTCTTCTTCCCCCCTGGCGGCAGTCCCGTTCTGTCTTTTCTCTTTTTTTCTTTCCCTCCCCCTACAACACAACGTCATCTCCTCCCCATTCCCATCACCACCCCTAAGTAAGTCTTACTGCCCCCCCCTCTGCATGCTCCTGTGCACATGTCGAGGATCCCGAGCTCGCCACTCCCCCCTGTTCAACTCAGCTCCGTATAAGAGAAAAAGTTCCTCCTCAACGCCGTCGATTCCCCTCCTTGTTGCCTGCTTCAGGTGATTAACACGCCTGCTCTACAGAATGGCCGCCTCCAACGTCTCGCGTCAGTTCGCCCGCGCCGCGCTGCGCACCACCACCCGCAACACGCTTGCCGCCGCGCCCCGTCACACCTTCCGCCATGCCGGCCGCCGCTTCTACTCCTCGGAGCCCCAGAAGGCGTCGGCTTCGTCCTCGCTCATCTACGTTGCGGGCGCCGCCCTCGCTGCTGGCGCTGGCTTCTACGTCTACAACCAGGGTGCTGCCAGCACCAAGATCTTCAAGCCCACCAAGGACGACTACCAGAAGGTCTACAACGAGATCGCCGCCCGCCTTGACGAGAAGGACGACTACGACGATGGCAGCTACGGCCCCGTCCTGGTCCGCCTCGCGTGGCACTGCAGCGGCACTTTCGACAAGGAGACTGGCACTGGTGGCAGCAACGGCGCCACCATGCGCTTCGCCCCCGAGGGTGACCACGGTGCCAACGCCGGTCTGAAGACTGCCCGCGACTTCCTCGAGCCTGTCAAGGGTATGTAGACCCGATGACCTCGCCTAGCCTACATGCAGTTACTGACATTCTTCACAGCCAAGTTCCCGTGGATCACCTACTCCGATCTCTGGATTCTGGCTGGTGTTGCCGCCATCCAGGAGATGCAGGGCCCCACCATTCCCTACCGCCCCGGACGCCAGGACCGTGACGCCGCCGCCTGCACCCCCGATGGCCGCCTGCCCGACGCTGCCCAGGGCTCCCAGCACCTGCGCAACATCTTCTACCGCATGGGCTTCAACGACCAGGAGATCGTCGCTCTGGCTGGTGCCCACGCGCTCGGCCGCTGCCACACCGACCGCAGTGGTTTCGACGGCCCCTGGACCTTCTCTCCTACCGTCCTGACCAACGACTTCTACACGCTCCTCCTCTCCGAGAAGTGGAACTGGCGCAAGTGGGACGGCCCCCAGCAGCTCCAGGACAAGGGCAAGACCCTCATGATGCTGCCCACCGACTACGCTCTGATTACCGACAAGGCCATGAAGCCGTGGGTTGAGAAGTACGCCAAGGACAACGACCTCTTCTTCAACGACTTCCGCTCTGTGATTGTGAAGCTGTTTGAGCTGGGCGTTCCCTTCTCGCCCGAGACCGAGGCCATCGCCCTCAAGCCCCTCAACGCATAGATTTACGACTGCATGAGACCACTGGCCTGCCAGTGCGGACGAAGAGGAGTTGCATAGCACGATTTAGACGGTCCATGAAGGGCGTGCTTAGAGCCGCTTAGAGCTAGATCTCACTAGATGTATAAACAGAATGAGCGAACGGTCTACAGGCGCCTTAGGAAGGAAACCTGGCGCCAAGTAGCTCGGAAGTGTAAGGAGAGGAGACAAAGCCGGTGCGTCGATGAGGCTTGTTGCATGCTCGCAAGCCGGTCGCCATCGCCAACTCACACTGCGAGGCTGCGCAGTCTTTCCTTAAACTGTTCAAAAGAAGACAATAAGATACTTCAAATCAGGAAAATCCTATCTATTGCCGCTGGGAGTGCTATTGAATAAGGACCCGCTTACTTCACTGGAAGTACATGCATCGTCGATCCGACGCGTCTGCCACCGGCTAAGTGATTGCATGTGCCTCTCCCCCAATCTGCAAGTCCAGATGATGCTGAGTCTTGCAGTCCCGACCACCCAGTCCGCTTTGATCGATGACCTTTGCCGTCAAGAGTATTATGCATGGTAGGAAAGCAGGCTGATGCATGGACACATACACGCATAGGTACAGGGTAGACATCGTACATCCACGTCCAGCAAGCTCCGACAAGATGAGGAAAGAGGCCAACAAAAGCTGGACCAGAGGGGCACGCTAGCTGGATGGGAATGGGTAGAACCGTCAGACTCGCAGGAGGGCGAGAACGTGCTGAGCTCTGCTCGTGTATCGCCCTTGATGCGGCGCGGGCAGCTGTCTCACACGACCATGTCCAGCTTCAAGCCGCTTTCCTGTGCCAGCCGGGGCAACCCCGATCGCACTTCGCTCTTGGGGGCGGGGGCGACTATGCTTGCTGTTGCTCTCTCGGTGAAAGCCCCGGGCGGCGGGACTGCTTCGTCCGAAGTCTTAGCGATGGCACCCAGCGTTTCTTCGTCGTGCCCTACGCTGCTTCCGCTGCTGCTGCTGTTGCTGGCCGTCCCGGCGTGCGAGCTGCCCGTCTCACTGCCCCTGTCACTATGGGGGCTCGCCGTTCTCTCTTGCTCGTCGGCGTGGTCTACAGGGACTGAGATCATATTAGTTCCGATTGCCCAAATACCCAGGCATGCAATTGATCCAGCAAGTTGATTCCAATACTCACCAGTAGGCATGGTGCTGGAAGGCCCGAGCGAGTCTCCCTTCTGTGCCTCTGGAGGTGCTGACAGGCCAGGCACCTCAGGGCTACTTTCTGCTTCCTCTACCAATGGTTCTTGCTGTTGCTGTTCCGCTTGCGCGCCATGCGCGCTCGTGTCTTCGCTAGTCCCTTCACGCTCGCTCTTCGACTCTGGTTCGGCATTCTCTTTTTACACATTAGTCTTCAGATACATCAACACGTGTTCATAAACCTTACCTTTGGGCATAACCGCCTCCCGTGCCACCTCTGCGAGCCCATTGCCGTTCTGTCTCTTGCACTGCTCCCTGCTGGTTACGTGTTCGTTTTTGAGCTCGGTCTGGTCGTCCTCACCACGCCCCATTTCCCACATCTGACGCAGTGTGGCCCGCGTCTCGTCGGAGCGGGGTATGGCATCGAAGACAAAGGGGGCGGGCTTCGCGATGAGCAGCGGCGTGTACTTGTTCCAGTGTATAGGAATCTCACTTCCATCAGCGGCGCGGCGTTTGCGTAGGTGGAACGCCCATGCCATGCCGCCCATGGCCAAGAACAGGTCTTGCTCGACGATGGGGATGCCTTGGCAGGTCCTCCGCCCGAAGCCGAACTGGCTGAAGCCGTTCAGGTTGGGATGCCTCGTCAGGGGCTCTTTGTATGTCGGAAACGATGGGTCCAGCCATCGCATTGGATTGAATATCTCCGGGTCTGGATATATTTTCTCGTCTCGTGTCATTGCCCTGTTGTTTGTCAGTATTCTTTCTCCATGTCCAAGTACATTTGTTAGTGGCAAATGCCCGTGAGCCTCCGAGACTAATCCTTGGCATGGCTATTGCCCGTTGGCTAGGGTGAGGTGCAGGCGATCCATCATATACTGCTGACTTCAAAGAGCAGACTTACCACTCAAGTGCGTGAATGGTGGCCCCTGCTGGGATGTGGTAACCTTCATAAACATCATCTTCCTCAGTCGCGTGTGGGATTCCTGCGATTCATAGAATTGTAAGTATGACGGGAATCACAATTTCAAAAGATAAACCAAGTTGACGCGGCTTTCATAAGATATACTGGGAGAGAAAGGGGGGGGGGGGGGGGGTTGTTTACCGGTCGGGACAGGAGGGCGCCACCTGATGACCTCTTTGACGACGGCGCGCAGCATGGGCAGTTTCTCTTGATCTGTCCATTGGGGGCAGCGACCCTCGCATACTTGATCGATCTCCTGCTGCAACTCGACCAGACAGTTAGGGAAGTGCAGCATGGCGAGGATGAAGCTCTGGATGGGGCTCCCGATGGTCAGCGCTCCTGCGATGGCCATCTGCCCGACAACATAGGTAGCTTCGCCCAAATCACCCCACTTCTTCCGAAGTTCTTTTAACTCCTCGGTTTGACTCTTCTCGTCGGGCTTCGTCTCTTTTCCTCTGCCACCGCCGCTGGCCGGCTTCATCAGGGTATCGATGAACGTGCGGACAAAACTCGGCTCCGCAGTGCCCTGCCGTACGCGCTGATTGACCGACGCCACATTGCCCTTGAGCAGCTTGGCTTCGAGTTCGAAGCGGGCCTGCTCCTTTTGCTTCCAGGGGCTGAGGCATTCAGGAAGGTGGGCAAGGAACGAGACGACGTTGGGTAGCGCGCCAGAGGGCGAGATGGTCTCGAGGAGACCAAAGGTCGTCTCCCGCAGCACGTCCGAATTGTGGGGGCTGCCCCAGCACAGCCGTGACACTGTCCGAGCTGTGTATTGTTCGATGTATTCGCGATAATTTTCTGCGTCGATGGAGAGCAGATAGAGGAATCGGTCACGCTCCTTGCTGGGGTAGTCGTGCAGTGAGTCGTGGGCCGAAATCGACATCAGTTGTGCGCATAGCTTTCTTTGCCTCCTCCAAGTATCTGTATTCATAGGTGATCCGAACATGTTAGCCAAATCGCACAGCCAAGGGGGAGATGGGGCCGAGCGCGCTCGATCACACTGACCATTGCGTCCCGCCAGGGCGAGGTAGTGCCCTCTTCCGCGGTTGTTGGGGAGATTGGGGATCTCGGGGCGATCAGAGTACTTGGCCGAGCGACGGGACAATAGTTCGTGGGCTATCTTTTCATTCGAGATCCAGACGTGGACAGAGCCGAATATATCCTGGCGGTAGATGGGCCCGTACTCCTTGCTCCATTCATAGAACTTCAACCAGGAGGCCTCGACCGGGACGTCGTGTACCCGACCTACGATGGGGTAGCCTGGGCAGGGCGGATGTCAGCGGATTCTGTTGGGAAGTGGGACAGCCATAGTCCGGTGGGAGCATTTACACTTAGGCCCCGGCAGACGGCGCGAGCCCGGGGGCAGTCTCTTCTTCTCGCGTACTGTCTTCTGCAGGTAGAGGACGTAGGAGAAGAGGACTATGATGGCGAGCAGGAGTAGGGCCATCTTCAGAGATTGGCTGACGGTCGTACCAGTCACAATCTTCCGGATGGAATCGACGGCTGGTGGGGCATGGGGGTGTTGAGGGTGTTGAAAGCGGAGCCGAGCAGGTGATAGGGCTTCAACGTAAGACTGCTGGGAGGAGAAAGGAGGAGGAGAGGTGATGCCAGGAGGTGGAAAAAATGATATAGAGTAGCAATGACAGATGGATAGAAGGGGGCAGGATTTGTCTTGTCAGGGGGTCGAACGACATCTGAGATGGGCAGACAATCTCGAGTCCACGCATGCACGAGAAGTGCGGTTCAGTCCCGCACGAGACTCTGGTGACCCTGGGAGGGCCAACCTGTCCTATATACATGCGGCTTTGAACTCAAATAGGGGCATCGGTAAGCAGGTCCCACCGCAGCCGTATCTGTTTTCACTTGGCCAGATTCTCGTCTGGGCATGGGTTCCGATTCGAGTGAGGTCAAGCACACATCATCGTGCGAAGGTCAGCGGATCAGCCGAGGAGGGGCGCAAGCCACTCACCAGGCCTGCCTGACCTTTGGCGTCTGGGCGGAAGCAATGGCGTATATGCAAGACACGCATCAAGCTCTGGAGAGATCCGTGATCCCTGAGCCCTCGCCATTGTGGCTAGCTGGACGGACGGGAGAGGTCGGCCGTGATGGTGTCCGATCGGCGTAGGGCTGTTACGGCCCCGCGGCATGAACGGACATGCTCCCCGCAGAAGCCTCCGACGACAGCTCCTCTTTCGCCCAATGATCCTTGGATCGGGCTCGGGCCACCCCGGGCTGGATGATGCAAACCGTGAAGCCTGAATTTGATCTGGGCAAGAGGGCAAGAGCCCCGTCCTCCCGCGGCCGCTTTCCTTGCCTAGCTCCGTGCAACTGTCCCACGGAGAACCGACCGAAGAGGGGCCATCCTCAGCAGCTTGAAAGCTTCCCTTATTGGCTTTGACCATGGGTTGGCTGGTCCGGGGAGATTATTCGGAAGGAGTATGTGGCATAGCGCCCCGGGCCGCAATATCAGCTCCGGAACCCGATCCACACCCATAAAGGTCACGCACTCCTCGGGTCCGAGCCAAGAGCTAAACGCGAAGAAACCGAGGCGGCACGACCGGCAGCATGACAGGGAAAGCTACAAGAAGCAAAGCTTGACCCCAGAAACCACCGCACAGGGACAAGCCTCACTCCTGGTCCGCCTAGCTGCCTGGGTGGCTGGGTGGCTAACTGAGAGACTGGTTTGGGAAACGTCGTCTCTCGAGGGTTCGTGACGGCTGCGCCCCAAGACTCTTGCTGGCCTTCCCTTCTATCGACATGAATTTCGTTTGCTTGTCTCGTTTATTTGGCTGGCGATTACTGAACCGGCGAATTGCAAGAGTATAGCTGCTCGTCGTCAGCAGACGGTACGAGTAGTGCCGGGGACTGTCATCGCCTCGTCTGTGGCTGTTGCTGATTGGCCCGGCGCCGTGATGTCGATCCTGCTTCCGGGAATAGTTCAGAGCAGCCCAGCCAGGCACGCAATGCTAGCCGGAGCTCCATTGGGCAGGTGATGGGCGGTTCTAGGGGCGATATCGATCGAGCATCGTCGCTGGTAGTTGCTGATGTTGCATACGCGTACGTACTCGGGACCTACCGAAGAGAGAGAGACTCCTTGCAATTTTTATCATCGACCAGCCACATCTAACGCTGGTTGCCTCTTTGCACACACGCGAAGCCTTCGGAGATCCCGATGGCATGGCACATCTCGAGCCCACCAAGTCGAAGCAGACTGGACAAGGGCATGTACTCAATGCTTTTTGTGTTCGTCGTTGTATATGGGGGCCGTAGGAGCAAATCTTGAGTCGGTCGAGGTGGGGGCGGCTGAGCGGGCGAAGGCGGGTGTGACGCAGGCCGGAGGTCCGATGCCTGCAAATATGCACCGGATAAGCAGGTCTCACTCTCCGCTCCGGCGGCCCCACCAAGAGAATACGCTGGCGGCAGGGCTGGCACGATGATGGCCACTTCTTCTTCATGGCTTCCTGATGGCCACGTTGATGTAAGTCGTGGTGCCTTGTCGGGCAAAGTCTGCGGGCCGAGCAAGTTGACGAGTACCGCAGGCAAATCCTCCATGCGAGGCGCCCCCTAAGGATACCTAAATGAAGACCGAGAGCACCAAACGATGAGAGTAGAAGGGAGAACAAAGCGGGCTTCAGCTGGCCGGCTTGCTGTCAGCTGCTTCTGCAACGCCTGTGCGCCTGTCCTTGCAGGTTTCCAAGGTTGTGTCGCGTAGCATGGCGTACTCGTAGGCGGGGGTTGCAGCCCGCAACCTTCGTTATCAGCATGAAGCGAGTCGGGACAGGGAACGGGGAACGGGGAACGGGATATGCACGGTTCGGCACATGGAACCTCCCTTTTCGTCTCAACCTACGAGTAGGTCGCACCTCGCCCTCAAGAACAAGTCGAGATGACACAGCCAGAAATCCAGCCACGGGCACACCAAAACAGTGCAAAGGGCCAGGTGTCGATGTACTGCTGAAGAAGACGACAGAGAGAAAAAATGGGCGGAGGAGAGGGAGCTGGCCGGTCCTGTCCAGGCCAGTTGTGCCCAGACTGCCTCGGAGCCTTCAATGGTCGCACCTTCCCATCAACCCCCCTATTTTTCGACTTGACAGACATGGAAGCCGCGCCAAAACCCTTCCTTCAAGGTTGCAGCTGTCACTACGAGACTAACTTAGGTACATACCTGTAGGTAGCACCTGCCCGCAGAGAGCTGACATAATTACATGGACTGAACGTAGGTACCTCCCTGGGTACCTGGGTAACCGGTACCTTACCTACCTATGTAGGTACCTACCTCTGCAAAAGACACTGCGTGTGTGCACGGAAGAATGAACAAACGACAACAGTGTCGACGATGCGCAAAGGCGTGCTACCAGAAATCCACTCGGCAGCCAAAGACACAGCAGTAGCACAAGAAGCGAAAACAGCTACGCTCGGCACTGCGGTCAAGTCCCGCGGCCACTCGTCCAGGCATCCTGTTCTATACCTTCTGCAGCTCACATACACGCGCAGATGCGTGCAAACTGATGTATACCCAATGTCGGACTGCGAGGACTCATCCCCGCCTCTTCGATACTGTATTCCATCAATCGCGGGAATGCCAACCGCTAACTCGTATCTCAAGTCAACCGAGTAGGGTCAAGGCACTGAGAATCGGATTTAAGGGGGGGAAGGATGTATCAAACTTTTTTTCTGTATATAGAATGTCTTTAATTTTGTGACTGTCTCAAAACCTGAACGCCAAGTGAGTAGGTGACCGTCCCATCATAGCCCTACGTCTCCTTGGCCTTGGATGGGGCGCATTCAACACTCTTTCCACACACCTAACGTGGCACTGAGGCCCTGTCATCTTCATGTAGCTCGGGACGCGAAATACTTCTCCTTCCCATGCTGAGCGACAGGTGGGAGGGATGGTGATGCTGGCATATAGGGACCCCATTCGCCAGTCGAGTCGGCTGACCTCCCTGCTCCGAGTCTTCCGGGCGGCTGCCACTAGAGTTTTGTCGTACTCACAGGCGGCCTTCTTATGGCTCCCAGGACGTGTCGTCCGATATCAGCCCCCGGCTGTCCTCTTCTGATATGAACGGCTACAGAAAGTCAGTTCATCGTGCCCGAGCAGCGCGAACCACCAACAGCAGCTCGGGGCCGACATGCGCGCTCAATGACACTGCATCCCGGGCTTGCTGCTGCGGATGCAGGATGCAGCAGTCGCGCATCCTGGCTTGTCTGCACGTGCTGGGTAGGTACCCAGGCCGCCTCCTTTACATTCTGCAGGAATATGTGTCAGTCTTTTCATGGGCAAGGAAAGCCGCATGCGCCGACCTAGGGGACGTACCTCTCAACAGGCGTGAGCCCGAGCAGGCACATGCCGTTGTTCAGGACGATGTGTGCTGTGCGGTAGAGAGCGAGACGGGCCTTCATCAAGCCAGGCTCGGAGCCAACGATCCTCAGGTGGTCGTAGCTGGAGCTCAAGATGTGCGTCATCTTGAACAGATACGTCAAAATCGTCGTGGGCTCCAACGTCTTGTTCAAAGTGTTCTGGACCACGTCGGGCCACTGAGCCAGGACACGGACCAGCTCGACAGCGTGGCTCTCCGTCAGCAATGACAGATCGGCCGAGTCGATCTCCTCCTCGCTCAGGGACGCCTTGCGCGTGATGGAGCAGAGGCGAGCATGGGCGTACTGTAGGTACGGGCCAGTGTCACCCTCGAACGAGTTCATCGTCTCAATGTCGAACTTGTAGTTGTTGATGCTGCGCAGATGTCAGCCTCTCGGCCCTCTTGCCAAATGTCAAGATAACTTACCGCTTGCCGCTCATGTCCTGAACCATGACACTGCTGATACCAACCGTGTCGGCGACCTGGTCGGGGTTCTCCACCTGCTTGTACTTGACCTCATTCTTCTTCATGGTCTCGTGCATGTGGTCGCCCACGTCTCGGAGAATGTCGTCGAGGAACTTGACCGTGCCCTTGCGGGTGCTCATGCCGAGGACCAGACCGAAGTTGATGTGCTGGCACTTGGCAGCCAGCTCCTTGTGGCCCATCAGCTCAACGATCTTGAAGAACTGCTTGACGTGGAGATCCTGCTGCGAGGCAATGACATAGATCATCTGGTCGAACTGATATTTGTCGGCCCGGTGCAACAGCTCGCTGATGTCGCGGGTCAGGTACAGCGCAGTGCCGTCTGTCTTACGGATCAGAGGCTTCTCGAGCGACTTGCCGGCCTTGCCCGGAACATGCTTGGTGAAGTCGACAATGAGGGCCCCGTTGGACTCCTCGGCGATGCCCATCTCCTGCATCTTGGCGGCAGCCTGGTTCATGGCCTCCTCGGAAACCTGGCTCTCGCCCGAGTACTCGTCAAACTCGATGTTGAGGCGCTTGTACGTCTCCTTATAGCGGGCAATACTCAGCTCGCGGAACTTGCGCCATCGGTCCAGGGCTTTGGCGTCGCCGTCGGTCATGGCCTTGAAGTATTTGCGGGCCTGCTCGTCGACGCCCGTTTCCTTGAGGGTCTGGGCCTCGCTCTCCTTACCGTCGGCCTTGAGTTTCTCAATCTCTTCCTTCTCGTTGGCGACATCCTTGCTGATCTTGACGTAAACCTCGAACAGGTGCTGGATGGGGTTGCTCTCGAGATCGGCGTCGTTTCCGTACTTGTCGAAGCCGAGAGACAGCAGGCCGTACTGCTTGCCCCAGTCGCCGAGGTAGTTGACGCGCTTGACGTCCCAGCCGTTGCTGGCGTAAAGCTTGGCGAGGAAGCCGCCGATGATAGTGCTGCGCAAGTGGCCGGCATGAAAGGGCTTGGCGATGTTGGGGGAGGAGAACTCGACGACGAGGCGCTTGGTACCCTTGGAGGGATCTTTAGGGTCGCGAAGGCCATTGGCCTTGTTGAAACCAAACTCGCGACCCTGCTTACGGGCGGTGGGGATGAGAGCCTGGGTCAAGGGGCCGGGCTTGAAGAAGAAGCGCAGCAGAGGGCCGCTCAGGTCGGGCTTCTCAACGAGGTCGGAGCCTGGCCACTGCGGCGGAGGGAGGGATCATGATTAGCAAGGCGAGACGCGACAAGGCGTAAGCGGGGGGCGGAGTCGGCGACATACTTGGTCTATCCACTGCTGGCCGAGTTCCTGGGGCTTGCCCTTGAGGCGCAGGGCGGGGATGGGCAGACCGAGGTCGCCGTGCTCGAGCGACTGGGTCCACTGAATGGCGTTGTAGATGAGGGCAGCGTCGACGGAGGTGATGCGGTGGAGGACGTCGGAGATGTGGGCGCGGTAGATGTCGACAGGGTTGCTCTGGGGGTAGCACTTCGCGAACTGGTCGAGCGGGGGAAGGCGCGCAAGCTGGTCAGCCAGCTGGTCGACGGACGAGGACGTCATGGTGCCGGCCTGCCTGAGGGCGTTGAGAAAGGGCAGGGAGGAGAGAGACCGCGACGGTACGACAGCGTGGTAGCGTGCGTGTGTGGAGGGGTGAGGAAGAGGGCGAAGGCGAAGACGAAGGAGGGGCAGGGCGGGCCGATGGAGGGGCAGTTGGGCGAAGGCCGAGGAGAGCAAAACGGAATCGTCAGACGGAGGGCGACAAGGCCGGTGCGGGTGGTTACTGCGGCACGCACCCGGCGAGATACTGCCCAGTGTGCTGTACGGGTGCCCGTACACGGCTGTGGTGCCCCTCCGGCCTGCTGTTGCTGCTGAATTTAGGCTGCCAGCCCAGGCCCCGGTCACGGCGCCGGTTCGAGTCATCGGCGGCCGCGAACAAGACCGCCTGCAGGATGAGGCCGCGGTGCGTATCCAGGCTCGCGGCAGAGCGGCATAGGCGGAGGAGGCAGCAGGCATGGCTTGCCGGACATGTGGCGACGCCGAGGCAACGTGCCCAAGGGCTTGCGCCGGCATGGCACAGTCAACGGCAGTATATCAACGTTCAAAGCAGGCGTGGCCGCATTGCCTGTCCCAAGCGAATGAGTGGCAGGGCCGCCGGGGCTAGAAAACAAGCAACCAGAAGATTAACGGAGACGGAAAAAGGGGTCCGGAGACGGAGAAATTGGCCATAGACGGAGTCGACGACGCGGGAGCCTGTGACGGAAGTAACAAACGCGGCAGAAGGCAAGGCAAGGCAGCACGACATGTTGCAGTGCGTGCTGCGCAGAGCGCGGCTCTCTCTAGGTGTATGGGGCACGAGTGGCACGTTGCCAGCGGAAACGTCGCGTCTGCCCCAGTTACCCAGTGGGGTCCCCAAAACCGTTTCTCATTGGTCGTCCGTTTTGACCCTTGCTGCGCGCTGGAAAATTTTGGATGAGGGGCAGACGACTGGAACACCCGCCTCCATCCCTTCACGCAGTCGTGCCCCTCCTCTAGCGCCCCGCTATCTGCTTGTGCACTTAACGGTACGAGTACAGTGGACGTCATGCCCTACATGTGGTAGAGAGTCCGTGGTTGATGGATACATGTACCGGATGTCAAACAGTCTGTAAAACAACTCACGCCTCGTCACGATTAGGACAGGACAGCTTTTCTCCAGTCCATACCAAGTGGGATACAAGTCGAAAATGGTTTGAAAGAAGAAACTCTAGTGGTATCTCGTTGAACGCCAGGAATATTCGTAATGGCCGATGATTCGACACTTCGTAAATCGTTCAGTTTCCGTTTCGCCTCACCTCCCACCCCCAGGCAGATTCACCTTGGACATCTCTGCCTCCAGAGCCTTCATATCCCGCTCCAAAGAATCGTCCCTTTGCATCGAAGACGTGTCTTGTGATCTTCGTGAGCGCCTTGATCCATACTGCGACTTGAACCGTGTGCCGCTGCCCTGATCTGACCCCCCTTCCACAGATCCTACATCGGAGAACTCGTCGCCCGTTTCCTCCTGCACGAGCGTCCGCCGGCGCGAACCCTGCAAAACAGGGTCGCCTCCAGGGAGTCTGATTTCATCTGCGTCGAGTCTCTCCGCAATATCACGCAGCATGACGTCCATCGGTGAGATGTAGGCCACCTGCTTGCGGGCGCTCCACGCCAATACGTGACCACACAGATCCCCATTGTCCCTGTTCACCACCCAAGCGCCAGAATCACCGGGCGTCCCCAGCGCCGTCTTTGACCGCGACTTGTCTGCCATCGACACCTCACCGCCCTTGGGCTGGAAAGAGGCAGCCCCGCTGACCTGGTACGTATGACTCGGCGACATGCGACCGTATATCTTGACTGATGCCAGCGCAGGCAGTATCAGCCCTGCCTTCAGCCCGCTAGTGCGCGCCATGCATTGCACCATGGTGCCCGGTAGCGTTTTCGTCGAGGCTACCTTAGTCGGCCGCAGGTGAACGCCCGAGCGCAGTTCCGCGTGAACATTGTCGGTCTTGACCTGGGGGATGGTGTTGAGCTCCGGTAAGCGATGGTCCTGGAACTCAAAGAGTGCCCAGTCGATTTCGTGAATGAGACCATCCTCGGTTCGCCTGCGAATGCCCGAACTGGCGTACATCTCACCCAGATTGTATGTGTCCAGATGATCCTGAAACCTTATTAGCATTAGAATCTGGCAAGGTAAAGCGTAGCTTTTGTGGATGGGATAGCCATACCTCGTCCATGGTTTCTTCTGAGGGGTAGAAGCCGTCCTCGACATCCTCAAACGCGGGCTGGGTGATGCAGTATCCGTCGCCACAGCCCGGCTCGACGCCTGGGATGTCTCCGGGCTCCAAGAAATCGTCGTCGTCCTCATACTCGTCATCGCTCGTGAAATCTGTGGCAGAGAACTCAGAGTCCGAGTCGGAGAACTCGCAAGCGAAATCGCTGGTGCTCCCTTCTGTCGACGAGTCCCCTCCCACAAGAGAAAGCATGTCCTCAGCCGCGGCGCTGCTTCTGAGACCTGCAACTGATGCTCTCTTCGCCTCCGCGGCGTCTCCAGGCTTGGATGCATAAGTTTGATCAGGGTCATCCAACATGTGGTGAACAGTCATGCCGTAGGGCTTGTCATCAACCAGAATCAGCCCACCGAAGCTGACTGGCGGGAGGTGCTTGTAGCCTATCCATGCCCCGATACTGGCGCCATTCAAAGGTCTTTCTTGATACTCCGGGTTTGCTGCTGGCTCGTCGTCCGCTGTGTCCTCAAGTGCACCGACCTGGGCATAGGGCGCGCTGTCGGAGGCGGGAGTGAGTACGTCGCTTGGGATATCCCCTTTACGAGAGCGTTTCACCGAACCAGAGCACACCTTGAGGGAAAACCCGGTGGATCCATCGAAGAAGATCCCGATCTTCTGATTGAGAATGGCTTTGACCTTGCTGACGGACGTGCACACGACCAAGGCCGTGGGCTTTGTGTTCTCCGGGGACTCTCCAATCGATTCGAGGGAGATCTCGACGGACTCGGGATGTTTGCGGTAGAAGCCCTTCAGAGCAATGTTGATCTGCGGCATGATGACTTCATTCCATTGTTGGATTGTATCTTCGGACTGCGGGACCTGGGGATAGAGACGCAGTTTCGGAGAGTGCTGACGCGGCTTCGAAGGCTTCGTCAAGCCAGTAGTTGAAGCTGTGAATGTGTCAATACCTGGAACGCCAAGTGAATGGGTTGTATTTCGGGTCTTACGCTGCTCAGCTATCTGCTTCATCTCGTCTCCCGATATCTTGGTTGGTCTCGCAGAAGGGCTTTTGATGCTCGGGTCCGACGTCTTGCTTGAGCTTTCTCCATACAGCTCAGAAACTTGCGGCTTGGGAGCTTCCGCCTTTGGCCGCGAAGACGTCGTGTTGAATACATCTTCGCTGATACTGAGGCGCTCATCAAGCCCGCTCACACCATCGAGAATGCAGCATGCTTCGAGGTACCGACAAGCCCGAACCTGAATCTGGCTTACGATCGTGTCCGACTGCCCGGGGCGGACGAGTTCTTGGTCAACAGCGCTCCAACAGGCCATGACAGCTTTCATGTAGGGCGTGCCACACCGAATGGCCAGTTGCTCCAGCACGGATTCGGGTATGCTGGGAGATCCAGGGTTCGGTACCAGATTCTCGAGCTTGGTCCACAGTCCGATCGAGACTAGCAGCATTGCCAGAGAATACAGGTCCAGTGTCTTCGTTTCGCTGTTGGATGCCAGAGGCGATTGGGGGGTGGTCCTCGGATCGAGAGGGTGACGGTGGAGAGAAAAGCTGGGAGACGACGTGTCTGGCGTATAAGAGTCCGGGAATATATCGAACGAGGATATCAAGGGCTTGCGAATGTCCACCTCGCCCATGGGCATGCCCATCTCGTTACCGACGGGGTTGCAAAAGGAGACGGCCGAATCCAAGAGATTTCCGTGCGTGATACCCCTCGCCTGCATGTCGAAGACGGTGTTGGCCAGGTTGTGCGCCAGTCGAAACTTGGCCTCCAGGCGCGGCTCGAAGTCGGGGCGGTCCAGCAGCTCAGCAAGAGTGCACAGGTTATTCAGAGGGTTTTGCGTGAGGTTTTCGAAAGTGACGGGTTAAAGGAGGGGGGGAACTGGTAGATCAAGGCAAGCCGCGAGCTTTCCATGTCCTCATAGTATCCAAGGAGGAGAGGAAGGCCGACCCAGGCACCGGGCGATCTTTGCGACTCGGTCTGCAAGCCGGCGCTCAACTTCTCAAAGCGCTCCATGGAGGGCATGATGCCGGTCGTGGCGTAAATCTGATCGAAATGGCCATACTCAAGGAGAAGCGGCGACCAGGACTGGCGCTCGGGTCTCCTCGTCAGCTCGGCGTACGCCTGCTTATTCATGAAGGCAATGGACTGCGGCCGAGTGGGAAGGGCAGACTCGGTCAAAGGCTCGGCTTGCAGAGAGTCCAATAGTGTTAACGTCGTCGGATTTATGACCTGTGGTGAGTGGAGTCTGGTTGAGCCAAAGGGCCGCAGGTCCTCGATCGAAGGAGCCGACTTTGCCAGTTTACCAGCAGCGCCGCGTGATGTGCCGGAGGCTTCAGAGCGAGTGCGAGAAAGGTCGGAAAGAGTGTCGATGGAGGCGGTAAGGTCCTTGACGAGGTCCTCGAAGCGACCTTTGTCCCAGACGATGATGGGGATCTTGCGGTCGCCCGTGGCCTTTTCAGGGGCCTTCCCGCTGCTGGGGGTGCCCTTGGAAGCCAGCCAAAGGGGCTCCGCCTCTGCCAGTATATCCTTGATGGTGGCCATAATGCTCCCGACCAGGTCGCTCAGACCGGCCTTGGACAGAGACTCATCGATCTCGGCGGCCTGGTTGGGGTCTGCCCATTCGAGACCCCAGCTGACGAGGCGGTCCTTCTGGATGCGAAGCTTGCGGTGGAGGGCCTTGATCTCGGGGTCGTCGGCGCTCTGGACGGGCTCCTTGACAACAAAGTCGGAGGACTTTTTGGTGTCATTATAGAGCCTGCTCAACCTGCGCTGGAAGGGCAGCTGGAAGCCGCCCTGGGGTATAAACGACTCCATGGCAGGGTGGCGGTGGTCGCGGAAGACCCGGAGTCGAGGTGCTGGAAAGCCGTGGCGAAGATGTGGTTCACCGTGAGGGTCTCATAACGTTGCGGACCGGGGCCTTTATTAGGAACGGGAGAGGGGCGGAGGCCTAGTCAGCTGAAAGGCGAGGCAGTGCAAGTTCTATATACAAGGCTGCGGGTAGTGCGAGCATGGGGGAAGTGGAAGCGCCGAAGCGGGGGAGATGAGAGGCCCCCGGTCAGGTCCAGGGCAGCTGGGCGGCGAGGGACAGACCGAAGGGGGAGTCCGGGCGCGACAGGGGATCCGTTAGTCCTCAGGTGCGGCAGTGTTGTGGCGTACTATAGGAGAATAGATGGTGGTGGCGAGGAAGCGGGCGAGCCGGGGGTGGGTGGAACAGAAGAGCCTTTTGACGATGGGGGAATGAGGAAGCCAGCAAGCAGGCAGCCAGGAATACGGGCGCTGGGAGGTGCCAAGCCGTCAGTCGCCGAGTGCAAACTTGGAAGTCGCCGTACTCGTGACAGACGGAGAAAGCGGGAGAGGTGCAGTGGCGGCGGCGGCGGCGTTGTCGTCGTCGTCGTTGTCGTCGTTGTTGTTGGTCGTCTTCGGCAGCGGCCGAGATTGGCTGCTGGATGGTGCGTGGATGCGATGCGGGCGCCTCGTTGAAACGGGGTTCCCGCCAGGATTGGACGTGATTTGGCACCCGCAGTGGGCAGGCACGCAGGCAGGCATCGGAATCTGGCTGCCTTGAGGCTAACTCCCGCAGCAGGCAGCGCTAAGCCGCGCTAGAGCGTTTGGGGATAGGTGTTTTCAAGCGCCGCACGCGTCAGAAGGACCCCGCGGGCATCAATTAATTCGGATGCCTATTCTACGGACCCACCGCCCGTCCGTCTCGGACTCTGTGACTCTCTCCTGTCGTCTTGTCGGGTCATGATTCCCAACTAAGCACAGGCGCGAGGCGTCAGGCTCGTCAGGCAGCCCCAAACCTGATACCTGTACCTAACCAATGTGCCTACAATTAGAAGTACGGATATGGGGGTGAAAGGGCTAGCGGTCGCGCGGGCACGGTTTGGATCTTTAAAGTCCTTCCATGGTGGTGAGCCAGAGTTAACACCTGGATGGGTACCTGGTATCAACATGATATTGGTATCAACATGATATTGGTATCAACATGATATTGGTATCAACATGATATTAGAGAGCCTTGGGTTCTTTGATACCTTAGGTGCTTAGGTAGCATGGACATGGCAGAATGGGCGTTCGAAGAAGCGCATACTAGGTAGGTACCTCCGATTTCAATGCCGTGACCTGGATTATTGGTCAGAGGTATTCAAGTGGGAAAGCATCGGATACGATACCTAAATCGAGGTAGGTATCATGTCGCTAAACATCACTTTGGACCACCTGCTTGTAGGTCGTACCTGCCTACACTTGATAAGTGTAATGGATGTACGCGTAGGAACCTTACCTGCCCTGAGCAGCTGGCGGCGGCGCATTGCTTGGGTACATGTACTACTCGTATCCAATGTCTGACGTCCAGTGTACCCGACGTGGGCTACATGTAAGAGGTAGTCGAGTAGGTACCTTCTTCACACGTCTCGTCTCAGACAAGGTCTCCATCCGCGAATCTCGAGCTCATCAACTTCCAAAACGTCTTCATACTCGCATACATTCATGAACACCATGATATCGCTCCCACAGCAATCGACCGAACACAGTCAACGCCGGTTTGCCGAGTCAGAATACCCTACCACAGCCGTTCTTTGAGACACAGCCCTCCTACTCGAACAGACGGCCTGCGCAAGTGGGTTGTCGGGGCAGGGGTTGGACTGCTGCCTGGCGGCCCGCACAGCCAGCAAGGCGCCGTGCTCTCAGCAGCCATCACCACTCACCGAGTATCCGTGCTCGCATGCGAGGACGGCCAGGCATCACGCGCTCTGCTTACTCGTACCTCCAAGTGCCGGCTGATCGTCCTCGCTCGCGGCGGCCTGGTACGGCACTGGTCTCTCGCGACTCTGGCGACCGCCATGTCTGTCCGCCGACCTTGGCCTAAAGACCCAGACGAGCTTGACGATCTTACGAGCCCGTACAATAGGGACAGCCACAAAGGTCGAAATAGGTGGTCATGTTCTACCACATCCCTATAACTCCAGCACGACCACACGTCATAAGGTCTCAAATCGCGGGGGCACGGATCCTTCTTAGCCCCAGCAACAAACCGCCGACGATCAACCGCCGACGACCAACCGCGACAAACAAATCCCTGCTCACTCGAGGCTCATCCCAAGCCCAAGTACGGATATATCTACGCAACTCGTTGACCCCCTAAAGCGTACGAAGCTCATCTTACGGCCGGAGCGTACCTGGACGTCTTTTCCATGCCGAGTCCAAGTGGGGATGAGACCTACTGGCTTGGGTTTACTCTACGCATCCCCGAGCTGCTGCTCCCCGCCGTCGCCACCCTATTGCTCAAAGTGTCAACTATACCAGATATTGAGGAATTTGACCAGTCTAGCACAGCATCGATCATCTCAAACCCATCGGAACGCTCAGTCACTCCGTGCTCGTAACACCAGTCAACGGTGACCCAAGCGTGCAGGTTGGGCCTCTGGGCTGCAAGGCCACGACTCCGGACTGCAGGCTGCAGCATGACCAGCAAGTCGTATGACCCTGTATCTTGTCTTCTCGAAAGAGGTGAGACTGCATTGGTGGCGAATAGAACGAAGATGGAAACATCTCTTTTCTTACCGACCCATTCTCACTCTTCGATTTTTGACACTCGCCGCTCGAAGGCGTGGAGAAAACACAACGAGACGCTGAGCTTGAGGGGTTGAAAAAGGTTGCTGCCTTGGTCGTACCATGGCGTAAGCATCGAACCTGGAGGTCTCGGTATCGTTTATCGGTTATACGCCTGGCCGCACGACACCCAGGCAGCCGTTCCACCCCAGGCACGGACATAGGACCCAGGATGCGATATCGTAAGCACACGACGCAGGCTCTCCACAGAAAACCGACGTCGCGCGGCCGGTATTCACTTTGCCGGCGGCCCAGCGCGCTCCAGATACTGAACTTGCCGGCCCTACCGCCAAAGCTGCTGCCTTGGCTACGCTGCGGAGACCGCGACAGGGAGGGCCTACGGCAGCAACCCACACGCCCGTCTATCCTATTTCGCACACGCTCAGCGGCTCCCGTGGCTTTTTTCTTTTCTCTCCCGTCGGTGGACATGTCGCGCGGTGGCAAGTGAATGGCGCTAGAAACGATCTCGGGGCTCCGACAGCGATAGGTCTCGCGGACATTCCGGCACCAACGCGTCCAAGGAGGCTTGGACACGATAGCAAGGGTCTGTTACGACGGCCTGCGACCGCACGCACGACCGTCGCAGTTTTGCCGTGCCCCGTCGGGTGCTGCCTAGTCAGGTGGCCTCTTGACAGAGGACAAGAGGCCGGGGCGGCCCCGCGACCATCGCTTGGCGCGCTGCCGCCCGCTGTTCGAAAGGCGGCACCAATCAAAATGATCGTCGGGCTCGGAAGGCGGGTTTCTGAGCCGGCACGGCAGAGGTTCGCTTGCTGGACAAAGGTAGCACTGGGGCTCCCAAGCTCATTCTTCCGACGCGCCTGTGGCTGTACTGGTTTGTGCCTTTGTCCGGCGCAAGTCGGGTTGCACAAGAAGCCCTCCCATGACAAAGCACACAAAAGACCAGGGCGGCGGCAGCGGCGGCGGCAGAGGGGCGGACAAGCCTCGAACAAACCACTTGATCCTCGACTGTCTTCAACAAACACAAACGGCTTTGTCCACCGCATCTCAGATCTTATGAGATGCCATCTGCGAGTTCTGTTGCAGAAGATGGTCATCTTGTGCTACTTAAAACAGACGGATTCTTCTGAAAGATGAGCCCTGATCTTACGCATACACGCACACACACCGAAGCTGAACACCAATACATCCGAAAGCCTGACTTGGTTGAGATTTGACACATCGCCTCTGGAAGGTAAGCAGATTGTCGAGTATAGGCACCGGACCGCATCGATCGCAAGAAGACCCGCACAAGCCGCCCCTCCTCTGACCTCGCATAGGTAGAGATATAGAGACATACAGACATACAGACATACAGACAGACAGACAGACAGACACCGACCAAGGTTTGCCTCCTCCTCCTCCCGTTCCGTCACCAGCATCCACATCGCCCCCTTTCCCCTCCTCCGCCAGGCTGCCACGATGTGTACCACTTCTTGGGACAAGCTGGCCACCTTTGCCGGAGTCCGTCCGGGCGGCACTACGCTCCACCCGGCGCTGCCGGACGCGTGCCTCGACGTGTTCCGCAGGTACGAGACGTGCGGCCACAGCGAGAGGTTCCGGGTTCCCGCCTCGGGGCACCGCTACCCCTGCTTGAAGATCCTGTGCATCAAGAAGACGGCCCATGAGACGTTTGAAGGCGAGTGTCCCCAATGCGATATGCAGACCACCCTTCAGTGGACCCGGCTTCCCGAGTCGAACCAGTAATGAGGTCAGGCAGCCAGAGGGGGGTGCGGTTGGGAGCTGGGAACGCAAGGATACAGGCTACTAGCATGTACGCGATTGCGCAATGGCACACATACGTGTGTACTCGTACGCACTCATGCAAGCACACACACACACACACACACACACACACACACACACACACTCACACACACACTCACACATACTCACCACCCAGTCGCCGAGCCCCCAAGTCCCGGAGTCCCCTCTGAGGTCTACTTTGCAGGCCCAGGCAGCAGCAAATCGAGCCCCATGATCGAATCAGGTAAGGCACCTACTCGTATGGGGTAGGTAAGGTAGGTGATTTGGGTAGGTAAGGAGAGAGAGACGCAATAGAGGGAGACCAGGGACGGGGTGCGTGCTCCAGCGGAGACACTGGGGCTGGAGATGGTACTCGTAAAGCAGGATAGACGGGGATTATGTCCCGGCGCTCTCCGTGCCCAGCGTACGTGTGCTACAAACAATGTGTGTTCTTCCCGCGCTTCCCACGTTGGACTCACAGTGAACTATGGCAATCGTATTCATCATAGTTACCGCAAAGTCATGATCGTATAAATGTCACAAGCCTCGTCACCGTACGAAGACCCCGTGACTGTTTCCACTTTCTCGTGCGAAGTCATCGTCCCCTTCTGCTCGCCCTCCGCCCCCCCCCCCCCCCCCCCCCCCGCTTTCCCCCTTCGTGCAGATAGGCAACCTCGCTCCCTGTCCCCCTGGTTACCTATCCTCCTTGAACTTTCTGCCTAAACCAGGCTTCAAGAGGGGGAGGGGTGGGGGGAACGGGCTTGTTAGGTACGCAGGCCCGATAGCTGCCTGCGTTCGTGCTTAAGCGAAAGCCACAACCCCCTCTTCTCCGGAGCGAGCGGGTCACACACACACACACAGACAGAGAGAGAGAGAGAGAGAGAGAGAGAGAGAGAGAGAGAGAGAGGAGGTATGCGGGCAGCCGAGTGGTTGCCTGGGTAGGGTAATGCTCGTACAAACATGCAGGTTGGAATTTGTGTAGGCCGCGTCGCGGTACATGTAGGTAAGAGAAGCCGCTTGGAACAGGGGGGGGCGAGGAGGGCCGGCTGCCTGCGTGGCTGTCCTCCAAGTGGGCTTTCTCTGCCTCTGGCGATTACCTGAGGCGGGAGTTCTTCGGTATCCTGTCGTTCCTTTCCCCTTTGCCATTAGCATTCGGGGCCGTGAGAAGCACCTCTCCAGTGTGGCCGCAAAGCCGTCACTGCATAGAAAGAAGAAGGCGGGGAATAGAAGAACAAAAAACAACACCAAGAGCCCTTCCCTTTGACCTTGCCTCTGCCTCTCGCTCTGTGGCACCCGCTGGTCTCCGGGAGTGTCCCTCTGTGCGACACGGCAACGTGCAGGCGCGCGCGCGTGTGTGTGTGGTCCCATAGTACGGCCCTATCGTAAACAACGAGAGAAGCGCACCCGCTCCCTCCCAGCGACACCCGTGGTCGATTTGGTAAGGGGTCATTTCGGTCCCCCCTCTCGTTCTTCTCTATAGTGATGGAATGGAGTCGATTGGGGATGATGCCCGGGTGCAGACCCAAGAGATGGGCCGAAGCCTTTTTTGAGTGAAGGGGGGGGGGGGGGGGGGGGGGGAAGAAACGAAAGAGGAGAACGGCAGCGGCAGCAGCAGCTTCCCGTCTGCGGCAGTGGGCACCGAACGGAGGCGCGAGAGAAAGAGATAGAAGAGAACAGAGCGGCGCAAACACGAGGGGAGGAGGGGAGGTCCCTTTTTCTCTGGGGGGTTTCGCCTCGTTCGATGTGTGTTTCGCGATCCCACGCGTGCGCACGCACGCACACACGTACGCCCGCAGGAGCGAGACAACACACTCGGACAGCTCACAGCTCTCCGTTGTAGCCAACTCGCCTTATGCGCGCGCGCTTCAACTCGAGCGGCTACTTACTCGAGATCCTGCCATGCGCAGCCTGCCTTGTGAGAAGATGGAGAGAGAGAGAGAGAGAGACAGACAGACAGACAGAGGGCCTACGTGTAACGTACGCAGAACAATCCTCCTCCTCTTGGGTGTGTCTGCATCGACATCGTAAACACGAGTCCTGCGAAGCGCGCGCGTGCGTATGTGCGTTTGCTCGTTCGTGTGTGTGCGAGTGTATGTGTGTGTGCGTGTGAATCCGTTCCGTGTCGGCTTCCGCTTTGCTCGAGGTTGGCCTGTGATCGGCTCTTTTCCGTTTCACCCGCCCGCCGACAACACTGCTGCTACTCGCCTCTCTCTCTCTCTCTCTCTCCCCTCTCTTTCTTCGAGAAGAAGAAGCTGCGTTCTATCCCCGTCTCCGGGCTGGCAAGCACAGACGAGCCGACACACTCTCCCACGCACACAAACAAACGCAGAAGCGTGGCCGGCAAAGCCCGCCCGCCATTGTACATGGTCGAAATGGTTGAGAAGCGCCGATCGGAGAGAGGACAGAGCCGACAGAAACAGAACATGGACAGGAAAGGAGGTCCACCCGGGGCGGCGGAGGACACGGCAGAGGAGCACTCTCCCGACCCGGCGAAAGCGGAGGCCGAGGCCGAGGTGAAGGCGGAATGCCCCGCGACGAGCGCGCGACGACGGGGGACTCTCCGACAGAACCCCGAATTCGACCGGCCCCGACGCCGAAACCGACGCCGACGCCGACACCGCTGTCCCGAGAATCTCCGAACCGTCCCCGCGACGCCCGCCAGCTCTCAAATCACAAGCAGCAACCACCACCATCACAAGAAGAACAACAACAACACGACAAGCACGGGAGGAGGCAGCAGCAGCAGACGACGACAAAGGACCCGGCGCGCACGCTGGTGCGCACCCACGACGGCACCGCCGTCGCCACGTCGGTCGTCACGCTGGGCAACAGCGGCAGCGCCGCCGTCTCGGGCTCGGGGGCGGAGACGGCCACCCGCACCGCCGCCGGCGACCTCAACGCCAGGACCGTCGGCGCCATCATCAGCGTCGTCTTCGTCGTCGTCGCCGTCCTCATGATGGCCTGGTTCTTCTGCTGTTCGAGGAGTGAGTGCTCGCCCCTTTTCTTTTCCTTATATCTATAAAGAGCGAGACAGAAAGAGAGCGAGAGAGAGAGATGAAATCTTCTCTACTCAAAAGCACAATAACCATCTTAACGACACTAGAAGAAACAGAAGAAAAAAACACAAACTGACAAAGGAAACACCCTCACAATTAAAAAAAAACTTTTTAGAACGCTCCAAGTCCAGCACCTCTTCAGGCTCCTCCTCCTCCGCGTCATCCTCCTCCTCCTCCTCCTCCACAGCAGCCCAGAACGGCCAGCAAGGCGCTGCACGTCATCACCACCACCAACCGCGCGGGCAGCGAGCAGCCCCCGAGGACGCAGACGCCTCGAGCGCGTCCAGCATCTCGACGGCCGCCGACCTGGGCATCGACGACCCGGATCCGAACCCCGGCAACACCGCTCCGGGTGGCGGCGGCGGCGGCGGCATGGTGCCTCAAAATCATCATCATCAGTATCATCATCAGCAGCAGCAGCCCGTCCCCCAGCCGCGCCGTCCGCACCGCAGCAGCAGCAGCACATGACGGCCCCCGCCTCGGCGTCGCACGCGAGCCACCAGAGCCAGCACCTCCCCAAGGCGTTCGGCGGCTGGTCGCGCCCCGTCTTCGGCGGGCCTCCTCGCAACAGCGGCGCCCCGTCTTCCTCCAAGGGCGGCGGCGGGCCGGGGCCGGGGCCCGGGTCATCGGTGCCTCCTGGGTGACGATTCAAAGGGAACGAGGAAGCCTTTATTGCTGGTTCCGTTTTCTTCTCTTTGGGAAATGGCATTCTGTTTCCTTGCTGCTGGTTTTCCTCTCCCTTCTCCTCCTTCTCCTCCTCCTCCTCCTCCTCCTCCTCCTCTTCCTCCCTCTTCTTCCCCATCTTCTTCTTCTTCTCAATACTTGGAGATCGGACGCGTAGCTCTTCCCCCCCAACGCTGTATATCTCCTCAACAAACATTGGGCAGCAGCTTCTTTGGTCTCAGGTCTCGGCACGGCGTTTGTTGATCCATGATGGAAGGGATTGCCTGCCCGGCTTGCTCTCTTGACAGGGCGGCGGCGGCGGGCGCAGATTCTTATCCCCAGCGCTCCGTGCCGCTTGCGAATGTTTTCATGTCCGATGAAGACCCGGCCGGAGAGTCAAAAGCATGCTTGCCGCGTCTTAACGAGTGCTCAGTAGCCCATCACGGAAGTTGAAGAAAGCGGAGGACCAGTCAATTGCTTCTATGTATACTAGGTACTAGACAGTCTGAATCGAACCTCTCAAG
Source organism: Hansfordia pulvinata (assembly GCA_006538405.1). Lineage (NCBI taxonomy): Eukaryota > Fungi > Ascomycota > Sordariomycetes > Xylariales > Hansfordia > Hansfordia pulvinata. The sequence goes on along the minus strand of BJKQ01000008.1, from coordinate 959,999 downwards.
GCGCGGGGTTGGAGTATAGACAATCCTTCTTTTCCGGACACTTTGCTTCGTAGCCGCCTCGACAACACGCCCTGATATTCGCTTCATACATGAGTGTTTTCAGCAAGACCGACAACGTACTAAAGGCAGTATAACAATCTACGATATCCCGCATAAATCACCAAGGATACCGCCCATCGTCTCGGAGCTTTGTCTCAACGACACTCGTCCATGTCGCTATCCATAGTCAGACTTGGCGGCCCACGGCAGAAGGACGCGTTTCATATTCATCATCATACCGCAACAGCCCGGATATCATTGGCATCCATGAAGTCACGCATTGCACCTCGACATAGTCTATAGTGAGCGCATCCACGCGAGGCGCTCTGGGCATTCGGAAACCCAACCAGATATGGTGAATGTCCTATCACTCATGGCTCTTCGGGGACAACCTCTGTCGGCCTGTAGCCACGTCTTGCCGCCTACTCGTAGTCCCTCCCTGCAGAAAACAAATCTTGGATGGTCGTGGCGACGTCTACTGGACCTCAGCCCATGTATCCCCCGTGACCAATCGTATCATCATTCGAAAACTTCTGAGCCCCGATACCGGGACGGTCCAGGTCGCACACAAGCCGGCCGGTTGTTCAGCGAGCCGACCAACTGCCCGCCTCAACCCCTGGTCAAGTTGGTCTGAGGCTTTGTGGACGAATCATCGTCACAATCGTCGTCATCGCGCATTCCTTACCGCTCCCGAACCGGTGCTGTCGTTTGATCCTCAGATGCTCGTGTCTCCCGGTGATCTGATGACCCAAAGGTCAAGCTGACCGGCAGAATAAGCCGGCATCCAAGTTTGCCTACCCCTCACAAGCTGACCGAGTCCCCCGGATTGGGGTCCAGCAAGGCACTGGATGGCAACCATGGCGCAAGCCTCCATGACTGACCGGCCACTTGTCTGGCAAGGGACAAAGAAAGCGAGTTGCGCAGAGAGCAAGGAAGCGACAGGCAACCTTAATCTGAAGGCTCGTCTTGATCTGCGGGGCCAATAGCCTCATGAGCCCAAGTCGATCACCGCGTCATCCCTCCTGTTCAAGATGCGCGGAGGCTGATCAGGGTCTCCCAGGGTCCTGTTCGTGTTGCATCGAGTGGCGCTACTGGGCCCAGCCCGCTCGTTACCCCTCCCCTAGGGTCGTCGTAAGACTCGGGGTGCCGCCCGCATCCCAGCTCGTTGGAGGACAGCCTCTCTCGGAGCCCGCCTCCGGCGCGTTCCAGGCCTGGGAGCAAGGCACCCATTCGTCGCCGCAGCCGTTGCGTAAAGGGTGTGGTGCAGGGACCGGACGAGAGCCAAGTGCACTGTGGCCGGCACGACGGGGAATCGAGCGACCGGTGAGGGTGAGGGAGGGCAGAGCTTTTCGAGCATGCAACCCGACCTGATGCAGGGAGCTGCTACGGGATTGGGTGGCCCGTTCGCGTTGGTGGGGAGCAGGAGGCGGTGTTGTCAGAGAATGCGCTCATCCATTGCGCTTGCAAGATCGAGAACCGTGTCGTCGCCACCTCGTCAAAGGCTCGGCGTGGCAGCCCTAAGGATGTGTAACCAGTGCGATCCAAGGACGTTTGGAGACGACCATCCACTACCTCTATACTCAGCGAGAGGGGCCTCGATGCTTACTGCCGACGAAACACGGTCAGCTGGGACGGCTGTAAGGTGTCTACGAGTGCGACTGGGCGACATCCCAAACCCGCTCCGTGCGACGGTTCCATCTCCCCCCCCCTCCCCCAGGCGCCGAGGATTGTTGCGAGATCGTCGCCCAGCCGCATTTATCGGCTTTTCGGTGTGGAGACGAGAAGCAGCAAAGCGCATGATGGGAATTGTCAAACCGCCGGGCTATGAGGAGCATACAGTCCTCTTTGCGCGGGATACGCATGGGATCGGGAGGAATGGGCATTTCCGTATCTCTAGAGGTGCGTGGTGAGAGCGCCCAGCTGATTGGCTGCTGGAAAGGGTATTTGTCTGGCGGGCTGGTGTTGATAATGTGCCCCAGCCACCATTGTCCGTGGAGAACTGATGCGGCACCGCGTGCGTGCTGAGAGGAGAAGGGCCAAGACCGTGGGGTGTCATGGGCCCACGTCCCCCTGCGATGTGACATGGAAAAGTCAACAATGCCGATGGTCAGTTGCTGCGCCAGCCCCTGTCGCAACGGTGCCGTCTCCAACCCACGGATAGGAGCACCACAGCAGAAACGGGCGGCAGCTGGGGAAGCATTGGCCAGCGAGCCCGGATGGAACGGTCAGGGAAGGGCACGTGAGCCGGGAATAAGGCGCTGGGAGGCCGGCGCCATCGAGGTTGACGATGCTGTCTGTTATCGTGGCCGGCACAATGCCTGATGCCTTGTGAGGGCCTCTCGTGATACTCGTATGCAATTGGGGTAGGCCGCCTGTCAAAATTGCCTGCTGGCACCCATTCTCTCCGGGCTGTGCTGTGCAGTGGCGGGTTGCAGATCGGCCCCGCGATGGACAGGCCGTCTCGCTCGTACTTTGTTGCTCTTCGGGCCTTGTCGGATGTGAATGCGAATGTCCATGATGTGGATGAATAGTACCTAAGAGTACCTCATACGATGGTCAGGAGTCGGTGGCGAGACATCCGATGGCACAACGATTCCAGGCGACCTGCCTGCGGCGGCCATGATCGTAGCCACTCCCCCGCGCCTTCCCTGCCCGCGTCTCCGTTCTCGTACATGCCACTACATGGTTGAGGGGCGGGCGGACGGCAAGCGCGACCACTGGAAGGGCTGACATGTGAAACTGCTCCTGCCCTCCTCCCACGATACATGTACGGGTAGGTGAGGCAACTACATGTACCTCTCGTATGGACAGCATTGAGTCACGAGTACTCGTAGGTATGGTGTATGTGGATATGGATGGGGGGCGGACACCGACGGCGAGGAAGGAGCTCCTCCGCAAGGCACGCTGACGGCAACGACGATGGCAACCGCGACTTGACGGCCTGTACCGATACGGGCGCGTGCGGGCACATACCGCTGGAGATGCTTGAGCCTGCGACTGTTGGCTCATGTACTCGTACTCGAGCACCCATGGTGGATGTCGTACCAGACATTCGTCCATGGATGCCCGGGAGAGCAGGCAAGGCGCGCAGAAGCGTGCATTCGCAGGGGCCGCTAGCCATCGTGAGGGTTGCAGACTCCTGCACTCGCTTCCCAAACCGTGAAACGGCCCCTCCCCTCCTCGCCCACCGCTCGTCGACGCCCTCCTGAACCTCGTCGTCCTCGTCTCCGTCCCGCGCGCAGCGCCCTTTCTCGTCCTCGTCCTCGTCCTCGCCCTCCGACCCCTCCCCTGGACTGCAACCTCGCTCACGTGTCTATCCGTCTGTCGACCAGCTTCGACAACTGCGGCACTTGCATCCCATTCATTCCCCCAGCCCGCGAGACCCCGCGCTCGGTTGCCTGCCGCATGATGCCGGGGCGCGCCCCCATCCCAGGTACCTTCGACAAGGACCTTATCTCGGCCGCTCGAATCCTTTCCTTGTTGTGGGCAACCAGATACTCGTAGGTCCGGCAGCCCCAGGCCGCAGCGCACCGCCGGCGCAGAGCCCCCGGCGCGATGCCACAACCCGTGAGACGCAAGAGAAGACGAGACGCATGGGCCGTCGCCATCCATCCTCGTCCAGAGCCCAGTCCACGTCTCGGCGCAGGTGTTGTGCGAAACATCTGCCAACGTAATCATCACACAGCCCGGGTATTTCCCCCTCTTCTCGACGGCTGCACCCGACGCTATCCTCTCGGTCCGCGCGGGTATAAGCTGCCGGCCCTCTGACCTGGATCTTGGTCCGCGGCGGCCGAACGTCACATGGGCGCACCTGGGCAACCTGCCGGCCAACCAGCGCACCCTGCCGTCTGAAATCGATTCGCTGGCATCCAACACGCATGACGTGCCGCGCCGGCTGTCCGCGTGACCATCTCGCAGCTCCTGTCCCACGCATCGCGGGCAGCGTTGTACATACTCACCGCGTCTGGGTTGGATTGAATCCGATGTCCTTTGCGCCACCCGAGAGAGGCCCTATGTCGGGGCTGACTCTCCTCTGGCTGCCGTGATTTGCTCGCCGCGAAACCCGGGTCGCGTCGCCGGCCACATCGTGAGCCTCGGCGTCGCTCTGCCAGGCCGGTCAGTCCGCCAGATGCCATGTTGACAATGCAGTCATCCCCGGCCATTCACACCCTGCCCACCGCCGGCTCATCAGCCACCGACGGCCAGTCAAAGCACCCTTGAAACGCGCGTCCAGCGGGAACGCGTACCAGTCCAAGCAGCCACCGAGCCGGCGTTTCTTGCTTGCTGAGCCCCCCCCAAAGCCCAAAGGTTCCCCCGTGGACGTCAAGGTCCGGCCCCAACGAACGAGGCGAGGCGATACACCCAGTCGGCGTGCGCGTGACTGCCCGAGGGGCCCGCGCTTTCGGTGCGCTCCGTGATAACAGGATCCGTTGTACCTCACGAGTCTCCTACCGGGTCAGGCCCGATGACATACAATGCGGAGCACCTTGGCAGAGGGAAGCTCGCCCTGGTGGCTTCCTTGCCTTGGGCTTTGGCACGCCCGGATGTCCTCAAGCGCCCTGCAGGGCGAGTTTCTGATGCATCCCACAGCCCTGCCAGAACCCCGGGATCAGCCGATGTTGCGACGTGTAGGTTTGAGATGCTCACCTGACTGATCACCCTGTAGTCCAGGGGTGCAGCTGTACCGGCATGTTGGTTACAGTAGCGACTGGCCGAGACAAGGAACGGCAGGAGGCTCAAGTGCCAGGCGGGACATAGAGCAGCCTGCGTGAAAGTGGCTGGATACGCACAAGGGTAACTAAGTTGTATGCAGCACGCCAGCCCTGAGCTCCAGCGCAGGGCTTACATCCTCGAGCCGGCCTCCTGGATATCTGGGTTTCTCTTGGGGCATGGGAGCGCGTCCCGCCTGCGTCGCGGGTGTTTTCTCGAAGCCAGGGAGGCGTGAGCGCCACAGACTCTCCAACTCCCAGACATGGTGAGCGCACACCGCCATCTTTGGAGATTGGAGGAGATAGGCTGGTGACGGCGTCGGCGTCGGCGTCGGCGTAGCGTGGCGTGGCGTTGGGGCGCGGGCGCGGGCGCGGGCGAGACAGTGCGGGGGAAACCCTCCGCGTTCTCGATACGCGTACAGCCAGAGCAGCGTCAAACGGGGTCAGGTGAGGGAAGCAGAGACATTCTCGTGACAGCCTCATCTATGGGATCCAGTGGTGAGTTACGCAGTTCGAGTATAGGTACCTGTACCGCAGCTGGCACGCGCACGCAGACAGCCCGGTCCCTGGATCTCGACGTCGGCTTGCATCTCCATGACCGCTTTTCTGACATCATGCTGCCCACGCGCGCCACAACCTACCGGTACAAACCCCGTAGACGCCCATTTCTAGTTCAAGTCACAGACTCCCTAAGTTATGTACCTTCAGTTGGGTACCTAGTCTCTGGAACGTTTTCCAGTTCACACTCCGCCGTGGCGTCTGGGGTTCCCCCAGATCGCGGATCCGCCCATCATGAAACAAAATTTTCTCCCTCCCTCCAAACCTCCAACGCGGCGCAATTTTCGGCTCAACTTGGAGGAGGAAGATACACCACACAAGATGATTGCGCGGGGACTACGTGACTACCAAGGGAAGAGCATTCGTAACCCCCACCAAACCCTCGTAGACGCACACGCAGAGAGGCTGAGCCGGCGTGGGGAACGCGGCATGAGCCCATCGTGATCTTTGCGGCGCCCCGCGTCCGGCGGGGACCTTCTTCGAAACCCTCGTGGCGAGGTGAAAAATAAATTGGCGCGGTTCTCGACGTGCATGATAGGACTTTGCTTCCTCCCGATATAGTTGGCCGGATCGAGGCTGGCAAGCCCTGTGGCTTGCTGCCCCCCCATATGGGATGCAAATAGGCCCACCATTGGCGGGCCCTTGGGTTTGGAAGCAGGTTTGAGTTGGACGCTGGGTCACACCATAGGGCGTCACGTAACGTGCGGTGGGCATGGATGTAGGTCGCAACAGGCACGGTGAAGATGAACACGAGTACTACTCGTCCTAGCAAGAGATGTTGAAGCGGATAGTGTGCATCCTCCGTGGCCTTCCATGTCCATGTTGACCCCCTTGGCAGAGCCGAGCAACAGCGTTGATGCTTGGAGGGGGAGGAGGCTCTTGCGCTGGCGGAACCGAGGCGCCGGGACCTGGGTAAGACAGGAGCGTGCAAGTGACAAATGGCAGGCCTCGAAGACGACTAGCTGGCTGGGCGGCTGCGAGTGAGAGTGCAGCGTGCGGCCGGGAATAGCAAGTCGAGCCAAAGCTGGAGGCATGGGCCGCAGAGCTGCAGCCGTTGCATGGGAGGTCCCCAGCAGGACTTGGGACCGGCCACGATTGGCTCTTTTTGTTGTTCTGTCATGGCGGGTAGCGGCCCCGCGACAGAGGAGGCCATCTTTGGGCTAGGACGGCAAGCCCCACGATTTGGGGCTGGTGGTTTCAATCTCATGGCCCCCAGTCAGCCCACAACCATGCACTCATACAGAGTACGAGTTCTTGCGTGCTGCACTCCGTACGGGGGGCATTGGACGGGCATGGAGACGGCGGCGGAAGAGCTGGAGGAGACACGAGGAAAAGTAGCGCGCCCTCGTAACCTCTGCGGGAGGGCTTGAGCCCCGTCGGCGCGCAGCGAGGATTAGCTAGCGGGGGCGGCGGCGGTGGACCTGGGGAAGGGAAAAGCTCGATCTGCCAGCCAAAGTCGCGATGCGCAATTAGATTAAAACCAGCCGCTAGGCCGGCCTCCACCCTGCCGACGGAGCACCTGCAGACAACGTTGCGACAAAACGTCCGGCCACGGCAGCTCGGTCCTGCTGCTGCGACTCGTGCGCGCCTGTCCGCCCGAGGTGCGGAATCGCCTCTTTTATTTCTTCTCATTTCGCCCATGCGCGTGCGTGAGATGCCTGCCGCGCTTCCGGGCGCCCTTGCCACGCGAGGGGGTGGGTGGGTGGATGCAGCACTTGCCGAGACGAGGCCATGGCCCGTCTTTGGTGGTTGAGTGCGGCGGGGTCGGGTTATGGCGCGTCCAAGTGCTGAGGCGAGACGGAGACGGGAAGAGATGAGAGTTGAGGTTGGTCGCTCGCACCTCGTCTACTCTGTATTATTGCGAATCGGTGGTAAACAGCAAGCCGTCAGATGTGCTGCGGCGGTCGGCGGATCATCAGGCACCATCACGGGCAGGGCCGCAAGTACAACCTTGACCTGCCGGTGCGGCCAGAGAGGCTGCTAAGCCGAGCCTCAAGGATCGGGGCGGGCAGGAGGGCTACCGTGAGGCAGGGGCGGTTGAGGCGGGAGCAAGGGCGGCGACGTGTGTCAAGTGCAGGGTGTCGACGATGGGAATCTGGCGGCGTGGACATGGCATTGTTGTGGTGGTGGTGGTGGGGCAGAGACTCGCTCGTACGAGTAGACGGGGCGCTAACTACGAGTACGCGCAGATCTGACTTGGACGAGACAGGAGCTGCGGTGCGACCGCTTTTGGCAGGCACGGCGGGGATCGCAGCTGCCTCTCGACAAGGTGCCACTTGGTGCCCACGGTGCCCACCGCCGCACGAGCCTGCTGCAGGGTTCAGGGTAGTTGCAACCCGCTTCCCTTGCACAGAAGCTGCGCCGCAAGTGCAGGCGCCCTGTTAGTCAGCACTCACAGTCTGCGGGTGCTCGTCCGAGTTCAGTACGAGCGTGGGGGAAGTAGGTACAGTACATGCGGGATACTTCCCCGAACCCAATTGTCTCCCTCCAGGCCAACTTCTGACCACGGTTGGTGCCTGTACTCAAGGGTCACTTCAGCCCTACCTGACGCGTATGAGTACCCGGCAATCGTACCGTACATGGATAGGCAGGTACTCGTACCTAGCTTCAGCGGTGCTATGGAGAGCTTCGATCCCCAGGCTTATTCCAGCCTCCCAACCATCGTCACGTCAAAACGCAGCGCCCTTCGCAGCACCCGCCTCCCCAACAGCGACTCTCCCATCTCCAGCACAGGCGACCATCACCCACCAACATGATCCATCCGACTCATCTTGCGACTCAGAACCTGCCCGTCACACAGTCAGTGCGCGCCTGGTTGACGCGCATGAGGTGCTATTGGCCTGGCGGGGCCGCCTAACCCGTCCCAGCGACTCGGCTGCAAAGTATCGCCATCTCGCGCACTCAACCAAGCTGCCTGGCTATCACCCTGTCTCTCCTTTCCCGTTCCGTCTGCTTGGACGCCTGGCATCGAGATCTCGCTGCCCGCCAGCTGTTTATCGGTGGGCAATTCCCTACCTGGCACGCCTGGGTACACCTCCCACGACTGTCGCCATCCCGCCGTAGCCGCCGCCTATCCGTATTGCCATCCCATGGCCCCGCCGCCGCCCTCCCGTTCTCGACAGATTTCCATACCCAGACTCCCATATCGCATCCCTCCCGGGGAATATCGCCCGCCCAGCCAAGATGTCTTGCAGCACCCAGCCGCGGCGGGTTTATCGTATAGTCCACCTTCCATGGTCTGCCCACGCCGCTAGCGTCCTCTCGCCTCTGGCGCCGTCCAATACTTACGCACGCATGCCTCGATCCTTATCATGCGCTCTCGTTTTCCCCTCGAGTCGCAGCGGCAAAGATGGGAGGAGTCATTGGAATCTCTGCATGAGTAGCCCTGCATGGTAGAAGCGCGTGCCTTGACGCATCCGGCCTTCATCCATGGGTGCATGCAAGGCAAAGCATGCAGGCCCCAAGCAACATGTACGTACTCGTACGAGTACAGGGGGTCAGCTCGACCTGGCTGTTGAATTCTGGCGCCACGGGCGCGCTAGGTACGAAACTCCCACCAACGCTCAATCTCACGACTCCTCCCATGCTGGCCGTTGACTCAGCCCTGCGGCAGAAGTGGTTCACCTGCTCGGTGCCTCAGCAAAGGCGTTTGACCTACCTGACCGGGCATCCGCATCAACCTCCACTATTTCCATGGCCAGATAAGCACCGCCAGCCTCCTGATCCTACACAAGCTCCATCCTTGCTGTGACGTCGGTTCTGCAAGGAGAGGCGGGAACGGTGGGGATAATATCTGGGTCGCTCCAAGATGCCCGGTGGTGTACGGATACTGAAGATATGAGTACGGAGCACTCAGGCTTCCCCTTCGCTGTGCCCCACGTCTGCCTTGGACCTGGGACCGAGGGCAGTTTTCCAAGCCTGAGCTCATGTGTACTCGTAGCCATTCGTCAACCTCTCTTAGGAAGTCGCGGGGTATCCTTGTCAGTCACAAAACCCAGGCAGCAAGGTGAGCATTGAGCGAGAACGATGGTGGTGGTTCTACGCAGCAGTAGAGCTGGTGAGTACAACGCCCGCAACCTGTTGAAAGTGGTCGGGCTATAGATAGCAACAGTTCACAGCTCTCACAGGCGCTTGCGCAACTGACCGGTTCGGTTGTGGGCGCCGGGGAGTTCGCCGATCACTTGCTGACCGTTGCCCCGCAAAGCTCTTTTTTTTTTTTTTTTTTGGTTCTGCAGTGTGAGCATACTCGTACGAGTACATTCCGCTGGGCGCCCTTAGTAACAAAGGTGAGGTGCCAGCCACCACCACGGAGTAGTCGGACTTCGCGCCCCTCAACGAGGTGTTGTTGCACAGGGGTGGCGAGAGGGGAATACAAGAACTCCTGAAGGCCGCGGTGTAGGGCTGATGACCCGTCTGTATCACGCTTTGTTGTGACCCCCCTCACCCCTTGTTCGCCAGACAGACTGCCTCTGGGGCGAGGGGGAGCAGGAAACACCCCCGGGCTGAGCTATTGTCGCGCGTTGCGCAGCAGAATACAGCCATGCACTGCGGGGAGCGCAGACTCTGTACGTAAGCCGTGCAACCTCGTCCCCGGGGCCCCTGTCTCGACTCGCTTTGTCTTTACGAGATGGTCATAGGTGGCGTAGGCTAGACAGGAGGGGGGCTCTTGCATGCTTTGCTCAGGTGCGGGGATAGACACGTTCAACTCTGGGATACGCAGCCGGGCATGATGATGCTGGCGGCGGCGGCAGCGGCAGCGGCAGCGGTGGTGGTGGTTGGTGGTGGTGTTTGTTCGGGCGGCGGGGGTGGCCCCGGTCCGGACAGGTCAGAACCCCCGGGGGCCCGGCCTGCTCTGCTCTCACGGGGCCAACTCCGATGCCTCAAGCCACCTCGTCGGCCCCCGCCGTCGCCCCCGCCCGGTCGACGTGCGTGAGCGTGCGTGGCAGCAGGCGCTCACGCAAGCGCGCGCGCGCATGCGTATCTGCGACGAACCCCACCCGAGGACCTGGGGAGGGGGCATTGAATGGCAGGGTAAGAGTGGAAGGTAAGAGAGAGGGGAAGGGGGGATGGGGTCGTACGTGTGTGTGGATGTGTGTGCGAGTATGTGTCCGTCCGTATTGGGGAATGCAGTGTCGTCAATTCGCGTACCGCTGCCACCACGTCCTCTTCGTCTGTTCGGACACGTAGAAAGGCCCCAAATCACTGCCCATCGTCGTCGTCGTCGTCGTCGTCGTCGCCGTCGCGGGATATATCATCATCGTGGCCAAGGACGGATTGCACGCGCATTGGCTGCTCCCCTTACCCCGCGTTCTTTGCTCGGCTTGTATGTAGGACCCTGAATGTTTCATTCTAGTGCAACCTACGTGAGTCGAGCGGGGAGAGAGGGAGGGAGGAGCTGGGAATGCCGTCATCTCGTGTGCAACCGAACGAATCATTTTTTCGACTGGCGAAACCCTTTGCCTTCCCGGCATCGTCCCCGATGCGGGGGTCGGCTCGAGTTCTGCCCAGCCACCTGAACCCCCGTGGTGGTGGTGGTGGTGTTGGTGGTGGTGCGTGAGACGACTGATGAGCAAACCGACGTCATCTTCACAAAGGTCAGTGAATGTACGAATGCTCGTATGGGCGCGCCGCGCGCGTGCTGCTGCGCTGCTTTGCGCCGCCCAGACGCGTTCGCGTTTTTCAAGTGTGACGCGGTTTCATCAAGCCTGGCCAGATTGACAAGAAAAAGAAAAAAAGAAAAGAAAATACATACCTCGTGTTATTACGCAGAGACCCCTGCAACCCTGTACGAGTACTCTATACTTGTAAAAGTGAGCAACTGTTTTTTTTTAAGCCTGCCCCTCCAAGTGGTTCCATGGAACAACTGAACGAACCCCCTTGCTCCTTGTTCAAAGGAAGATAGGGCAAGCTCGGATCCGATGTGAGCCCTTGCGTGGCCCTCGGCAATATCACTTTCCTCGTGTCTCTTCCCTCCCCTTGTTTCGCCAATCCGTCTGGCCCGCCGCCGAGGAGAAACTGTTCCAGCCAGGATCGGTGGCTCTCCGAACGAGGCTGAGACTCGAAGCTGATGGTGGAGCATTTGTCCCGGAACCGTCTTCCAAAAGATTTACGAGTACTCGTAGGCCGGCCCAGACAGGCCGCCGAAGGAGAAGAAAAACCTGGGGTACTGGCGTCCAAGTACTCGGGCCAGCCACGATTGCAGACAGGGCGGTCTTCACCGTTCGTGTACGGGGACGCGCACGAGCACTCGTAGGCGCCGAGTGGTGAAAGGACACGGGAAAGGAGCCGTGCATGAGTAAAACACAGTCGCCAGCCAAACTGCACAAGGCTTCGCACGACACTCGCAGCACGTGACTGGGCTTTGGTCCCCTTGACAGAATGCCGAAGTATCCAGAAGAGCGAAATAAGATCCAATAGTTGAGGTCGTAGGTTTTCCAGGTTCGCTGATCAGAGAAGCCAGCGAGAGGGAGCTACTCGGGTGGCGATCCTGCCCGCAACCGGTAGCCGCCCTACTCGTACTCGTGCCTTGAGTATGTCATCCCGGGGACCCTCCAAGATGGTTGTTGGCCCCAAGTCAGTCAGTCAGGGAGCGGAAGGGTCTTCGGGGTCTTGCAAATAAGGTTCACCGATGCATCGCCATCTGCGCCGAGGGTTCTGGTCCCTTGAGCCGGATGGCATTCTCGGACGTCGACGGCGAATCACCTTGTTCCTCTCCGCCCTCTAGGCTGCGGCCATCACACCCTCTCCATCATGGGGACCCTGGCACTGGCAAATCAAGGGACCGGTCCGAAGACAACAAGATGAAATTTTTTGCCCCTCACACACACGCATACACACACACACTCTCTCTCTCTTGAGAAGAGTAGGGCCGCTGTCGGACCGTTCATCATCAGGAGTAGCCAATTGCGATGTTTTCAACGGTGCGCATCCGGCGGCCAGGCTGATCCTGCACTCGTACGAGGATGACAGCGTAGGCGGCGGCGGGTGTGACGCTGCGGAAGCCCTGGCGCACCCCAACCAGAACCCAACAAATAATCGCTCCGAATCAAGACTCACCCCCTCAAGACGGCGGTGATCTGTGTGGGATGGCGACAGAGGGTGAAACGTCAGTCAAAACTTGTAGGTAATCAATGCCGGCCGGTCGGCCACCGTGCGGCGGCGGCGGCAAGGCAGAGCACACCCAACCTAATTTTTCCCTGTCAGTGGCAGCGGCATCTCCGGTGTGTCCGCAGGGGCAAGCATAGCGCACACTCCTAGCCGCAGGTCTAGGCCTGCAGATCCCTCGGCGTCTGCGCCCCAAAGGAGCGAGGAACCGCGCGCTCTGTATTTTCTTGTTGGTCGTAAGACACTGGACTCTGGCTGTTCTAGATTGTGTTGTTGTCTTGCGAAACCGAGTATTCTGACCACTGTGGCCTGTTGAGCGAGCTGGTTCCGGAGATAAGACTTCTTCGCGTTGGAGACTTCACAGAGAAGCGCCAGCGGATGAGCCAGCCGGCGGCAAGTTGGAAGAAACAGGTCGGAGGCACCAAGTCAAGAGGCAAAGAACGCCGGAGATAGCCGGCTCCAAGAGGGAAATTTTTCTCGAGGGCGATCCGACAGCGCCCCCGCCCCCAAGTTCGTCGCTGGCATGTTCGGGATGGGTGGGCTCGCTGGGCTTGGACCGCTCGCTCTGGGATACATGACAGCCTCCACATCTCCATCCTCTTCGGTGCCCAGGAGCAGAATGGAGGGTCCTCGCAGCTCGTGCGCGCGGGGCTGTGGCTCCAGGTCTCGAGGCGGCCAGACCGGTGCCCGCCTCCCATTGCGTGGCGTATCGTATCCTGGCAGTCCCTCGTACAAGTAAACACCATCACGGCCACCACAACACCATCACCACTCCCGCCGCCAACGGCGGGCCCTTGTCTGTCTCAGAAATGAAGCGCACGGGTAATTGGTTGGCCCTGCAATGCTACCCAGGACTGCCGTTGGTACCTCACGAAAAAGTTTTCATGGCTCGTTGTGCCGAACACCCTCCTCCCATGAATCAGAGTAGCCCCGAGTAGCAGGCATTCGGCACAGACCAAGAGTCGCGCTGCGATCGTGTGTGCGCTGTGGCGATAGTCCCGCCACATCTTCATGTTCGCCCTGTGCGGAGTATCACGCAACCGAGCTAGCGAGTGCCTGCGCTGGAGGTCACGCACTGATCTCGCCTCCGAGTGGCGCCCTGGAATTCCCCAGCCTTGCGCAAAGACCCCAAGACGTGCGTGATGCGTGACCAATGCCACGCCCTGCAGCCTCGAAGTCAGATGTGAGACTGGAAACCCTTAAAATCCACCTGGCGCATCTGCATATCGCGACGCAGCAGCTTGCAGGCTCGAAGCATGAGGTACTGCCTCGATTTCAGGGTTGTCGACGCTTCAGATAAGCTTATTGTTGATCTGCCGTCGAGATTCTGGCCACCGCTGAGCTGTCTCGGTTCGCGAATACTCCCCAGAGCCCCCCGGGGGTTGACCACCGCTGTGTCGCGTACAGTGCCGTAACGACACGTTGATCTGGGCAGAGAGTCAACGATACCATCCAGACTCCTGACGAATCACCTCGCATCTTCGTACGCGAGCCACCCTCCTGCCCTATCTGACCTGCAGATGCGACCCTGCGCTATGGACAGAAGCCAACCAACTTAGTCCATGCTAAAGTGAGGACACCGATCGCTAGAGGCTACCTGCACGAAATCAAATCGCCGTCGTCGAGCCAGGGAGGAGGGATGAGAGGGGCACCTTGGAACGCGCCGAACTTTTGCGGCGGCTGGTCAACAGGTCGCCCCCCCGCGGGGTTGGTTCGCACCAGCAGTGGCGGTGGTCGTCGGAGGCTTGAAGTCTGATTGCGGAAAAGACGTCGGGAGACCTCTGCCTACGAGTACTCGGACGTGCTGAGACTCTGCCCCACAAACTTGGGGTCTGGACTAGTTGGCGGGTACTCGTAGATGCTGGGATGCGGTGGTGCTGTCGCCTGTGGCTTGGATTTCGGGAGCATCGGCCATGAAAGACCATGCTGATACGAGCTTCGAGTCAGTGACCATCCGCCTTGAGTGAGTAAGTGACTGCCAGGCGTCGGCGGGCCAGAGCTGCTCTGGCACTCTAGTAGCATTGCTCCCGAGCCGCGCTATTCCAGGTCGTGATGGGATCTTCTCGCGTATGGCTCAATGCCTTGGGTATCCTGGGCTGTCATACTCGTAAACGAGAGGTTCTCCTGAATTTGAACAAAAGGGGGAGGAGCTGCGCTGCAAGGCCGACCATCCTGGCGCGCTGCTCGCAAACGGCTGACGGTGGGACCTCGTTATCCGGCTCGACGGCGCACCTCATGCACGCCGTCTTAAGGCCTAGCCAAGGGGGACCCGAGTAGCCTGCTTGTCAACGGCTTGAGCCCCATTTAACGCCCACTCCACCACGAAAACCTCATCCGCTAGGGCCCGTGCTAGGAACGTCGGTCCTCAGAAGGTTGCCTCCCTGTCATGCTCGCCCCGTGCACTCCGCGGCACTCCGCTGAACGACTGCTCGTCCAGTCGAACTCTAATTGACAGCCACGAACCCCGGGATTCAGAAACCCCATGGCTTTTCCCCAGACAGTTTCTGAAATAGAGGAGAAGAATAATGGGCTATGCGGAGCAGGTGCTGACTCGCCCTTGACTCCAGCTATGCCGCACACGTCTGCAGACAACTCTCGGGGACCGTAGTTGTGGACGCTTATTGAAGCCTAATATCCACAGACGAGGCATACAGACGGCGTCGTGCAGGCAAAGTGACGAGGGCCCTGTTTGACTGATGGCTGACCTTCTTTGCTGGACCGATCTTGCCGGCCAGCCTGCGAGTGCTGTCCTTGTGCTGAGCCAGGGTGCAGAAGATATTCTTGGGCGCTGTTATGCAAGGTGAGCCTGGTGGCTTCAGTATCTAGCGGCTTTCGGTCAAGCTAGCACGGCTTGGAGCCCACCAAGGTGGGCGACAAGGTTGGAGTCGCCTGCGAGTAATCGCATTCGTGCACAGGCAGACAGGGCCAGCTCATGGGTGGCAATGCGTGTGGTCGAGAAGCATGGTGAGTATGGGAGTATGCTCGCAGAGTATCGCCGGTGTCTGATGCCATCTGTCAACGTTGCAGAGATAGAAGGTTGTGATGGCCTCCCATTGGCCTCGACCTGGCACCCGTGGGCCTCGCTACCCGCCAGCGATGGGTCGGCCCCATTCGCAGTGCTTGCATGCATGGCAGACCCGCAAAAACGCCCGGTCCCGCAGAGAAGAGTGTATGGTGTGGTGGCTTGCGCCATGGAAGAGGTGACTGGAGGGGGGTTTCACAAGCCGTTCGCGTCGTGCATGCTGCCATTGTCCAATCCCCAGCGCGTGGGTAACCAAGGAGCGCAAGGCAGCGGCTGGACGGCGGTTCTTCTTCGACGCTGTCGATGCTGACGGTACACGCGCGCATGTGTGTTTGTGTGTGTGCTTGTCTTCGACCATGCCGAGCAGGAGTGGTTCAAGACTCGACGTATTCGCGCCTGTCGTCAGGAGTCAATTTGTGCCTGAGCTCAGCTCAAGCCAGTCGCCTGGCGTGCGGCCGAGTCCACTGCTATGTCTCTTCGGAGCAAGGGTGAGCGGAGTCGTCGTCAGTGCAGAGCGGACGTGGTCTCCAGTCGTTGAGATGCATTCGCGACGCCGTGTGGGAGGTGGTGGCCGGCAACATCCCTGCTCATGGGCACATCTCAGCGCCGCGGGCAGCACAAGCAACTGTACTCCGTAGTCGACCTCCAAGCCAACGTCCCCTGTCCCTGAATCGGGGCGGGACCAGAGCGGATGGTGGCCGATGACGGGAGCTTGCCAGACGCCATCCATGAGGCGGAGCGGCCAAGCTGGCTACTGGAGTGGTGTGGATGTTCGAGAGGAGCGGGCGACCGCGCACAATGGCAAGACTGTGCTCGTTGGCGGGGAGCAGCCTTACTGAGGGGGAGGCGGGGGCGAATGGTGGAAGCGTGGGCTGGGCGATACCTAGCACAACATTGGAGGAGTACGCGGGTGGCGAGCCGACGAAGGAGTGGTTCAATCCTTGAGAGTTCGGGGATGGCCTGGCGGCGATGGCCGGACTCGTACAAGGGCACGGAGGGGCAGCTTTGGCAGCGCCTCCTGCCCGCCCGTCATTCGCGGTCTTACCTCTACGGGTACTTACTGGAGGTTACTGTGAACGTAAAGTGTTCTACCGTGTACTACACATCCGACTTGCCTTGCCCACTGCGTGTATCGGCAAGATCTGTTCTCGTACGACCTCACCCGAGGATTCCGTGCTTCTGTCTTCGTTCGAGCGAGGTCTAGGTACATGTTGGTAACGAGTAGGTTCCTTAGGTACTTAAGTCACGGTGCTTTGGATAGAGGGAAGTCGCCATGGCTGACGGTGTTCGCCGTGCTTGCCTAACAGCTTGGCTGTTGCGGAGGAATGAGCCAACGACGATGAGGTCGCGTACCACGAGATGTGTACTTACCCACGTACAGCATCTAAATCGGTCCCAGGTTGGGTTTGATGTTTACCTGGCCCTCCGCGCCCAGGGCCGTGAAGGCGTTGACTCTGAGGTACCTGACCCAGTCGCCAACACGTGCGGCATGCGGGTATTCTTGAAGGCTTTCGCGAGTATGCCTACCTATACTCCTACGAGTACTCGTAGATGCGGTCTGTCGCGCGCGCAGCCCAGCCTGGACTGTTCAGGCGACTGAGAGAGATATTGTACCTGCTGCGTGCGGGCATACTCGCAGAGCTCACGAGTATCGAGGGGCAGGAGGTGCGGCGTAAGCGTCGCATGCATGCAGCTCTTGCATCTTGCAGGCGCAACGCAGCGGGTCCAGTCTGCTATCTCGCAAGCGGCTTGGCGAGGATGGAGCCTCCACCTGCCTTGCTGCATGCAGCCAAGCCCCACTTGGCACCGAACGCACGCGGTGGGCCCGCCCGCGCCCTCCGTACTCGTACGGTGTGTGGGCATCTTGGCACCGGGTACGTACTCTGTAGCTGGCTAAGAGTGGGCATCCATCGGGGATGGACCTGGAGGTCGTGGTGGAGGACTTTGCATGTCATGTCCTGTTGATAGGAATTGCGAGGTGAGGTGAAATCATAGGTGCCCACGAAGGTCAGATCCGACCGCGCCAGATCCAGTGCCAGATATTATTCTTATTACCATTCTTATTATGTTCGTATTATCTGGGCGCGATTTAACATGAATGATAATAATCCGACTCGCACTACCACACACGGTCGACAACCACCGTTGGCCTGACCTAAGGTACCTTACCTATTAGTGGCTGGCTGTGCACGCCGAGCGCGACTCGGTTCCCCGACGACATGGACACAGCAATCTTCGTGCGACTCTTCGTGCGACTGACTGGTCCGCACCACACTCGCCGCCTCAGTCGGAAGCACATCACATTAGAGCGCCGGCGCCGGACGGCATGTCGCCGTGACAGCCCGATTCACCCGCCTCGAAGCCCCAAAGTGCGAGTTTGAACGATTCCCTCGCAGCGCGTCGCACCCGCACCGCATGTTCGTGTCAGCGGGCCGATCGATGACGAAAGGCAAGGGCGCACGAACCGGCGGGAGCGGAGGAGGGTCTGCGCGTGCGCGTACAGATCCAATCCTGTGGCCCAACCCACAAATCGGCACGACGATGCTCACCTGTGCCATCCGCGCCAGACTCACACATGTGGACGCTTCCTTGCGTGAGAACAAAACACGCTTGCGAGCTCGCCTGCCTCTGGGGAGGGGAACGAGGGGGTTATTAGCCCCGGACTGTGGTCAGTGTCGCTACGGCGCGTACGTGCGAGGATAGAATGCGCAGTCGTAAGCTTTTCATCCGCACATCGCCCGATCTAGACTGCTTCAGGCAGCCGTATCCCGGAGCGAGAGGGGCAGGGGGCGAGATTGACCATGTCTACTGCGAGTGCCTGTGCGGAATCGAGGATGGGCGTTGTGCTTCTGCTGACAGCACACATCCAGGGGGCGGGGTGCAACGAGTGCTGGGCGGCTCCTACAAGAAGAGGCTTGACCATCAGTGGCATCCAATATACTGACCTCCTGGTTGGGCTTGTTCAAGTTGCTGGCTCGGACTGCTGAGAATGGGAGGGGGCGGGCCAACATGTGTTCAAGTGGTGTGGAAATGGTCGCGGTGTTGCCCTTGCGGGCAAGCCACACACTGGTTGTTGTCTGTCAGGCAGGTACATGTAGGTCCCTACGAGTATGCCGTACTCGCACCCTAATGATCGATCGATCCAGTGGACCGGGGCTGGGGCGTAGCGATCAAATTCAGGACGTAGGTCCGGCGCAGAGTGGGTGAGTGGGATTGGGAAAATCACCGTGTGTCCACCGGGCCGGGCTGGTGCCAGACCAGCTCGTACCAGCGCCGGTAGGGTCGCACGTTAGGCGGGCTCGCAGGCTGTAGCGGGCGGCGCTATCTGCCCGCCCACGGCCCTAATCTGGCCCCTAACCTGGCCCCGGCCCAGCCCACGGGGAACCGTGGTACCGCGGCGTAGGGGGTGTATGTGGAATGGAGAGCATGGGGAGCCACGGCGGGGGCGACTCGATTACTTACATGCGCCGCACCCACTCCTGGGCAGAGACCCGGCGCACCTCCAGGCCACGCCCCCGGCCTACACGTCCCAGCAGGTAGTAGATGTACTGGCCAATCTCCACCCGCCGTCCCCCTTCGAGCTTCCCTTTTCCCTCCTCCGTCTGTCAGTCCAACGAGACCATTCCGTCCTCCTCTCCATCCCACCTCTCGCAGGACGAGGCTCGCGATGCTTGAAGGCCTGTTCCACTACTAGGCTTCACATCTACCACCACAGCCGCCGCCGCCGCCACCGACGCCCGGCCCCTTTCCAGTCCGTGTCCCTCGTCTTTTCCCGACGACACGACACGACTGCCATCCGCGTCCCGTCCGCCAACGCCGACGCCCTCCACAGCAGCAGTCACACGACGGCTCCTGCTTCTTCTACTGCCGATTAAGTTCGCGCCGACCTTCTCATGATTTGCTGTGTTGGACCTCGTGCCAGCACCATTTCATGAGTCTTCGATCAAGGGTGAGTTGACGAGTCGTCCACCAGTCCCAGCCGACAGGATACCCCCCCGTCCTTTGCCATGCCTCGACACGGCCTGCCTCTCGCCTCTTCCCCCTTCACGTGGCTGCACAACTATCCTCAAATCATCGCGGCTCAAGGGAGCGCGAGATAAGGGAGGCCCCGGCGTTAAGACATTCGACCACTTTTCCATGCCTCCTGCCATTGTTATACCTGGCAACACGGCACGCTTTTATTCTCCTAGGGAAATCGGCCCTCTTGCCTTGTATTGTTTCGCAATTGTCGTTTGCCCCAGAGACAACCATCCTGCTATGCCGCTTGTCTTGCATTTCTCGGTGACACTGGGCCCTCTCTACCTTGCCTTACGTATTGCCAGCCTCCGCCGTCACTTCCCCTTGCCGACTGGTCTGCCTTTATTCACGTCCAAGCCCGAGTTTCTCTGCCGGGTTCAAAACGCCCTGTTTTCCTGCTCCGTGTTACTCTATCAATTTCTTCTCCCCAACAATCAGCCAGCAGCCAGTATTCTACCCACCCAGAAGTTTTTGTCGTCAGATACGGCACTGCCAGCGTGGGTCTGCCCGGCAAACCTTGCCGGCATACCAGAACTGCATTCTCGAATGCCTATCTCCGGCATCTCCCCCAGCCGTGCATTCGAACCCTAATTCGCCCTACCCACTCTGCTGGTATATGCAGGGTTTGATCTGTCACATGTGCTATAAACCCTCTTTTTGCGTTTCGCTGCCTGCTCATTCACACTGTCAACCGCTGGCAGCCGCTATGCGCCACCAATCAGATCTGTGACTAACTGTCGGGCACGCTGCATGCAGATTGAGGACACAGACTCGGATCATCTCCGTCTCCATCGAGAGTCGCTTCAGAAAGGTGCTGCAAGCTCGCAAAGTTGCTGGAATATTGCCTTTGCCGCAGCTTGCCAGTCGCCTTTCCAGAATTAGCCCAGAGCAGAGTTTTGGAAAAAGAACCCGAGACATTTCCCTGTACCGCCCCGCCTTCACTCGTCGAGAGAAGGTCAGCTGATTGGTGAGTGACGATTTCTTTCTTTGTTTCTTTCTTGCAAGGGCTCCTCGTCATCCTGCGCTTTGCAAAAATACCCTGTGCTCTCCCCTGGACGTGTGAGCAGAGAACGTTGGTGCGACTCCGGTAAAAGATGTGATGGGATGGAGGCTCTTATCAGCAAGAGGACTAGCCAAGGCCTGACGGACAGAATGCCAATCGACGAGGAATGCTTGGGCCTACTGTGACGCAAACAACACCGGCAATCTCTCGCACAAGCTTCGAGCTGTGGGCAGTGTCTCACCTGGTGCCTCGTTGCGTGGAAGCGCAGAAAAGAGTTCGTTGGCTTCCATGCCAGGACCCTGACTTTTCTACTTGCGGCCGACTTGATAAGTCTGGCGGCCTTGCCGCAAACCCCTGCCGCGATAGCTTTCTTCCCGAGCCAGGGTCGTCGTCGGATATGGACAGCGAGGCGAGGCATGAGAGAGGGGGAATTTGCACCAGCTTCAACCGGCGGACTTGCTATCACGATTGAGGCTGCATCCAGAACGCAATTCAAAATGCTAACCGAACGTTCTTTCTTCGCAGGGCCTTGTGACGCTGGCAGCTGCTCTATAACAGCGCCTTCGCCGTCAGCGCAGTTGCCTCCATCACCACCGCAATCACCATATAGTGTCCAGGCAGCTCCTACTATTCCTGCGTCTGCAACCACCACCTCGGAAGCAAGCCAGGTCTCTTGGACTGAGCTCTGGGGCACCATCTTGCCTTGCTGGCCCCGACAGAGAGTTCGGTCAACTCCTAGGAAAAACAGCCTTACCTTGACCATCAATCCCAACTTGTCCTCAACGTTTGATTCGAGCTGCCGCCAAGTTGTCTTGCAGCAGCTGTCCGAATCGGCTGGGATGCCTTACACACCGCCTACCAACCGATCCCCCTCCTGCTCTGCGCCGGCCTCCCCGGATGCCACCCGGAGGTCCTCCTTCACTGTGACGGGCCCCGGGTCGTGCTCCCCCAGACCTACGCTGCCTCGATCAGCCTCCTACGCGGCAAAGCACCGGCGCACTCCCTCGGCCGTGTCTTTCTCTCTTCCCGTCAACTCTGTCACAAATGGCTCCAGCCCAGAGATAACGCCCCCGGGGACGTCTGACGATCTCAAGGGAATGCTGGCCGCGCACACGGGCCCCATCCGACAGTCACCTCCTCCCGTCACCGCCTCGCGAAACATGCCTCCCGGAGCCATCATATCACCCCCGACTCTGCCAGCGAGGACGAAGGGGTGCCGGAACATGCCGACCGCGGCCGGCAAATCGAGAACCTGAAGGAATTGAAGGAAGCTATAAGCACTCTGCCCCAACACAGGTCCCCTTCGCCTGATCGGTCATCAGCGCAGCCGGGTGACCTGCTCGTACTGCCCTCACAACTCAACGAGTTGTCTGCGACAGAACCTCCCAAACCAAGCACAACGGCTACATTGCCGCCGATCACCACCATCGCCGCCCGCAAGTCAACCCACCATCGATCGGCCACCGAGCCCCGCATCTTTGTGTCGAAGTCGGCCGATCACTCTGTCGCCGTCTCAGATGACAGCGAGGAACAAGATGACGAGCCCTTACTAAGCCCGTCATGGTGCGAAAAAAGTCTGGTGAGCTCGTGAGGCCAGCGCTGCGGGCAGCATCTCACCGACGTCCCTCGAGCATGCCTGGGACTCCCACCTTCTCCAAGGCAGTCCATTTTGACTCGCATCTCGAGCATGTCAGGCACTTCTTGCAGGTAGACCGGCCTCTTGCTGTCAGCGCTACTTCTTCGCCCAATGAGAACTACGAAAGTGACACAGAATACCCCTTTGGCACCGCCAGCGATGCCTCGCCAGGCCTGGACATCGTTTTGCCCAACTTTCCGGCGGACAACCCGATCCGCAAAGCTCTGCCGGTTCGTGTTGAGAGGGTCTGGCTGTCAAGCGACCAGAAGTCGTTGGTTGGCATGGTTTCGGTGGCCAACCTAGCGTTTCAGAAGAATGTCCTTTGCCGTTTCACTTACGACTATTGGAAGACTACTTCTGAAATCGCCGCCGAGTATAGCCACACTGCTAGCAACCCCCCTCAGGAATCCGGATACGACAGGTTCCAGTTTACACTCAAATTGTCCGACTTGTCCAACTTCGAATCCAGAACGCTCTTCTTCTGCGTGCGATACACCGTCAACGGCACCGACTACTGGGACAACAATGATGGTGTGAACTTCCAGGTCGACTTCACCAAGAAGGCCCCTCGGCCCGCCAAGCGTGCTCCGAGAGACCCCGCCAGGTCGATGGGCGCCCTTCCTCGCAGCAACCGTCGAACCCATACCATCCCCGTCCCAGATCTATGCCTGTTGGTGCTTTGGACGATTTTGGCAATGACGCCAAGTTGGCGGACCTCGATCAGCCTCTCCACGAGGTCCTGGGCGAGTCAAGGCCTAGCTCGTTGCGGCTTAAGAGCAGCAAGTCTAGCCTGGCACTGCCCACGGACAACCTGGCCAACAAGGTGGCAACCCCGAGCGGCCAAGCCTTTGCCAACCGTTACGACTTTGGGGCCTCTTTGAGTGCAGCCAAGGAGGCACAGCGTCGCCCCGAAAAAGAGGCACTGTACATGAAGCCGAACAAGAAGCCCGCTTTCAGTCTGGCCCCGGCTGCTGAGGTCCCTCGTACTGTGGCTGCCGTCCCCGAAACTGGATTCTCCTCGCCTCGCCCTCAGGTCCAGGCCAAACTCGAGCCTTCTGCCTCCCCGGTCCCGGGAACCGATTCGCCCTCTGCGGTCAACATCCGGTCCTCTTCCTACGAGGAGATCCTCAACAAATACTGCTTTGTACGTACCACCGGGGACCCATCGGTTCATCAACCATCACACTTCGGGCCAACCCTGCACCTTTAATAGCCTGCCCACTAACACGCATCCCGTCCGCAGTTCAACGGCTCGAAGCAGTCGAGCCCGCAGCTGAAGGATGGCACACTGACTGCTGGACGGTACGATGGCTCCGAGGACCCCTTTACGCCTATCTCGAACAGCAACGACTCGAGCGTAGCCGGCAGCCCCAATATGACGGACCGGTCTCATCGTGGCGCTTTGCACTACTCGATTCACCAGTCGCTGCGCCAGAACCTGAACCCCTATTTCCAAAATGGCCAGATGTCTGCTATCGGTGCTTCTCCAGTAGAGTCGCCTCTGCAGCATCCCTCCATGTCAGCCACTATGTCAACCACCTCGGGGCTATCCAAGAGCTCCTCGACTTCACCGACACCAATGACGGGGTTCGCCCCTTTTGCCAGTAAGCCTACCCACCACCACCTGAGACTGGTCCGCCTAAATACTTACACGTCTAGCAATCAAAGGATGATCGAACGCGTTTGGTTCATTTGGTCACCCGGCCCACAAGGATCGGCTGCGACGGGCGACGACGAATATCCATGACCGCCCCAAAAGTCCTTGTCTGCATAGTTTCGAGTTTCGGCACTTGATTTGCATTTCACCCACGTTTGATTTCGGTGCATCAATTGGCAAAGGCGTTCCGGTTCATGCATTACGGCCTCGGGAAGTTTGCGCTCTTTGGCGTGCTGGGCAAACGAAGCAGCACGCGACCTACATTGTTGACACGGTCGTTGCAAAGACGAGCCATTGCGATATTCGGCCACTCGATTCTTCATTTCCAAGCGTATATATAACCGGCTCAAGGACTCGGGTTTTTATTAATGCATAATTCCCCTGCGGTTTTTCTTCGGCTTACGGCTTTGGACACCAGGGGCGCGCCATCACTGCGGGCTGCTGGGCTGCCTCTTTAAGCGGCGTTGCGCCACTTGATTGCCGCCCAACGACATCTCGAGAACCATGGGCTTCCACACTGATGATATGCGACACAGTGAAGGGTCGCTCCATGTTTCATGGGACGATGACAGCATGGGGCTGGCATTACAGACTGGATTGTGCGCAGCTCTAACGAGCTGTGCTCGGTCGCATAGCCGAGGATATCAAATGGGAAAAAGT
The DNA here is from genome assembly GCA_006538405.1 of Hansfordia pulvinata. NCBI lineage: Eukaryota > Fungi > Ascomycota > Sordariomycetes > Xylariales > Hansfordia > Hansfordia pulvinata. Next base: position 935,594 of record BJKQ01000008.1, on the reverse strand, counting down.
GCATTTGTTCCTCTGGCGGTGATTTGTTGGCCCACTCAGCCGCCAGCAAGGAGACATCTGCACCCGGGTTCATAGCCGCATCCAGGGACACGTCAGTAGTATAACGAGATATCTGAAACCTGGACCTTGCGCTCTCCTGGCATGCCTTGCGTGACGTGAATGTGAAGATTGTGCTTGGTGCTGGCCACGGAAGTTCGGCATCGTGATGCGTTTCCCCGCCCCAACAAAGGCGGAAGACCCCAGGGCCGCGCTCTTTGTTCCGCGCCAGGAGGCGCGCGTGGGGAGCAAATGACATGGCAAGGCGGACGCCTCTGGGCGCAATGGGTGGGCCCATTGTGTGTGTCGATGACGGCCAACGCTGCAGGTCGAGCAGGAAGAGAGGCAGCGGCGGGACGGCATCTGGGAGGTATGTGCTTCTGGCGTTGCGCGCACCGTACCAAACCATATCAGCAACTTGTGGGAAGGGCCAGCAAGCCAAACCCGTCTTTTGAATTTCAAGGGTTAGACCACTCGTACAGACACGTTTTCAGTGAGGCCTCGCCTTCTCTACAGCGTAGGGTCGAGCCTTTGTCAGTCACTGCCTGGATTGCGTTAGGCTGCGATGAGGGCTACGAGAAACCTGGCTGTGTTGGAAATAAAGCTCGTGGCACGGGTCGGCCAGGCTCACGGTACGGGATAGAGTGACGAGGGTAGCCTCGTATCCTCCCTTTAGCCAATAAGGGCCCGTCATGAGGGCTTGCCGGCTCGGTGATACAGACAGACAGACCCGCAGGCGGGAGGCTTTCGCCAGTGGCCCGTGTGGCCCTCGTCCCCCAGAAAAGCGCCGTCGATGACGGCAGCGGGGACACGGACAGGCACGAGGCGCTACGGGTGGAGACGAGACGAGTGGACGGAGAGTGAGAGAGTGGGTGATCTGCAGATCGGGCGCGCGGGCGACAGAGGGGCCCCGGTTATCCGGGGAGAGCACGGTGAGCACCAAGCAAGGCGAGACGAACCGAGGCGAGGCGCAAGACAGGCTAAAAGGACGCATAACAACATCGCCATTTATCATTCCCGCCCGCCCTCCCGACGCGATTGAGCTAGCGAAGCCTTTTCTACGAATAGTACCCCACGACCGACCCTCCCTCCCATCCTCTTCCCGCCTTACCCTCACGACATTATCACAATCAGTGCACGCGTGGCTCTTTTCCCCTTGGACCTGTCTCTAGGTAGTGTCTGCTTGGCAAAACCAGTACCGGTGGGACGGCCAGCATTACACCACCACCACCATCGCCATCACCACCGCGAGTAGTCACTACCACCACCACCACCACCACCACCACCACCACCACTACCACCACCACCGTCATGAAGAAGAGCCTCGCCCTCGCCGGCGCGGCCGCCCTCGCGGCCTACGGCGCCGCAGCGGCTGCCGCCGACGGCGACAGTCGGGAGGAGAAGAAGCCCAACGAGTGCCCCGACTTTGACCCGTACACGAGCTTCACCTTCTACGCCGACTCGCGCGACATCATCAGCCCGCTGCGCATCGGGGACGCCGTGTACGCGTCGCCCAACACGACCGACTACGCCTTCTTCCGCCTGACCGACGTCGCCGCCGACTCGGGAGCCGGAGCAGGGGCAGGGGTGGCAACCTAGTGAGCGACTCGGACGATGACTACCAGAAGGGCGTCAGCTGGTTCCGGCCGCTCGACGAGGACCTCCTCGGGAACGACGACGGCGGGCAGTTTGTCACCATGTACCAGCCCCCAAACCAGAAGGGCAGCAGCAGCAGCAGCAGTAACGACACGACGACGACGACGACAGAGACGGACGACCCCGGGTTCCAGGCGCACTACGGGTTCGAGTGCACCGAGTTCGGGGGCGAGGGCCGGCTGGCCGCCGCGCTCGACAGCAGCCCCGAGGGCGTCGAGGCCACCGCGTGGTGCTGTGCCCCGCGCCCGGGGAGGCGGCCGGGGCCAAGGGGGGCCGCGTCGCGCTCAAGTTCGGCATACGGCAGGGCCACGTGCCCGAGGGCTGCGTGCGGACCGAGGTGACGGGCCTGCAGGACTGATGATGAGGAGGTGATGCTGATGCTGATGGTGTTGGGATGGTACCTAGACCTACGAGGCAAGGTTCCCCGGGATGGGGGCCGGCCTTGGACAGCTGCCTCCGTTCAGGCGAGGTTTGTCTGCCATTTCATTTAGGGAGGGTTGGAGAAGATGGACGTAGATGAGGAGGCTCGATATAACATGTAGGTCCCTACGGTCCGATTCCTCACAGCGCTAGTTGTACTCCCTATTGTATTTGGTCGTCTTATCTGACGACCTCTGACGTGCTCCGTTTCGTTCCGTTCGGTTGCGTTCCGTCTCGGTCCGTTTCGCTCCATTCCCTTCTCGGCCCGTTCCGGGTTATATATATATGCCTCCGCTCTTCAGACTCGGGCCACACAAGATGAATTTTGTCAAGGCCGCGTGGCTCCTTGAAACTTTTTGTGTGCCTCGACAGCTTTGAGGGCCATCCCGAAGGCGAGAGTCGGGTAGAGGCGGTCCGGTCCGGCATCATGCTTGTGTGAACCTTGACCAGGCTTCCCCGGCGCAAAACCACCGGTCAGTGTACGTGTCGGCTGAGGCGCTTCAACATGGCGAGCAGGTACCTTCTATAGAGTTAACATGAGCGGGGGAAGGGTCAAGGGCTGTGTATTAGTGCTCTCTGGATAGGGTACCTGAGTGTGTACCCAAGTCAAGGTATTTCACCATTATAAGCTTCCGTCAGGTGTGTGTGTGTGTGTGTTGACGCAAGCCGGATGTTGACAAGTCCAAGCTCCGAGGCCCTCCGCACCCAACCACACCCGGCGGACACTTTCCTCCCCGCTACGAAATAGGGCTTTATTCACCGAATATAATCACAGAATTCGTTTAGGAGGATGACCGGCTCCCTTCTGCATTTGTCGCCATCCTCAGCCCTCTGCCCGCCGGCTCTCGTTCTTGTCCAACTGTCTTCTTCGAGACCCGGGACTCGACCGGTTCCCTGCAACCCACCTTGGATGATGTCGGTAGCTTTAATGCGTGAATCAAGCCGGTTGTTCAGCGCCCTGTCGTTCCAACCCTCTCTGAGGATATCACCTGAATCATCCCTTGCGCCCACGGTCCGCCGAGCAGATAAACAAGATAAACAACCAGGGGCCCGCTGCTTTCTCCTCAAGACGCAAAATCTCGCAGCCTATTGCTTGGTACGGTAGCTCAGCCGTCCACTCAAGCCCGTCTTCCAGCGAGACAGCTTACTTGTACAACAGGGCTCACGGGCGCTCTTCGGGAGCAGGTGAGAGCTGCCGAAGCGAAGCTGCGGCCGTGCAGCCGGCGACTGCAGCGCAAGCGCGTCTGTGAGCAGGCCGCGCATGATTGCGCGTCCCCGGGTCGGAGACTCTGAGCCCGACATCCGACGTCCGACTCGCGAGAGTACGCGAGGATGAGATCATCATGATGACTGTGCAAAGGTGATTTCTTGCTAGAGGCTCGTCTTGTCCATTGAGGATCCAACCGAGATATTGAGAGGTGACGGCCGGATGCCTTGGTCTCTGGCAGTGGACGTCGACCTTTCTTGCCCGTAAATGGCTGTCCACTAGATTGTAGACTGTTGAGGGCCCCCTACCAAGTAGATGCAGGGTGTCAAGCTGGGAGTCTTCTGAGTGGTCTGGGTCTTGTGAACTTCGCCTGCCTGTGCCTGTGGAGACTGTCGGTTGAAAGCCATACGATGCGTTGCCTGCTGCTACCATGGCGTGCTGGAGCGATACCCAAGTCAGCTGGTTAGCCTTCTGCGTTATTCTCGAGCATGTCGAACCTTGACCACTCTCACTCTCTGGGTTGTGTAGCAATTTGCCTCTCGGAAGACTTGCCGTGACACCTTGACAGCTTCTCGTGTAGTCACTTTTTGGTAAAACTCTGGAGCTCATCAGCAACGTGGTCTCGTATCTCACGCCAGCCGCGGCAATCAAGTGGATTATACAACTTACAGATACCAGTGAGGCACACGGCCGGATAGAGCTTGAGTGTACAGGTCGTCATCCAGCACCATGCTGCGTCTGCGACTGTGCTACTGAGGATAGCAAACCAGGATGGCCCTGGCCCTTCTTCAAAGTCGACCCCGGCTCTTGTCGGGAAACCCAGCACCTGCGTGGAAACCAGCCCAGGAGAATCCGGCCTTGCTCTCTCCCGGGTGGTTCTGCTTCCATCGACCGAAGGCTGCCTCCTCTTCTCCCATGTGTACTTACTCTTCTACACCATCACACGCTCTCTTGACCTACCCTCGGCTGCTCAATCTGGCATCACACCTTTCTGCTCCAGCCCCGGATGATGCGATAACCATCCCCGGCTTGCTTTCCTCACACCAGTTGTCGAGATCCGGTGGGGCGGCCACCTGACTGACTCGGAGTGTCCTCCTCTGACAGCTCTTGTCGTCGCTTGTCGCGTTTAATCCATCATGAGAACCCTACACTTGCTGGGCCTTTTGGTCTCCAGCATCATGGCAATAGGGCATCATGGCTTCCAAGGTGCTCACGGCATGGGTCCAGGAGGCGCCCCCCACGGCGCCCCTTTCGGTTCAGACTCGGGAGGCCACAAGGGGCATAAGCCTGGTCACGGAGACCCGGAGAGGGGTTATTCAAGATGGACGCCGGGGACTTCTTCTACTCGGACCTCCAGTAGCAGTGACAGCAGAAGCAGCAGCAGCAGCAGCAGCACATGCACAAGCCCAACCGCAACTACCACAGTAACCAGCACCGACGCTGACACCAGCACTGTGACTGTTACCAGCACCAGCACCAGCACCAGCACCGACTCTGACACCAGCGCCGGCGCCGTCACGAGGACGTTTACGTCGACTTTTACGTCGCTGAATCCGGCGACGGCAACGAGGACGAGGACCAGAACGAGGACGTACACCTTCAGCAGCGGGGCCTTCACATCGACCCACACCAAGCACGGCAAAACCTGGACGTCGACGTATGCTCCCACTCGCGGTACGCTTACGTCCACGTACACGGCCCTGGAGACGGAGACGTCCACCGTCACGGCGACGGCGACGGCGACGGCGACGGCCACAGCCACGAAGACCAAGACGAAAACGAAGACCAAGACGAAGGACAAGACCAAGACCAAAGACAAGACCAAAACCAAGGACAAAACGAAAACGGTGACAGCGACAGCGACAGCGACAGCGAGCAAGCCATCCTCCACGCGAAGCGCGGTCAAGGCCACCAGAACCCAGACGTCGCAGGGTGGAAAGTTCACCTCGACATTCACGACCCTCAGCACCGTGACGGAGACGAGGACGTCGACCAGGACGTACACCTCGGAAGGGGCCAAGTTCACCACGACTTACACCTCGGACGCCGGAACAGCCACGTCCACGTACACCTCGAGAGGCCACACTTACACGTCCACGTACACCTCGAAGCCCGCCAAATACACCTCGACCTACACCCCGAGTGGCACGACGTACACCACGGCATACACATCCCGGGGCAAAGCCAGGGCGACAGCAACGGTGACGCGGACGTACACGTCCACGTCGACTCGAAAGGGGCACGCGTCCAGCACCACCACCACCACCACCACCAC